>CM055120.1:441520004-443920004 GCA_029206835.1 Rana muscosa | reverse complement strand
TGGTCCCGCTTTCCACAACCACCCAGTATCCCATCCGCAGCAGTCAGCCATTGGGTTCTCACTACCTTGTGGTGCAGTCCTGACCCCCAACGGTGTGCATCTGTCATCTGGCCACAGGTGACCTGACAGTTAGATCAGCCATGGTACCCGGCTGACGTGCTGCTCCCCACAGATGATCCATTGCAGGGCATAGTCTGCAGACTTATGACCCAGGAATCTAATCAGACCCAGGTCATGCGATTTCCTTCAGGATTTGGCCTCCCGTTTTGAACAGGTTCAGGCCTCATTAGGACCCCCGGTTCAACAACCTCAAACGCTATCAGCGGCTGCACCTATTCCGGTCGCTATCGCAGCTACACATTCACTACAACTGCCAGCTCTGTCCCGTTTCTCTGGGGACTCCAAGGCCTGCAGGGGGTTCCTTAGCCAATGCACGATTCATTTTGCGTTTCAGCCCCAAAATTTCCTGTCTGATCAGGCTAAGGTAGCCTATATCATTTCTCTCCTCTCCGGTGAAGCTTTAGCCTGGGCAGCCCCTCTGTGGGAACTGAATGATCCAGTGGTTTCTTCGAAGAACCGGCTCGTGTCTCTTCAGCGGCCAGCTCCCTTTTACGTCTCCACCAAGAGTCTGCTTCTGTGGGACAGTATGCTCTTCATTTCTGCATTCTGACGGCTGAGTTGAGCTGGAACAATGAGGCCTTAGTCGCAACCTTTTTGCATGGCCTTTCTGATAGAGTGAAGGATGAATTAGCAGGAAGAATCATTCCCACTGATCTGGACGGAGTTATCTCCTTGTGTAACCAGATCGATATTCGCTTTCAGGAAAGGACCCTTGAAAAGCGACACCAGCACTCCTTGGTCCTTAGTCAGCCTGAGCTCCCCTCTCTTCGACCCGTGGAGCATCTCCTGCCAGCTGAGGAACCTATGCAGCTGGGCCAGACCAGGCTATCCCCAGAGGAACGTGATAGGTGCAGAACTATAGGCCTGTGTCTCTACTGTGGGGGCAAAGGTCATTTTCGTGACACTTGCTCTTTGTCCGGAAAAGCGTTCGGGTCCAATACATCTGGAAAGTGGAGTATTGGACCCAGAAATTTCACCCCCACCTTCTCGGCTTCTTCTTTCTGTGTTCCTTCATGTTGCTGCTTCTTCTCATTCGGTAGCAGCATATCTGGATTCCAGAGCCACTGGGAAATTGCATCTTCTATGAGACTTACCCTTTTGCCACTCACCACGCCCTTGGTGGTCTTGGCGATTGATGGCACTGTTCTCCCAGGGGGTCCTATCAGCTTCCATACCCTCCCTGTTAAGATGTCGGTAGGGACACTCCACCAGGAGTGGATATCCTTCCTTATCTTACCTAAGGCCTCAACTCCTATCATTTTGGGTCTCCCATGGTTACGGCTCCATTCTCCACACAGATCCTGGCTTGGGGTTCCTCCTGTTCCTCGTCCTGCCTACTCAAGGTTGCCCCCTGTGAACCTGAGCCGATCATTCACTCCAGTTTGCATAACCATTTACATTTGTCTGTCCCTAATCACCCTTGTACGCATAGCCAGGCTAGCTTGTCTACAAGTTCTGCAGTCGCTACGCCTTGCAATGCGATTCAGGTAGTCGCTACACCTGACTCTGCTATTCACTTGGCCTCTGTACTAGTTATGCCAGTCCAGCCCATGCCCAGTGAGCCTCCTTCTTTTTCTTATTCAGGACATTCTGCTTGTCTTTCAGCTATTCAGCTTGACTCCTGTAACATGTCACCTTCTAACCAACCTGACTTCAGGGTTCCACTGACATCTGCCCAGTCTGATGGTCCTGTGCTAGATGCCCAGTTCATCTTTAAGGGTCTGGGGGACCCTCCTCAGATTCCTGTTGATCCTCTCATGCCCTTGCTTATTCCTAGAGAGCCTTTGGTCCTCAATAAATCTTCTCGTCATCTCCCTACCTCGGTTTTGGTCTCTGAGGATAATCTAAAGTATGAGGTTAGACAAGTTCTGGATTCTCTGCTCTGCAGAGGCATTATTCAGTACTTTGTGAATTGGAGAGGTTTTGGTCCTGAGGAGGTGTCTTGGATCGCTGCATCTGAGGTCGTTGCACCTCGTCTGTTGAGGAGGTTTCATCTGAGATTTCCCTTTAAGCCTGGGCCCAGGCGGGGGAGGGGGAGGGCCTATAAGAGGGAGGTTACTGTCATGGATATGCAGTAATGTTTGTCTATCAGCTTACCTTCCTCCTCATGTGTTCACCTTAGAGGCCAGACTCTCCTCACCTGGCTGCTTTTATAATCTCTCCTCCTAGTCTGGCTCCACCCCAGGCCCTATCACAGAACTCTATATTAACCTGTGCACTTCAAGTCTGCCTTGCTGATCAACGTGTTTGTTTAAGCATTGTGCATTTGGGTTCCTGCCTGCCGTGTGCTACTTCTGTCTCTCTGTTATCGATATTGGCTTGTTCTCAACTATCCCTGTCTGCTTGTGACCTTGACCTTTGGCTTGTCCTTCGTTTATCCTTGTCTGCTTGTTGCCCTGACCTTGGCCTTTTCCCTCACTATTCTTGTATCCTGTGCTGCTGCTTCCCCTCTATCCTCCTTACCCTACGGAGCGTGAGCTAGGAGACTCTAGGGGCCGTGACCTGGACCCAGCTGCAGCGTAACATCCTCACCACTAGAGGCTCTGGTGAAAACCTGCTGGGTCTTAGACTCCGTGCCCTGGGGAATTTTGGCTCTAGCTTCCTGTGGATCCCTGTTGTGCTCCACTGGTCCCGCTTTCCACAACCACCCAGTATCCCATCCGCAGCAGTCAGCCAATAGGGTTCACTACCTTGTGGTGCACTCCTGACCCCTAACGGTGGGCATCTGTCATTTGGCCACAGGTGACCTGACATTAGGCGGTTCTTGGGCAGGTTGTAATCCTTTTGCAGCTCAGCCAGCCGAGCACTGGCATTATATGACCGGCGGAAATGCCCACAGAGTTTCCTGGCCTGCTTCAGGACCTCCTGTAAGTCCGGGTACCTGCCCAAGAACCGCTGCACCACCAAGTTAAGGACATGAGCCAAAAAGGGCACATGGGCCAGTTGTCCCTGTCAGAGGGCAGAGAGGAGGTTGGTGCCATTGTTGGAAACCACCTTTCCTGGCTTAAGCTGGCGTGGCGTCAACCACCTCTGAGCCTGCCCCTGCAGAGCTGACAGAATCTCTGCCCCAGTGTGGCTCCTGTCCCCCAAGCACACCAGCTCAAGCACCGCAATGCATCTTTTTGCCTGCATACTGGCGTAGCCCCTTGAACGCCTACAGAGCACCGCTGGTTCAGAGGACAAATCGGTACAGGAAGAGGCCATGGAGGAAGAAGAAGAGGAGGGGGTGGAGGAGAGAGGTGTGTCAGAATCGCTAGTAGTAACATTTTGGAGGCGTGGTGACGGAACAACCTCCAACACTACTGCACCTTGTCCTGCATCCTTCCCAGCTGCCAGCAGTCACCCAATGCGCCGTGAAAGATAGGCAACGTCCCTGTCCATGCCTGCTGGACCATGAGTCAGCAGTAATATGCACCTTACCGCTGACCGCTCTGTCCAGCGAGGCCAAGACATTGCCTTCCACATGCCGTTAGAGAGCCGGAATCACCTTCCGTGAGAAAAAGTGGCGTTTGGGAACCTGCCACTGAGGAACCGCACATTCCACAAACTCACGGAAGGGGGCAGAGTCTACCAACTGAAAAGGCAGCAGTTGAAGTGCTAGCAATTTAGCCAAGCTAGCATTCAACCGCTGGGCATGTGGATGGCTGGGAGCGAACTTCTTTTGGCGGTGCAGCAGCTGGGGCAGGGAAATTTGCCTGGTACAATCGGACGCCGTTGTACCGATAGCAGATTGCCCACGAGTACTTGGCTGTGACACACCTAATTCTACACCTTCATTCCTCTCAGTGCAGGTTTCAGAGAGGACTGAAGGTATAGTGGGGTTGGAGATCCCAGCTGATGAGGAGCAAGGAGAGGTCCGCCTTGTTCTTTGGCGTTGGTCTTTTAGGTGCGCTTGCCAACGGACTGCATGGCAGGTCGACATATGTCTGGTCAAGCATGTGGTGCCCAAGCGGCTGATGTTTTGGCCACGCGAGATACGCTTTAAACATATGTTGCAAATGGCAATGGTGCGATCTGCTGCACACGTCTGAAAAAAGGCCCACACCAAAGAACTTTTGGAACAACGCGCAGAGACAGCAGCGCCCTGCACATGCGAAGCTCTGCGGTGTGATGCAGTTGGTGTGCTGCCCTTAAACTGGCCCCTGGAGGGCATCCTGCCTCATTGGAGATGTGCCTCCTCCTCCTCTCTCCTATCAGGCACCCACGTGGAGTCAGTGACCTCATCATCCCCTCCCTCCTCATCACTAGAGCCAATCTGGCAGTATGCTGAAGCTGGGGGAACATGACTGCCAGATAGATGACCTTGTTGGGCACTCCCTCTCTCTGGGCTCACGTTACTACCCCCTCTCTCTGAGCTCACGTTACTGCCTTTCTCCAGCTGGGTTCCATCATCGGAGCCTTCAAAACGCTGGGCATCCTCCTGGAGCATGTACCCAACACTGTGGTCAAGCAGTTCGGGGGACTCCTCAGGAGGACATGGTGGGGCTAGGGAAGGAGTGACTGATGCCATTGAGCCGAGGGAAGAGGCCGCTTTGGCAGCTGCTTTGCCAAAGTACCCTGAGCCTGGGTGAGAGAGGATGAGGAGGACGGCTTGGTCATCCACTCTACCAAGTCTTGGGAATGTTGCGGCTCAACATGGCCAGCTGCCGAAAAGGAGCACAAGCATTTCTCACGGCCACGTGCTGATGAGGATGGACCGTGTCCACGACCAGCAGCACTGTTGCCTCTAGACACAGTCTGCTTGCCCTCTTTTATTGCCTCGTGACTGTCTGACTCTCATTGTTTGCCTTCCAGACATACTAATGGCCTGCTGTGGGAAAAGTAGCAATTGTTTTCAGTTAGTTTTAGGTGAAAACTGTGCAGAGGACACAGTACACTGAAAATACTTGCAGCTCTCTGCTTGCGGTTTTATTATGAGAACACCACTATAATAGTCACTAACTGTATTCAGGTGAGCTTTAGGTGAATGCTATGCAAAGCACACAGTAGTACACTTAAAGTGGTTGTAAACCCTGTCTATAATTTTTTTTTTTTATCTAACCTGCAAGACAAAGCTATAATGAGCTAGTATGACTAGCATACTAGCTCATTATGTACCACTTACCTTAGATCGGGGGCCCCCGAGGTCGTCCGTGTCCCTCCTCTAGCCGCATCCATCGCTGCGGCGATAGCCGGAATGTTACTTCCGGGTATCGCCGCTGCAGCCAATCACAGCGCCGCACCGGCGCTGTGATTGGCCGGAGCGGCGAAGGCGTGATCCGTCGAATTTGGCTATGTCGTCGAATGTTGCGACCTAGCCGAATTTGTGAATGGGGTTAACCCCATGCGCATGCGCGTGACGTCAGCGTCGCCGCATTTAAATGCAAATATCTCCTTAACCGCGTAGGTTAAGGAGATATTTCATGCACCTACAGGTAAGCCTTAATCTAGGCTTACCTGTAGGTGTTTGTTTATAAAGTGGGTTTACAACCACTTTAAGTGAAACACTGACTGTCTGCAGCTAGCACAATCACCTGCCTGCCTATCACAGTATAGAGACTAACAGGAACGGATCTAGCTAAACTCAATACAGTGTATAAATATATATACAACACCTAGGATGCATATATATCCTCTACATACTGTAACAGCAACTAACTGACTTGCCTGCCTGCTCTATCTAACTCAATATAAATGACACTGTCTCTCTCTGTAAACTCTTGTTTCACAACTCCAACACACTACACAAGGCCGCCGAGCCGGTGGCCTTATATAGTGTGGGGCGTGTACTACACCCCCTGAGCCATAATTGGCCAAAGCCACCCTGGCTTTGGCCAATTACAGCGCTCCGTTTTTTCTGCGCTGTGATTGGCCAAAGCATGCGGGTCATAGTGCATGCTTGGCCAATCATCAGCCAGCAATGCACTGCGACGCCGCAGTGAATTAAGGGCCATGACGCGCCACTCGAATTTGGCACGAACGGCCCATAATGTTTGATCTTCGTCGAACGATCAAATAGCCGATGTTCGAGTCGAACATAGGTTCGACTCGAACACGAAGCTCATCCCTACTCGGCATTTACCACTGCATATAGGTATTCAAGAATAAATTGTCATTTTTAAAGTTTATACAATAACAAAATTATACACCACACTTTTTTTTAAAAAGGTTTTTATCCGATTATATAAAAAAAAAACGAATTGATTGTGAAAATAATCATTAGTTGCAGCCCTACTTTGTTGTTGCCATGAAAAAAAGCTGTGTCCGTCAATTAAAATAGAGATTTTTTTTTTTTACAGTAAGTACAAAAATGTTAAGCCCCACGCACACGGGCCGAATGCTGTCCGACATCGGCCGGTTCAATTAAAACTGGCCGACATTCGGCCCACATGTAAGGCACTTGATCCGATAGATGCTGGCCAAGCATGCTGGAAAACCAGCAGCCGACCGGCTCACGATCAGCACCAATGGCCGTCCCCCTGTCAGAACACACTAGCTCAGTGGTAAAGATCGCTGTACTAATGTCAAATCATTAGTACGGGGGCTCCGACCGGAGCCAACTGTTTTTTTTTTTTCGTTCAACCCGCTGGGTTGAAAGTGGAAAAAAAAATAGTGTGCACCAGGCTTTACTTTCAAGATTTTATGTTTAAAGTCCCCAATCCCCCCCTCCCCAAGAATTTTTGTTACAGTCCCCCCAAGATTTTTTTGTTTTTTAAAGACTGCTCTGTGTTTGTCCAACCATGTACATTACCATTTGCAACATGTCATATGTATTGCACATTTACTTTCTTTAAAAAAAAAATGTTTACTTGCAGATCTCGGAAGCAGACAGGTTCTATTTTAGCTGTGGGCATCTGAAGCCCTCCTGTCTTCAGTTCCGGGATTTCCGTGCAGCTGTCTACACAGCATGCACCTCCCGATCTCGCGCATGCGCAGTAATGCCACTGCGCAGCTCTCCTTCATGACAGGTTGCCAACACGAGATTTCGGCAGTAGGTGATTTGCAAGGACTCCTGGGATACATGACGCCCCCATCCCAGGAACCCTTGCGAATCGCCTAGTGACGTAATCGCCTAGGCTTGGACAGGAGGAAGTGAAAGAAAAAAAATAATCTAAAAGGTATTTTACATTTAGATAAAAAAATAGGATTTGCATTGGTAAAAGGATGCACAAGGGGGATTTCATAGAGAGAAAGTACATAAAATGGGTGCAACTCTGCTTTAAAGTGGAGTTCCACCCAAAATTACAACTATATACGATCACATTCATTATATTACCTACATGTTCAATAGCTACAACAATTATTTTTTTTCTGATGTAAATTCCGTAATATAGCTTTGTGAAGTGCGACTTCCGGGTTTTCACTCCCGCGAGAGTAGGCGTTTCTGCTCCTTTCCCCGGCGCCGCAATGTTATCTGGGAGCTCGCCGCAATGTCTCTTGGAAGCACAGTGTCATGCTTCCCAAGAGACAATGCGGATTGCTGCCCTGCGAAATATCTAGAGATTTCACATAACGCCGCCCGTTGTGATGGCGCTGTGTGCCGTCAACAATGAGCATGCGCAGGATCAATCGGTTAATGCTGGGAAAGAAGCATTCACCGCATACAGGAAATATGTGCTTGTGGGCTCCATGTGCCCACAAGCAAAATGGAAACATCCGGCAGGAATTTTTATAACTGATCCTTTAGAACGATACCGGATTGCAGAGGTTGAAGAAAACAAACAGTGAGTAATGATTTATAATGGGGTAATTAATCAAATGGTCAAAAAAATAAAAACGAATCGCCGCGGGACCTCCACTTTAAGTCGAGCACATCAAGTTGGGCACTATATCCATAGAGATATATTGAAGTGTGTATTAGGCCTCATGCGCACGGACGTTTTTACAGCCACATTTTTTAGCGTTTTTTACAGCTTAAAAACGCCTGTCCATGTTAGTCTATATCTTCATGTCCACCTAGGCGTTTTTGAGCTGCAAATAGCATAGGCGTTTTTAAGCTGTAAAAAAAACCCAGGACCAGTGCGTTCCTCGGCGTCGGCGTTAGGCATAAAAAAACGCGAAGCGTTAAAAACCGCTCAAGCGCCACAATTGCGTTTTTGAGCTCCAGCGTGGTTTTTTTTTTTTTTTCAAAAAAAATACGGTCAAAAAATGTATACAATAACATGGACAGGCGTTTTTAAGCTGTAAAAAACGCTCAAAAACGCGGCTGTAAAAACGTCCGTGGGCATGAGGCCCAATAGTTATTGCTAAATACTAGATAATCATAAACCGTCGCTAAAAATGTAAACATTACTTATAATAAGACACATGGCCATTGTTGATACTGTAACGTATAACTTGGACTTTACAAAATGGCAATGACTGTTTCTTTAATGCATTGTGTTGCCTGACAACCTTTAGATTTTACGATTTGTCTTTTTTTCTAGCGTTGCCACTGGAGTGATATGTTCACTGGAAGACTAAGATCTGAAATTCCTCCTGCATTAGTAAGTATGATACTATGTACCATCTCGCAACTGTACCATTTTTTTTATTTTTTACAACATATAACTTTGTCTTAATTGTGTGAATAAACTAGTTTTCTTTTTCGTACATCACGGGACACAGAGCGACTTAGTCATTACTAATGGGTTATATAGTTTACCTTCAGGTGCTGGCACTGGCAACTTCCAAACCGGAAGTACCCTCCCCTATATAAGCCCCTCCCATCCGGGAGCACCTCAGTTTTTTGCCAGTGTCTAAGGTGTTGGCCAAAGAGTAATGTGTTTTCCTGGGCTTGCGTACAGGTTCTTTTACGGGCCTTAGTAAGCTGTTCCGGATCCCACCAAAAAAGCTTCATAGCTAAACGGTCGGTACCCGGGCCTTGCAACAGAAGAGCAAGGTTTTGCCTGTAATGCCTCTCTTAGGAGGGCTGGACCCTGGGATCCAGAGCTCTGGTCATACCCACGACCAAGATGTTTTCTGTGCAGGGTGCTATACAGGTCCAGGGGAGTGGAATCCTTGGGAACCCGGTCCCTGAAGGTTTAATTACAATGCCTGCCGTGATAGGTGAAGTTTGGGCTTCTGTGGACCAAACAGAGTCCTGCGGCGGGGAACAGGTAAGTGGGGGCCCCCAGGAACTTGGTTCTATTGGGGGACCCCCAAGCCTAATTTGTCTTTCTGTCTGTTACCTAACGGTATTCCCGCTAATATCTGTGTATGCCTGTAACTACTGAAAAATGTAAAATTTTAATAGTAGTCAAGAAAAAAAAAAAGAGGCCCGCGGTACCTGTGTTAAACCACTAGAGGCCGCTGTGGTCCATTTTTTCTTGTCATGTGGATCTTTGGTTTTCTCAAGTCAAAAGATCCAGGCAGTTGGTAAGTTCTCTGTGGGAATCCACTTCCTCTGCCCTGTTGCTGCGCTCATCCACCGCACAGGCCCTCCGGCAAAAAGGGCCCTGGCTCCTAGTCCCTGCTTGGTTTTCGAAAAGGGCGCCAATGGCGCACGGGCGCGCGCGTGGGCGCGTGCACGCGCCTCCTATGAAAAAAAAGGGGCGGGGCGGGTGGATGACGCTCGATGCGCGCCGCGGCGCTTCTGCGCATGTGCAGGCGTCCCAGCTTGTATAAAAGACACAGTACAAGTGTCAGCTGGATGCAAACAGAGCTAGCAACAAACAGTGGCACACAGAGGCGGTTGATGCAGGCATCCCCATAGAAAGGCACTTTAGTGGACACCAGCTGGTATATAGCAGCAACTGTGTTAGACTATTACCAGCAAAATTGGTGTATGACGACGGGAATACCTCAGCTTTGCTTAAAGGATATGTCGTCCAGACGCTCCGGAAATAAGTCTTCCAGGAAGCCAAAGGGGTCTCCATCGGGCTCTGAGGATATTGGGCATGCTTGTACTGCACCAATCTCCCCTGAGAATTCAGAGGTCAGTAGCCGTAGGAACCCCGCAGGAGTGCCTGGTGCTGCGGCTGTCCCCAGTCCACCTGCTCCTGTATATATAACAGAGGAGGTTTTATCCTCAACTCTGGGAGGATTGGAAGAGAGATTAACAGCATTGATCGCTGCTTCCCTGTCACAGGGAAAGCACGTCCGATCTCCGTCTCCTCCTTCAGAGTGCATGTTAGTGGAGGAACAGCCCCACACAGAGATCGACATACCTGAAGGGGATCAGGATGAGGTTGATTCAGTTATGGAGGAATCAACAGTGGAAGAACCTTTCTCAGCATCTCAGGCTGAAAGATTATGGGTTCAGTCTCTGACTAACATGGTCCGATCAGCATTTAAAATGCCTCTGGCGGAACCATCAACCACTACAGTTTCCTCGCTGGGGTCGCTAAAAGCTCCCCAGGCTGTCTGTTCCTTCCCAATCCACCCTTTATTAGAAGGGCTTATTTACCAGGATTGGGAGCATCCTGATAAAATATTTGCTCCCCCCAAGACATTTCCGGTGATCTATCCCATGGAGGATAAGTTCATAAAAAAATGGAGGGTCCCTACAGTGGACGCAGCCATCTCTTCTGTGAACAAATCACTGACATGTCCAGTAGATAATGTTCCAATGTTCAAAGACCCAATAGATAAAAAATTGGAGTCTTTACTAAAATCTGCTTTCTCTACAGCAAGCATGGTGACACAACCTGCGGTAGCAGCGATTGGAGTCTGCCAAGCGGTGAAAGATCAGTTGAAACAAGTCTTAAGGGACTTACCAGATCAGCAGGCTCTTGCCCTAGCTGACCTGCCTAGAGCCTTGTGTTTTGCGGTGGACGCCATAAAGGATACAATCCAACAGGCCTCCCGCTTTACGCTGTCTGTAGTACATATGCGTAGGCTTCTATGGCTCAAAAACTGGTCTGCTGAAGCTCCCTGTAAGAAATTGCTGGTTAGCTTCCCATTTCATGGAGAACGGTTATTTGGAGAAGATCTGGACAAATATATCCAGAAAATTTCTGCCGGTAAAAGTTCACTCTTACCGGTTAAGAACAAGAGTAGAAGTCCTTCTTTTAAGAGGCCTACTTCTCCAGTCCCTGGCACATCGGCTGTGAAACAGTTCCGACGGCCTCCGCGGTCAAATTCAGGGGGCAGAAATCAGGGACAATCACAGGGTAACAAGAAACCCTGGATCAAGAGAGGTACAAAACCTCCCCCCAAGTCATGAAGCGTTGCCCCCACTCAATCGGGTGGGGGGAAGACTTCAGTTGTTCACAGAGACCTGGCGGGACACCATCAGAGACAGATGGGTGCTCTCCGCAGTAAGTCTGGGATACAAGCTGGAGTTAAAAGACACTCCTCCTGCCCAATTTATGAGGTCAAACGTGCCAAGCGATCCCCAGAAGAGAGGATCCCTCCTTCTGGCACTAGAACAACTATTGCTCCAAGGTGTAATCATGAAGGTTCCCCTGGAAGAAAGCGGATTCGGGTTTTACTCGAACCTTTTCACAGTCCCCAAACCAAATGGGGACGTGAGGCCCATATTAAATCTAAAAGGGCTAAACAAGTTCCTAAATATCAGGACTTTTCGGATGGAGTCGATCCGATCGGTGGCCACCGCCCTACAAGGGCAGGAATGGTTAGCCTCGATCGACATAAGGGATGCTTATCTGCATATTCCCATCTTTCCGGCCCACCAGAAATTTCTACGCTTTGCAGTAGAAGGGCGCCATTTTCAGTTCAGAGCCTTACCTTTCGGTCTGGCCACAGCACCACGAGTGTTCACAAAAATTCTGGCCCCACTATTGGCCAATCTAAGAACACAAGGTGTAACGATAATGGCATATCTAGACGACCTGCTACTAATAGACCACTCAGTGGAAAAGCTGGAAGTAGCTATTCACAAGACAATCAAGTATCTGGAATATCACGGTTGGATTACCAACCGGGACAAGTCAGCTCTAAGACCAGTCAAAAGTCTGGAATACTTAGGGCTAAGGCTGGATTCAAATCGGAGAAAGATTTTCTTACCTCCAGAGAAGGTGTCGTCTTTAAAAGATTTGACCCACTTAGTGGGTACAAAAAGAAAACCATCCATACGCCTGTGCATGAGGCTGCTGGGAAAAATGGTGGCTTCATTCGAAGCAGTACCCTACGGTCAATTCCATTCAAGGAATTTGCAAAGGGCCATACTGTCAGCCTGGAACAAAAAAGTTCAGGCTTTAGACTTACCAATGTCCCTGTCCCCTTCCGTTCGCAAGAGCCTCCATTGGTGGTTGGTGCCCCAGAATCTGGAAAAAGGGAAACCCTTCAGTCTGGTTTCTTGGAAGGTGGTCACTACAGATGCCAGCCTCATAGGCTGGGGGGCAGTACTGGAGCAATGGTCTCTCCAGGGCAAGTGGTCAGAAGCAGAGAAGGCCCTGCCCATCAATCTCTTAGAGATACGAGCAGCCCGGTATGCCCTAGTAGCATGGACATCCAAACTCCAAGGGTCCCCTGTCAGAATTCAATCAGACAATGCCACGGCAGTGGCATATATCAATCACCAGGGTGGCACCAGGAGTCGTGCAGCCCAGAGGGAAGCGAATTGCATCCTGGAATGGGCAGAAAGATATGTCCCAGCCATATCTGCGGTTTTCATCCCAGGAGTGGAAAATTGGAGAGCGGACTTTTTAAGTCGCCAGCAATTATGCCCGGGGGAATGGTCTCTTCACCCCAAGGTTTTCCAGGCAATATGCCAGCGGTGGGGAACACCGGATGTAGATCTGCTAGCATCCAGATTCAACGCAAAGGTGGACAGATTTGTGTCTCGCACAAGGGATCCCCTAGCTTGCGGCTCGGATGCCCTAGTGTTCCCTTGGGATCAGTTCAAGCTGATATATGCATTCCCACCGCCACAATTGTTACCGCGATTAATCCGCAGAATCAGGGTAGAAAAGAAACCAGTGATTCTGGTGGCTCCAGCATGGCCCCGAAGGGCATGGTACGCGGAGATTGTAAAAATGTCAGTGAGGAGTCCTTGGACCCTCCCACATCGTCCGGACCTGCTGTCGCAAGGACCGATATACCACCCTTCCTTACCAGCCCTAGGTTTGACGGCCTGGCTATTGAAGCCCACGTTCTGAAAAAGAGAGGGCTCTCTAATCCTGTGGTATCTACCATGATCAATGCCAGGAAGCCGGTATCCAGGCAGATCTATTATAGGATCTGGAAGGCGTACATTACATGGTGTGAGGCCAAGAAATGGCATCCACGTAAGTACGTGATAGGTAGGATTTTGGACTTCCTACAGTGGGCTGTAGATAGGAAGCTGGCCTTGAGTACTATCAAGGGTCAGATTTCGGCCTTGTCAATATTTTTTCAAAGGCCCTTGGCTTCGCATTCACTAGTCAAAGCTTTCATACAAGGAGTGATGCGTATTAGCCCTCCGGTTAGTATTCCCATATGTCCATGGGACTTAAACCTGGTTCTGTCGGTTCTACAGAAACAACCGTTTGAACCATTGCAACACATTTCCTTGGTTCTTCTCACCAGGAAATAGATTTTCTTAGTAGCCCTTTGTTCGGCTAAAAGAGTATCGGAATTAGCCGCCTTGTCCTGTAAGGAGCCATATCTGGTTGTCCATAAGGACAGAGTAGTATTACGTCCTCATCCAGCCTTTCTTCCTAAGGTGGTATCGAGGTTTCATTTGAACCAAGATGTGGTTCTTCCTTCTTTTTTCCCCAAACCTAGCTCGGTAGAGGAAAAGTTATTGCATTCTTTGGAAGTAGTAAGAGCAGTTAAAGCTTATCTAAAAGCCACTGCTCAGAATCGCAGAACGGATACTTTGTTTATTCTGCCGGAAGGCCCTAGAAAGGGTCAGGCAGCATCAAAATCTACCTTAGCCAAGTGGATTCGACAGGTCATAATACAGGCCTATGGCTTGAGAAAGAGACCGCCTCCATTCAAAGTTAGGGCGCACTCCACAAGAGCAGTTGGAACTTCATGGGCAGTGCATCACCAGGCCTCCCTGGCTCAAGTCTGTAAGGCCGCAACATGGTCTTCAGTACACACGTTTACTAGATTCTACCAGGTAGACGTTAGAAGTCAGGAGGATGTCGCCTTTGGGCGCAGTGTGTTGCAGGCCGCAAAAGATCCTCATGCCTGATGGCGCCCAGCTTATGTATCCCTCCCCTAATTTGGCATTGCTTTGGGACGTCCCATTAGTAATGACTAAGTCGCTCTGTGTCCCGTGATGTACGAAAAAGAAAAAGGGATTTTTATAACAGCTTACCTGTAAAATCCTTTTCTTGGAGTACATCACGGGACACAGAGCTCCCACCCCTCTTTTTGGGACACTTATTGCTTTGCTACAAAACTGAGGTGCTCCCGGATGGGAGGGGCTTATATAGGGGAGGGTACTTCCGGTTTGGAAGTTGCCAGTGCCAGCACCTGAAGGTAAACTATATAACTCATTAGTAATGACTAAGTCGCTCTGTGTCCCGTGATGTACTCCAAGAAAAGGATTTTACAGGTAAGCTGTTATAAAAATCCCTTTTTTTGGGGCTTAGTAGCACATATGGTCACATAGGTAACTTGTACACGATCGTTCTTCTAAATTTGACCCAAAGCTCTCTAGATACAGTAAGTATAGAAAATATTCACCCCCCCCCCCCCCCCTTAAAATAATTAAATTTTGTTGCTTTGCAGCCTGAAATGAAGACAGGCCCAGACTTTGTTTTTATCCAGCTGTATTTACTAGTGCAACTTAGAACATCCAAGTGAAAGGTATAACACCAACATGTCAGAAAAAAATAATATAGAATTCAAAAACAGAATTACTGAGTTGGAAAAAATATCACCCCCCTTATGTCAGTGTTTTGTTGAACCACCTTTTACTTTAAGTGCAGTCTTTAGGGATATGTCTCTATTAACTGTGCACATCTAGACTTGCCCACTCTTTGCAGAACTGCTCAAGTTCAGTTAACCACTTAAGGACCGATCTTGTTTTCTCTTATCGTCCATGGACTGACACAGCCTCTTAAACACTGTACCCGTGGGTTATGTCCCTGCTTGCAGGAGAAGACCTAGGCAGACTGTGAGATGTTATACATACATTCTAAAAAGCCAGAGCTGAACAGCCGCGCCCAGGGGGGCGGTCCCTCCCGACATAACCCTCCCACTGCAGTCAGCAGACCTCAGTTTTTTTTCTGCTTAGCAGAAGAAGATGTGGCTCTCTCAGGAGCCAGTCTCCTGACCTATTTTTATTCCTTTTTGGAATTTTCTTGTTTTATTTTTTGAAACCTATCAACTGTCGGCTGGGCAACAGGTTGGGTACAAGATATCCTCGTTGTCTTCCCTGTCCGACCATCGAGCATGCTGATCCTCGCCTTGTGTGCGTGAGACTCAGTTCACGACATGCCCCACGACTCCAGGGGTGTCCGGTGGGGTTTTTATGCTCCGCGGTCCTCTCAAGATTGAACAGTACTGCTGTAACTTTCGCGGTGGACCGGGCCGACAGCTACTCAGTACCGCACTGTGATAGTCCTGTCAGAAACACACCAGTGAGTCCCTCAGGGGATGGGTAAGTAGTCTCTCCTGCCTGCAGGTGAGTACATGCTGTGTGTTTCTCTGTGTGGGGTATTTTCCCTGTCTCACCCTGTTTTATTGTCACTCTCTGTCACCATTGCTGGCGCTGTGGGGTGCCTGGGGGGTCATACTGCTCTGTGGGGGGGGCTCATGGTTGCTGCATGTCGCTGGGGCTGTTTTTCTGGGAGCTTTTGGGCCTGGGCGCCGTTCGGCGCCAGGTTTGTGTTACCCCATTCATTTTGTATGGCGGCCATCTGGCCGTGGATCTCCTGAGCACATTGCGGCGGCCATTTTCTTGAAGCCGCGCGCGTTTTTGCATTTGTTTGGCCTCTATCGCTGCTGGGAACGGCGCAAATCTCCTCACTCTCCCTCACAGCTCACTTGCGCTGGTACAGCGTGGCGCAGGCAGCGGAACCGAGCGGTCCTGGTCCGGGTTGGTGAGTCCCCTGGGCATTCCCCTCCTCAGTCAGCATTGCATGTGGGTAGACTTTTTTTCTGAGGAGTCTCAGAGAGGGACAATTATGGAGTCAGTGTCACCAGCTTCCCCATGCATGTCAGAGGCAACAGGCAGTGCCCCAGCACCTGCGGTCCCTATGGGCCAGTTGTCGGCAGTCCTGGAATCATTTCTGACCTGGATGGAAGCGGTGTGCGAGCGCAAGGGAGCAAAAAAGCGCCCTCTCCCCACATTATCTCCACAAGGGGAGTGCGCTGATTCAGATATGGGCCTAGCTGTTGCTGCTCAGGACCCTAGCTCTGAATTTTTTGATGATTTTGAACAGGACATTCCTTGTGAGGAAGACTCCAGTTCTGAGTCGGTAAATGACAGGGCGCTTGTTGGTGAACTCATTGATGCTGTGAGGGACACTCTCAAGCTGAATGCTGCGGCTGCGGAAGCTCAGGTGGAGGCAGTCTCCTTTGGTTCTTTTAAGGCCAAGCCTTCTAAAAAGGTTTTTCCATATGCACCTTTCTTTGACCAGTTCATTGACCAGGTTTGGGAAAAGCCGCAGAAGACTTTTGTGGTTCCGCGGCGTTTGTCTATCAGATACCCCTTTGAAGAAGCCCTACTTAAAAAGTGGGCTTCTCCCCCAGTGGTCGACCCTCCGGTCGCCCGTTTGAATAAGGCCACCACTCTCCCGATAGAGGGAACTCCTGCATTTAAGGACCCCACTGACAGGAGGTCAGAAGGGGTGAGCAGAGCCATGTTTGCCTTGTTGGGATCCGCCTTACGGCCTGTTGTAGCGGCGACCCTTGTGTCTCAGACACTCACGGAATGGGCAAAAATTTTGCACCAGACTGTGCAGGAGCATAATCTTCCTCCAGACACTATTGCTCTGGCCCGCCAAATGGTGCAGGGCCTAATATATGTGTGCAACGCCACTTTGGACGCGGCCCCTTTAACCACTTTCCATCCGGGCCAATTCTGACACTTCGCTCCTACATGTAAAAAGCCTAATTTTTTTGCTAGAAAATTACATATAACCCCCAAACAATATATATGTTTTTTTAGCAAAGACCCTAGAGAATACAATGGCGGTCATTGCAACTTTTTATCTCGCACGGTATTTGCGCAATAATTTTTCAAACGCATTTTTTTGGGAAAAAAAAACGGTTTCATGAATTAAAAAATATTAAAACATTAAAGTTAGCCCAATTTTTTTGCATAATGTGAAAGATGAAGTTACGCCGAGTAAATAAATACCTAACATGTCACCCTTCAAAATTGTACACGCTCGTGGAATGGCGCCAAACTTCGGTACTTAAAAATTCTCATGGGCGACACTTTAATTTTTTTTTATTGGTTACATGTTTTGAGTTACAGAGGAGGTCTAGGGCTAGAATTATTGCTCTCGCTCTAACGTTCGCTACGATACCTCACATGTGTGTTCTGAACACCGTTTTAATATGTGGGCGGGACTTATGTATGCGTTCGCTTCTGCGTACGAGCTACCGGGGACAGGGGCGCTTGACAATTTTTTTTTTTATTATTTATTGTTCATTTTACACTTAACTTTTTACTTTGACAGTTAGAAAAAAAAAATATCACTTTTATTCCTATTACAAGGAATGTAAACATCCCTTGTAATAGGAATAAGCATGACAGGTCCTCTTTACAGTGAGATATGGGGTCAATAAGACCCCGCATCTCACCTCTAGGCTGGGAAGCCTGAAATAAAAAAAAAAAAAAAAACGATCACCGCTTCCTAGCCGAAGCGGCGCCGGTTTTTTGAATGCAGAGGCCGGGCGTGACGTCATAACATCGCGCCCGGCCTCCGAACGATCATAGAGACTCCGGCGACCATCTGGTCCGCCGGAAATCTCTATTGTAAGAAGCCGGGGCCGGCGGATCCTGTCACCGACTCACCGATCGCTCAGGTGAGTCGGTAGAAGCACCGGGGAGGGGGGGGATGTCCCCTCTCGCCGCCTGTAAGAACGATCAAGCGGCGGAACAGCCGCTATGATCGTTCTTACGGTACAGAGAATCGCCGGCTCTAAAAAATTATATCTGAATGATGCCTGTAGCTGCAGGCATCATTCAGATATCCCGGCTCAAAGTCAAGGACGTCCATGGACGTCCTTAGGCGCGAAGTGGTTAATATCCAGGGCCTCTGTTTCTGCGTTGGTGTTGCGTCGTCTTATCTGGTTGAAATGCTGGTCTGCTGACCTAGCCTCTAAGAAGCTCCTGACGGATCTACCCTTTAAGGGTGGTAGACTTTACGGTGCTGCTCTGGATGACATCATCAAGGATGTCACGGGAGGTAAAAGCACTCTTCTTCCTCCGCCGTAAACCGGGTCCTTCCTTTCCAGCAAAAAAGGGTTTTACTCTTTCGTTCATGGACCGATACAGCTTCCAATTGACAAGTGGGTATTATCCGTTAATTAGGAGTGACTAGGCAGAAAAAAACTTGTAAAAAGTGTTGCATCACACGTTCTACAGTACTGCCCAGGGGGTGGACCCTCTGGGTATATCCCCTCACTCTGCATCTCGCAGATCAGTTTTTTTCTGTCTAGCAAGGAGTAGGACATGGCTCCCTTCGGGCCCATTGGTCCGGGGAATTATTATTTATTTATTTTCTAGATTTTGTTTTTTGTTTCCTGCGATCTTCGATCAACAGCTGACTGGGCGACAGGCTGGGTCTCCCATCCTTGTAGTCTTCCAAGTTCGGCCATCGAGCGTGTGCCAACCCTAGCTACGCGCTGGGTTTTCCACGACATACCCGTTGCTTTATGGGTGGCCGGTGAGGCGACGCTCCAAGGCTTGCATCGGACCGCTCAGCTTCAGCTGACCTTACGGCCGAGTTGCAGCAGCCTGTCCGGTGAGCTTACGCTCCAAGGCTTGCATCGGACCGCTCAGCTTCGGCTGACCTTACGGCCGAGTCGCAGTAGCCTGGCCGGTGAGCACTCCGCGGCATGCATATGATCGCTCCCGAGGGTTCAATCACAGCATGCCTGGCCGACAGTCGGCTCCGTGCGCGGATGATGATCTGTCCGGAATGTCTTCCAGCAGGATTCAGCAGGAAGGGTAAGTAGCTCCCCTACTTCGGCAGGGTGACTTGGCTGGTCATTCCTGGAGAGATCAAGTAAGTGGTTGTGACCCCTTTCTTTCCTCTCCCTCCTCCCTGGGCTTTAGCTAAGGTTGCTGGGTGCTGGGGGTCACCTGGGGGGCTCCATCTGGAGCGGGGCTGCGCTGTGTATAATTAAAAAAAAAAATCATTTTGCTTACATGTGTGTCTGTGTACTTCTCCCTCCATGCTGTCGGCGGCCATTTTGCGGTGGTCCATGCTGGTCTCGGCCTCTAGTCACTGTCCGGCGGCCATTTTCTTGTGGTTTCGCGCCACTAGCTATAGATCGCCGCTCGGCGGCCATTTTCTTGCGGTTTGCGCCCGGTTTTGGCCACTACCGACTGTTCGGCGGCCATGTTTCCTTGGATTCATGTCTGTATGTATATATCGCCGCTCGGCGGCCATCTTTTTGTGGTTCGCGGCCGCTTTGGCCTCTATATTCCCCTGATGCACCCATGGACGCTATGTCGGCAATCCTAGAGGCTTTGATTGAAAGTGGAAGTAGCACAAGGGAACACGGGGGGGGGAGCCCCCGTCCCCTGCAATCTTCCGGGGATTATTCTGATGCAGAACCAGGCCCAGCTATAGCTCAGGACCCGGATTCGGATGCATTAGAGACTGCAGACCGTGACCGAAGTCCAGGTCAGTAGGCGAAAGGGCTTTGGTATCTGACCTTATTACTGCAATGCGGGATACGCTAAAACTGGAGAACGCTGCAGAAGCAGCAGAGACTCCGGTCCCCTTTGGGTTCCGTAGACCGACTCGCACTGCTAAGGTGTTTCCTTGTGTGTCTTATTTTGATAAGCTCTTATACAAGGAGTGGGAGAACCCGTCAAGGGTTTTTACGTCCCCAAAGAACTTTGCGGTACGGTACCCCTTTGAGGAGAGTTTTCTGAAGAAATGGACCTCTCCCCCTATGGTGGACCCTCCGGTGGCAAGACTTAATAAAGCTACCACAATTCCAGTGGAAGGGGCTACTGTTTTCAAGGACCTTGCGGATAAGAAAGCTGAATCGCTCGCTACCTATACACAGTGGTAGGCTTAGCAGTCCGCCCCGGCATTGGCTGGGGTATTAGTGTCTCAGACACTTACTGAATGGGCAAAATTGCTGCTCCAGGGGTTAAAGGAGAGAGATGCTCCTCCTAATGAGATAGCTTTGGCCGACCAGTTGGTCCAAGGCCTTAAGTTTGTCTGCGTGTCAGACATGGATACTATCCCCATGCTGTCTAAAGCTTCGTGTTATGCAGTAGCTATGCACCGTCTGATCTGGCTAAAAGGCTGGTCGGCGGACCAGGCTTCCAAGAAGGCCCGGCTGGATCTCCCCTTTAGGGGCGACAGACTTTTTGGAGCCTCTCTAGATGACATCATCAAGGATGCCACAGGAGGTATGAGCACATTGCTTCCGCAAACCATAAAGGGTAAGGGGCCACGCCTAAAGCAAGGGCCCTCCTTTGCTGCACGCAAGCGTTTTTTTCGTCCGTCCAGGGCGACAGGGAAAGGACCCCAGGCCAACAAAGCGCCTGCTCAAGGACAAAGACGTCCTTGATTCCGCAAACCCAATAAGCCTGCGGACAAATCCGCGTCCGCAAGAAGGTCCACCCCCACCCAGTTTCCGGGTGGAGGGACGTCTCTGCAAATTTGCGACTCAGTGGACATCTATGATCTCCGACCGGTGGGTTTGCGAAGTGATCTCCTCAGGCTACAAGATAGTGTTTCTCTCTTGTCCATCGGACAGATTCATTCCCTCCAACTACAGACGACCTGTTGGGAGGCCCTGTACGGGGCAGTCCAGGGTCTGCTGGAACGTGGGGTGGTCATTCCAGTTTCAGAGCAGGAACGATTTCAGGGTTTTTACTCAAATCTGTTCATAGTGCCAAAGAAGGAGGTGGTTCGTCCAATCTTGGATCTCAGGGCCCTCAATTGCTTTGTGAAGGTACAAAGATTCCGGATGGAGTCGGTTCGATCAGTAGTCACTACTCTCCATCCAGGGGATTTCCTGACATCCTTGGATATCAAGGACGCATACCTGCATGTCCCCATATACTCCAGACACCAGAGGTTTCTACGATTTTCAATCGGGGAGAACCACTATCAGTTTGTGACCCTCCCGTTTGGCCTGGCATCGTCACCCAGGGTGTTCACCAAGGTGCTTGCCACGATTCTGGCCCTTCTAAGACATCGTGGCATCGCTATAGTGGCCTATTTGGACGACCTTCTTCTGAAGGCCCCTTCAAGTTCAGAATGAGAGGTAAGCATTTCCATAACCTGTCAGACTCTCCGAGACTGTGGGTGGTTACTAAACACGCAAAAATCAGTATTGTTGCCATTTCAACGCCTAGTGTATCTGGGCTTGATTCTGGATTCCTCACAGGCAAGAGTATTCCTTCCTGGGGAAAGGCTGTAGACCCTTCAGGCTGCATTACGGCAGCTGACATCCAAGAGTTGGTCGTGACTCGGTTTCTGCATGCGAGTTTTGGGCCTCATGGTAGCCTCCTTTGAGGCGGTACCTTATGCTCAATATCACACTCGGGTGTTACAGAAGGAGGTTCTGTCCAGATGGAGCAGATGACCATCATCTCTGGATTATCAAATCCGGGTAAGCCACCTAGTCAGGAGATCCCTGGTATGGTGGCTGACATCACCGGCTCTGCTGGCCGGGACGTCATTTCTTCCTGTTCATTGGGTAGTGATCACGACGGACGCCTGCCTTACAGGTTGGGGGGGGGGGGAGTCTGGGGTGTTCAGTCGATGCAAGGTCGCTGGACCCCGGAGGAATCCCGCCTGCCGATCAATGTCCTGGAACTCCGGGCGATCAGGCCATGCCTCAAGTGGTCTCAAAGGCTGCAAGGGCGTCCGGTCAGGATCCAATCAGACAATGCCACAGCAGTGGCATATGTCAACCATCAAGGAGGAACAAGAAGCTCAGCTGCAGCATCGGAGGTTGCTCGCATCCTGAAGTGGGCAGAGAAGAGCGTACCGGCACTATCGGCCGTGTACATTCCGGGTGTGGAAAACTGGCAGGCGGACTACCTGAGCCGCCAGATGCTGGACCAGGGATAATGGTCCTTACACCCGGAGGTGTTCCAACTCCTCTGCCAAAGATGGGGCACACCAGACGTAGATCTTCTGGCTTCCCGACTCAATCGGAAGGTATTGAGGTTTGTTGCTCGGTCAAAGGACCCATGGGCAGACGCAACGGACGCGCTAGTGGCATCGTGGGGTCAGTATCGGCTAATCTATGCCTTCCCTCCCATAAGGTTCCTTCCTCATCTGCTTCACAGAGTGGAGGCAGAGGGAATTCCAATGATTCTGATTGCTCCAGATTGGCCTCAGCGTCCCTGGTACGTTGATCTAGTACGTCTGGTAACAGACGTCCCCTGGCGCCTACCACTACGGGAGGACCTTCTGTCGCAAGGTCCCATACTCCATCCTGCTTTACAGTCACTGGCTTTAACGCCATGGCTATTGAAAACCAGGTTCTAAGGGACCGGGGCCTGTCAGATTCTGTAATCTCTACGATGAGAAGTGCCCGAAAACCGTCCTCTAGGAAGGTTTACGATCGCACTTGGAAGGTCTACATTTCCATGTTTGAGGAAATGAAGTGGCATCCGCGTACTTATTTGGTTTCCAGAATCCTGCTGTTCCTACAGCGTGGGGTGGACCAAAGGCTTGCCTTAAGTACTATTAAGGGGCAGATATCTGATCTGGCTGTCTTTTTTCAGCGACCCCTGGCGACTCGCTCTCTCGCGAGTACTTTTTTGTATAGGGGGTTCAACATGTGGCCCCTCCGGTCCGTTCCCTGCTACTTCCGTGGGACTTGAACCTGGTCCTCTCGGTGCTTCAGAAGGCACCGTTTGAGAATATTAGGGATATTCCCTTGTTGACACTTTCTGAGAAAGTGGTCTTTTTTGTAGCTGTTACGTCAGTTAGACGAGTTTCTGAGCTGGCAGCCTTGTCATGCAAGGCTCCCTATCTGATCTTCCACAAGGATAAGGAGGTGCTGCGGCTGCAGCCTTCCTTCCTTCCTTCCCAAGGTCGTTTCGGCTTTTCATCTCAACGAGGACATTGTACTTCCATCCTTGTGTCCTCATCCGTCGAATCCTGAAGAGTCGGCGTTGTATTCCTTGGACATTGTCCGAGCTTTGGGAGTATACCTATCTGCTACTTCCCTGTTCCGGAAGTCAGACTCACTGTTTGTTGCGGTGGCTGGTCCCAAGAAGGGCCAAGCAGTCTCGTCAGCCACCATCTCTAGATGGATAGATAGTAATCCAGGCCTACGCCTTAAAGGGTCAAGCGCCCCCCTTTCCTGTCACGGCGCATTCGACCAGGGCAATAGGTGCCTCTTGGGCTTTCCGACATCAAGCGTCTGTTGCCCAATTATGTAAAGCGGCGACTTGGTCGTCTGCTCACACTTTCACAAAATTCTACAAAGTTGATGTAGGTGCATCTTCGGATGCTTCTTTCGGCCGCAAAGTTTTGCAGGCGGCTGTTTAGAGTTGCAATTCCTCTGTTGGAGGAATGCTGTTTTTTTGTGTTTAGGGTCAAGTTTACTCTATGCTGTTACCACCCCTCATTTTTTTTTTTTTTACACTGCTTTGGGACGTCCCACTTGTCAATTGGAAGCTGTGTCGGTCCATGAACGAAAGAGTAAATAGGATTTTTTACTCGCCGTAAAATCCTTTTCTCTGAGTCCATGGACCGACACAGCACCCACCCCTCCTTTTTGTTTAAGTTTGTACTGCTTTTTTGACAAACTGATCTGCGAGATGCAGAGTGAGGGGATATACCCAGAGGGTCCGCCCCCTGGGCGGTACTGTAGAAGGTGTGATGCCACACTTTTTACAAGTTTTTTTCTGCCTAGTCACTCCTAATTAACGGATAATACCCACTTGTCAATTGGAAGCTGTGTCGGTCCATGAACTCAGAGAAAAGGATTTTACGGTGAGTAAAAAATCCTATTTTGTCGTCAGTCAGAGTCCACGGGTAAGCCCTCCCAGACTGACAACAGTGCGGCTGGTGGATACAAGCGCCCTCGGGTGCGTAAGCCGAACAAAGCGGCTCCCAAGCCCGCCTCCGTGTGAACTCTTGCCCCCGCCCGACTTTGGGGTGGGGGGACGACTTTTCAGGTTCACGGATCGGTGGACCTCCCGGATCTCCGACCGGTGGGTGTGCGAGGTGGTCACCTCAGGATACAGGATAGAGTTCAGTTCCTGGCCGCCAGACAGAATCTTTCCCTCAAATCTCCCTCTCCTTCCTGCCCGTCGGGCGGTCCTCTTAGGGGCCGTACAGGATTTGATCAGGTCCGGAGTGATTGTGCCGTTTCCGTCACAGGAGAAGTTTCGGGGATTCTACTCGAATTTGTTTGTTGTCCCGAAAAAGGACGGGGTTCGGCCAATCCTGGACCTCAAGGCCCTGAATGCCTTTGTGAAGGTGCAAGAATTCCGCATGGAATCCGTTCGCACGGTGATCGCTACACTCCATCAAGGGGATTTTCTGGCGTCCTTGGACATCAAGGACGCCTACTTGCATGTTCCGATCTGCGCAAGTCACCAAAAGTTTCTGCGCTTTTGCGATTGGCGAAGTCAACTATCAATTTGTGGCTCTTCCCTTTGGCCTAGCCTCGGCACCACGGGTTTTCACCAAGGTGCTTGCTCAGGTTCTAGCTTTGCTGAGACAGCGAGGCATTGCTATCGTGGGCTATCTGGACGATCTTCTAAGAGCAGACAATGGCTCAGAATTAGAAGAAAGTGTGACTATTGTCAGTCAGACCCTCCGGGACTTCGGGTGGCTCCTGAACGTTCGGAAGTCGGTCCTGGTCCCGACTCAACGTTTGGAGTATCTAGGTCTGATCCTGGACTCCTTAGAGGCGAAGGTATTCCTACCCCCAGAGAAGTTACTGACACTTCAGTCTGCAGTGCGGGTCTTGACGTCCCGGCAGTGGTCGTCAATCTGCTTTTGCATGAGAGTCCTGGGACTCGTGGTGGCCTCTTTCAAGTCCGTTCCGTATGCCCAATCACACACACGGGCACTGCAGAAGGAGATCCTATCCACTTGGGACAAATCCCCGTTGTCCTTAGATCTTCAGATCCAGGTGAGTCACCCGGTCAGGGCATCCCTGACGTGGTGGTTGAGGTCCCCGCCTCTTCGGTCCGGGAAGTCGTTCCTCCCCAACCAGTGGATGGTGATCACGACGGACACCAGCCTTACGGGATGGGGTGGAGTCTGGGTAGTCCTGTCAGCCTAAGGGCTTTGGACTCCGGACGAAGCCGTCTACTGATCAATGTCCTGGAACTACGGGCAATCAGACTGTGCCTCTCCTCGTGGTCGAAGAGACTACAGGGCCGCTCACTCAGGATCCAGTCGGACAATGCCACGGCGGTGGCGTATGTCAACCATCAAGGGGGGACTCAGAGCTCAGCTGCGGCATCCGAGGTCTCCCACATCCTAAGGTGGGCCGAAAGAAGCGTGCCGGCTCTGTCAGCCTTCTACATTCCGGGCGTAGACAACTGTCAGGCGGACTATCTGAGTCGCCAAACGCTGGACCAGGGAGAGTGGTCCTTGCACCCGGAGGTTTTTCATCTTCTTTGCCGGTGGTGGGGCACGCTGGATGTGGACCTGGTGGCCTCTCGACTCAATCGCAAGGTGTCGAGGTTTGTGGCCAGGTCCAGGGACCCTTGGGCGGACGCCTCGGATGCGTTGGTTGCCCCGTGGGGTCAGTATCACCTGAAATATGCTTACCCTCCGCTGCAGCTGCTTCCTCGCCAGCTGCGCAGGCTGGCGACCGAGGGAATTCCGGTGATCCTCATTGCTCCGGATTGGTCTCGGCGTCATTGGTACGCCGATCTGGTACGTCTCGTCGCGGACGTTCCTTGGCGATTGCCAATGAGGGAGGACTCAAGGTCCTATATTTCATCCTGCTTAACAGTCTCTGGCTTTAACGGCATGGCTATTGAAAGCCAGGTGCTGAGGGACCGAGGTCTCTCGGATTCGGTCATTTCGACCATGTTGAGGGCACAGAAGTCTTCCTCCAGAAAGATCTATCACCGTACCTGGAAAGCTTACATCGCTATGTGCGAAGAGCTGGACTGGCGTCCACGGACGTATTCTGTCCCCAGAATCCTGCGGTTCTTGCGGCGTGACGCAAAGACTTGCTTTGAGTACCATTAAGGGTCAGATTTCGACCTTGGCCGTCTTGTTTCAGCGACCGATAGCAGTCCATTCCTTGGTTAGCACCTTTTGTGCAGGGGGTTCTCCATGTGCTCCCTCCTGTCAAACCTCCTCTCCCTCCTTGGGATCTGAATTTGGTGCTCTCGGTTCTCCAGGAACCTCCGTTTGAAAATATCAGATATATTCCCCTCTTAACCTTGTCTCAGAAAGTGGCTTTCTTGGTGACCATTACTTATGTTAGACGGGTGTCTGAGTTGGTGGCCTTGCCCTGCAAGTCGCCTTATTTGGTCATCCATAAGGATAAGGCGGTGTTGCGTCCGCGACCTTCTTTTCTGCCAAAGGTGGTCTCGGCCTTTCACCTTAATGAGGACAATGTCCTCCCGTCCTTGTGTGCTCACCCATTGCATCCCAGATAGTTTGCGCTTCACACGTTG
This sequence comes from Rana muscosa, assembly GCA_029206835.1. Classification (NCBI taxonomy): domain Eukaryota; kingdom Metazoa; phylum Chordata; class Amphibia; order Anura; family Ranidae; genus Rana; species Rana muscosa. The sequence continues at coordinate 443,893,258 of CM055120.1, read as the reverse complement.
GATGTGGTACGAGCCTTTCGGGTGTACCTGTCTGCTACTGCTTCCATTCGGAAGTCTGACTCAGTTTGTGTCTGTCTCTGGTCCAAAATAGGGCCAAGCGGTTTCGTCTGCCACCATTTCTAGGTGGATCAGGCAGACTGTCATACAAGCCTATGCCCTTAAGGGTCCGGCGCCTCCCTTTACGGTTACGGCGCGTTCCACCCGGGCAATTGGTGCTTCCGGGGCTTTCCGACATCAAGCGTCGGTTGCACAAGTGTGCGAGGCCTGGTTGTCCGCTCTTACCTTTTCTAAGTTCTATAAGGTTGATGTGGCTGCATCTTCGGATGCTTCCTTCGGCTGCAAGGTGTTGCAAGCAGCTGCTTGAAGTTGCATCTCCTCCGTTGAGGAGCTCTGCCTTGTTATGGAGTGAAGTTTTTTGTTTTCCATTTATACTGCTCCCATCCCTCTTGACACTGCTTTGGGACATCCCACGGGTAAAGTGTTAAGAGGCTGTGTCAGTCCATGGACGATAATAGAAAATAGAATTTTTGTACTCACCGTATAATACGTTTCTCTGACGTCCATGGACTGACACAGCACCCACCCTTCTTTTCAAGGTTTGTACTGCTTTGTTACGAACTGAGGGCTGCTGACTGCAGTGTGAGGGTTATGTCCAGAGGGACCGCCCCCCTGGGCGGGGCTGTTCAGCTCTGGCTTTTAGAATGTATAACATCTCACATTCTGCCTAGGTCTTCTCCTGCAAGCAGGGACATAAACCCACGGTAAAGAGTTAAGAGGCTGTGTCAGTCCATGGACGTCAGAGAAACAGATTTTACGGTGAGTACAAAAATCCTATTTTTCAAACTCTGTGTTTAAAAGTTAAAAACAATTTTTTTTGCTGGAAAATTACTTAGAACCCCCAAACATTATACATTTTTTTTTTCTAACACCCTAGAGCAGGGATCCTCAAACTACGGCCCTCCAGCTGTTGCTGAACTACAAATCCCATGAGGCATTGCAAAACTCTGACATTCAGACATGACTAGGCATGATGTGAATTGTAGTTCCTAAACACCTGGAGGGCCGTAGACCCCTGCCCTAGAGAATAAAATTGCGGTCATTGCAATACTTTTTGTCACACTGTATTTGCGCGGCGGTCTTGCAGGCGCATTTTTTTGAGAAAAAAAAACACTTTTCTCTTATCGTCCATGGACTGACACAGCTGGATACTGTAAACGTGTGGGTATATGTCCCTGCTTGCAGGAGAAGATCTAGGCAGAATGTTAGATGTTAGAAACATGCATTCTAGAACAAGCCAGAGCTGAACAGCCCCGCCCAGGGGGGCGGTCCCTCTGGACATTACCCTCCCACCTGCAGCTAGCAGCCTGTTTTTTTCTGCCTAGCAGGAGAAGACGTGGCTCTCTCAGGAGCCAGTCTCCTGGAACATTTTACTTTTAAATTTTATTCCTTTAGGAATTTTATTATTTTATTTTTGAGACCTTCAATCAACTGTTGGCTGGGCAACAGGTTGGGTACACTGGTATCATCGTAGTCTTCCCTGTCCGACCATCGAGCGTGCTGATCCTCGCCTTGTGTGCGTGAGACTCAGTTCACGACATGCCCCATGACTCCAGGGGTGGCCGGGTTGTTGCTTTTATGCTCCCGCGGTCCTCTCAAGATTGAACAGTACCTGACTGACAGTATCTTTCGCGGTGGACCGGGCCGACAGCTACGGCAATACTGCTCTGTGATAGGTCTGTCTGAAACAAGCCAGTGGGTCCCTCTGGGACGGGTAAGTAGTCTCTCCTGCTGCAGGTGAGTACATGCTGCCTGTGTTTCCATATATGGGGGGGTTTCTCCCTTTCTCCCCCCTGTTATGCTACTCTCTGCACCCTGTACTGGTGCTGTGGAGGTGCTGAGGGCGCTCATGTCTGTTAGTGGACTCTGGGAAGAGGAGCAGTGTTCTGGTGTGTGAGGTGGGGACTTATTGTGTGCGCCATTAGCGCTGGTTGTTTTTTAAATAATGCGCTCAGCGGCCATCTTGCCGTGGTTTAATGGCGCAGTTGTTTCTGCGGCCAGCGGCCATTTTCTTGAAGCCGCGGCGCTTTTACTTTCGGTTTCGGCCTCTAGCGGCGGCGCGAATCTCCTCACAGATTCTTCACTCTCCTCAGGCTTCACAGCGCGGTTTCTTCAGCAGAACTGAGCGGTCCTTAAGGGTTGGGGAGTACTCTGGGTATCCCCTCCTCAGCGTGGACTGTATATTCACTGTAGTAGTGTATAAGGTCTCAGAGGATGGCGATATGGAGTCTGATACACCTGCTTCTCCACACTTGCCTGAGGCAACTGGCAGTGCTCCTGCACCTGCGGTCCCTATGGACCACTTGTCGGCAGTCCTGGAATCATTCCTTGTCAGAATGTAAGCGGTGTGCGAGCGCAAGGGAGCTATAAAGCCCCCTCTCCCCACAAAAATCTTTAGTGGAGGAGTGCTCTGATTTAGATATGGGCTTAGCTACTGCTGCTCAGGACCCTAGCTCAGAATATTTTAATGTTTTTCAACAGGACATTCCCTTGTGAGGAAGACTCCAGTTCTGTGTCAGTAAATGACAGGGCGCTTGTAAGTGAACTCATTGATGATGTGGGGAACACTCTCAAGATGGATGCTGTGGCTGTGGTACCTCAGGCGGACGTGGTTTCCCTTGGTTCCTTCAAGCTTTTCTTTTACACAGCTTCCTCACTGTTTTCCTCACATGCTGCGTCGAGAGCAGCATGGATGATACAGTGGTACACAGTGTGTCTCCCCCCTCCCCACGGTCGGTGCAGCATGGCGGGGGGGGGGGACTTTATTCATTTATGTCATTTATGTCTGGTCCCTGTGAGCCTTTTGTGCGATGTTCTGAGTAGGGCTGGCAAAAAATTGATTTTAATCTTGAATCGAGTTTTGAGTTCTAATCGATTCAGATTTGAAGAAAATCGATTTTTTAAGATTTTTTTTTTTTGTTTATCATTTTTTATTTATTTTTCCTTCAACGTTTCCGTAGCAGGGCTGCAGGGGGCGTATCCGGAATGGCACTGGGCGGCGTTACCCCAATTACATCTACTCGCCGTAGCCGCCGTGAGTAGATGTAATGTAACACTAACTAACCGCAAGCCGCCATCTGCCTACCTGATCAGCGTGTCATGCAGACGGCGGCCATTGCAGTGCTCAAAAGCCGCGCCTCCCGAGTCCTCGTCGTCTGTGATAGGCGGAACACTCAATTTCACAGCAGGCAGTGTTCAGCCTATCACATCCTCTCATCCTCGTCTGTGTTATGAGGATGAGCGGATGTCCATGACAGGCGGAACACTGAATGCTGGGAAATTGAGTGTTCCGCCTATCACAGACGAGGAGGAGGCACGGCTTTTGAATTCTGGAATGGCCGCCGGCGTAGCAGTAAAATCCGCATCGGGTACGGGCACAGTGATTGAAACACGGGCACAGTGAGACATGGGCGCAGTTCGGCATGGGCACAGTTTAATTCAACTAAGAGTAACCTCAGGATTTTTTGTTGTTTTATTAGCTAAATCCAAATACAGTATTAATAATTTGGATGTTTAACAATCCTTGTTGCAAACTGACTTTGCAGTTAGAGAAAGGGTTTGCCTTTGCAATTTTGTTTGTTGATGCATTTTAATTAATATAATAAAAAAAAATCGAATCGTAAATCGAGTTTTTTATAAAAAAAAAAAAAAAAATTTTTTGGGGGGAAAATCGCCCAGCCCTAGTCCTGAGGCAACAACAGGGTCTCTGCACCTGTGGTTTCTCGCCTTTTTCTGGGGAACGCTCTGAGCTCTGACAGGACCACGGTCTGAGGATCAGAGGTTACCTGTTACCTGCATGCTGCTTCGGCAGCACAGTTAAGCAGGTTTGAATGATACAGAGAAGTTTATGCGCCTCTGCGCCATAATTTAAACTCGTCTTATACCTCTACACTGGATACATTCACAGTGTATGTATGTGTTATTAGTCTCTGTGTCTGCGTGGGTTTCCCCCCACGTTCCAATGCTGTGTTTCAGTGCCATACACGATATAAACGTACACAATATGTTTATGCACGACTCTAGATACATTCACAGTATATGTATGTATTATACTCTCTGGGTCGGCGTGGGTTTCCTCCGGGGGCTCCGGTGTCCTCCCGTGCTCTTGTGGTATGTGCACTTCAGCTCTCTGCACAGTATAGACATGTTCAATATGTTTATTGCACATACTATACATATTTACAGTATGGGTATACTGTCTGCGTTGGGTTCCTCTGGGTACTCTGGTTATCTCCCACGCTCCAATGGAAATGCACAGCATAAACATGTGCAATATGTTTATTCACATGCTATCATTCCTACACGGTATCTGTGTGCTGTCTGCGTGGGTTTCTTCCGGGTGTTCCGGTTTCCTCCCACGCTCTGACGGTATGTGCGCCTTGGCCCTCTGCACAGTTTAAACATGTTCATATATTTATCACGCATGCTATAACTACACAGTATGTGTATGCAGTCTGTGTGGGTTTCCTCTGGGTACTCCGGTTCCCTCCCACACGCCAATGGTATGGGCGCTTTCGGCGCTATGCACAGCCTAAATTTGTGCGATTTGATATCCACATACTAACATACCTACTCGGTATGTCTGTGCAGTCTGCGTGGGTTTCATCCGGGTCCTCCAGTTTCCACCCAACTACATGACATGCGTGCCTTTGGTGCAATACACGGTATAAACATACACTTTATGTTTATGCACAACACTAAATACATTCACAGTAGTTGTATGTATTGTATTCTCTGGGTCTGCGTGGGGTTTCTCCAGGTACTTCGGTTTCCTCCCACGCGCCAACGGTGTGCGCGCCTTCGGTGCTATGCACACATAGGCATGTACAAAATGTTTATCACACATACTATAGTACCTACACGGTATGCGTATGCAGTATGCGTGGGTTTCATCCGGGTGCTCCGGTTTTCCCCCGTGCTCCAATGGTGTGCGCATTTTCAGCGCTATGCACAGTATAAACATGTGCAACTGGTTTATTCGCAGGCTAATATACCTACACGGTTGTGTACGCAGCCTGCGTGGCTGGTTTCCGTCCAAGCCCCGGTGATGTGCGCGCCTTCGTCGCTGGCACAGTATAAACGTGTTTAATCTGTTTATCCACACATACTAAACTACATACACCGTATGTGGCTGTATTATGCTCTTTGTGGCTGAGTGGGTTTCCTCCCACACTCTATTTGCGCGTTTTGACGCAATACACAGTATAAACTATGTGCTTGTACAATCAGCACTTATCAGTGGGGTAGCTGCTGGATGGAGCATTGTCATAAGGATCCCTGGTATCAGGGGTACCACTTTCCACCTGCCTTCAGTGGTGATCAGAAGCGCTGGCTTGGACTGTGTTCGCCAGGCTGAGGTTAGCGTTACGCCCGTTAGTGGCTGCGTCTCTGGCATTTCTGAAGCTCAATGACTGGGCAAAAGCCTCTGCTTCATCTATCAGTCGACCAGCAGGTGCACTGCAACTAGCCTTTAGGGTCTCTGTGCCCGGGGTGGGTTTGAGCCATCTGTGGAGGCTGAGTTACTGGTCCACTGACCGAGTTTCTAGGGAAGCTCTGTCAAGTTGCCTTTCTTGGCCAACAGTTGAGGCACCCCGTAAGCCGGGGCTTCTCTTCTCCGATACATTGCGGGGTCTCTTTGGGATTTTCATACATCTCGCTGCAGGACGGTCCTGACGGCCGTGTGCATTGCAGGGGAAGGGTCCTTACATCTGGAGGTGGGGCACCGGATGTGGACCTTATGGCCTCTCGACCCACTCGCTAGGTGTCAAGATTCGTGGCCAGGTCCAGGGACCCCTGGGCAGACACGTTGGTGGCCCGTGGGGGCAGTATCGCCTGATATATGCTTACCCTCCGCTATTGTTGTTGCTTCGCAGAGTAGGGGCCGAGGCCATTCCGGTGATCCTCATTGTTCCGGAACGGCGACATTGGTACGCCGATCTACTTCGGCTAGTTGCAGACGTTCCTTGGCGACTGCCTATTGGGGTGGACCTTCTGTCTCATGATCCCATACTTCATCCCGCTTTACAGTCCTGGGCTTTAATGGCATGGCTGTTTAAAGCCAGGTGCTGAGGGACCGAGGTCTCTCTGATTCGGTCATCTCATCTATGTTGTTGGCACGGAAATCTTCCTCCAGAAAGTATATCACTGTATCTGGAAGGCTTACATCGCTATGTGCGAGGAGCTTGATTGGCGTCTACGGACGTATTTCGTTCCCAGGATTTTGCTGTTCTTGCAGCGTGGTGTGACCCAAAGGCTGGCCTTGCAATACCATTGAGGGTCGGATTTCGGCCCGGGCTGTCTTTTTCAACGACCGCTACCGGGCCATTCCTTGATTAGCACCTTTTGTGCAGGGGGTTCGCCATGTGATCCCCCCTGTCAAGCCTCCTCTCCCTACTTGGGATCTGAATTTGATGCATCTCGGTTCTCCAAGAACATCCCTTTGAGAATATCAGGGATTCCTCTCTTGACCTTGTCCCAGAAGGTGGCCTTCTTAGTGGCCATTACTTCGGTTAGATGGCTGTCTGAGTTGGCGGCCTTGTCCTGCAAGTCGCCTTACTTGGTCCTCCATAAGGATTTGGCGGTGTTGCGCCCACGACCGCCCTTCTTTTCAAAAGGTGGTCTCGGCCTTTCACCTTAAGAAGGACATTGTTCTTCGGTTCTTGTCTCCTCACCCATCGCATCCCTGAGAGTTTGCGCTTCATACATTAAGATGGGTACGAGCCTTACGGGTGTACCTGTCTGCTACTGTTTCCATTCGGAAGTCTGGCTCACTGTTTGTGTCTGTCTCTGGTCCAAAACAGGGCCGAGCGGTGTCGTCTGCCACCGTCTTAGGTGGATCAGGCAGACCGTCATACAGGCCTATGCCCTTATGGGGTGGGGGCCTCCCTTTCCGGTTGCGGCGCGGGCCTCCCTTTCCGGTTGCGGCGCATTCCACCAAGGCACATCACGGATCTGGTCGACAGATTACTGGGAGGGGCTGGGGAAGACCCAGCTGTCATGGTGCACGTTGGCACCAATGACAAAGTCAGAGGCAGATGGAGTGTCCTAAATAACAATTTTAGGGACTTGGGAGCTAAATTGAGGGAAAGGACCTCCAAGGTAGTATTCTCAGGAATACTACCGGTAAATCGAGCCACACCAGAAAGGCAGAGGGAGATTAGGGAAGTGAACAAGTGTCTGAAGAGCTGGTGTAGTAAGGAGGGGTTTGGGTTCCTGGAGGACTGGGCCGACTTCTCAGTCGATAACCAGTACTATAGAAGGGACGGACTGCACCTAAATGAGGAGGGTGCAGATCAGCTGGGAATAAGGATGGCCAAAAAGTTAGCAGGGTTTTTATACTAGGCGACGGGGGGTCCAGAGATTGTGAGAGTCAGCGGGGAACATATTCTAGAGGGTAGTATTCGGGGCAATAGTGGTAGGGTAACCAAAGCACATAAACCCAAGGTAAGTATAGTAGCAAGTCCTAGTTGCAATCTGGGAACACCCAAGAGGATAGTATGTGACCGGTCAAAATATATTAAAGCATTAAAGTGTCTGTTCACCAATGCCAGAAGTCTGCCAAGCAAAATAGGTGAGTTGGAAGCTCTGGTGCATGAGGAGAGCTATGATGTAATCGGTATTGCTGAAACTTGGCTCCATTCCTCACATGACTGGGCTATTATTATTTCTGGCTATGCACTCTTTCGGAAAGACAGGGTAAAAAGGAAAGGTGGAGGGGTCTGTCTCTATGTGAGAAGTGAACTCAAAGCGAGTGTGAAAGAGGACCTGGTGGATGGAGAGTGGGATGAGTCTGAAGCATTATGGGTGGAACTGCATACAGATGTGCGTAGTTCAAAGCTAATCATTGGAGTTTGTTATAGACCACCCAATGTTAATGAGGAGGTGGAGACTCAGCTCCTTGCACAGATAGAAAGGGCTACAAGTGCTGGGACGGTGATAATAATGGGGGATTTTAACTACCCAGAAATTGACTAGAGTAATGGAACTGCTGGGACAGTTAAAGGGCAAACATTTTTAAACCTATTGCAGGACAATTTTATGGTCCAGTTTATTGAGGCCCCAACTAGGAATGATGCTCTGTTGGACCTGGTAATCTCAAACCATGCAGAGCGTATTTCTAATGTTCAGATAATGGAACACCTGGGTACCAGTGACCATAACATGATTTCATTTGATGTTAGTTGTAAGCAAAAATAACATACGGGAAAGATAAAAACACTTAATTTCAAGAGAGCAAATTTTCCAAGGATGAGCGCTGCTCTCCAGGACTTAGACTGGGAGGGAATATTGGCATCAATGGGCACAGAACAGAAATGGGAATTCTTCAAAAAGACTGTTTGTGAACTCACTGCAAAGTATATTCCCATGGGCAATAAGTTTAAAAGGCTAAAAATAAAACCTATGTGGCTCACTGCCAAAGTTAAAAAAGCTATAAACTATAAGAAAAGAGCTTTTAAAAAATATAAAAATGAGGGAACACTAGTGTCATTTAAATGTTACAAAGAATATAACAGGATATGTAAAAAGGAAATCAAGGATGCAAAAATTCTAAATGAACGACAGATTGCAAAAGATAGTAGGACAAACCCCAAAAAATTCTTCAAATATATTAATAGTAAAAAAGTCAAGTCTGAGCATGTAGGCCCTTTACAAAATAATCTAGAGTGGGTGACTGGGGACAAAGAGAAGGCTAATTTATTAAATACTTTCTTCAGTTCTGTGTATACAAAGGAGCATGGGGGAGCTCATGTCCAAAATGGGGGTGGTAGTGACACAACCCCAAATCCACAATGGCTCAAAAGTGATATGGTCCAGAAATATTTAGATGGAATAAAGGTGGATAAAGCACCTGGGCCAGATGGCATACACCCACGGATCCTAAAAGAATTGAGCTCTGTAATTTCAAAGCCATTGTATTTAATTTTTAGGGACTCATTAATGACAGGAATAGTACCACTGGATTGGCGCAGGGCCAATGTGGTGCCTATATTTAAAAAGGGAATTAAGTCTTTACCAAGTAACTATAGACCTGTTAGTTTAACTTCTATAGTTGGGAAGATACTGGAGAGATTAATAAAAGACCACATAGATGAGTTCTTGCTGGAAAAAAACTATTTAAGCAACAGACAGCATGGATTCATGAAAGACAGAAGTTGTCAGACAAACCTGATTTCTTTTTATGAAGAGGTAAGTAAGACCTTGGACAGAGGGGTGGCTGTGGACGTGGTATAATTGGATTTTTCAAAAGCGTTCGATACAGTTCCCCACTCACGGCTCATGTGCAAGGTAAAGTCTACAGGATTGGAAATATCAGTTTGTAAATGGATAGAAAACTGGCTAAAAGACAGAATTCAGAGAGTAGTGGTTAATGATTCTTTCTCTGAATGGTCCAAGGTTATCAGTGGTGTACCCCAAGGTTCAGTGCTGGGACCCTTACTCTTTAATATGTTTATAAATGATATTGGGTCTGAGATCAAAAGTAACATTTCTGTCTTTGCAGATGACACCAAGCTATGCAGTGGAATAACGTCCTTACAGGATGTCGCCAATTTACAAGCCGACCTCAATGCTCTGTTTAATTGGGCGACTATGTGGCAGATGAGGTTTAATGTTGATAAATGTAAAGTTATGCACTTGGGGGTTAAGAATATGAATGCATCATACATACTAGGGGGAGTACAACTGGGGGGATCCATAGTTGAGAAGGCTCTGGGGGTTTTGGTAGATCATAAGCTCAATAATGGCATGCAATGCCAAGCTGCGGTTTCCAAAGCGAGCAAAGTCCTTTCTTGTATTAAGAGAGGTATGGTCTCCAGAGAGAGATATCATTTTGCCCCTGTTCAAATCATTAGTAAGACCTCATCTGGAATATGCAGTTCAGTTTTGGGCCCCAGTTCTCAAAAAGGATATTGGGGAACTGGAGAAAGTGCAGAGAAGGGCAACCAAACTGATAAGAGGCATGGAGGAGCTCAGCTATGAGGAAAGATTAGAGGAACTGAATTTATTCACTCTTGAGAAGAGGAGATTAAGGGGGGATATGATCAACATGTACAAATATATAAGAGGTCCATATAGTGAACTTGGTGTTAAGTTATTCACTTTACGGTCAACACAAAGGACAAGGGGGCACTCTTTGCGTCTAGAGGAAAAGAGATTTCACCTCCAAATACGGAAATGTTTCTTCACAGTAAGAGCTGTGAAAATGTGGAATAGACTCCCTGCAGAGGTGGTTCTGGCCAGCTCAGTAGATTGCTTTAAGAAGGGCCTGGATTCTTTCTTAAATGTACATAATATAACTGGGTACTGACATTTATAGGTAAAGTTGATCCGGGGAATATCCGATTGCCTCTCGAGGGATCAGGAAGGAATTTTTTCCCCTGCTGTAGCAAATTGGATCATGCTCTGCTGTTTTTTTTTTTGCCTTCCTCTGGATCAACTGTGGGTATAGAATTGGGTATATGGGATTGTACGATATTTCTTTTTTTTTTATGGTTGAACTGGATGGACTTGTGTCTTTTTTCAACCTGACTAACTATGTAACTATGCAATTGGTGCTTCCTGGGCTTTCCGACATCAAGCGTCGGTTGCACAAGTGTGCAAGGCGGCGACCTGGTCGTCCGTTCATACCTTTTCAAAATTCTATAAGGTTGATGTGGCTTCATCTTCGGATGCTCCCTTCGGCCGCAAAGTGTTGCAGGCCGCTGTTTAACCACTTGCCCACCGCCAATTGACGGCGGGTGGAAGACACTCTCATTCTGACAGGACGTCATATGACGTCCTGCCTTTAAAACGAGCTAGGGGGTGCACGCGCGCCGCCGGCGGCATGCGCGCGCGCCACGTTGCTGGGGACCCGATGCGCATGCCCGGCGGCCGCGATTGCTGCCGGGCACCCGCGATTGCCCAGCACCACAGCAGGAAAGTGGATATGTGTGTGTAAACACACAGATCCACGTCCTGTGAGGGAGAGGGGACCGATGGTGTGTCCCTTGTACATAGGGACAACCATCGGTCGCCTTCCCCAGTCAGTCCCCTCCCCCCACAGTTAGAACACATTGAGGAAACACATTTAACCCCTTCCTCGCCTCCTAGTGTTAACCCCTTCCCTGCCAGTCACATTTATACAGTAATCAATGCATTTTTATAGCAGGGATCGCTGTATAAATGTGAATGGTCCCAAAAATGTGTGAAAAGTGTCCGATCTGTCCGCCGCAATATCGCAGTCACAATAAAAATCGCAGATCGCCACCATTACTAATAAAAAATAAAAATGCTATAAATCTATCCCCTATTTTGTAGACGCTATAACTTTTGCGCAAACCAGTCAATACACGCTTATTACGATTTTATTTTTTTACCAAAAATGTGTAGAAGAATACGTATCGGCCTAAACTGAGGAAAATTTTAATGGAAAAAAAAATATGGATATTTATTCTAGCAAAAAGTAAAAAATATTGTGTTTTTTTTTTAAACTGGACGCTCTTTTGTTTATAGCGCAAAAAATAAAAACTGCAGAGGTGATCAAATATCACCAAAAGAAAGCTCTATTTGTGGGAAAAAAAGGACGCAAATTTCGTTTGGGAGCCACGTCGCACGACCGCGCAATTGTCATTCAAAGTGTGACAGCGCTGAAAGCTGAAAAATGGCTTGGGCAGGAAGGGGGTTTTCGTGCACGGTAGGGAAGTAGTTAATGTTGCAACTCCTCCGTTAAGGAGCTCTGCTTCTTTGGAGTGAAGTTTTGGTTGTTCCTTTACTACTGCTCCCACCCTTCTGATACTGTTTTTGGAAGTCCCACACGTTTACAGTATCCAGCTGTGTCAGTCCATGAACGATGAGAGAAAATACGATTTTTGTACTCGCCGTAAAATCCGTTTCTCTGACGTCCATGGACTGACACAGCACCCACCCTTCCTTTTTAAGGTTTATAATTACATTACTCTTTCGTTCATGGACCGACACAGCTTCCTATTGACATAGTGGGTATTATCCGTTTTTTAGGAGTGACTAGGCAGAAAAACTTGTAAAAAGTGTTGCATCACACCTTCTACAGCACCGCCCAGGGGGAGGGCCCTCTGGCTATAATCCCTCTCTGCACCTCGCAGATCATTTTTTTTTCTGTCTAGCAAGGAGTAGGACATGGCTCCCTTTGGGCCCATTGGTCCGGGGAAATTTTTTATTTTCTTAGGTTCCTGCGATCTTCTATCAACTGCCGACTGGGTGACAGGCTGGGTCCTCGATCCTTGTAGTCCCCCCCAGTTTCGGCCATCGAGCTTGTGCTGACCCTAGCTACGCGCTGGGTTTTCCATGACATGCCCGTCGCTCTACGGGTGGCTGGTGAGCCTACGCTCCAGGGCCTGCATCGGACCGCTCAGCTTCGGCTGACCTTACGGCCGAGTCGCAGTAGCCTGTCCGGTGAGCTAGCGCTCCAGGGCATGCATACGATCGTTCCCTCGGGTTCAATCACAGCATGCCTTGCCGACAGTCACCTCCGTGCGCGGATGATGATCTGTCTGGAATGTCTTCCAGCATGATCCACGCAGGAAAGGTAAGTAGCTCCCCTGCTTCGGCAGGGTGACTTGGCTGGACATTCCTGGAGAGATCAAGTAAGGGGTTGTGGCCCCTTTCTTTCCTCTCTCCCTGCCTTCCCTCCTCCCCTGGGCTCTGAGCTAAGGTGGCTGCGCTGTGTTGTCATTTTAAAAGATGTAATTTTGCTTACCTGTAAGTGTGCCTCTCTCCCTCTATGCTGTCGGCGGCCATTTTGCGGTGGTCCATGCCTGTTTTTGGCCTCTAGTGACCGTCCCGCGGCCATTTTCTTGTGGTTCGTGCCGATATGTATATATCGCCGGTGGCGGCCATTTTCTTGTGGTTCGCACCCGCTTTGGCCTCAATCGACTGCTCGGTGGCCATGTTTCTTAGGATTCACGCCTGTATGTATATACTGCCGCCCGGCGGCCATCTTTTTGTGGTTCGCGGCCGCTTTTGCCTCTACTGACGGCTCGGCGGCCATTTTCTTGGAGCCCACATTGTTCAATACAGCTGCTTGGCGGCCATTTTGCGGTAGTCTCCGGCCTCTAGGGTGCATTTCACTGGTGTGAATTCTTACAGGGAATGCTAATGAGAATCAGACTGACACAGGCAGCGGTGGGATAGCATCACAGGCGGAGCACACGGCAGCATAGCGGTACCGTTCCAAGGGAGACCCTGCATCTCTGAAGCAGCTAGGAGGGTGGCCTATTGATACCTTGCCTGGAGCCCTGTGGGTGTCAGCGCGTGGGTCAGCATGGTGTCTGAAGCAGACATTTTTTCCCCTGAAACACCTGACTGATAGCTGGCGCCCCTGATGTAGCTGTGGACGCTATGTCTGTTGCCAGGGTGGAAGCGGCACACGGGAACACGGTGGGTAGTAAACGCAATCTTCCGGGGATAATTCTGATGCAGAACCTGGCCAAGCTATGGCTCATGGCCCGGATTCTGATGCATCAGAGACTGCAGACCGTGACCGATCGGACAGTGAGAATGCTCCAGGTCAGCACGCGAAAAGGCTTTGGTATCTGACCTGTTTACTGCAGTGCGGAATACGGAAGGCTGCAGAAGCAGCAGAAACACCGGTCACCTTTTGGGTTCCGTAAGCCGGCCCGCACTGCTAAGGTGTTTCTTATTGTGATAAGCTTGTACAAGGAGTGGGCAAACCCACTGATGTTTTTTTTTTGCAGCCCCAAATTTTTTTTTATTTTTTTTTTGGGCAGTCCGGTACCCCTTGAGGAGAGTTCCTGAAAGGATGGACCTCTCCCCCGATAGTGGACCCCCCTGTGTCCAGACTTAACAAGTTACCACGATTCCAGTGGAAGGGGCTCCTGTCTTCAAGGACACTCGCTACCTATACACAGTAGGGGGCTCAGCGGTACGTCCAGCATTGGCTGGGGTTTTTTCTCATGCCTCAGACACTGACTAGGCAAAGATGCTACTCCAGGGGTTAAAAGCATGAGAGGCTCCTCCGTACGAGTTTGCTCTGGCCGACCAGTTGGTACAGGGCCCTGAGTCTGTCTGTAAGTCAGACACGGATACTATCCCCTTGAGCCTCAATTTATGCAGTGGCGCTACGCCATCTGATCTGACTAAGGTGCTGGTCTGCGGACCAATCTTCCAAGAATGCCCTGTTGGATCTGCCCTTTTAGGGTGACAGACTTTTTTGGGGCCTCTCTGGATGACATCATTTAAGAGGCTACAGGAGGTAAGAGCACATTGCTTCTGCAAGCCAAAAAAGGGTAAGGAGCCACGCCATAGGCTAGGGCCCTCCTTCACCGTGCACAAGCGGTCCCTTCGTCCGCCTAGTGCGGCAAGTAAACGACCCCAGGCTGATAAAGCGCCTGCTGAGGGACAGAAGCGTCCCTGGGTTTGCAAGCACAACCTTGCTTGCCTACCGAACAGATTTTTTTTCCCCTCTTAACCGCCAGCTTCAGCCGACTTGTCGGGAAGCCCTACATGGGGCGGTCCTGGACCTGCTGAGACGCAGGGTAGGCCTTTCTGTCTTAGTACAGGAACGGGTTCAGGGGTTCTACTCAAATCTGTTCGTAGTGCTGTAGGGGGTTCGTCCAATCTGGATCTCAGGACCCTCAACTGCTTTGTGCAAGTACAAAGATTCTGGAAAGGAGTTGGCTCGCTCTGTTGTCACTGCCCTCCATCCGGGGGATTTTCTGGCATCCTTGATCATCAAGAACGCATGTTTGCTGGTCTCCATATGCACCAGGCATCAGTGATGTCTGCGTTGGTGGCCGGGGAAGACCACTACCAATGGTGGCTCTCCCCTTTGGCCTGGCATCGGCATCAAGGGGCCTGCCCCGATTCTGGCCCTACTAAGACGGCATGGCATCGCTATCATGGGCAACTTGGACAAGCTTCTTCTGAGGGTCACTTCAAACTTAAATTTAGAAGTGAGCGTGTCTTTAACCTGTCAGACCCTCCAATACTTGGTGGGGTGCGGAAAACTGAGAAGTCAGTATTGGAACCGTCCCAACTCCTAGTGTGTCTAGGGTTGATTCTGGACTCCTCAGAGGCGTAAGTTTTTTTTCTCCCCTTCGGGCTGCGGTGCGGCAGTTGACATCCCAAGGATGGGTTGTCATGCCACTTTTGCAGGCGAGTCCTGGGCCTCATGGTAGCCTCCTTTGATGCGGTACCATAGGCGCTATATCACACACAAGTGTTATAGAAGGTAACTCTGTCCTGAAAGGTCAAGTGCCCTTCATCGCTGGATTATCAAAATCCGTGTAAGCTACCTAATCAGTACCTCCCTAGTTGGTGGCCGACAGCCCCGGCATTTCTGTCGGGGAAATTGTTCCCTCCTGTTTACTGGATGGTGGTCACGGTGGACGCCTGTCTTCCCAGTTGCAGAGAAGTCTGAAGAGCTCAGTCAACCTGGGTCGGAGGATTCTCATTCATTGGCCTGAAATCCGGACGAGCTGGCCTTGCCTCCCCACATGGTCTCAGAGGCTACAAGGACATCCAGTCGTACAAACACCACAGTGGTGGCGTATGTCAATCATCAAGTTGGAACAAGCAGCTCTGCTACAGCATCGGAGGTCGCTCGCATCCTGAGGTGGGCAGAAAGGAGCGTACCGGCACTGTCGGACGTGTACGTTCCGGGTGTGGAGAACTGGCAGGCGGACTACCTGAGTCGCCCAAATGCTGGACCAGGGAGAATGGTCCTTAAAACCGGATGTGTTCTAGCTCCTCTGCCAAAGGTGGGGCACGCCAGACATAGATCTTCTGGCATCCCGACTCAATCGGAAGGTATTGAGGTTTGTGGCCAGGTCGAGACCCATAGGCAAGCATGACTGATGAGTTGATGGCACTGTGGAGTCAGTACCGACTAATCTATGCCTTTCCTCCTCGGAAGCTCCGTCCTCATCTGCTTCGCAGACTGGAGGCAGAGAGGATTACAAGGGTCCCATTTGCTCTGAATTGGCCTCGACGTCCTTGTTACGCCGATCTAGTGCGTCTGGTAGCAGACGCCTTTTGGCATCTACCGCTAAGGAAGGACCTGCTGTCGTAGGGTCCCATACGCCATCCTGTTTTACAGTCGCTGGCTTAACGGCATTGCTCGAGAGCCAGGTGCTAAGAGACCGGGGCCTGTCAGACTCAGTGATCTCTACCATGAGAAGTTCTCGGAAATCATCCCCTTGGAAGATTACCATCGCACTTGCAAGACCTGCATACCCTTTTGTGAGGAAGTGAGGTGGCATCCGCGTACTTATTTGGTTCGAGAGTCCTGCTGCTTTTCTGCAGGCAACGGGCCAAAAATTCTACTGTTAGTACAATTAGGGGGCAGGTATCTGCTCTGGCTGTCATTTCAACAACCCCTGGTGGCTCACTCTCTAGTGAGAATGTTTGTACAGTGGATTCGGCAGGTGGCCCCTCCGGGCCACCCTCCACTACCTCCGTGGGGCTTGTGTAGCAGACGTCCTTTTGGCGTCTACCACTACGAGAGGACCTGCTGTCGCAGGGTTCCATATGCCATCCTGTCTGCAGTTGATGGCTTCAACGGCATGGCCTCTAAGTGTCTCAGAAACCACCGTTTGAGAACATCAGGGAGATCCCTTGTTGACACTTTCTTAGAAAGTGGTCTTTTTGGTGGCTGTTATGCCAGTTAAGACGGGTTTCTGAGCGGGCAGCCTTGTCATACAAGCCTCCCTATCTGATCTTCCACAAGGATAAGGTGGTGCTGCGTCCGCAGCCTTCGCAGTCTTCCGAAGGTCGTGTTCGACCTTCCATCTCAAAGACGACATTGTACTGCCATCCTTGTGTCCTCATCCGTCGAATCCTAAGGAGTCCAGGCTCACTGTTTGTTTTCGGTAGCTGGTCCCTAATAGGGCCCAGCGGTTTCGTCGGCCACCATCTCTAGGTGGATCCGACAGATTGTGATCAGGCTTATGCAATGAAAGGTCAGGCGCCTCCCTTTCCCTGCGCATTAGACCAGGGCAAGAGATGCCTCTTGGTTTATGTCAGACGGTTTTCTGAGCCCGTAGCCTTGTGATGCAAGGCTCCTTATCTGATCTTCCACAAGGATATGTGGTGCTGTGTCCGCAGCCTTCTTTTCTTCCTAGGGTCTTTCGACCTTCCATCAAGGAAGACATTGTTCTGCCATCCTTGTGTCCTCATTCTTCGAATCCTAAGGAAACGACGTTGTAATTTTTGGACGCTGTCCGAGCTCTGAGAGCATCAAGCGTCTGTTTTCACCAGGTGTGTAAGGCAACGACATGCTCGTCCGTTCACACTTAAACTAAACTTTACAAGTTGATGTTTGTGCATCTTCGGATGCTTCTTTAGGCCGCAAGCTATTGCAGGCGGCTGTTTAGAGTTGCAACTCCTCCATGGAGGAGCTCTGTTTTGTTTTGGGGTGAAGTTGTTTTAATGCTGTTCCCACCCCTCGTTTTTGACACTGCTTTGGAACATCCCACTATGTCAATAGGAAGCTGTGTCGGTCCATGAACCAAAGAGTAAATAGGATTTTTTACTCACCGTAAAATCCTTTTCTCTGAGTTCATGGACCGACACCGCACCCACCCCTCGTTTTAAGTTGGACTGCTTTTTGACGAACTGATCGGCTAGATGCAGAGAGAGGGATTATACCCAGAGGGTCCGCCCCCTGGGTGGGACTGTAGAAGGTGTGATGCAACACTTTTTACAAGTTTTTCTGCCTAGTCACTCCTAAATAACGGATAATACCCACTATGTTAATAGGAAGCTGTGTTGGTCCATGAACTCAGAGAAAAGGAATTTACGGTGAGTAAAAAATCCTATTTTCTCATTCGTCCATGGACGGACACGGCTCCTTATAGTTCTTGACTTATGGGTTGTGTACTGTCTATTAGGAGAGGACTAGGCAGACATGTTAGACATTTAAAACATGTAACTTTAGCAAAGCTGAACAGCCCCGCCCAGGGGACGGTCCCTCTGGTCATAACCCCCCTCACACTAGACTTGGCAGCTCAGTTTTTTTCTGCCTAGTAGAGAAGGACCTGGGCCCAGGGTCCTGAGGAACATTTTTTTACTTTTATTTTATTTTTTGCGAATCTACTATCAACTGCCGGCTGGGTGACAGGCTGGATAATGTAGATCCTTGTAGACCCCCAGTCTGGCCATCGAGCTTGAGCAGACCTTAGCTATGTGCGGGGTCGACCACGACATTCCCCATGGCTCCAGGGGTGGCTGGTGTGCTATATGCTCACATACGACTGGGCTTCTTGCTGTCTCAGTCACAGTGAACCGGGCCGACAGCTACTCCGTACTGCTCGAAAGTAGGTCTGTCAGGAACGCACCAGCAAGTCCTCGCACGGACGGGGTAAGTAAGGTTCCTCCTGTTTTGGCAGGATGGAACAGCTGGGCATTCCTGGGGAGGTTGACTAGGGGGTCTCTCACTCCTCCTTTCTTCTCTCCCTGTATTTTCCCTCCTCCCCATGTGCTGTGGTGCCTGGGTCTTGCTGTGGACTGGCCGGGGGGTCCGTTCCGCGTTCTGACCGAGGGCTGCATGGTGAGGGTCCGCTCTCTGTGTGGGGTGTGCTGCCATGTGTGGGGGGCCTCTGTTGGGAGCCCTGGGTGTTCGCTGCCATTTCTGTGTATTTTTTACCTCATACTTCGCCCGGCGGCCATTTTGGCGGTGACTGGAGCCATTTCTCAGGGTATACAGCGGCGGCCATTTTCTTGTAGTCTGCACGGTTTTTCTTCACAGACACAAATGGCGGCCATTTTCTTGTAGCCTGCGCTTACAGCGCCGGCTGGCGGCCATTTTCTCGTGGTTTTCAACTAGGTTTTTGCCTTTAGTGGTGAAAACGTCTCAGAACGGCACGAACTGCAAAAATCACCTTTGAGAGAGTGACACAGGCCGCGATATAGGAACACCTCAGTCATGGAGAGAGCGGACAGCGGCAGCTGTGCAGTGCCTGGGTTAGGGTGCTGAATCCTCTGGGGGGCCCCTCGGTTTCTGTGGCAGCTAGGAGTGTGGACTTGTGTACCTTGCCTTAGTCCCTAGGGTGTCAGGCAAGTGGGGTCAGCATCGCATCAGAAGCTGGCGTTTTCTTCCCCAGTCATACCTGTATTGACAACCGGTTCCCTGCACCTACTATGCCTATGGACGCTTGGTT
Source organism: Rana muscosa (assembly GCA_029206835.1). Classification (NCBI taxonomy): domain Eukaryota; kingdom Metazoa; phylum Chordata; class Amphibia; order Anura; family Ranidae; genus Rana; species Rana muscosa. The sequence continues at coordinate 443,874,068 of CM055120.1, read as the reverse complement.
GGCAGTCCTGGCATCTTTTTGTTGCCCGGGTGGGAGCAGTATGTGGGCGCAAGGGGGTTAAAAACACCCCCTCCCCCACCATCTTCTAGGGAAGGCTCTGATCCAGACTCGGGCCTGGCTGCGACTCACGGCCCCTGTTCTGACGTGTCAGAGGATGCGGACCAGGACCTTTCGGACAGAAGGATGATTCCGTGTCAGCGCAGGATAGGCGCTTGTTGGAGCACTTATCACCGCGTGCGGATTCCCCAATAATATGGAGGTTACGGCGAGGGCATCTAGTAAGGTGTCGGTCCCTTTTGGGTCCCATAAGCCGGCCCGCACCACTAGGATGTTTCCCTACATAGATTATTTGATAAGTTTACATACTAAGAATGGGAACGGCCGCAGCGTTCTAAAAAATCGCACGGCTGTCCGTTATCCCATTGATGAGTGTTTCCTGAAAAAGGGACATCTCCCTCGATGGGGCCCCCCGGTATCCTGGGAATTACCACGATCCGGGGGAAGGGACCCCTGTTTTTAAGGATCCTGCAGACAGGAGGACCGAGGCGGTGGCCCGGGCCTTGTTCATGGTATTGGGGTCAGCATTGCGGCCACTGTGGCCACGACCCTGGTGTCAATGACGCTTCCTTAATGGGCAAAGACTTTCTGCACCATGATTCAAATAGCAACAGGCTTCCCCGGTCTGCATGTTAACGGACCAGTTGGTGCATGGCCTCAAGTATGTCTGAAATGCGGCCTTAGATACAGCTCCCTGGCTGTCCAGAACCTTCATTATCTGCTGTAGGGCTACGCTGTATGACATGCAGGTCTGCGGACCAGACGTAAAGCTCTGGCGGATTTACTCTTCCAGGGTTAGAGGCTTTGGAGCCTCGCTGGATGAAATTCTTAAAAATGTCGTTTGGGGTGAGAGCACGGTGCTCCCACAATTCAGAAAGGGTAAGGAGCCACGCCGTAGGCCGGACCCTCCATTTTTTCTGCTCACAAGTTTTTTTTTTTTTTCCTTCCGCCGGGCCCGCATGTAAGTGTTACCAGGCCGACAATGGGCCAGCTGAGGGACAAAAGCGTCCCTGGGTTCGCAAGCCAATCAGGCCTGCGAACGAGTCTGCGACTACATAGTGTTGCCCCTGCCCGACTCTCGGGTGGGGGGGTCGCCTTCACGAGTCTACAGCTCGGTGGACTTCCCTGCTTTCTGGCCAGTGGGTTTGCGCGGTGGTTTCATCAGGGTACAAGATGGAATTTCTTTTTTGTCCACAAAACAGATAGTTTGTTTTTTTCTCGCGGGGTAATAGCTCCTGTGCCGCTGCCAGAAAGGCTTCAGGGCTTCTATTCCAATCTGTTTGTAGTCCCAAAAGAAGGACGGGGTTCGTCCAATCCTGGACCTCAAGGCCCTCAACTCCTTGGTAAAAGTACGAAGTTTCAGGATGGAATCAGTTCGCTCTGTGGTCGCTGCACTCCATCTGGGGGATTTTCTGGCGTCCTTGGACATCAAGGACGCATATTTGCATGTCCCCATATATGTCGGGCATTAGAGATTTCTGCGTTTTGCAGTCAGAGACGGTCACTAACAATTTGTGGCTATCTCTTTTGGCCTGGCATCGGCACCAAGGTGCTCGCCCACGATCCTTATCGTGGGCTACCTGGTCGACCTCCTTCTGAGGGCTGCTTCAGACTCAGACTTAGAGGAGGATGTGGCGATGCCAGTCAGACCCTTAAAGAGTTCGATTGGGTACTGAACCTCTAGAATTGGGTGTTGGTGTCGACTCAGCGCCTGGAGTATCTGGCCTTGATTCTGGACTCCTCAGGGGTGGGTGTTTTTCTCCCTTTGGAAGAATTCCAGACTCTTCAGGTGGCGGTGAAGCTGTTAACATCCCGCAGGTGGTCGTCACTGCGCTTCTGCATGCAAATCCTGGGTCTCATGGTAGCCTCCTTCGAGGCGGTACCGAATGTTCAATTCCACGCTCAAGTCTTGCAGGAAGAGATCCTGTCCAAATGGGACAAGTCTCCGTTGTCCCTGGATTGTCAGATCCATGTGAGCCAACTAGTCAGGACCTCCCTGGTCTGGTGGCTGAAATCTCCGGCCCTTCAGTCCGGAAAGTCGTTCCTTCCCTTTCACTAGACTGTGTTCAGTCGACACAAGGTCGCTGGCCACAGGAAGAATCCCGCCTGCCGATCAATGTACTGGAACTTTGGGCGATCAGGCAGTGCCTCTTTACATGGTCACAGAGGCTACGGGGGCGTCCAGTCTGGATCCAATCGGACAACGCCAAGGCGGTAACGTATGTCAGCCATCAGGGGGGAACAAGCAGCTCTGCTGCAGCATCGGAGGTCACTCACATCCTGCGGTGGTCAGAAAGGAGCTTGCCGGCTCTATCGGCCGTATACACTCCAGGCGTAGAAAACTGGCAAGCAGACTACCTAAGTCGCCAGATGCCGGACCAAGGAAAACGGTCGCTACACCCGGATGTGTTTCAACTCCTTGCCTGAGTTGGGGCACGCCACACGTGGATTTCCTGGTTTCTCGACTCAATTGCAGGTATTGAGGTTTGTGGCCAGGTCCAGAGATCCCTGGGCAGACACGATAGACGCGTTAGTGGCTCCGTGAGGTCAGTATTGGCTAATTTTACGCCTTTCCCCCAATATAACTTCTTCCTCCTCCTGCTCCGCAGAGTAGAGGCCGAGGGGATTCCGGTGATTCTGTTTGCCCCAGACTGGCCTCGGCGTCTCTGATACGCCGACCTAGTGTGCCTGGTGGCGGATGTCCCTTGGCGACTGCTAATGCGGGACGACCTTCTGTAGCAAGGTCCCATACTTCATCCTGCTTTACAGTCGCTGGCTTTAACGGCATGTCTATTGAAAGCCAGGTACTAAGGGACCGAGGCCTGTCGTTTTCGTTAATTTCCACCATGCTAAGAGCACGGATGTGCTCTTCTTGCAGGGTTTGCCATTGCGCGTGGAAGGCCTGCATCTCTATGTGAGGAGATGGAGAGGTGTCCACGGGCATATTCAGTTTCCAGGATCCTGCTGTTTTTTACAGCATGAAGTGGATAAAGAACTTGCCTTAAGTAACATTAAGGGGCAGATTTCAGCCTTAGCTGTTTTCCCTCAACGACCCTTGGCGGCTCTTTTAACTGGTGTGTTCGTTTGTGCAGGGGGTCGGACATGTGGTCCCCCCGGTTCGACCACTACTTCTTCCGTGGGATTTGAACCTGGTGCTCTGTGTTTCAGAAACCTCCCTTTGGGAACATCAGAGAGATTCCTCTTTTCACACTCTCTCAGAAAGTTGCCTTCTGGTGGCCATTGCATATGTGAGAAGGGTTTCTAAGTGGCGACCTTGTCTTGTAAGTCCCCATGCTTGATTCTTCATAAGGATACTGCGGTGCTACGACCACAACCTTAGTTTCTTCCGAAGGTGGTTTCGGCCTTTCATCTGAATGAGGACATTGTGCTTCCATCCTTGTGTCCTCGGCCGTCGCATCTCTGAGGTTGCGTTACACCCGCAGAGCACGTACCATGTCTAAGGGATGTATCTGTCTGCTATGCTTCCATTTCGGAGTTCAGACTCACTGTTTCTGTCGATGACTGCACCTAAGAAGGACCTGGCGGTCTCTTCAGCCACCATTTCTCGGTGGACCTGCCAGACGATAATTCAGGCCTATGCCCTTAGAGGGCGGGCGCCTCCCTTTCCTGTTTCGGCGCTTTTGAAAAGGGCAATTGGTGTCTCCTGGGCTTTCCGACTTCAAGCGTATGTTTCACAGACGTGTAAGGCGGCGACCTGGTTGTCTGTTCATCCCTGCACTAAGTTTTACAGGGTTGATGTGTATGCATCTTCGGATGCTTGCTTCGCCCGCAAGGTTTTGCAAGCGATTGTTTGAGGCTACATCTCATCCGTTGAGGAGCTCTGTTTTTTTGGAGTGAAGTTGTTTAATTGCTGTTCCCACCCCTCGTTTTTTTTTACACTGCTTGGGGACGTCCCACAAGTCAAGAATAAGAAGGAGCTGTGTCCGTCCATGGACGAAAGTGAAAATGGGATTTTTGTACTCCCCGTAAAATCCTTTTCTCTGAAGTCCATGGACGGACACAGCGCCCACCCCTCCTTTTTAGGTTTGTACTGCTTTTTGACGAACTGAGCTGCTCAGTGCAGTTTGAGGGGTTATGACCAGAGGGAACGCCCCCTGGGCGGGGCTGTTCAGCGTTGCTAAAGTTGCATGTTTTAAATGTGTAACATGTCTGCCTAGTCCTCTCCTAATAGACGGAACATAACCCACAAGTCGAGAATTATAAGGAGCTGTGTCCGTCCATGGACTTTAGAGAAAAGGATTTTACGGTGAGTTCAAAAATCCAATTTCTTGTTCATACATCACGGGACACAGAGCAGCATAGTCATTACTATGTGGGTTATATAGAATTACCTTCAGGTGCTGGCACTGGCAACTTCCAATACAGGAAGTACCCTCCCCTATATAAGCCCCTCCCATCCGGGAGTACCTCAGTTTTTTGCCAGTGTCTAAGGTGTTGGCCAAGGTTAACATGTATTCATCTGGGCTTGTGTACAGGTTCTCTGGGCCTTAGCAAGCTATTCCGGATCCGACCAAAAAAGCTTCATAGCTAAACGGTCGGTACCCGGGCCTTGCAGAGAAGAGCAGGGTTTTGCCTGTAATGCCTCTCTTAGGAGGGCTGGACCCTGGGATCCAGAGCTCTGGTCATACCCAAAACCAAGAGGCTATCTGTGCAGGGTGCTATACAGGTCCAGGGGAGTGGAATCCTTGGGAACCCGGTCCCTGAAGGTCTAGTACAATGCCTGCCGTGAGAGGTGAAGTTTGGGCTTCTGTGGACCAAACAAAGTCCTGCGGCGGGGAAAAGGTAAGTGGGGGCCCCTCAGGAACTTGGTTCTATTGAGGGGACCCCCAAGCCTAATATGTCTTTCTGCCTGTTACCTAAAGGGTATTCCCGCTAATAGCTGTATATGCCTAAGAAATCCTAGAAATGTTTTTTCATAAGGGAAGTTTTAAAAAAACTGTAAACCTGGAAATGTTTTTCATAAAGGAGGTTTAAAAAAAAAAAAAAAAAAAAAGACAAAAGTGCGGTACCTGTGTTTGTCCACTAGAGGCCGCTGTGGAACGTCTTTTTTCTTGGGACTATTCCTTCCATGGTGAAAGTCCAGGCAGATGAGTGAGCTCTCTATCAGGGAAGCTGCATTCCTCTGTCATGCTGCCAAGTAGTTTCCTTCCATCCCCGAGTCCTGGTAAAACAGGGACCCTGGCTCCTCTCCCTACATGGCGCCAAGAGCGCACACGTGCACGCGTGCGCGCGCACACATGCTTTCTTTTTATAAGGTTTAGCTTCAAAAAAGGGGGCGGAGCCTGGCGGATGACGCGCTCTGTGCGCCCAGCGCTTCTGCGCATGCGCGGGCGTCCCAGCAAGATAAAAGGACTCAGTCCACGCTGCTTGCTATGGACACAGAGCATGAAAAGGAGCTGGTAGCATGGTATAGGGGCTTACAGCGGGCGGTTGATACAGGCATCCCCAGAAAGACGCATTAGTAGACACCCACTGATGTACATAGCAGCAAATTGCATTAGACTATTTCAGTAAGGGGTGTATTGCGGCTGGAATACCTCAGCTTTGAACTAAGGAATATGTCGCCTAAAAAACTCTGAGATATACCTCTCAGGAAGTGTAGGGGGTCTCCATCGGGCTCTGAGGATCTGGAGCAGTCATCTGCACCCTCCTCCCCTGAGAAATCAGAGGTTAATACCCATAAGGAACCCCCGGGAGTGCCAGGTACTGCGGCTGTCCTCAGTCCACCTGCTCCTGCATATATAACAGAGGAGGTTTTTTCCTCAACTCTGGAGGGTTTGGAGCAGAGATTGGCTGCATTGATCGCTTCTTCTCTACAGGAAAGAAAGCACGCCAGATCTCCATCACCTCCATTAGAGTGCCTGTTGGCAGAGCAACAGTCCCAGGAAGGGACCGACCTACCTGAAGGGGATCAGGAGGAGGTTAGCTCTGTTTTTGAGGAATCGACAGTAGATGAACCATTTTCAGCATCACAGACTGAAAGATTGTGGGTCCAGACCCTAACTGACATGGTTTGATCTGCATTTAAAATGCCTCTTGTTGAACCATCAACTACTGCTGTCTCCTCATTGGGGTCGCTAAAAGCTCCCCAGGTTAATTGCTCCTTTCCAATACATCCATTATTGGAAGGACTTATATACCAGGACTGGGAACATCCTGATAAACTATTTGTTCCGCCTAAAAGGTTTCCGGTGATCTATCCCATGGAGGAAAAGTTCACCCAGAGATGGAATGTTCCTACGGTGGATGCAGCCATCTCTTCTGTGAACAAATCACTGACATGTCCAGTAGATAATGTTCAAATGTTCAAAGATCCAGTGTATAAAAAATTGGAATCTTTATTAAAATCTGCTTTTTCCACAGCAGGGGCTGTTACACAGCCAGCAGTGACAGCTATTGGGGTCTGCCAAGCTTTAAAGGATCAAATGAAAATGGTCCTGAGGGATTTGCCAGACCAACAGGCCCAGGCTCTGGCTGATCTGCCTAGAGCATTATGCTTTGCGGTTGACGCCATCAAGGATTCTATCCATCAGGCCTCCCGCCTCACGCTGTCTTTGGTACATATGCGTAGGCTTCTGTGGCTCAAAAACTGGTCTGCTGAAGCTCCCTGTAAGAAGCTCTTAGTTAGCTTCCCATTTCATGGGGAACGCCTTTTTGGCGAAGACCTGGATAAGTATATCCAGAAGATTTCCAGTGGTAAAAGTACTCTCTTACCGAGTAAGAAGAGGTCTAGGGGTCCATCTTTTAAGAGGACTACCTCTCCTATCCCTGCGACGTCTGCTACTAAGCAGTTCCGACGGCCTCCTCGGTCAAACTCAGGAGGTAAAAATCAGGGACAGCCACAGGGTAATAAAAAGCCCTGGATCCGAAGAGGTACTAAACCAGCCTCCAAGTCAAGCCTATGAAGGGCTGCCCCCACTCAAACGGGTGGGGGGAAGACTTCAGTTGTTCGCAGAGACCTGGCGGGAGACGATCAAAGACAGATGGGTGCTCTCCGCAGTAACTCTGGGATACAAGTTGTAGTTAAAAGAGTCTCCTCCGTCCCATTTTATGTGGTCAGGCATGCCAAGAGACCCTCTGAAAAGACGGTCTCTCCTATTGGCGTTAGAACAACTATTGCTCCAAGGAGTAATTATGGAGGTTCCTATGGAAGAGTGGGGGTTGGGTTTCTACTCAAACCTTTTCACAGTCCCGAAGCCAAACGGGGACATAAGACCCATATTGGACCTAAAGAGTCTAAACAAATTTCTAAACGTCCGGTCTTTCCGGATGGAGTCGATCCGATCGGTCACCGCTGCCCTACAAGGGGAGGAATGGTTAGCCTCGATCGACATCAAAGATGCTTACTTGCATGTTCCCATCTTTCCAGGTCATCAAAAATTCCTACGCTTTGCAGTAGAAGGGTGCCATTTTCAGTTCAGAGCCTTACCATTCGGTCTGGCCACAGCACCACGAGTGTTCACAAAAATTCTGGCCCCACTGTTGGCCGATCTAAGAACACGGGGTGTAACGATAATGGCATACCTAGACGACCTGTTGTTGATGGACCACTCAGTTGCCAAGCTAGAAGTGGTAATTATCGATACAATCAAGTATCTAGAATCTCACGGTTGGGTCATCAACCTGGACAAGTCAGCCCTACAGCCAGTGAAAAACCTGGTATATCTAGGGCTACGGCTGGATTCAGACCAGAGGAAGATTTTCTTACCTCTAGACAAGGCATCCTCTTTGAGGGGCTTGGTCCGTCTGCTTTGTGCAAAAAGACAGCCGTCCATACGCCTGTGCATGAGGCTGCTAGGAAAGATGGTAGCATCATTCGAAGCTGTGCCATACGCCCAATTCCACTCAAGGAATTTACAAAGGGCCATATTGTCAGCCTGGAACGGAAAAGTTCAGGCTCTAGTCTTCCCGATGGCTTTGTCCCCTTCCGTTCGGAAGAGTCTCTGCTGGTGGTTGATCCCCCAGAATCTCCAGAAGGGAAAACCCTTCAGCCCGATATCTTGGAAGGTGGTCACTACAGATGCCAGCCTTACAGGCTGGGGGGCAGTACTGGAGCAATGGTCTCTCCAGGGCAGATGGTCAAATGTAGTAAAAACCCTGCCCATCAATCTCTTAGAGATACGAGCAGCCCGGTACGCCCTAGTAGCCTGGACATCCAGACTCCAAGGGTCCCCTGTCAGAATTCAATCAGAGAATGCCACAGCAGTGGCATATATCAATCATCAGGGAGGCACCAGGAGTCGTGCAGCCCAGAGGGAAGTAAGTCACATCCTGGAATGGGCAGAAAAGCATGTCCCATGTATATCAGCTGTCTTCATTCCAGGGGTGGAGAATTGGAAGGCGGACTTTCTGAGTCGCCAACAGTTATGCCCAGGGGAATGGTCCCTTCATCCCGAGGTCTTCCGAGCAATATGTCAGCGGTGGGGAACACCGGATGTAGATCTGCTAGCATCCAGATTCAACGCAAAGGTGGACAGGTTTGTCTCCCGGACAAGGGATCTTCTCGCTTGCGGCTCGGATGCTCTGGTGTTCCCTTGGGATCAGTTCAGACTGATATATGCATTCCCTCCGCTACAATTGTTGCCTCGACTCCTTCGCAGAGTCAGGTTGGAGAAGAAGCCGGTGATCCTGGTGGCTCCAGCGTGGCCCCGAAGGGCCTGGTACGCGGAGATCATCAAAATGTCTGTGGGGAGTCCTTGGACCCTTCCACGTCGTCCGGACCTGCTTTCGCAAGGACCGATATACCACCCTTCCTTACTAACTCTAAGTTTAACGGCCTGGCTATTGAATCCCACATCCTAAAGAAGAGAGGTCTCTCTAACTCTGTGGTATCAACTATAATCAATGCCAGGAAGCCTGTATCCAGGCAGGTCTACTATAGAGTTTGGAAGGCGTACATCACTTGGTGCGAGGCCAGAAAATGGCATCCACGTAAGTACGTTATAGGCAGAATTCTGGACTTCCTGCAGTGGGCTGTAGACAGGAAGTTTGCCTTAAGTACTATCAAGGGCCAGGTTTCGGCCTTGTCAATACTATTTCAAAGGCCCCTGGCTATGCATTCACTTGTCAAATCCTTTATGCAAGGTGTGACTCGTATTATTCCACCGATTAAGGCTCCCATATGCCCATGGGATCTAAATTTGGTTCTATCGGTTCTGCAGAAGCAGCCATTTGAACCTTTGCGGCACATTTCCTTGGTTCTACTCACCAGGAAATTGATATTTTTAGTAGCCATATGCTCGGCTAGAAGAGTGTCGGAATTAGCCGCCATGTCCTGTAAAGAGCCATATCTGGTTATCCATAAGGACAGAGTAGTATTACGTCCTCACCCAGCCTTTCTTCCTAAGGTGGTATCGAGGTTTCACTTGAACCAGGATGTGGTTCTTCCTTCTTTTTTCCCCAAACCAAGCTCGGTAGAGGAAAAGTTATGGCATTCTTTGGATGTAGTAAGAGCAGTTAAAGCTTATCTAAAAGCCACTGCTCAGATTCGTAGAACGGATTCTCTGTTCTGCCGGAAGGCCCCAGAAAGGGTCAGGCAGCATCAAAATCTACTTTAGCCAAGTGGATTCGACAGGTCATAATACAAGCCTATGGCTTGAAAAGTAGACCGCCTCCGTTCAAAGTTAGGGTGCACTCCACGAGAGCAGTTGGAACTTCATGGGCAGTGCATCACCAGGCCTCCCTGGCGCAAATTTGTAAGGCCGCAACATGGTCTTCAGTACACACGTTTACTAGGTTCTACCAGGTGGACGTGAGAAGTCAGGAGGATGTCGCCTTTGGGCGCAGTGTGTTGCAGGCCGCAAAAGATCCTCATGCCTGATGGCGCCCAGCTTATGTATGGTGTATCCCCCCCCTCATGTGGCATTGCTTTGGGACGTCCCACATAGTAATGACTATGCTGCTCTGTGTCCCGTGATGTATGAACAAGAAAGTAGGATTTTTAAAACAGCTTACCTGTAAAATCCTTTTCTTGGAGTACATCACGGGACACAGAGCTCCCACCCCTCTTTTGGGGACACGTATTGCTTTGCTACAAAACTGAGGTACTCCCGGATGGGAGGGGCTTATATAGGGGAGGGTACTTCCTGTTTTGGAAGTTGCCAGTGCCAGCACCTGAAGGTAATTCTATATAACCCACATAGTAATGACTATGCTGCTCTGTGTCCCGTGATGTACTCCAAGAAAAGGATTTTACAGGTAAGCTGTTTTAAAAATCCTACTTTTTTGTCTCATCTGAACAATTTTTTCCATGTTGCCTCAGACTGCGGAAGGTGCATTTTAAGGTGGTCAGATGAGACTAAAATTGAATTATTGCTACAAAGCAACAGAATGTGATTATTTTAAAGGGGGGGAGGGGGGTTCTTTTTCATTTCCTCTGTATGTATGCTTAAAGGGGCGTTCCAGTCAACCCCGGGCAAAAAAATTAAAAGCCAGCAGCTACACATACTGCAGCTACTGGCTTTTAATAAATTGAGACTTACCTGTCCATGTGTCCCTCGATATCGGCACCGCAGCTGATGTTTCACATCAGCTGTCGGGTGCTGCCGTCGCCATTGCGGGTGGAACTCCGCTTTAAGCATTGCACCAGCAGCACAGCACTGGTAAAGCCTGGGAAGGGAAACATGCAAGTTCAGTCACCACACCGCAATCAGGGAAGCTAAAATAGACCATGAGAGATGCATAGCAGAGGAGAGTAAAAAGAAAATTCCCCTACATTTAAAAAAATATATTGAAAGAAAGAAAGGTCAGTGCATATTGTTCTAATAAGGGATGATTGCATGAAGTTGGTTACTAATGACAAAGAGGAGGCAACTATACTAAATGCATTCTTCTCCTCAGTTTTTTGTTTTTTTTGTTTAGGAAAGGTAAAACAAACAACATGAAATGTACCCCTGTGGCTAACAGAAGCCAGTGTCCAAAACAGACTTGAAAAACTTAGAGGAGCTCCAGTCTCCTATGTTAAAATTAAACGTCAGCAGCTACAAAAACTGATACAGTCCTAACAAAGGACGAATACTATTTCCTCTTTAATAGGCACGCTGCCACTCCACATTTCTATCACATCCCCAAGGTACACAAGAGTATGGTCAATCCCCCAGGTAGGCCTATTATTGCGGGTATCGATAGCATCTCTAGTAATTTGGGATGCTATATCGATCACTTCTTGCAGGATTTGGTTACATGCCTTCCGTCATTTGTTAGAGATTCTGGCCATATATTGGAAGTGTTGTCACATTATGTTTGGCAGCCTAATTATAGATGGCTCTCACTTGACGTGGCATCTTTGTACACATCTATCAACCATGAACATGGTCTAAGCTTTAAATAACTATCTGTTAGAAGCCAGCAACTTGAATTCCTTGCAGGTTAAGTTCTTGTTAGATTGTGTTGAGTTTGCCCTTACGCACAATCATTTTTCCTTCTTGGGTGATCACTTTTTGCAAATTAGGGGTACGGCCATGGGAGCCAGGTTCGCCCCGAGCTACGCCAACCTATTTATGGGTTTCTGGGAGAATGCTTCTATCTGGAATAACAATCCGTTCGGGGCCAACCTGATCCTTTTCGCCCGCTATATTGATGACATTCTCATCATTTGGGACGGAACAGACCTAGAATTAGACAACTTTCTGGAATACTGTAGAGCCAACCCCTTTGGCATAGATTTCACCCATGTCATTAGCAAAAATACTCTTGTTTTCCTTGATCTAGAACTTGGGAGTGACTCTGATGGAAATATTTTTTGTCTAAGACTCATTTTAAGCCTAGTGGGGGCAATTCATTTCTACACGCCAAAAGCAATCATCATCCTAGATGGATTAGAAATATCCCCTATGGACAATTTTGCTGTTTAAAACGGACATGTACTAGGAAAGAGGACTATTTGGTTCAGAGTGAGCTGCTTATTAGGAAATTTCAGGAGGAGGAGTATGACCCGGTACTTATTGAAACAGCTTATAAAAAATATGCAGACTTGTATGATTACCCATCTGTGAGTACCGCACGACCAATTTCTACTGACAACTCTGCATTTGCCCAAGCCCGCTTTTCTACTCAATATACCAACAAGGCCTTTGAGATACAAAACATCTTGAAAAAAAATTGGGGTACATTAAAACATGATCCAGTGCTGAAAGAACATCTTCCTGATATACCTAATATAGTATTCAGAAGGCCCCACGATCTGAGAAGTATGGTTGCCCCTAGCAGGGTCAAGAAGCCTATTGGTAAAACTATTAATGCCTGGTCAACCATCTTCGATCAGAAGGGTAGCTACAAATGTAGTGTTAGAAATTGTGGCACTTGTAGATTCATGTGGCATAGAAAGAAGTCAGTGACAGGTAGAGATGGTAAGGTTCACCATCTGAAGCAGTTCATTAACTGTGGGACTGACTTTGTGGTCTATGGTATTATCTGTCCATGTGGACGCCTGTATGTAGGTCGCACCTCTCTTCCCATGAGAGTGCGCATAGGCGAACACAAGTGTGACATCACTAATACCAGGGTCAAATACCCGGTCCCTAGACACTTCCAGGAAGTGCATGAGGGCGATCCATCTGGTATGAGAGTCTTTTGGAATTAAGTCCATCGGAGGCGATCTAGATAGAGGCAGGAGACACCAGAGGCTCTGCAAACGCGAGGCCTACTGGATCTTCACCCTTGGCAGCCTCACCCCCGGTGGGCTAAATGAAGACCCTGAAATTCGCAAAATTAGTTAAAATTTACCAATGATCATTATAGTATGATTGCGGTTTTTAAAAAATTATTTTTCTGCCGCTCCCCCTTCTGATGGGACACCATGTGGTTTTGCTCTATGCTTAAGTTAGGGGTTTCTCTAGGTTGGTTCTCCCTTTGGTATCCCCCCCCCCCTTTCCCCTCCATTTCTGTAGCAAGTGTATTTCTCGTATCCGTTCCATTTCCCTACTAGTATTCTTGAGGTCTATTTCAATATACGGTCTATGATGTGAGGGGGGTTTGTTATGACATCATAGGTCTTTTCTATTCTCATTTATATTCTGGTCCATATACATCGCATTGATGACCATTTGTAGTACTTCTAGCGTATACATACCCATGAGGGTTCTAATGTGGTTTTTATATACCGTATTTATCGGCGTATAACACGCACCCCAAGTTTAGGAGGGAATTTTAGGGAAAAAAACTTTTAGTAGGGAAGTTTAAGGAAAAAAAAACTTACATTTAAATGCAGCCTTACCAGTGTCCGTTGCAGCCTTGTCAGCAGTGTCCATTGCAGCCTTGCCCCAGTGTCCAGTGCAGCCTTTGCCCAGTGTCCATTGCAGCCTTTGCCCAGTGTCCAGTGCAGCCTTTGCCCAGTGCAGCTTTGCTCAGTGTCCAGTGCAGCTTTGTCCAGTGCAGCCTTTGCCCAGTGTCCAGTGCAGCCTTTGCCCAGTGTCCAGTGCAGCCTTTGCCCAGTGTCCAGTGCAGCCTTTGCCCAGTGTCCAGTGCAGCTTTGTCCAGTGCAGCCTTTGCCCAGTGTAGCTTTGCCCAGTGTCCAGTGCAGCCTTTGCTAAGTGCAGCCCTGCCCCAGTTTTCAAAATTGGCGCCGCCGAGATCGCCGCAAAGACTAGGCGGAGCGGGGCGAACGCCGCCGAGAACGCAGGGACGCAGAGACGCAGGGACTGGGCGGAGCCGCCGCCGAGATACACATAGCCGAGTGTACTCGGCTATACTCAGCTTTTCTCGGCTCCGCTCACAGTCACGCCGAGTCCCGCCCTATGATGGACATATCACAGGTCCAATGGCGGGACTGGGCGTGACTGTGAGCAGAGCCGAGAAAAGCCGGGTATAGCCGAGTACACTCGGCTATGTCTATCTCGGCGGCGATCGCTGCGCTCCGCTCAGTCAGCGGAGATCGCCGGGATCAGTGGGTATCGGCGTATAACACGCACCCACGATTTTCCCCTGATTTTAAGGGGAAAAAAGTGCGTGTTATACGCCGATAAATACGGTATGTGTGGTTTTTCTATCGGCATGTCCAGTATCCAATATCTAATTATTATTTTTCTGTATTTTATATCGCTACACTCCATTTGAGTATTTATTCATACATATATATATATATATATATATATATATATATATATATATATTTTTAAAGTTTTTATATGATCTCCACATGGTCTATATATGCTTTTAGCTGTCTAGGATACATCCAGTGTACATGATTTTTATTGTATATGGTTATTTAGGCTTTTACACACTTATATTTCCCTTTTATGTGTACTCTATTAGTGCCACCTTTTATATGGGTACCTTTTGCCTCTACCTCCAACCCTGAGTATAGTTCATTCACAGCGTTTATTGTAATGCATACAGCTATTGCTTTTTTTAATTAAAATTTTATTTATTATCGCTGTGTCACTGAGAGCATTAGCGGTGATGCGGCATTACTATCTAGTTTGCAGCTACACTACTTGGTTCTCTGGTGCCCCTGTGTAGAGATATGTGCATGTGTGGGACCTTCCTGTTGGCCTACAGGCCTGGCGTTTTATATAATGTGATATATATTATATTTTATGTTCTATATCAGGGGTCTCAAACTCAAATTACCTGAGGGCCACAAGACAAGTTTTCATATCCCATGGGGGGCCGCATGCAAACATTCAAACTTCAAAAACAGCAGCACTGTTGTCAGCAGACACACTATTAACCCCCAGCACTGGTGTCAGCAAACGCATTATTAAACCTGACCACTACACTGCACACTGACCACTACACACTGACCTCTACATGCACACTGACCACTACACTGCACACTGAACAATACACACTGACCACTGCACACTGACCACTGCACTGCACTGCACACTGACCACTACACTGCACACTGAACAATACACACTGACCACTGCACACTGACCACTACACTGCACACTGAACAATACACACTGACCACTACACTGCACACTGACCACTACACACTGACCACTACACTACACACTGACCACTACACTGCACACTGAACAATACACACTGACCACTGCACACTGACCACTACACTGCACACTGACCACTACACTGCACACTGACCACTACACTACACACTGACCACTACACTGCACACTGACCACTACACACTGACCTCTACACTGACCACTACACTGCACACTGACCACTGCACACTGACCACTGCACACTGACCACTACACTGCACACTGACCACTACACTACACACTGACCACTACACACTGACCACTACACTGCACACTGACCACTACACACTGACCTCTACACTGCACACTGACCACTACACTACACACTGAACAATACACACTGACCACTGCACACTGACCACTACACTGCACACTGACCACTACACTGCACACTGACCACTACACTACACACTGACCACTACACTACACACTGACCACTACACTACACACTGACCACTACACTACACACTGACCACTACACTACACACTGACCACTACACACTGACCACTACACTGCACACTGACCACTACACTGCACACTGACCACTACACACTGACCACTGCACACTGACCACTACACTGCACACTGACCACTACACTGCACACTGACCACTGCACACTGACCTCTACACTGCACACTGACCACTACACTGCACACTGACCACTACACTACACACTGACCTCTACACTGCACACTGAACAATACACACTGACCACTACACTGCACACTGACCACTGTACACTGACCTCTACACTGCACACTGACCACTACACTGCACACTGACCACTGCACACTGACCACTACACTGCACACTGACCACTGCACTACACACTGACCACAACACACTGACCACTACACTGCACACTGACCACTACACTGCACACTGACCACTACACACTGACCTCTACACTGACCACTACACTGCACACTGACCACTGCACACTGACCACTGCACACTGACCAC
Organism: Rana muscosa; assembly: GCA_029206835.1. Lineage (NCBI taxonomy): Eukaryota > Metazoa > Chordata > Amphibia > Anura > Ranidae > Rana > Rana muscosa. Next base: position 443,858,074 of record CM055120.1, on the reverse strand, counting down.
TACACTGCACACTGACCACTACACTACACACTGACCACTACACACTGACCACTACACTGCACACTGACCACTACACACTGACCTCTACACTGCACACTGACCACTACACTACACACTGAACAATACACACTGACCACTGCACACTGACCACTACACTGCACACTGACCACTACACTGCACACTGACCACTACACTACACACTGACCACTACACTACACACTGACCACTACACTACACACTGACCACTACACACTGACCACTACACACTGACCACTACACTGCACACTGACCACTACACTGCACACTGACCACTACAAACTGACCACTGCACACTGACCACTACACTGCACACTGACCACTACACTACACACTGACCTCTACACTGCACACTGAACAATACACACTGACCACTACACTGCACACTGACCACTGTACACTGACCTCTACACTGCACACTGACCACTACACTGCACACTGACCACTGCACACTGACCACTACACTGCACACTGACCACTGCACTACACACTGACCACAACACACTGACCACTACACTGCACACTGACCACTACACTGCACACTGACCACTACACACTGACCACTACACTGCACACTGACCACTGCACACTGACCACTGCACACTGACCACTACACTGCACACTGACCACTACACTACACACTGACCACTACACACTGACCACTACACTGCACACTGACCACTACACACTGACCTCTACACTGCACACTGACCACTACACTACACACTGAACAATACACACTGACCACTGCACACTGACCACTACACTGCACACTGACCACTACACTGCACACTGACCACTACACTACACACTGACCACTACACTACACACTGACCACTACACTACACACTGACCACTACACACTGACCACTACACACTGACCACTACACACTGACCACTACACACTGACCACTACACACTGACCACTACACTGCACACTGACCACTACAAACTGACCACTGCACACTGACCACTACACTGCACACTGACCACTACACTACACACTGACCTCTACACTGCACACTGAACAATACACACTGACCACTACACTGCACACTGACCACTGTACACTGACCTCTACACTGCACACTGACCACTACACTGCACACTGACCACTGCACACTGACCACTACACTGCACACTGACCACTGCACTACACACTGACCACAACACACTGACCACTACACTGCACACTGACCACTACACTGCACACTGACCACTACACACTGACCTCTACACTGACCACTACACTGCACACTGACCACTGCACACTGACCACTGCACACTGACCACTACACTGCACACTGACCACTACACTACACACTGACCACTACACACTGACCACTGACCACTACACACTGACCTCTACACTGCACACTGACCACTACACTACACACTGAACAATACACACTGACCACTGCACACTGACCACTACACTGCACACTGACCACTACACTGCACACTGACCACTACACTACACACTGACCACTACACTACACACTGACCACTACACACTGACCACTACACACTGACCACTACACACTGACCACTACACTGCACACTGACCACTACACTGCACACTGACCACTACACACTGACCACTGCACACTGACCACTACACTGCACACTGACCACTACACTGCACACTGACCACTGCACACTGACCTCTACACTGCACACTGACCACTACACTGCACACTGAACAATACAAACTGACCACTGCACACTGACCACTACACTGCACACTGACCACTACACTACACACTGACCTCTACACTGCACACTGAACAATACACACTGACCACTACACTGCACACTGACCACTGTACACTGACCTCTACACTGCACACTGACCACTACACTGCACACTGACCACTGCACACTGACCACTACACTGCACACTGACCACTGCACTACACACTGACCACTACACTGCACACTGACCACTACACTACACACTGACCACTACACTACACACTGACCACTACACTACACACTGACCACAACACACTGACCACTACACTGCACACGGACCACTACACTGCACACGGACCACTACACTGCACACGGACCACTACACTGCACACGGACCACTACACTGCACACGGACCACTACACTGCACACGGACCACTACACTGCACACGGACCACTTCACACGGACCACTACACTGCACACTGACCACTTCACACTGACCACTACACTGCACACTGACCACTACACTTCACATTACACTGCACACTACACTGCACACTGACCACTCACCATTAGGACACAGCACATCAGGGCACAGAGCCCAGCACATCAGGGCACAATCAGGGTACATGGGGCACATCAGGGCACAATCAGGGTACATGGGGCACATCAGGGCACATTTAGGGTGCATGGAGCACATCAGGGCACATTTAGGGTACATGGGGCACATTTAGGGTACATGGGGCACATCAGGGCACAATCAGGGTACATGGGGCACATCAGGGCACATTTAGGGTACATGGGGCACATCAGGGCACATTTAGGGTACATGGGGCACATCAGGGCACATTTAGGGTACATGGGGCACATCAGGGTACATTTAGGGTACATGGGGCACATCAGGGCACAATCAGGGTACATGGGGCACATCAGGGCACAATCAGGGTACATGGGGCACATCAGGGCACATTTAGGGTACATGGGGCACATCAGGGCACATTCAGGGTACATGGGGCACATCAGGGTACATGGGGCACATCAGGGCACATTCAGGGTACATGGGGCACATCAGGGTACATGGGGCATATCAGGGCACAATCAGGGTACATGGGGCACATCAGGGCACAATCAGGGTACATGGGGCACATCAGGGCACAATCAGGGTACATGGGGCACAGGTCAGCATTTACTTGTTGTCGTTTTCTTCAAATGCAGAGTAGCGCACGAAGCGTCTGTCATAAGTTCACTTCTCTCTCATGTCACGTTGTTGCTCCCCGGCGGCCCCTCCTCTCTCCGTCCATCCCAGATGTCACAAGCAAATGGGGATGGACGAAGAGAGGAGGGGCCGCCGGGGAGCAACAGCGTGACATGAGAGAGAAGTGAACTTATGACAGACGCTTCCTGCGCTACTCTGCATGCATCTCATCTCGATCTACCCGTCAGGCGCCAGCAGTAGGCGATTGACGGGTATATCGCTGCGGATCTCCGGCCAGTACATGCCTGGCAGTAGAACACTGCCAATTTGCGCCCCCCCTTCCGCGGCACCCCCGCGCTGCCTGCGGGCCATTTATAACCGGTCCGCGGGCCGCAAATGGCCCGCAGGCCGGTACTTTGAGACCCCTGTTCTATATTCTTTATTTTGTGGTAGTCCCCCTATGGTTATTTGGCTGTAGCCTCTAGCACTTCTGGTCCACTTCAATATAGCGGCAATATTGTTCCATCTGAGCGCCATCATCGGGCGACGGCGGACGCCCTGTTGATGATGCTCTGCTAGCACTTCCGGTAACGTGGAGCGCAGATGAGTCTGTTTGCGCTCCATGTACGTTCCATCCGAGCGTCGCCATTGGGCGACAGCTGATGCCTAGCCAATGACGCTGAGCCATCAATTCCGGTAGCGTGGATCGCAGATGAGTCCATTTGCGTTCTACACGTGAGTTGTGTGTATAAGCACACAACTCCTCCAATACCACCATTGCTGCTGGCCTCTACTCCCCGCGATGGTCACCGCCGACCATAGACACACCTCTTTCCCACCTATATACGGGTAAGTGTCACAATTTACCCATGGCAGTATTTCTATTTGCGACCCATAGTGTGACATCTAGATCTGAATCTGGCTCTGGCTGTGATGCACCCAGTGGTGGGCCTTTTTGCTGGCTCATTGCTATATGTCTATTCATTCATCCATCTGCTTATATGTGGGAGGATTTGGCCTGTCAAAGTATTACCAATTACCTACTATTAAGTACTAGTGATGTCTGCTGTCTGTTGAGGTTTGGTCTATTGTATAGTTCCTCCTAAAGGGCGTTTTCTTTTGCCCTATGAGGAAGGTACCACCAGGGCCCCCGGGAGCTCCTCCCCTTCCACCTGATCAGTGGCCCACATGCACATGTTCCTATATAAAGGGTAGGTTAGAGTGCTCTACACTGCTTGGCTCTGATGAAGAGGCTTTGCGCTTTGAAACGCGTCAGCCGGTAGTGTGTCCCATCACATCCTTCATGATCGGTTGGAGTTTGGTTTGGGTTCCACATGCTGCAGCCCTCCAAGGCACCATTTGTACATTGCGAACAATTGTACTATCTTTGTGAGTACCTTTCTGTTGCTTTTATTTTAAATAAAATATCTTAATGATATTACACTAGGCTGGTGCGCCCTTGTTCTTTCTTTTTTTGTTTGCTACTAGGATACCCCTATCCATGAAGGGCAGCAAGGCCGGTGTCTTCGTTATAGACTATTGAATGCTTGATGGTCATCTCGTGCGCAGGAGTGTTTGTTGTTTTTCTGGTACTATAAATACAAAAACTGTATCTCCTGACTTTTAATAAACAGCCACTCACCTGTCTGATGATCCAGCGCCATCTTCACATGGGCCAGTTTTTCGCTACCACACGGGTTCTTGGCGGCGGCCCCACCTTTCCCAAAAGTGCTCTTCTTGAAAGAGGATGGGAAGGGGGCCTTAAAGCAGTGGTTCTCAACTTCTGTCCTCAGGACCCACTAACAGGCCAGGTTTGCAAGGCGATATCATTTGCTGCTCAGTGATTGCAGTGTTCTAGTCTGCATCTCCCCAAGGTAAAAATTGACTTTTTAGGCACTAATATAAAAAATATAACAAATTTTATTATTGCACAATAGTACAAGTAGTACAATAAATGTATTATTAGAATACATAAAGATACGTTCTAAAATTAGAAATCATAGACATTAACCATAGTAGGACACTCAATGATACATAATACTGGTTCCGTGGGTATGCATAGAGAATCTGCCCACTCAAGATTGCGGAGAGGAGTGTCCCCAAAATGGAATTCCGTGTGTTTCTTGGAGATTTAGAAGTAGCTTGACATGTTTCGCGATTATCTGGGAATCGCTTCTTCAGGAGCTTCTAAATTTCAAATAGAGAATATAGTTTGAAAATACATCATATAAATACAGTACAATTTTACTTCTCATAAGTGTCAAACATTGTATCCAACACCCGACTCTTACCCGAAGTATCCTATTGGAATTGCCTGATGCAGTCGCTCCACCTCCCCCTTGGTGTCTCAACCCAAACTCATGCCCAATAGGGCATCCCACCGGGCTGGAATGGCAGAGGAGGGCAATGAGTAGCGGGAATATGGGGTTGCACCGGGTAACTATGGAACAAACCAACGTTGGATATTGAAAAATCTACAGGTGCCCTCAAGCTATCCTGATGAGATTGGCTAGTAACTTACTTGTAATAGGGAGGTAGGCTCACAGCACCGTTGGGTGGTCATCCAGAGATAGGGTCATGCAAGGAAAACACATAGGTAGAACCTAGGTAGGCTGAAAAAGATTAACATTAATCTCTCAGCCAGTGGCGGAACTACCGCCATAACGACCCACGCGGGCGCTATGGGGCCCGCAGCCGAATGGGGCCCGAGTTGCCAATAGATATGACCTTTTTTCCCGATTTTTTTGCCGCCCGCCGCTAAAAGTCCGCGCCCGGCGGAGATAATGTCTCCGCCGGCCGCCATTTTCTAGAAGACCAGACAAGTTATAAACGAGAAGGGAGCCTGCCGACTGGCTACAATAGAAATTGAGCTGCGGCGCCGCCCACCTAGGGTTGCCACCTGTACGGTTTTGACCCGGACAGTACGGGATTTGAATCCTGTGTCCGGTTTTGAGTTTATCTCAAAACCGGACAAATCATTAAAACCGAATTGCGGCTTTCACCATTGCTGCCTATAGAGGAGAGGATGTAGTGCCCCCAGTGGAGAGCGGAGGCAGTGCTGTGTCTCTGAAAGCACAGTGAGGACACCTCCAGCCGGCTCAGGTTACACTCTTCTTTATCAGTAACACAGAAGGTGGTGCTGGCTCAGCTCTGGAGGTAGGGGAGAGATGATTTGATAGTGTATCTCCATAGTTTGTAGCTCCGTGTATCTATTAGTGGGACAGTGTGTAGTGTCAATGGGGTGAGGAGGGGCTCTTCATTATTCAATTCTCTCCATGTGTCAGGAGTAGTATAGACATGTGTCCTGCTGGGGGGGGGGGTGTCTCTGGGCTGTCCTCTGTCACTGTCCAGGTCTCCTCTGCCCACACTTCCCCTGACTTGTCCTTAGTATAGTCTGAGCTGTGTGACCTGTGATATGGGGGCTGTATGAGGTCATAGCCCAGATTTCTGCATGGATTATTCTATGAAGTTTACTTATCTTCTGCCTTTTATTGCACGTTCTCCATAGGAGTTCACAAGTCATATGACAGCTATGTGTGGTAGTGCCAGTGTGTTTCTGCAGTCGGCAACTCCATGTAGCGCAAGCATGCCTACAACGCATTGCATCCAATCTGTGTAAATTCTGACAGCACAGCGTGTCGCTTCACATAGTTCTCATACCTAAGCATTGTACTGTAACGCACAATATTCACATCTGTACATTGTGCTGCATCATACGCTATTCACACAAATACATTGTACCGCATTGCTATACACTATACCACATTGCACTATATTGAACATTACATACTTCTCTCACCAAAGTGTCTATTGTCTTAACAGTAGCTGGTTGCTAAGCAGTCCCTGACTTTTTTAGGCACTTTCACCCCTGCCCATGACAATTTTCTTCCCACAAATAGAGCTTTCTTTTGGTGGTATTTGATCACCACTGGGGTTTTTATTTTTTTCTAAACAAACTAAAAAAGACCAATTTACTCTTTCGTCCATGGACCGACACAGCTTCTCTATTGACAAAGTGGGTATTATCCGTTAATTAGGAGTGACTAGGCAGAAAAACTTGTAAAAAGTGTTGCATCACACCTTCTACAGTACCGCCCAGGGGGCGAACCCTCTGGGTATACCCTCTCAGTCTGCATCTTCGCAGATCAGTTTTTTTCTGTATAGCAAGGAGTGTAGGACATGGCTCCCTTCGGGCCCATTGGTCCGGGGGAAAAAAAATATATATAGATTTTTTTTTCATTTGTTGTTTCCTCCGATCTTCGATCAACTGCCGACTGGGTGACAGGCTGGATTCTCGATCCTTGTAGTCTCCCCAGTTTCGGCCATCGAGCGTGTGCCGACCCTAGCTACGCGCTGGGTTTTCCACGACATGCCCGTCGCTCCACGGGTGGCCGGTGAGCCTACGCTCCAGGGCCTGCATCGGACCGCTCAGCTTCGGCTGACCTTACGGCCGAGTCGCAGCAGCCTGGCCGGTGAGCTTACGCTCCAAGGCTTGCATCGGACCGCTCAGCTTCGGCTGACCTTACGGCCGAGTCGCAGCAGCCTGTCCGGTGAACGTCGCGCTCCAGGGCATACATATGATCGTCCCTTTTGGGTCCAATCACAGCATGCCTGGCCAACAGTCACCTTCCGTGCGCGGACGATGACCTGTTTGGAATGTCTTCCAGCATAATACATGCAGGATAGGTAAGTAAAACTCCCCTGCCTCGGCTGGGTGATTTAGCTGGACATTCCTGGAGAGATCAAGTAAGTGGTTGTGGCCCCTTTCTTCCCTCTCTCCCTGCCTTTCCCTCCTCCCTGGGCTTCTAGCTAAAGGTTGCTGGGTGCTGGGGGTCACCTAGGGGGTTCCACTGGAGCGGGGCTGGCTGTAACTAACATTTAAAAGAAATGTCATTTCTGCTTACCTGTGTTTGTGTGCTTCCTCCTCCATGCTGTCAGCGGCCATTTTGAGGTGGTCCATGCCGAGTTCGGCCTCTTGTGACTGCCCGGCGGCCATCTTCCTGTGGTTCGGCCACACCCACTGGCCCCTATCAGCTGATCGGCGGCCATGTTTGTCCACCCTGTATGCATATATTGCCGTTCGGCGGCCATCTTTTTGTGGGCTATGGCTGCTTGACCTCTATCTTCGGTCGGCGGCCTTTTTCTTAGAGCCCACATTATCTTCCATACAGACGTTTTTGGCAAACATTTTGCGAGAGCCTCCGGCCTCTAGGGTGCATTACACTGGCGTGAAAATTCACACAGGAAATGCTGATAAAAGAAGCAGACTGACACAGCAGCAGTGGGACAGCATCACAGGCGCAGCACACGGCAGCATAGCAGTACCGGTCCAGGGTGGTGAGTCCTCTGGGTGACCCAGCATCTCTGCAGCGCAGGAGGGTGGCCTATTGATATCTTGCCTGGAGCCCTGTGAGTGTCAGCGCGTGGTCAGCATGGCATCTGAGCCAGATGTCTTCTCCCCTGAAACACCAGATTTAGCAGCTGGTGCCCCTGAGGTGTCTATGAACGCTATGACGGCAATCCTAGAGGCGTTTGCTGCCAGGGTGGAAGCAGCACACGGGAATACAGGGGGTATTAAACGCCCCGTCCCCTGCAAGCTTCTGGGGATAATTCTGGTGCAGAACCAGGTCCAGCTACGGCTCGGGGCCCAGATTCTGACACATCAGAGACTGCAGACCGTGACCGGACAGTGAGGATGACTCAAAGTCCAGGTCAGTACGCGAGACGGCTTTGGTATCTGACCTTATTACCTCAGTGCGGGATATGCTAAAATTGGAAAATACTGCAGAAGCAGCAGAGACTCCGGTCCACTTGAGTTTCATAGACCTACCCGCACTGCTAAGGTGTTCCCTTGTGTGTTTTTTGATAAACTCTTATACAAGGAATGGGAGAACCCACTGAGGGTCTTTACAGCCCAAAGAGGTTTGCGGTACGGTACCCCTTTGAGGAGAGTTTTCTGAAGAAATGGACCTCTCCCCCCTATAGTGGACCCTCCGGTGTCCAGACTTAATAGAGCCACCACAATTCCTGTAGAAGGGGCTCCTGTTTTTAAGGACCCTGTGGATAAGAAGGCTGAAGCACTCGCTTGCTACCTATACTCAGTGGTAGGCTCGGCAGTACGCCCGGCATTGGCGGGGGCCCTAGTGTCTCACACACTTACTGAATGGGCAAGATTGCTACTCCAGGGGTTTAGGAGCGAGATGCTCCTCCTGATGAGATAACATTGGCCGACCAGTTGGTCCAGGGCCTTAGGTTTGTCTGCAAAACAGACATGAATACTATTCCCCTGCTGTCTAAAACTTCGGTTTATGCAGTAGCAATACGCCGCCTGATCTGGCTAAAAGGCTGGTCTGCGGACCAGACTTCCAAGAAAGCCCTGTTGGATCTGCCTTTTAAGGTCGACAGAATTTTTGGGGCTTCTCTGGATGACATCATCAAGGATGCCACAGGAGGTAAAGGCACTTTGCTTCCCCAAATTAGCAAGGGTAAGGGGCCATGCCAAGGGCAAGGGCCCTCCTTTACTGCACACAAACTGTTTTTTCGTCCCCCTAGGGCGACAGGGAAAAGACCCCAGGCCGATAAAGCGCCTGCCCAAGGACAAAAGCGTCCTTGGTCCCGCAGACCCAACAAGCCTGCGGACAAATCTGCGTCCACATGAAGGTCCGCCCCCACCCAGCTCTCGGGTGGGGGGGACGTCTTCGCAAATTCGCGACTCAGTGGACTGCTCTAGTCTCCGACAGGTGGGTTTGCGAAGTAATCTCCTCGGGCTACAAGATAGAATTTCTCTCTTGTCCACCGGACAGATTCATCACCTCCAACCTCCAGCTACTACCGACCCGTCGGGAGGCCCTGTATGGGGCGGTCCAGGTTCTACTGGAACGCGGGGTAGTTATTCCAGAACAGGAACGGGGTCAGGGTTTTTACTCAAATCTGTTCATTGTGCCGAAGAAGGAGGGGGTTCGGCCAATCTTGGATCTCAGAGACCTCAATTGCTTTGTGAAAGTACAAAGATTTTGGATTGGAGTCGGTTTTATCTGTAGTCACGGCTCTCCATCCGGGGGACTTTCTGGCCTCCTTGGACTTCAAGGACGCATACCTGCATGTCCCCATATACTCCAGACACCAGAGGTTTCTGCGATTTGCTATTGGGAAGGACCACTACCAGTTTGTGGCCCTCCCGTTGGGCCTTGCCTCAGCACCCAGGACGTTCACCAAGGTGCTCGCTCCGATTCTGGCACTTCTAAGACAGCGGGGTATCGCTATCACAGGCTACTTATACGACCTTCTGCTGAAGGCCCCTTCAAGCTCAGAATTAGAGGTAAGCGTGTCCATTACCTGTCAGACTCTTCGAGACTGTGGTTGGATACTAAACACGCAAAAGTCAGTATTGGTGCCCACTCAACGCCTAGTGTACCTGGGGTTGATTCTGGATTCTTCAGAGGCAAAGGTATTCCTCCCTGTGGAGAAGTTGCAGACCCTCCGGGCTGCAGTACGGCAGCTGACTTCCAGGAATTGGTCGTCACTCCGTTTTTTGCATGCAAGTGTTGGGCCTCAGGGTAGCCTCCTTCGAGGCGGTCCCATATGCTCAATACCACACTCGAGTGTTACAGAAGGAAGTTCTGTCCAGATGGAACAGATGTCCATCATCTCTGGATTATCAAATCCGAGTAAGTCACCTAGTCAGGAGATCCCTGGTATGGTGGCTGACAGCACCGGCTCTAATGGCCGGGAAGTCATTTCTTCCGGTTTACTGGATAGTGATCACGACGGACGCCAGCCTTACAGGTTGGGGGGGGAGTCTGGGGTGTTCAGTCGGCGCAAGGTCGCTGGACCCCAGAGGAAGCCCTCCTGCCGATCAATGTCCTGGAAATCCGGGCGATCAGGCTGTGCCTCTTCAAATGGTCTCAGAGGCTGCAAGGGCGTCCAGTCAGGATCCAGTCAGACAACACCACAGCAGTGGCATATGTCAATCATCAAGGAGGAACAAGAAGCTCAGCTGCAGCATCGGAGATCGCTCGCATCCTTAAGTGGGCAGAGAGGAGCGTACCGGCACTGTCGGCCGTGTACATTCCGGGTGTGGAAAACTGGCAGCCGGACTACCTGAGCCGCCAGATGCTGGACCAGGGAGAATGGTCCTTACACCCGGAGGTGTTCCAACTCCTCTGCCAAAGATGGGGCACACCAGACGTAGATCTTCTGGCTTCCCGACTCAATCGGAAGGTATTGAGGTTTGTGGCCCGATCAAGAGACCCATGGGCAGACGCAACGGATGCGTTGGTAGCATCGTGGGGTCAGTATCGGCTAATCTATGCCTTCCTTCCCTTAAGGCTTCTTCCTCTTCTGCTCCGCAGAGTGGAGGCAGAGGGAATTCCAATGATCCTAATCGCTCCAGATTGGCCTCAGCGTCCTTGGTACGCCGATCTAGTACGTCTGGTAGCAGACGTCCCCTGGCGCCTACCACTACGGAAGGACCTGCTATCGCAAGGTCCCATACTCCATCCTGCTTTACAGTCATTGGCTTTAACGGCATGGCTGTTGAGAACCAGGTACTGAGAGACCGGGGCCTGTCAGACTCAGTAATTTCTACTATGAGAAGTGCTCGAAAACCGTCCTCTAGGAAGGTTTATCACCGCACTTGGAAGGCCTACATCTCCATGTGTGAGGAAATGAAATGGCATCTGCGTACCTATTTGGTTTCCAGAATCCTGCTGTTTTTACAGCGTGGGGTGGACCAAAGGCTTGCCTTAAGTACTATTAAGGGGCAGATATCTGCCCTGGCTGTCTTTTTTCAGCGACCCCTGGCGACTCACTCTCTCGTGAGTACATTTGTGCAAGGGGTTCGACATGTGGCCCCTCCGGTCCGTCCCCCGTTACCTCCGTGGGACTTGAACCTGGTCCTCTCGGTGCTTCAGAAGTCACCGTTTGAGAAGATTAGAGATATTCCCCTCTTTTTGGTGGCTGTTACGTCAGTTAGACGAGTCTCTGAGCTGGCAGCCTTGTCCTGCAAGGCTCCCTATTTGATTTTCCACAAGGATAAGGTGGTGCTGCGGCCGCAGCCTTCCTTTCAAAGGTCGTTTCGGCTTTTTATCTCAACAAAGACATTGTACTTCCATCCTTGTGTCCTCAGCCGTCGAATCCTAAGGAGTCGGCGTTGCATTCCTTGGACGTTGTCCGAGCTTTGAGAGTATACCTATCTGCTACTTCCCTGTTCCGGAAGTCAGACTCACTGTTTGTTTCGGTGGCTGGTCCCAAGAAGGGCCAAGCAGTCTCATCGGCCACCATCTCTAGGTGGATCCGACAGATAGTAATCCAGGCTTACGCCTTAAAGGGTCAAGCGCCCCCCTTCCCGGTCACGGCGCATTCGACCAGGGCAATAGGTGCCTCTTGGGCTTTCCGACATCAAGCGTCTGTTTCCCAATTATGTAAAGCGGCGACTTGGTCGTCCGCTCACACTTTCACAAAATTCTACAAAATTGATGTAGGTGCATCTTCGGATGCCTCTTTCGACCGCAAGGTTTTACAAGCGGCTGTTTAGAGTTGCAGCTCCTCCGTTGGAGTGCTGTTTTGTGTTTGGGGTGAAGTTTATTTTTATGCTGTTACCACCCCTCGTTTTTTCTCTGACACTGCTTTGGGACGTCCCACTTTGTCAATAGAGAAGCTGTGTCGGTCCATGGACGAAAGAGTAAATAGGATTTTTTACTCACCGTAAAATCCTTTTCTCTGAGTCCATGGACCAACACAGCACCCACCCCTCCTTTTTAAGTTTGTACTGCTTTTTGATGAACTGATCTGCGAAGATGCAGACTGAGAGGTTATACCCAGAGGGTCCGCCCCCTGGGCGGTACTGTAGAAGGTGTGATGCAACACTTTTTACAAGTTTTTCTGCCTAGTCACTCCTAATTAACGGATAATACCCACTTTGTCAATAGAGAAGCTGTGTCGGTCCATGGACTTTTATGGTGAGTAAAAAATCCTATTTTTTATTGTTTTTTTTTACGTTTTTCATCGTTTTGGTTATAAAAAAAATGTTCTCCTTCACTGATGAGTTGACACTGATGAGCACTGACAGGCGGCTGTGATGGGCACTGACAGGCGGCACTGATGGGCAGCACTGATGATGAGGTACTGACAAGGTGTTACTGTAGGGCAATGATATGGGCACTGATGGGCACCTACAGCCATTTCTGATGGGGCACTGACTGGCAGCTGATGGGCACCTTTTTGGCAGCTGTGGTGGCACATCTGATGGGGCTGTGCTGATAATCAATGTGCTGATTATTAGCACAGACCCCCCCACCCTCTGACAGGGAGAGCCACCGATCGGCTCTCCCTGTCAGCGCACACCGAGGAAAAGCCGTTTACCGGCACTTCCTGGTGCACGCGTTGATCATCTGGGATTGGTCACAGCTGATCACGTGGTAAGAAGCCTCTGTCAGAGGCTCCTTACCGCGATCGGAGATGCGGTGTGTCACTTGCAATTGTCGCACTGCGCGCCGGCATGATGTCCTGCTGGACGACGTATGACGTCCGGTCAGGATAACAGAACCACTTCCCGGCCGTCATTCTGCTATAGGCCGGGCGGGAAGTGGTTAACTAAGGTCGGCTCAGATAAAAAGTTGGCTCTCTGATTATTTTCAATGTACACAAAATCATATGTACTAGAAGAGTTTTTTTTATTTAAATGATTATGCTGAGGTTTATACATGCCTGTGAGACACTTACTTGTGGCAGAGCAAAGTAAGATTATTTTATGGAGAAAGAACGCGTTTGTTTTCTGTAACAATGCCCCTTCCACTGTTAAAACAATTTGGCCACACCCACTCTTCGCTGTGGCGCGCTGTATGGGCCACATTACAACTCTCCTTGGGACACGCAAAGGTGTCCCAGATCTTTTACACCCCTATAGTGTATACTACAGGAAAAAAATACTGTGCGTCGCTAAAGTGTTCGGGTTTGGCCTGGAGAAAAGGTGGCAACCCTACGCCCTCCCCAGCCCCCAGTCTATTTTGTTCCCCCTCGGCCTTCAGTAATGGCGGCGGAGACACCACTGCTGGGATATAGAAGTGCTCCAATTGGGGGGGAGGGGGGGACACCTGAGATGTAAGGAAGCACTCCGCTGGCTGGGGATAGTGACACCTGAGATGTAAGGAAGCACTCCGCTGGCTGGGGACAGTGACACCTGAGATGTAAGGAAGCACTCCGCTGGCTGGGGACAGTGACACCTGAGATGTAAGGAAGCACTCCGCTGGCTGGGGACAGTGACATCAGAGCTCCCACTGATTCTGCATTATGGTGAGTTGAATGATTTCATTTTATATTACAATGTAATAATAGAAATAATGCGCTTCAATTATCCTGACACCATAACAACCATGTTGCCGGGATGATTGAGGCGCTAACACCAGGTGTTTGGAGTATCTTTATCTGCTGATTGTTAAACTTTCTAGAATACACATATTTCTATTGTGGTGTAGGATCTGGGCCTGCTGCCCCTCCATTCCTCTTTTTTTCCTCTCTCCCTCTCTCTCTCTCTCTCTCTCTCTCTCTCTCCCTCCCTCTCTCCCTTTGTTTCGTTAATCTCAGACTCTAACCACACCCCTTTGAGTCACGCCCTTTAAGCCACGCCCAATATTGCGCTCTTATACCACGCCCACTTTTCGCTGCGCCGCATATTTCTTTCCCCACTTGACTTTACTTACACTATAATGTACTGAATATCTGTAGATTTTATTGGCAAATTTTTGTTTTGTTATTCAAAATTAATATAAGCTGTTGCCTGGGTACTGTGCCACATGAGTGTGGTAATCTGTTGTTCAATGGCATTAGTTCTTTTTTTTTTTTGTAGGGGGGGGGGGGGCCCCATACAACATTTTGCTATGGGGCCCTGTGATTTCTAGTTACGCCCCTGCTCTCAGCGTGCCTATTATAGCTTAATGCAAAAATTATAGGGATTACAAAAATTGCAAATACTATTGAACCAGAGCGTGTACCTTATAGTAGTTTCAACCCTGAGTAATGATGTTCCCATTCGGTGTAGCGGATTAATGGAGGTTAAATGAATTGATACCCACAGGCCAGCTAATGGTCGCCTGTAACCACAAAGCATATGAGATGAGAAAAATTCTCTCTCAATATGGACACTTTTAAAGAACAAAATGACAGCTGATAATTACCTCACAAGAGTAACTGGCGTGAGGAACAAGGCTGAGGTGATCAAGGTATGCTGCTCATGGTCAATTGGCTGTATCCCCTATCTGTATAAAACATACAGGAGTTGTCAGCACCAAAGGGATTGCTAGTAAAATATACAGTGGGGGAGATCACTTCTAGTGTATTAACTTGAACTGCAAGACTCCTCATCTAAATGACCGCCGTCCCCGTGCTGGATATACCGCGAGCGACCACTCTCCACAGTAGCATCTAAGCACCGGGGAGAGCTCCTCGCTTAAATGTGCATCCCGATCACGTGACCGTCAGAGCGTCTGACGTCATGCGAGCCGGCCGAGGTGGCGCGTTCCACGTCCGTGCCGAACGGCGCCTGCGTCAGGGGGAACTGCTGGCAAGCCCCGTGCTCAGGTAAGGGCGGAAGTGCAACCTAGGATGCATGATGTTGGCGTCATGATGCCGTCAGTATACTGCCAAGCCTGATATAGGCGTGGATGTGTATCCGACGGCTTGGGTGGCCACATATTCCCTTCACTGTTCCTCCGGAACCAGCCTGGCGAGGAGGGTAGTTTGTATAGGAGACATCTGGAGATGGACGAATGAACCAGGCATTGTAAAATACATAACACATGCTAATAACAATGCCAACCAGGTGGCCAACTACAAATAACACCAAAAAATTGGTGCTGTTGTATGAAATGACAAACAATAAATTAGATTTGAAATACAGCTACATTGGGAAAAAAAGACAACAATAAAATAGAAAGATTCACTACAATTGAATGCCTAGCAATGACCCATAGTCCCAAATTTTTATTTATTTTTACTGGCGGCTGGCTTTTTCTTTGAAAGCGTTCCGAGCGGCTTATGAGCCGCTTAGAATGCTTTCAGAAGCTGCGGGAGGGGACTTCCTATATTTATTTTTGACCCCAGATATCTCCATAAGAAGGACCTGTCATACTTATTTCTATTACAAGGGATATTTTACATTCCTTGTAATAGGAATAAAAGTGCTAAAAAAAAATAAATGAAAGGGACAGTGTAAAAATAATCCTTCAGTACTCGTGCGCAGAAGTGAACCCATGCGTAGGTCACGCACGCATATGTATGTGCTCGCACACATGTAAGTAGTGTTGGTGCACTGACATTTTGGCTGCCGAAAACGGTGTTTTTGGCATCGGCCAAAAGAAGAGGAGATGCAGATTAATGGCACCAATAAGGGGGCGGGATCTGCCCCGAGTGCCGCACATTGCAGGGGTGTCATCCTTATGGCTCAGGCTCAGTCCGAGTCCTCCCCTCCCTTCTCTCCTCTCATCCTCCTTTCCTCTCCTCCCTCCTTGTCCGGGCGGCTGCAGTAACAATGTCCTGCCTCCTGTGATAGACGGCACACTGATCCAATGCAGGGACTTTGAATCAGTGTGACGTATCACAGGAGACAAGAAAAATTACTACTACGGCAGGAAAATTACGGTGATGCCGCATCTGACAGGACCTCTTAAATAGTAGATCTGGGGTCAAAATCTCAGATCTCACATTTCCACTTAAATGCAATAAAAAAAAGTCCCCTTTAAGACCATTGGGCGGAAGTGACGTTTGACGTCACTTCCGTCATCCAATGTATTGGAGCCGAGTGGGGGCCATCTTTCCCTCGCTCGGCTCCAGGCCCGTCAGCGGAGAGGACGCGATCATCTTCGTCGCTAGCGACCGCCACTTACCGGAGCCGTCGGTAGCAGCGAAGACTATCGCGTCGTCGTCCTGATAGGCCTCTCCCGACCCCGATAAAAGTTATCTTGTGATGAATCCCCCGCAGAGACCACTTTTATCTTATCTTAACCACTTCAGCCCTGGAAGGATTTTCCCCCTTCCTGACCGGGCCATTTTTTGCGATACGGCACTGCGTCGCTTTAACTGACAATTGCGCAATGTTGTACCCAAATAAAATTGATGTCCCTTTTTCCCCACAAATAGAGCTTTCTTTTGGTGGTATTTGATAATTTTTATTGTTTGCGCTATAAACAAAAATAGAGTGACAATTTAGAAAAAAACATTATTTTGTACTTTTTGCTATAATAAATATCCCCAAAAAAACGTAAAAACGAATTTCTTCATCAGTTTAGGCTGATATGTATTCTTCTAAATGTAAAAAAATAGCAATAAGCGTATATTGATTGGTTTGCGCAAAAGTTATAGCGTCTATAAAATAGGAGATAGATTTATGGACTTTTTATTATTTTTAATTTTTTTTTTTACTAGTAATGTCGGTGATCTGCGATTTTTATCGAGATTGCGACGGACACTTTTGACACTTTTTTGGGACCAATGACTTTTATACAGTGATCAGAGCTAAAATGGCCACTGATTACTGTATAAATGTCACTGGCAGGGAATGGGTTAACTGGTGTTACCTTTGTGTTTTCCAACTGTGGGGGGAATGTGGCTGACTAGAGGAGGAGGCAGATCATTGTTCCTACTTAGTAGGAACAATGATCTGTCTCCTCTCCCCTAATAGAGCCGGGATTTGTGTGTTTGCACACACAGATCCCAGTTCTCGCTCTGTCACAAGCGATCGCAGGCGGCGGCGGTCACCCGGGGACACACTGCGGGCGTGCATGCGCCTACTACTGTGCCTTAAAGAGCCGCCGTACAGCTACGACGGCTCGCCCAGGGGAGCCAACCTGCCGCAGTATAACTGCTGGTCGGGAAGCGGTTAACCACTTCCCTACCCAGCCATAGTCAAATGACATCCACAGATGGGATCTCCCATCCTGGGTGGACGTCATATGACGTCCTCGGCTTTGTAGGGGGATATCTGAATGATGCCTGCAGCTAGAGGCATCAATCAGATATCCTTTTGAAGTGCCAGCGATTCTGTGCACAATAAGAACGATCATAGCGGCGGTTCCACTGCTTGATCGTTCTTATAGGCGGCGGGAGGGGACAGCCCCCCCCCTCCCGCCGCCATCCGGTGCTTCTCCGGGCTCTCCCGTGCGATCGGGGACCCGGAGCGAATCTTCCGGCGTCGTTGGTGGGGTCACGTGATGAGCATAGAGATGACTGGTGACCAGATGGTCACCAGTCATCTCTATGATCGTCGGAGGCCCGGGCGCGATGTGATGACGTCACGCCCGGGTCTCAAATGTAAACAAAGCCGCCATTGCGGCTGTAAGTATGAGATCAGTGAAAAATTTTTCACTGATCCCGCATCTCTCAATAAAGAGAACCTGTCACACACATTCCTATTACAAGGGATGTTTACATTCCTTGTAATAGGAATAAAAGTGATCGAAAAAAAAAAAAAAGTTAAATCATTGTAAAAAAATAAATAAATACAGGCATACCCCACTTTTAAGTACACAATGGGACCAAAGCATGTATGTAAAATGAAAATGTACTTAAAGTGAAGCAATACCTTTTTTCACTTCTGGGGCATCAGGGGCTGTAGTGGGGGTGTCAGGGGCTGTAGTGGGTGGGGGTGTCAGGGGCTGTAGTGGGTGGGGGTGTCGGGGGCTGTAGTGGGTGGGGGTGTCAAGGGCTGTAGTGGGGATGTCAGGGACTGTAGTGGGGATGTCAGGGACTGTAGTGGGGGTGTCAGGGACTGTAGTGGGGGGGGGGGGTCAGGGAGTGTGTTTCCAAGTAGCGGGGAATCTGAACTATCCGTGCACGGATTACTCAGCTGCAGCTTTAGCTTGAGAGCCACTTTACATACACTCACGGGTATGTCCTTACTCGCGAGTGTATGTAAAGTGAGTGTACTTAAAGCAGGGTATGCCTGTAAGTAAAAAAAATAAAATAAATAATAAACAAAAATGTAAAACGCCCCTGTCCCCGGTAGCTCGCGATCAGAAGCGAATGCACACGCAAGTCGCCCACATATGTAAACGCTGTTCAAACCACGCATGTGAGGTATCGCCGTGTGCGTTAGAGCGTGTGCAACAATTCTAGCACTAGACCTCCTCTGTAATTCTAACCTGGTAACCTGTAAAAAAAATTAAAGCGTCGCCTATGGAGATTTTCAAGTACCGAAGTTTGGCACCATTCCATGAGTGTGCGCAATTTTAAAGCGTGACATGTCAGGTATCTATCTACTCGGCGTAACATTATCTTTCATATTTTCCCAAAAAATTGGGCTAACTTTACTGTTTTGTTATTTTTTAATTCATGAAACCATTTTTTTTTTTTTAAAAAGGCGTTTGAAAAATTATTGCGCAAATATTGTGCAAGAAAAAATGTTGCAATGACCGTCATTATATTCCCTAGGGTGTCTGCTAAAAAAACATATATAATGTTTGGGGGTTCTGAGTAATTTTCTAGCAAAAGAATGATGATTTGTACATGTAGGAGAGAAGTGCCAAAATAGGCCCGGTATTGAATAGGTACAAAAAGCCCTGTATTGAAGTGGTTAAACAGGACCGCTCACCGTTTCTGGGGTTATGGCAAGCGCATAAACTAATGCCTCCTCTGTAGTGCTGGCCCCTGTCCCATGCAGAGTGATACCAACTGCACTCCATCTCTTATCCCGGCTAGTGGTCTCCAGAGTGGTGCCAGCAGCAGGAAAGAAGAGATCTTCAGGTCAGTGTGAAATAATACACTGGGCATAATAATATAAGGCTACTTTCACACTGATGTGCTGCGGTTTACCCACATCGCAGGTGCAGCTTTCCTGCGGGTTTGCTCCGCTTAGCCATAGGCTTCAATTATATCCTGCGTGTTTGGTGCACTTTCTGAATGCAGGAGTTTTGGTGCGCTTTCATAAAGTGCACCACACCTGCAGGATATTATAGCAGTCTATGGCAAAGCGCAGCTAACCCAGGACTGTCGCAGATGCACTGTGCTACACCTGCGGTGCAGGTGAACTGCAGCAAATCAGTGTGAAAGCAGCCTTATAGGGGGCAGGGGTGGCAAAACACCATAGTTAAGAGGTGTTTTTACCACCCCTGCCCCAACCGCAACCCCTTTAGCTGCAGTGGCCTGAGGTGTACACAAGTCACAGCACTTGTATTCCCTGTCATGGTTGGTGGGTATAGCACCTGCCAAGTATGACCCATTCAAGTGAATGACCTTGTGCAGTACAGCAAATAAGGGTTTAAAGCGGGCAGCATTGTGTTAATTTCTCGCAACCTGCTTTAACCCCTTGAATTTTGCAGAAACATGCAGTTGCGGGGCACTTGCAGAGTGCTCCCATTTACTTGAATGGTTCATGATCGGCAGGCGGTAGCACCCACCAAAAAGCAACAGGGGGTTTAATGTGAACACCTTTGTCTGGTGCCTCAGGAGCTAAAGGTGGTAGGGTTTGGTGGGCGGTAAATCTGAAAATCAAGTGCAAGGTTTTACTTTGTGTGACCGAGTCGTAAGGGTGCCGCTGCCGAATGCAACGAAGTGCAGCAGGCACTGCTCCTCTGAAAAGTGTGTTTGACAGGTGGTGAGGAGACGATATGTTGCCTCCTCACCACCTGATTTAAACCCATGATTGCCGTGCAATGCATGTGATTATGACACGGTAGTATGGCAATTGGAGGTTTAAATCAGGTGTGAGGAGGCAGCACTGTGCCCAGTGATCTTTGACTTCTCCTATGTTGTTCAGGTAGATCTCTTTAAGGTGTGTGTATGTGTATATACAGTGCCTTGCGAAAGTATTCGGCCCCCTTGAACTTTTCATCCTTTTGCCACATTTCAGGCTTCAAACATAAAGATATAAAATTTTAATTTTTTGTGAAGAATCACCAACAAGTGGGACACAATTGTGAAGTGGAACGAAATCTATTGGATTTTTGAAACTTTTTTAACTAAGAAAAAAATGAAAAGTGAGGCGTGCAAAATTATTCGGCCCCCTTGCGTTAATACTTTGTAGAGCCACCTTTTGCTGCGATTACAGCTGCAAGTCGCTTGGGGTATGTCTCTATCAGTTTTGCACATCGAGAGACTGAAATTCTTGCCCATTCTTCCTTGCAAAACAGCTCGAGCTCAGTGAGGTTGGATGGAGAGCGTTTGTGAACAGCAGTTTTCAGCTCTTTCCACAGATTCTCGATTGGATTCAGGTCTGGACTTTGACTTGGCCATTCTAACACCTGGATACGTTTATTTGTGAACTATTCCTTTGTAGATTTTGCTGTAAGTTTGGGATCATTGTCTTGTTGGAATATAAATCATCCGTCCCAGTCTCAGGTCTTTTGCAGACTCCAACAGGTTTTCATCCAGAATGGTCCTGTATTTGGCTGCATCCATCTTCCCCTCAATTTTAACCATCTTCCCTGTCCCTGCTGAAGAAAAGCAGGCCCAAACCATGATGCTGCCACCACCATGTTTGACAGTGGGGATGGTGTGCTGAGGGTGATGAGCTGTGTTGCTTTTACACCAAACATATCGTTTTGCATTGTGGCCAAAAAGTTAGATTTTGGTTTCATCGGACCAGAGCACCTTCTTCCACATGTTTGGTGTGTCTCTCAGGTGGCTTGTGGCAAACTTTAGACGAGACTTTTTATGGATATCTTTGAGAAATGGCTTTCTTCTTGCCACTCTTCCATAAAAGCCAGATTTGTGCAGTGTACGACTGATTGTTGTCCTGTGGACAGACTCTCCCACCTCAGCTGTAGTTCTCTGCAGTTCATCCAGAGTGATCATGGGCCTCTTGGCTGCATCTCTGATCAGTCTTTTCCTTGTCTGAGCTGAAAGTTTAGAGGGACAGCCAGGTCTTGGTAGATTTGCAGTGGTCTGATACTCCTTCCATTTCAAAATGATCGCTTGCACAGTGCTCCTTGGGATGTTTAAAGCTTGGGAAATCTTTTTGTATCCAAATCCGGCTTTAAACTTCTCCACAACAGTATTACGGACCTGCCTGGTGTGTTCCTTGGTCTTCATGATGCTCTCTGCGCTTTCAACAGAACCCTGAGACTATCACAGAGCAGTGCATTTATACAGAGACTTGATTACACACAGGTGGATTCTATTTATCACCATCAGTCATTTAGGACAACATTGGATCATTAAGAGATCCTCGCTGAACTTCTGGAGTGAGTTTGCTGCACTGAAAGTAAAGGGGCCGAATAATTTTGCACGCACCACTTTTCAGTTTTTTATTTGCTAAAAAAGTTTAAAATATCCAATAGATTTCGTTCCACTTCACAATTGTGTCCCACTTGTTGGTGATTCTTCACAAAAAATTAAAATTTTATATCTTTATGTTTGAAGCCTGAAATGTGGCAAAAGGATGAAAAGTTCAAGGGGGCCGAATACTTTCGCAAGGCACTGTGTATATATATATAATCTATACACGCATGTGTGTTTGAGCTTTGGGGTGCACACCCTAATGCAATAGGCTGCGCACGCCTATGGCAGGAGCTTTAACCACTTAAAGTCCAAATCTTTTTTTGACACTTGTTTCTTAAATTAAAATCAATATTTTTGCTAGAAAATTACTTGGAACCCCCAAACATTATATATAATTTAGTAGAGACCTTAGGAAATAAAATGGCAATTGCTGCAATATTTTATGTCACACTGTATTTGCCCAGCATTCTTTCAAAATGCAATTTTTGGGGAAAAAATACACTTCAATGAATAATAAAAAAAAAAAAACTGTAAAGTTAGCCTAATTTTTTTTTGTTTTAATGTGAAAGATGATGTTGCGCCACGAGAATCGTGAGAGAATCGTGATCTATCTTCTAAGCAAAAATATTGTGATTCTCATTTTTGCCAGAATCGTGCAGCTCTATTATATGTGAGAGTTTACATCCACTTTAAAGGAGGACTTCAATTGAAAACTGAAGTTCCTCTGTTACCACCCTACCCCCCCCCAATAGTAATGGTAACTTTTTGGGGGGGGGGTTTGACCTGCTCCCACTTCAAAGTTGGTCCAGGCTCGTGCGTCATCGTGACCAGAGAGTCGTCATTCGCCCAGATCCCTGGAGCGGCACCCGGGTCGGCCTCTCAACGAGCCGCTAAGAGCCTGAGCCGACCGCTTCGGCCCCCTGCGCAGCCTAGCGCTCCAGTGAGCGCGGGGGGGGGAGGGCAGAGCAGAGAGCGTCTCACAGAGTTGTGAGAATGGACCAATTGGCGGTGTTCCATCGCTCGGTTCTCAGTGTTAGGGCTCTTTCACACGGAGGTCCGTTCAGGTCCGCCTGTCAGTTTTTTAGGCGGACCTGAAACGGATCCTCCATGTACCTCTATGGAGGCACGGATGTCAGCGGAGACATGTCCGCTGACATCCGCCCTGCCAAAGTGTGACGGAGGAAAACCCTATTTTTCCCTCCGTCGGCGGAGCGGATCGGATGACAACGGACTCTACGGTCCGTCGTCATCCGATTCCCCATAGGGGAGAGCGGCGCTCTGACAGGGCGGTCCCTGCACAGTGTGCGGGGACCGCCCAGTCTCCGTCGGCTCAGCGGGGATCAACGGAGCGATCCCCGCTGAGCAAGCGGAGCTTCACGGGGCGGATCTGCACGGATCCGCCCCGTGTGAAAGGACCCTTAGAGGTGCGGGGGGACAGATACAGAAGCTGGCAGCTCAGCATGGGATCGGGTCAGATCGGCTTAAAAAAAGTGTGTATACTGATTTCTTCTTTACAGTGTTAGGTATGTTAGTGTTAGATCGTGGATGTCTGTAGATGTAGAGCAGGGGTCTCAAAGTACCATTTGCGGCCCGCGGACTGGTTAAAAATGGTCCGCAGGCCTGATCCAGGATGTCTTTTTACACAGGCACCGCAGAGGGGGAGGCGCCGATGAGCTTTACCTCTCCATCACCTCTGTCCTCTCCGCTGCACACTGCCGCAGCCCAGAGAGAGAACAGAGTGGAGGAAGGATCCGCCCATCGCCCCGCCCACCTAGGCACTGACGATCAGAGCCCCGATCCAGGGTCCTGCTGCTCAGAGCGGGAGATTGTGTTCTCTGGGTGCCCTGTCACTAGGCCTCTGTGGAAGCCAGGAGGAGAGGACTCGGGAGCCAGACGATACTGACTGCCAGGAGAGGTGAGTGAGGCAAAGTCCTTAGTGGGGTGAATGGGGTATTTTATGTAGTGTGGGAGGGGGTAATTGTGCAGTGTGGGGCTATTTGTGCAGTGTGGGGGTACATGTGGAGTGTGGGGGTACTTGTGGAGTGTGGGGGTTAATTGTGCAGTGTGGGGGCTATCTTATGGAGTTGTGGGGGCTATCTTATGGAGTTGTGGGGGGTATTTTATGCAGTGTGGGGGTACATTGTGCAGTGTGGGGGCTATTTGTGCCGTGTGGGGGCTATTTTATTATTTTATGGAGTCGGGGGGGGATTTGTGCAGTGTGGGGGGTATTTTATCGAGTTTGGGGGGTAATTGTGTAGTGTGGGGGGTAATTGTGTAGTGTGGGGGGTAATTGTGTAGTGTGGGGGGTATTTTATGTAGTGTGGGGGTAATTGTGTAGTGTGGGGGGTATTTTATGGAGTGTGGGGGGATTTGTACAATGTTGGGGGTAATTATGGAGTGTGGGGGGTATTTGTGCAGTGTGGGGGGGTAATGCTGGGGGTTAATAATGCGTTTGCTGACACCAGTGCTGGGCGTTATTAATGTGTTTGCTGACACCACTGATAGGGGTTAATAATGCATTTGCTGACACCAGTGATTGGGGTTAATAATGCGTTTGCTGACACCAGTGATGGGGGTTAATAATGCGTTTGCTGACACCAGTGATTGGGGTTAATAATGCGTTTGCTGACACCAATGATGGGGGTTAATAATGCGTTTGCTGACACCAGTGATGGGGGTTAATAATGCGTTTGCTGACACCAATGATGGGGGTTAATAATGCGTTTGCTGACACCAGTGATGGGGGTTAATAATGCGTTTGCTGACACCAGTGATGGGGGTTAATAATGCGTTTGCTGACACCAGTGATGGGGGTTAATAATGCGTTTGCTGACACCAGTGATGGGGGTTAATAATGCGTTTGCTGACACCAGTGATGGGGGTTAATAATGCGTTTGCGGACACCAGTGATGGGGGTTAATAATGCGTTTGTTGACACCAGTGATGGGGGTTAATAATGCGTTTGCTGACACCAGTGATGGGGGTTAATAATGTGTTTGCTGACACCAGTGATGGGGGTTAATAATGCGTTTGCTGACACCAGTGATGGGGGTTAATAATGCGTTTGCTGACACCAGTGATGGGGGTTAATAATGCGTTTGCTGACACCAGTGATGGGGGTTAATGATGCGTTTGCTGACACCAGTGATGGGGGTTAATAATGCGTTTGTTGACACCAGTGATGGGGGTTAATAATGCGTTTGCTGACACCAGTGATGGGGGTTAATAATGTGTTTGCTGACACCAGTGATGGGGGTTAATAATGCGTTTGCTGACACCAGTGATGGGGGTTAATAATGCGTTTGCTGACACCAGTGATGGGGGTTAATAATGCGTTTGCTGACACCAGTGATGGGGGTTAATGATGCGTTTGCTGACACCAGTGATGGGGGTTAATAATGCGTTTGCTGACACCAGTGCGGGGGGTTAATAAGGCGTTTGCTGACATCAGTGCGGGTTGGTTAATAAGGCATTTGCTGACACCAGTGCTGGGGTATAGTATATTATTGCTGGTATAGTTTATTGTTTTTGAAGTTTTAAAAGTTTGCATGCGGCCCCCATGGGATATGAAAACTTGTCATGTGGCCCTCAGGCAATTTGAGTTTGAGACCCCTGATGTAGAGATTTTAGTGTTTAAAGCGTTTGTTACCCTAAAAAAACCCCACTGATTTTGTTTTCTTAAAGCATGAATAACAGCACAGTGCTTGTGCTGTGCAATTTGGTCCCTGTATCATATAAAATACCTGGCTTATCCTGCCTATTTCTGCTCTTCCCTCTGTAAACTGACCACGGTTTATCATGGCTGCTGAGCCCTGACACTTTGGTCAGTTTACGTGCCTCTGTCATCCGCAGCCCTGCTCTGTCCTTCTCTCCCCCCCCCCCGCCTGTCTGCTCTTGACAGTGCCTGCCCCTTCCCCTCCTACTGCTATAATAATTGTTATATGTTTACACAATCCCCCCCTTTAATAACAATCAGTACCCCAGTGTCTGTGCTATATGAAAAGAATGCAGGTTTCTACCTTATTTTACATCGCCTCTCCTTCCCCCCTCCCCAGCTGACATCTCGGCTCTCTCCTCCTTCCCGCCTGACGTCAGCAGGAGTTCTCGGGCCCTCCCACTGTAGATGTCAGCCTGGGAGACGAGAGAGCCAAGCAGTTACGTGAGCGCTGGGAGGCGCTGTAAAATAAGATAGAAATCTGCATTTTCTTCATATAGGGCAGACACTAGGGTGCATATTGTTATTAAACAGAGAGTATTGTATAAACATAAACAAGTGGCTTAACAACCACTTTAAGGATGGACTTTTTCTTTTAAAGTGGTTGTAAACCCACTTTGACAACTTGCACCTAGAGGTAAGCCTAGATTAAAGCTTACCTGTAGGTGCATGAAATATCTCCTTAACCTACACGGTTAAGGAGATATTTGCATTTAAAACCGGCGCCGCTGACGTCACGCGCACTAGCGGGCCGGCTTAGTAGCCGGATTTCTGAATGGAGTTAGCCGGCCCGAGCGCGCATGCGTGTGACATCATCGCCGCTCCTGGGCCAATAACAGCGCCGGAGTGGCGATACACGGAAGGCAGAGGGGAGCAAGATGGCATCGGCGACGGAGGTGTCCGAGCACCGCTGCGGGGGCTTCGATCTCAGGTAAGTGATTCATAATGAGCTAGTATGCTATGCATACTAGCTCATTATGTCTTTGTTTTGCAGGTTGTTAAAAAAATTAATGAAAAATAGCGGGGTTTACAACCACTTTAAGCATAGCGGTGTTAGAGACTAGTGATGTCCTGTGGCCTCAGATGTGCTGTTGAAGTCATTCAAAGCAAGGGCCTGTACACTTCCTACCAATTGTTGATTGTTGCAACCTTCAGAAATTTTGATCAATGTGTTTTCTAAAAAATAAAGATTTTCTTTTGTTGAAGTGCCTTGGTTATTTTGAAAAACACTGTTTTATTAGCATGGTATAGCCACAACAAAAATTCCATCAAATGTTGAGCAATTAAGATTACATTGTTTCTGAAAAATAGGATTTTTATAACGGCTTACCTGTAAAATCCTTTTCTTGGAGTACATCACGGGACACAGAGCGACATAGTCATTACTAATGGGTTATATAGATACCTTCAGGTGCTGGCACTGGCAACTTCCAAAACCGGAAGTACCCTCCCCTATATAAGCCCCTCCCATCCGGGAGCACCTCAGTTTTGTAGCAAAGCAATAAGTGTCCCTAAAGAGGGGTGGGAGCTCTGTGTCCCGTGATGTACTCCAAGAAAAGGATTTTACAGGTAAGCTGTTATAAAAATCCTATTTTCTTTCTCGTACATCACGGGACACAGAGCGACATAGTCATTACTAATGGGATGTCCTAAAGCAATGCCCAACGAGGGGGGGGTTACACCATACATAAGCTGAGCGCTATCAGACATGAGGATCTTTTGCGGCCTGCAACACACTGCGCCCAAAGGCGACATCCTCCTGATTTCTAACGTCCACCTGGTAGAACCTAGTAAACGTGTGTACTGAAGACCATGTTGCGGCCTTACAGATTTGAGCCAGGGAGGCCTGGTGATGCGCTGCCCATGAAGTTCCAACTGCTCTCGTGGAGTGCGCTCTAACTTTGAACGGAGGCGGTCTCCTTCTCAAGCCATAGGCTTGCATAATGACCTGTTGAATCCACTTGGCTAAAGTAGATTTTGACGCTGCCTGACCCTTTCTGGGGCCTTCCGGCAGAATAAACAAAGTATCCGTTCTGCGAATCTGAGCAGTGGCTTTTAGATAAGCTTTAACTGCTCTTTCTACATCCAAAGAATGCAATAACTTTTCCTCCAGCGAACTAGGTTTGGGGAAAAAAGAAGGAAGAACCACATCTTGGTTCAAATGAAAACCTTGATACCACCTTAGGAAGAAAGGCTGGATGAGGACGTAACACTACTCTGTCCTTATGGATAACCAGATATGGCTCTTTACAGGACATAGCTGCTAATTCCGACACTCTTTTAGCCGAACAAATGGCTACTAGAAAAAACAATTTCCTGGTGAGAAGAACCAAGGAACTATGCTGTAATGGTTCAAATGGTTGTTTCTGTAGAACCGACAGAACCAGGTTTAGATCCCATGGACATATGGGAATATTAACCGGAGGACTAATACGCATCACTCCTTATCTAAAGGCTTTGACTAGTGAATGCGAAGCCAAGGGCCTTTGAAAAAATATTGACAAGGCCGAAAACTGACCTTTGATAGTACTCAATGCAAGCTTCCTATCTACAGCCCACTGTAGGAAGTCCAGACTCCTACCTATTACGTACTTATGTGGATGCCATTTCTTGGCCTCACACCACGCGATGTACGCCTTCCAGATTCTATAGTAGATCTGTGTACAATATAATAATGATGATAATCTAAACTGAAAACATATTATTATAAGTGGCGCAAAAACATGTAACTAAATACATAAACTACTCCAATAAATATAAATCAGATTATGGCTGAAAAAAATATATATTAATCCAGTCACTATAAATCAGCAAGAACCCGTGCATAAAGTGACAATAGTGTTTAAAGTTCATAAATTAATAATCAGTGTCTTCAATCTTCATTTCTTCCACCACACCCAAGTGTTCAGTGAGACCTCTCCCTTCAGATAAAACACTCACCAAAAAAATATGCCTCACACTTGCGTGTTCGGCGTGCAAGCTAAGCAACAATCCTTTCAATGGGTAACCAGATGATGCACTTCATAAAGTGTCCTCCAGGTGGCTCCGTATATGTGTAAAAAAATATAAGGTGCACAATAGTGTGATATCGTAAAACCAGTTTAATCAATAAAAAACCTTCAAAAGTTACACTCACAAGAAAATTATGAAAGCAAGCCGTAATGCACACCAAAAACATCAAGACAACTACAGCCAGTGAAGGATGGTCACGGCGGACCCAGGATCAGCAGTGATCAATACTAGTATGAACGCTCTCACCGCTCGCTTCCCATATACGATCCCTCGCTTCCTACTGTGGCTGGATGCGTAACACGTCACACGTCACTCCTTCACGATGGTTCAAGCACTCAAACGATCGCAGTGTAGCCACGCCCCGACATGTTTCGTCACGATGGACTTAATCATGGGATTGGCTACACTCCGTAATGGACTCCCCTTTATACCCACATCTGTAATTCATCGGAGTTGGTTCAAAGATATTGCGCATGCGCGTCACGTCATAGACGGGCGGAAGTGCTGAACAGGGGATCCTGCACTAAAGGGCGGAAGCGTCGTAACTAATACTCACGCTGATCGAGTGTCCCCGTAGCCCTCATTCACATGCACATATATTAGGAGGCTGAATTCCCACTATTTGCCCTATACTTAATATGCGCATTGAAGCATATCTAAAAAAACTGAATACAAATTCTACATATTATAAACACTATAATATCAGCTCATAACCAAAGATATTTAAACATACATTATTAAATAAAATCATCTAATAATTGCTGCCTCTAGTACATTACCACATATTACCAATATTAGTCACAATAATTTTAGATAAAATCATTAACCAATTCTTGGTACACATATCAAAATGATATCCATCCTTACTATCATAACTGGTTGATAGCTATGTGAATGGAATAAATAGGACAATAAAATATGGAGTTATATTAATAAAATGAGAAATATATATTCATAGATAAAATTAAATAGCAGTGCACTATTAATTATTATATTCAAATGTTTAAAATTATTTAAAATTAATAATTATAAATATTTTATGAAGAAGAACTGAACTTAAATGCCTAACCCTCCCCATTGATCCTGGTTATCATGTGATTGAACCTACCCACAAACACTCTTAAAAATCATTTATGAAGCAGTTCAAATCCACCTCCACATTTAACCCCCGGGGAGAGAGGCACTTTAAAAGAAAAATCCACTTGGTTTCACGTTGTGAGAGATCCCTGACCCTATTAGATCCCCTCCAAGTTGGGTAAACACAATCAATGCCACAAAACTGGGCTAAAGAAGGGTCCTGATTATGCTTCTCTTTAAAATGTACTGACACGCTGTGATATTTAAATCCATTTTTGATATTGGTTAAATGCTCAGAGATACGAACTTTTAATAATCTCTTAGTTCTACCCACATATAATAACCCACATGGGCACCATAACAGGTACACAACATGTGAGGAATTACATGTGATGAATTCCTCAATATCAAAAACTTTTTGATCAGTGCTAATAATTTGTTTCTTCCCCCTATTGTGTACTTTTACAGTCCTACAGCAGATACATCTCCTGCACGGGAAGAAACCTTTGAGGTCAATTTTTAGAGTTTGCTGACCTGGGGGGTCCAAAATCTTTTTAACAACCCGATCCCCAAAATTCGGGGCCCTTCTATATATAAACTTTGGTTGTGAGGGGAGGACTTGTCCCAAATGCCTATCTCTACTCAGGATGTACCAATGTTTCCTAAAAATGGATTCAATGTCTTTATATTGCACATGAAACCCTGTTAGGAAAGCCCATTGGTGATGATTAGTCTCGTTCTGATTTTCCTTCTTTTTGAAACATAAATTTCTAGGGAGTGTCGCCACTTGTTGTATAGTATCTTCCAACACCTCATCCGAATAACCTTTCTGTGTAAACTTCTCCTTCAGTATGTTTGCTTGTATCCTGAAGTCGCTTTCTTCCGTGCAATTGCGACGTACTCTTAAGACTTGTCCTTTTGGAATATTTTTAATCCAAGCAGGGTGGTGCCCACTACAGATCGATAAATAACTATTCCGATCAGTGGGTTTGAAGAAGACTTTGGTCTTCAAACTATCACCCATATTCTCAATAGTTACGTCTAAGAAATTTACAGATTTCTTGCTCATAGTATATTCCAATTTAATATTATTATTATTAATATTCAGAGCATCCAGGTATTTCTTAAGAGGTTCCTCCGGTCCTTCCCAAATCATCAACAGGTCATCTATGAACCGTCGGTACATTGGACATTGAATCCATTTTTAGGAAACATTGGTACATCCTGAGTAGAGATAGGCATTTGGGACAAGTCCTCCCCTCACAACCAAAGTTTATATATAGAAGGGCCCCGAATTTTGGGGATCGGGTTGTTAAAAAGATTTTGGACCCCCCAGGTCAGCAAACTCTAAAAATTGACCTCAAAGGTTTCTTCCCGTGCAGGAGATGTATCTGCTGTAGGACTGTAAAAGTACACAATAGGGGGAAGAAACAAATTATTAGCACTGATCAAAAAGTTTTTGATATTGAGGAATTCATCACATGTAATTCCTCACATGTTGTGTACCTGTTATGGTGCCCATGTGGGTTATTATATGTGGGTAGAACTAAGAGATTATTAAAAGTTCGTATCTCTGAGCATTTAACCAATATCAAAAATGGATTTAAATATCACAGCGTGTCAGTACATTTTAAAGAGAAGCATAATCAGGACCCTTCTTTAGCCCAGTTTTGTGGCATTGATTGTGTTTACCCAACTTGGAGGGGATCTAATAGGGTCAGGGATCTCTCACAACGTGAAACCAAGTGGATTTTTCTTTTAAAGTGCCTCTCTCCCCGGGGGTTAAATGTGGAGGTGGATTTGAACTGCTTCATAAATGATTTTTAAGAGTGTTTGTGGGTAGGTTCAATCACATGATAACCAGGATCAATGGGGAGGGTTAGGCATTTAAGTTCAGTTCTTCTTCATAAAATATTTATAATTATTAATTTTAAATAATTTTAAACATTTGAATATAATAATTAATAGTGCACTGCTATTTAATTTTATCTATGAATATATATTTCTCATTTTATTAATATAACTCCATATTTTATTGTCCTATTTATTCCATTCACATAGCTATCAACCAGTTATGATAGTAAGGATGGATATCATTTTGATATGTGTACCAAGAATTGGTTAATGATTTTATCTAAAATTATTGTGACTAATATTGGTAATATGTGGTAATGTACTAGAGGCAGCAATTATTAGATGATTTTATTTAATAATGTATGTTTAAATATCTTTGGTTATGAGCTGATATTATAGTGTTTATAATATGTAGAATTTGTATTCAGTTTTTTTAGATATGCTTCAATGCGCATATTAACCACTTAAGCCCCGGACCATTTCGGGCCATTAGGACCAAGCCTGTTTTTGGGATTCGGCACTGCGCTGCTTTAACTGTAAATTGTGCGGACATGCAATGTTGTACCCAAATGAAATTTGCGTCCTTTTCTTCCCACAAATAGAGCTTTCTTTTAATGGTATTTGATTGCCTCTGCGATTTTTATTTTTTGCGATATAAACAGAAAAAGACCGAAAATTTTGAAAAAAAATGATATTTTCTACTTTTTGTTATAAGAAAAATCGAATAAACTCAATTTTAGTCATACATTTAGGCCAAAATGTATTCAGCCACATGTCTTTAGTAAAAAAAATGTCAATAAGCGTATATTTATTGGTTTGCGCAAAAGTTATAGCGTTTACAAACTAGGGTACATTTTCTGAAATTTACACAGCTTTAAATTTATGACTGCCTATCTCATTTCTTGAGGTGCTAAAATGGCAGGGCAGTACAAAACCCCCCCAAATGACCCCATTTTGGAAAGTAGACACCCCAAGGAAATTGCTGAGAGGCATGTTGAGCCCATTGAATATTTATTTTTTTCGTCCCAAGTGATTGAATAATGACAAAAAAAAAAATAAAAAAAAAAAATTACAAAAAGTTGTCACTAAATGATATATTGCTCACACATGCCATGGTTATATGTGGAATTGCACCCCAAAATACATTCTGCTGCTTCTCCTGAGTACGGGGATACCACATGTGTGGGACTTTTTAGGAGCCTAGCCACGTACGGGACCCCGGAAACCAAGCACCGCCTTCAGGATTTCTAAGGGCGCAAATTTTTGATTTCACTCCTCACTACCTATCACAGTTTCGAAGGCCATAAAATGCCAAAATAGCACAAAACCCCCCCAAATGACCCCATTTTGGAAAGTAGACACCCCAAGCTATTTACTGAGAGGCATGTTCAGTCCATGGAATATTTTATATTTTGCCACAAGTTGCGGGAATATGACAAACTTTTTTTTTTTTGCACAAAGTTGTCACTAAATGATATATTGCTCACACATGCCATGGGCATATGTGAAATTACACCCCAAAATACATTCTGCTGCTTCTCCTGAGTACGGGGATACCACATGTGTGGGACTTTTTGGGAGCCTAGCCGCGTACGGGACCCCAAAAACCAAGCACCGCCTTCAAGGTTTCTAAGGGCATAAATTTTTGATTTCACTCCTCACTACCTATCACAGTTTTGAAGGCCATAAAATGCCAAGATGGCACAAAACCCCCCCAAATGACCCCATTTTGGAAAGTAGACACCCCAAGCTATTTGCTGAGAGGCATGTTGACCCCATTGAATATTTTTTTTTTTTGTCCCAAATGATTGAATAATGACAAAAAGAAAAAAAAAAAAAAAAATGTACAAAAAGTTGTCACTAAATGATATATTGCTCACACATGCCATGGTTATATGTGGAATTGCACCCCAAAATACATTCTGCTGCTTTTCCTGAGTACGGGGATACCACATGTGTGGGACTTTTTGGGAGCCTAGCCGCGTACAGGGCCCCAAAAACCAAGCACCGCCTTCAGGATTTCTAAGGGCGTAAATTTTTGATTTCACTCCTCACTACCTATCACAGTTTTGAAGGCCATAAAATGCCAAAATAGCACAAAACCCCCCCAAATTACCCCATTTTGGAAAGTAGACACCCCAAGCTATTTGCTGAGAGGCATGTTGAGTCCATGGAATATTTTATATTTTGCCACAGGTTGCGGGAATATGACAAACTGTTTTTTTTTTGCACAAAGTTGTCACTAAATGATATATTGCTCACACATGCCATGGGCATATGTGAAATTACACCCCAAAATACATTCTGCTGCTTCTCCTGAGTACGGGGATACCACATGTGTGGGACTTTTTGGGAGCCTAGCCGCGTACGGGACCCCAAAAACCAAGCACCGCCTTCAAGGTTTCTAAGGGCATAAATTTTTGATTTCGCTCCTCACTACCTATCACAGTTTTGAAGGCCATAAAATGCCAAGATGGCACAAAACCCCCCCAAATGACCCCATTTTGGAAAGTAGACACCCCAAGCTATTTGCTGAGAGGCATGTTGAGCCCATTGAATATTTTTTTTTTTTGTCCCAAATGATTGAATAATGACAAAAAGAAAAAAAAAAAAAAAAATGTACAAAAAGTTGTCACTAAATGATATATTGCTCACACATGCCATGGTTATATGTGAAATTACACCCCAAAATACATTCTGCTGCTTCTCCTGAGTACGGGGATACCACATGTGTGGGACTTTTTGGGAGCCTAGCCGCGTACGGGACCCCAAAAACCAAGCACCGCCTTCAAGGTTTCTAAGGGCATAAATTTTTGATTTCACTCCTCACTACCTATCACAGTTTTGAAGGCCATAAAATGTCAAAATAGCCCAAAACCCCCACAAATGACCCCATTTTGGAAAGTAGACACCCCAAGCTATTTGCTGAGAGGCATGGTGAGTATTTTACAGCTCTCATTTGTTTTTGAAAATTAAGAAAGACATTTTTTTTTCTTTTTTTTTTCTTTTTTTACATTTTCAAAACTTTGTGACAAAAAGCGAGATCTGCAAAATACTCAACATACCTCTCAGCAAATAGCTTGGGGTGTCTACTTTCCAAAATGGGGTCATTTGGGGGGGTTTTGTGCCATCTGGGCATTCCATGGCCTCCGAAACTGTGATAGGCAGTGAGGAGTGAAATCAAAAATTTACACCCATAGAAATCCTGAAGGCGGTGCTTGGTTTTTGGGGTCCCGTACGCGACTAGGCTCCCAAAAAGTCCCACACATGTGGTATCCCCGTACTCAGGAGAAGCAACAGAATGTATTTTGGGGTGTAATTCCACATATGCCCATGGCATGTTTGAGCAATATATAATTTAGTGACAACTTTTTGTACATTTTTTTTTTTTTTTTTTTGGTCATTATTCAATCACTTGGGACAAAAAAAAAAATATTCAATGGGCTCAACATGCCTCTCAGCAAATAGCTTGAGGTGTCTACTTTACAAAATGGGGTCATTTGGGGGGGTTTTGAACTGTCCTGGCATTTTATGCACAACATTAGGAAGCTTATGTCACACATCATCCACTCTTCTAACCACTTGAAGACAAAGCCCTTTCTGACACTTTTTGTTTACATGAAAGAAAATTTTTTTTTGCAAGAAAATTATGTTGAACCCCCAAACATTATATATTTTTTTAAAGCAAAGGCCCTACAGATTAAAATAGTGGGTGTTGCATTTTTTTTTTCCACACAGTATTTGCGCAGCGATTTTTCAAACGCATTTTTTGGGGGAAAAACACACTTTTTTTATTTTTAATGCACTAAAAAACACTATATTGCCCAAATGTTTGATGAAATAAAAAAGATGATCATAGGCCGAGTACATGGATACCAAACACGACATGCTTTAAAATTGCGCACAAACGCGCAGCGGCGACAAAACTACATTCATTTTTAAAAGCATTTAAAAGCCTTTACAGGTTACCACGTTAGATTTACAGAGGAGGTCTACTGCTAAAATGACTGCCCTCGATCTGACCTTCGCGGTGATACCTCACATGCATGATGCAATTGCTGTTTACATATGACGCTAGACCGACGCTTGCGTTCGCCTTTGCGCAATAGCAGGGGGGGACAGCGGTGCTTTTTTTTTTTTTTTTTTTTTTTTTATTATTTATTTGGCTTTTTTATTTTATTTTTAAACTGTGCCTTCCATATTTTATTTTTTTACCATTTTTATCGTTATCTCAGGGAATGTAAATATCCCCTATGATAGCAATAGGTAGTGACAGGTACTCTTTTTTTGAAAAAAATTGGGGGGTTAGACCCTAGATCTTTCCTCTGCCCTCAAAGCATCTGACCACACCAAGATCGGTGTGATAAAATGCTTTCCCAATTTCCCAATGGCGCTTTTTATATCCGGGGGGGGGGGACATTCCCTCCCACTGCTTGTAAAAGCAGTCTAGAGGCTAATTATCTGCTAGAATTGCTTTTACATGAAAGCCGGCTGCTGGCTGAAAAGAATGATACCAAGATGATACCTAAACCCACAGGCATCATTCTGGTATAAACATTCAAAGTCCAGCAACATACCAGTACGTTGCTGGTCCTTGTTGGACATGTATTGTAATCTTTTTTTTCATACAGCCTATTGGCTGAACGAAAAAAAGAGATTGATTGGTGGGTATGCCCACCATTAGAATACCTCCCTTCATCCACCCACTTCTAATGATGGGCATATATGCCGAAGCATGGGGGCATCCTCCCGCAAAAAAGTTATGCCGCGTACACACAGTCAAGCCTTCGTCGGAATTTCGACCGTATGTACGCGGCATAAAAGGTTATGCCGCGTACACACGGTCGGACTTTTCCACGGATAAGCCTCCGTTGGAATTTCGACCGTATATACGCGGCATTAGGAGCAAAATCGCTCCTCCGCCCCTGCTGCCCCCATGCTTCGGCATATATGCTCTTTTTTTTAACTGTGGTGGTGAAATCACCTCCTACAGCGTTGGAGTCACGGCTTTATGTATCGTGGGAGCAAACGCTGTTGCTGTCAAGATAAATAGATCCGTGCTGCAACTGAATGGCGTACCTGCTAAGCAAATGGTGGTTAACATTAAAACAAAGTAACATTACAGTACAACAGTAAGACCTTACCATGCCATACCTGCAAAGCAAATACCAAAACAAAACCTAGTAAAAAATAAAAAAATGTTTTAACGCAACCTGTGCCTAAAATATATATATGCCGAAGCATGGGGGCATCCTCCCGCAAAAAAGTTATGCCGCGTACACACGGTCGGAATTTCGACCGTATGTACGCGGCATTAGGAGCAAAATCGCTCCTCCGCCCCTGCTGCCCCCATGCTTCGGCATATATGCTCTTTTTTTTAACTGTGGTGGTGAAATCACCTCCTACAGCGTTGGAGTCACGGCTTTATGTATCGTGGGAGCAAACGCTGTTGCTGTCAAGATAAATAGATCCGCGCTGCAACTGAATGGCGTACCTGCTAAGCAAATGGTGGTTAACATTAAAACAAAGTAACATTACAGTACAACAGTAAGACCTTACCATGCCATACCTGCAAAGCAAATACCAAAACAAAACCTAGTAAAAAATAAAAAAATGTTTTAACGCAACCTGTGCCTAAAATATATATATGCCGAAGCATGGGGGCATCCTCCCGCAAAAAAGTTATGCCGCGTACACACGGTCGGAATTTCGACCGTATGTACGCGGCATTAGGAGCAAAATCGCTCCTCCGCCCCTGCTGCCCCCATGCTTCGGCATATATGCTCTTTTTTTTAACTGTGGTGGTGAAATCACCTCCTACAGCACTGGAGTCACGGCTTTATGTATCGTGGGAGCAAACGCTGTTGCTGTCAAGATAAATAATTCCGCGCTGCAGTTGAATGGCGCACCTGAAAACAAAATATTACATACCTGAAAAGCAAGCATGATAAAACATTGCAGAATAGAATACAGTAAAAAAGAGCAGAACAATAGAGAGAAAATAGAGAGAGAGAGAACAATAAAACGACAACTATTTTTGGTTTTTTTATTTTATATTTTTTTTGTGTTTTGTTTTTTACGTTTTTTTTTTCTTTTTTACACTTTTTTTTGTAACTTTACAACTGTAATGGTTCGGGTCTCTCAAAATGTAATGGCATCTTGGGAGACCCTGTGTAAGTGTGTCCTAGTCTGTGAAATGCTGTACCCTACGCTAAAACTTCACTTTTGAGTGGTAGCGTTCAAAACATTCACCTTGGCAAAGACCAGGCTTGTCAGGACAGCGTGGACAAAAACTACGGGTGTCACGCCTAAATCCGCGCTTGCTACAGACACGACATCTTTTTTGGGGGTGGCTTTGGGTAGGGGTACTCGGGAGGACATACGAATAATGCCTCTCATGCAGCCGGCTTACTGCATTTGGTTGGGGATGGTGAGGTGCAGAACCGCCTGGATACAGGAGTTCTGTGACTATCTCATTCTGGAATTTTAGAAGAGATAACGTCCCGCCTGAAGCTCTGTATAGCACATGAGCGTTCAGCAAAGCCAATTGGAATAATGATAGAGACACTTTTTTGTACCAGCGTCTCGCCTTACGGTCAATTAGATACGGCGCCATCAACTGGTCGTTGAGGTCCACCCCTCCCATATTTTGGTTATATTCGTGGACACAGAGGGGTTTCTCCACAACACCATTCGCCGTACGAATTTGGACTGTCGTGTCTGCATGAAGGGAGGTAAGAAGGAAAACATTCTTATTGTCCCTCCACTTCATAGCGAGCAAGTTATTACACTTCAAGCAGGCTCTCTCCCCCAGCCTAAGACGGGCATCTACAAGCCGCTGGGGAAAGCCCCGGCGATTAGGTCGCACGGTGCCACATGCTCCAATCTTATGATCAAACAAGTGACTAAACAGTGGCACGCTCGTGTAATAATTGTCCACATACAAGTGGTACCCCTTTCCGAATAAGGGTGACACCAAGTTCCACACTATCTTGCCAGCGCTCCCTATGTAATCCGGGCAGTTGACCGGCTCAACCTGACTGTATTTTCCCTCATAAACCGTAAAGTTCACTACATAGCCTGTTGCCCTGTCACAGAACTTGTAGAGCTTGACCCCGTATCTGGCACGCTTGCTGGGAAGGTACTGCTTGAAAGACAAGCGGCCAGAAAATTTAATCAGGGACTCATCAACGCAGACAACTTGATCGGGAGTAAACAAGGCTGCAAAACGTTCGTTGAAGTGGTTTATGAGGGGCCGAATTTTATAGAGCCGGTCGTATTCAGGGTCCCCACGTGGACGACAAAGTTCATTGTCGTTGAAGTGCATGAACCGCAAAATCTGCTCGTATCGTGCCCTGGACATGGAGGCAGAGAACACGGGCATGTGGTCAATTGGGTGCGTGGACCAATAAGCACGCAATGACGGAAATTTATGTGTGCCCATGTTGAGGGAAAGGCCCAGAAAGGTCTTAAATTCGGAAACCGTAATTGGTTTCCAATTTCTGGCAATTTTAGGCAACTGGGGGTTAGCGGCGATAAATTGACCAGCATATAAATTACTCTGGTCCACAATAGATCTATAGAGATCTTCCGTGAAAAACAGCGAATAAAAATCGATTGGCATAAAATCAGCTGTTTCCACCTGAATACCGGGTTGGGCAGTGAATGGGGGAAGTACGGGTTCTGCAGAAGTGGTGGGGACCCAATCAGGATAGGCGAATTCTGCAGGAAGGGCAGTATGGGCACGACGGGCCTGCCTTTGTCTTCTTGGTGGCAGCGGGACACTACTTGTGCTTGCCACCTCGCCAGCTTGAACTGCACTTATGGGACTCGCCACGTCACCAAGTGTTACTGCAGTGCTGGATGTACGTCCAGGCTGTACTAGGCCGCTGGTGCTTGCCAGTTCACCAGAAGGAATAGCGGCGCTAGTACTACTCTGCTCCATGATACGAGAGACCTGCGGTTCTTGCTCCTCAACAACCTCAGAAGATCGGGATCGGGTACGCCTGACCTTAGCAGGGACCTCAACTTCGTCGTCAGAGCTATCTGACGTGGGGCCGCTGACGTCACTGTCTTCTACGGGAAGATATTCTGAGCCTGAATCTGACAGATACGTGACCTCCTCTTCACTATCTGTCATGCTCAGAATCTCGTAGGCCTCTTTACTAGTGTACCTTCGACTTGCCATTTTGGGCTCTAAATTTAGGGGTACACTAGTAAGATTCACAGGAAAAAAAGCACCTGACTGTCGTCAGCAAATATATCAAACGCTACAAAAAAACTGTTAGCGATCGCAGGGATCAGGCCTGTCTCTGCGAACGCTGCAGTTATGTGTGTTGTGTTTGGTAAGTGACAGTGATCGATCGATACTGCACTTGGGTGGGCTGGGCTGGGCTGGGCGGAGGGGCTAAACGCAGGTACTAGCAGGTATCTGGGCTGATCCCGCTAACACTGCGTTTTTGGGAACCCTAAACCGCTGGGGATGCTAGTATAGATCTGATCAGATACTATACCACTAAGGGGGGTGTATGCTTTGCGCGTGGGTGTTAGCGTTACTGGCACTAACCTAACACTGCCTGGGGCGACGCAGACCCTCTCTGGCGCTAAAACCTAATTGATCTCACCCGCCGGGCGATCAGGGGGGTTAAACCTTTATTGGGTTATATACGGCGGGTGCCCTGATGCTATAAAAAGCAAACTAATCAACCAGCGTCACCCGTAACCTTTATATGGTGATCACTGGTGAAAGGGTTAACTAGGGGCAATCAGGGGGTTAAAACCTTTATTAGGTTAAATATGGGGGTACCTGACACCAATAAAAACCTGCGGCGAACCTAAAAAAAAAAAAACTGCCTATCTAAAACACCAGCGACACGAATACAGCGATCGGAAAAACAATCACTTAGTGACGCTGAAGTTA
Organism: Rana muscosa; assembly: GCA_029206835.1. Taxonomy (NCBI): domain Eukaryota; kingdom Metazoa; phylum Chordata; class Amphibia; order Anura; family Ranidae; genus Rana; species Rana muscosa. The sequence goes on along the minus strand of CM055120.1, from coordinate 443,817,362 downwards.
GGGGGTGAAAGGGTTACCTGGGGGGTGATCAAGGGGTTAAACCTTTATTAGGGGGGTTAGGGGGCTACCCTGGACCTAAAGGGGCCTAATCCTAACTGCCTTGCAACTTTTTACAATCACAGATGACACTAAATGCAGTGATCAGTAAAATAAATGATCACTGCAATCAGTGACACTGTGATTGGGGGCTTTGGGGTGACCTGGGGGGTGATCTGGGGGTGACTGGGGGGTGATTTGTGTGCCTATGTGTACCTACGTGTCAGTGGACTGTTGGAGCACTAACCTCTGTCTTCACTCCTCGGCGCCGGGAACGAAAAGACCGCGGCGAGGGAGATGACATCACTTCCTCCAGCCTGTGTTTACATCACATGGCGGAGGAAGCAATTTCATTGGCCGGGAGCGATCGCGAGGGGGGGGGCGGAATCGAGCGGCCGCCCCCTCATGCCTGATCGCTCCCGAACACTTAACGGCCGCTCACTGCAGTGAAGGGGGGTCCGGATGGACCCCCCAACTGCACAAAGGCGATCACGTAGATCTACGTGATTCTGCCTGTCCGTGCCATTCTGCCGACGTAAATCGGCGGTGGGCGGTCGTTAAGTGGTTAAGTATAGGGCAAATAGTGGGAATTCAGCCTCCTAATATATGTGCATGTGAATGAGGGCTACGGGGACACTCGATCAGCGTGAGTATTAGTTACGACGCTTCCGCCCTTTAGTGCAGGATCCCCTGTTCAGCACTTCCGCCCGTCTATGACGTGACGCGCATGCGCAATATCTTTGAACCAACTCCGATGAATTACAGATGTGGGTATAAAGGGGAGTCCATTACGGAGTGTAGCCAATCCCATGATTAAGTCCATCGTGACGAAACATGTCGGGGCGTGGCTACACTGCGATCGTTTGAGTGCTTGAACCATCGTGAAGGAGTGACGTGTGACGTGTTGCGCATCCAGCCACAGTAGGAAGCGAGGGATCGTATATGGGAAGCAAGCGGTGAGAGCGTTCATACTAGTATTGATCACTGCTGATCCTGGGTCCGCCGTGACCATCCTTCACTGGCTGTAGTTGTCTGGATGTTTTTGGTGTGCATTACGGCTTGCTTTCATAATTTTCTTGTGAGTGTAACTTTTGAAGGTTTTTTATTGATTAAACTGGTTTTACGATATCACACTATTGTGCACCTTATATTTTTTTACACATATACGGAGCCACCTGGAGGACACTTTATGAAGTGCATCATCTGGTTACCCATTGAAAGGATTGTTGCTTAGCTTGCACGCCGAACACGCGAGTGTGAGGCATATTTTTTTGGTGAGTGTTTTATCTGAAGGGAGAGGTCTCACTGAACACTTGGGTGTGGTGGAAGAAATGAAGAGTGAAGACACTGATTATTAATTTATGAACTTTAAACACTATTGTCACTTTATGCACGGGTTCTTGCTGATTTATAGTGACTGGATTAATATATATTTTTTTCAGCCATAATCTGATTTATATTTATTGGAGTAGTTTATGTATTTAGTTACATGTTTTTGCGCCACTTATAATAATATGTTTTCAGTTTAGATTATCATCATTATTATATTGTACACAGTTTGATTATTTAAGGTGGCAGCATTATAGATTCACTTTTCATTTGGATGTATATGTTGGCACCAGTGTGCCTAAGTGTACGAAGTTATCCAACATATTCATCACTTGATATATATTTTTATTTATATATATATTTTTTTATCTTTATCCTGAAGCGCAGTGGGGATATCAATAGGGCGCATTTTTTGATTTCCACTTATTCACATCTATAGTAGATCTGCCTGGATACCGGCTTCCTGGCATTGATCATGGTAGATACCACAGGATTAGAGAGCCCTCTCTTTTTTAGAATGTGGGCTTCAATAGCCAGGCCGTCAAACCTAGGGCTGGTAAGGAAGGGTGGTATATCGGTCCTTGCGAAAGCAGGTCCGGACGACGTGGGAGAGTCCAAGGACTCCCCAATGACATTTTACAATCTCCGCGTACCACGCTCTTCGGGGCCACGCTGGAGCCACCAGAATCACTGGTTTCTTTTCTACCCTGATTCTGCGGAGTAATCGAGGTAACCATTGTGGCGGTGTGAATGCATATATCAGCTTGAACTGATCCCAAGGGAACACTAGGGCATCCGAGCCGCAAGCTAGGGGATCCCTTGTCCGAGAGACAAACCTGTCCACCTTTGCGTTGAATCTGGATGCTAGAAGATCTACATCCGATGTTCCCCACCGCTGACATATTGTCCAGAAAACCTCGGGGTGAAGGGACCATTCCTCTGGGCATAATTGCTGGCGACTTAGAAAGTCCGCCTTCCAATTCTCCACTCCTGGAATGAATACCACAGATATGGCTGGGACATATCTTTCTGCCCATTTCAGGATGTAATTTACTTCCCTCTGGGCTGCACGACTCCTGGTGCCCCCCTGATGATTGATATATGCCACTGCTGTGGCATTGTCTGATTGAATTCTGACAGGGGTCCCTTGGAGTTTGGATGTCCATGCTACTAGGGCATACCGGGCTGCTTGTATCTCTAAGAGATTGATGGGCAGGGCCTTTTCTGCATCCGACCATCTGCCCTGGAGAGACCATTGCTCCAGTACTGCTCCCCAGCCTATAAGGCTGGCATCTGTAGTGACCACCTTCCAAGAAATCGGACTGAAGGATTTCCCTTTTTTCTCCAGATTCTGGGGAACCAACCACCAATGGAGGCTCTTGCGAACGGAAGGGGACAAGGACATTGTAAGTCTAGGGCCTGAACTTTTTTGTTCCAGGCTGACAGTATGGCCCCTTGCAAATTCCTTGAACGGAATTGACCGTAGGGTACTGCTTCGAATGATGCCACCATTTTTCCCAGCAGCCTCATGCACAGGCGTATGGACGGCTGTCTTTTTTGTACCCACTAAGTGGATCAAATCTTTCAAAGACAACACCTTTCCTCGAGGCAAGAATATTTTTCTCTGGCCTGAATCCAACCTTAGCCCCAAGTATTCCAGACTTTTGACTGGTTTTTAGGGCTGACTTGTCTCGGTTGATAATCCAACCGTGAGATTCCAGATACTTGATTGTCTTGTGAACGACCACGTCTAGTTTTTTCACTGAGTGGTCTATCAGCAACAAGTCATCTAGATATGCCATTATCATTACACCTTGTGTTCTTAGATTGGCCAATAAAGGGCCAGAATTTTTGTAAACACTCGTGGTGCTGTGGCCAAACCGAAGGGTAAGGCTCTGAACTGAAAATGGCGCCCTTCTACTGCAAAGCGTAGAAATTTTTGGTGGACTGGAAAGATGGGAATGTGCAAATAAGCATCTTTGATGTCGATCGCGGCTAACCAATCCTCCCCTTGTAGGGCAGTGGCCACCGATCGGATCGACTCCATCGGAAAGTCCTGATATACAGGAATTTGTATAGCCCTTTTAGAATTAATATGGGCCTCCCGTCCGCGTCTGCTTCGGGACTGTAAAGAGGTTTGAGTAAAACCCGAACCCTCATTCTTCCAGGGGAACCTCCATAATTACTCCTTGGAGCAATAGTTGTTCTAGTGCCAACAGGAGGGACTCTCTCTTCCGGGGATCCCTTGGCACGTTTGACCTCAAAAATGGGAAGGAGGAGAGTCTTTTAACTCCAAACTGTATACCAAATATACTGCGGAGAGCACCTATCTGTTTTGATCGTGTCCCGCCAGGTCTCTTGCGAACAACTGGAGTCCTCCCCCCACCCGACTGAGTGGGGGCAACCCTTCAATGAATTTAACTTTGGGGGAGGTTTTGTACCTCCCCTGACCCAGGGTTTCTCATTACCCTGCTATTGTCCCTGTTTTTTACCCCCGGGAATTGACCGAGGAGGCCGTCGGAACTGTTAGGCCCCATGCACACGAGACGCTGTTATTTGCTGTTGAACGCGCGTTCAGAGGCAGTTGGACGCTTTTTTCAACTGCCCCTGAACCCACTCAATGTTATCCTATGTGTCCATGCACACACTCTCGTTTTTTGGCGTTTACAAGCAGTTGCGTTTAACCTCGTTTTTTCAGAAGCAAAAAAATGGGTTCAGACGCAAAAGTTTTCCACATTTCAGACGCTAAACGCGGCTAAACGCGGTACCGGCGTTTTTCCGCGTTTGCGTTTATAAGCGTTTTTAAAGGTGACCTATTTTTTAACATTAGAAATCTCAAAAATGATGGCAAATGATGAAAAACTATTAAAAAATATAAAAGAAAACTGTAATTGCTTGCATTGCATTGTGGACAATCCACAACTTGTGTCAGGTAACGTGGCAAGTGGACAATCCACAGCTTGTGGCAGGTAACGTGGCCAGTGGACAATCAACAACTTGTGTCAGGTGACGTGGCCAGGTGACGTTGCTTGTGGACAATCCACAACTTGTGTCAGGTGACGTGGCCAGGTGACGTGGCCAGGTGACGTTGCTTGTGGACAATCCACAACTTGTGGCAGGTGACGTGGCCAGGTGACACGTGATGTGGTCAGGTGACGTGGACAATCCACAACTTGTGGCAGGTGACGTGGCTAGGTGATGTGGCCAGGTTACGTGGCAGGTGACGTGGCAAGTGGACAATCCACAACTTGTGGCAGGTGACGTGGCCAGGTGACGTGGCAGGTAACGTGGCCAGGTGACGTGGCAAGTGGACAGTCCACAACTTGTGGCAGGTGACGTGGCTAGGTGACATGGCAGGTAACGTGGCCAGGTGACGTGGCAGGTGATACGCTAAATACAAGTACACTGCGGCTCTCTCAGCTGCTGCTACTCACACTGGTCTCACAAACTGGCTGAAATGGTTAAAATTTACTGTTTTTTGAGCTTAGGGAGGGTCTTATGATGAAACGCTTATAAACGCAAACGCGGTAAAACGCCGCTAAACGCCAATAAACGCGGCTGCAAACGCGGCCAAACGCGCGTTTTTAAACGCCGGTTTCAGCGTTTAAAAACGTGTGTTCAGCAGAGTTTGCACCTGCGTCTCGTGTGCATGGGGCCTTACACAGCCGATGCCCCAGGGACTGGAGAAGCAGGCCTCTTAAAGAGGGACCTCTAACTCTGTTTTTAACCGGCAAGAGCGTATTTTTACCGCTGGAAATTTTCTGGATATATTTGTCCAGGTTTTCCCTGAATAAGCGTTCACCATGAAATGGGACGCTAACCAGCCATTCTTTACAGGGAGCTTCAGCAGACCAGTTTTTGAGCCATAGAAGCCTACGCATATGTACTATAGACAGCGTAAGGCGGGAGGCCTGATGGACTGAATCCTTTATGGCGTCAACCGCAAAGCCTAAGGCTCTAGGTAGATCAGCTAGGGCAAGGCCTGCTGATCTGTCAAGTCCCTCAAGACTTGTTTCAACTGATCCTTCATTGCTTAGCAGACCTCACTGCTGGTTGTGTCACCAAGCTTGCTGTAGAAAGAAGCAGACTTTCATAAGGACTCCAATCTTTTATCTATTGGGTTCTTGAACATTTGGACATTATCCACTGGACATGTCAGTGATTTATACATACAAGAGATGGCTGCGTCCACTGTAGGGACCTTCCATTTTTTGATGAACTTATCCTCCATGGGATAGACCACCGGAAATCTCTTGGGGGAATAAATATTTTCTCAGGACGTTCCCAATCCTGGTAAATGAGCCCTTTCAGTAAAGGGTGAAGTGGAAAAGAACAGACAGTCTGGGGGCTTCTAGCGACCCCAACGAGGATACAGTAGTGGTTGATGGTTCCGCAAGGTGCATTTTTAAATGCTGATCGGACCATGTTAGTCAGAGACTGAACCCATAATCTTTCAGCTTGAGATGCTGAGAAAAGGTTCCCCCACTGTTGATTCCTTTATAACAGAATCAACCTCATCCTGATCCCCTTCAGGCAGGTCGATCCCTGTATGGGACTGTTGCTCTGCTAACAGGCACTCTGAAGGAGGAGACGGAGATCGGGCGTGCTTTCCCTGACAGGGAGGCAGCGATCAATGTTGACAATCTCTCTCTAATCCTCCCAGAGCTGAGGTAAAAAACCTCCTCTGTTACATACACAGGAGCAGGTGAACTGAGGACAGCCACAGTACCAAGTACCCCTGCGGGGTCTCTACGGTCACTTACCTCTGAACTTCAGGGGAGACTGGTGCAGCAGAAGCATGCCCAAGATCCTCAGAGCCCGATGAGACCCCCTTCGCTTCCTGGAAGATTCAGTTCCGGAGCTTCTGGACGGCATATTCCTAAGCCTAAAGCTGAGGTATTCCAGCCGTAATACACCACTTTTACTGAGAATAGTCTAGCACAATTGCTGCTATATCACAGTTGGTGTCTACTAAAGTGCCTTTCTAGGGGATGCCTGCATCAACCGCCTCTGTGTGCCTTTATACTGTTGCTAGCTCTGTCTGTGCACTTCAATAGCAAGCTATAATGTGCTTTAAAACACGCTGGACGCCCGCACATGTGCAGTAGCGCCGCGGCGCACACCTGAGCGTCATCCACCCGCTCCGCCCCTTTTTCCAGATCGCCTTTATATATAGAGGCGCGTGCACGCGCGCGGGCACGTGCGCCTTTTTTGAAAACAATAAGGAGCTAGATGGGAGCCAGGGTCCCTTTGCCGCAGGGCCCGGGGATGGATGAGCGCAGCAACAGGGCAGAGGAGACAGCTTCCCAGCAGAGAACATACCAACTGCCTGGATTTGATTCTGGAAGAAAAAAATCCACATTACAAGAAAAAGAACCATAGCGGCCTCTAGTGTCTAACACAGGTACCGCGGTCTTACATTTTATTTTATTTTTTTTTATTTTTTCTTGCCTACTATTAAAATTTTTACATTTTCTCAGTAGTAACAGGCATACACAGAATATTAGCGGGAATACCTTAGGTAACAGGCAGAAAGACAAAATAGGCTTGGGGGTCCCTCAATAGAACCAAGTTCCCGAGGGCCCCCACTTACCTTTTCCTCGCCGCAGGACTCTGTTTGGTCCACAGAAGCCCAAACTTCACCTATCACGGCAGGCATTGTAATCAAACCTTCAGGGACCGGGTTCCCAAGGATTCCACTCCCCTGGACCTGTATAGCACCCTGCACAGAAACCATCTTCGTCGTGGGTATGACCAGAGCTCTGGATCCCAGGGTCCAGCCCTCCTAAGAGAGGCATTACAGGCAAAACCTTGCTCTTCTCTTGCAAGGCCCGGGTACCGACCGTTTAGCTATGAAGCTTTTTTGGTCGGATCCGGAATAGCTTACTGAGGCCCAAAAGAACCTGTACGCAAGCTCAGTGAAACACATGTTACTTCTTGGCCAACACCTTAGACACTGGCAAAAAACTGAGGTGCTCCCGGATGGGAGGGGCTTATATAGGGGAGGGTACTTCCGGTTTTGGAAGTTGCCAGTGCCAGCACCTGAAGGTATCTATATAACCCATTAGTAATGACTATGTCGCTCTGTGTCCCGTGATGTACGAGAAAGAAAATGTAATTGTTCATAAATTGTTCTCTAATTTTGATCTCCAGTGTATCAGAAATATGAAATGTTAGGGTAACATATTCTTTAATCTTTTGTCTTTGTACTGAAAATCGCTGCCCTGGGACATCATAGATTTTATATTGTTAGTCTAAGTGTTTGTCTGTCTGTCTGTTTCTTTTAGATTTCACTGGGCGAAGCTTTGATGACAGCAGGTGCTCAGCTGACAGAGCTTGATCTGAGTGACAATGCTTTTGGCCCAGATGGGGTACGAGGGTTTGAGGCGCTTCTCAAAAGTCTTGCATGCTTTACCCTGCAAGAACTTAAGCTCAACAACTGTGGCATGGGTATTGGTGGAGGAAAGGTATTTCAATTTTTAATCATGTTCATCCACACTTTTGTTTGCATGTCTAACACATCACATAGGGTTGCATGTGGTGCCCTTATTTCCTGGTTCAGCTTTTCATATTCTTGTGAATTTTTCCCCGACACTCACTAGTTATACAATGAAGTAACATCACTCCCTCTGTTAAGAGAGGTGACCAATGAAACAGTAAAGCTGGACTTGGAAGAATGAATGAACTGCTAGGCTAGGAAGTTTGACAGTCATAGGACTAGCTATACAGATTTACAAATCCCCTTGGTGGATAACCAGTTCACATATAATCTACTTAATTGCACAGTACAGGACACAGGCACCTTTAAATCTTGATCTTGGGTTATAAGCTGCCAGCTTCAGGTGAGGACACTAGCAAGCAGAGTTGTTAGCACAGCACATATAACCCCTCCCACTCTCAAATTATTTTTGCTAGTGTCCTTAGGTGATGGACATCCTTTCCACTGAGAGCAGGTTTCTGGCTTAATATTCTGATTATATTGGAAGATTGAAGACTGTTTTTGGTTCTTCACGTGTAGAATCCCTTCTCCCCCGGCTGCATCGAGAACTGTACCCAGACTCCGACGCATGGCTGGCCCGTAATGTTACCCCTAGCACTGGACTTTTTAGCACCCAGCTTTGGTACAGCAGTATAGCACAGTGTATTTGGCAGAGTGCTCTACAGGTCCAGAGTGCTGCCAGTATAGGGCATGTATAAAATATATGGAACTATAGTGAAAACAGGAAGTGGGCGTAGAACGCAACCTCTTCAAGCACATGCAGGCAACCTTGGTTCTTTTCCAGAGATTGTGACTTTAAATGGATCCCAGCAACAGATGACCCTCGTCCAACAAAGTATCTAAAAAATAATAAAATGATCAGGAGATCTATGAGTCCCTTCACAATATGACATTCTTCTGATCATAGAAGATTAGCAAAGATATATACATTGCAAATATCCAGCATTTGTGTCCAATCTATATGTGTATTTCACAAAAATACTGTACATGCATCTGTGTACCCTCTATACCCCTAGGGCATTGCTTCCATCATCCTCCATTCTAGCAATTAAATATTCCTCTTAATAAGCAGGTTAATGCCAGTCCGTGAAACTGGTGAGAGCTTCTGAATGGCTGATCTGATGATTTCTTTGATGTCACATGAATTAAAATGATCAGATGTGTACATCTAATGGGTTATTTTTGAAGGAAATTTTGTACAGCTTGTGTATAGTCAGGCAATGCATATTCAGGCCCAACATGTAGGCATCACAACCTTTACACATCAGCTACCTAAAATATTCACTGCAAGCTTTATACAGTTTCAACATTATTACCCTTTAGTTCACCCACAGGTTGTCGTCAAGATCCTACAATTTATTTTACAGTTGTCTTCCATTTACTTCTAATAATTCACTTTTACGTTTCTTTTTTTGTCTAGAGTCATAGGGGAATTGCACCACATATTTTTTTTAGTACTTCTTGTGTACCCCTCTATGTTCATTATCTTCTCATATGGTAATATCTGGTTAACAGCTCTAATCCATTGGTTTATAGATGGGGTTATTGATTGCATCCATCTCAATGCTATTTGTTTACGTACTATGAATAATGTTTTGTGTAACATAATTCGACCAATCGTCCACACCCAATAATCCTAATAAACACACTCGTAATGTATATGGAACTCATCTACGAGTGATAATAAATAGTTTATCTGTTACTTGTTTCCAATAATCAGCGATTTCATAGCAATTCCATATCAAATGTATAAAACCTGCCTCTGGTTGTCATCTTACACAATCCGATGAGGTCCCATTCTATACAGTCTTTGAGGGGTAATATCTGTTTGAGAGAGATGTAATTGTATTGGCTTATACTCAAGTATATACGGTGAGTTTTTCAGCCCTTTTTTTTTGGGCTGAAAATGACCCCCTCGGCTTATACTCGAGTCAGTGTACCTGAGTCCGTGACATGCATATTCAGACAGGGGCCGTGCAGTATTAAAAAGTCATGCTCCTCCTTGTGCTGTTCCGTGATAGGCGGAACACTCAATTTCCCAGCAGACACTGTGTTCAGTGCTCTGCCTATCATGGACTCCCTCTCGTGAACACAGTGTCTGCTGGGAAACTGAGTGTTCCACCTATCTCAGAACAGGACAAGGAGCGTGACTTTTTAACACTGCACAGCCCCTGTCTGAATATGCATGTCACGGACTCAGGTACGCAGATCGGCAAAGTGATTCTGCAATGGGCACAGTGAGGTCGGGCTGCAATGGGCACAGTGAGGTCGGGCTGCAATGGGCACAGTGAGGTCGGGCTGCAATGGGCACAGTGAGGCGTGCAAATGGGCACTGTTGACCCTCTTTTCCACTTACAGTAGCTGCTGCATTCTCACCCTAGGCTTATACTCGAGTCAATAAGTTTTCTCAGTTTTTTGTGGTAAAAGTAGGTGCTTCGGCTTATATTCGGGTTGGCTTATACTCGAGTATATACAGTAATTTTATTAATAGTGGGAGAGACTCCAAAATTTGAGGAGCAGATCCCACCACCTATCCGCCACCGCCGCATATCTCTTATTTTAAGTGGAGCATCACATATCTTAGCCCTCGACATTGGAGAGTACAGTACAGATATTGGACCATTTGGTCCCTATGATCGAACTGTTCCTATTAGAGTTGCACCGATACTGGTATCCAAGCCGATACCTAGCATTTGCACAAGTATCGGTACTTGTGCAAATGCATCCTCAGTGTAGCAGCCTCACAGGTGATCAATGTGTCGGTGGGGGAGGTATACAAGCACTGATCTCCCTTTGTGGCTTTTAATAAAGCACCTGACAGCTGCTTCTCTTCCTCTCCCTCCCCCGGTTGTCAGCTGCTTTATTGAAAGCCACACAGGAAGATCGATGCTTGTTAAACCCCCCCCACTGGCACACCAATCGTCCTGTGTCCTCCGGTGTCCTCTTCTGGCTCATACCCCGGCTTCCCGGGTCCTCCTTCGGCTCCCCTGTGTGCTCCTCACTCTCTCTCTGGGTCCTCCTCTGGCTCCCACGTGTGCTCCTTGCTCTCTCTGGGTCCTACTCTGGTCCCCCTCGTCCCAGATCTGTCAGGATGGAGAGCGGAGGAAGGAGCTGTCATTCACTGGCTCCTTCCTTTTCCGAGTGCACAGTCGGTTATCACCGCCTCTGTCCATTCATAACTGAGCATCGTAAACTGTGTTTGAGTTTATGAATGAAGAGGAGCCTCATTCTCCTGTCCATTCATCTTCTGTGCAGCTGATGCTGCAGAGAAAGGGACTGGGGAATCTGTCCCTTTCCCTGTCTCAAAAGGGAGATGTCAGGGCTGATAGAATTTTTTTTTATAAAATGGTAATTAATAAATACAGTATTTAAAGGTTAAATTAAAACTTTGTAAAAAATATATATATATAAATTGTAAAAAATATTTAATGTAAGGAGGAGGGATTTGGGTTTTTAGAGCACTGGGCTGGCTTTTCATTGGGGTGCCACCTATATGCTAAAGATGGTTTGCACCTAAATGGAAGGGGGTCTACTGTGCTGGGGGAGAGGTTTATGGGAAGGCTGGAGGACTATTTAAACTAGAATTTTGGGGGAGGGTGAATTAGATTATAATGGGACAGACAGGGGTCAGCCCCTATTGGTGGGTGGAATAGGGAAAGATGTGTGAGGGCTATGGCAGATGATATGAAGGTTCCCATGTTACAATCAACCATTGGAAATTATACTATTTGTACTAAAATAAAAAATATTCAACATACATTTGCAAAATGTGTGTGTTCACCAATGCCAGAAACCTGCCAAGCAAAATAGGTGAGTTGGAAGCTCTGGTGCACGAGGAGAACTATGATCTAATTAGTATTGCTGAATCTTGGCTTCATTCTTCTCATGACTGGGCTAATAATATTTCTTGCTATGCTCTTTCGGAGAGACACGGTAAAATGGAGGGGTTGTTGTGTCTCTATATGTGAGAATAGATCTCAAAGAGAGTGTGAAAGAGGACCTAGTTGATGGAGAGTGTGATGAGTCTGAAACAATATGGGTGGAACTGTACATCGGTGTGCGTACTACAAAGGTTGTCATTGGAGTTTGTTATAGACCTCCCAGGGTTAGTGAGGAGATGGAGACTCGGCTCCTTGCACAGATGGAAAGGGCTGGGACAGTGATAATAATGGGAGATTTTAACTACCCGGAAATTGACTGGAGTAAGACCCCTTTCACACTGGTGTATTGCAGGCGCTATAGCATTAAAAATAGCGCCTGCAATCCGCCCTTAAACTGCTGCACCATTCATTCCAGTGTGAAAGCCCGAGGGCTTTCACACTGGAGCGTTGCGCTAGCAGGCCGGTAAAAAAGTCCTGCTAGCCGCATCTTTGGAGCGGTGTGTTTACCGCTCCTCCACCGCTGCTGCCCTTGAAATCAATGGGACAGCGCGGCTATACCGCCCGCAATGCGCTACTTCAGCAGCGCATTGCGGACGGGTTTAACCCTTTCTCGGCCGCTAGCGGGGGTAAAACGCCCCGCTAGCGGCCGAAATGCGCCTCAAATCCGCCCATATCATCGGCAGTAAAAATAGCGGCGTTTTACCGTCGACGCTATGGGAGCGTCAGTGTAAAAGGGGTCTAATGACTTTTCTGGGACAGTTCAAGGGCAAAGATTAATAAACCTATTACAAGACAATTTTATGGTCCAGTTTATTGAGGCCCTGACTAGGAATGACACTCTGCTGGACCTGGTAATCTCAAACCATGCAGAGCTTATTACTAATATTCATATAAAGGAACATCTGGGTAGCAGTGATTATAACATGATTTAATTTAGTGCTAGCTGTAAGCAACAAACGTATATGGGTAAGATAAAAACACCTAACTTTAAGAGCGCAAATTTTCCAAGGATGAGGGCTGCTTTCCAGGACTAATGCCGCGTACACACGATCATTATTCACGGCGGTTAAAAAACCGCAGTGAATAATGTCATTTAAAACGGGGGAACGACCGTCTGTGGGCTCCACGGCAGTGTTTCCCTATGGGAAACACTGCCGCGGAAAACATGTCGAAAAAAACGACGAGAAAAATTAGAACATGTTCTAATATTTCTCGTCGTTTTTAATGCCGTTTTTCTCGTCGAAAAAAACGACAGAAAGCCCACAGACTATCGTTTTTCTCGTAGAATGGGAAAAATGTCGTTTTTTTCGACGAGAAAAACGGCCGTGTGTACGCGGCATTAGACTGGGAGGGAATATTGGCATCGATTAACACAGAACAGAAATGGGAATTCTTCATGAAGAATGTATGTGAACTCACTGCAAAGTATATTCCCATGGGCAAGAAGGTTAAAAGGCTAAAAAAGAAAACCTATGTGGCTCACAGTCAAAGTTAAAATTGCTATAAATAATAAAAAAAATCTTTTAAAAAATAATTTAATGAAGGAACGCTATCGTCGTCTAAATGTTACAAAGAATATAACAGAATATGTAAAAAGGAAATCAAGGATGCAAAAATTCAAAACAAATGACAAATTGCAAAAGATAGTAGGACAAACCCCAAAAAATTCTTCAAATATATTAGTCGTAAAAGGGTCAGGTCTGAGCATGTAGGCCCTTTACAAAATAATCTAGAGTGGGGTGATTGGGGACAAAGAGAAGGCAAATGTATTAAATGCTTTCTTCAGCTCTGTGTATACAAAGGAGCATGGGTAGCTCATGTCCATAATGGGGTTGGTAGTGGGACAGCCCCGAATGATCCACAATGGCTCAAAAGTGATATGATCCAGAAATATTTAGACAGAATAAAGGTGGATAAAGCACCTGGACCAGATTGCATCCACCCACGCATCCTAAAAGAATTGAGCTTGGTCATTTCAAGGCCATTGTTTCTAGGGACTTGTTAATAACTGGAATGGTACCACTGGATTGGCACAGGGCCAATGTGGTGCCCATATTTAACCACTTAAGCCCCGAACCATTTTGTTGCTAAATGACCGGGCCACTCTTTGCGATTCGGCACTGCGTCGCTTTAACTGACAATTGCACGGTCGTGCAACGTGGCTCCCAAACAAAATTTACGTCCTTTTTTCCCCACAAATAGAGCTTTCTTTTGGTGGTATTTGATCACCTCTGCGTCTTATTTTTGTTTATAGCGCAAAAAAAAAAAAAAGTGACAATTTTGAAAAAAATGCAATTTCTCTTTCCGTCCATGGACAGACACAGCATCGTCAATCTTGACAAAGTGGGTTATGTTCCTGCTCATAGGAGAAGACTAGGCAGAATGTTGGATGTTTTAACATACATTTCATTACCAGAGCTGAACAGCCCGCCCAGGGGGCGGTCCCTCTGGAAATAACCCTCCTACCTGCAGCCAGCAGCCCCAGTTTTTTTCTGCCTAGCAGAGGAGAGAACGTGGCTCTCTTCGGAGCCAGTCTCTTGAAGAAATATTTTATTCTTTTTTTAACTTTTATTATTTTATTTTCTTTATCGTACATCACGGGACACAGAGCGGCATAGTAATTACTATGTGGGTTATAGAGCTTACCTTCAGGTGATGGACACTGGCACACCCAAGACAGGAAGTCCCCTCCCTATACAACCCCTCCCATATCGGGAGTACCTCAGTTTTGTTGCCAGTGTCTAAAGGTGTTGGTCACAGTTAAGCATGTATTCAAGTTAGCTCTGCGTATGGTCTTTGAGGCCTAAAGGCGAGCTATTCCGGATCCGTCCAAAGTGCTTCAATGCCAAAATGGACGGTACCCGGGCCTCGGGGAAGAAGATGTGGACCATCTACGAGGTTTGGCCTGTAATGCCTCTCTTAGGAGGGCTGGACCCTGGGATCCAGTACTCTGGTCAGACCCAATACCAAGAGGTTTTCTGGCAGGGTGCTGTACAGGTCCAGGGGAGTGGTGTTCCTTTCAGTAGGACCCCAGTCCCTGAAGGTCAAATGACGTTACCCGCCAAAGGGGCGAAGTTTGGGCTGTCTGTTCCGAACAGGGTCCTGCGGCGGGGACAGTTAAGTGAGGGTCCCTGATGAACTTGGTCCAGCAGGGACCCTTCAAGACTAATGTGTTTGCCTGTATTTCTTTCTCGTACATCACGGGACACTGAGCGACATAGTCATTACTAATGGGTTATATAGTTACCGTCAGGTGCTGGCACTGGCAACTTCCAAAACCGGAAGTACCCTCCCCTATATAAGCCCCTCCCATCCGGGAGCACCTCAGTTTTTTGCCAGTGTCTAAGGTGTTGGCCAAGAAGAAACATGTGTTTTTCACTGAGCTTGCGTACAGGTTCTTTTGGGCCTCAGTAAGCTATTCCGGATCCGACCAAAAAAGCTTCATAGCTAAACGGTCGGTACCCGGGCCTTGCAGAGAAGAGCAAGGTTCTGCCTGTAATGCTTCTCTTAGGAGAGCTGGACCCTGGGATCCAGAGCTCTGGTCATACCCACGACCAAGATGTTTTCTGTGCAGGGTGCTATACAGGTCCAGGGGAGTGGAATCCTTGGGAACCCGGTCCCTGAAGGTTTGATTACAATGCCTGCCGTGATAGGTGAAGTTTGGGCTTTTGTGGACCAAACAAAGTCCTGCGGCGGGGAACAGGTAAGTGGGGGCCCCCAGGAACTTGGTTCTATTGGGGGACCCCCAAGCCTAATTTGTCTTTCTGTCTGTTACCTAACGGTATTCCCGCTAATATCTGTGCATGCCTGTAACTACTAAAAAAAAAAAAAATGTAATAATTTTTAATGGTGGTCAAGAAAAAAAAAAAAAAAAGAATGTTTTTTTATATATGTTTAGTATATTAAACTGCGGTACCTGTGTTTGTCCACTAGAGGCCGCTGTGGAATGTTTTTCTTGTCATATGGACTAGTTTCTTCTCAGAGAGCAAAGTCCAGGCAGCTGGTGAGTTCTCCTACAGGAAACTGTTTCCTCTGCCATGTTGCAGTGTTCGTCTATCCCCCGGCCTGCGGCAAAGGGGGCCCTGGCTCCTGTCCCTGGTTTCCATGTTTGAAAATTAGCGCCGAGGCGCACGTGGCCGCGCGCGTGCGCGTGCACGCGCCTCTATATATAGAGGTGGCCGGAAAAAGGGGCGGGGCCTGGGGGATGACGCTCTGTGCGCGCCGCAGCGCTTCTGCGCATGTGCGGGCGTCCCAGCAGGTTTTAAAAAGCCACATTATTGCAGTAAGCTGGCTATAAAGTACAGAGACAGAGCTGACAACATTTAAAGGCATACAGCAAGCGGTTGATACAGGCATCCCCTAGAAAGGCACATTAGTAGACACCAACTGTTTATTATAGCAGCATTTATGCTAGACTATTATCAGTAACTGGTGTATTTTCGGCTGGAATACCTCAGCTTTGTGGCTTAGGAATATGCCGTCTAAAAACTCCGGGACTAGAAATTCCAGGAGGAATAGGGGGTCTCCATCGGGCTCTGAGGATCTTGGGCATGCTTTGGCTGCACCAGTCTCCCCTGAAGAATCAGAGGTTAGTGACCGTAGGGCACCCCCAGGAGTACCTGGTACTGTGGCTGTCCCCAGTTCACCTGCTCCTGTGTATGTAACAGAGGAGGTTTTTTCCTCAGCTCTGGGAGGGCTGGAAGAGAGATTGTCAGCACTAATTGCTGCTTCCCTGTCACAGGAGAAAAGCGCTCGATCTCCGTCTCCTCCCTCAGAGTGCCTGTTAACAGAGCAACAGTCCCATACAGAGGTCGACCTACCTGAGGGGGATCAGGATGAGGTTGATTCGGTTGTAGAGGAATCAACAGTGGAGGAGCCGTTCTCAGCATCACATGCTGAGAGGTTATGGGTTCAGTCCCTGACTAATATGGTCCGATCAGCATTTAAAATGCCACTTGCGGAGCCATCCTCCTCTTCTGTCTCCTCGTTGGGGTCGCTAAAAGCTCCCCAGACTGTTTGTTCTTTCCCGATCCATCCTTTATTGGAGGGGCTCATTTACCAGGATTGGGAGCATCCTGACAAAATATTTACTCCCCCCAAGAGATTTCCGGTGGTCTATCCTATGGAGGATAAGTTCGTCAGAAAATGGAAGGTCCCTACAGTGGACGCAGCCATCTCTTGTGTGAATAAATCACTGACATGTCCGGTGGAAAATGTCCAAATGTTCAAGGACCCAATAGATAAAAAATTGGAGTCCTTATTGAAATCTGCTTTTTCTACAGCAGGATTGGTGACACAACCAGCAGTGGCAGCTATAGGGGTCTGCCAAGCAGTGAAGGATCAGTTGAAACAGGTCTTAAGGGACGTGCCAGATCAGCAGGCTCTTGCTCTAGCTGATCTACCTAGAGCCTTATGCTTTGCGGTGGACGCTATAAAGGATTCAATCCATCAGGCCTCCCGCCTTACGCTGTCTGTAGTACATATGCGCAGGCTTCTATGGCTCAAAAACTGGTCTGCTGAAGCTCCCTGTAAAAAATTGCTGGTCAGCTTCCCATTTCATGGGGAGCGTTTATTCGGGGAAGACCTGGACAAGTATATCCAGAGAATTTCCAGCGGTAAAAGTACACTCTTGCCGGTCAAAAATAGAGTTAGAGGTCCCTCTTTTAAGAGGCCGGCTTCTCCAGTCCCTAGGACATCGGCTGTGAAACAGTTCCGACGGCCTCCCCGGTCAAATCCCGGAGGTAAAAATCAGGGACAGTTGCAGGGTAACAAGAAGCCCTGGAGCAGGAGAGGTACAAAACCTCCCCCAAAGTCAAATGCATGAAGGGTTGCCCCCACCCAATCGGGTGGGGGGAAGACTTCAGTTGTTCACAGAAACCTGGCGGGACACGATCCGAGACAGATGGGTGCTCTCCGCAGTAAATCTGGGATACAAATTGGAGTTAAAAAACTCCCCTCCTTCCCGCTTTATAAGGTCGAACGTGCCAAGGGATCCCCAGAAGAGAGGATCCCTCCTGTTGGCACTGGAACAATTATTGCTTCAAGCAGTAATTATAGAGGTCCCCCTGGAAGAATGGGGGTTCGGGTTTTACTCAAACCTCTTTACAGTTCCGAAGCCAAACGGGGACATGAGGCCCATATTAAATCTAAAAGGGCTAAACAAATTCCTGCATATCAGGACTTTCCGGATGGAGTCGATCCGATCGGTAGCCACTGCCCTACAAGGGGAGGAATGGTTAGCCTCGATCGACATTAAAGATGCGTATTTGCACATCCCCATCTTTCCAGCCCACCAAAAATTTCTACGCTTTGCGATAGAAGGGCGCCATTTTCAGTTCAGAGCCTTACCCTTCGGTCTGGCCACAGCACCAAGAGTGTTCACAAAAATTCTGGCCCCATTATTGGCCAATCTAAGAACACGAGGTGTAACGATAATGGCATATCTAGACGACTTGTTGCTGATAGACCACTCAGTGGAAAAACTAGAAGTGGTTGTTCACGAGACAATCAAGTATCTGGAATATCACGGTTGGATTATCAACCGAGACAAGTCAGCCCTAGAACCAGTCAAAAGTCTGGAATACTTGGGGCTAAGGCTGGATTCAGACCAGAGAAAAATTTTCTTGCCTCGAGAAAAGGGGTCGTCTTTGAGAGATTTGATCCACTTAGTGGGTTCAAAAAGACAGCCATCCATACGCCTGTGCATGAGGCTGCTGGGAAAAATGGTGGCATCATTCGAAGCAGTACCCTACGGTCAATTCCATTCAAGGAAGTTGCAAAGGGCCATACTGTCAGCCTGGAACAAAAAAGTTCAGGCTCTGGACGTACCAATGTCCTTGTCCCCTTCCGTTCGCAGAAGCCTCCGTTGGTGGTTGGTTCCCCGGAATCTGGAAAGAGGGAAATCCTTCAGTCCGATTTCCTGGAAGGTGGTCACTACAGATGCCAGCCTTTTAGGCTGGGGAGCAGTACTGGAGCAATGGTCTCTCCAGGGCAGATGGTCGGATGCGGAAAAGGCCCTGCCCATCAATCTCTTAGAGATACGAGCAGCCCGGTATGCCCTAGTAGCATGGACATCCAAACTCCAAGGGTCCCCTGTCAGAGTTCAGTCAGACAATGCCACAGCAGTGGCATATATCAATCGTCAGGGGGGCACCAGGAGTCGTGCAGCCCAAAGGGAAGTAAATTACATCCTGAGATGGGCAGAAAGATATGTCCCAGCCATATCTGCGGTATTCATTCCAGGGGTGGAGAATTGGAAGGCGGACTTTCTAAGTCGCCAACAATTATGCCCAGGGGAATGGTCCCTTCATCCCGAGGTTTTCCGGACAATATGTCAGCGGTGGGGAACACCGGATGTAGATCTGCTAGCATCCAGGTTCAACACGAAAGTGGACAGGTTTGTCTCTTGGACAAGGGATCCCCTAGCGTGCGGCTCGGATGCCCTAGTGTTCCCTTGGGATCAGTTCAAGCTGATATATGCATTCCCACCGCCACAATTGTTACCTCGATTACTCCGCAGAATCAGGGTAGAAAAGAAACCAGTGATTCTGGTGGCTCCAGCGTGGCCCCGAAGAGCATGGTATGCGGAGATCGTAAAAATGTCTGTGGGGAGTCCTTGGACCCTCCCACATCGTCCGGACCTGCTTTCGCAGGGACCGATATACCACCCTTCCTTACCAGCCCTAGGTTTGACGGCCTGGCTATTGAAGCCCACATTCTAAAAAAGAGAGGGCTCTCTAATGCTGTGGTGTCTACCATGATCAATGCCAGGAAACCGGTATCCAGGCAGATCTACTATAGAATCTGGAAGGCGTACATCGCCTGGTGTGAAGCCAAGAAATGGCATCCACGTAAATACGTAATAGGTAGAATTCTGGACTTCCTACAATGGGCTGTAGATAGGAAGCTTGCCTTGAGTACTATCAAAGGTCAGATTTCGGCCTTGTCAATATTTTTTCAAAGGCCCTTGGCTTCGCATTCACTAGTCAAAGCCTTTATACAAGGAGTGATGCGTATTAGTCCTCCGGTTAATATTCCCATATGTCCATGGGATCTAAACTTGGTTCTGTCGGTTCTACAGAAACAACCATTTGAACCATTACAGCATATTTCCTTAGTGCTTCTCACCAGGAAATTGATTTTTCTAGTAGCCATTTGTTCGGCTAAAAGAGTATCGGAATTAGCAGCTATGTCCTGTAAGGAGCCATATCTGGTTATTCATAAGGACAGAGTAGTGTTACGTTCTCATCCAGCCTTTCTTCCTAAGGTGGTATCGAGTTTTCATTTGAACCAAGATGTGGTTCTTCCTTCTTTTTTCCCCAAGCCTACTTCGGTAGAGGAAAAGTTATTGCATTCTTTGGATGTAGTAAGAGCAGTTAAAGCTTATCTAAAAGCCACTGCTCAGATTCGCAGAACGGATACTTTGTTTATTCTGCCGGAAGGCCCCAGAAAGGGTCAGGCAGCGTCAAAATCTACTTTAGCCAAGTGGATTCGACAGGTCATAATACAAGCCTATAGCTTGAGAAGTAGACCGCCTCCGTTCAAAGTTAGGGCGCACTCCACGAGAGCAGTTGGAACTTCATGGGCAGTGCATCACCAGGCCTCCCTGGCTCAAATCTGTAAGGCCGCAACGTGGTCTTCAGTACACACGTTTACTAGGTTCTACCAGGTGGACGTTAGAAGTCAGGAGGATGTCGCCTTTGGGCGCAGTGTGTTGCAGGCCGCAAAAGATCCTCATGTCTGATAGTGCTCAGCTTATATATGGTGTATCCCCCCCCTCATTTGGCATTGCTTTAGGACATCCCATTAGTAATGACTATGTCGCTCTGTGTCCCGTGATGTACGAGAAAGAAAATAGGATTTTTATAACAGCTTACCTGTAAAATCCTTTTCTTGGAGTACATCACGGGACACAGAGCTCCCGCCCCTCTTTGGGGACACTTATTGCTTTGCTACAAAACTGAGGTGCTCCCGGATGGGAGGGGCTTATATAGGGGAGGGTACTTCCGGTTTTGGAAGTTGCCAGTGCCAGCACCTGACGGTAACTATATAACCCATTAGTAATGACTATGTCGCTCTGTGTCCCGTGATGTACTCCAAGAAAAGGATTTTACAGGTAAGCTGTTATAAAAATCCTATTTTTACCTACATGGTATATTTCCCACTGTACCTGTTGCCTAAAATATCTTTGAGAAACCTGAAATATATTTTCTTATGGTTCTATTGGACATTACGTAGTACCCCTGTTTGGCCACAGGAGGGAGATACTTGAGAATGTCTATATAGCTGGGCATACCTTCTATAAGTGTAATGCCTAGACAGATGGAGGAACATTCTTCTATGTACAAGCTCTGCAGTACCCATCTGTAAAAATGTTACCATACCTGCTAGGGGGACCTGGAAACAGCGTTCTGATGCCGCGTACACACGACCGCTTTTCTCGACGAGAAAAACTGCATTTTTTTTTTCGCCGAGAAAAACGATCGTCTGTGGGCTTTATGTCGTTTTTCTCGTTGAGAAAAACGGCATAAAAAATGACGAGAAAAATTAGAACATGTTCTAAATTTTCTCATCGTTTTTTCCAGCATTTTTTTCCGCGGCAGTTTTCCCATAGGGAGACACTGCCGCGGAGCCCACAGACGGTCGTTTTTCTCATCAAGAGAAAAAATGACGGGAAAAACGACCGTGTGTAGGGACCCAAGCGGTTCCCTCGTTTTTCCTGTCATTAGACATGGCGCTGTGGTCTCCCTCTATAGTGTCAGCCAGGCTCCAATGTAAAACTGCAGCTCCCAGTGGGAAGCCTATGGAGGAAAAGTTCCTCCTGCTCCTCTCCCCATTCCTTTCTGATGCGCACGCACGCACATTGGCGCATTGACGCGCACGCGCTTCTGCGCATGTTCGGGCGTCCTCTGTGACTGCGACATTATGGCGGACACATCGGATACTTTTGACACCATTTTGGGCCCATTGTCATTTTTACAGCGACCAGTGCTATAAAAATGCACTGGTTACTGTAAAAATTACACTGGCAGTGAATAGGGTTAACCAGGATGGGCGCTGTAGGGGTTAAGTGTGCCCTGATTTGTGTTTCTTACTGTGGGGGGGCGTGGCTTAGCGTGTGACGTCACTGATCGTCGTTCCCTATTACAGGGAACAGACGATCAGTGACAGGCACACTAGGAAGCACGGGGAGAGGTTTGTTTACACTTACCTCTCCCCGTTCTTCCTCTCTGTGACCCGATCGTGGGACACCAGCGGCGAACGGGTCCGCTGTTCCCGCGGGGACGGTCACGGAGAAGAGGACCGGGTCGCGAGCGCGCTGCCGGCGGTGCACTCGCGACCCACAGCTGGGCTCTTAAAGGGGACGTACCTGTACGCCCATGTGCCCAGCCGTGCCATTTTGCCGATGTACATCGGCGTGCGGCGGTTCTCAAGTGGTTAAATATGAGATCTGAGGTCAAAAAGACCTCAGATCTCATAATTACATTAAAATGTCCCTCCAATGTTAAGGAGCCGAGTGGGTGCCCTCTTCCCCCTCACTCGTCATCCAGTTTTAGAGGAGAGCGGACGCGATTGTCTCCGTCGCTACCGATGGCTCCGGTAAGCGGCGAATCCGCTGCAGAGACCACTTTTATCTGAAAGCGGAGCGCGCGCTCATGAAGAGGATACCGGGATTATGGCAGCTATCGTTAAAAAAAGTCCCCCCTAGCTCACTTGAGTCCCTTGTCTTATAGTCTGAGGTCTACCACAGTCATGTAAGTTTTTTTTGGCCAAAATCACCCAGTTTTTGGTTTTGGTCAGTGGCGGCTGGTGAAGTTTTAGGATGGGGGCGCAAAAACCCACCCCTCCACGGTTGGCCCCTCCCACTTCCCAAAAGCCACACCCCTTATAGAATCCACCCACTCCGTCCCCTGTATTCCACTCATAGTGTCAGCATTATACACCAGGCTCTGCACATTATACAAAGGGCTCTGCACATCATATACCAGACTGTATATTATAAACAGGGCATCTCCACATAATATACCAGGCTGCACATTATACACCGGGCTCTGCACATCATATACCAGGCTGCACATTATACACAGGGCTCTGCACATCATATACCAGGCTGCAAATTATACACAGGGCTCTGCACATCATATACCAGGCTGCACATTATGCACAGGGCTCTGCACATCATATATCAGGCTGCACATGATACACCGGGCTCTGCACATCATATACCAGGCTGCACATTATACACAGGGCTCTGCACATCATTTACCAGGCTGCACATTATACACAGGGCCCTGCACATCATATATTAGGCTACACATTATATTCCAGGCTGCACATTATACACCGGGCTCTGCACATCATATACCAGGCTGCACATTATACACCGGGCTCTGCACATCATATACCAGGCTGCACATTATACACAGGGCTCTGCACATTATACACAGGGCTCTGCACATTATACACAGGGCTCTGCACATTATACACAGGGCTCTGCACATTATACACAGGGCTCTGCACATTATACACCGGGCTCTGCACATTATACACCGGGCTCTGCACATTATACACCGGGCTCTGCACATTATACACCGGGCTCAGCACATTATACACCGGGCTCTGCACATTATACACCGGGCTCTGCACATTATACACCGGGCTCTGCACATTATACACCGGGCTCTGCACATTATACACCGGGCTCTGCACATTATACACCGGGCTCTGCACATTATACACCGGGCTCTGCACATTATACACCGGGCTCTGCACATTATACACCGGGCTCTGCACATTATACACCGGGCTCTGCACATTATACACCGGGCTCTGCACATTATACACCGGGCTCTGCACATTATACACCGGGCTCTGCACATTATACACCGGGCTCTGCACATTATACACCGGGCTCTGCACATTATACACCGGGCTCTGCACATTATACACCGGGCTCTGCACATTATACACCGGGCTCTGCACATTATACACCGGGCTCTGCACATTATACACCGGGCTCTGCACATTATACACCGGGCTCTGCACATTATACACCGGGCTCTGCACATTATACACCGGGCTCTGCACATTATACACCGGGCTCTGCACATTATACACCGGGCTCTGCACATTATACACCGGGCTCTGCACATTATACACCGGGCTCTGCACATTATACACCGGGCTCTGCACATTATACACCGGGCACTGCACATTATACACCGGGCTCTGCACATCATTAAGGATGAGTTCTGGCTCGTTCGCATGCTCCACGTGCAGAGCCCGCCAGGAAGTCGACACGGCGCTGCGCTAATCACAGGCAGGGAGACATTTCCCGATCTCTGCAGCCGAGCATCGGGACAACGTCTCCCTGCCTGTGATTAGCGCAGCGCCGTGCTGACTTCCTGGCGGGCTCTGCACGTTGAGTATGCAAACACGCCAGAGCTCATCCCTACACATCATATACCAGGCTGCACATTATACACAGGGCTCTGCACATCATATACCAGGCTGCACATTATACACCGACGAAGCTTCAATTTGTTTTAAAACCCAGACGATATCTGGAGATCACAGACTAGGAAATGGTTTAAACTTGCATTTTAAGTTCTGACTTTATTAACCCATTGCATAGCCTCTCTACAAAATTAAACGTTAGATGACAAGGGTTGCATTTAAAAGGTAATTTCGCTTTTGATAAGAAAAAAATGTAAGTACTACACTACATTTTGTATTTTTACAATTACCTATGTAGTTTCATCTGCTGCCCGCTATGACTCATAAAACTGGCAAATGTTTAAACATGGTGTACATGTAGGGTTGTGTTTTGTACATGGTCAATGTACAGAACACCAACTGTGTTATGTAAGTTTCAATACAAGCAATAACAAGTAGGGATCTGCAATGACATTTGCCAACTTACAACCTGGAAATATGCTTTGTTTTAGGTCCAAATGCAGGCAAAAACTCGGGCCCGATTCATCCCTGAAATAGAGAACAGGGACGCACCGGACCCCTGCTGTGAGCCTCTCTGCACAAGTGTGAATCTAGCCTGAACGGGGCCCTAAACTTACTCTGAAGCATGAATCGGACTGATGGTATATCAAGCACAGAGACTTGTGATGATCGCTTCGGAATATGGCTACATGAGATTACAAAGGGCGCAGATTAAAGCTTAAAAAATACTGGCATTTGACTTTTTTTCTCAGCCTGTAAAAGCACCTGTATGTTAGCTTATGTGTCCATGTGCACACAGGCATTTACAGACATATTAGAAGCAGAGCAATTACAGTCTGAAAAAAAACAAAACATGGAAAGCATGTTTAGGAGAGGAGGTGAAGCGCAGAAAAAAGCTAAACACACTGAAACGCTAGACGCATTTAGGCGCATTTGAGAGGTAATGCATTTAAATGGCCAGAACAAATAAATATTTTTGCCAATAGGATACATTTATGATAAAACGCACGACACGCCTGCAGTGGGCTTTTCTCCTGCCAGGAGTTCTGATGTTTAGAGGAGCAAAGCAAACACCCTGTATGCTTGAGGTCTATTGGGTAGATTATGAAATTTTATGGACATTAGACTATTATTAAAGAAGTAGGGAATCCGCGCTCAGGAAAACACCAGACAGAGGTTGCAGCCCCACTAAAAACTCCCTAGGGAGAATAGGATATAATATAAAAGAATGGGGTGTTGGCGCTACCTCCCACTATAGAGACCCACCGGGTCTAAGTGATCTCAAGTAAATGTATAAGGACAGGCTGTACTGAGTTCCCGGGTCTGTACACCTACGGTGCCCATTATGAGGGGTTCCCACCACCCCTATACTGTGTTCCTGGGTCTGTACACCTACTTTGCCCATTATGTGGGGTTCCCACAATCCCTGTGCAGAGTTCCTGGGTCTGTACACCTGAGGTAGGTGCCCATTATGAGGGTTCCCACCATCCCCGTACTGAGTTCCTGGGTCTGTACACCTACTGTGCCCATTATGAGGGTTCCCACCATCCCTGTGCTGAGTTTCTGGGTCTGTACACCTGCTGTGCCCATTATGAGGGTTCCCACCATCCCTGTACTGAGTTCCTGGGTCTGTACACCTACTGTGCCCATTATGAGGGTTCCCACCATCCCTGTGCTAAGTTCCCGGGTCTGTACACCTGCTGTGCCCATTATGAGGGTTCTCACCATCCCTGTGCTGAGTTCCCGTGTCTACACCTACTGTGCCCATTATGAGGGGTTCCCACCATCCCTGTAACGAGTTCCTGGGTCTGTACACCTGCTGTGCCCATTATGAGGGGTTAATTTTGTTTATTGAAAAATCTTACAAACAACAACTTATATACAATAAAACCATAAAAAATAAAACATATTTACAAAATAATTGAATATGACTATACAAAACAAAAAAAAGAACATAATAAACGGTGCAAACCAAATTTCGCACAACATAATCCCTACGGGAGAGCCAGACTAAAGAACATCACCGTCACCATGCATGTAGCCTTTTATATAAAATGAGTGGGAACTGCCATTAGGGTAGTTGGGGCAGCCGTTTCCTAGCCTGGCTACTCCCTCTCCCTGAAGAACCAGCATGCTTCGTTGCACCCTGGCACTCATCATCCATAGAGGATGCTGAACTGAACGAGTCCCATTCATCATCATCATCTGACAGGACCTTAAATTTATTTGCCAAAGGCAAAACCTTAGGACTTAAGGTAACTGTACCTCCTTTATTTTTTTCTTCCTTTTGCCTCTCCTCCTCTTATCCTCCCGCCACTCCATATCATCCTTGGACAACCCGGAGTCAACAGCCTCCCCACTCCTATGCTCCCCTCCCCCCCACTCTCCCTTCCCTTATCTACCACCAGGCCAGCCTCTTCACCATCCTCCCCACTCCACTGCACCCCACGATCCTTAACAGGAACCCTGCAGCGTCGAGGGAGGGGGACTGGCACCGCACTTGATGCACCTGCCTCAGCACCTCTTGCTGCCTCTGCAATTTTAGAAGACACAGAAGGATTGGACACATTCTCTGCAACTGACACCTTACCTACAGACTGGGAAGACACGGGCACCAGTGGCGTAGCGTGGGGGGTGCGAGGGGGGCCGTGGCCCCGGGCGCAACATTTTAGGGGGCGCAATCCTGGCTCTGTCCCCCAAACTTTATTTCCTGTGTCCCCGCAGCCTGCGCTCCAGCCGCCATGTTTTTTTTTTTTACAATAACATCCAGCCGCCATGTTTGGTCTCCGGCTGCCCCTGTGATTGGGCGAATAGGGTCATGTGCCTGTGCGTCCTTCCTCTTTCGCGTACCGCTCGGCGCGCGCTGATGTCATTTTAGTGCACCGGACGCCTTCAGCTCGGCTCCCCTGATGGTTGACCGCGACACCCCGGGCCCGCTCGGACACCAGCTTGGCCTAGGCCGGCCGCCGCGGCTTTTCTTCTCACAACACCGGCCCCACATCCTCCCGCACCGCAGGTACCAATACCACGCACGCACACACACATCTACTAGACACGGCCGCGCGGCGTCTCTGCCCATAGCCTGGCTGCAGCCATCGGATCCTTCTTCCCAGCATGGTCTTTGGTGCACTTCCATGCTACACCAGCGAACCTTCTGGATGTTGCTGCCTTGCTGGTTACCTCTCCATGCCTGTAGGCTTCCAGTTGTCAGTTTAGTGTAGTCTGTGTTGTGTAGTGTGTGTTGCAGTGGTCAGTGTAGTGTAGTCGTGTTGTGTAGTGTGTGTTGCAGTGGTCAGTGTAGTGTGTGTGTTGCAGTGGTCAGTGTAGTGTGTTGTAGTGGTCAGTGTAGTGTAGTCTGTGTTGTGTAGTGTGTGTTGTAGTGGTCAGTGTAGTGTAGTCGGTGACGGTGTTGTGTAGTGTTTGTGTTGTAGTGGTCAGTGTAGTGTAGTGTGTGTTGTAGTGGTCAGTGTAGTGTGTGTTGTAGTGGTCAGTGTAGTGTAGTCTGTGTTGCAGTGGTCAGTGTAGTGTAGTCGGTGTTGTGTAGTGTGTGTTGCAGTGGTCAGTGTAGTGTGTGTGTGTGTTGCAGTGGTCAGTGTAGTGTGTTGCAGTGGTCAGTGTAGTGTAGTCTGTGTTGCAGTGGTCAGTGTAGTCTGTGTTGTGTAGTGTGTGTTGTAGTGGTCAGTGTAGTGTAGTCTGTGTTGCAGTGGTCAGTGTAGTGTAGTGTGTGTTGCAGTGGTCAGTGTAGTGTGTGTTGCAGTGGTCAGTGTAGTGTAATGTGTGTTGCAGTGGTCAGTGTAGTGTGGTGTAGTGTGTATTGTAGTGGTCAGTGGACAGTGTAGTGATCAGTTTAGTGTAGTGTGGACAGTGTAGTGTCTATTGTAGTGGACAGTTTAGTGTAGTGGACAGTGTAGTGTAATGGTCAATGTAGTGGACAGGTAGGTCAGTGTAGTGGTCAGTATAGGAATCGGGTAGGTCAGTGCGGTGGACAGTTAGGTAAGTGTAGTGAACAGTCTAGGAATCATGTAGGTCAGGGTAGAGGTTAGTGTAGTGGTCAGTGTAGTGGTCAGGTAGGTTAGTGTAGTGGTCAGGTAGGTTAGTGTAGTGGTCAGGTAGGTTAGTGTAGTGGTCAGGTAGGTTAGTGTAGTGGTCAGGTAGGTTAGTGTAGTGGTCAGGAAGGTTAGTGTAGTGGTCAGGTAGGTCAGTGTAGTGGTCAGGTAGGTCAGTGTAGTGGTCAGGTAGGTCAGTGTAGTGGTCATTGTAGGAATTTGGCTGGTCAGTACTATTGTAGGAAGGAAAGGGACTCAGGGAGTGCTAAATGTCCATATGTTAGGGGGCGAAAATTTCTTGCTTGCCCCGGGCGCTGACAACCCACGCTACGCCACTGACGGGCACATTAGGTAAACGCACAGACTGGGAATACACAGACATACTGGGTATTGGCATAGACTGGGGCACCACAGACTGGGGAGACACAGACATACTGGGTTTTGCCACAGACTCAGATGGACTCTCAGGCACTCCAGCTGCTGAGCTCTGAACATCCTCCATGTCCAGGCGGTAGAACTCTCTCATGAGCTCAGGCTTGTTGTGCATTGCCTCAGGATACTGACTGTAAGGATGTCCCACCGCATTGCACAGATTACACCTTATGATGTTACAATCCTTAGCCAAATGACCTTCACCCTGACACAGAGAGCACTTCATCACTGGACAGGAGGATGCAAGATGACCTTTATCTCCACATTTGTTACACAGCTTTGGCTGGCCTGGCTAAAAGATGGTCAGTCTGTCCCTCCCAAGGAAAGCTGAGGATGGCAGATGCTGGACGACGTTATCAACGACTTTTAATTTTAACTGTACAGACCACCCCCCCGTCCATATTCCCCGATCGTTCAAAATCTTTTTTAGGGGGCTCAGGATGTCTCCATACCTCCTCCAACCATACAGATAAATACCCCTGTGGTATGGACTCATTACGGACCAGATTTGTCACCATTTTAATGAGGGGCTGGCGTGAAACAAGCTTGGGGATGAGCCCTTTCCAGTCCGGCAGGCCCCTACACATGTGTTCATACTTCGCCCAAAATATGTCCAAAGACTCCGGACGGATAAAGGACATATATTCATAGGAACCTGCCGGACTGATCAGGGCAAAGATATCTGCAGGCGTAAACCCCATCTGCAAAATTCTATCCACCACTGCCCTCCTATGTGGGGGGATTCCACCGCCTTCCCACTTTAACTGCACAACATTCCTCCTTTTAAACGGAGGAAGATAAAACATTCCCATGCTCCTTCCCTGCTTGCTCCCCCTTCCCAAATCCTGTAGCAGCAACACCAGCATAAGATTTCCTTACACCACCAGCATTTGCAGTCCTGTCCTTCACATTCAAACCTGCTGGCAAAAAGTCTGAATCAGCTGGGATAGTAGTCTTCTGATTAGCAGAGTCAGGACCCACCCCCTCCCCCTGATCTGAACACATGTTCAATCCTGTCCATTGCAGACTCCTGGAGAGTTGTGGCACTACTACACCCAGCATCTCCTCCACCATTAACAGGAACAGCCGCTGTGCCTGGTCCAGGCAAAGTCCCTGTATTGTCCATGGACCTCTCTGCAGACTGAAGCTGACAGTTATTAGCAGATGCATGCTGTTACAGTGTCTATGGGTCTGGGCTGACTGCCTGCTGTACTACAACCCTCAGCAAGCCCATTTCCATTAAAATTCACACCATCTTGCACACACACTGTACCTGCACCTGCTTGCTGTGTTGTCACCTCTGCGATGTTATGGCTGATAGTGGGGTTGGATTTCTTCCCAGTTGTTGCAGACTAAATGGTGGAACTTGCTCTCTCCACAGGTCTTTCTTCCACAGGGCTAGGAACGGTGTCCATCTTATCATCACCAACCCGGGAAGCCACATCCGGAGGGGATTCCAGCTTGGTGATGAACTCCAGCACACCAGAACCTTCACCCTCCTGCTCAGATGTTCCACATTGCTGCTGGGGTGTGAAGGGGACAGAGGCCTCCGCCATTGAGGGCTCAGCAGTTGTCTTAGGTGTTGAACAGGTGGGCTCATCCTCCGGGCCCACTTTCTCACTCTCTGCTGAGTCTGTCTGTACTTGCATCTCCTCACTCTCCATGCAGGAAGCGGCTCCTCTCCTCATGCGATTGAATCGCTCCTCATTCTTATATTTTTCTTTGCATATTCTGCTATTTTCCTTCAGAGAACACACCAATTCCTTCTGTTTCCTCACAGCTTGTTCCAGGTCCTTCAACTCAGGCCTAATGCCGCGTACACACGATCATTTTTCCCGTCGGGAAAAATGAAATTTTTTCCTTTGGACGAGAAAAACGATCGTCTGTGGGCTTTTTGCCGTTTTTCCCGACGGGCAAAACGGCATTGATCACAATGAGAAAAATTAGAACATGTTCTAATTTTTCTCGTCGTTTTTCCTGACATTTCTTCCGCGGCAGTGTTTCCCATAGGGAAACACTGCCGCGGAGCCCATAGACGATCGTTTTTCTCGTCATTTTAAAAAATGATGAGAAAAATGACCGTGTGTGGGGAACAAGCTGTTCCCTCGTTTAAAATGTCATTATTCATGGCGTTTTTTAAACCGCCGTGAATAATGATCGTGTGTACGCGGCATCAGAGCCGGTCTTTGATTGCTGTAAACTTTAGCACAAATCTGCTTTTTCTTCCTGAATTCAGCCATCAAAACCATCAACTTCTCCTCTTCCTTCTCAATCCGCTTCAGCTTGCGGACAGTGCTCTGTCTAAAGGCAGACAGGGACTCATCTTGCCTTTTGGCCAGGCCCAGAATCTTCCACAGGCCTATCCAAGGGGCCCCCGCCAGGGTCCTCCCCAGGATCCAGCATCCCTCCTGGGGCAGAGAAGCAACTCTAGCCCCTGGTCTCTGGAAGCACAGGAGCAAGGCTCTAGCAACCTCACACCTCACTGTCGAGGAGTGGAATGGCAGTTTCCCACCATCCCTGTGCGGAGTTCCTGGGTCTGCACACCTGCTGTGCCCATTATAATGGGCACACCTGCTGTGCCCATTATAAGGGGTCCCCATCATCCCTGTGCCGAGTTCCTGGGTCTGTACACCTACTGTACACCTACATCAGAATCGCGGCGACCGATCTAATTTGCATAACAATGCCCGCACGATTTACATGTGAATAATGTTAATTTAAGAACAATGCCTTTTGTTTCTCTATAGCAGATGAACAGGCAGGGGAGAAAAGGGAAGGTGTACTGACTTGCATTACATGGAGAGAAGTGAAGTAAAGTTGGAGATTAAAATGCTGCTTTACAGTCTCTCAGGAGTCAGGACATAGTGATAATAGCCCCTTCTGCCCCCTCCCCCCTACAGTCCTGGCATGTAGAAATGTACCTGAAGATTTCTGTGTGATTCCTCTGTGTGCATTGCTGGATGCCGAGTCTGTGTTACAGGGATGAATGGAGCTGCCTCAGCTCCCTGTCTGCCCTCACCAGTTCTCTTCTGCTCGTGATTTCTCCCTCACTTACTGAAGGAGACAGGCAGCCTATGAGCCAATGACGCTGCAGGTCTGATTTAAAGCCCCACCCTATGGACCCAATCAATTACAAGCACTGGAAACCTAATGTTAGAGCCTAGAGGTGGAGTTTTCGTGGCAACCGCATTTGCGCCCCGAACACAGTCTAAACAACGCCAATAGAGCTTCTTAGCCTCAATCACGTGTTTACACACGGGTCATGCCTCCAATAGCACCCCGTGTCCGGCGCCCTTAACACACCCACTTAAAGGGACACTTGAATTTTTTTTTTTTAATAAGTAGCTTTGGGGGGGGGGGGGGGGGCGGTGCCCCTGCACCCCCTATTGCCGGGCCGCCACTGGTTTTGGTCATAGTGTTCTCTCCACCATAGCAGTGGATCCTTTACTAATTTGTGAAGCAGATGATTGAAGTATTGTGTTTTAGCTGTGATGGCCCACTGGAAGCATCTCATATTGTCTGCTGTGTAAGGTCTTTTGTCCATATGCATGTGCTATACACATCACACCATCAATGCACATATTCTGGTCAAAGTGTTGGGCTGCTGACACTGCATCCAAGGAGCACCTGACTCACTTTTTCTTCTAAGGAACAATGTCTGTTTGAACCAACCCATGACATTATTTTTAAAGGGTAACTCTACTTTTGTGGAAAAAAAATTAAATGATAAATAATCTATCATGTAAAATTGCAACTCAAGTCATATTGTAATTGAATGTCATTAAAAATTACCTTTCCCTTTCAATCTGCAGCTCATTTCTGTAAAATAAGATGCATAATGGCTACCTGGAGGGGTTCTGTACACAGCATGTGTACAGAAAGCCCCACAGAAAAATAATTTCCTGTTTGTTTGATTTGCTCACTGATTTTCCCAAAAGTCTGCACTAAGATGCAATTCAAATATCAGGCATCCCCTGCAAGAAAAAAAAAATTCTCTTACCGTCCATGGACTGACACAGCATCTTCAATGTTGACAAAGTGGGTTATGTTCCTGCTCATAGGAGAAGACTAGGCAGAATGTTAGATGTTTTAACATACATTCCATTACCAGAGCTGAACAGCCTCACTCAGGGGGCAGTCCCTCCGGACATAACCCTCCTACCTGCAGCCAGCAGCTTCAGTTTTTTTCTGCCTAGCAGAGGAGAGGACGTGGCTCTCTTCGGAGCCAGTCTCTTGAAGAAATATTTTATTCTTATTTTTATTTATTTTTTACTTTTTTTATTCATTTTTGTGATTCTTCTATCAACTGTCGGCTGGGCAACAGGTTTGGTAGTTGCTATCCTCGTAGTCTTCCCAGTCCGACCATCGAGCGTGCTGATCCTCGCTCTGCGTGAGATCAGTCCACGACATACCCCATGGTTCCAGGGGTGGCCGGTGAGCTTTTTGCTCCAGGGTCCACATAAGACTATACAGTTTTGCTATATCTTTCACGGTGGACCGGGCCAACAGCTACTCAGTACTGCACTGTGATAGACCTGTCAGGAACACACCAGTGGGTCCTAGCTGGACGGGTAAGTACTGTTCCCCTGCCTCAGCAGGTGAGTACATGCTGTGTGTTCCTATCGTAGGGGGGTTTCCCTGTCTCCCCCTTGTTTTTTGCTACTGTCACCTACTGGCGATGTGCTGACTGGGGGTGCCTGGGGGTCGCTCTGTTCCGGTGGGGGTCCATAGGGGTCTGCATTAAGGTGTGGGGTGCTTTCTGTGTCAGCCTGGGCCTTTCGGCGCCATATTTTTACTATATTTCACTTTGCATTGTAAACCGCATTGGCGACCATCTTGCCGTGGCACTGTGGCGCACTTGTAATGCGGTGGCCATTTTCTTGAAGCCGCGCGCTCTTTTGTTCTGGTTTGGCCTCTATCGCTGACTGTAACTGTGCGATTCTCCTCAGTCTCCTCACTGTTCACTCGCGCTGAGGAGCAGGACACAGGCAGCGGAACCGAGCGGTCCTAGCCGGGTTGGTGAGTCCCCTGGGTAACCCCCCACAGTCAGTGCAGCCGAAGGGTGGGCTTTTACTCTCATTTATTGACAAAGTCTCAGAGGGTGGTAGCATCATGGAGTCAGTGTCACCTGCTTCCCCATTCATGTCAGAAGCAACTGGCAGTGCTAATGCACCTGCGGTCCCTATGGACCAGTTGTCGGCAGTCCTTGAATCATTTGTTGCCAGGATGGATGCGGCGTGCGAGCGCAAGGGGGGCTATAAAGCGCCCTCACCATCTCCAGGGGAGTGCTCTGATTCAGATCTGGGCCTTGCTGAGGCACAGGACCCTAGCTCTGAATTTTTGGGTATTTTTGACCAGGACATTCCTTGTGAGGAAGACTCCTTATCTGGGTCAGTACATGACAGGACACTTGTTAGTGAACTCATTGATGCTATGAGGGACACTTTCAAGACGGATGCTGCGGCTGAGGAGCCTGTGGTGGAGTCAATCTCCTTTGGTTCTTTTCAAGCTAATCCTTCTAAAAAGATTTTTCCCTATACACCTTTTTTTGACAGATTCATAGACCAGGTCTGGGAAAAAACGCAGAAGACTTTTGCGGTCTCGCAGCGTCTGGCGGTTAGGTACCCCTTTTGAGGACAGCCTGATTAAAAAATGGGCCTCTCCGTTGGTCGACCCCCCCCCCCGGTGGCCCGGTTGAATAAAGCCACGACTCTCCCGGTTGAGGGGACCCCTGCTTTTAAGGACCCTACTGATAGGTCGGAAGTGGTGAGCAGAGCCATGTTCACCATGCTGGGATCCGCGCTACGTCCTCTTGTAGTGGTGACCCTGGTGTCTCAGACACTCACGGAACGGGCGACGATTATGCACCAGACTGTGCAGGAGCATAATCTTCCCCCGGAATTCATTACACTGGCAGTCCAAATGGTACAGGGCCTGGTGTATGTGTGCGATGCCACTATGGACGTTGCCCTCCTAATTTCTAGGGCCTCAGTGTCTGCGGTGGTTTTGCATCGCCTAATCTGGTTAAAATGCTGGTCTGCTGACCTGGCCTCTAAGAAGCTCCTGACGGATTTGCCTTTCAAGGGCGGAAGGTTATTTTGTGCTTCCCTGGATGACATTATTAAAAATGTCACAGGGGGTAAGAGCACCCTTCTTCCTCAGCCTACTAAGGCGAAGGAGCCGTGTTATAAGCTGGGTCCTTCCTTTCCCACTCGGAAGTGTTTTTTTCGTCAGTCAGATCCCGCGGGAAAATTCTCCCGGACTGACAAGGGTACGGATGGGGGACAGAAGCGTCCCTGGGTGCGTAAGCCAAACAAGCCGGCAAGCAAGCCCGCCACCGCATGAAGTCTTGCCCCCGCCCGACTCGGTGGGGTGACAACTTTGCAGGTTCACGGATCGGTGGACCTTCTGGATCTCCGACCGGTGGGTATGCGAGGTGGTCACCTCGGGGTACAGGATAGAGTTCCTTTCCTGGCCACCAGACAGATTCTTTCCCTCAAATCTCTCTCTCCTTCCGGCGGGTCGGGCTGACCTATTAGGGGCAGTGCAGGACTTGCTGAGGTGCGGAGTGATTGTGCCGGTACCGTCAAAGGAGAGGTTTCTGGGATTTTATTCAAATCTGTTTGTGGTCCCAAAGAAGGACGGAGTCCATCCAATTCTGGATCTCAAGGCCCTAAATGCCTTTGTGAAGGTTCGGAAATTCCGCATGGAATCCATTCGCTCGGTGATTGCTGCGCTCCACCCTGGGGATTTTCTGGCATCCTTGGACATCAAGGACGCCTACTTGCATGTCCTAATCTGCGCGGGTCACCAGAAGTTTCTGCGCTTCGCGATAGGCGAAGACCACTATCAGTTTGTGGCTCTTCTCTTCGGTTTGGCGTCAGCACCACGGGTTTTCACCAAGGTGCTTGCCCCGATTCTAGCTTTGCTGAGGCAGCGAGGCATTGCTATCATGGGCTATCTAGACGATCTTCTGAGAGCAGACTCTGGCTCAGAATTAGAGGAAAATGTGTTCATAGCCAGTCAGGCCCTCAGAATTTGGTTGGCTGCTGAACATTCAGAAGTCGGTCCTGGTTCCGACTCAGCATCTGGCGTACCTAGGATTGATCCTGGACTCCTCTACCCTTGGAAAAATTACTGACTCTTCAATCTGCGATCCGGGTGCTGACGTCCCGCAAATGGTCGTCACTCCGTTTTTGCATGAGGGTCCTGGGACTAATGGTGGCTTCTTTTGAGGCGGTGCCGTATGCCCAATTCCACACTCGAGTCTTACAAAAGGAGATCCTATCTTGCTGGAACAAGT
The DNA here is from genome assembly GCA_029206835.1 of Rana muscosa. Lineage (NCBI taxonomy): Eukaryota > Metazoa > Chordata > Amphibia > Anura > Ranidae > Rana > Rana muscosa. The sequence goes on along the minus strand of CM055120.1, from coordinate 443,781,380 downwards.
CTCCATTATCACTGGATCGTCAGATTCGGTCGGGGAAGTCGTTCCTTCCTGTCCAGTGGACTGTGATCACAACGGACGCCAGTCTTTCGGGCTGGGGCGGAGTCTGGGGAGTTCTGTCAGCTCAAGGGCTCTGGACTCCGGCCGAATCTCGTCTGCCGATCAATGTCCTGGAACTCCGGGCAATCAGACTAAGATGCAGGAGATGCACCTTCAAAATACAAACTGTCCTTAGAGCAAGTAGACAGTTTGTTGAAAACAATATATGCAACATTGGGAATAGATGAAGAAAAGAAAAGAATTATCGTTGCATGACCGGATGTATGCAGGGCTTAGTGAAACAAAAAGTCGCACTTTCCCTGTGCATTCAGTAATCTCAGAAGCCATTAAAAAGGAATGGGCTGATCCAGAGGAAAAAACATTTTTCCCAAGATCGCATAGAAGACACTTTCCGTTCAATGAAGACTCAGATGCGCTTTGGAATAAAATTCCAAAATTAGACGCAGCGTTTTCACAAGTTTCCAGGTCAAGCGACTTGGCATTTGAAGACATGGGGGTACTGAAAGATCCCATTTACAAAAGGATGGATCAGCAGCTTAAAAAAAGCTTGGAAATCCATTATGGGTAACCTTAAACCAGCTATGGCTACTACATGTGTCTCTAGAAACATGGAGTTCTGGCTTAATCCGCTTAAAGCTCATATTATAGCAAACTCACCTAAGCAGGAGATCCTTGATTCTTTTTCTACCCTAGCAGCAGCTGTGGCTTATATTTCTGACGCTTCTGCAGAATCAATAAGGATGTCAGCCAGATCTGGGGCCTTAACCAACTCAGCCAGGAGAGCTCTATGGCTTAAGACATGGCCAGGGGACGCAGCTTCCAAAAGTAGGTTATGTGGAATTCCTTTTTTTGGAGATCTTTTGTTCGGTCCTGATCTGGATTCTATTTTAGATAGGACAGCGGACAAAAAGAAGTCCTTTCCTGTTAAAAAGAAAAAACAACCAGTTAAGCGGTTTTTTCGACCTCAAAAAAATCAGGATCAGGGAAGCAGGCCCCAAGAAAAAAAAGAATTGGTCGGCGCAAAAAGGTAAAGGCAGAGGGAATGTCCTCTTCAATCCTCCTGCGTCAACCAATAAAACACAATGACTTGTCATTGCCTGTGGGGGGAAGGCTTCAAAAATTCCTTCCTCTTTGGGCAAGCGTGACGGAAAACACATTTATTTTGGACACGCTGGCCCAGGGATACAAAATAGAACTTTTGGATCTTCCTCCAGAAAGATACTGTGTAACAAACCTGCCAAGGGACACAACAAAGGCCCTAGCCATGAAAAACCTCTTGGAGGATCTGATGAGACAGGGTGTTGTGGTTCAGGTATCTCCAGAGGAACGTTACCGGGGTTTCTATTCCCAAATCTTCCTGATAAGGAAACCATCAGGAAGCTTCCGTCTCATTCTTAATTTAAAACCGTTAAACAAGTCGGTCCAATACAGGCGGTTCCGCATGGACTCCATTTTTTCGGTAAGAAATCTCTTAGTCAAGGGATGCTTCATGGCATCAATCGACTTAAGAGACGCATACCTGCATGTGCCCATAGCCCCTCAGTCTCAAAAATACCTAAGGTTGGCAATAAATATGGGGAGGGAGGTGCTTCATTTACAATTCAAGGCCCTCCCGTTTTGTCTGTCATCCGATATTTACCAAGATAATGGCGGAAGCTCTAGCTCCTCTCCGTCTACAGGGAATCTCGGTTATCCCTTATCTGGACGACCTCCTAATTTTTGCCCCTTCCAGAGAGAGGTTGCAGGTAGATCTAACCAAGGCCCGCAGTCATCTGGAAGCCTTGGGCTGGATGGTAAATACTCAAAAATCAAATTTCAATCCTGCTCAAAGAGTTCAGTTTCTAGGTTATCTGATAGATTCTGTAGAGCAAAGGATTTTTCTCCCAGAAGAAAAGAAAGACGAGGTCTTGAGTGTAGTAGCCAGTCTTCAGACAAACCAGGAGGTGTCAATCAGGAGGATTATGTCAGTCCTGGGTACCTTAACCTCAACAATGCCGGCCATTCAATGGGCGAGGCTCCATTTCAGGCCCCTCCAGAGTTTTCTCTACAGGTATGGGATCACAGCCCAGAAACCTTAGACACAAAAGTAAAACTTCCCACCAGGGTCAAGAGGACTCTTTGGTGGTGGAGGAATCAGGCAGTTCTGTCAAGGGGCCTGCTTTGGTCCTTTCCGACAGAAGTAAGGGTCACGACAGACGCCAGCAGTTGGGGATGGGGAGCCCACTGGAATCAAAACATAGCACAGGGAGTTTGGTCCCAATCCGAAGCAGGAAGGTCCTCAAACTGGAGGGAGTTAAAACAGTTGCTCTAGCCTTAGCTGCCTTCTCTCCAAACCTCCAAGGGTCCCATGTGCAGATTCTTTCAGACAATGTCACCACAGTGGCATACCTGAACAAACAAGGGGGCACAAGGAGCAAAGCTCTACTGTTGCTGTCATCAGAAATCCTAGAGTGGGCAGAGAAGCATTTACTCTCCCTGTCAGCAGTGCATCTCAAAGGCACGCTAAACAAAGTAGCAGACTTCTTGAGCAGACAGAGAATTCAAGAGGCAGAGTGGAGCCTGAATCCGGAGATATTCTCACTGATCACCAAGAAGTGGGGATGTCCTCAGGTGGATCTGTTTGCATCAAAAGAAAACACCCAGCTCCCTCAATTCTTCTCTCTGCACCGAGACAGCGGATCAATAGGGATAGATGCCTTGGCACATCCCTGGAACTTCCATCTGGGTTATGCCTTCCCTCCTTTTCAGCTAATCCCTCTGGTATTGAGAATAATACAGAAGGAAAAGGTATCAGTAATCCTGATCACTCCGTTCTGGCCGAAAAGAGCCTGGTTTTCCTCCATCCTGCAGATGATGATCAACCCTTTCTGCCAGCTTCCTCTCAGACAGGACTTGCTACTTCAGGGCCCAGTGTACCACCCGGACGTAGCCAGACTAAGCCTCACGGCTTGGTATCTGAGGAGCAGTTATTAAGGAACAAAGGACTGTCAGAGCCTCTAGTATCTACTTTACTCGCCAGTAGAAAGAGAGTAACTAGAGATATCTACGCAAAGGTTTGGAAAGTCTACAACTGTTGGTGTCATTCATCAAACCGAACCCTAGAAGATATTGTGTCGATTCTGGAGTTTCTACAAAATGGTGTGGACAAAGGTCTTGCAATTAGCACTCTCAAAGTGCAAGTGGCTGCCCTGGGAGTATACCTAGAAAAAACAATTTCCTCAGTTCCTTTGATCACAAGATTCTTTAGGTCACTTACTAGAGCCAGGCCAGTGCCTACTAAACATTTTCCTAAATGGGACCTGTCAGCAGTTTTGCAAGCCTTCACGAAAGAATCATTCGAACCGTTACAGACAATCTCGTTGAAAGATTTGACTCTTAAAACGGTATTCTTAGTTGCAGTTACGACTACGAGACGAATCAGTGAACTACACGCTCTTTCAATAAAATAACCTTTTATGTTAATTTACCCAGACAGGATTGTGCTTAAAACAGATCCGGGGTTTTTGCCAAAGGTGGCATCAGTTCATAACAGATCGCAGGAAATTATCCTGCCGACTTTTTGTTCAAATCCTTCAGGAAGAAGGGAGACTTTATTCCATAACTTAGATGTAAGAAGAATTTTATTACACTACTTGGAAATAACAAAGGACTTTAGGTCTTCGGACTCTTTATTTGTTCTTTTTTCTGGTAACAGAAAGGGACGCAAGAGAAAGGGAGCCGTTCAGGTGTGGGAATCCTTCAAATCACCTCCTCCCAGCAGACAAAGGTGCAAGCAATGCTATTGACAGCAAACAGGAACGAAAAAGTCTTCTGGACTGCCGCACTCAAAAATAAAAGCCTTTATTTTAAAATAAGGAATCCAAAATACACACTGTACAACGGTACACAGGTCAAAAAAAATTGGCTGACATGTTTCGCACTGTGCTAGTGCTTATTCATAGCTGCCTAATGCACAAAAATCAAACTAATATATACCCTAAGACAGGGATATGCAATTAGCGGACCTCCAGCTGTTGCCAAACTACAAGTCCCATGAGACATAGCAAGACTCTGACAGCAGCAAGCATGACACCCAGAGGCAGAGGCATGATGGGACTTGTAGTTTTGCAACAGCTGGAGGTCCGCTAATTGCATATCCCTGCCCTAAGAGAAAAGATCATGTGATCCAACACCAAGTGAAAACAATAATTCAATGATTGGCTTGTGAATGAATGATTCAAATGAAATAGTAAAAAAATGTGATCTGCTGATCACTGTGATGAGAGAGGGAAAAATCATTCTCAAAGTAGTACAATCAATAAAAAAGAGAATGTGTGGGAGATATATATGTGTATATGATTTTTTTTTTTACATATATATATGATATATATATATATATATATACTGTGAGGGGGTTAGCTCGGTAGCGGGTGTGTGTGAACCCCCTGGATGGGCTCCCCACACAAAAACAGGCCCAGCAGACGGAGGTTGTGGTTTTCAAGATCAAAAGGTGCGGTTTATTTCTCTATTTACAGTGACAAAAACACAGCAAAGCAAAAAGAAACATAAACAAAATAAATCCTGGTCAGCTTGACCTCTGACTAAACATGCAGGTTTCCCTAACTAACAACTGGGATCAGCCTGGTGCTGTCCTAGTCCCTAAGTCCCTGGTTTAGTAAATGTCCAAACAAATAGCCACACAGGCTTTGTCTCACCGCACAGGGGTTCACTCTCCCTAGACAGTCCACACAGGTCTGGGTCCAGGCATGAGCAAACACCTAATGAAGCTGGGAGTTTTTATAGAGGCCTTAAACGAGCTGACAAGCTTCAGCTGGTCTCATCAACTCCCTGCCTGCACGACGCCCAGCACTCTCCCTAGAGGTATGAATCATCCATGAGCCCACTAGCCTCAGCTGGGCTTCATCAACTCTCTCCCTAGTTGTATAAGTCGGCATAAAGCCTGAATCTGGGAGAAATATACCTACCCCCCTGGATGCAACCAGGTGACTTTACCTTCCTGCTGTCACATACCCCCCCCCCCCTCTTGTTTTAACCTTGGGGTTGGAACACCAGCAATCAGGCATTCATGTACTCGAGACAAAGCATCCACATTCCCCATTTGAACGCCAGGGCGATGCTTTACTGTGAAGTTGAATTCCTGTAGGGCCAGGAACCACCTATTTACTCTTCTATTTGTCTCCTTGTTTTGAGCCATCCACTTTAACGGAGCGTGATCCGTAACCATGTCAAAGTGCCTACCTAGCAGATAGTACCGAAGGGAATCTAGAGCCCACTTCACCGCTAAACACTCCTTTTCAACCGTGGCGTAATTTACCTCATGGGACTTCAACTTCCTGCTGAGGTAAATGACTGGGTGCTCTTCCCCGTTCCAGACCTGGGACAATACTGCTCCTAACCCCACATCTGACGCATCACTTTGTACGACAAAGTCTTTAGAGAAGTCGGGTGAGTACAACACTGGCTGGCTACATAAGGCTTGTTTCAAGAATTGGAATGCTGCCTCAGCCTCGGGGGTCCATTTAATCATGACCGACCCTTTCCCTTTCGTCAGGTTGGTTAGGGGCACAGCCTTGGAAGCAAAGTGGGGAATGAAGCGCCGATAATAACCCGCGATTCCCAGAAAGGCTCGTACCTGCTTCTTGCTGTTGGGACGTGGCCAACTCTGGATGGCCTCGACTTTGTTGAGTTGGGGTTTTATTACTCCCCTGCCAATGGTGTACCCAAGATATTTGGCCTCCTCCTGCCCAATGGTACACTTCTTGGGGTTAGCCGTAAACCCCGCTTCCCGGATAGAGTCTAGGACTGCTTGCACTTTTGGCAGATGTGAGGCCCAATCTGTGCTATGGACAATTACGTCATCCAGGTAAGCCGCAGCATACTTCCGATGGGGCCTCAGTATCTGGTCCATTTTCCGCTGGAATGTGGCCGGCGCATTCTGTAACCCGAACGGCATTCTCTTATATTGGAACGCCCCGTCTGGGGTTACAAATGCGGTTTTCTCTTTGGCCGACTTGGCCAGGGGAATTTGCCAATACCCTTTTGTGAGGTCAAGAGTCGTCATGTATCGGGCTGTTCCCAGCCGGTCGATCAACTCATCTATACGTGGCATGGGGTAGGTGTCAAATTTTGTAACTTTGTTCAACTGACGAAAATCGTTACAAAATCGCCAGCTCCCATCCGGTTTAGGCACCAACACAATGGGACTAGACCAATCACTTTGGGACTCCTCTATCACCCCTAAGTTCAGCATTTTCTGTACTTCCTCCCGTATTGCCTCCCGTCGGGCCTCTGGGATCCGATAGGGTTTTAACTTCACCCTTTCACCGGGCGGGGTAATAATATCATGCTCTACCCCAGATGTTTGTCCCGGCAGCTCAGAGAACACCTCCTTGTTGCGAAGCACCAACTCCTTAACCTCCTGTTGTTGGGGTTGTGACAAGGTGGCTGCTATTCCAACCTCCGGAATCACGCAACCAGTTTGAGCTGGTGACCAAGTTTCTGCGACTAGGGACTCTCTATCCCTCCAGGCTTTCAACAGATTAACGTGATAGATCTGTTCGGGCTTTCGCCTTCCTGGTTGTCTGACCTTGTAATTCACTTCGCTCACTTTTTCCATTATCTCGTAGGGGCCTTGCCATTTGGCAAGGAATTTACTTTCAACCGTAGGGACAAGTACCAATATCCTATCCCCCGGGGAAAAGGTACGGGTCTTGGCTCCACGGTTGTACACTCTCTGCTGTGCCAACTGCGCTTGGGCCAAATGTTCCTTCACGATGGGCATTACCTGTGCAATTCGATCTTGCATCAGGGCGACATGCTCAATCACACTCCTGTGGGGAGAACTCTCACTTTCCCAAGTTTCCTTGGCAATATCCAACAGCCCTCTTGGGTGTCTCCCATACAGTAACTCAAAGGGGAAGAATCCCGTAGAGGATTGGGGCACCTCCCTAATAGCAAACATCAAATAAGGAAGTAGACAGTCCCAATCCTTTCCATCTCTATCCACCACTTTCTTCAACATTTGTTTTAGGGTTTTGTTGAATCTTTCAACCAGCCCATCGGTTTGGGGGTGATACACAGACGTACGCAATTGCGTCACTTTGAACAATTTACACAGCTCTTTCATAACCCGGGACATAAAGGGTGTACCTTGGTCCGTAAGCAGTTCTTTACAAATACCCACCCGGCTAAAAACAAGAGATAGCTCTTTGGCTATGGTTTTGGCCGAGGTATTTCGGAGAGGGATCGCTTCTGGATAACGGGTGGCATAGTCCATTATAACTAATATGTACTGGTGCCCCCTAGCGGACTTGATTATAGGACCTACCAAATCCATTGCGATCCTCTCAATCGGGACCTCAATGATGGGTAGAGGGACCAGCGGGCTACGGAAATGTGGCACCGGGGCCGACCTCTGACACACAGGGCAGGAGGAACAATAATTTTCTACGTCCTTCATCACCCCCGGCCAATAGAATCTCTGTAATACCCTCTCTCGGGTTTTCTCTGTCCCCTGATGACCTCCAAGAATGTGCCCATGGGCCAACTCCAACACCAACTTCCTGTAAGGTTTGGGCACCACAAGCTGCTCAACGGTTTCTTCTGCCCTTTTTGCCACCCGATACAGTAGGTCCTTCTCTACGCTGAAGTATGGGTAAGTGCAGGTATTATCTGGGTTCACTAACTCGCCATCTATTTCCACTACGTTTTCCCGTGCCTTTATTAGGGCGGGGTCTTTTAACTGTTCTGTGGCAAAATTTTCCCTGTGAACCTCAAGATCAGAAAACTCCACAGACGGTAGGTTTTCGTCTGAGGAGGTGGGCTCCTCTCCAGTTTCTTGAGTCTCGCCTGCCAATACTGACAAGGGAAATTCTGGAGAGTCCTCACCACTCTCAGAGGAGTTCTGGCTATCACCTTCCTGGTACATAGGGGCACCAGTGGGGGGCTCAGGATCATCCCACAGTTCCCAGAACTTCGGAAAATCCCTTCCCACAATGGCATCATGCGGTAGTTGAGATACTAACCCCACTGGATGAGAGAGGGTACCTTTGGGGGTCTTGAAACACACTGTAGTCACTGGATACTCTCGGGTGTCCCCATGCACACAAATAACAGCTACCTTGCTATTCCCAGAGACCTCTGTTTTAACTAATTCAGCCTTTATCAGGGTCACAAGGCTACCTGAATCCAGTAATACCACAACATTTCTACCATTAATACACATTTTGCATAAATGTTTCTCAGTTCCCCGAATGGCAGTGCATGCGACTGTCGCACACAGCGACTGACGTCTGTCCGTCAGAAAGTCACATTGCATGGGTTCCTCCACAACCGGGCAATTTGCTGCAATATGTCCCCGCTTGCCGGCAGCGGTAGCAAACAATCCTTTTGGCTGCCTCTTGAGCCCCCGACTTCCCAGGCTGTTCTCGCCAAACCCTGGGCAGAGCTCCCACCCTCTCACTCTCTCCACCCTCACCCCTTGGAATCATCTTATCCGCCCCTGGGGATGGTCTGGTCTTAGGGTGGAAAGTCCGAGAGTCTCTGGAAGAGGCCGTCAGGTTCTCTGCAGCCAAGTATCTCTCTACACGATCCACAAGTTTACCGGCCGTTTCTGGGTCTCCATGGCTTACCCACTTTTGAATGGCGGTAGGAAGAGCTCTCAAGAAACGATCCATCACAACACGTTCCACAATCTCCGGTGCGGACAAAGTCTCTGGCTGTAGCCACTTCCTGCTCAGGTGAATGAGATCATACATTTGAGACCTGGGGGGTTTTCCAAGCTGGAAAGTCCAGTTATGCACACGCTGAGCCCGGACAGCCAGGGTGACACCCAGCCTTGCCAATATTTCAGCTTTTAGCATCACATAGTCTTTTGCTTGGTCAGGCTCTAGGTCATAGTAAGCTTTCTGCGATTCACCAGTTAACAGAGGAGCCACCAGTCCAGCCCACTGCTCCTCAGGCCACTTTTCTCTTTCAGCAGTCCTTTCAAATGTGGTCAAAAATACCTCTGGATCATCCTCTCCAGTCATTTTTGTCAATAAACGACTCACCCCAAAGGACGCGGTATTAGTGGGACGGCTTTCCTCACTGGTCTGCGGACGTTGCTGCATTACTGCTTCCATCTGTTGTTGTAGTCTCTGCTCTTGCTTCTGCAACAGGTCTATGAAGCGGGCCTCAGATTGCTGCTGGGCTTGTTGCTGGGCTGCGAAGCTCTGTTGTTGAGCTGCAAGGCTCTTTTGCAAACCTGCATTTGTCTGCTGTTGATTGGCATTTGCTAGAGCCAGCTGTTTCAGTATCTCCTCCATGCTGGCTTAAAAAAAAACTGCCACTGGTTCTCCACCAACTGTGAGGGGGTTAGCTCGGTAGCGGGTGTGTGTGACCCCCTGGATGGGCTCCCCCCACAAAAACAGGCCCAGCAGACGGAGGTTGTGGTTTTCAAGATCAAAAGGTGCGGTTTATTTCTCTATTTACAGTGACAAAAACACAGCAAAGCAAAAAGAAACATAAACAAAATAAATCCTGGTCAGCTTGACCTCTGACTAAACATGCAGGTTTCCCTAACTAACAACTGGGATCAGCCTGGTGCTGTCCTAGTCCCTAAGTCCCTGGTTTAGTAAATGTCCAAACAAATAGCCACACAGGCTTTGTCTCACCGCACAGGGGTTCACTCTCCCTAGACAGTCCACACAGGTCTGGGTCCATGCATGAGCAAACACCTAATGAACCTGGGAGTTTTTATAGAGGCCTTAAACGAGCTGACAAGCTTCAGCTGGTCTCATCAACTCCCTGCCTGCACGACGCCCAGCACTCTCCCTAGAGGTATGAATCATCCATGAGCCCACTAGCCTCAGCTGGGCTTCATCAACTCTCTCCCTAGTTGTATAAGTCGGCATAAAGCCTGAATCTGGGAGAAATATACCTACCCCCCTGGATGCAACCAGGTGACTTTACCTTCCTGCTGTCACAATATATATATATATATGATATAAATAATGATAATGAATCATGTGATGAACACTGAAATAGGAATGAAATTAGTGAAAGTGAAAAAATGAAGCAAAAACTAGTCTAGAGTGTATCTGGCCAAGATCAAGAATTGGTTTAGTGAGAAACATTCCAAACCATACGATACTGCGCATGATAGATAAAAAATATATAAATAAACTGTAGCATTATTATGCCATTGTGTATGGTATATACATTTATATTATGCATATTTTGTTTATTACTTGATTTTTATGTAAACATGTCAGTGCATTCAAAATATCAGTATGTTATTCTTGATCTTGACTGCCTTAACACATTCCTATTTTTTGTGTTATTTATTTAAAATAATAAGCTATTTGTTTGAGGTAATAAGCTATATATTAACTATATCATAATTATTATTGTATGTGTATTAACTGTGGATGAAAGACTACCATTTGAATTAATTTAGTTAAACTTATACTGTGTTGTGGTTTTTACTATATATAAAATTGTGTTTCCTATTTACAGCGTATCAAGCCGGTGTTGAGCACATGCAACTTGTAGAATTAATGTGCACGGGAAAAAGGGATTTTTATAACAGCTTACCTGTAAAATCCTTTTCTTGGAGTACATCACGGGACACAGAGCGACTTAGTCATTACTAATGGGTTATATAGATTACCTTCAGGTGTTGGCACTGGCCAATTCCAAACCGGAAGTACCCTCCCCTATATAAGCCCCTCCCACCCGGGAGCACCTCAGTTTTGTAGCCAAGCAATAAGTGTCCCAAAAAGAGGGGTGGGAGCTCTGTGTCCCGTGATGTACTCCAAGAAAAGGATTTTACAGGTAAGCTGTTATAAAAATCCCTTTTTCTTTTTCGTACATCACGGGACACAGAGCGACTTAGTCATTACTAATGGGACGTCCCAAAGCAATGCCAAATGAGGGGAGGGATACATAAGCTGGGCGCCATCAGGCATGAGGATCTTTTGCGGCCTGCAACACACTGCACCCAAAGGCGACATCCTCCTGACTTCTAACGTCTACCTGGTAGAATCTAGTAAACGTGTGTACCGAAGACCATGTTGCGGCCTTACATACTTGAGCCAGGGAGGCCTGGTGATGCACTGCCCATGAAGTTCCAACTGCTCTTGTGGAGTGCGCCCTAACTTTGAACGGAGGCGGTCTCTTTCTCAAGCCATAGGCTTGTATTATGACCTGTCGAATCCACTTGGCTAAAGTAGATTTTGATGATGCCTGACCCTTTCTGGGGCCTTCTGGCAGAACAAACAAAGAATCCGTTCTGCGAATCTGAGCAGTGGCTTTCAGATAAGCTTTAACTGCTCTTACTACATCCAAAGAATGTAATAACTTTTCCTCTACCGAGCTAGGTTTGGGGAAAAAAGAAGGAAGAACCACATCTTGGTTCAAATGAAACCTCGATACCACCTTAGGAAGAAAGGCTGGATGAGGACATAATACTACTCTGTCCTTATGGACAACCAGATATGGCTCCTTACAGGACAAGGCGGCTAGTTCCGATACTCTTTTAGCCGAACAAACGGCTACTAAGAAAATCAATTTCCTGGTGAGAAGAACCAAGGAAATGTGTTGCAATGGTTCAAACGGTTGTTTCTGTAGAACCGACAGAACCAGGTTTAAGTCCCAAGGACATATGGGAATACTAACCGGAGGGCTAATACGCATCACTCCTTGTATAAAGGCTTTGACTAGTGAATGCGAAGCCAAGGGCCTTTGAAAAAATATTGACAAGGCCGAAATCTGACCCTTGATAGTACTCAAGGCCAGCTTCCTATCTACAGCCCACTGTAGGAAGTCCAAAATCCTCCCTATCACGTACTTACGTGGATGCCATTTCTTGGCCTCACACCACGTAATGTACGCTTTCCAGATCCTATAATAGATCTGCCTGGATACCGGCTTCCTGGCATTGATCATGGTAGATACCACAGAATTAGAGAGCCCTCTCTTTTTCAGAATGTGGGCTTCAATAGCCAGGCCGTCAAACCTAGGGCTGGTAAGGAAGGGTGGTATATCGGTCCCTGCGACAGCAGGTCCGGACGATGTGGGAGGGTCCAAGGACTCCTCACTGACATTTTTACAATCTCCGCGTACCATGCCCTTCGGGGCCACGCTGGAGCCACCAGAATCACTGGTTTCTTTTCTACCCTGATTCTGCGGAGTAATCGCGGTAACAATTGTGGCGGTGGGAATGCATATATCAGCTTGAACTGATCCCAAGGGAACACTCTCTGCATCCGAGCCGCAAGCTAGGGGATCCCTTGTGCGAGACACAAATCTGTCCACCTTTGCGTTGAATCTGGATGCTAGCAGATCTACATCCGGTGTTCCCCACCGCTGGCATATTGCCTGGAAAACCTCGGGGTGAAGAGACCATTCCCCCGGGCATAATTGTTGGCGACTTAGAAAGTCCGCTCTCCAATTTTCCACTCCTGGGATGAAAACCGCGGATATGGCTGGGACATATCTTTCTGCCCACTCCAGGATGCAATTTGCTTCCCTCTGGGCTGCACGACTCTTGGTGCCACCCTGGTGATTGATATATGCCACTGCCGTGGCATTGTCTGATTGAATTCTGACAGGGGACCCTTGGAGTTTGGATGTCCATGCTACTAGGGCATACCGGGCTGCTCGTATCTCTAAGAGATTGATGGGCAGGGCCTTTTCTGCTTCTGACCACTTGCCCTGGAGAGACCATTGCTCCAGTACTGCCCCCCAGCCTATGAGGCTGGCATCTGTAGTGACCACCTTCCAAGAAACCGGACTGAAGGGTTTCCCTCTTTCCAGATTCTGGGGCACCAACCACCAATGGAGGCTCTTGCGAACGGAAGGGGACAGGGACATTGGTAAGTCTAAAGCCTGAACTTTTTTGTTCCAGGCTGACAGTATGGCCCTTTGCAAATTCCTTGAATGGAATTGACCGTAGGGTAGCGCTTCGAATGTAGCCACCATCTTTCCCAGCAGCCTCATGCAGAGGCGTATGGATGGTTTTCTTTTTGTACCCACTAAGTGGGTCAAATCTTTTAAAGACGACACCTTCTCTGGAGGTAAGAAAATCTTTCTCTGATTTGAATCCAGCCTTAGCCCTAAGTATTCCAGACTTTTGACTGGTCTTAGAGCTGACTTGTCCCGGTTGATAATCCAACCGTGATATTCCAGATACTTGATTGTCTTGTGAATAGCTACTTCCAGCTTTTCCACTGAGTGGTCTATTAGTAGCAGGTCGTCTAGATATGCCATTATCGTTACACCCTGTGTTCTTAGATTGGCCAATAATGGGGCCAGAATTTTTGTGAACACTCATGGTGCTGTGGCCAGACCGAAAGGTAAGGCTCTGAACTGAAAATGGCGCCCTTCTACTGCAAAGCGTAGAAATTTCTGGTGGGCCGGAAAGATGGGAATATGCAGATAAGCATCCTTTATGTCGATCGAGGCTAACCATTCCTGCCCTTGTAGGGCGGTGGCCACCGATCGGATCGACTCCATCCGAAAAGTCCTGATATGTAGGAACTTGTTTAGCCCTTTTAGATTTAATATGGGCCTCACGTCCCCATTTGGTTTGGGGACTGTGAAAAGGTTCGAGTAAAACCCGAATCCGCTTTCTTCCAGGGGAACCTTCATGATTACACCTTGGAGCAATAGTTGTTCTAGTGCCAGAAGGAGGGATCCTCTCTTCTGGGGATCTCTTGGCACGTTTGACCTCATAAATTGGGCAGGAGGAGTGCCTTTTAACTCCAGCTTGTATCCCAGACTTACTGCGGAGAGCACCCATCTGTCTCTGATGGTGTCCCGCCAGGTCTCTGTGAACAACTGAAGTCTTCCCCCCACCCGATTGAGTGGGGGCAACGCTTCATGCCTTGGGGGGAGGTTTTGTACCTCTCTTGATCCAGGGCTTCTTGTTACCCTGTGATTGTCCCTGATTTCTGCCCCCTGAATTTGACCGCGGAGGCCGTCGGAACTGCTTCACAGCCGATGTGCCCGGGACTGGAGAAGTAGGCCTCTTAAAAGAAGGACTTCTACCCTTGTTCTTAACCGGTAAGAGTGAACTTTTACCGGCAGAAATTTTCTGGATATATTTGTCCAGATCTTCTCCAAATAAGCGTTCTCCATGAAATGGGAAGCTAACCAGCAGTTTTTTACAGGGAGCTTCAGCAGACCAGTTTTTGAGCCACAGAAGCCTACGCATATGTACTATAGACAGCGTAAAGCGGGAGGCCTGTTGGATTGTATCCTTTATGGCGTCCACCGCAAAACACAAGGCTCTAGGCAGGTCAGCTAGGGCAAGAGCCTGCTGATCTGGTAAGTCCCTTAAGACTTGTTTCAACTGATCTTTCACTGCTTGGCAGACTCCAATCGCTGCTACCGCAGGTTGTGTCACCATGCTTGCTGTAGAGAAAGCAGATTTTAGTAAAGACTCCAATTTTTTATCTATTGGGTCTTTGAACATTGGAACATTATCTACTGGACATGTCAGTGATTTGTTAACAGAAGAGATGGCTGCGTCCACTGTAGGGACCCTCCATTTTTTTATGAACTTATCCTCCATGGGATAGATCACCGGAAATCTCTTGGGGGGAGCAAATATTTTATCAGGATGCTCCCAATCCTGGTAAATAAGCCCTTCTAATAAAGGGTGGATTGGGAAGGAACAGACAGCCTGGGGAGCTTTTAGCGACCCCAGCGAGGAAACCGTAGTGGATGGTGGTTCCGCCAGAGGCATTTTAAATGCTGATCGGACCATATTAGTCAGAGACTGAACCCATAATCTTTCAGCCTGAGATGCTGAGAAAGGTTCTTCCACTGTTGATTCCTCCATAACTGAATCAACCTCATCCTGATCCCCTTCAGGTAGGTCGATCTCTGTGTGGGGCTGTTCCTCCACTAACAGGCACTCTGAAGGAGGAGACGGAGATCGGACGCGCTTTTCCTGAGAC
The DNA here is from genome assembly GCA_029206835.1 of Rana muscosa. Classification (NCBI taxonomy): domain Eukaryota; kingdom Metazoa; phylum Chordata; class Amphibia; order Anura; family Ranidae; genus Rana; species Rana muscosa. The sequence goes on along the minus strand of CM055120.1, from coordinate 443,766,378 downwards.
AGGGAAGCAGCGATCAATGCTGTTAATCTCTCTTCCAATCCTCCCAGAGTTGAGGATAAAACCTCCTCTGTTATATATACAGGAGCAGGTGGACTGGGGACAGCCGCAGCACCAGGCATTCCTGCGGGGTTTCTACGGCTACTGACCTCTGAATTCTCAGGGGAGATTGGTGCAGTACAAACATGCCCAATATCCTCAGAGCCCGATGGAGACCCCTTTGGCTTCCTGGAAGATCTATTTCCGGAGCGTCTGGACGACATATCCTTTAAGCACAAAGCTGAGGTATTCCCGTCGTCATACACCAATTTTGCTGGTAATAGTCTAACACAGGTGCTGCTATATACCAGCTGGTGTCCACTAAAGTGCCTTTCTATGGGGATGCCTGCATCAACCGCCTCTGTGTGCCACTGTTTGTTGCTAGCTCTGTTTGCATCCAGCTGACACTTGTACTGTGTCTTTTAACTATGCTGGGACGCCCGCACATGCGCAGAAGCGCCGCGGCGTGCATCGAGCGTCATCCACCCGCCCCGCCCCTTTTTTCATAGGAGGCGCGTGCACGCGCCCGCGCGCCATTGGCGCCCTTTTCGAAATCAAACAGGGGACTAGGAGCCAGGGCCCTCCGGAGGGCCTGCGCGGTGGATGAACGCAGCAACAGGGCAGAGGAAGTGGATTCCCACAGAGAAACTTACCAGCTGCCTGGATCTTTTGACTTGAGAAAACCAAAGATCCACATGACAAGAAAAATGGACTACAGCGGCCTCTAGTGGTTTAACACAGGTACCGCGGTCCCTTTTTTTTTTTTTTTTCTTGACTACTATTAAAATTTTACATTTTCAGTAGTTACAGGCAAACACAGATATTTAGCGGGAATACCGTTAGGTAACAGACAGAAAGACAAATTAGGCTTGGGGGTCCCCCAATAGAACCAAGTTCCTGGGGGCCCCCACTTACCTGATCCCCGCCGCAGGACTTTGTTTGGTCCACAGAAGTCCAAACTTCACCTATCACGGCAGGCATTGTAATTAAACCTTCAGGGACCGGGTTCCCAAGGATTCCACTCCCCTGGACCTGTATAGCACCCTGCACAGACAACATCTTGGTCGTGGGTATGACCAGAGCTCTGGATCCCAGGGTCCAGCCCTCCTAAGAGAAGCATTACAGGCAAAACCTTGCTCTTCTGCTGCAAGGCCCGGGTACCGACCGTTTAGCTATGAAGCTTTTTTTGGTGGGATCCGGAACAGCTTACTAAGGCCCAAAAGAACCTGTACGCAAGCCCAGTGAAAACACATGTTACTCTTTGGCCAACACCTTAGACACTGGCAAAAAACTGAGGTGCTCCTGGGTGGGAGGGGCTTATATAGGGGAGGGTACTTCCGGTTTGGAATTGGCCAGTGCCAACACCTGAAGGTAATCTATATAACCCATTAGTAATGACTAAGTCGCTCTGTGTCCCGTGATGTACGAAAAAGAAATGGTTAGACTCATGCCGGTGGCTGTCACTTATCAGTGGATTATTCTAAGTGTAGGTCGTGTATTAAGTGATGTAAAATGTGGACTCCCTGATTAGGTATGGGAATATGTCCGTATAACCCAAGCCAAAACCTGTGTGATGTGAGTAGAAAAATGAAATAGAGAAGAAAAAAAAAAAAATGCATGTGTGAAGGGTTGTGAAAAAAAAAATGCATGTGTGAAGGGTTGTGAAAAAAAAAAAAAAAAGCATGTGTAAAGGGTTGCACTAGAATCTAGAATTTCATATTGCAAATTTCAAGGAGAGGCATGTGTGTGTGTATGACGTGGGTGGATTATAATATGGGGGACAAAAATTGTCTCAATGACCAGTCCAGTTGTATCTGCCTGTGTGCGCGTAGTGCATTAAATTGATGCACGATATCGTTACATATGTGACATGAATTTAGGCAAGTGTGTCATAGAGATCTAAAGCCTTGTTGTAGGATCCAGATGCATATAAAATCAGAAAATCAACCCCATAAATGTATAAAACAAAAACGCACATGCCTGTCTATCATCAAATTAACACATAAGATGCCACAAATAAAGGACATGTGTGGCTCATGAATAATAAATACACATCAAGTTGTATAGACAACACAGTAATCTGTATATATGTGTGTGTATCCATGAAGGCTAGGCATAATCCCTAATCACAAAATTGGGCACAATATGACCTAAAACAAGAAATAATCAAAACACACATGTACAGTATGTGGAATACCTGCGTATAAAATAACACAATTAAAATTGGGATCAGTCGACCATCAGTTAAAAGTTTTTTGTGCAAAAGAGGAGACCAAGTCCCTTCCATTTCCTGAATGGTATATGGATAAAAGTCTAAAACTAAAAAGGAAAGGAGGGAAGGACAAAAGGTCCCCGAAAAATGACAGAACTTAAGATGGTATATGGCTGGCAAGCAACAATGGAGAATAATGGTGTAGATATTGGGAATGTTACAACAGAGACCTAGTCGGCACTCAATGATATGTGTGCACGGCAGTGTCCCCGCAACTAAAAGGCTAAGTCAAAGCAGGATGGAACAAGAATTAGTTATTGACTATATGCTGCAGCTTCCATGCCGTGCGTTGAAAAAACCTTATTCCCTGGAAAGGACACTGTGCAGGCGCGAGGACTAGTCATAGTAGTGGGAAACATCCCATTCAAAGTTAAGGCCAGACGGTATTCTCGTATCCAATGAGAAAATCCAAAAGACCTCACGCCTGGACAGTGTCCTGAACCTGTCACCTCCCCTGACAGGGGTGTTGATCCTCTCAATTCCCTGGATGGAGAGACTTGATACGTTCTTATGGTGCACAGAGATCCAATGCCTGGCAACATTTGTATTCCTATTCTTCTGGATATCATACAAATGATCGTACAATCTGTCCTTGAGTCTACGGGTCGTTCTTCCGACGTGTTGGATGTTGCATGATTCACACTTGATCACATATACCACAAACTTAGTGTTGCAATTAATAAATTGCTTGATGTTGACGGTATTCTGATTGGTGCTCGATTGGACTATATCGCCCATTTTGATATGTTTGCAATAATTGCAATGAGTCATGCCACATCGGAAGGTGCCCTGGAAGTGCAACCAATTAGCTACTGGGGGTTTACTGAAAAAAAGACTCAGTGATAAGCGACTACCCAACAGAAAGGGACGCCAAGCATCGAAGGGGTCAATTGCTAGATGGCTAAAACTGGCTATTTCTGAGGCTTATTCCCAGACGGGTTTGTCTCCTCCACAGGGAATACATGCACACTCTACTCGAGCTCTAGCCACTACATGGGCAGAAAAAGCTGGTGCCACCCCACATCAGATCTGTAAGGCGGCTACGTGGTCAAGCTATTTGACATTTGTCCATCATTACAGACTGGACCTGCTGTCAGCCGATGATCAGGCATTTGGCAGAAAGGTCCTGCAGGCTGTTGTCCCTCCCTAGTTGGTAAGTCTCGATTATCCTCTCATGTGCTGTCCTGAAAGACGATAAGTGAAAATTCAAGTTAGACTTACTGGTAACTTGTTTTCCAAGAGTCTTTCAGGACAGCAAGCTACCTGCCCTTCTTGGTTTGTATATATTGATGATATATATATAAATGTACATACATGCTGTGATTAACCATATTCTGATGTGTTCCAGCTTGGGCCGGAGGTACTCTACTACAACTGACGAGATGTGGGGAGTCGCCTCCTTTTAAATTATGGTGGAGATTGTGTTTCCTGTTTCCTAGTGGGTGGAGCCACTCATGTGCTGTCCTGAAAGACTCTTGGAAAACAAGTTACCGGTAAGTCTAACTTGAATTTTTTGGGGTGATGTACAGTGCCATTTGACCTCTAAACATGGTGTCTATGATGGCATCCAAAGAGTTAAATTTTGGTCTCATCTGACCAGACTATATTCTCCCAGTGGTAAGGATTTAAGTGCAGTGCTAAGTAGCTAGTGATATATGGAATAATGCAAACATATAAGTGACAGTGCACAATTAAACATACATTAATGACATTGCCTGCAAAGCAAGACTAGTATGCAAAATGGTGAGACAACGTAAACATATTGAGAACCTGAATATCCATTAAACTGCGTCAAGAGACACTTGGATGAGTCTAAAGTGAAAAAAAGTATGCAAAATTGGTGGCTATTCGGACTACCAGCCAAGGACGACTGACAGAGGTGTTTGCTCAATTCAGCAAGGAAACAATATTCACCATCAAATGTGCTACCACCACCAGTGAAGGTAAAGGGGTACTCTTACCAAATGGTGTGGGCTACCTGCCAGCAGCAGAGAGCCAAACATGCAAAACTGATGGGGTCTTTATCATCATAGGAACCAGCATGTGGATTGTACAGCAGTGCAGATTCGACAATCAAGCTTTCAGGGACCAACATCAAGAAAGCATAATGATTCAAGCTCAGCAAATAGAGACTCATCGCTCCACAAGTTAACATGGAGGAGTCATACAGGAAAAAAAGATCGCCACATAGCATAAAATAGCATAAAATCTTTGGCTAAAAATGTATTAAAGTATTGCACTTACATCAATGTAGCTAAAAACAGACCTTTTGTATAATGTGATCACAAGGAGAAGAACGCAGTGTTGTGAAGCCAGAGCAGTACATCCCAATGTTTCGTCTACCAAGACATCACCTCAGATGATATCTTGGTAGACGAAATGTACTGTGCTGGCTCCACAACACTGCGTTCTTCTCCTTGTGATCACATTATTCAAAGGCCTGTTTTTATCTACATTGATGTAAGTGCAATGCTTTATTTAATACATTTTTAGCCAAGGCTTTTATGCTGTGGTGATCTTTTTTTCATGTATGACTCCTTCCTGTTGATTGGTGGAGCCGATGAGTCTCTACAGGGTATATGCTGAGCTTGGATCGTTATGCTTTCTTGATGTTGGTCCCTGAAAGCTTGCATCCACCTAGGTAAGTATAAATCTAAAAAAAAAGAAACCCTGACTTCTCTTTTAAACGTGGAATTCTACTTTAACGGTATGGCTGGTGTATAGAGTTTTGAAACTAGGGTATTCTGTGTGGATAGTTCAGAAACTAGGGTCTTTGCTTCTGTGAATTATATTCATAATTTCTTTTAAATGTGTTTTTGTTTGCCATGTTTCTTTCAGATTCTTGCTACTGCCCTTATAGAATGCCACAAAAAATCAAGCTCACTTGGCAAACCATTGGCTTTAAAAGTGTTTGTTGCTGGAAGAAATCGTTTAGAAAATGATGGGGCTACTGCTTTAGCAGATGCATTTCGGGTATGCTCCATTTACATAGTAAAGATTACATTTGTTTGCTAGCTCATGGGCCTGTGTTGAGACTCTTTTTTTTTTTTTTTACGTTGGAACTGCTTTGCTTGCAAGCCATAGGAAATGCAAAGGTAATATATACGTGAAGAAGTGCAGTGCAGCCAAATACACAAAAAAATACATAATACAAAGTAATCAATAAATATACATATTTTGATAGAAAATCAATACATACCTGTATAAGTCTGTGCATTATATACATGTCCATATGCCCTCTGGTGTACCATCTTTTCCTTGTGCGTTTTGACCCCAAATTTATGTTGCACCAAAGTCCATCTCCGCCAAATCATTATATAAATGAAAATTTTGAAAAAAAAAAAACAATGTTTTTTACTTTCTGCTATAAAACACACCCAATATAAAAAAAATATTGAATTTCTTCATTAATTTAGGCCAAAATTTATTTTGCTACATGTCTTTGGTAAAAAAAAAAAATCCCAGTAAGTGTATATTAATTAGTTTGCGTAAAAGTTCTAGCGTCTACAAACTTTGTTATATATACTGGAATTTTTGTTTACTTTTTTAAACTAGTAATGGCGGCGGTCAGTGGCTTATAGTGCGGTGGGGAAATCTTGACACTAACTGACACTTTTTGGGAACTGACTTACTGACATCACCAGTTACACTAATACAGTGATCAGTGCTAAAAATATACACCGTCACTGTATAATGAGCCTGGCTGGGAAGGGGTAACATCTTGGGGTAATCAAAGGGTTAACAAGTGTTAATGTATGTAGTATGTGCTGCTTTTTACTACTGATCTATTTGTTTATTTTCCCTGCTTTGCAGAGAAAAGAAGCAAAACAATCATTCACTCTTTTCAGAGCCCTGTGTGGTTTGTCAACCCAGGGCTCTAGGCTGTGATTCGAAACAGCCCATCAGCAAGTCCCAGCCATGAATAATTGGCTGGTATCTGCTGCCAACTCCCACTGTGTCAAATTACAGCGGAGTAGGTGGGCACGCCCCAACCCGAACACCACTTCTGGCGCACGGGTATGTTGTTGTGCCTGTACGGGCCACCCTGTCACAGTAAATGTTCTACCGCCGCGGGTCTGGAAGCGGTCAATACATAGGTATTGCCTCCTTAAAGGAAAACCATCGGTATATCTGTGTATGTATGAAACCAAATGATCAGAGAGGCAAATACCGCTCCGGTGAGATATTCCTGTTTAACCCCTTCTCTGTGCAAGCAGGTGCCTGGTCCGTGACCCAGACAGTTCAGATGTATAAAAACAGAGGTTGACCACACTCCAATCACCAGAAATGTGAGCTTTATTGAATAAAATCAATGTACAAACACATCACAGATCCGAGATACAGGATGACAGCAGTGATGATTACCGCGTTTCACGCAGAATTCGATTACTCATATGCCTGTATGAAACAACTTTCTGCTGGCTTTGGGTATTTGATGACGTCACATGGCCCTGCCAGTGACACGTTTCATCACGTGACCTATGACTTCTTCAAAGGAGAAAAAAACTGTATTATTTGGTTGCACTGCACTTCTTCACATATTATTTTGCTGATGACATGATCGTTATTTAGCATCAACGCATGCAGTATTTTATACATAATTGCATACAAAGGTAGGTTGACATATCAAAAGCATAGCAGAGGTCAACTGCAGGTCAAAAGCTGCATATGCCATTGAACTCGTTGATCTCTAACACTTTTCAAACTAATTTTAAATGCAAACAGAATGCTCTTGACATTGCCCATCAACACAAGTCCAAAGCCTGTCGACACAAGACTTAAATGCATTCCAATATATTTTTTTCTATATTTACCTTAGTTTGGTTATGTTTGCAGCTAATTGGCACCCTGGAAGAAGTACATATGCCTCAAAATGGCATTAATCATCCTGGAATCTCTGCATTGGCTGAAGCTTTTAAATCCAACCCATTAATGAAAGTTATCAACCTTAATGATAATACATTTACAGACAAAGGAGGCATTGCTATGGCCGAGGTAGATAACGCTCTCTCTATCTCTCAAATTCATAACATTTTCTGTTGTATTGCTGTTGGGTGTTTTTTTTCTTTTGTAATTGTTCATTTTGCAGTAATGTGTGTGTGTGGTTTTCATAGGCTTTGAAGACACTAAGACAAGTGGAGCATATCAATTTTGGTGACTGTTTGGTGCGATCTAAGGGAGCATTGGCTATTGCATCTGCACTGAAAGGGGGATTACGTAAATTGAAGGTAGGTTTTTTCACAAATTATTGATGCTGGTGGTGCATACACAATAACTGGTGCAGATGCAGAGTGGTTGCATGTAAAGCCCCATCGGGCAGCACAGTGGTGTAGTGGATAGCACTTTCACCTAGCAGCAAAAAGGGTCGCTGGTTCGAATCCCGACCACGACACCATCTGCCTGGAGTTTACATGTTCTCCCTGTGTCTGCATGAGTTTCCTCCTGGTAGTCAGGTTTCCCCCTACACCCTACAACTCACATGCTGGTAAGTTAATTGGCTCCGGTCTAAATTGGCCCTAGAGTATGTATGAATGTGTGTTAGGGATCTTAGGTTGTAGGCCCCTTGAGGGTAGGGACTGATGTGAATGTACAATGTATATGTAAAGTGCTGCGTAAATTGACGGCGCTATACAAGTACCTGAAATTAAAAAAATATCCATATATCAGTAACAGATACTATATGAAGGTAATTCTGGTGGTATGCATGGTTGTGTGTTCCAGAGGAAAATCCCTTATTAAAGTTTTAAAGAGAGATTAATTAGATGCCATTATTGGTACACTCGCTGTACTGCACATGATCATCTAGCTTTTAAAGATTAGTAATAGTCTTTTGTTTAAGGACATTTCTATTTGTGTTATTTTTCAAGCATTATACTTATACACCTTCTTATGTCTTAAAATTTTTTTTTCGTTTATGCCAATTTGACTGTTTCAGGCCTTTATTCACTCAGTTATCTTTTTTTTTTATTTATTTTTTCCGATTTATCAGTTAAAATTACAGCTATAGAGAGGTATCCACTGGAGTTAGGTTTAATAGGCTCAGATGTTCTTCCAAACCTTAGAAAATTACAGTGATTCTAAATTCTTATATGGACAAACCCCCTAAGAGCAGCAGAACTCTGATAGACAAAATTAGTACATTTACAATTTGAGTGGGTTCAGAAATAATAGGATAAGGTCAACATCCTTTTTTGTTTTCTTTAAATACTAGATATAAATGTTTAACTTTATTGGGTGCAAAGCAGACTTCTGCCTCCTTCAACCGTGAAATAACCTTTCTCCTCATTGGCTCACTGGCTGTGGTTGACAGTAGCGGGAGCGAATGGCTCCCGCTGCTGTCTTGGCCAATGAGGAGGAAGAGACCCGGGAGAGCTGATGCTCTTGTGCACATCGCTGGATTAAGATGGGGCTCAGGTAAGTATTAGGGGTTGCTGGTTGGGCTCCTGCACACAGAAGTTTTTTTTACCTTCATGCATAGAATGCATGAAGGTAAAAGACCTTGAGCCTTTACAACCATTTAAATATAACCTGCACAACCCTGTCAGCCCCTTCAGTCCATACTGTCCTTGGAAATGTCAGAATAGTGGCCACTAGAAATCCTTTAGTATCTCTATGATCAAGAGGGCCCAGCTGGTGCAGCAAAAATAAAAATGAGGGCACAGGAATGTGTTAAAATGGTATATTTAATTAGAAACAAAATCACACCTGCATAGCCGTAAACATCTGTAGGTTTACAGAGATGTCAGCTGTACAGTGTCGTAAGATGCCTCTGAGTATTAAAACTAGAGCTAGGCTGCATCAATCAGAACTGATGCTGGCACACTTGATCCACTCCCTGGATGACATGTTCGGCTTCAGCGGCTGCTACAAAATCTTATAGAAAGATTCTTCCTGTGTTGTGAAGGCAACGTATTTCAGGCCCGGCCCATTTGTCAAGCCTACTTGCTGCACACTCCAAGCAGGTTTGCAACACAGTAGTGAATCAGGAGGACTACAGAATCCAGACTAGCAAAAAACAGGAGATGCTTTTCTAAAATGCAGCAGAGCTATTTACGAACATTCATATTAAAGAACATCTGGGTAGCAGTGACCATAACATAAGTTTGTTTCAATGTAAGCTGTAAACAAGCACATAATGGAAAGATGTTGGAGCACATTTTCCAAAGCCAATGGCTGCTCTCCAAGTTTAGACTGGGACGAAATATTGTCCTTGAAGAACACAGAACAGAGATGTGAATGCTTCAAATCGATTGTATGCAAACACATTGCAAAATATATTCCCATGGGCAATAAGTATTGACCTAGCCCCCAAAAGAACCACAGTAGCTCAAAATTTGAAACATATTGGGCCAGTTCACACCACATGCAGTCCAGTGCATTTTCTTTCTGCATCAAAAATGCATGGAAAGTAGGTTTTACGGTTTTCAATGGCATAGTTCACACCAGTGCTTGCATTCCAGTTCCAGAAAATAGAACATGCTTAATTTTTACTGCACTGGACTGTACTGGAATGCTGTAAAACGCACCAAACATGCACTGGAACACATATGTTCTTAAGGCTAAGAAAAAAGGGAAAAATGCACTGGACTGCATCAAAAGCACTGGAACACATCAAAAATGTGTCAAAAACACCCATGCAGAAAAGCATCTGGAACACATCCAAGCTATCTTTATTTCTATGGTGTGAACTGGTGTGAACTGGCCCTTAGGCAAAATAAAGATGAATAAGGTACCTGGGACCGTATGGTTTACACCCACATGTCCTCAAAGTGTTGAGCCCTGTTATTTTAAAGCCATTGTTTCTAATATTTAGCAACACTTTAATGGCTGGAGTGGTACCACTTGCACAAGGCCAATGTGGTGCCTTTATTTTAAAGGGGATCAAAAGCTTTACCAAGTAACCAGTTAATTTTCTATAATCAGAAAGATACTAGAGAGTTAACCACTTTCGGCCCAAACCAATTTTGGCATCCCTCTCCTACATGTAAAAATCATATTTACTCTTTCGTCCATGGACCGACACAGCTTCTCTATTGACAAAGTGGGTATTATCCGTTAATTAGGAGTGACTAGGCAGAAAAACTTGTAAAAAGTGTTGCATCACACCTTCTACAGTTTTTTTCTGTCTAGCAAGGAGTAGGACATGGCTCCCTTCGGGCCCATTGGTCCGGGGGGGAAAAAAAAAAATATATATATATATATTTTTTTCCATTTGTTGTTTCCTGCGATCTTCGATCAACTGCCGACTGGGTGACAGGCTGGATCCTCGATCCTTGTAGTCTCCCCAGTTTCGGCCATCGAGCATGTGCCGACCATAGCTACGCGCTGGGTTTTCCACGACATGCCCGTCGCTCCACGGGTGGCCGGTGAGCCTACGCTCCAGGGCCTGCATCGGACCGCTCAGCTTCGGCTGACCTTACGGCCGAGTCGCAGCAGCCTGGCCGGTGAGCTTACGCTCCAAGGCTTGCATCGGACCGCTCAGCTTCGGCTGACCTTATGGCCGAGTCGCAGCAGCCTGTCCAGTGAGCGTCATGCTCCAGGGCATACATATGATCGTCCCTTCTGGGTCCAATCACAGCATGCCTGGCCAACAGTCACCTTTCGTGCGCGGACGATGATCTGTTTGGAATGTCTTCCAGCATAATACATGCAGGATAGGTAAGTAAAACTCCCCTGCCTCGGCTGGGTGATTTAGCTGGACATTCCTGGAGAGATCAAGTAAGTGATTGTGGCCCCTTTCTTTCCTCTCTCCCTGCCTTTCCCTCCTCCCTGGGCTTCTAGCTAAAGGTTGCTGGGTGCTGGGGGTCACCTAGGGGGTTCCACTGGAGCGGGGCTGGCTGTAACTAACATTTAAAAGAAATGTCATTTCTGCGTACCTGTGTGTGTGTCCTTCCTCCTCCATGCTGTCGGCGGCCATTTTGAGGTGGTCCATGCCAAGTTTGGCCTCTTGTGACTGCCCGGCGGCCATCTTTCTGTGGTTCGGCCACACCCACTGGCCCCTATCAGGTGATCGGCGGCCATGTTTGTCCACCCTGTATGCATAGATTGCCATTCGGCGGCCATCTTTTTGTGGGCTACGGCTTCTTGACCTCTATCTTCGGCTCCGCGGCCATTTTCTTGGAGCCCACATTATCTTGCATACAGACTTTTTTGGCAGCTATTTTGCGAGAGCCTCCGGCCTCTAGGGTGCATTACACTGGCGCGAAAATTCACACAGGAAGTGCTGATAAAAGAAGCAGACTGACACAGCAGCAGAGGGACAGCATCACAGGCGCAGCACACGGCAGCATAGCAGTACCTATCCAGGGTGGTGAGTCCTCTGGGTGACCCAGCCTCTCTGCAGCACAGGAGGGTGGCCTATTGATATCTTGCCTGGAGCCCTGTGGGTGTCAGCGTGTGGTCAGCATGGCATCTGAGCCAGATGTCTTCTCCCCTGAAACACCAGATTTAGCAGCTGGTGTCCCTGAGGTGTCTATGGACGCTATGTCGGCAATCCTAGAGGCGTTTGCTGCCAGGGTGGAAGCAGCACACGGGAATACAGGGGGTAATAAACGCCCCCGTCCCCTGCAATCTTCTGGGGATATTTCTGATGCAGAACCAGGTCCAGCTACGGCTCATGGTCCAGATTCTGATGCATCAGAGACTGCAGACCGTGACCGATCGGACAGTGAGGAGGACTCCAAGTCCAGGTCAGTACGCGAGACTGCTTTGGTATCTGACCTTATTACTGCAGTGCGGGATACGCTAAAGTTGGAAAATACTGCAGAAGTAGCAGATACTCCAGTCCCCTTTGGGTTTCGTAAACCTGCCCACACTGCTAAGGTGTTCCCTTGTGTGTCTTATTTTGACAAACTCTTATACAAGGAATGGGAGAACCCACTGAGGGTCTTTACAGCCCCAAAGAGGTTTGCAGTACGGTACCCCTTTGAGGAGAGTTTTCTGAAGATATGGACCTCTCCCCCTATAGTGGACCCTTCGGTGTCCAGACTTAATAGAGTCACCACTATTCCAGTAGAAGGGGCTCCTGTTTTCAAGGACCCTGTGGATAAGAAGGCTGAAGCACTCGCTCGCTACCTATACTCAGTGGTAGGCTCGGCAGTACGCCCGGCATTGGCGGGGGCCCTAGTGTCTCAGACACTTACTGAATGGGCAAAATTGCTACTCCAGGGGTTAAAGGAGCGAGATGCTCCTCCTAATGAGATAACTTTGGCCGACCAGTTGGTCCAGGGCCTTAAGTTTGTCTGCGAGTCAGACATGGATACTATTCCCCTGCTGTCAAGAGCTTCGGTTTATGCAGTAGCAATACGCCGCCTGATCTGGCTAAAGGGCTGGTCTGCGGACCAGACTTCCAAGAAAGCCCTGTTGGATCTGCCTTTTAAGGGCGACAGACTTTTTGGGGCTTCTCTGGATGACATCATCAAGGATGCCACAGGAGGTAAAAGCACTTTGCTTCCCCAAACTAGCAAGAGTAAGGGACCACGCCAAGGGCCCTCCTTTACTGCACGTAAGCGTTTTTTTCGCCCCCTTAAGGCGACAGGGAAAAGACCCCAGGCCGATAAAGTGCCTACCCAAGGACAAAAGCGCCCTTGGTCCCGCAGACCCAACAAGCCTGCGGACAAATCTGCGCCCACATGAAGGTCCGCCCCCACCCAGCTCTCGGGTGGGGGGACGTCTTCGCAAATTCGCGACTCAGTGGACTGCTCTAGTCTCCGACAGGTGGGTTTGCGAAGTAATCTCCTCAGGCTACAAGATAGAATTTCTCTCTTGTCCACCGGACAGATTCATCACCTCCAATCTCCAGCTACTACCGACCCGTCTGGAGGCCCTGTATGGGGCGGTCCAGGGTCTACTGGAACGCGGGGTAGTTATTCCAGTTCCAGAACAGGAACGGGGTCAGGGTTTTTACTCAAATCTGTTCATTGTGCCGAAGAAGGAGGGGGTTCGTCCAATCTTGGATCTCAGAGCCCTCAATTGCTTTGTGAATGTACAAAGATTTCGGATGGAGTTGGTTCGATCTGTAGTCACGGCTCTCCATCCGGGGGACTTTCTGGCCTCCTTGGACATCAAGGACGCATACCTGCATGTCCCCATATACTCCAGACACCAGAGGTTTCTGCGATTTGCTATCGGGAAGAACCACTACCAGTTTGTGGCCCTCCCGTTTGGCCTTGCCTCAGCACCCAGGACATTCACCAAGGTGCTCGCTCCGATTCTGGCACTTCTAAGACAGCGGGGTATCGCTATCACAGGTTACTTGGACGACCTTCTGCTGAAGGCCCCTTCAAGCTCAGAATTAGAGGTAAGCGTGTCCATTAGCTGTCAGACTCTTCGAGACTGTGGTTGGATACTAAACACGCAAAAGCCAGTATTGGTGCCCACTCAACGCCTAGTGTACCTGGGGTTAATTCTGGATTCCTCAGAGGCAAAGGTATTCCTCCCTGTGGAGAAGTTGCAGACCCTCCGGGCTGCAGTACGGCAGCTGACTTCCAGGAATTGGTCGTCACTCCGTTTTTGCATGCGAGTGTTGGGCCTCATGGTAGCCTCCTGCGAGGCGGTCCCATATGCTCAATACCACACTCGAGTGTTACAGAAGGAAGTTCTGTCCAGATGGAACAGATGCCCTTCATCTCTGGATTATCAAATCCGAGTGAGCCACCTAGTCAGGAGATCCCTGGTATGGTGGCTGACAGCACCGGCTCTAATGGCCGGGAAGTCATTTCTTCCGGTTTACTGGATAGTGATCACGAGGGACGCCAGCCTTACAGGTTGGGGGGGGAGTCTGGGGTGTCCAGTCGGCGCAAGGTCGCTGGACCCCAGAGGAAGCCCTCCTGCCGATCAATGTCCTGGAGATCCGGGCGATCAAGCTGTGCCTCTTCAAATGGTCTCAGAGACTGCAAGGGCGTCCAGTCAGACAACGCCACAGCGGTGGCATATGTCAATCATCAAGGAGGAACAAGAAGCTCAGCTGCAGCATCGGAGGCTGCTCGCATCCTGAAGTGGGCAGAGAAGAGCGTACCGGCACTATCGGCCGTGTACATTCCGGGTGTGGAAAACTGGCAGGCGGACTACCTGAGCCGCCAGATGCTGGACCAGGGAGAATGGTCCTTACACCCGGAGGTGTTCCAACTCCTCTGCCAAAGATGGGGCACACCAGACGTAGATCTTCTGGCTTCCCGACTCAATCGGAAGGTATTGAGATTTGTGGCCCGGTCAAGAGACCCATGGGCAGACGCAACGGACGCATTGGTAGCATCGTGGGGTCAGTATCGGCTAATCTATGCCTTCCCTCCCTTAAGGCTTCTTCCTCTTCTGCTCCGCAGAGTGGAGGCAGAGGGAATTCCAATGATCCTAATCACTCCAGATTGGCCTCAGCGTCCTTGGTACGCCGATCTAGTACGTCTGGTAGCAGACGTCCCCTGCGCCTACCACTACGGAAGGACCTGCTATCGCAAGGTCCCATATTCCATCCTGCTTTACAGTCATTGGCTTTAACGGCATGGCTGTTGAGAACCAGGTACTGAGAGACCGGGGCCTGTCAGACTCAGTAATCTCTACTATGAGAAGTGCTCAAAAACCGTCCTCTAGGAAGGTTTATCACCGCACTTGGAGGGCCTACATCTCCATGTGTGAGGAAATGAAATGGCATCCGCGTACCTATTTGGTTTCCAGAATCCTGCTGTTTTTACAGCATGGGGTGGACCAAAGGCTTGCCCTAAGTACGATTAAGGGTCAGATATCTGCCCTGGCTGTCTTTTTTCAGCGACCCCTGGCGACTCACTCTCTCGTGAGTACATTTGTGCAGGGGGTTCGACATGTGGCCCCTCCGGTCCGTCCCCCGTTACCTCCGTGGGACTTGAACCTGGTCCTCTCGGTGCTTCAGAAGGCACCGTTTGAGAAGATTAGAGATATTCCCCTATTGACACTTTCTCAGTAAGTGGTCTTTTTGGTGGCTGTTACGTCAGTTAGACGAGTCTCTGAGCTGGCAGCCTTGTCCTGCAAGGCTGCCTATTTGATTTTCCACAAGGATAAGGTGGTGCTGCGGCCGCAGCCTTCCTTTCTTCCGAAAGTCGTTTCGGCTTTTCATCTCAACGAAGACATTGTACTTCCATCCTTGTGTCCTCATCTTGCACTAGAATTATTGCTCTAGCTTTAAGCTCTTCGCTGCGATACATTGTGGGGTTTGAATGTCGTTTACATATGCTGGCCCGACCTACGTATGTGTTCACTTGTGCGGGGATGGAGGCGCTTTAAAAATGTACATTTCTCTTATCGTCCATGGACTGACACAGCTCTCATACTGTTTACGTGTGGGTATATGTCCCTGCTCGCAGGAGAAGATCTTTGCAGAATGTTATATGTTAGAAACATACATTCTAGAACAAAACCAGAGCTGAACAGCCCTGCCCAGGGGGGCGGTCCCTCCGGACATAACCCTCCTACCTGCAGCCAGCAGCCCCAGTTTTTTTCTGCCTAGCAGAAGGAGAAGACGTGGCTCTCTCAGGAGCCAGTCTCCTGGAAGATTTTACTTTTAACTTTTATTCCTTTGGGAATTTTATTATTTTATTTTTGAGACCTTCAATCAACTGTCGGCTGGGCAATAGGTTCGGTACACTGGTATCCTCGTAATCTTCCCTGTCCGACCATTGAGCGTGCTGATCCTCACCTTGTGTGCGTAAGACTCAGTTCACGACATGCCCCATGACTCCAGGGGTGGCCGGGTTGCTTTTATGCTCCCGCGGTCCTCTCAAGATTGAACAGTACCTGTCTGTATCTTTCACGGTGGACCGGGCTGACAGCTACGCAGTACTACTCTGTGATAGGTCTGTCTGAAACAAGCCAGTGGGTCCCTCTGGGTCGGGTAAGTAGTCTCTCCTGCTGCAGGTGAGTACATGCTGGCTGTGTTTCTTTATATGGGGGGTTTCTCCCTGTCTCCCCCCCTGTTATGCTGCTCTCTGCACCCTGTACTGGTGCTGTGCTGTGTGGGGGTGCTTGGGGGTCACTCTGGCCTGGCTGGGGGCGCTCATGTCTTTTTAGTGGACTCTGGGAGAGGAGCAGTGTTTTGGTGTGTGGGTATTTTACTTTACTGTGTGCGCCATTAGCACTGTGAGGTGATTTTGAAAACCGCGCTCGGTGACCATCTTGCAGTGGATCAATGGCGCAGTAATGCATGCGGCCGGCGGCCATTTTATTGAAGCCGCGGCACTTTTACTTTCAGTTTCGGCCTCTATCAGCGCTGCTGCGGCGCGAATTTAACATCTCACAATCTCCTCAAACTTCACTTTCGCTGCAGCACAGTTTCATAGAACTGAGCGGTTCTTACAAGGGTTGGTGAGTCCTCTGGGTATCCCCTCCTCAGCTTTAGCGCAGCCAGTTTGTGGACTGTGTTATTCACTATAATAGTGTCTAAAGGTCTCAGAGGGTGGACTGTATTATTCACTGTAATGGTGGATAAGGTCTTAGAGGGTGGCAGTATGGAGTCTAGTTCACCTGCTTCTCCACACTTGTCTGAGGCAACTGGCAGTGCTCCTGCACCTGCGGTCCCTAGCGACTAGTTGCCAGCAGTCCTGGAATCATCCTTTTCAGGATGAAAGCGGTGTGAGAGCGCAAGGGAGCTGTAAAGCCCCACACATTTTCCTGTAGGGGAGTGCTCTGTCTCAGATATGGGCCTAGCTACTGCTGCTCAGGCCCTAGCTCTGAGGATTTTCATGTTTTTGAACAGGATATTCCTTGTGAGGAAGACCCCAGTTCTGAATAACTGACAGGGTGCTTGTAAGTGAACTCATTACTGCTGTGAGGGACACTCTCAAGCTGAATGTTGAGGTTGAGGGACCTCAGGTGGAAGCTGTCTCCTTTGGTTCCTTTAAAGCCGTTTATTCAAAAAAGGGTTTTCCATATGTGCCTTTTTTTGATACAATCATTGACCAAGTCTGGGATAAGCCGCAGAAGACTTTGACTGTCCCGCGGCGCCTAGCCATGAGGTACCCCTTTGAGGAGGACCTGGTTAAGAAGTGGGCTCTCCCCCCAGTGGACGACCCCCCCGGTCACCCGTTTGAATAAGGCTACCACGCTCCCAATGGAAGGGACTCTTGCATTTAAGGTAGGGCTTGACAAATTTGCTTGGAATCTAGGAGCCAGCTAAAAAAGTTAGGAGCCAGGAACGCGCCCCATACCGCCGAGCTCGCGCGCAGAAGCGAACGCATATGAAGGCGGTGTTCCAACCACACATGTGAGGTATCGCCGCGATTGGTAGATCGAGAGCAATAATTCTAGCCCTAGACCTCCCCTGTAACTCAAAACATGCAACCTGTAGAATTTTTTTCAACGTCGCCTATGGAGATTTAAAAGGGTAAAAGTTTGTCGCCATTCCACAAGTGGATGCAATTTTGAAGTGTGACATGTTGGGTATCAATTTACTCAGCGTGACAATATCTTTAACAATATAAAAAAAAAAATTGGGCTAACTTTACTGTTGTCTTATTTTTTAATTAAAAAAAAAGTGTTTTTCCCAAAAAAGTGTGCTTGTAAGACCGCTGCGCAAATACGGTGTGACAAAGTATTGCAACGACCGCCATTTTATTCTCTAGGGTATTAGAATAAAAAATATATATAATGTTTGGGGGTTCCAATTAGAGGGAAGGAGATGGCAGTGAAAACAGACAGGGGAAGCTCCATTAGCATTGCTGCTTGTCTTGTCATACCAACGGCCACCAGAAGATGGCGCCAGATCACAGAAGGAAGCATAGGCCTGAAGAAGGCCGCGGCCTCAATTACCGGCCGGCACGGCCCGACGCGATCGCGCGGGGGGGGGGGGGGTTCACACAGGATACCCCAGCTGTGCTGCGCCAGGTCGCTAATTACAGTCGCAATGGCGAACTGGCGCCCGGGGTTTGTCGAACCCTGATTTAAGGATCCCACTGACAGGAGGTCAGAATTGGTGAGTAGAACTAGGTTTACTTTATTGGGGTCCGCCTTACGCCCTATAGTGGCGGCGACACGTGTGTCTCAAGACACTCACACGATGGGCAAAGATTTTGCACCAGACGGTACAGGAGCATAATCTCCCTCCTGAGACCATTTCCCTGGCTCACCAACTTGCGCAGGGTTTAGTCTCCGTGTGCGATGCCACTTGGATGCGGCCCCTTTAATATCTGGGGCCTCTATCTCTGCTGTGGTGCTGTGCCGCCTTATCTGGCTGAAATGGCCCTTTAGGCGGTAGACTGTTTGGGGCCGCCCTGGATGACATTGTTGTTTATGTCACAGGGGGTAAGAGCACCTTCCTTCCTCAGTCTGTTAAGGAAAAAGAGCCCCACCGTGGGCCGGGCCCTTTCTTTCCGGCACAGGAGTTTTTTCGTCAGTCAGAATTCACGGGTAAGCCCGCCGAGACTGAAAAAAGTGCAGCTGGGGGACATAAGCGTCCCTGGGTGCGTAAGCCTACCAAGCAAGCTCCCAAGCCGCCGCCACAGGAAGTCTTGCTCCTGCCCGACTCTGGGGTGGGGGGACATCCTTGCAGGTTCATAGTTCGGTGGACCTCCCGGATCTCAGACCGGTGGGTGTGCGAGGTGGTCACCTCAGGATACAGGATAGAGTTCCGTACCTGGCCCACAGACAGATTCTTTCCCTCAATCTCCCTCTCCTTCCTGCCCTTCGGGCGGCCCTCTTAGGGGCCGTACAGGATTGATCAGGTCTGGAGTGATTGTGCCGGTTCCGTCACAGGAGAGGTTTCAGGGTTTCTACTCGAATCTGTTTGTAGTCCCAAAAAAGGGACGGAGTTTGGACAATCCTGGGCCTCAAGGCCTGAATGATAAAAGGCAAAGTCAACCAGCGCAAATAACCCTAAACAGACAGCAGCTGAAACACTGATGCCGCGTACACACGATCGTGATTCACGGCGGTGAAAACACCGCCGTGAATCACGACATGAAATAAAATGAAAAACGAGGGAACGGCATTTTCCCCCACACACGACCGGTTTTCCCGTCATTTTTTTCTTTGTCGAGAAAAACGACCGTCTGTGGGCTCCGCGGCAGTGTCTCCCTATGGGAAAACTGCCGCGGAAAAAAATGATGGAAAAAACGATGAGAAAATTTAGAACATGTTCTAATTTTTCTCATCGTGATTAATGCCGTTTTTCCCGTCGGGAAAAACAGCAAAAAGCCCACAGACGATCGTTTTTCTCGTCCAAAGGAAAAAATTTCATTTTTCCCGACGGAAAAAATTTCATTTTTCCCGACGGGAAAAATGATCGTGTGTACGCGGCATGAGGTTCAAAATATCAAATCCCCATGAAAAACTATAAAAAAGCAGTGCAGCGCAAACATAAAAAAACACAAAATGATTAAAAGACTAAAAGGATAGAAACAGTCCAAAAGTCTTTCATAGATAAAGAAAACACCAATCAGTGTTCAATAGGTGACTTCTAGATTCTTTAAAGTGACTTGTGTGACGACCTCCACTACTGATAATGGTTAACAGCTCACCTCAGCAAGTGGACCCCTGAGATAGTCAGTCAGGTCACTTAAGCAGTTCCCTTTCTGGGAAAGACAGACATCAGAACTGTAGTTAATCCACACCAGGTAGAACAGATGTAATCAGAGCGCTGGTCAGTCTCACACCAAGTAATCCAGAGAGTCCGATCCAAGAAGCCAGATATAAAATGAGAAGCATCCAACTGATAAGGAAATTGAGATGATACGGAATATGGATAGGGGTCTGTTGGTTTCTAATAATATTAAACAAACTAATATTAGTATTTCCAACTATAAGATGGTATTGAATTACAACATCCAGCATAAGAAATTTGAGAGACTTGTATCAAAAAATTGGTCTGTGTTAAAACAGGATAAAGTGTTAGGACCTTTATTGCCTGAACGACCATCTTTTATTTACAAGAAGGCCCCGTCATTACGTGACAAACTGGCACCTGGTGTATTTGATCCACCGGTCCAGTCTGAGAATAGGTTTTTTTCTTTCCTCTCTGGTTTCTACGCATGTGGACGTTGCACAGCTTGTAAACACTCTTAAGTGTAATATTAAAAAGCGAAAGGAATTTCTTGCTACGGCCACCAATAGACAATATAAGATTGACCAATTAATTACGTGTACCACCATTGGGGGTTGTTTACATGCTCGAATGTGAATGTGGTCTCCATCTATGAAAGACTTTTGCACTGTTTCTATCCTTTTAGTCTTTAAACATTTTGTGTTTTTTTATGTTTGCGTTGCACTGCTTTTTTATACTCAAGGCCTGAATTCCTTGGTGATGGTGCAAAAAGTTCTGCATGGAATCCATTCGCACGGTGTTCGCTACACTCCATCAAGCGGATTTTCTGGCGTCCTTGGACATCAAGGACGCCTACTTGCATGTTCCGATCTGCGCAAGTCACCAGTAGTTTCTGCGCTTGCAATCGGCGAAGTCCACTTTCAATTTGTGGCTCTTCCCTTCGGCCTAGCCTCGGCACCAAAGGTGTTTACCAAGGTGCTTGCTCCGGTTCTAGCTTTGCTGTGACAGCGAGGCATTGCTATCGTGGGCTCTCTGGACGATCTTCTTCTAAGAGCAGGCAAAGGCTCTGAATTGTAGTGTGACTATTGTCAGTCAGACCCTTAGGGACTTTGGGTGGCTCCTGAACATTCAGAAGTCGGTCCTGGTCCCGGCTCACCATTAAGAGTATCTCGGTCTGATCCTGGACTCCTTGGAGGCGTAGGTATTCCTACCCCTGGAAAAGTTACTGACATTTCAGTCTGCAGTGCGGGTCCTGACGTCCCGAAAATGGTCGTCAACCCATTTTTGCATGAGAGTCCTGGGACTCATGGGGGCCTCGATCGAGGCCGTTTCGTATGCCCAATCACACACACGGGCATTGCAATAAGAGATCCTGTCCACTTGGGACAAATCCCCGTTGTCCTTGGATCTTCAGATCCAGATGAGTCACCCAATCAGGGCGTCCCTGGCGTGGTGGTTGGGGTCCCCGGCTCTTCGGTCCGGGAAGTCGTTCCTCCCCATCCAGTGGATGGTGATTATGACGGACGCCAGCCTGACGGGCTGGGGTGGAGTCTGGGGAGTCCTGTCAGCCCAAGGGCTTTGGACTCTGGACGAAGCCCGTTTACCGATCGATGTTCTGGAAATACGGGCAATCAGACTGTGCCTCTCCTCGTGGTCTCTGTCGGCTGTCTACATACGAGCGTAGACAATTGGCAGGCGGACTATCGGAGTCGCCAGACGCTGGACCAGGGAGAGTGGTTCTTACACCTGGGGGTTTTTCAAATTCTGTGCCGGCGGTGGGGCATGCCGGATGTGGACCCGATGGCCTATCGACTCAATCGTGAGGTGTCGAGGTTTGTGGCCAGGTCCAGGGATCCTTGGGCGGATGCCTCGGATCCGTTGGTGGCCCCATGGGGTCATTATCACCTGATATCTGTTATCCTCCGCTGCAGCTGCTACCTCGCCTGCTGCGCAGGGTTGTGGCCGAGGGGATTCTGGTGATCCTCTTTGCGCCGGATGGGCCTCGGCATCATTGGTACGCTGATCTGGTACGTCTCATCGCGGACGTTCCTTGGCGGTTGCCAATGAGGGAGGACCTTCTGTCTCAAGGTCCTATTTTTCATCCTGTTTTACAGTCTCTGGCTTTAACGGCACAGCTATTGTAAGCCAGATGCTGAGAGTCCGAGGTCTCTCGGATTCAGTCATTTTGACCATGTTAAGCAGAAGTCTTCCGCTAGAAAAATATATCACCGTACCTGGGAAGCTTACACCGCTATGTGCGAAGAGCTGGACTAGCGTCCACAGATGTATTCCGTCCCCAGTATCCTGCGGTCCTTGCAGCGTGGCGTGACCCAAATGCTTTCTTTAAGTACCATTAGGGGTCAGATTTCGGCCTTGGCTGTCTTCTTTCAGCAACCGCTAGCGGGTCATTCCTTGGTTAGCACCTTTGTGCAGGGGGTTCGCCATGTGCTCCCTCCTGTTAAACCTCCTCTCCCTCCTCGGGATCTGAATTTGGTGCTCTCGGTTCTCCAGGAACCTCACTTTAAAAATATCAGAGATATTCCCCTCTTGACCTTGTCTCCGAAGGTGGCCTTCTTAGTGGCCATTACTTCTGTCAGACGGGTGTCTGAGTTGGCGGCCTTGTCCTGCAAGTCGCCCTATTTGGTCATCCATAAGGATAAGGCTGTGTTGCGTCCGCGACCTTCCTTTTGCCAAAGGTGGTCTCGGCCTTTCACCTAAATGTGGACTTTGTGCTCCCGTCCATGTGTCCTCACCCATCGCATCCCAGGGGGTTTGCGCTTCACAAATTGGATGTGGTACGTGCTATGACTCACTAGTTGTGTCTGTCTCTGGTCCGAAACAGGGCCGAGCGGTGTCGTCTGCCACCATTTCTAGGTGAATCAGACAGACTGTTTATACAGGCCTATGCCATTAAGGGGCGGGCGCCTCCCTTTCCGGTTACGGCACATTCCACCAGGGCAATTGGTGCTTCCTGGGCTTTCCGACATCAAGCGTCGGAAAGCACACATCAAGTGTGCAAGGCGGCGACCTGGTCGTCCATGCATGCCTTTTCAAAATGCTATAAGGTTGATGTTTGGATGCTTCATTCGGCCGCAAAGGGTTGCAGGCCGCTGTTTAATGTTGCAACTCCTCAGTTGAGGCGCTCTGCTGGTTTGGAGTGAAGTTTTGGCTGTTCCTTTACTATTTGCTCCCACCCTTTTCTTATACTGCTTTGGGACGTCCCACACATAAACAGTATGAGAGCTGTGTCAGTCCATGGACGATAAGAGAAAATAGGATTTTTGTACTCACCGTAAAATCCGTTTCTCTGACGTCCATGGACTGACACAGCACCCACCCTTCTTTTAAGGTTTGTGTGACAGAACCCACTGTCCCTGTGTGTTTTGGAAGGGACTGTGGGCTGGCCTCTTACCCACAGATTATGGCCCAGAAGAGACTGAGAGACTTGGGGACAAGCTGTCATTGAGATAATGTAATGTAATGCTACATCCCTTCTCCCCCGTCCCCCTCTTGTTGCTGTGTTTAACTGTGTTGGTTCATGGCACATAGACAATGGTCTGGACTGCAGACATCTCTCCACAGGGGATGTGTATTGAAGGGCTGCCTGCTTACCATAATCCCTTTATGTTTAACTGTAGTCTCTGTTTTAATGTTCAGTTCCCATTGGTTCTTCCTTGTCCCCTACCCCCCCCCTCTATGACAAGGCTAAGGGGAGTGTCCCTAACTGTGTGTAAAAGTGTATGTTTTGTATTTAATAAACTGTTGATGCTCTGCATGTTTAACCCTCAACCCTGTGTGAATTGTCTCGTGATTGAGGGGTTAAGGGCTGGTTAGGGCGAATCTTCAGGCTGCGGGTGCGTTTGGAGGACAGGAGACACAGATCTGGTGGATGTGCCCACCTTGGGTATCTGAGATCCGTTAGTTTGTACTGCTTGTTACAAACGGAGGCTGCTGGCTGCAGGTAGGAGGGTTATGTCCGGAGGGACCGCCCCCCTGGACGGGGCTGTTCAGCTCTGGTTTTGTTCTAGAATGTATGTTTCTAACATCTAACATTCTGCCTAGATCTTCTCCTGCGAGCAGGGACATATACCCACACGTAAACAGTATGAGAGCTGTGTCAGTCCATGGACATCTGAGAAACGGATTTTACAGTGAGTACAATAATCTTATTTTTTTTTAATTGTTTTATTTTTACACTTTCCCTGGAAAAAAATTATTTTTGATCACTTTTATTGCTATTACATCGAATGTAAACATACCTTGTAACAGAAATAGGGCATGACAGGTCCTCTTTACAGAGAGATCTGGGGTCTTAGTCCCCACATCTCTGCTCTAGGCTGGAAAGCCTAAGATCAAAAAATAAATAAATGAAAAAGCGTGGCTCAAGTCCACCAGTCTCTGGATTTAATAATATCCTTAACCACCTGAAAGGGGTGCTCCACTTAGTTGTAGAAATTCACTTTGAACTCCACCTTATTTCCATAACTCTCTTTAGGTATTTAATGTACAAGCAGTAAGGTGAGAGGACATCTAATACCTACAGAGAGTGATGGAAATAAGGTGGAGTTCAAAGTGAACCGTGCCATTACCTGGAGGCAGGGCTACCACGAGGCAAACTGCTGCCTAGGACGCCTGGCCGCTGATTTCCCTACTCTCTGTCAACGCGCTATGTATGTGTTCGGCGCTGTATTATAAATGTTATAACCTCTAGTGGGTCGCTGCTGGGACAAAGTGTGCACATCTAGGGGGATACAGGGGATGCCTCTGCTGCATGTTACTCAGGCAGCTGCTCTGTAGTGTCATTATAGAGGCGCAACACTGGGGGATATGTCCTGATGGAACGGAAACAAACATCCCCTGCGTGCCTCTACGATCAGTGCTCTCTACTGTAGCCACATGCTTCCTTTAGCACCTGCTCCTGTCACACTAATGCTCGGGCAAAGGGGGTGGATCGAGGCGCGGAGCCAGGGGGCGGCAAAATGAGGTTTCGCCTGGTGTGTCAAAATTCCTTGCACCTGCCCTGCTTGGAGGGACTGGCATTTAGAAGGTTTAAACAGGCAGGGAGGAAATGTGATATCACCTCCTCACTGCCTGTCAAATTTCTCTGAAAAGGGACCTGAGCATGGATCACTTTTCAGTGAAGTGGCAGTACCTGCTGCAAGTGAGTACAATCCTTTAAGCTCACACTGGTGTGCTGCAGTTTTTCTTAACCGCAGTCCCTCAGACTTCTTTTAGGTTGCACGTTTTTGCTGCATTTTCTGAAAGTTCACCAAAGATGCAGCATACGGGACATTTTGTGAACTTTCAGAAAATGCAGTGAAAATGTGCAAACCAATAGAGGTCTATGGGATTAGGGGCAACATGCAGGAAGACTGCCACTACACCAGCACTGCAGCATGCCAGTGTGAGCCCACATCATGGCACATAGGACAAGATACTGTTACAGGCTGCTAGAAATAAAACTCAGCTGCAGAGAGGGGGAGGGAGGGATTTGGGAGAGAGAGCAGGAAGGAAGGGAGGAGAAGCTCCCAGGAGGCTCACTGGATTCGAGCCGACTGCTCAGTTTTAACTTTCCTGCCCTCACAGACAGCACAGGGGCTGCCCAGTATGAATGGGGAAAGAGAGAACATATCCAGCCTATGCCAGCCATTTGTGTGGAAAAGGGAGAGGCTGGGCTGCGCTCTATAACAGACTGTCAGCCCTATGACAAAACACATCACTGGCTCACAGTACTGCATGGCAGACATCTCAAGTATCCCGCAAGGTGCGGGAGACTCCCGCATTTCTGCAGCTGCACCCGCAAGTGCCTCGCGATCTCCTGGGTATGATCGGTGTGACAGAAAATGGCTGTGAACACCGATCTCCTTTGTATAGATTTTTAGCTACCAGACACTTCTCCTTCTCTCCCTCCCGCGGCTGTCAGCTAAAAAGCTATACAGGGAGATCGGTGATCACAGCTGTTTTCTGCTGCCGCAGTGATCATTCCCTGCTGTTCTATGTGCTCCTCCCCCGGCCCCCTCCGTGTCCTTCTCCGCCCCCCTGTTCTCCTCCCTCCCCGTGTTCTCTTCTGCCGCCCCTGTCGTCCTCCTCCGCCCCCCCCCCTGTTCTCCTCCGGCCCTGTGTTCTCTTCTGCCGCCCCTGTCCTCCTCCGCCCCCCCCCCCCCGATTCCCCCGCAGCCGGCTCCCCTCCTCTCTCGCCGGCTGCGGTGGGGGGGGAAGAACTGTCAGGAATTGGACACAGTGAGCGAGATCGCTCCTGTGTCCTGTGATAACTGAGCAGAGTGCTCAGTTTATGAATGAACAGGAGCCTCTGTCTCCTGTTCATTCATCTTTAGTGCTGAGAAAGGGACTGGGGAATGTGTCCTCAGTCCCTTTGTTTGTCTCAAAGGGGAGATGTCAGAGGTCTGATTAGACCCCTGACATCTCACCAATGCCCCCAAAAAAATATAAAAACAATTATTGTTAATTTTTTTGAAAAAAAGTGTAAAAAATAAAATAAACTACTGACACCACTCTCACCTGCCCTACCAACACTGTGTCCACTGCCCCAACCCCCTCCCCCCAAAAAGCATTGTAAATATTTTTTTAAAACAAGTTGAATTGTAAAAAAATCTATTATTAAAAATATCAAAATGACTGACACCGTCCACTGCCACATACCACCCACCCCCACCCGTGAAGCGCCACCTCCCTGAAATTAGTTTGCCACCTCCCTGAAATTAGTTTTTGCAGGTTGGGATGTCTGGGATGGAGCTGTCGCACTCGGCACATCAGAGTGGCCCAGGTAGAGTTGCCACCTCATCCCTTTAAACCCAGTACACATATTAATTACTGAGGCTAATTGATTGCGGGGTAAGGCACTAAGTGAGTTTAATTTTCACCTTAATCAGCCACAGAACCTGTGTAATTAATATGTGTTCGGATTTAAAGGGATGAGGTGGCAACCCTAGGCCCAGGGGGCAATTGCATCCCTGCCCCCTGGCCCAGTCCGCCCCTGCTCATAAGACTCCCAGTATACCATATCTGATAAAAGATAAAAAAAAGCGGTTTCTAACTTCTAGAGTTAGTATAAAAATGTAGTCTTTGCAGTCATTGTTTTTTTCAAATAACGTTTTTATTTTATTTTAGAAAAATAAAACCGCAGAACATAGGTACAAATATAGAAAACGGACAGAAACAAAAATAAAGCTATGAACATGTCTAGTGAACAAAGTTGTGGAGGAGAAACCCTTCTCCGATCTGTGGCATCGCACAGTTCAACAGTAATAATAACAGTGTCTCGAGTAGAGCATATAGTGTACAGACCCTTGAGACTGATGCCTCACTTAACTTTACATAATTAACAGCCAAATAAAAGAAGGAAAGAAGTGGGAGGAGAACAGGCAAGACCAGATAAAAAATAAATAAAAAAATTACTCCTGTGTTTCGACCGCCAGATCCTCGAATGCCATCGCCCCCAGACACTATTGTGATCGTCCAGTCTGTCCCGCAATCTGGCCGTCATTTTCTCCATTAGTTCCACGTCTTTGACCCTAGCATAAAGGGCCTCCTGGGATGGGGGCACAGTTTTCTTCCAGTGGAGGGCTATTAAGCACCTTGCCGCTGTGAGAACGTGCCTGAGCATTTTTTTGTAGGTTTTAGCTAATTTCGGTTGGGAGAGACCTAACAAGAAGAGTTTCGGGGTCAGAGGTATGGGTGCCTCAAAGAGGCGAGCCAGTAATTGCTGTGTTGAGGTCCAGAACGGGACTATTAAGGGGCATGTCCAATAAATGTGGAAAAGCGTACCTCTGGCTTGCTGGCATCGCCAGCAGCGATCAGACATGGAGGGGTAAACTCTATGGAGTACGTCCGGAGTCAGGTACCAAAAGAAGAGCATCTTATAGGCGTTTTCTTTTGTAGAGGATACATAAGGAGCTCTTGGCAGCCTGACTCCAGGCCTCCTCCGGGATCTCCTCCCCCAACTCCCTCTCCCAGCGGAGCATATATGCATGTTTGCCCCGGACTTGTATGGAGTGCTTGTTCAGAATCTGATATATGTCAGAGATCAGTCCCTTGTGCGAGCAGCCCTCATGCGTTCAAATTGGGAGGGTGAAGAAAACTGCAGGCCCGGGGCTATAGTTTGGGCGTAGTGACGGATTTGTAAATAGCTGTAGAACACCTGTCTGTCAAGGTCATGTTTGGATTGGAGCTCAGAGAGCGGGAGCAGCTTACGGGACCTGGGGTCCACTAAGTGTCCGAAGTGGAAAAGGTTTCGCGAGGCCCAAAGCCACGACATCTGATGAGTGAGACTAGCTTGCACTTTGGGGTTGCATAGGAAGTAGGCCATCAGTGAACATTTCAGATTTAAGCTCATATTCACGGGATAGCTTCCGCCACAACCGTCGGAGCTGGGGACGTAGACCCTAACAATCGGCCGGGCTCTACCTCCACATTCGCGTTCCAGAGGAGATTATTCGGATGCACGGGCGCTAACCAGATTTTCTCTATCTCCGTCCATTTATTTTATGATCTTTGGGGGAACCAGGAGACTATTGCTCGCTTGGTAATATTTAACCAAGTTGGGGCAACGCCAGGCCTCCGTCGGTGCGGGCCACCATCATGACCGAGCGCGGGACTCAATGTCGCTTATAGTTCCACACGTAGTGCAGAAGGTCAGCCTGTAGTTTACGTAGGTGACTATAGGGGATGGGAATGGGTAGTGTCTGGAATAGGCATGAGAGTTTTGGGAGAAGGACCATTTTAAAAGATGCAATGCGCCCAGAAGAGATATTTGGTGGGTCTTCCACATTTGGATCAGCTCCCTAATCAACTTATACAGGGGAGGGAAATTGACCTGGTATAGGGAGTCGAAGGACTGGGTGAGGTTAACCCCCAGGTATTTCAGGGAGTTCCGCTCCCAGTTATAGGGGAACTCCGACCGTAAATGGAGAAGTTCATTCTCTGGGACATTGAGCGGCAGGGCCATGGATTTTGATGCGTTCGTTTTATATCCTGAGAACTCGCCATATTTGTCAAGTTCAGCGTGTAGGTTGGGCAGTGAGATCCTGGGTTGGATCAGGGTAAGGATGATGTCGCCCGCAAACAGGGATATCTTAAATTCTTTACCCCTCACGGATATACCCCGAAAATCTGTGTTTCTCCGAATGGTCGCCGCCAGGGGCTCAACGCATAAGGCAAATAGCAGGGGGGAGAGCGGACAGCCCTGGCGGGTGCCATTGGTGACTGGGAAGGTGGTTAAGTTAGCAAATGGAGTTTAACCTGTGATGTGGGGTTAGTATAGAGATGTTGTACCGCTCGCAGGAAAGGTGCTCTAAACCCCATGTGGCTTAGAGTGGCGAGCATGAACGGCCAACCAAGGCGGTCAAACGCCTTTTCTGTGTCTAAACTCAGGATCAGGGATTCCGTGTTGTCCCTATTGGCCACATTGATTAGGTCTATGATCTTTCTCTTGTCACCCGCTTGACTGAGGGTGACAAAGTCCACCTGGTCCTTGTGGATCAGAGAGGGTAGTATCGCGTTCAGACGTGTCGAAAGGATTTTCGTGAAGATTTTTAGGTCTGTATTTAGTAAGGCTATGGGCCTATAGCTGACACAGGAAGAGGGGTCTTTGTCCGGTTAAGGGGTGAGGTAGGAGCGTTGCATGTCAGTCGGGATGGGGGGTCTGCTGAAGGAAGGCATTATAGAGTTTAGTCATATGCGAGAGCAGTAGAGGGAGGCAGGTCTTGTAGTATTCGTAAGGCAGCCCATCTGGTCCGGGGGATTTGTGGGCAGGGAGGGCTTTTATAGCTAGTGTAAGTTCCTCATCGGCATAGGTGTGCGCAGCCTTTTGCATTAGGGTGTGCACCCCAAAGATCAAACGTAGTACCGATCACTCACGATGAATGGGAGGGGGCCGGTAAGTTACATATTTACCGGCCCCCTCCCCCACTCATTCTAAAAACATCCCCGCAGCAACAGCTGGAGAGAGAGGAGAGTAGGGAAGCCGGAAGCGCTGTGGGGGGGAAGGTGGGGGGAACAGGGCAGTATGGGGAATCTGTGCTGCACAGGGTGATTAGGGTGTGCCTGGGCACACCTGGCACACCCTGTGCGCATGCCTATGCTCATCGGTAATGCGGGCGTTGAGCGTGAGTAATGCCACGTACACACGATCGTTTTTCACGTCGTTAAATATGCCATTTTTTAAATTGGGCATTAAAAACAATCGTGTGTAGGCTCCAGAGCATTAACGACGTGAAAAATGGCCTAAAAAAATGAGAACCTGCTCTATTTTTTTCACATCGTTTTTTTTAACGACGTGAAAAACGGTAGTGTGTATGCTTTTACGAGGGGGAAAAAAACGGGCATACTCAAAATCAAGTATGAGACGATAGCGCTCGTTCTGGTAAAACGAGCGTTCGTAATGAAGATAGCACATTCGTCACGCTGTAACGGACTGAAAAGCGCGAATCGTCGCTCAACAAACTTTACTAACATGAAGGGGGGCACCATTCGAACGGAACTTCCCCTTTATAGTGCCGTTGTACGTCATTGCGCTTTGCTCAAGCGTTTTTTTTAATGAACGTGTGTATGCAAGACAGGCTTGAGAGGAAACAAGAAAAATCACGTCGAGAAAAATTGAGTTTTTGAAAATGACATTAAAAACGATCGTGTGTACGCGGCATAAGTCTGAGGCTGGCAATTGGGGAATTCCCGCCTGCTCCAGATATTGTCATTTTGTCCATTAGGTCGGGTGGGGTGGGGATTATGTGGCATCTCAGGTTTATTGTACAGGTTAATGTAAAAGTCTGCAAATGTGTTCACTATGTCCTGGGGATGGGGTAACAGGTCACCCGATCTGTTCTTAGCCTGGTGTGGAGTGGAGGCAAGCGTTCGATCAGCCAGTTTCCTTGCCAGTAAGGCTTGTGCCTTGTTGCCCTTATCATAATAGCTGCTTCAATCTAATCAGTGCTTTTTCTACCTGACCTATCGCGAGTTCCCGGAGTGTGGACCATATGCAAGTGATTTGTTTAAGGAGTGATAGGGATGGGGAGGATTGCAAAGAAAAGCAAGGGGAGAGGCGCCTCTGAGTGCAGATGTTTAAAACAATTTAATAAGAGATTGCAGTACAAGCAACTCACATTTTACTGGATAAAAACAGGCATTGTACGATTTCCATATGTAGAAGAGGGTATCATCAGGTCAGTCATCAGCCTCCTTCTCCTGCTGGGGCGCTGTGTTGCTGGTTCTTCCTATCTGCATTAGATGGATGGAATAGCCGGCGGCGGTGGAGATACTGCAGAGCACGGCCTGGGTGATGGTTTTTCCGGCAGGCGAGGGCCGATGACGTCACTGGCATGCGACGCATTTCCTGAGCCGGCGTGCTGCGTGTGACGTGGCAGTCGCGCTCCTTTGTCAAGCTGCTTGGAACCAGCAACACAGCGCCCCAGCAGGAGAAGGAGGCTGATGACTGACCTGATGATACCCTCTTCTACATATGGAAATCGTACAATGCCTGTTTTTATCCAGTAAAATGTGAGTTGCTTGTACTGCAATCTCTTATTAAATTGTTTTAAACATCTGCACTCAGAGGCGCCTCTCCCCTTGCTTTTCTTTTCAGTACTTTTGCTTTTCTTTTCAGTACTTTTGGAACACGGTTTCTGTTTCTCCTTGATGGCAGCCCTGAGACTGTATATGTGACTGTTTTTACTACTCCCCGCCCGGCTCCCTCCCCTTCATTCATTTTTCCATTTTTTCTCTCTCCCCTCCACATGCCCCGAGAGCTTGGTCTCTATGTTTACCGATTGTACATGCATTGTACATACACTATCCTAAACCCCATACTCTAAGGATAACAGCGATTTGGACTCATGCGCATATTTACTTGTATAATGGGGAGGATTGCAGCTGGGCCTCCAGGGCCTTAAATTGCGTTTCGTAATGCAGCTTGGCGGCCTTAGCATCTTTCTTAAGAGCTGAGGAGAGGGCAAGGCAGCGACCCCTAAGGACCGTCTTATGGGCGGCCCAGAGAGTGGTAAGGGATACATCTGGGGTATTATTTTTGATAAAATTGTATTTTAGGGTGGATTCTAGTTCAGTTCGGGAGGGGACGTACTGCAAAAGAAAGTTGTTCATCCGCCAGTTGTATGATCTATGCAGGGGAACACCAAGGTTCAGTGTTATCGTAACAGGGGCATGGTCGGACAAGGAGATGGGGAGTATCTGTGCGGAGTCTGTGATGCGGACAAAAAATGAATAAAAAAAATGATGCAAGGTGTGGACTGAGTCCCAGGGGTCTGCTGTCCAGTGGAATCAGGCATTTCTGTGTTTAGGATATTTGCAGGAAGGGTCCGGTCCCCTGGGTCGTTTGGAAGGAGGAACCTTCTGCCAGACCACTGGCGGGGGGGGCGGAGAGTAGCCACCAGGTCCCATTCTGGTAACTGAGGGATGGGGATGCCTAGGGTGTCACAGAAGGTGTGGAGATCTTCTGGGTAGCGTAGAGTAGCTGATGTCCCCTGGTGTTTTGCAGTCAGGCTGAAGGGGTATCCCCATCTATAGATAATGTCCTTAACTTGTAAGGTATGGAGAAGAGGTTGCAGCAGCCACCGTTTCTGGAGCGTGATCCAGGAGAGGTCTGGGTAGATCTGTACAGGGGGTCCCCGACCTATGAACGGGTTAGGGACTTTAGGTTTGTTCTTAAACCGGAAATGTTCGTAAGTCGGGACCGCATGCGCAGAACGGCAATTACGTCATTTTCCGATGTTCCGCAGAACGGGAGATACGTAGTTTTCCGATGTTCCGTCGAATGTGCCGCCGTTGAAAATGGCCGCGCATGTGCAGAACGGCAGATACGGTCCCGTTCGTAAGTAGGAGTTGTTCGTAAGTTGGGCGTTCGTAAGTTGGGGACCCCCTGTATCATGTTATTGTCAAATACCAGTTTGCGGATGGAGCGGGCTTTACGCATGATGTCCTCTTTCAATGGATATGAATGTACCCGGCAGATGACGTCACGTGGTTTAGAAGCAAGGCCTTTAGGTCTAAGGGCTCGGTGGGCTCTGTCCATCTTGATATGTTTGTGGCTTCCCCCAGTAGGTTATTGAACAGGGTCTGAAGGGAGGCCTGTAGGTCTTCTTCCTCCACTTCAGGCAGGCCTCGTACGCGAATGTTATTCGGTCGCCACCCTATTGTCCAGGTCCTCGACATGGCGCTGCATATCTCTCAAAATAAGGTGGTGGTCTGAACCCTGAATTTGGGTACGGTGTACTGCTAGCTTGGTCTCCTGTATCTCTTCTTCCCCAATTTCCACTCTGTCAGCAAGATGTTTGAGGCCAGTGTGGAGGGCCTGAATTTCGGCCCGGCAGGTAGCTTTTACATCTTCTATAAGCTGCTTGAAATCCTCCTTTGTTGGGATGGCCTGCAGATAGGATTGCCATGGGGGGGGGGGGGGCAGGGTGCGATTGGGGATGAAAGGGTGAGGGCTGTTGCTGAGAGTCCTCCGCTGATGTAGCATGGTCCTGGGAGGTAGGCTGCCGTGGGGAGTCCCAGGGCTCAGACCAGCTTGCAGTGTGGGATGCCTGGGGAGCCGGGTACCCCCTCTGTGGCTGGGCACGGGCACTTGCCATTTGGGCATAGGAGGGGGGGTCTCCAAATGTCCCCTAGTGGAGCTATTGTCCCATGAGCGTGATTGCCTTTGGGCCTTGGGAGAGGCCTGGACAGGCCTGTCGGAGTAGTGAGGCCTACTCCCTTGGTGGTTCCGGGTAGGCCTGGGAGTGTGTGGGGCCCTGGAGGGCCGGAAAGTCCTCTGCTCCATACTAGGGGAAAGGGGAGACAGGACTGCCTTCTTGTAGGCCGGGATCAGATGCTGCCTGGAGCAGTCTGGGGAATGCATCTGTGCACTGGGTGCAGGGGGATGGATTCTGGGTGTAGGCCTCGGCTGCTTCATGTGCAGCGTGGCAGGGGAGAGCTCGCTGGGAGCAACTCACCGCTTGCGGGGGGGTCCCTCTCGGCTCGGGCCCCGGATCAGGGCCGTCCAGTTGTCCTGTAATGGAGGTTGCTTCTGCGGGGATAGAAATAAGGAGGTCCGGAATTGCGAGGCTGCGGCGTCCGGCACCATCTTGCCCCCCGCCCGGCGGCATGTCGGGCGCTTTAAAGTATTCCCTGAAGGACGTGAAGGAGCCTGGCGGGGGTTCGGATGATCCCCTGGCTGAGGTGGATCGGGTGGTCTGCGAGCCGCCCATGGATGGATGCTGATTCCCTGGGTTTAGTGCCTGGAAGCTGCGGGCTAGAGGAGCTCTCAGTCTACACATCCGTCCAGGCTGGCTTCCAGTCACGCCCCTGCAGTCATTGTTTTTAATGCATATCTTATACGTTCACTTGTGATGTTTGCTGTCATGCAGCTTATAAAACCTGTCTATCTGCATTGTTGATTTCAGCTTAATTCCTTTGGAAACAACATGCCGCTTCAGAGAAATGAGGTGTGTTTCTCATTGCTTAAAGGGGTTGTAAAGGTTCGTTTTTTATTTTCTAAATAGGTTCCTTTAAGCTAGTGCATTGTTGGTTCACTTACCTTTTCCTTTGATTTACATTCTAAATGATTTTTTTCTTTGTCTGAATTTCTCACTTCCTGTTTCTCCTCACTAAACTCCACACCATCATCCGAGTGGTGTGGAGTCAGCCAGAACAGCTTACTGAACAGCTTACTGAGGAGGAACAGGAAGTGAGAAATGAAGACAAAGAAAACAAAGAAAAAAAAATATTTAGAAGGGAAATCTAAGGAAAAGGTAAGTGAACCAACAATACACTAGCTTAAGGGAACCTATTTAGAAAATAAAAAACAAACCTTTACAACCCCTTTAAAGTGGTTGTAAGGCCCCTTTCACACTTGTGCGACCTGAAAGTCACTCAATTTTGCAGCGATTTTGCCGCAACTTTGACATGACTGATGTGACTTGAAGCAATGCCTGTGTAATCTTCGGGTCTGTGGACCTCAAGTCTCATCAAAGTCAGACTAAAGTAGTGCAGGATCAATAAAATAACTGCGCTTGTTCAAAATGAGGGGGAGTGGAAAAAGGGGAGAAGAGCAGCAACTATAAATGTTATACAAACACCGAACAAATGGAAAAGAAAAAAAAGCTGCGCTAATGTGAAAGTGAGAAAACAATGAATTGGCATAAAACTCAATGTAGGAGGTCAATAAGACCTAAAGTGCAAAAAAACAGAAGCAAAACTTGCAGTCCATATGTGATGTATGAAAATTAAGTATATATTTGCATATAGTCCATAAAACTTTAAATGGGTCTCCACTGTGCAAATGAACCCACAGCATCCAGAAAGAGTGGTGGTAGAAAAGTGCTTCCACCTTAATGACACACTGCCGCTTACCAGAAGTGCATGATCTCTTATTACAGGAGATCAGTCAGCGCATAAACAGATAATCCCAATAAGAGGTGTCCTCAGCAGGCAGCGCTACTTGCTTGGATGACTCATGAACAGTAGTCAATCAGGATATGCCACATAAATGAAAAGAAGGCTCACATAGCATAAAATCCTTTAGACTTTTAACAAGAAGTAACAAAAAGCACACTTACAGACGTAAGATGAAACAAAGCATGTAAAAACGATCGAGCCGGCCGGCTCCTCGATCTGGCTGCCCGTATCTTCCGGGTCTAGCGTATGATGCGGTGATGTCAGAACGTCGCTTACCCAACGTTTCGTCTCAACAGGGACGTGGTCACGGGATATGGGCGGCATCCTGATTCACGGCATATGTACTCAAAGGGGGGTGGCTTGGCCTCGCTGTCATTCCCAGAAAGGCCGCTCAAGCGCCATTTTACTTGACGGGAAAGGAGAGGAATAAACCTATCCATTCCAGTAATGTGAAAGGGAAAAGTCGGTACTCTCACACACTGGATAGAGATCCGATAAGACTACTTAAACATGGGCAATATATTTACCATAAAAACATTTGTTTAAAATTTGCATAGTAAATAAATATGCTAAAAAGTGGTCTAGTGAACTTGATCACAAAAACCTCACTCAAATCAGAGCTAAATCGTGTCCGCATAAATGAAGGCACACACATAGACACTACCAATCTAAAGGCAAATGACCGCAGGGCAGCCCGTTGGTCATCCAGGATACCTAATCCAAAGAATTTGATTATAAGTAAAAAATTCTCAATAGGTTTAATAACTGGGACGGCCAAAATACTATCAAATAAAGGATAGAGAAATTATCTCACCCATAAGTGTCAAAATCTCAATATACATGTAATTGAGTGAATGGACACCTAATGTCCGACCACTCAGGACTCACATCGAGTTCACATGGCATGTGCACCAATTTGTGCAAGCTCCACCAATGTTTGTGGGTAACATCCGGGGAGCATGTAATCATAAGTATATTAAAATTGATGTTCAAATTTCTTAAGGCAAAGTGAGTATAATAAACAGATTGGAATATTGAACCACAAAAAGAATGCATAAGTTGGTTAATACTGTTCGGAAAGAATTATCTCTAGGAATTATCGATGAAACAATTAATATCAACATCAATATTAAGCCCAAAGGGTGTGTAACACTTGAATTTATGCACCCACACCATTTCTAATTTTGAAATGCTTCTAACTAGACAGCTACCTTGCCTTTAGATTGGTAGTGTCTATGTGTGTGCCTTCATCTATGCGGAAACGATTTGGCTCTGATTTGAGTGAGGTTTGTGTGATCAAGTTCACTAGACCACTTTTTAGCATATTTATTTACTATGCAAATTTTAAACAAATGTTTTTATGGTTAATATATTGCCCATGTTTAAGTAGTCTTATCGGATCTCTATCCAGTGTGTGAGAGTACCGACTTTTCCCTTTCACATTACTGGAATGGATAGGTTTGTTCCTCTCCTTTCCCGTCAAGTAAAATGGCGCTTGAGCGGCCTTTCCGGGACTCACAGCGAGGCCAAGCCGTCCCCCTTTGAGTATATATGCGGTGAATCAGGATGCCGCCCGTATCCCGTGACCACGTCCCTATTGAGACGAAACGTTGGGTAAGCGACGTTCTGACGTCACCGCATCATACGCTAGACCCGGAAGATACGGGCAGCCAGATCGAGGAGCCGGCTGGCTCGATCGTTTTTACATGCTTTGTTTCATCTTACGTCTGCAAGTGTGCTTTTTATTACTTCTTATTAAAAGTCTAAAGGATTTTATGCTATGTGAGCCTTCTTTTCATTTATGTGGCATATCCTGATTGACTACTGTTCATGAGTCATCCAAGCAAGTAGCGCTGCCTGCTGAGGACACCTCTTATTGGGATTATCTGTTTATGCGCTGACTGATCTCCTGTAATAAGAGATCATGCACTTCTGGTAAGCGGCAGTGTGTCATTAAGGTGGAAGCACCTTTCTATCACCACTCTTTCTGGATGCTGTGGGTTTATTTGCACAGTGGAGACCCATTTAAAGTTTTATGGACTATATGCAAATATATACTTGGTTTTCATACATCACATATGGACTGCAAGTTTTGCTTCTGTTTTCTTTCTCGTACATCACGGGGCACAGAGCGACATAGTCATTACTAATGGGTTATATAGATACCGTCAGGTGCTGGCACTGGCAACTTCCAAAACCGGAAGTACCCTCCCCTATATAAGCCCCTCCCATCCGGGAGCACCTCAGTTTTTTGCCAGTGTCTAAGGTGTTGGCCAAGAAGAAACATGTGTTTTTCACTGAGCTTGCGTACAGGTTCTTTTGGGCCTCAGTAAGCTATTCCGGATCCGACCAAAAAAGCTTCATAGCTAAACGGTCGGTACCCGGGCCTTGCAGAGAAGAGCAAGGTTTTGCCTGTAATGCTTCTCTTAGGAGAGCTGGACCCTGGGATCCAGAGCTCTGGTCATACCCACGACCAAGATGTTTTCTGTGCAGGGTGCTATACAGGTCCAGGGGAGTGGAATCCTTGGGAACCCGGTCCCTGAAGGTTTGATTACAATGCCTGCCGTGATAGGTGAAGTTTGGGCTTTTGTGGACCAAACAAAGTCCTGCGGCGGGGAACAGGTAAGTGGGGGCCCCCAGGAACTTGGTTCTATTGGGGGACCCCCAAGCCTAATTTGTCTTTCTGTCTGTTACCTAATGGTATTCCCGCAAAATTCTGTGCATGCCTGTAACTACTAAAATAATGTAATAATTTTTAATGGTGGTCAAGAAAAAAAAAAAAAAAAAATGTTTTATATATATATATTTAATATATTAGACTGCGGTACCTGTGTTTGTCCACTAGAGGCCGCTGTGGAATGTTTTCTTGTCATGTGGACTAGCTTCTTCTCAGCAGAGCAAAGTCCAGGCAGATGGTGAGTTCTCTTATAGGAAACTGCTTCCTCTGCCATGTTGCAGTGCTCGTCCATCCCCCGGCCTGCGGCAAAGAGGGGCCCTGGCTCCTGTCCCTTGTTACCATATTTGAAATTAGCGCCGAAGGCGCACGTGCCCGCGCGCGTGCGCGTGCACGCGCCTCTATATATAGAGGTGAGCCGGGAAAGGGGGCGGAGCCTGGGGGATGACGCTCTGTGCGCGCCGCAGCGCTTCTGCGCATGTGCGGGCGTCCCAGCAGTTTTAAAAAAACCACAATATTGTAGTGAGCTGGCTATAAAGTACAGAGACAGAGCTGGCAACATTTAAAGGCATACAGCAAGCGGTTGATACAGGCATCCCCTAGAAAGGCACATTAGTAG
Organism: Rana muscosa; assembly: GCA_029206835.1. Lineage (NCBI taxonomy): Eukaryota > Metazoa > Chordata > Amphibia > Anura > Ranidae > Rana > Rana muscosa. The sequence goes on along the minus strand of CM055120.1, from coordinate 443,727,875 downwards.
ACACCAACTGTGATATAGCAGCAATTGTGCTAGAATATTCTCAGTAAAAGTGGTGTATTACGGCTGGAATACCTCAGCTTTAGGCTTAGGAATATGCCGTCCAGAAGCTCCGGAACTGAATCTTCCAGGAAGCGAAGGGGGTCTCATCGGGCTCGGAGGATCTTGGGCATACTCCTGCTGCACCAGTCTCCCCTGAAGTTCAGAGGTAAGTGACCGTAGAGACCCCGCAGGGGTACTTGGTACTGTGGCTGTCCTCAGTCACCTGCTCCTGTGTATGTAACAGAGGAGGTTTTTTCCTCAGCTCTGGGAGGATTAGACAGAGATTGTCAACATTTATCGCTGCCTCCCTGTCAGGGAAAGCACGCCCGATCTCCGTCTCCTCCTTCAGAATGCCTGTTAGCAGAGCAACAGTCCCATACAGGGATCGACCTGCCTGAAGGGGATCAGGATAAGGTTGATTCTGTTATAGAGGAATCAACAGTGGGGGAACCTTTTCTCAGCATCTCAAGCTGAAAGATTATGGGTTCAGTCTCTGACTAACATGGTCCGATCAGCATTTAAAAATGCACCTTACGGAACCATCAACCACTACTGTATCCTCGTTGGGGTCGCTAGAAGCCCCCAGACTGTTTGTTCTTTTCCACTTCACCCTTTACTGAAAGGGCTCATTTACCAGGATTGGGAACGTCCTGAGAAAATATTTTTCTTTTTCGTACATCACGGGACACAGAGCGACTTAGTCATTACTAATGGGTTATATAGTTTACCTTCAGGTGTTGGCACTGGCCAATTCCAAACCGGAAGTACCCTCCCCTATATAAGCCCCTCCCACCCGGGAGCACCTCAGTTTTTTGCCAGTGTCTAAGGTGTTGGCCAAAGAGTAACATGTGTTTTCACTGGGCTTGCGTACAGGTTCTTTTGGGCCTTAGTAAGCTGTTCCGGATCCCACCAAAAAAGCTTCATAGCTAAACGGTCGGTACCCGGGCCTTGCAGCAGAAGAGCAAGGTTTTGCCTGTAATGCTTCTCTTAGGAGGGCTGGACCCTGGGATCCAGAGCTCTGGTCATACCCACGACCAAGACGCTGTCTGTGCAGGGTCCTATACAGGTCCAGGGGAGTGGAATCCTTGGGAACCCGGTCCCTGAAGGTTTAATTACAATGCCTGCCGTGATAGGTGAAGTTTGGACTTTTGTGGACCAAACAAAGTCCTGCGGCGGGGATCAGGTAAGTGGGGGCCCTCAGGAACTTGGTTCTATTGGGGGACCCCCAAGCCTAATTTGTCTTTCTGTCTGTTACCTAACGGTATTCCCGCTAAATATCTGTGTTTGCCTATAACTACTGAAAATGTAAAATTTTAATAGTAGTCAAGAAAAAAAAAAAAAAAAAAAACAGGGACCGCGGTACCTGTGTTAAACCACTAGAGGCCGCTGTAGTCCATTTTTCTTGTAAATGTGGATCTTTGGTTTTCTCAACTCAAAAGATCCAGGCAGCTGGTAAGTTTCTCTGAGGGAATCCACTTCCTCTGCCCTGTTGCTGCGTTCATCCACCGCACAGGCCCTCCGGCAAAAAGGGCCCTGGCTCCTAGTCCTCTGTTGGTTTTCGAAAAGGGCGCCATTGGCGCACGGGCGCGCGCGCGGGCGCGTGCACGCGCCTCCTATGAAAAAAGGGGCGGGGCGGGTGGATGACGCTCGATGCGCGCCGCGGCGCTTCTGCGCATGTGCGGGCGTCCCAGCATGGTTAAAAGACACAGTACAAGTGTCAGCTGCATGCAAACAGAGCTAGCAACAAACAGTGGCACACAGAGGCGGTTGATGCAGGCATCCCCATAGAAAGGCACTTTAGTGGACACCAGCTGGTATATAGCAGCACCTGTGTTAGACTATTACCAGCAAAAATTGGTGTATGACGACGGGAATACCTCAGCTTTGTGCTTAAAGGATATGTCGTCCAGACGCTCCGGAAATAGATCTTCCAGGAAGCCAAAGGGGTCTCCATCGGGCTCTGAGGATATTGGGCATGCTTGCACTGCACCAATCTCCCCTGAGAATGCAGAGGTCAGTAGCCGTAGAAACCCCGCAGGAATGCCTGGTGCTGCGGCTGTCCCCAGTCCACCTGCTCCTGTATATATAACAGAGGAGGTTTTATCCTCAACTCTGGGAGGATTAGAAGAGAGATTAACAGCATTGATCGCTGCTTCCCTATCTCAGGGAAAGCGCGTCCGATCTCCGTCTCCTCCTTCAGAGTGCCTGTTAGTGGAGGAACAGCCCCACACAGAGATCGACCTACCTGAAGGGGATCAGGATGAGGTTGATTCACTTATAGAGGAATCAACAGTGGAAGAACCTTTCTCAGCTTCTCAGGCTGAAAGATTATGGGTTCAGTCTCTGACTAACATGGTCCGATCAGCATTTAAAATGCCTCTGGCGGAACCACCATCCACTACGGTTTCCTCGCTGGGGTCGCTAAAAGCTCCCCAGGCGGTCTGTTCCTTCCCAATCCACCCTTTATTAGAAGGGCTTATTTACCAGGATTGGGAGCATCCTGATAAAATATTTGCTCCCCCCAAGAGATTTCCGGTGATCTATCCCATGGAGGATAAGTTCATAAGAAAATGGAGGGTCCCTATAGTGGACGCAGCCATCTCTTCTGTTAACAAATCACTGACATGTCCAGTAGATAATGTTCCAATGTTCAAAGACCCAATAGATAAAAAATTGGAGTCTTTACTAAAATCTGCTTTCTCTACAGCAAGTATGGTGACACAACCTGCGGTAGCAGCGATTGGAGTCTGCCAAGCAGTGAAAGATCAGTTGAAACAAGTCTTAAGGGACTTACCAGATCAGCAGGCTCATGCCCTAGCTGACCTGCCTAGAGCCTTGTGTTTTGCGGTGGACGCCATAAAGGATACAATCCAACAGGCCTCCCGCTTTACGCTGTCTATAGTACATATGCGTAGGCTTCTGTGGCTCAAAAACTGGTCTGCTGAAGCTCCCTGTAAAAAACTGCTGGTTAGCTTCCCATTTCATGGAGAACGCTTATTTGGAGAAGATCTGGACAAATATATCCAGAAAATTTCTGCCGGTAAAAGTTCACTCTTACCGGTTAAGAACAAGGGTAGAAGTCCTTCTTTTAAGAGGCCTACCTCTCCAGTCCCGGGCACATCGGCTGTGAAGCAGTTCCGACGGCCTCCGCGGTCAAATTCAGGGGGCAGAAATCAGGGACAATCACAGGGTAACAAGAAGCCCTGGATCAAGAGAGGTACAAAACCTCCCCCTAAGGCATGAAGTATTGCCCCCGCTCAATCGGGTGGGGGGAAGACTTCAGTTGTTCACAGAGACCTGGCGGGACACCATCAGAGACAGATGGGTGCTCTCCGCAGTAAGTCTGGGATACAAGCTGGAGTTAAAAGGCACTCCTCCTGCCCAATTTATGAGGTCAAATGTGCCAAGAGATCCCCAAAAGAGAGGATCCCTCCTTCTGGCACTAGAACAACTATTGCTCCAAGGGGTAATCATGAAGGTTCCACTGGAAGAAAGCGGATTCGGGTTTTACTCGAACCTTTTCACAGTCCCCAAACCAAATGGGGACGTGAGGCCCATATTAAATCTAAAAGGGCTAAACAAGTTCCTAAATATCAGGACTTTTCGGATGGAGTCGATCCGATCAGTGGCCACCGCCCTACAAGGGCAGGAATGGCTAGCCTCGATCGACATAAGGGATGCTTATCTGCATATTCCCATCTTTCCGGCCCATCAGAAATTTCTACGCTTTGCAGTAGAAGGGCGCCATTTTCAGTTCAGAGCCTTACCTTTCGGTCTGGCCACAGCACCACGAGTGTTCACAAAAATTCTGGCCCCATTATTGGCCAATCTAAGAACACAGGGTGTAACGATAATGGCATATCTAGACGACCTGCTACTAATAGACCACTCAGTGGAAAAGCTGGAAGTAGCTATTCACAAGACAATCGAGTATCTGGAATATCACGGTTGGATTATCAACCGGGACAAGTCAGCTCTAAGACCAGTCAAAAGTCTGGAATACTTAGGGCTAAGGCTGGATTCAAATCAGAGAAAGATTTTCTTACCTCCAGAGAAGGTGTCGTCTTTAAGAAATTTGACCCACTTAGTGGGTACAAAAAGAAAACCATCCATACGTCTCTGCATGAGGCTGCTGGGAAAGATGGTGGCTTCATTCGAAGCGGTACCCTACGGTCAATTCCATTCAAGGAATTTGCAAAGGGCCATACTGTCAGCCTGGAACAAAAAAGTTCAGGCTTTAGACTTACCAATGTCCCTGTCCCCTTCCGTTCGCAAGAGCCTCCATTGGTGGTTGGTGCCCCAGAATCTGGAAAGAGGGAAACCCTTCAGTCCGGGTTCCTGGAAGGTGGTCACTACAGATGCCAGCCTCATCGGCTGGGGGGCAGTGCTGGAGCAATGGTCTCTCCAGGGCAGGTGGTCAGAAGCAGAAAAGGCCCTGCCCATCAATCTCTTAGAGATACGAGCAGCCCGGTATGCCCTAGTAGCATGGACATCCAAACTCCAGGGGTCCCCTGTCAGAATTCAATCAGACAATGCCACGGCAGTGGCATATATCAATCATCAGGGTGGCACCAAAAGTCGTGCAGCCCAGAAGGAAGCAAATTGCATCCTGGAGTGGGCAGAAAGATATGTCCCAGCCATATCCGCGGTTTTCATCCCAGGAGTGGAAAATTGGAGAGCGGACTTTCTAAGTCGCCAACAATTATGCCCGGGGGAATGGTCTCTTCACCCCGAGGTTTTCCAGGCAATATGCCAGCGGTGGGGAACACCGGATGTAGATCTGCTAGCATCCAGATTCAACGCAAAGGTGGACAGGTTTGTGTCTCGCACAAGGGATCCCCTAGCTTGCGGCTCGGATGCCCTAGTGTTCCCTTGGGATCGGTTCAAGCTGATATATGCATTCCCACCGCCACAATTGTTACCGCGATTACTCCGCAGAATCAGGGTAGAAAAGAAACCAGTGATTCTGGTGGCTCCAGCGTGGCCCCGAAGAGCATGGTACGCGGAGATTGTAAAAATGTCAGTGAGGAGTCCTTGGACCCTCCCACATCGTCCGGACCTGCTGTCGCAAGGACCGATATACCACCCTTCCTTACCAGCCCTAGGTTTGACGGCCTGGCTATTGAAGCCCACATTCTGAAAAAGAGAGGGCTCTCTAATTCTGTGGTATCTACCATGATCAATGCCAGGAAACCGGTATCCAGGCAGATCTATTATAGGATCTGGAAAGCGTACATTACGTGGTGTGAGACCAAGAAATGGCATCCACGTAAGTACATGATAGGGAGGATTCTGGACTTCCTACAGTGGGCTGTAGATAGGAAGCTGGCCTTGAGTACTATCAAGGGTCAGATTTTCGGCCTTGTCAATATTTTTTCAAAGGCCCTTGGCTTCGCATTCACTAGTCAAAGCCTTTATACAAGGAGTGATGCGTATTAGCCCTCCGGTTAGTATTCCCATATGTCCTTGGGACTTAAACCTGGTTCTGTCGGTTCTACAGAAACAACCGTTTGAACCATTACAACACATTTCCTTGGTTCTTCTCACCAGGAAATTGGTTTTCTTAGTAGCCATTTGTTCGGCTAAAAGAGTGTCGGAATTAGCAGCTATGTCCTGTAAGGAGCCATATCTGGTTGTCCATAAGGACAGAGTAGTATTACGTCCTCATCCAGCCTTTCTTCCTAAGGTGGTATCGAGGTTTCATTTGAACCAAGATGTGGTTCTTCCTTCTTTTTTCCCCAAACCTAGCTCAGTAGAGGAAAAGTTATTACATTCTTTGGATGTGGTAAGAGCAGTTAAAGCTTATCTAAAAGCCACTGCTCAGATTCGCAGAACGGATTCTTTGTTTGTTCTGCCGGAAGGCCCCAGAAGGGGTCAGGCAGCATCAAAATCTACTTTAGCCAAGTGGATTCGACAGGTCATAATACAAGCCTATGGCTTGAAAAAGAGACCGCCTCCGTTCAAAGTTAGGGCGCACTCCACAAGAGCGGTTGGAACTTCGTGGGCAGTGCATCACCAGGCCTCCCTGGCTCAAGTATGTAAGGCCGCAACATGGTCTTCGGTACACACGTTTACTAGATTCTATCAGGTAGACGTTAGAAGTCAGGAGGATGTCGCCTTTGGGCGCAGTGTGTTGCAGGCCGCAAAAGATCCTCATGCCTGATGGCGCCCAGCTTATGTACCCCCCCCCCCCCTCATTTGGCATTGCTTTGGGACGTCCCATTAGTAATGACTAAGTCGCTCTGTGTCCCGTGATGTACGAAAAAGAAAAAGGGATTTTTATAACAGCTTACCTGTAAAATCCTTTTCTTGGAGTACATCACGGGACACAGAGCTCCCACCCCTCTTTTTGGGACACTTATTGCTTGGCTACAAAACTGAGGTGCTCCCGGGTGGGAGGGGCTTATATAGGGGAGGGTACTTCCGGTTTGGAATTGGCCAGTGCCAACACCTGAAGGTAAACTATATAACCCATTAGTAATGACTAAGTCGCTCTGTGTCCCGTGATGTACTCCAAGAAAAGGATTTTACAGGTAAGCTGTTATAAAAATCCCTTTATTCCCCCAAGAGATTTCCGGTGGTCTATCCCATGGAGGATAAGTTCATCAAAAAGAAAAAAAAAGAAAAAATGGAAGGTCCCTACAATGGACGCAGCCATCTCTTGTATGTATAAATCACTGACATGTCCAGTGGATAATGTCCAAATGTTCAAGAACCCAATAGATAAAAGATTGGAGTCCTTACGAAAATCTGCTTGGTGATACAACCAGCAGTAGCAGCTATTGGGGTCTGCTAAGCAGTGAAGGATCAGTTGAAACAGGTCTTGAGGGACTTGACAGATCAGCAGGCTTTGCCCTAGCTGATCTACCTAGAGCCTTAGGCTTTGCGGTTGACGCCATAGAGGATTCAGTCCATCAGGCCTCCCGCCTTACGCTGTCTATAGTACATATGCGTAGGCTCCTATGGCTCAAAAACTGGTCTGCTGAAGCTCCCTGTAAAGAATGGCTGGTTAGCGTCCCATTTCATGGTGAAAGCTTATTCAGGGAAAACCTGGACAAATATATCCAGAAAATTTCCAGCGGTAAAAATACGCTCTTGCCGGTTAAAAGCAGAGTTAGAGGTCCCTCTTTAAGAGGCCTGCTTCTCCAGTCCCTGGGGCATCGGCTGTGTAACAGTTCCGACGGCCTCCTCGGTCAAATCCCGGGGGTAAAAAACAGGGACAGTAGCAGGGTAATGAGAAACCCTGGGTCAGGGGAGGTACAAAACCTCCCCCAAAGTTAAATTCATGAAGCCCCCACTCAGTCGGGTGGGGGGAGGACTCCAGTTGTTCGCAAGAGACCTGGCGGGACACGATCAAGATAGGTGCTCTCCGCAGTAGGTTTGGGATACAGTTTGGAGTTAAAAGACTCTCCTCCTTCCCATTTTTGAGGTCAAACGTGCCAAGGGATCCCCGGAAGAGAGAGTCCCTCCGGTTGGCACTAGAACAACTATTGCTCCAAGGAGTAATTATGGAGGTTCCCCTGGAAGAATGAGGGTTCGGGTTTTACTCAAACCTCTTTACAGTCCCGAAGCAAACGCGGACGGGAGGCCCATATTAATTCTAAAAGGGCTATACAAATTCCTGTATATCAGGACTTTCCGATGGAGTCGATCCGATCGGTGGCCACTGCCCTACAAGGGGAGGATTGGTTAGCCACGATCGACATCAAAGATGCTTATTTGCACATTCCCATCTTTCCAGTCCACCAAAAATTTCTACGCTTTGCAGTAGAAGGGCGCCATTTTCAGTTCAGAGCCTTACCCTTCGGTTTGGCCACAGCACCACGAGTGTTTACAAAAATTCTGGCCCTTTATTGGCCAATCTAAGAACACAAGGTGTAATGATAATGGCATATCTGGATGACTTGTTGCTGATAGACCACTCAGTGAAAAAACTAGACGTGGTCGTTCACAAGACGATCAAGTATCTGGAATCTCACGGTTGGATTATCAACCGAGACAAGTCAGCCCTAAAAACCAGTCAAAAGTCTGGAATACTTGGGGCTAAGGTTGGATTCAGGCCAGAGAAAAATATTCTTGCCTCGAGGAAAGGTGTTGTCTTTGAAAGATTTGATCCACTTAGTGGGTACAAAAAAGACAGCCGTCCATACGCCTGTATATGAGGCTGCTGGGAAAAATGGTGGCATCATTCGAAGCAGTACCCTACGGTCAATTCCATTCAAGGAATTTGCAAGGGGCCATACTGTCAGCCTGGAACAAAAAAGTTCAGGCCCTAGACTTACAATGTCCTTGTCCCCTTCCGTTCGCAAGAGCCTCCGTTGGTGGTTGGTTCCCCAGAATCTGGAAAAAAAGGAAATCCTTCAGTCCGATTTCTTGGAAGGTGGTCACTACAGATGCCAGCCTTATAGGCTGGGGAGCAGTACTGGAGCAATAGTCTCTCCAGGGCAGATGGTCGGATGCAGAAAAGGCCCTGCCCATCAATCTCTTAGAGATACGAGCAGCCCGGTATGCCCTAGTAGCATGGACATCCAAACTCCAAGGGTCCCCTGTCAGAATGCAATCAGACAATGCCACAGCAGTGGCATATATCAATCATCAGGGGGGCACCAGGAGTCGTGCAGCCCAGAGGGAAGTAAATTACATCCTGAAATGGGCAGAAAAATATGTCCCAGCCATATCTGCGGTATTCATTCCAGGAGTGGAGAATTGGAAGGCGGACTTTCTAAGTCGCCAGCAATTAGGCCCAGAGGAAGGGTCCCTTCACCCCGAGGTTTTCTGGACAATATGTCAGCGGTGGGGAACATCGGATGTAGATCTTCTAGCATCCAGATTCAACGCAAAGGGGGACAGGTTTGTCTCTCGGACAAGGGATCCCCTAGCTTGCGGCTCGGATGCCCTAGTGTTCCCTTGGGATCAGTTCAAGCTGATATATGCATTCACCGCCACAATGGTTACCTCGATTACTCCGCAGAATCAGGGTAGAAAAGAAACCGGTGATTCCGGTGGCTCCAGCGTGGCCCCGAAGAGCGTGGTACGCGGAGATTGTAAAATTTCAGTGGGGAGTCCTTGGACTCTCCCACGTCGTCCGGCTTTCGCAAGGACCGATATACCATCCTTCCTTACCAGCCCTAGGTTTGACGGCCTGGCTATTGAAGCCCACATTCTAAAAAAGAGAGGGCTCTCTAATGCTGTGGTATCTACCATGATCAATGCCAGGAAGCCGGTATCCAGGCAGATCTACTATAGAATCTGGAAGGCGTACATCGCGTGGTGTGAGGCCAAGAAATGGCATCCACATAAGTACGTAATAGGTAGGAGTCTGGACTCCCTACAATGGGCTGTAGATAGGAAGCTTGCCTTGAGTACTATCAAGGGTCAGATTTCGGCCTTGTCAATATTTTTTCAAAGGCCCTTGGCTTCGCATTCACTAGTCAAAGCCTTTATACAAGGAGTGATGCGTATTAGTCCTCCGGTTAATATTCCCATATGTCCATGGGATCTAAACTTGGTTCTGTCGGTTCTACAGAAACAACCATTTGAACCATTACAGCATATTTCCTTGGTGCTTCTCACCAGAAAATTGATTTTTCTAGTAGCCATTTGTTCGGCTAAAAGAGTATCGGAATTAGCAGCTATGTCCTGTAAGGAGCCATATCTGGTTATCCATAAGGACAGAGTAGTGTTACGTCCTCATCCAGCCTTTCTTCCTAAGGTGGTATCGAGGTTTCATTTGAACCAAGATGTGGTTCTTCCTTCTTTTTTCCCCAAACCTACTTCGGTAGAGGAAAAGTTATTGCATTCTTTGGATGTAGTAAGAGCAGTTAAAGCTTATCTAAAAGCCACTGCTCAGATTCGCAGAACGGATACTTTGTTTATTCTGCCGGAAGGCCCCAGAAAGGGTCAGGCAGCGTCAAAATCTACTTTAGCCAAGTGGATTCGACAGGTCATTATGCAAGCTTATGGCTTGAGAAGGAGACCGCCTCCGTTCAAAGTTAGAGCGCACTCCACGAGAGCAGTTGGAACTTCATGGGCAGTGCATCACCAGGCCTCCCTGGCTCAAATCTGTAAGGCCGCAACGTGGTCTTCAGTTCACACGTTTACTAGGTTCTACCAGGTGGACGTTAGAAGTCAGGAGGATGTCGCCTTTGGGCGCAGTGTGTTGCAGGCCGCAAAAGATCCTCATGTCTGATAGCGCTCAGCTTATATATGGTGTATCCCCCCCCTCATTGGGCATTGCTTTAGGACATCCCATTAGTAATGACTATGTCGCTCTGTGTCCCGTGATGTACGAGAAAGAAAATAGGATTTTTATAACAGCTTACCTGTAAAATCCTTTTCTTAGGAGTACATCACGGGACACAGAGCTCCCGCCCCTCTTTGGGGACACTTATTGCTTTGCTACAAAACTGAGGTGCTCCCGGATGGGAGGGGCTTATATAGGGGAGGGTACTTCCGGTTTTGGAAGTTGCCAGTGCCAGCACCTGACGGTATCTATATAACCCATTAGTAATGACTATGTCGCTCTGTGTCCCGTGATGTACTCCTAAGAAAAGGATTTTACAGGTAAGCTGTTATAAAAATCCTATTTTTTGCACTTTAGGTCTTATTGACCTCCTACATTGAGTTTTATGCTAATTCATTGAGTATGGTCAATCCCCCAGGTAGGCCTATTATCGCACAAGTGTGAAAGCAGCGATGTCTGTAGTGTTAACTTCTCTCTCTCCAAAGCTCTAAGGCCTCGTACACACGGCCGAGATTCTCGTTGAAAAAAAGATGTCGTTTTTTTCGACGAGATTCTTGGACAAGAAACTTGTCCCGGCCGAGTGTACACACGCTCGTTTCAAAGAACCCGCGGTTCTTTGAAAGGAGCGTACGCGGTGACGTCATCGACTACGTCGAGCATGCGCTCGTCACATTCGATGCCGTCGCCGCCATCTTGGTATACCCTACGTATGCCTAGGAAGCTACCGCGCATGCGTCGAATTCATTTCGAACATGCGCGGGCTTCGGGGAGGACAGGTAAGTGTACACACACTCACTTTTCTCGTCGAGAAACATGCCGAGGAGAATCTCGACGAGAAAATAGAGAGCAGGTTCTCTATTTTCTCGTCGAGGTTTCTTGTCGGTTTTCTCGACGAGAAACCCGATAGCAGCGTACACACGACCGATTTACTCGGCAAGACCTCTCTGCCAGCAAGTTTCTTGCTGGTTCTTGCCGAGAAAATCGGTCGTGTGTACGAGGCCAAAGTGTCCTTTCTCTCTGCTGCTTATCATCGGCATGAGTCACTTCTAAAAAGTTTTCCCAATGCATGAGATAAATTTGTGTTTGGGGGGAGCTCAGAACAAGCTTGTGTATTCACAACACAGTTCTTCTGCTGTGCTGCTGACAGATGAAGAAAGATTTTTACACGATCTGCACCTTTTGAAGGGGTGTGGAGAGGGAAAGACTGCGGATAAACAAGTAAAACCTATTTTGGATGGTTTGTTTCATCTCTGTGTATCATCTGAGGCTGTTCACTTTACTGGGTATGCCATGTTTCCCCGAAAATAAACCTATTTTGGATGATTTGTTTCATCCCTGTGTATCATCTGAGGCTGTTCACTTTACTGGGTATGCCATGTTTCCCCGAAAATAAGACCTACCTAGATTTTTGGGAAGGGCTGCAATATAAGCCCTACCCCGAAAATAAGCCCTAGTTGAAAGTGGTTGGAAAAAAGGTAGAATCCACTGTCCTATTGTAGTACACAATTCAAAAGGTGTGTGCCTCTGCAATACAATCGTATTACATACCCTCGGTACAACGGCGCTCAGCTAATCTCTTCTCTTGTCATGGCTGTCAGTAGGGGATCTCGGCCCCCCTCCATCTACAGGCACTCGGCTCCGCTGCTCTCCTCGTCTACCAGGTGTCGATGGGGGATCTCGGCCCCCCTCCCTCTGCAATGCTCTGAGTTGTGAAAGACAGCTCAAGCATGCCATGAAAGCGCCGAGCAGTGCTGTTTTTGGTTGCTAAAATTAATATAAGACCAGGGCTTATTCTCGGGGAAACACAGTATGTGAAGGTTTACAGCCACTTTAAAGGAAGGACTCTTCATGAATGCTTTCTTGCCCCTGAATCCTGAGTCAGACATACCTCAGTGCTCTGTTTCCCACATGTTAGTGCAGTTACTTTTTATAGTCTGTTTACATTTTAAATAGATTTTTTCTCTTTGTTAGGAACTTAACCTCTCCTTCTGTGAGATAAAGCGTGATGCAGCACTCACATTGGCAGAATCTGTCGAAGACAAATCTGAGTTGGAAAGATTGGATTTAAATGGTACATTTTGTTGTCCTTTTTAAAAAGAAATGCTTTAATTTTTTTATCTGATTGTAACTCCATTGTATATTTGTGCCCCAGGAAACAGTTTTGGAGAGGAAGGTTGTGAACATATTCAGGAAATTCTTGATGGCTTTAACATGGCCTCTGTTTTGGGATCACTGAGGTAAGGAGAATTTAGTATTTTTTGTTTCTGTGTTCTAACCCCTTGAAAATAGTCACATGTTGAATATTTGTTAATCATTAACCACTTAAGCCCCGGACCATTATGCAGCTTAAAGACCAGAGGTGTTCTTACAATTTGGCACTGCGCTGCTTTAACTGGTAATTGCGTGGTCATGCAATGTTGTACCCAAACGATGTTTGCGTCCTTTTTTTCCCACAAATGGAGCTTTCTTTTGATGGTATTTGATGAGAGGCATGGTGAGTATTTTACAGCTCTCATTTGTTTTTGAAAATGAAGAAAGAAAAGAATTTATTTATTTTTTTTCAATTTTCAACATTTTGTGACAAAAGGCGAGATCTGCAAAATACTCACCCATACCTCTCAGCAAATAGCTTGGGGTGTCTACTTTCCAAAATGGGGTCATTTGGGGGGGGTTTTGTGCCATCTGGGCATTCCATGGCCTCCGAAACTGTGATAGGCAGGGAGGAGTGAAATCAAAAATTTACACCCTTAGAAAGCCTGAAGGCGGTGCTTGGTTTTTGGGGTCCCGTACGCGGCTAGGCTCCCAAAAAGTCTCACACATGTGGTATCCCCGTACTCAGGAGAGGCAACAGAATGCATTTTGGGGTGTAATTCCACATATGCCCATGGCATGTTTGAGCAATATATCATTTAGTGAGAACTTTGTGTAAAAAAAAATTATTAAAAAAAAATTTCTCTTTTTTCGTCACTGGACGGACACAGCCTTCTCAATTCTTGACGTGTGGGTTAAGTTCCTGTTCATAGGAGAGGACTAGGCAGAACATGTTAGATAATTAAAAACACATGTTACAATAATCAGAGATGAACAGCCCCGCCCAGGGGGCGGTCCCTCCAGACATAACCCTCCGCCCTGCAGCATGCAGCCTCAGTTTTTTTCTGCCTAGCAGAGGAGAAGGACGTGGCTCCCTTTGGGTCCAGAGACCAGAAGAATTTTTTTTTTTATTTTTTTTTTTTTTTTTTGTGATCTTCTATCAACTGCCGGCTGGGCGACAGGCTGGATATATAGATCCTTGTAGTCTTCCCGGTTCCGGCCATCGAGCGTGCCAGTCCCTTGCTTTGCGCTTGGTTCTGACCACGACATATCCCATGGCTCCAGGGGTGGCCGGTGAGCACATGCCCCGGGGTCCACATATGACTGGGCTGCTTGTTGTCTCACTCACAGTGGACCGGGCCGACGGCTACTCCCTCACGGTTGTAGGTCTGTCCAGGACGCACCAGCGGGTCCTCGCATGGATGGGTAAGTACTTTTCCTCCTGCCTTGGCAGGTGGAAACAGCTAAGCATTCTAGGGATTGCGGGGTCCTCCCTTTCCCTGCTCTCCATCACTATCCCCTTCTGCCCTAGGGCTCGCTGCGACCGGGGCATACCTGTGGTGGGACTCCGGTTCTCGTGGGGGACTGTGGGGTGTCGGGACCCGTTTTTTTCTGTGGGGGGTGCTTTTTCCTGGGGAAGTCCCTGCCTAGGCCTTCTCATCCACATTGTGGTGCTTAGGCGCCATTTTTGTGGCGCTGACGCCATTTTTTTTGTATCCTGCTGATTCTATTGAAATTCCCATTGGCGGCCATTTTGCCGTGGCTGCGCCATAGAGCAGGTTTTGTTATTGCGGCGGCCATTTTCTTGTGGTCGAGCCCTTTTCTTTTCTCTGAGGCGTCTGGTGGCCATTTTGGCGTGGTTTTGGCCTCTAGTGCTGGCTCCCTGGATGGCGCGCAGCGCCATTCTCCTCACAGACTTTTTCTTCTGTCTCCACAGCGTGTGTGAGGAAGGCAGGCAGCGGTGCTGAGCGGTCTCCTGCTGGGTTGGTGAGTCCCCTGGGTAACAGTGCAGCAAGGAGGGTGGTCAGTGCAGCAAGGAGGGTGGACCTTTTCAGTTTGTTTTTTCTGACGGAGTCCCTGAGAGCTGTCAGCAGTGTCATGGCGTCAGTGTCTGGCCCTTCTTCCCCAAACTTGCCATAGGCAGCAGCCGGTGCACCTGCACCTACCATGGAGGCTTTGTCGGCTGTCCTAGAATCATATGTTGCCAGGGTGGAAGCGGCGTGTGAGCGCAAGGGGGGGTAAAAAGCGCCCACGCCATCGCCAGGGGAAGGTTTTGACTCAGACCCGGGCCTGGCTGCGGCACAGGACCCCAGTTCTGGGTGGTCAGAAGATGTGGACCAGGTCCTTCCTTGTGAGGAAGACCCCTCGTCCGGGTCAGCGCAAGACAGGGTACTTGTGAGTGACCTTATCAATGCTGTAAGGGACTCCCTTAAACTGGACGCAGATGAGACTTCCATGGAGAGGTCAGTCTCTTTTGGATCGCACAAATCGACCCATTCTGTAAAAGTTTTTCCTTATTTGTTGTTTTTTTTTTGATAAATTCATAGATAATCCCAAAAAATATATATATAAAAATTGGGCAAATCTACGTGATAAATTGTGAGCTGCCAACTCAACAGACTAGTTTTGTGAATAGATAGATAAGGAAAAAGTGTGGCGCTCCTACAACTCCTAGGGTGTGTCCCTTAGAGAATGTGAAAATAAATAAATACAATTCAAAAATTGTGAGTCTTGAATGTAAAAAACACACACAGGATATTACTATCCTAGCCACATATATAAGTGAACATTGGTGACCATAAACAATATTACCATATAACAGTGTAAAGAGTCCCTCTGTGAAGAGATAAGTATATTAAGAATGCCACCCAAAAAATATATCAACATGTGTAAAGGCTGGCGGTAGGCTAGCCTGTATTTGTGGGAGGAGGCTGAGAGGATTACTTAAGCCTCCTCCCTTGTCAGGTCCTGCGTCGGCGTCTTTCAGGGTTACTACTGACGTCGCTTCCGGGTTCGCAGGGCATCTGTGTCACTTCTGTTTTTTTTCGTTCCGGCAGCATGGTTCGCGGCAGGAGGCTCCTCTTCATCACATCGCCCGGGGCTCGCGGTTCTGGTAGGGGGGCGGAGGGCTTCAACAGGGGGGGTCCGCTCGGATGCCAGTTGCCATGCACGGGCCGAGGGGGGGGGGTGTCATGCTCCGGCTCTGGATCTCTCATGGGGCATCATGGAGGAGACGCCCGCACGCCTCCCAGGTTCCCACGCCGGGCATCATTGGAGGGGGGGCGTCCATCTCCAGATCACTGTTGGCGTTCGAGAGGGGTGGGGCTGTCTGTCCAGCCATTCATCTCCTGGTCCCATGCTGGCTTCAGGGAGGGGGGGCCGCCGTCCACATGCTTCTCCGGTGCTCGTCCAGCTCCTCCTTCCGCACTGCCCGCCCGATCTTCCATGCGCACTCTTTCTTCCGGGTCCACGCCGGCAGCATCTGCAGGGCCGCCCCACTCGTCCATTCACTCCTCCTCCCGGGCTCACGCTGATCCATCCATCCACTCCTTCCGGGCCCACGCTGGCAGCGTGAGGGGGGGGTTTGTTCTTACTGCTGCAGGGGTCACACGCTGGCTTCATGGGGGGGGCTGTCCACCAGCATCTCCCAGGGGTCATGCTGGGGCCCTGTCCACCGGCATCTCCAGGGGTCATGCTGGTGGGGGGGCTGTCGTCCTATTCCTCCCGGGGTCACTGGCTGTATTAGGGGGGCTGGCCATCCACTGGTCTCGTTGGCAGCTCGGGGGGGGGGGCGTACGCCATTGCTCCAGGGGTCACACGCTGGCCGCATGGGGGGGCTGTCCACCCACATCTCCACGGGTCACGCTGGCAGTGTTTCCTTGCGACACATGCAATTTGCCGTAAAGTATCCTGTCCTTCTGTCGCTGCGTTTTTCTCTGTCGCTGCGTTTTTCTCTGTCTCTGCGTTTCCTGCCTCTGCGTTTCCTGCCTCTGCGTTTCCAGCCTCTGCGTTTCCAGCCTCTGCGTTTCCAGCCTCTGCGTTTCCAGCCTCTGCGTTTCCAGTCTCTGCGTTTTTCTGTCGTAGCGTTCCTCCCTTAGCATTTCTGTTATGGCGTGTCTGCCCCAGCGTTTCTGACCCTGCGTTCAGGGGCAGCGTTTCCCTCATAGCGTTTCTGCCCCAGGATTTCTGGCATTGCGTTTCTGCCATAGCTTTCAGTCATAGCGTTTCTGCCCCAGGTTTCTGTCATAGCGTGTTCAGTCTCAGCATTCTGGCATAGCATTTCTGTCATAGCGTTTCTTCCCCAGGTTTCTGTCATTGCGTTTTTCAATCTCTGCATTCTGGCATGGCATTTCTGTCGTAGCGTTTTCTGCCCTAGGTTTCTGTCATAGCGTGTTCAGTCTCAGCTTTCTGTCATAGCATTTCTGTCATAGCGTTTCTGCCCCAGGTTTCTGTCATTTCGTTTTTCAATCTCTGCATTCTGGCATAGCGTTTCTGTCAGTGTTTTTCCTGCCCAGGATTTCTGCCTCAGCGTTTCAGGCTCAGCTTTTCTCTCGTAGCGTTTCTGTCCCAGGTTTTCTGACATTGCATTTCTGCCTCAGCTGCAGTCAGCATTTCTGTCATGGCGCGTCGGCCCCAGGTTTCCGTCATTGCTTTTCAGTCTCAGCTTTCTGTCTTGGTGTTCTGCCCCAGGGGTTCTGGCGTTGCGTTCTGCCATGGCCTTCAGTCAGTCTCACGTTCTGTCGTAGCGTTCTGCCCCAGGTTTCTGTCGTTGCTTTTTCAGTCACGTTCTGTCTTAGCATTCTGCCCCAGGTTTCTGTTATTACATTTTTCAGTCACGTTCTGTCATAGCATTCTGCCCCAGGCTTCTGTCATTGCATTTACAGTCACGTTCTCTCATAGCATTCTGCCCCAGGTTTCTGTCATTACATTTTTCAGTCACGTTCTGTCATAGCGTTCTGCCCCAGGTTTCTGTCGTTGCTTTTTCAGTCACGTTCTGTCTTAGCGTTCTGCCTCAGGTTTCTGTCATTACATTTTTCAGTCACGTTCTGTCATAGCGTTCTGCCCCAGGTTTCTGTCATTACATTTTTCAATCACGTTCTGTCATAGCATGCTGCCCCAGGTTTCTGTCATTACATTTTTCAGTCACGTTCTGTCGTAGCGTTCTGCCCCAGGTTTCTGTCGTAGCGTTCTGCCCCAGGTTTCTGTCGTTAATTTTCAGTCACGTTCTGTCGTAGTTTCTGGCCCAGGTTTCTGTCGTTGGATCTGCAGTCTCAGCATTCTGTCGTAGCGTTTCTATCATAGTGGTTCTACCCAAGGGGTTATTCTGTCATTGCATTTTGTCTTTCTCAGCGGTTCAGTCTCGGCGTTGTCTTAGCTTTCTGTCCCAGGGTTCTGTCTTTGCTTTGCCGTGGCGTTTTTAGTCTTAGCGTTTCTGCTCCAGGTTTGTCTGTCATTGTATTTCTGCCTCAGCCTTTCAGGCTCAGCATTTCTCTTGCATATTTCTGCCCCATGTTTTCCTGTCTTGGCACGTCGGCCTCAGCATGTGCACGATTTCTGTCGTTGCGTTTCTGCCTCACGATTTCTGTCGTTGCGTTTCTGCCCCACGATTTCTGACGTTGCGTTTCTGCCCCTCGATTTCTGTCATTGCGTTTTAGTCTGTGTCTGCCCCAGGGTTCCGTCAGTAGCATTGCTGCCCCCACGATTTCTGTCATTTCGTCTACCCCACGATTTCCTGTCATAGGGTTTGTCACAGTGTTTGTCATAGCATTGTCTTCTTTGTGGTTACCATGTCTCATCGTCCTTGTCTATGTTACAACCTGGGTTCACACATCTCACATCTCGGGATCTGTCACGTCTACAGGTCCATACGGGCTGAGGTTTCGTTTTTAATGATGGATGACCACAATCTTCTCGCCCGTATACCACACTTCATACATTTACGTTCATTCATTACACCTGTACGTTTACCCACCACGGTCTGTGGGTGCACTAGCCTTGAGTGTTCAGTTCTACTGCCTGTTTGTGCTGCAGTCTACTCGGGCTGTCATCAGGGTGGGGGGGGGCTGTCATCATGTTCTTTCACGCACAGTGGTTTTGACGTTGGTCATTCTTGTTCTCAGGTAGGCACGGGGGGGGGGCGTTGTTTTTTGTGTCTGGCTCTGTTGTCTTGTTTGGTTTGTGTTCCTGGTTGGGCTCGCTGCCCGTCTCTGTTGGACTAGTTCATGTGTATCCCTTCAATCACGGGGTGCTTGGTCTGGTTTCTTTGACTTCATTCTGTAGGTGGGGGGGGGCTCCTTGGTACCTAGTGGCGAGTTCCTGTTGCATTGGTTCTTTTGGGCCGCTTTCCCTTATTGATTCTCCAATCTCATACGTGGTCTGGCGGTCCAGCACTTGCACCACTTGAGGGAGGTTTGGTTTGGTTTGGCCACACCGATGTCAACTGTTTTCCACTCATTCCTTTAGTCCTGCTGTTGATAGGGTTGGACTATTGTGCATTCGGGACTCAGGATCGGGTCATGCTTCTGCCTGGGATCTGCCAGCCGAGTTCGTCAGGTGGGACAGGTTTTTCTGTGTGTCTGGCTTTTTCCATGTTCAACGATGCTGGTTGCCTCAGCGCATTGGCCTTTTCTACCTGCTCCTCCAGGTATCCAGCACTTCAGATTCCTGCCAGGTTGTCCTTTTGCAACTCACCCTCTCACTTCCCATACCTAGGCCGGGTAGGCCAGGGGTTTAGGGGGTTTCTTCACAGAGCTCTCCACGGGTGCCCGTTGAGGCTTTCATCCTGCTTGGCCTCATTGCAGGGGCCCCTCGGGCCAGCCTTGCTTCAACTTCCCTCTCGTATCCTCTCATCGTGAGCACTTCAGTCATGTCTGGGTTATCTCGGGTGTCAGGCTCCATCCAACCTTCTCGGGGTGTTCAGTCGACTTCTGGGCTGCTTCTCAGCTTATGTGGTTGTATTATGCTCTTTGTGGCTGGGTGGGTTTCCTCCCACACTCTATTTGCGCGTTTGACGCAATACATAGTATAAACTATGTGTTTGTACGATCAGCACTTATCCATGAGTAGCTGCTGGATGGAGCATTGTCACAAGGATCCCTGGTTTCAGGGGTACCACTTTCTACCTGCTTTCAGTGGTGATCAGAAGCGCTGGCTTGGACTGTGTTCGCCAGGCTGAGGTTAGCGTTACGCCTGTTAGTGGCTCCGTCTCTGGCGTTTCTGTAGCTCAATGACTGGGCAAAAGCCTCTGCTTCATCCATCAGTTGACTAGCAGGTGCACTGCAACTGCTCTAGCCTTTAGGGTCTCTGTGCCCGGGGAGGGTTTGCGCCACCTGTGGAGGCTGAGTTACTGGTCCTCTGACCGAGTTTCTAGGGAAGTTCTGTCAAGTTGCCCTTATTGGCCAACAGTTGAGGCACCCTGTACACCGGGGCCTCTCTTCTCCGATACATTGCGGAGTCTCTTTGGGATTTTCATACATCTCGCTGCAAGACGGTCCTGTCGGCCGTGTGCATTGCAGGGGAAGGGTCCTTGCATCCGGAGAAGTTTCCACCTCCTTTACCGGAGGTGGGGCACCGAAAGTGGACCTTATGGCCTCTCGACTCGCTCACAAGGTGGCAAGATCGTGGCCAGGTCCAGGGACCCCTGGGCGGATGCGTCAGAAGCCCGTGGGGGCAGTATCGCCTGATATATGCTTACCCTCCGCTACTGTTGTTGCCTTGCCTGCTTCGCAGAGTAGGGGCTGAGGCCATTCCGGTGATCCTCATTGCTCCGGAACGGCGACATTGGTACGCCGATCTACTTCGGCTAGTCGCAGACGTTCCTTGGCGACTGCCTATTGGGGTGGACCTTCGGTCTCATGATCCCATACTTCATCCTGCTATACAGTCCTTGGCTTTAATGGCATGGCTTTTTAAAGCCAGGTGCTGAGTTCTCTCGGATTCGGTCATCTCTGCTATGTTGTTGACACGGGAATCTTCCTCCAGAAAGATATCTCACCGTACCTGGAAGGCTTACATCGCTATGTGCAAGGAACTTGAGTGGCGTCCTCGGATGTATTCCGTTCCCAGGATTTTGCTGTTCCTACAGCGTGGCGTGACCCAAAAGCTGGCCTTGCATAGCTTTTTGAGGGTCGGATTTCGGCCCGGGCTGTCTTTTTCAACGACCGCTACTGGGCCATTCCTTGATTAGCACCTTTTGTGCAGGTGGTTCACCATGTGATCCCCCCTGTAAAGCCTCCTATCCCTACTTGGGATCTGAATTTGATGCATCTCTGTTCTCCAAGAACGTTCCTTTGAGAATATCAGAGATTCCTCTCTTGACCTTGTCCCGGAAGGTGGCCTTCTTAGTGGCCATTACTTCGGTTAGACGGGTGTCTGAGTTGGCGGCCTTGTCCTGCAAGTCGCCTTACTTGGTCCTTCATAAGGATATGGTGGTTTTGCGCCTACGACCGTCCTTTTCAAAAGATGGTCTCGGCCTTTCACCTTAAGAAGGACATTGTTCTTCTGTCTTTGCGTCCTCACCCATCGCATCCCTGAGAGTTTGCGCTTCATACATTAAGATGGGTACAAGCCTTACGGGTGTACCTGTCTGCTACTGTTTCCATTCGGAAGTCTGACTCACTTTTTGTGTCTGTCTCTGGTCCAATACAGGGCCGAGCGGTGTTGTCTGCCACCGTCTCTAGGTGGATCAGACAGACCGTCATACAGGCCTATGCCCTTAAGGGGCGGGCGCCTCCATTTCCGGTTGCGGCGCATTCCAATAAGGCAATTGGTGATTCCTGGGCCTTCCGACATCAAGCGTCGGTTGCACAAGTGTGCAAGGCGGCGACCTGGTCGTCCGTTCATACCTTTTCTAAATTTTATAAGGTTGATGTGGCTGCATCTTCGGATGCTTCCGTCGGCCGCAAAGCATTGCAGGCCGCTGTTTAATGTTGCAACTCCTCCGTTGAGGAGCTCTGCTTGTTTGGAGTGAAGTTTTGGTTGTTCCTTTACTACTGCTCCCACCCTTCTGATACTGCTTTGGGACGTCCCACACGTTTACAGTATCCAGCTGTGTTAGTCCATGGACGATAAGAGAAAATAGGATTTTTGTACTCACCGTAAAATCTGTTTCTCTGACGTCCATGGACTGACACAGCACCCACTCTTCCTTTTAAGATTTGTACTGCTTGTTACGAACTGAGGCTGCTAGCTGCAGGTGGGAGGGTAATGTCTGGAGGGACCGCCCCCCTGGGCGGGGCTGTTCAGCTCTGGTTTGTTCTAGAATGTATGTTTCTAACAATCTAACATTCTGCCTAGATCTTCTCCTGCGAGCAGGGACATATACCCACACGTTTACAGTATCCAGCTGTCTCAGTCCAGTCAGAGAAATGGATTTTACGATGAGTACAAAAATCCTATTTTTAAATAATAAACCTAGTCCATTTTACGACGACACCATTGGAGGCTTTTCTCTTTCCATCCCTGACCTGGCATCCCCATTGGAGCTGTCCCCCCCTCCCCCTCCTTTAGGTTAACCGATACTATTGAAACCAGCAGAGAAGGTGGAGCAGAGTAGTTGTAATACTCATTAGTGGAACCAGTACAGAAGAAAGAGATAATACTGATCATGCCCAACTATGTCTACATAGAGGTGAGAGTTCTGTGAGATTATTTTTTTGGACACATCAGTGATAATTAAATTACTAGTGGATCTACATCTGCACAAGTTCACTTTTCATTTTGATTATTCTCATCAAGAGACTTATTCAGAGACAATTTTTTATATTATTTCATCTTAAATTATTCACATTTTATACACCAGGATTCCTTTTGTACACCTCCCTTGGAGTGCACGGCACACATCTGTGTTACATTTGTGTTTTCAGCACTGGTGCACTATTGTGCAGAATATTGTCACGTTGCACAGGCATTTTTAGCATTGATTTGCACTTTATTTATTTAAGTTATATGTATTTTCCTCACTGCACTTGATTTTATTGAGCATATATACACGGATCGCTTTTATTTGTATTTTTCCTTTCAAAATATTTTATTTTTCAATAATCATAAAATAAAACAAATAATATACAGTATAACATACAAATAATTCATATAGGAGAATAATAATATAGACAGCACAAATAATATTCCATATTCAAAAAATTAAATAATTATAAATAAATAAAAGAGCAATACGTATCTTTACTTTCAATATAAGATTTATCCGATAAAGGCCAGAAAGCCTAAAAAATGTTATATAGATTTACTTTAGCTAAACCAGAATAAAAAGAAAAAATGAATTAATCAAGATCCACGCCCCTCCATGGCACCCCTATAGGGATCATGCTGTGCCAGAAGAGGGGATCCCATGTGTATTTAAATGGGCTCTTAATAAAGCCCTCTAACCCTTACAAATCAAGAGATAAAACCATTGAAATAGGATGAAGGGTCATCCACACTATAACCTTTCAATCAAAAAATGTTGTAAAGACCCTAGGAATATCATAAGAATATGTTTCTTATAAGGATCTCCAAGATTCATATCAGAAAAAATAAAGATAAAAATAAAAATAGAAGACAAAAGCACAATAAAAGATGTAAGGGGGGGGGAGAGGGGTGTACATGCCTGACTTGAACGATCCCAAGCTGGAAAACAATGGTTCCCATATCTCTTCAAATTTTGGAACTGTGTTATTTAATATACTAGCTAGTTTTTCTTGAGTCATAATCCAAGAAATCTTTCGTTTGACATCAAAAAGGAAGGTTTTTTTTTTTTTTTTTCAAGCTTTTGCTATGGTGATCTTGGCTCCGGTGAGAATGAAGTGAATCAGTAATTGAGTAGGTTTAGATATACGAGGAAGATGTGCATTCAGGAGAGCAACAAATGGGGATCTGGGAATCTGGTTTCCAGTGACTTTAAAGATTCAATTAAAAACTTTATTCCAAAAGGGGCGAATCCTAGGACACTCCCACCATGTATGGGCCATTGATCCTATAAGTTGGCAACCTCTGAAGCATGAAGGATCAGCTGAAGGGTAGATAGTAGCTAATTTAGAGGGGGTAAGATACCACCTTGTTAAAACTTTTACATTGGCTTCCACCAGATATACATTCAGAACACCTTTAAAGGACTTCGAACAAGCAGTATGCCAGACTTTCCGGTCCAAAGTACAACAGAAGTCCTTTTCCCAAGCTGTCATGTAGGGGGACTTCTCATTAGAATGAGTGAGGGACGAATACACTAGAGAAATACCTCCCCTGGTTCCATAGCTCTATCGCACCATGTTTCGTAATTAGTATATTGGATCGAGGAAGGGATATCCTTCCATGTACTAGTCAGGAATTGTGAAATTTGGCGATAATGTAATTTTTCAGAGTCTGGGAGTTTTAATATTTTGATACAATGATCTAGGGATATAAGACACCCAGATTTAATGAAGTTTCCTATACGGTATAGTCCCCTATTAGTCCACCATCTGAAATAATCAATTTTCAGAACAGGGGGAAAATCTGGATTATTAAATACAGGTGTGAGAGGCCGTCCAGCAGATGTAAGGGTTGGATGATTTCTAAATTTGTCCCAAAGCGCTATAGATTGCGACAAGGTAGGAGACATTATAGGAGGAAGAAACTTGGTAGGGCACCATAGGAGATAATCCAAGGAAAAGCAGGGTACTGCTTGATTTTCTATTAAGACCCAATCAGGCTTTTCAGTCTTTGAGTATATTGAGGAGAGTTGTGCTAATCTTGCTGAAACAAAGTATTTGTATAAGTCTGGGAGACCTAGTCCCCCTCTATTTCTTTGAAGAAAAATAGTGCTCTGTGATACACGGTAACCAGAGGAACCCCAAATAAATTTGAGAATCTTGCTCTGAAATGACTTCAAATGATTTTTTTTAATAGGGATGGGCAATGATCTAAAATAATAAAGAATCCTCGGGAGTAAAATCATTTTGACAGAATTGATTTTGCCAAGCCAGGACATATCATATTTGGACCAGGCTTTGAGATCAATTTCCAATTTCTTAAATAGGGGCGGGTAGTTACAGACATATAGATTTTCCGTTCATGCATTTAGAGTTATACCTAGGTATTTGATAGAATCTTTCCATTCAAATTTGAATGATTGCTGTAATGAGGAAACAACGGAACAGGGGAGGGAGATGTTAAGGGCCTGTGATTTCGTATAGTTTACTGTTAGACCTGAAATTTTAGAAAAGTCATTAAGTACTTTGCAAATGTTTGGTAAAGAAATTAAAGGGGAAGTAACAAACAAAAGAATGTCATCCGCAAATAGCCCACATTTATGTGTCTTATTTCCGCATACCACCCCCTGAATGCTAGGGTTTTGACGAATTGCTATTGCCAGGGTTTCTATCACAATGGCAAAGATGAGCGGAGAAAGCGGGCAACCTTGCCTAGTGCCTTTTTCTATGTTAATTGGTTTTGAATAATGACCTTGGAGACGAAGCAATGCTGTGGGATGAGAGTATAGGGAGTGAAGAAGACCCCTAAAGCGCATTCCAAAACCCCAACGTTCCATAAGGGTAAAAATATAAGTCCATGAAACCGAATCAAAAGCCTTAAGAAGGTCCAATGATAAAAGGAATCCCTGTTGCCTCGTGCCCCCCTCCCAATTGAAGTATAGAGATTAAATCTATTGCTCTCCTTATCTGGTCAGGCCCTTGTCTACCAGGGATGAAGCCAACTTGATCTTTATGTATATACACATTAATAAAAGAGGCTAGACGATTGGCTAGTATCTTCGTCATTATTTTTATATCATTGTTTATCAAAGAGATTGGACGGTAGTTATTAATTTCTTCAGGATTTTTATCAGGCTTAGGTAAAATTGTGATATATGCAGTATTTAATTGGACATCTAAAGGAACACCCACTGTTTTAGCATTGAAAAATGTTAAATGTGGAGCTAATGTTTCCGCGAAGGCCTTATAATAGGGAATAGAGAACCCGTCAGGACCCGGAGCCAAACCCGCTTTGAGACCTTTAATGACTTCAAGAACCTCCTCCTCAGTAAAGGCAGATTCAAGTAAATCCCTATGCGAAGAGAGAAGGGTAGGAATGGGAAGATCATCAAGGAATTTAGTAACTGAGTCTATCAATTTGGGAGGAAGATTTATAGAGGTTGGAAAAAAACTCATGAAAGGCCTCCAGAACTTTGACAGGGTTAGCTGTGGGAGGCTGACCAGAAATTCTGATTTTAGAAGTAGTATTGATTCGAACCCGGGGGGAAAGCTTAGCAGCTAATAACGGTCCTATTTTGTTAGCATGAACATAGAATTTGTTACTCGTCCAGCGAATAGCTTTATCAGCTTGAGTAGTGAGGAGTAAGTTTAGATCAAGTCTAGCTTTATCAATGAGGGCAATAGGAACTTTGGATGGGTCCTTTTTGTGTTTGGCTCTGAGAGAGGCATTTTCTTTTTCTAAGCGGTCTATTTTATCTTTACGTTCCCTTTTGAGTTGTGTTGTTAGCTGAATTTTCTTGTTCATACATCACGGGACACAGAGCAGCATAGTCATTACTATGTGGGTTATATAGAATTACCTTCAGGTGCTGGCACTGGCAACTTCCAAAACAGGAAGTACCCTCCCCTATATAAGCCCCTCCCATCCGGGAGTACCTCAGTTTTTTGCCAGTGTCTAAGGTGTTGGCCAAGGTTAACATGTATTCATCTGGGCTTGTGTACAGGTTCTCTGGGCCTTAGCAAGCTATTCCGGATCCGACCAAAAAAAGCTTCATAGCTAAACGGTCGGTACCCGGGCCTTGCAGAGAAGAGCAGGGTTTTGCCTGTAATGCCTCTCTTAGGAGGGCTGGACCCTGGGATCCAGAGCTCTGGTCATACCCAAAACCAAGAGGCTATCTGTGCAGGGTGCTATACAGGTCCAGGGGAGTGGAATCCTTGGGAACCCGGTCCCTGAAGGTCTAGTACAATGCCTGCCGTGAGAGGTGAAGTTTGGGCTTCTGTGGACCAAACAAAGTCCTGCGGCGGGGAAAAGGTAAGTGGGGGCCCCTCAGGAACTTGGTTCTATTGAGGGGACCCCCAAGCCTAATATGTCTTTCTGCCTGTTACCTAAAGGGTATTCCCGCTAATAGCTGTATATGCCTAAGAAATCCTAGAAATGTTTTTTCATAAGGGAAATTTTAAAAAAACTGTAAACCTGGAAATGTTTTTTCATAAAGGAGGTTTTAAAAAAAAAAAAAAAAAGACAAAGGTGCGGTACCTGTGTTTGTCCACTAGAGGCCGCTGTGGAACGTCTTTTTTCTTGGGACTATTCCTTCCATGGTGAAAGTCCAGGCAGATGAGTGAGCTCTCTATCAGGGAAGCTGCATTCCTCTGTCATGCTGCCAAGTAGTTTCCTTCCATCCCCGAGTCCTGGTGAAACAGGGACCCTGGCTCCTCTCCCTACATGGCGCCAAGAGCGCACACGTGCACGCGCGCGCGCACACATGCTTTCCTTTTATAAGGTTTAGCTTCAAAAAAGGGGGCGGAGCCTGGCGGATGACGCGCTCTGTGCGCCCAGCGCTTCTGCGCATGTGCGGGCATCCCAGCAAGATAAAAGGACTCAGTCCACGCTGCTTGCTATGGACACAGAGCATGAAAAGGAGCTGGTAGCATGGTATAGGGGCTTACAGCGGGCGGTTGATACAGGCATCCCCAGAAAGACGCATTAGTAGACACCCACTGATGTACATAGCAGCAAATTGCATTAGACTATTTCAGTAAGGGGTGTATTGCGGCTGGAATACCTCAGCTTTGAACTAAGGAATATGCCGCCTAAAAAACTCCGAGATATACCTCTCAGGAAGTGTAGGGGGTCTCCATCGGGCTCTGAGGATCTGGAGCAGTCATCTGCACCCTCCTCCCCTGAGAAATCAGAGGTTAATACCCATAAGGAACCCCCGGGAGTGCCAGGTACTGCGGCTGTCCTCAGTCCACCTGCTCCTGCATATATAACAGAGGAGGTTTTTTCCTCAACTCTGGAGGGATTGGAGCAGAGATTGGCTGCATTGATCGCTTCTTCTCTACAGGAAAGAAAGCGCGCCAGATCTCCATCACCTCCATTAGAGTGCCTGTTGGCAGAGCAACAGTCCCAGGAAGGGACCGACCTACCTGAAGGGGATCAGGAGGAGGTTAGCTCTGTTTTTGAGGAATCGACAGTAGATGAACCATTTTCAGCATCACAGACTGAAAGATTGTGGGTCCAGACCCTAACTGACATGGTTCGATCTGCATTTAAAATGCCTCTTGTTGAACCATCAACTACTGCTGTCTCCTCATTGGGGTCGCTAAAAGCTCCCCAGGTTAATTGCTCCTTTCCAATACATCCATTATTGGAAGGACTTATATACCAGGACTGGGAACATCCTGATAAACTATTTGTTCCGCCTAAAAGGTTTCCGGTGATCTATCCCATGGAGGGAAAGTTCACCCAGAGATGGAATGTTCCTACGGTGGATGCAGCCATCTCTTCTGTGAACAAATCACTGACATGTCCAGTAGATAATGTTCAAATGTTCAAAGATCCAGTGGATAAAAAATTGGAATCTTTATTAAAATCTGCTTTTTCCACAGCAGGCGCTGTTACACAGCCAGCAGTGGCAGCTATTGGGGTCTGCCAAGCTTTAAAGGATCAAATGAAAATGGTCCTGAGGGATTTGCCAGACCAGCAGGCCCAGGCTCTGGCTGATCTGCCTAGAGCATTATGCTTTGCGGTTGACGCCATCAAGGATTCTATCCATCAGGCCTCCCGCCTCACGCTGTCTTTGGTACATATGTGTAGGCTTCTGTGGCTCAAAAACTGGTCTGCTGAAGCTCCCTGTAAGAAGCTCTTAGTTAGCTTCCCATTTCATGGGGAACGCCTTTTTGGCGAAGACCTGGATAAGTATATCCAGAAGATTTCCAGTGGTAAAAGTACTCTCTTACCGAGTAAAAAGAGGTCTAGGGGTCCATCTTTTAAGAGGACTACCTCTCCTATCCCTGCGACGTCTGCTACTAAGCAGTTCCGACGGCCTCCTCGGTCAAACTCAGGAGGTAAAAATCAGGGACAGCCACAGGGTAATAAAAAGCCCTGGATCCGAAGAGGTACTAAACCAGCCTCCAAGTCAAGCCTATGAAGGGCTGCCCCCACTCAAACGGGTGGGGGGAAGACTTCAGTTGTTCGCAGAGACCTGGCGGGAGACGATCAAAGACAGATGGGTGCTCTCCGCAGTAACTCTGGGATACAAGTTGGAGTTAAAAGAGTCTCCTCCGTCCCATTTTATGTGGTCAGGCATGCCAAGAGACCCTCTGAAAAGAGGGTCTCTCCTATTGGCGTTAGAACAACTATTGCTCCAAGGAGTAATTATGGAGGTTCCTATGGAAGAGTGGGGGTTGGGTTTCTACTCAAACCTTTTCACAGTCCCGAAGCCAAACGGGGACATAAGACCCATATTGGACCTAAAGAGTCTAAACAAATTTCTAAACGTCCGGTCTTTCCGGATGGAGTCGATCCGATCGGTCACCGCTGCCCTACAAGGGGAGGAATGGTTAGCCTCGATCGACATCAAAGATGCTTACTTGCATGTTCCCATCTTTCCAGGTCATCAAAAATTCCTACGCTTTGCAGTAGAAGGGCGCCATTTTCAGTTCAGAGCCTTACCATTCGGTCTGGCCACAGCACCACGAGTGTTCACAAAAATTCTGGCCCCACTGTTGGCCGATCTAAGAACACGGGGTGTAACGATAATGGCATACCTAGACGACCTGTTGTTGATGGACCACTCAGTTGCCAAGCTAGAAGTGGTAATTGTCGATACAATCAAGTATCTAGAGTCTCACGGTTGGGTCATCAACCTGGACAAGTCAGCCCTACAGCCAGTGAAAAACCTGGTATATCTAGGGCTACGGCTGGATTCAGACCAGAGGAAGATTTTCTTACCTCTAGACAAGGTATCCTCTTTGAGGGCCTTGGTCCGTCTGCTTTGTGCAAAAAGACAGCCGTCCATACGCCTGTGCATGAGGCTGCTAGGAAAGATAGTAGCATCATTCGAAGCTGTGCCATACGCCCAATTCCACTCAAGGAATTTACAAAGGGCCATATTGTCAGCCTGGAACGGAAAAGTTCAGGCTCTAGACTTCCCGATGGCTTTGTCCCCTTCCGTTCGGAAGAGTCTCTGCTGGTGGTTGATCCCCCAGAATCTCCAGAAGGGAAAACCCTTCAGCCCGATATCTTGGAAGGTGGTCACTACAGATGCCAGCCTTATAGGCTGGGGGGCAGTACTGGAGCAATGGTCTCTCCAGGGCAGATGGTCAAATGTAGTAAAAACCCTGCCCATCAATCTCTTAGAGATACGAGCAGCCCGGTACGCCCTAGTAGCCTGGACATCCAGACTCCAAGGGTCCCCTGTCAGAATTCAATCAGACAATGCCACAGCAGTGGCATATATCAGTCATCAGGGAGGCACCAGGAGTCGTGCAGCCCAGAGGGAAGTAAGTCACATCCTGGAATGGGCAGAAAAGCATGTCCCATGTATATCAGCTGTCTTCATTCCAGGGGTGGAGAATTGGAAGGCGGACTTTCTGAGTCGCCAACAGTTATGCCCAGGGGAATGGTCCCTTCATCCCGAGGTCTTCCGAGCAATATGTCAGCGGTGGGGAACACCGGATGTAGATCTGCTAGCATCCAGATTCAACGCAAAGGTGGACAGATTTGTCTCCCGGACAAGGGATCCCCTCGCTTGCGGCTCGGATGCTCTGGTGTTCCCTTGGGATCAGTTCAGACTGATATATGCATTCCCTCCGCTACAATTGTTGCCTCGACTCCTTCGCAGAGTCAGGTTGGAGAAGAAGCCGGTGATCCTGGTGGCTCCAGCGTGGCCCCGAAGGGCCTGGTACGCGGAGATCATCAAAATGTCTGTGGGGAGTCCTTGGACCCTTCCACGTCGTCCGGACCTGCTTTCGCAAGGACCGATATACCACCCTTCCTTACTAACTCTAAGTTTAACGGCCTGGCTATTGAATCCCACATCCTAAAGAAGAGAGGTCTCTCTAACTCTGTGGTATCAACTATAATCAATGCCAGGAAGCCTGTATCCAGGCAGATCCACTATAGAGTTTGGAAGGCGTACATCACTTGGTGCGAGGCCAGAAAATGGCATCCACGTAAGTACGTTATAGGCAGAATTCTGGACTTCCTGCAGTGGGCTGTAGACAGGAAGTTTGCCTTAAGTACTATCAAGGGCCAGGTTTCGGCCTTGTCAATACTATTTCAAAGGCCCCTGGCTATGCATTCACTTGTCAAATCCTTTATGCAAGGTGTGACTCGTATTATTCCACCGATTAAGGCTCCCATATGCCCATGGGATCTAAATTTGGTTCTGTCGGTTCTGCAGAAGCAGCCATTTGAACCTTTGCGGCACATTTCCTTGGTTCTACTCACCAGGAAATTGATATTTTTAGTAGCCATATGCTCGGCTAGAAGAGTGTCGGAATTAGCCGCCATGTCCTGTAAAGAGCCATATCTGGTTATCCATAAGGACAGAGTAGTATTACGTCCTCACCCAGCCTTTCTTCCTAAGGTGGTATCGAGGTTTCACTTGAACCAGGATGTGGTTCTTCCTTCTTTTTTCCCCAAACCAAGCTCGGTAGAGGAAAAGTTATTGCATTCTTTGGATGTAGTAAGAGCAGTTAAAGCTTATCTAAAAGCCACTGCTCAGATTCGTAGAACGGATTCTTTGTTTGTTCTGCCGGAAGGCCCCAGAAAGGGTCAGGCAGCATCAAAATCTACTTTAGCCAAGTGGATTCGACAGGTCATTATGCAAGCCTATGGCTTGAGAAGTAGACCGCCTCCATTCAAAGTTAGGGCGCACTCCACGAGAGCAGTTGGAACTTCATGGGCAGTGCATCACCAGGCCTCCCTGGCGCAAATTTGTAAGGCCGCAACATGGTCTTCAGTACACACGTTTACTAGGTTCTACCAGGTGGACGTTAGAAGTCAGGAGGATGTCGCCTTTGGGCGCAGTGTGTTGCAGGCCGCAAAAGATCCTCATGCCTGATGGCGCCCAGCTTATGTATGGTGTATCCCCCCCCTCATGTGGCATTGCTTTGGGACGTCCCACATAGTAATGACTATGCTGCTCTGTGTCCCGTGATGTATGAACAAGAAAGTAGGATTTTTAAAACAGCTTACCTGTAAAATCCTTTTCTTGGAGTACATCACGGGACACAGAGCTCCCACCCCTCTTTTGGGGACACGTATTGCTTTGCTACAAAACTGAGGTACTCCCGGATGGGAGGGGCTTATATAGGGGAGGGTACTTCCTGTTTTGGAAGTTGCCAGTGCCAGCACCTGAAGGTAATTCTATATAACCCACATAGTAATGACTATGCTGCTCTGTGTCCCGTAATGTACTCCAAGAAAAGGATTTTACAGGTAAGCTGTTTTAAAAATCCTACTATTTTACCCCGTATGAAAGCCTTATGAGCCGCCCAAAGCGTTTCAACCGACTTCTCCAGTATCATTGAGAAGAAAATAATCTTGAAAAGCTTTATTAATCGTCTCAACTCTTAATGGATCAGAAAGAATGGATTAGTTGAGTTTCCAATTGCCCCTCTTTCCGCTCAAAGCATTAGAGTGAAGAGCTATAAGTACAATTGAGTGATCTGAAAGGACAGTATCTTTAATACGAGCATTGAGAATAAATGGGAGAA
The DNA here is from genome assembly GCA_029206835.1 of Rana muscosa. NCBI lineage: Eukaryota > Metazoa > Chordata > Amphibia > Anura > Ranidae > Rana > Rana muscosa. Next base: position 443,695,814 of record CM055120.1, on the reverse strand, counting down.
GAGATGTGGATGTTAAAATATGATCAATTCTAGCATATGTATTATGCGGATGAGAGAAGTGAGTGAAATCTCTTTTTGAAGGATTCAGCTCCCTCCATATGTGAGCCAGGTTATGGGTCGAAAGTAATTTTGCAAATTTGTGTCTTTCTCTAGTAGGTCTAGTTAGTTGAGTACCTTGGGGTTTAGATTTGTCCAAAGCCTGGTCCAAAGCAACATTGGAATCGTCTCCAAGAAGGATCGTGCCTTCTAGTAAGGGATTGAGGGAATCCATCATGACTTTAACTACTTGCTTACTGGGCACTTAAACCCCCTTCCTGCCCAGGCCAATTTTCAGCTTTCAGCGCTGTCACGCTTGGAATGACAATTGCGCGGTCGTGCGACGTGGCTCCAAAACAAAATTGACGTCCTTTTTTTCCCCACAAATAGAGCTTTCTTTTGGTGGTATTTGATCATTTCTGCGGTTTTAATTTTTTGCGCTATAAACAAAAATAGAGCGACGATTTTGAAAAAAAACACAATTTTTTACTTTTTGCTATAATAAATATCCCAATTTTTTTTTTTTTAGATTTTTTTCCTCAGTTTAGTCCGATACGTATTCTTCTACATATTTTTGGTTAAAAAAAAAATCGCAATAAGCGTTTATTGATTGGTTTGCGCAAAAGTTATAGCGTCTACAAAATAGGGAATAGTTTTATAGCATTTTTATTAATAATTTTTTTTTTTACTAGTAATTGTGGCGATCAGCGATTTTTATTGTGACTGCGACATTATGACGGACACATCGGACACTTTTGACACCATTTTGGGACCATTGTCATTTTTACAGCGACCAGTGCTATAAAAATGCACTGGTTACTGTAAAAATGACACTGGCAGGGAAGGGGTTAACACTAGGGGGCGAGGAAGGGGTTAAATGTATTCCCTAGGAGTGATTACTACTGTGTGGGGGAGGGGACTGACTGGGGGAGGTGACCGAGCTGTGTCCCTATGTACAAGGGACACAGCATCGGTCTCCTCTCCCTGACAGGACGTGGATCTGTGTGTTTACACACACAGATCCACGTCCTTGTCTGTGTACACGCCGATCGCGGGTGCCTGGCGGACATCGCGGCCGCCAGGCACGCGCATCGGCATCTCAGTGATGCGCCGGATGCGTGCCGCTGGCGGCGCTCGCGCGCCCCCTAGTGGCCGGAATAGCCGAGGACGTCTGTTGACGTCCTCCCGGATTTATAGAGCCACCTTGAGGCCGTCATTCGTCAATGGCCCAGGTCTCAGGTGGTTAAAAAAAGAAGCTTGACCCTTATTAGGGGCATAGTAGGAAACTAAAGAATAAAGGTGCCCTTCAATGGTACCTTTTAGTAGAATAAATCGTCCCTCAGGATCTAAGTATTCAGCAATCTTTTCAAATTTAGAAAAAAGAATGTCTTATTCTCGGCATTGGCTAGGTGAAATTGTGAATAATGTGAATGTAGGAAAGTAGGAGTATACCGTATAGGAAAATGTGTCTCTTGGAGTAGGAGAATATCAATTTTAAGAGTTTTATAATAGTCTAAAATTTTTCTCCTTTTGGTTGGAGAGTTTAGGCCCTGTACATTGTGCGAGGCAATTAGTAGTTTGGAATGTGTGGTATTAGCCATGGAAGTCAAGGTGGAAACCATCTATTGCAGTCGTACCCACTCACCCAGAAGAGATAGCTGGTAGAAGTTGAGCTCAGAATTTCTCTCAGCAGATACCCATATGTGAATGTGCTCACTGTAAATCTGGTGGATGTGATCCTGTAAAATACAGATAAGTCAGGCATGTACACAGAGGGGAAGAAAAGAAGGATGAGGGAGAAGAAAAAAAAAATGGAAAAAGTAGAACCAATAAAAAAAGAAAAAAAAGAAAAGTCTCCTAGCATCAAATATCAGGATCCGGGGGGGGGGGGCAGACAACCCCCCAGTGCCCTTCAACAAAAATGTCTGACCCAAAGGTACAGACAACCTATCCTCCAAAGACTACTGGTCTTCAAGAGATAGGTGGAGGCGCATGTGAGCCATCCCTCCACGGGACGCCCCCAAAAGAAAGAAAATTGCATTCAAGTTGTAACACTGTTATATAACATTTTGAACTGAACATATCAGGATGTCCACAAGTGACCTATATAGGATTAGCGAATCGCTACCCCTCCAAAAAAAAAATAATAATAATAATAAAATAAAATAAAAATATATATATATATATATATATGTACCGGTATATCAAAACATTTTTATAAAAAAATAAGATAGGACAGGTTGTTGTTATAAATTTAAGTCACTAGGGGCACAAAAAATGCGGAAGGGGGAGAACAATCGACAGACTTCCCCAAAGGGAAAAGGTTGGACCCTCGGTCCAAACGAGAATTAAGGGAAGAAAAAAAAATAGACAATACAGTCAAATCAAGTAGGGCCAGCATCCTTCATTTTCTTAGCTCTTCCTTTGTTCCATTGGGGAGAATTTGGACTCGTCGTCGTTGGTCTTTTAGATGATCCAGAACTGGGCGGAGAAGTATCCATTTCTGCCTCATGCGAGATTAATTTCAGTTGTAAGAACAACTTTTCACCTTCTTGAAAGTTGGAGAAAGAATAGGATTTCCCGTTGATAGTAAATCTAACAGCGAATAGAAAGGCCCATCTGTATCTGATATCACTTTTAGTGAGGACTAACAATAAAGGTTTCAATGACCTCCTGCGCTGTATAGTGGACGGAGAAAGATCAGCAAACAATTGAATTGAATCACCCTGGTATGTCACTTGTGGAGAAGATCTAGCTTGCTTCATAATATCTTCCTTCACTGCATAGAAATGAGGCTTGACAATAATGTCCCTCGGATTGCCATCCTTCCTAGGTGGTCCCAGGGCTCTGTGTGCCCTATCCAGTTCAAGTCGGTCAAGTGGGGTATTAGGAAGCATATTTCTAAATAAGTCCTGGACCGCTTTGGGTACATCAATTACAGATTCAGGAAGTCCCCTAATTCTGACATTGTATCTGCGGGACCTATTTTTGAGTTAGATTTTAGACAATGCATATCCAGTTGTTCCTGAACAGTGTTTGATATGTTCCATATTTTGATTAGTAGCTGCAGCAGTTTCATCGATTTTATTTTCAATAAAGTCAATTCTAGAGCCCAAGCTTTGAAAATCTGCTTTCAGATCCCTTGTGAGTTTATTAGCAGTTTGTGCCAGACCTTTGTCAAGTAAGTCAGAGAATTTCTGAAATAAGTCCGCCATTTGATAAGCCTCTATTCCCTGACAGGCGCCTGAGGTAAAAGAAATGGCCTGAATAGCAGTGTTATGCCCCAATGCAGTAAGGCTATATTCTGAGGCAGAGAGGTTAGTTATGGTTCCATGTGTAGTTGGAGTGGTGGTAATTACCTGAGTAAGTACCTCTTGAGTTCCTGAGGAGAAATTAGCAGTGGAAGAGCGGGTATTCTGTCGTTTTTCAGTCAGAAATTGCGGATCAGGGATCAAATGCTGTGATGCGGCGGCCATCTTGGATTTTACATCCGTCATTAGTAAGCCAAATATCGGCCTGAAAACCTCTAAAAAATAGGATTAGGTAAGCTGGGGATGTTCTCTGGTATTCCGGTAGTCAGCTGTGTCGAAATGAGGGCAGAACCGCCACCGTGTTTGCCGCTATTGGCACTGCTCTGGAGGGATGGAGCGGAGCTCTCGGCTCAAGTGGCCATCTTAGGAGCCTCGCACATGCGCACTCCTCGCTTTTATTTGTATTTTATTACACCAGATGTTACTTGTATGTTTGCTTTTAGCGCGAAAACATTCTTTTTATATATTCATCTATTTTGGCTGCAGCCTTGGTGTCTCAGACACTCGCTGACTGGGCAAAGATTTTGCGCCAGACTGTGGAGGAACATCAGCTCCCTCAGGCGTTTGTAACACTGGCCGACCAGTTGGTGCAGGGCCTTGTGTATGTCTCTGATGCCACTCTGGATACGGCTCCCTTAATATCCAGGGCCTCTGTAGCTGCAGTGGTAATGCACCGCCTAATTTGGCTAAAATGCTGGTCCGCTGACCAGACTTCCAAGAAGGCCTTGGCAGATTTACCCTTCAAAGGTGGGAGGCTTTTTGGTGCCTCACTCGATGACATTATTAAGGATGACACTGGAGGTAGGAGCACATTTCTACCTCAGGCCACTAAAGGGACGGAGCCGCGCCGTAAGCCGGGGCCCTCCTTTCCCACACAGAAGCGGTATTTTCGTCAGTCAGGAACTGCCGGAAGACCCTCCCAAGCGGACAAAGGTCCAGCTGGGGGACAGAGGCGTCCCTGGGTGCGCAAGCCCACCAAGCCAGCGAACAAACCTGCTACCGCATGAAGTTGTACAAGATAGAGCTCCTTTCTTGTCCACCAAACAGATCCTTTCCCTCAAATCTCCCTCTCCTTCTGGATCGTCGGTCTGCCCTAATGGGAGCAGTGCAGGACTTACTAAGGTGTGGAGTGATCCTACCTGTACCACTGGGAGAGAGGTTTCAGAGTTTTTATTCAAATCTGTTTGTAGTTCCAAAGAAGGACAGAGTCTGTCCAATCTTGGACCTAAAAGCCTTGAATGTCCTTGTAAAGGTTCGGAAGTTCCGCATGGAATCCGTTAGGTGGTTGCTGTGCTCCATCCGGGGGACTTTCTGGCATCCTTGGACATCAAGGACGCATACTTGCATGTCCCCATCTGCGCAGGTCACCAGAGATTTCTGTGCTTTGCAATCGGCAAAGACCATTACCAATTTGTGGCTCTTCCCTTTAACCTAGCGTCAGCACCGAGGGTTTTCACCAAGGTGCTCGCCCCGAGACAGCGCGGCATTGCTATCGTGGGCTACTTAGACGATCTTCTTCTGAGAGCAGCTTCTGGCTCAGTATTAGAGGAAGATGTGTCTATAGCTATTCAGACCCTCCGACTTTGGTTGCGTGTTAAACATTCAGAAGTCGGTCCTGACACAGACTCTGCATCTGGAGTACTTAGGTTTGATTCTGGACTCCAAGGAGGCGAGAGTCTTCCTCCCTTTGGAGAAGTTGCAGACTCTCCAGTCTGCAGTGAGGTTGTTGACATCCCGCAAATGGTCGTCTCTCCATTTTTGCATGCAAGTTTTGAGTCTAATGGTAGCCTCCTTCGAGGCAGTACCGTATGCCCAATTCCACACTCGAGTCTTGCAGAAGGAGATCCTGTCCAACTGGAACAAATCTCCATTGTCTCTGGATCGTCAGATTCAGGTGAGTCACCTGGTCAGGGCTTCTCTGAGTTGGTAGCTGAGATCCCCGGTTCTTCGGTCCGGGAAGTGGTTTCTTCCCTTCCATTGGACTGTGATTATGACAAACGCCAGCCTCACAGGTTGGGGGGGGGGAGTCTGGGGAATCCATTCGGCCCACAGTCGCTGGACTCGGGACGAATCCCGTCTGCCGATCAATGTCCTGGAACTCTGGGCGATCAGGCTGTGTCTCTCCAAGTGGTCTCTGAGACTACAAGGGCGCCCGGTCAGGATCCAGTCAGACAACGCCACGCCATGGCTTGTGTCAACCATCAGGGGGGAACAAGGAGCTTGGCTGCAGCGTCCGAGGTCGCTCACATTCTACGGTGGGCAGAAGGAAGCGTGCCGGCTCTGTCGGCCGTCTACATTCCAGGTGTAGAAAACTGGCAGGCGGACTATCTGAGTCGGCAGATGCTAGACCAGGGGGAATGGTCACTACATCCGGAGGTGTTCCAGCTCCTTTGCCGGAGATGGGGCACGCCAGACGTGGTTCTCCTGGCTTCTCGACTCAATCGCAAGGTGTCGAGGTTCGTGGCCAGGTCCAGAGATCCCTGTGCAGACGTTGGTGGCCCGTGGGGTCAGTATCGGCTAATTTATGCCTATCCCCCACTATAGTTGCTTCCTCGTCTACTCCGCAGAGAGGTGCTCTCGGTTCTTCAGGAACCTCCTTTTGAGAATATCAGAGAGATTCCTCTCTCAACGCTATCTCAGAAGGTGGCCTTTCTAGTGGCCATTACATCTGTCAAAAGGGTTTCTGAATTGGCTTGGTCCTCCATAAGGATAAAGCGGTGCTACACCTGCAGCCTTCCTTCCTTCCGAAGGTGGTTTCGGCTTTTCAACTGAATGAGGACATTGTGCTGCCGTCCTTGTGTCCTCGACCGTCACATCCCAGGGAGACTGCGCTCCATAAATTAGACGTGGTACGGGCCTTGCAGGCGCCTCTCTTTCCGGTCACGGCACATTCAACCAGGGAAATTGGTGCTTCCTGGGCTTTCCGACATCAAGCGTCTGTCTCACAGGTGTGCAAGGCAGCGACTTGGTTGTCCGTGCACACATTTTCAAAATTTTACAAGGTTGATGTGAGTGCATCTTCTGATGCTTTCTTTGGCCGCAAGGTTTTGCAGGCGGCTGTTTGAGGTTACAACTCCTCCGTTGAGGAGCTCTGCTGGTTTGGGGTGAAATTTGTTGTTTTTTTGATACTGTTCCCACCCCTCGTTTTTTTTTACACTGCTTGGGGACGTCCCACACGTCAAGAACTGAGAAGGCTGTGTCCGTCTATGGACGAAGAGAGAAAAGAGGATTCTTTTGTACTCACCGTAAAATCCTTTTCTCGTTCGTCCATGGACGGGCACAGCACCCACTCCTCCTTTTCAGGTTTGTACTGCTTGTTACGAACTGAGGCTGCATGCTGCGCGGCGGAGAGTTATGTCTGGAGGGACCGCCCCCTGGGTGGGGCTGTTCATCTCTGATTATTGTAACATGTGTTTTTAATTATCTAACATGTTCTGCTTAGTCCTCTCCTATGAACAGGAACATAACCCACACGTCAAGAATTGAGAAGGCTGTGTCCGTCCATGGACGAACGAGAAAAGGATTTTACGGTGAGTACAAAAAATCCTATTTTCTCATAGTAAAAAATTTTAACGCAACCTGTGCCTAAAATATATATATATATGCCGAAGCATATGGGCATCCTCCCACAAAATAGTTATGCCGCGTACACACGGTCGGACTTTTCCACGGGCAAGCCTCCGTCGGAATTTCGACCGTATGTACACTTATACGGTGATCACTGGTGAAAGGGTTAACTCTAGGGGCAATCAGGGGGTTAAAACCTTTATTTTATTTTTTTTATTATTTATAACGGAGGAATTGATCCACACGGAACCCAACAGTAAATAACAGACATATACATCCAATAGAAAATATGGTACAGCAGTACAGGGGGACCCCCATGGAGCTCAGATCTCCTAGTGGTCATTTGTATAATTAAATTCCCCAATGGGGGGTGAAGCCCCAACTGGTCCCCAGTGTATCCCTCTGCCGCCAACCTGAACATGTCTGTCAGGGTATTGTTGACGTCAGAATGCCCGGGTCCCGTGAAGATCGCCTCCCTTCTAGTTTTATCTAAGTGGTATAGAAACAGGAGGTATAGTACCTCAGATAGAAAAGAACTGGGTTGAACCCAGAGAAAAGGAAAAAAAAAAAGGAGGAAACATAGACAGCGATAGAAGGAGGGAGTAGGGAATAAGACAGGGAAGGGCAAAAGGGAAGGGTAGGGGAGGGGTGGGGACCAGGTATACAAACAATCTAGGTGATGGTGACTAACCTATCAGAATGTCATGACCCCGGTGTGTCGCCGGCGCGTTGAGGGCGAGCTGCAAACGAGCCACACCTCCGGGGGACGGGGAGTCCGGGCACAGACTCATGTGGGCAGCTCAACCCCTCTAAGGGTCCGTACTTCGTCAGAATATTTAAAAATGTTCCATAACTGCCAGGTCCTGGAGTATGTCTCGCGTCTATGCTGGCTAGAGAGGATCAGGTCTTCCATGAGGCTGATGACGTCTACTCTGCGGAGCCACTGAGCAATGGATGGGGGGGATGTGGATTTCCAGTTGAGGGGTATGCAGGCCCTAGCTGCGTCCAGAAGGTGGCGGACCACCGATCAATTATAGACTTTTGCAGGCATGTCAGTTACCTGCAAGAGGAAGTAGGCTGGCGTTTCAGGCACGGTACGGTCGGTAAACTCTTGGGTCACCCTCCTTACCTCCCCCCAAAATCCCTGTAGCCGAGGGCAGGACCAGAAGACATGCAGGAGGGTCCCCTCCTCCCCCCGGCACCTCCAGCAACGGTCAGAGGTATCAGGGAACATTTTGTGTAGAAGGGAGGGGGTCCTATACCAGTGTGTGAGCAGTTTGTAGTTTGTCTCCTGGGTCCAAGTGTAAAGAGACGACTTGTGAGTGAAACGGAGTATGTGCCGCTTCGTGTCGTCGGAAAATTGGCAGCTGAGCTCCCGTTCCCACCTAGTAAGACAGGGGTCCCGGCGGCTCCATCAACCTGCCATAGCACCACGAAAGCGTGTGTTGGATCCTACCCGACTCCGTACATAACTCCTCCAGAGGTGTAAGGGCGTGTATTGAATCGCTGGGCGGGGGCGGTATGGTCGAGAGAAAGTGGCTGAGCTGCAGGGCTCTCATAAAATCTAGGCCGTACGAGCCCCTCGGGTCCGACAACTCTGCATACGACCTCCATCTCCCCTGTACACTAAAGTGGGACGCCTGGTAAAATCCCGGCTCCCTTAGTGCGAGAAATCTCCTGTCCTGCAGCCCCGGGGAAAACCGGGGGTGGCCCAGCACCGGGCGCAGAGGGGAGACTGGGGACGAGAGTGAGGGTCGAGTCAGTAGGGACGAGCACACACCCAGGGTGTTGCCTATCAGGGGGTGTCTTTTCAGTGGGGATGGCAAATCCGAATGGCACCAGGGGGCTCTGTCGAGGGGTATGTCACTCTGATCTTGTTCGAGGCTTGTCCACAGTTTGGTGCCCCTATGTCTGCACCAATCCAGGAGCCGACTGAGGTGGGCCGCCCTGTAGTATGCACGGATATCCGGCATTGCAAGGCCCCCATGTGATTTCGGGAGGCCGAGTACAGTCCTGGTAAGGCGTGGGCGTTTCCCAGCCCAGAGGAACCTGGTGAAGGCTGCATGGACCTGCCTAAAATAGGTCCCAGGGATGGCTATCGGGAGGGCCTGTAGGAGGTATAGGAACTTAGGGAGTATTGACATTTTGAGGATGGCGCATCGGCCAAACCACGAATAGAGGCCGCTGTCCCACCCGTCCAGAAGCTCCCGAACTGTCTTTAGTAAAGGGGGGAAATTCAATGCAAATAGTTTGGTTAATGTCATGGGTATGAATGTCCCCAGATATCTCAATGCCACATCGGTACACTTTAACCCAAAGCCGTCTTTAAGTTGTTTAAGTTGGGCTGCCGCTATCCCCACGCCCATTGCCTCCGATTTGGTGAAGTTAATCTTAAGATTGGAGAGGGAGCCGAAAACCTCAAATTCTCTCAAGAGGTTCGGGAGGGATATCGTGGGGTTTGTGAGGGAGAACAGGAGGTTATCGGCATATGCCGACACCTTATACTGCGTCCCATTCTTTTCCACTCCCGTGATATCCGGGTTCCGGCGTACGTGACAGAGAAAGGGTTCCAATGTCAGGGCGAACAACGGGGTACAGCGGGCAGCCCTGTCTGGTCCCATTCCGAATGGGGAACGTCTCTGACAAGACCCCGTTCGCTCTCACCCTGGCCGTCGGTGTCGTGTAGGCTGCTGTCACCCAGTTCAGCATCGTCTCCCCCAGCCCTATGTGTCTCAATGTCGCGAACAGGAATCCCCAGTGAACCCGGTCGAACGCCTTTTCGGCGTCGGTACCGAGGAATATGCAAGGCGTCTCGCTTTGGATTGCAATATGTAACAAGTTAAGGACTTTAGTGGTATTATCCCTGGCCTCTCTAAACGGGGCAAACCCCACTTGGTCTAGATGGATCATGTCAGGGAGGTATGTTTGCAGTCTAGTGGCCAAGATCTTAGTAAAGATCTTGAGATCTGCATTCAGCAGGGATATCGGGCGGTAACTTCCACATAACCCCGGATCCTTTCCCTCCTTAGGTATCACCGAGATCTGAGCCAAGAGCGTGGAGTCGTGGAAACGCATCCCTGAACCAACGCTGTTGAAGAGATCTGCCATATGCTGGCCCAAGGAAGGCAGGAGGGCTCTGTAGTAGGCGGTGGTCAGACCGTCCGGGCCGGGGGCCTTGCCTGGTTTGGTATTCTTAAGTGCTACCTGGATTTCAGTCAGCGTAATGGGTTCCTCCAGTGCAGACCGCGTTTCTACCGTAAGTGAGGGCATGAGGGACCGGTCCAAGTATTCCCGCGTGGACTCCAGCATAGGTCCCGTGTCTGGTATGTTGTAAAGGGAGCGGTAAAAGGCCCCAAACTCTTGCGTAATATGTTGGGGAAGGCTAGCCTTCTGCCCAGTAGCGGTCTGAATGTGTGGTATGTAGGCAGCCGCACGCTGAGTCTGCAGCGTTCGGGCCAGGAGTCTCCCACACTTGTTGTGAGTCTCCCACACTTGTTGCCCGACTCATATGATTTCCTGCGGCAGATCTGTATCGCCGCCTTGGCCTTAAATTGGAGAAGATCTTTTATCTGCGATCTGACTGTATCTAGGTCTAAACCCAGTTGTTTGGATGGAGAGGCCTTGTGGGCCACCTCCAGGGCCTTCAGCCTGGCGAGGAGCAAGTCAAGTTGCGCCGTTCGCTCGCGTTTTAGTCTGGAGCCGTGCCTAATGAAGGACCCCCGAATTACAGCTTTGTGGGCCTCCCATACCACCCCGGGGTCACTGTCGGTCGTTTTGTTTGTGGAAAAATAAAATCCCAATTCCCTGACTAAGTCAGCCAGGACCACCGGGTCTTGTAGGAGGCTCTCATTCAGTCTCCACAGAGAACGTTGCCCCGCCGATGTGGCGGATAGCGAGTACCGAAGCCCGACCGGCGCATGATCCGACCACGTAATGGATCCGATGTAAGTCTCCCGGATCGTGTGCAGCTGTCCATGGGGTATCAGGAAGTAGTCGATACGCGAGTAGGACTGGTGGGGTTTAGAGAAAAAGGTGAAATCCCGTTCACCCGGGTGCATAAGGCGCCAGGCGTCTATTAGTTGGGCAGAATGTAGCGCATTACCAATGCGCTTACGTATGTCTCGGGTGGTGGAGGACGTCCCAGAGGAAGTGTCTTCAGACGGGATCAGTGGCATGTTCAGGTCTCCCCCCACTATCAGTTGTCCCTCAGTGAAGTGCAGGAGGTGTTCCATGCGCCTCCTGATGAACGCGTCTTGGCGTTCATTCGGGGCATAGAGATTCGCCAGAGTAATTTTCCTATCCCCCAGCGTACCCTTCAAGTATAGGTAGCGGCCCTCCGCGTCAGTCAGTGAGTCTATATGTTTCCATGGGGCCTTGGCCGAAATAACGATGGACACCCCTCTGGATTTAGCCCCTGTGTACTTAGAGTGGTAGGCCGAGGGGAAGTGTCTATTTTTAAGTATCGGGATGTTGTCCTCCCGGAAGTGTGTCTCCTGTACAAAAACTATATCCGCCCTCACGCGCCACATGTCTTGTAGCAACATCCGTCGCTTTTCCGGGGTATTAAGCCCCTTAGCATTAATGTACACAAAATGGATGTCCCCCATATTTAAATAGGGATAGAATCAGGGAGGATAATAGGGGGTTAGGGAGGGGGGGTAGGGGGAAGTGATTGGGGAATTGAGGTAGAACCAGAAAGGGGAAGCGAAATGGTAGCAGTACAGTTAGAGGAAAGAAAGGGAGAGTACTCCCTAGGAAAAGAAGAAACAGAAAATTAGGAGGCTGGCACCAGAGGGTGCCGCTGCTGAAGAGAAGCTAAATTAGCCCTAATGGCTTGGGTGCTCCCCAGGAAAATCCCAGAATTGGAGCACAGTCCTAAACGGGGAAGCAGACAGACAGAGCCAGAGTGAGAGCCCCCAGCCCTCCCCACCCACCCCTCGGCAATCTATAAATGTAGGGTAATTAGTAAACTAGTACAGCTATACAGGCAATACACAACGTGAGCATATAAATGTATCACGTAAAACATATAGAACAGAAATAGTGCAAAACAGAGCAACGACATTACAGATGGTGCAATATAGCTTGGGGCATAAGCCCCAAGCACCTCCCCGACCCACAGCAGCCCGACCTCCCCTTCGTCCCCCCCTCCACAAAATGCCAGTCCCCGAGATGCACAGCAACCGTCCGGTGCATAGAACCTGAATGAGTTTTCCATTGTGTTTCCTCCATTAGTGCAAGAGCACCGGTCCGCCGGATTGTACAACAAGAGACCCCCATCGGGGTCCCCCCGGTAGCCATCCCCCACCCCCTCCCCCCGGCAGCGCAGCAGGACACAAGATCAAGGGACCCAAGACGTACCCCCCCCCCAAGTCCGGATCACCCCCCCCCCACGGAGCCACCCCACCCCCACCAGGCAGTCCATATGCTGCCAGTGTGTATGGGCATTGCCTGATGCGTCCTTACTATGTGGATGCAGTGGGAAACAACACACTCCAGGGGCGGGGGACGCAGCGATCTCTATCCGTCCCCAAGGGCAGACGTCCCGGCTCGCGTGGACCCGTCCAAGGACCCCAGCGTTCTGGGTCCAGATTAGTCCACCCCTCTCACACACCTCCATGAAAAGTGTCTCGGGGGGGCCCGGGGTGGAGACGGGGGACGGCAGCCATCCAGCGAGCCGCTGTACTATAGTCGCAAATCTCGGTGTGGGTCAAGATAGGAAGGCGGCCGGGCGAGGCACCAAAGGGGGATAATGTCCACTTAGCTAGCGGTGGTCAGGGTAGGGCGGCCCACGGCCTACTCACGTGCCTCTCCTCTGGATGCAGATCGGCGTCTCCGTCTGCCTCTCTGCCGGCGGGGCGGCAGCGGGCCGTGTTGCACTGCTGGTCCTGATCTGCCCATCTGGCAAGGGAGGATCTGGAGCCAATCTGGAACTGGAATTGGCAGCACCTCCAGGAAACGGAACAGGGCAGGGAGGTCAGCCATGGTCTGGAGTGTAAATGATCCAGAGTCTCTGCGGAATGTCACCGATGGTGGATATCCCCAGCGGTAGGTGATGTCCTTTTGTTTGGCCACATCCAGAACGGGGCGCAGCAAGGCTCTTCTCCGTAGGGTTGCCCTCGATAGGTCCGGCAGAATCCGGATTCGTGCATCGCCTCTTTCCACATCTCCATGGTCCCAGGCCGCCCGCAGGATCGACTCTTTCTGCGCATATCTGTGGAGCCTACAGATCACGTCTCTCGGCCTATCTGGATCCAGTGATTTGGGGCCCAGGGCTCTGTGCGCTCTGTCTAAAATGACATCCGCGCCGGGGTCCCCCAGCACCGTCCGGAACACCTTCGTCACCGCTGCCCCGACATCTTCCATGGACTCTGGGACACCTCTGAGCCGCAAATTGTTGCGACAGCTACGGTCCTCGATGTCTTCTAAGTGAAGCTAGAGAGCGATCGCGGTGTCCCGGTGCTGGTCCCTCGAGCGCTTCATTTCCGAGATCCTATGCTCCAAGGAGGTCAGCGATGTCTCGCCCGTTCCCACACGATCCGCCAAGGTGGACACCTCCCCTCTCACCTCCTGAATGTCCCTTCTGTGGGTCTCCTCCAGGCAAAGGATCAGTGCCTCTATAGCTGTCCGGGTCGGGAGGGCCTGCAGCATCTCCCGAATGTCCTGGTCCAGGATTGTTACCTCCGGTCCATGCGGGGGGGACATCCCGGCTCCCCGGGGCTCAGTGGACATGTCCTGAGAGCAGTCTGGGGTCCCAGAGGTCCCCGGTTCAGACGCCCCGAGGGCAGGCGCCTGGGCCTTCTGCAGGCCTCCACGTGCAGAGCCACGTGCTGACGCCACCGTCGCTCCGGGGGTTGCTTCTTTGGGGTTAAAGAAACGGCGGATTTCTCCAGAAAGCTTGCCTGCCGGGGTCCCCCTTGTCACTGCTCGAGTCCTGTGCCTTTTAGTCGGGCTCATACCGGTTTACGGCTGTGGATTTGCCGAGGTTCAGGGGGTCAGGCCGGGAGCTCAGGAATAGCACAACCTCACACAGCCATGTCCAGGCCACGCCACGGTTAAAACCTTTATTAGGTAATATATGTGGCTAAATAAAAACCGGACGGGTAACCTAAATAACTAACTGGCTAACCAGTGTCACCAGTGACACTTATACGGTGATCACTGGTGAAAGAGTTAACACTAGGTGCAATCAGGGGGTTAAAACCTTTATTAGATAATATATGGGGGTACCTGACGTTATACAAACCTGGCGGTGAACGTAAAAAAATAACTGGCTACCTAGCGGCACCATGGCAAAATGGCGTCGGCTTGTTTACAATATAGGCTCCAGTTAAATGGCCGCCGTACGTTTTAACATGTCCAATTTAGAAGACTATATAAGCTTTGTAATCTTACCCTATGGCATCCCCTGATGAAGTCACGTGATGACACGCGTAGGGATTGGAGCATTGGGTATACCAAGATTCGAACAGGAAGACGAGCGTGGCGCTTGTGGATTCAATACACGCTGATTATCTTCTAAATTAGTTTTATTCTTATGGTTTATGGTTTATTAAACATCTTTTCCAAATGGAATTATGCGATGTATGCCTTCTTTTTCATTTACATCACCCATCGAGTACTTTATCTATTGAGGATCCGACATTAGTACAGAACCCACATAGAGCCATATCTACACAGAGGGCCGACGAACTCGGTGTTCGTGGAGTTTTATTCATATTCCTTTTGCAACAAGTGAGTGCAATACCGTGTGTGTGGATTTGCCTCTAGGTGGGATTTTCATCTGAGATACGCTATGATTACTTTCTCTGTCTCTATATCTGTATATATGGCTTTCATGCAAAACAGAGGACTGCAGCAACATTAGGGAGACTGTAGCAACAGCAGAGGAACTGCCACACTGCGAGTTATACTATCTTCATCCACACTCTGTGATCTGTGCATGCTGTTTATACAACAGCAGTGTGGTGAGCTGCTTATAGACACTGAGTTGTATCACTGAAGAAACTTTGGAGCACTGCAAGTGTGTGTTTTCATTTCAACTTTTGGTGGTGGAAGTCACTATCCATTTGTACTGTGTACAATATAGTAACATCATCCTTTGGATCACTCACCTATTTTGGACCTATATTTATATATATATTTTTATAGTTTTATATTTTTTTGTGTTTTAGTGCACTATTTTTATTCCATCTCTCACTTTGCACTTGTTATACTTATGTTTTTTTGGGGATTTCTTGGTTATTAGTTGCACCACTCTTGTTTCACAGTGTGCTATACTAACATATTGTATGTATTTTTAGTTGTTTATGTGCTCACTATTTTACAACCAGTACTTAGTTACTACATTGAGTGTGTTATCAGTCACATTCCGTTTCCCTTCCCCGATCCCGTCACAACACTGACACAACTATCCTTTTATATTATACCACTTGTTTTGTTTGAATTAGATTCACAGGTGTCTTGCAGCAGTGCCCCCTAGAGTTAGTTTTTGAGAAAGCGCGGGAGTTCCCTTCTTTTATTACTAGTGCTAGAATTATTGCACTCGTTCTAACGCACGCAGCAATACCTCACATGTGTGGTTTGAACAGCGTTTACATATGTGGGTGGGACTTGCGTGTGTGTTCGCTTCTGAGCGCGAGCTACCGGGGACAGGGGCATTTTAATTTTTTTTTATTATTATAATTATTTTTGTGTTTTACTTTTTTTTTTTTTTCTTACACTTTTCTTTTTTACTTTTTTGTTTTTTTGATCACTTTTATTCCTATTACAAGGAATGTAAACATCCCTTGTAATAGGAATCTACTGTGACAGGTCCTCTTTATGGAGAGATGCGTGGTCAATAAGATCCCACATCTCTCTTCCAGGCTGGAAAGCATGAGATCAGTAAAAAACTTTTACCGATCTCATGCTGACAGCCGAGATCACGGCTTTGTTTACATACGGGAACCCGGCGTGACGTCATAACGTCGCGCCCGGGCCTCTGACGGTCATAGAGATGACTGGTGACCATCTGGTCACCAGTCATCTCTATGCTTCCCATCCGGCGCTGGCCAATTTGTTCTCTGGGCCCCCAATGGCACGGGAGAGCCCGGAGAAGCACCGGGAGGGGGGGCGTCCCCTTCCGCCGCCTATAAGAACGATCAAGCGGCGGAACTGCCGCTATGATTGTTTTTATTGTGCACAGACTCGCCGGCTGAAAAGAGTATCTGAATGATGCCTGTAACATAAGCCGGTGATTGCCTTTTTTTATGCTCACGCTGTCAGCACAAGGAGAAAACAAAAACCATTACCGAGCTTTTGTTTACATCACGTGATCAGCTGTCATTGGCTGACAGCTGATCACGTGGTAAGGGGCAGGGATCTGTCATCACCCGAGTCTCAGTGACTCGGTGACCACAGCGCACGCGCAAAGGGGAGGACGTCTATTGACGGACTCCCGGCAATTGAGGACCGTGCTGTGGCCATCGATCAGCTATAGCGATGATCTTAAGTGATTAAAGAGGGTCTAAATGGGCCATTGACATGCATCACAATTCAACTTAGGAATGTGTCTTTGCAAAGTTAAACTAAATTAAATCCTTTCTTATTTTTGCTTGGGGATAGAGTGCAGAGGGATTAGAAATCTAGACAGTTTTTGGGGATGTCTGCACCCCTGATAGGGTGAAGACAACTCCCAAATTTGGCCACTTTATCCTTCCAAATAATTCACTTCCTGTCACATAGCCACACAGGAAGTGAGGGTAAATCCCTACCAATGTCGTTCCTTGGGGACACACAGGTCAATCTAAATGCTTTTCCCATTATGTACATTGCACTCCAGCATTTTGCTGGGTACACCCCAAATTATTAGGTATTTTGGACTTTGGGGTTTATTTACTAAAGGCAAATCCACTTTGCACTACAAGTGCACTTGCTGGATATCCGAGGGGGACATGCAAGGAAACAAAAAAAAACACCATCTTTGCTTCTACATGATTGGATGTTAAAATCACCAGTGCTTCCCCTCAGATTTTCAGCAACTACACTTGTACTGCAGAGTGGATTTGCCTTTACTAAACCCCAAACTACCCAATGATTTGGGGTGAAAAACAACAAAGTGCTAGAGTGCAATTTGCTTAATGGGGACACTAGTTAGATTGATCTGTGTGTCCCCAAGAAAAGACATTGGTAGGGTTTTACCTTCACTCCCTGTTTAGCTGTGTGACAGGAAGTGAAGCCAATTTTACTAAAAGGTACACAAAGCCCAACCTAAAAAAAACAAAAAAACAAGCAAGGGTTCTAACACTTACTTGGTTTCCCTCAAAATGCCCACAATTAGAATCGTATTACCTTGAGCTATTTTTACGTGCAGTGCTCTAAATCAGTGCTTCTCAAGTACCCCCAAGAGGCCATGTTTGCAGGTTTTCCTTCATCTTGCACATGTGCTTTAACTACTTCCTTACTGGGCACATATACCCCCTTCCTGCCCAGACGAAATTTCAGCTTTCGGCACGGTCACGCTTTGAATGACAATTGCGCGGTCGTGCGACGTGGCTCCCAAACAAAATTGACGTCCTTTTTTTCCCACAAATAGAGCTTTCTTTATCATTTCACACAGGGGGGGCGGGATCTGGGGGTCCCCTTTGTTAAAGGGGACTTCCAGATTCCAATAAGCCCCCCCGCCCGCAGACCCCCACAACCACTTGCAAGGGTTGTGGGGATGAGGCCCTTGTCCCCATCAACATGGGGACATGGTGCTTTAGGGTCACAGACACCAAAGCATCCTCCCCATGTTGAGGGCATGTGGCCTGGTGCGGTTCGGGGGGGGCGCTCTCTCGTCCCCCCCTCTTTTCCTGCGGCCTGCCAGGTTGTGTGCTCGGATAAGGGTCTGGTGTGGATTTTTAGGGGGACCCCCACACCATTTTTTTTAAGTTTGGTGTGGGGGTCCCCTTAAAATCCATACCGGACCTGAAGGGCCGGGTATGGATTTTCAGGGGAACCCCCACTCCATTTTTTTTTAAAATTTGGCAAGGAATTCCTCTTAATATCCAGACCTGAAGGGCCTGGTAATGGAATTTGGGGGGACCCCACGCATTTATTTATTTATTTTTTTAAAGACTTTCTCTGTATTGCCGGGAGCCGACAATTCAATTATAGCCGTGAGGGCTTTTAAATGCCTTTTTTTTCCTTTTAGAAAATAGGATTTTTATAACAGCTTACCTGTAAAATCCTTTTCTTGGAGTACATCACGGGACACAGAGCGACATAGTCATTACTAATGGGTTATATAGTTACCGTCAGGTGCTGGCACTGGCAACTTCCAAAACCGGAAGTACCCTCCCCTATATAAGCCCCTCCCATCCGGGAGCACCTCAGTTTTGTAGCAAAGCAATAAGTGTCCCCAAAGAGGGGCGGGAGCTCTGTGTCCCGTGATGTACTCCAAGAAAAGGATTTTACAGGTAAGCTGTTATAAAAATCCTATTTTCTTTCTCGTACATCACGGGACACAGAGCGACATAGTCATTACTAATGGGATGTCCTAAAGCAATGCCAAATGAGGGGGGGGATACACCATATATAAGCTGAGCGCTATCAGACATGAGGATCTTTTGCGGCCTGCAACACACTGCGCCCAAAGGCGACATCCTCCTGACTTCTAACGTCCACCTGGTAGAACCTAGTAAACGTGTGTACTGAAGACCATGTTGCGGCCTTACAGACTTGAGCCAGGGAGGCCTGGTGATGCACTGCCCATGAAGTTCCAACTGCTCTCGTGGAGTGCGCCCTAACTTTGAACGGAGGCGGTCTACTTCTCAAGCTATAGGCTTGTATTATGACCTGTCGAATCCACTTGGCTAAAGTAGATTTTGACGCTGCCTGACCCTTTCTGGGGCCTTCCGGCAGAATAAACAAAGTATCCGTTCTGCGAATCTGAGCAGTGGCTTTTAGATAAGCTTTAACTGCTCTTACTACATCCAAAGAATGCAATAACTTTTCCTCTACCGAAGTAGGCTTGGGGAAAAAAGAAGGAAGAACCACATCTTGGTTCAAATGAAAACTCGATACCACCTTAGGAAGAAAGGCTGGATGAGGACGTAACACTACTCTGTCCTTATGGATAACCAGATATGGCTCCTTACAGGACATAGCTGCTAATTCCGATACTCTTTTAGCCGAACAAATGGCTACTAGAAAAATCAATTTCCTGGTGAGAAGCACTAAGGAAATATGCTGTAATGGTTCAAATGGTTGTTTCTGTAGAACCGACAGAACCAAGTTTAGATCCCATGGACATATGGGAATATTAACCGGAGGACTAATACGCATCACTCCTTGTATAAAGGCTTTGACTAGTGAATGCGAAGCCAAGGGCCTTTGAAAAAATATTGACAAGGCCGAAATCTGACCTTTGATAGTACTCAAGGCAAGCTTCCTATCTACAGCCCATTGTAGGAAGTCCAGAATTCTACCTATTACGTATTTACGTGGATGCCATTTCCTGGCCTCACACCAGGCGATGTACGCCTTCCAGATTCTATAGTAGATCTGCCTGGATACCGGTTTCCTGGCATTGATCATGGTAGACACCACAGCATTAGAGAGCCCTCTCCTTTTTAGAATGTGGGCTTCAATAGCCAGGCCGTCAAACCTAGGGCTGGTAAGGAAGGGTGGTATATCGGTCCCTGCGAAAGCAGGTCCGGACGATGTGGGAGGGTCCAAGGACTCCCCACAGACATTTTTACAATCTCCGCGTACCATGCTCTTCGGGGCCACGCTGGAGCCACCAGAATCACTGGTTTCTTTTCTACCCTGATTCTGCGGAGTAATCGAGGTAACAATTGTGGCGGTGGGAATGCATATCCCTTTGGGCTGCACGACTCCTGGTGCCCCCCTGACGATTGATATATGCCACTGCTGTGGCATTGTCTGACTGAACTCTGACAGGGGACCCTTGGAGTTTGGATGTCCATGCTACTAGGGCATACCGGGCTGCTCGTATCTCTAAGAGATTGATGGGCAGGGCCTTTTCCGCATCCGACCATCTGCCCTGGAGAGACCATTGCTCCAGTACTGCTCCCCAGCCTAAAAGGCTGGCATCTGTAGTGACCACCTTCCAAGAAATCGGACTGAAGGATTTCCCTCTTTCTAGATTCCGGGGAACCAACCACCAACGGAGGCTTCTGCGAACGGAAGGGGACAAGGACATTGGTACGTCCAGAGCCTGAACTTTTTTGTTCCAGGCTGACAGTATGGCCCTTTGCAACTTCCTTGAATGGAATTGACCGTAGGGTACTGCTTCGAATGATGCCACCATTTTTCCCAGCAGCCTCATGCACAGGCGTATGGATGGCTGTCTTTTTGAACTCACTAAGTGGATCAAATCTCTCAAAGACGACCCCTTTTCTCGAGGCAAGAAAATTTTTCTCTGGTCTGAATCCAGCCTTAGCCCCAAGTATTCCAGACTTTTGACTGGTTTTAGGGCTGACTTGTCTCGGTTGATAATCCAACCGTGATATTCCAGATACTTGATTGTCTCGTGAACAACCACTTCTAGTTTTTCCACTGAGTGGTCTATCAGCAACAAGTCGTCTAGATATGCCATTATCGTTACACCTCGTGTTCTTAGATTGGCCAATAATGGGGCCAGAATTTTTGTGAACACTCTTGGTGCTGTGGCCAGACCGAAGGGTAAGGCTCTGAACTGAAAATGGCGCCCTTCTATCGCAAAGCGTAGAAATTTTTGGTGGGCTGGAAAGATGGGGATGTGCAAATACGCATCTTTGATGTCGATCGAGGCTAACCATTCCTCCCCTTGTAGGGCAGTGGCTACCGATCGGATCGACTCCATCCGGAAAGTCCTGATATGTAGGAATTTGTTTAGCCCTTTTAGATTTAATATGGGCCTCACGTCCCCGTTTGGCTTCGGAACTGTAAAGAGGTTTGAGTAAAACCCGAACCCCCATTCTTCCAGGGGGACCTCTATAATTACTGCTTGAAGCAATAATTGTTCCAGTGCCAACAGGAGGGATCCTCTCTTCTGGGGATCCTTTGGCACGTTCGACCTTATAAAGCGGGAAGGAGGGGAGTTTTTTAACTCCAATTTGTATCCCAGATTTACTGCGGAGAGCACCCATCTGTCTCGGATCGTGTCCCGCCAGGTTTCTGTGAACAACTGAAGTCTTCCCCCCACCCGATTGGGTGGGGGCAACCCTTCATGCATTTGACTTTGGGGGAGGTTTTGTACCTCTCCTGCTCCAGGGCTTCTTGTTACCCTGCAACTGTCCCTGATTTTTACCTCCGGGATTTGACCGGGGAGGCCGTCGGAACTGTTTCACAGCCGATGTCCTAGGGACTGGAGAAGCCGGCCTCTTAAAAGAGGGACCTCTAACTCTATTTTTGACCGGCAAGAGTGTACTTTTACCGCTGGAAATTCTCTGGATATACTTGTCCAGGTCTTCCCCGAATAAGCGCTCCCCATGAAATGGGAAGCTGACCAGCAATTTTTTACAGGGAGCTTCAGCAGACCAGTTTTTGAGCCATAGAAGCCTGCGCATATGTACTACAGACAGCGTAAGGCGGGAGGCCTGATGGATTGAATCCTTTATAGCGTCCACCGCAAAGCATAAGGCTCTAGGTAGATCAGCTAGAGCAAGAGCCTGCTGATCTGGCACGTCCCTTAAGACCTGTTTCAACTGATCCTTCACTGCTTGGCAGACCCCTATAGCTGCCACTGCTGGTTGTGTCACCAATCCTGCTGTAGAAAAAGCAGATTTCAATAAGGACTCCAATTTTTTATCTATTGGGTCCTTGAACATTTGGACATTTTCCACCGGACATGTCAGTGATTTATTCACACAAGAGATGGCTGCGTCCACTGTAGGGACCTTCCATTTTCTGACGAACTTATCCTCCATAGGATAGACCACCGGAAATCTCTTGGGGGGAGTAAATATTTTGTCAGGATGCTCCCAATCCTGGTAAATGAGCCCCTCCAGTAAAGGATGGATCGGAAAAGAACAAACAGTCTGGGGAGCTTTTAGCGACCCCAACGAGGAGACAGAAGAGGAGGATGGCTCCGCAAGTGGCATTTTAAATGCTGATCGGACCATATTAGTCAGGGACTGCACCCATAACCTCTCAGCATGTGATGCTGAGAACGGCTCCTCCACTGTTGATTCCTCTACAACTGAATCAACCTCATCCTGATCCCCCTCAGGTAGGTCGTTCTCTGTATGGGACTGTTGCTCTGTTAACAGGCACTCTGAGGGAGGAGACGGAGATCGAGCGCTTTTCTCCTGTGACAGGGAAGCAGCAATTAGTGCTGACAATCTCTCTTCCAGCCCTCCCAGAGCTGAGGAAAAAACCTCCTCTGTTACATACACAGGAGCAGGTGAACTGGGGACAGCCACAGTACCAGGTACTCCTGGGGGTGCCCTACGGTCACTAACCTCTGATTCTTCAGGGGAGACTGGTGCAGCCAAAGCATGCCCAAGATCCTCAGAGCCCGATGGAGACCCCCTATTCCTCCTGGAATTTCTAGTCCCGGAGTTTTTAGACGGCATATTCCTAAGCCACAAAGCTGAGGTATTCCAGCCGAAAATACACCAGTTACTGATAATAGTCTAGCATAAATGCTGCTATAATAAACAGTTGGTGTCTACTAATGTGCCTTTCTAGGGGATGCCTGTATCAACCGCTTGCTGTATGCCTTTAAATGTTGCCAGCTCTGTCTCTGTACTTCATAGCCAGCTTACTGCAATAATGTGGCTTTTTAAAAACCTGCTGGGACGCCCGCACATGCGCAGAAGCGCTGCGGCGCGCACAGAGCGTCATCCCCCAGGCCCCGCCCCTTTTTCCGGCCACCTCTATATATAGAGGCGCGTGCACGCGCGCGGCCACGTGCGCCTCGGCACTAATTTTCAAACATGGAAACCAGGGACAGGAGCCAGGGCCCCCTTTGCCGCAGGCCGGGGGATAGACGAACACTGCAACATGGCAGAGGAAACAGTTTCCTGTAGGAGAACTCACCAGCTGCCTGGACTTTGCTCTCTGAGAAGAAACTAGTCCATATGACAAGAAAAACATTCCACAGCGGCCTCTAGTGGACAAACACAGGTACCGCAGTTTAATATACTAAACATATATAAAAAAACATTCTTTTTTTTTTTTTTTTCTTGACCACCATTAAAAATTATTACTTTTTTTTTTTTAGTAGTTACAGGCATGCACAGATATTAGCGGGAATACCGTTAGGTAACAGACAGAAAGACAAATTAGGCTTGGGGGTCCCCCAATAGAACCAAGTTCCTGGGGGCCCCCACTTACCTGTTCCCCGCCGCAGGACTTTGTTTGGTCCACAAAAGCCCAAACTTCACCTATCACGGCAGGCATTGTAATCAAACCTTCAGGGACCGGGTTCCCAAGGATTCCACTCCCCTGGACCTGTATAGCACCCTGCACAGAAAACATCTTGGTCGTGGGTATGACCAGAGCTCTGGATCCCAGGGTCCAGCTCTCCTAAGAGAAGCATTACAGGCAGAACCTTGCTCTTCTCTGCAAGGCCCGGGTACCGACCGTTTAGCTATGAAGCTTTTTTGGTCGGATCCGGAATAGCTTACTGAGGCCCAAAAGAACCTGTACGCAAGCTCAGTGAAAAACACATGTTTCTTCTTGGCCAACACCTTAGACACTGGCAAAAAACTGAGGTGCTCCCGGATGGGAGGGGCTTATATAGGGGAGGGTACTTCCGGTTTTGGAAGTTGCCAGTGCCAGCACCTGACGGTAACTATATAACCCATTAGTAATGACTATGTCGCTCTGTGTCCCGTGATGTACGAGAAAGAAAAGTCATTTTGTGCAGGGACTGTTATATAATGGCAAGTTTAGAGGAGCGCCTGTTGCACTTATGCAAATGCATTTACGTGACTTGACATTTACTAAGATTTTGCCGGCCCAGTGAACCGGCGCATTTGAACGAGTAAAATTGCCACGCAGTGCACAAAAAAACCTCTCGCAGTTCTAAATGTAATTGCCGGCGCAGCAGGCTGGTTCAGAAAAAGTTACTTTCTCATTCTATTTTGGGCATATTTGTTACTTGGGCAGTTGTCACTATACTTCCTCACATCACCGCACATCACACCATTATATTGACACTTCCAGCTTCTTTATATTTTTATTTGAAGATGCCTTGCTCCAGGTCCATAGTGGTGCACTGAGCGCCTCCTCCCCTGCGCCGAGAACACTATAGTAAATAGGGAATAGCGCTGCGTTACCGGCGCAAATGTTTCGGAAATACCAAAACTGCCGTCATGGCGCAAACGTTTCGTAAATCAGCCCCTATGTGTACTGAAAACTCCAAGTAGCCATATTGCAATGTATTCTCAGAAAATTAAACTGGCTGCAGATTAAAAAGGAAAGGTATTTTTTAATAACATTCAATTACAAAATGATTAGCGTCGCAATCATATGCACTATATTATTTTTTCTGTATTTGCTATTTTTTCTTCCCACGAAAGTGGAGTTAACCTTTTAAGAAAATGAAATCCACCACCACAATGCGGGTTGCTACACTCGCCTCAAGGACTGACCCCTGTACCACCGAAGGTCAGAAAGCGCCTCTTACTATCCCAGAAAGTTGACCTGTCTCATCTAATAAAGGACTTCAAACGACATCCATATGGCAATTAACCACTTCCGGCCCGCTTGCCGTCTTTTTTACGTCGCTACTTTGAAGAGGAATACCGTTGTTATGGTAGCAGCTAACTTACAAGGGATGTTTACATTCCTTGTAATAGGAATAAAAGTGACCCAAATATTTTTTTTTTTTAAAACAAAATGTGTCAAAATAAAAATTTTCAAGTAAAATAAATAAAAATATATATTTAACGTGCCCTGTCCCGACGAGCTCGCGCGCAGAAGCGAACGCATACGTGGGCAGCACCCGCATATGAAAACAGTGGTCAAACCACACATGTGAGGTATCGCTGCAATCGTTGGAGCGAGAGCAATAATTCTAGCCCTAGACACATGACGCGTAGACTCATGTTTGCATAAGGCATATGACACTTTGCTGCATAGGCTCGTGTCTGTGAAAGGCATGTGACGCATGTTGCATAGGATTGTGTCTGCGTAAGGCATATGACACATCGCATAGACTTGTGTTTGCATAAGGCGCGTAGACACATATCTACATGAGACACATTTTGCATATATATACATAAACGCATGTTACTCTTTCGTTCATGGACCGACACAGCTTCCTATTGACATAGTGGGTATTATCCGTTATTTAGGAGTGACTAGGCAGAAAAACTTGTAAAAAGTGTTGCATCACACCTTCTACAGTCCCGCCCAGGGGGCGGAACCTCTGAGTATAATCCCTCTCTGCAACTAGCAGATCAGTTTTTTCTGTCTAGCAAGGAAGTAGGACATGGCTCCCTTTGGGCCCATTGGTCCGGGGAATTTTTTTTTCTACAATTCGTTTTTTGTTTCCTGAGATCTTCGATCAACTGCCGACTGAGTGACAGGCTGGGTCCTCGATCCTTGTAGTCCCCCCAGTTTCGGCCATCGAGCGTGTGCCGACCCTAGCTACGCGCTGGGTTTTCCACTACATGCCCGTCGCTCTACGGGTGGCCGGTGAGCCTACGCTCCAGGGCTTGCATCGGACCGCTCAGCTTCAGCTGACCTTACGGCCGAGTCGCAGTAGCCTGTCCGGTGAGCTAGCGCTCTAGGGCATGCATATGATCGTTCCCTAGGGCTCAATCACAGCATGCCTGGCCGACAGTCACCTTCCGATGCGCGGATGATGATCTGTCTGGAATGTCTTCCAGCATGAGACACGCAGGATAGGCAAGTAGCTCCCCTGCTTCGGCAGGATGACTTGGCTGGACATTCCTGGAGAGATCAAATAAGTGGTTGTGGCCTCTTTCTTTCCTCTCTCCCTGCCTTCCCTCCTCCCTGGGCTCTGAGCTAAGGTTGCTGGATGCTGGGGGTCACCTAAGGGGTTCCAGCTGGAACGGGGCTGGCTGTAGCTATCATTTAAAAAATGTAATTTCTGCTTACCTGTGTGTGTGCTTTTCCCCCTCCATGCTGTTGGCTGCCATTTTGCGGTGGTCCATGCCTCTTTCGGCCTCTAGTGACTGCCCGGCGGCCATTTTCTTGTGGTTTTGCGCCTATATGTATTAATCGCCGCTCGACGGCCATTTTCTTGTGGTTCGCACCTACTTGGCCTTTATCGACTGTTCGGCGGCCATGTTTCTTAGGATTCACGCCTGTATGTATATACCACCATCTTTTTGTGGTCCGCGACCGCTTTTGCCTTTATTTTCGGCTTGGCGGCCATTTTCTTAGAGCCCACATTGTTTCCATACAGCTGCTTGGTGGCCATTTTGCGATAGTCTCCAGCCTCTAGGGTGCATTCTCACTTGCGCGAATTCACACAGGGAACGCTGATGAGAATCAGACTCACACAGGCAGCGGTGGGATAGCATCACAGACGGAGCACACGGCAGTACAGCGGTACCGTTCCAAGGGTGGTGAGTCCTCTGGGAGACCCTGCATCTCTGAAGCAGCTAGGAGGGTGGCATATTGATACCTTGCCTGGAGCCCTGTGGGTGTCAGCGCGTGGGTCAGCATGGCGTCTGAAGCAGATGCTTTTTTCCCCTGAAACACCTGATTGGCAGCTGGTGCCCCTGATGTATCTGGGGACACTAGGTCTGTTGCCAGGGTGGAAGCGGCACACGGGAACACGGGAGGTAGTAAACGCCCCCATTTCCTGCAATGTTCCCGGGATAATTCTGATGCAGAACCAGGCCCAGCTATGGCTCATGGCCCGGATTCTGATGCATCAGAGACTGCAGACTGTGACCGGTCGGACAGTGAGAATGCTCCAAGTCCAGGTCCGCACGCGAAAAGGCTTTGGTATCTGACCTGTTTGCTGCAGTGCGGAACACGCTAAAGATAGAGAATGCTGCAGAAACACCGGACCCCTTTGGGTTCCGTAAGCCGGCCCGCACTGCTATGGTGTTTCCTTGTGTGTCTTATTTTGATAAAGCTCTTGTACAAGGAGTGGGAAAACCCACTGAGGGTTTTTTGCAGCCCCAAAAGGGAATTTTTTTTTTTTTTGGGCAGTCCGGTACCCCTTGAGGAGAGTTCCTGAGAGGGACCTCTCCCCTGATAGTGGACCCCCTGTGTCCAGACTTAACAAGTTACCACTATTCCAGTGGAAGGGGCTCTTGTCTTCAGGGACACTCGCTACCTATACACAGTGGGGGGCTCAGAGGTAAGTCTAGCATTGGCTGGGGTTTGTCTGATGCCTCAGACACTTACTGAGTAGGCAAAGATGCTACTGCAAGGGTTAAAAGCACGGGAGGCTCCTCCGTACGGGGTAGCTCTGGCCGACCAGTTGGTACAGGGCCTTGAGTCTGTCTGCGAGTCAGACTTGGATACTATCCCCTTGCTGTCTTGGACCTCGGGTTATGCGGTGGCGCTACACCACCTGATCTGGCTAAGGTACTGGTCTGCGGACCAATCTTCCAAAAAGGCCCTGTTGGTTCTGTCCTTTTTAAGGCGACAGACTTTTTTGGGCCTCTCTGGATGACATCATTTAAGATGCCACAGGAGGTAAGAGCACATTGCTTCTGCAATCCAAAAGAGGTAAGGAGCCACGCCATAGGCTAGGGCCCTCCTTCACCGCGCACAATCAGTCTTTTCGCCCACCTAGTGCGGCAGGTAAACGACCCCAGGCCGATAAAGCGCCTGCTGAGGGACGGAAGCGTCCCTGGGTTTGCAAGCCCAATCTTGCTTGCCTACCGAACAGATGTTTTTTTCCCTCTAACCGCCAGCTTCAGCCGACTTGTCGGGAAGCCCTACATGGGGCGGTCCAAGACCTGCTGAGACGCAGGGTAGGCCTTCCTGTCTTAGTACAGGAACGGGTTCAGGGGTTCTACTCAAATCTGTTCGTAGCACTCACTGAAGAGGTAGGGGGTTCGTCCTATCTTGGATATCAGGACCCTCAACTGCTTTGTGAAGACGCAAGTGTTACAAAAAGTAACTCTGTCCTGAAGGGTCAAAGTGCCCTTCATCCCTGGATTATCAGATCCGGGTGAGCCACCTAAGCAGGGCCTCCCTAGTTGGTGGCCGACAGCACCGGTAGTTCTGTCGGGAAAACTGTGCCTTCCTGTTTACTAGATTGTGGTCACGGCGGACACCTGTCTTCCCGGTTGCAGAGGAGTCTGAAGAGCTCAGTCAACCTGGGTCGCTGGACTCCGGAGGAATCTCATGCAGGTCATGGCCTGAAATCCAGGCGATCTGGCTTTGCCTCTCCACATGGTCTCAAGCCTCGTACACACGACCGAGTTTCTCGTCCAAAATCGGCAAGAAAAGTGCCGCGAGAGCTTTTTTCTTGAGAAAACCGTTCGTGTGTATGGTTTTACAACGAGAAAACTGCCGTGAATCTCGACGAGAAAATAGAGAACCTGCTCTCTATTTTCTCGTCAGGATTCAAGATTTCCTCGTCGTGTTTCTCGTCGGCCTGTTTTGTGACGAGAAAATGGTTCGTGTGTATGCTTTTACGACTCTTCCAAAAGCGCGCATGCTCAGAAGCAAGTATGAGACGGGAGCGCATCTTCTGCTAAATAAAGCCTTCGAAATAGAGATGGCACATTCGTCACGCTCTAAATTATTGCATCGTTTAAATTTTGTGCATTGAAATCTTCTTTAGAATGTTACATTAATCAAAACGAATGAACTTCTTTTGCTGCTGATATTCACACAGAGTTATGACTATCTTTCTTTTTTTAACCTTTTTCATGCTGCTCTTCAGAAGATATATGTGTATTAACAGTGCAAGATCTTCTGAATATTTTTCTGTTTTATATTTTTCAAACAGATGTTAATAGTAATTTGCCAATGTTTTGATGGTGATCTCCCATTGAATATTTTAATTTATTTTTGGTAAATTTTACACCCTCTATTTTCAAAAATATATTTTAATTGTTTTTTTGGGGGTTGTTATCTGTCCCTTTTTTTAGCTGTCAAATGTATCTGCTTACTCCAAAGCTAAATTAAGAAATTGTTAAAATAAACATAGTCAAGTATGAACTTAAACAAAAATAACATTTATTCATGTTTGAAACAAAATAAAGAGAAGGCAGCGCTGGAGAACCTGCTGCCATTTGTGCATCCCAAGGACCCCAGACCACACATCAACCCTGTGTGGACACTAAAATTGGGAGCTTGAGAAGGCCAACAGTTCTGAGCACAATCTGATCCTGGCCTTCCAGAGGTCAGGAACAGCAGCAGGTGAGATATATGTCCCAAGTGTGTGGTACTACAACAGGCTGCCTTCTGTCCGACCACAATGAAGCAAGGCCATCACTTCCTCGTCTTCTTGGCAGCCTTCCCTGCAGCCTTCCCTGAAGCCTTCCCTGCAGCCTTCCTTCTTCGTGTGGCTGGAGGCTGGGCCACTGGAGGGGTACGCCTGTCAGGAGGAGGAGGAGGTGGAGGAGAAGGGGGTGGCGCAGAAGAAGAAGGTGGAGGAGGAGGTGGAGGAGAAGGGGGTGGGGCAGAAGAACAAGGTGGAGGAGAAGGGGGTGGGGCAGAAGAACAAGGTTGAGGTTGTGAGAGTTGTGCCACCTCACAAATTGCGGTATTGGGGGTAATTTTCTCCATCACCCCCTTGTTGAGCAAGGTGATGAGCAGGGGCTCGCATAGGAGGCGTTGCTCCATGCTCATCACCTTGAACTTTGCCTCCACTAGGCCGGCAATGGCCTCTTCAGGGGATGTGGGCTCCTTGAGGGTGGCATGGGCCTCTTGAATAAGGGCCATTGCTGCCTCACTGGTGGTCCTGTCCCTCTTGCTTCTTTTGGGAAGTCGGATAAGGAGGCACCTGTGATGTTGTGCTTCTCCTTTGGCCGGCCACCTCCTGGCTGCCACTGGGCCCTGCCACCTCCTGGCTACCACTGGGCCCTGCCACCTCCTGGCTGCCACTGGGCCCTGCCACCTCCTGGCTGCCACTGGGCCCTGCCACCTCCTGGCTGCCACTGGGCCCTGCCACCTCCTGGCTGCCACTGGGCCCTGCCACCTCCTGCCTGACAGTTTCCAGACCCTCCTCCTGGCTGATTTCATCCTGTGTATGAAAAAGGGACATAGTTTATTTTTTTGTTTTATTGTTTTCATCCAACTTTCAGCTCATGTTTGAAGCAATTAGAATGTAAATCCTTAATTTTTTTTTTACAATTTACAACTACATCAGATTGACTATTTTGCACCCAATTTAGGCCAGACTAATGTCTAGAGATCTTGATTTTACGTGTGTAACACAAAATAGTTTGTTTGTCATCTTGACATATTTGTCAAACATTAGGTTTATCACAATACATTTTCTATAAATACTATACCTGGCTCCAGATGGCCAAATCAGGTTCATCCAGGATGGCTGCCTCCTCTTGCTCCAGAGAAGGCTCAGGTTGGCTGCAGGGAAGTCTGGGGGGAAGAGTGGATAGTGATGGCCTTGCCTCAATGTGGTCATCCAGAAAGGACATCCTGCTGTAGTACCACAAATTCGGGACATACACATCATCTGCTGCTGCTCCTGACCTCTGAGAAGCCAGGACCTTAGAGCGTTCAGTCCTGTATGTGCCTCCCAAGCTCCCAATTTTAGTGTCCACCTGTTTTGCTGTGGCTGTGGGCACCTTGGTATGCACAAATGGGAGCAGGCTCTCCAGCGCTGCTTTTCGTACCCCTTTTTTTTATGGATGGGGTTTTTGGTCTCCCACAGAGCGGGCAGCTCCCTTACCCGGTCTATAAATTCCTCCAGGAATTCTTTGTCGCTAATATAGACATTCATATTGTTTCTGCAAGTTAAAAAAATTTTTTTAACTAATGTGAGACACACAGTCTAACCTCCTTAAAATCTTATTCACCATATATATCCTCCAACATTCCCAAGACAGTATAGGCCAACAATTGTTCAAAGTCACAAAATCACATACCTTCGTTCGCACGTCCGTCACTTGAACTCCTCTCTCCGCACACTGAACGTAGTATAGTCACAAGTGTGTTTGCTATATATACACCACGCATGCGTGTAACTACGCACACGTCGCTCCGCACACGTCGCCCGCCCATGACGTTCTAACTAACATCTTTTCCCTGCCCCTTCTCTTTCGGCGCGCAGACAGATATGCCGGATTTACAGCAGGTGTCTGATAATTCCTCAAATAACGAGGAGGAGACAAGCCCGGAGACTGAGGAAACGTCACGATCAAGGAGGAGATTCAAGGCATCTAATATGTCTTATGCGGAGATGGCGGAGATGGTGGACATATTGCTAAAGTTGGATTATGACGCAAAGCATGGGCCGTATAGCAAACCAAATAGAAGGAAGGCCAAAATCATGAAGAAAGTCGTGAAGAGTCTGAAGAAGAATTTTGGGGTGAAACGCTCAAATGAGCAGCTCAGAAAGAGGTGGTCAGACCTCAAACTGAGGGAGCCGGAGCAGTTAAGAAGCATTAAAAGTAAGTACATTTTTCACTTTTATGCTATTAATTTATTTCTCAACTTCCATGTTGCTCCATTTTTTTTAATTTCCTATTGTACTCCCTTCCAAAATGTCATAGTTTGAACTTGGTTTGGCACAGTAATCGTTCGTTACAGACACATCGTTCGGCCACTCTCCTCTTTTTTGGGTTATTTTTCACCCTCAAATGTAATTAGACATCTGCCGGATTTCTTAAAATTGTTGGCTAGATGATGTGTTTGTAAAGAGAATGAAATGCAAACTTTAATCAGTGTAAAGGAGAGGACACTCAGAAGCTGCTTCCACATCTGTACTTTTGAGCACTATAGTGTGGGCCACTAAAACCGCCTTTTTGGGGGTCCCACACAGGTGCATCAGTGAATGTTTGTGCTGCCTCCATGTCTGAAAATTGACAGCCAAAGGTGAATACTAAACCGATTCTTGGACATATATAATGCATTCATGTTTAAATTCCGCACAAACACACACTTGTACCCCACTTTCAAGCAATTTAGCCTGTTTTCATTTTTCATAGAGAATTTCTGTGTGATAAATAGACCTTTGGTTTGCTTCTCATAGTGGAGAGAAGACTGGGAGGAGAACACTCCAGGGAGCACATGAAACCCATAGCTTTGAAACAACCCCAAACTCCCAAAGACCCACAACCTGAGGGTGTTGAGGAAGTTGAAGAGGTGGAGGAAAGAGAAGTGCAGGAAGGAGAGGTGGATGACGTGGTGGAACTGGTCACCACAACAGGTCAGTATCTGTCACCACAGCTTCAGGTAAGAGATGTAGGCCTGCAGAGTTATAATACCTTTTTTATTTTGTTTTTAGGGGATGTAAATGTTGTGGTGAAGGATAGTACACGTTTCTCTGCTGACAGTGCCCTCTGAATAATACAGCAAGTGATGGAATGTAGCACAGAACTGGACAGAATTAAACAAAGAATTCATGTGATGGATCAAACATTTAAAGACATTCTCAATGTTTTGGGGAGAATTGAATAAGGCATCAAAACCCCAAATTTTGTTTAATGATTGTTGTTCCCCCTTTTTATTACCTTTTTGACAATCAAACCAGCCAAAAATTGAATATGCACACAGTGTGTCAACATGTGCCATCTGCCATCAGGGGATATCCATGTACGGCTTTTGTGGGTGAAACCCCTTCCTCGTATCTCAAGTAGGTGAACTGAAGAAGGGGTTGCACCCACAAAACACGTCCATTGATCACCCCCGATGGCAGATGGCACATGTTGACAATAGGGATCAGGAGTCTCAAATCCCTATTGGAAATGACTTCAAAATGTGTGCATATTCAATTTTTGGCTGGGCAAGGGGTGGCAAGACCCCATATTAGGACGGGCACATAGAGACATAGTTTGTGTACGTGAATGCCTCACATTGCTCAGAGGTATCCAATGTTGTACTTTTTGCAATGCAACTGATGGTTTTATATTTTCATATAAAAAATTTGCCGGTTTGTGGCCAGCCAAAATCCCAAAAAAATGTTTTTTACCATGCGTGTGAATGTGCACAGAGTAAAATGTTTGAACACAAACAACGTGTAGCTTATTTTTCAAATACGCTCTAACCTTTTTTGTGTAAATTTTTGTGGGGTTACATAGTGAAATGGTTGCTATTTACTAAAGGAAAATACACTTGGCACTACAAATGCACTAAGACAAACTAGGAGACATGAAAAAACAAAATTTAAAAGATTATATCAGATTTTTATTGAGTTCGTTCTCCATGCATCTTTACACATGGCCTGGCATAGGAATTGCCCCCCTACCCGTGAAATATTCCAGATACTTCTCACGGGCATTTTGGGGGGGGCAAGCCAGGACGGGCAGATTCGAGGCCCGGCAGCCGATTGCCAGAGGAAAGTCCTGCCTCCGGCAAAACTGAGGCCATATAAGAAGTTGATTTTCTGCTGAGAAAGTTATGGAGCACACAGCAGCATAAAACGACATAGTTTATTTTGTAGTCCGCCAAGTGGATGGGAGTCATAAAAAGGCGGAACCGGCTGGCCATTATCCCGAAGGCATTTTCAACGACTCTTCGTGCCCTGGCCAGCCGGTAGTTGAACACCCTCTTCTCTGGGGTCAGGGTCCTCTGTGGAAATGGCCTCATGAGGTGCGGTCCAAGTCCGAAGGCTTCATCAGCCAAAAAAACAAAGGGGAGTCCTTCAACATTCCCTGCATCCGGTGGCAATGCAAGTTCGTCACTCTGGAGACGGAGGGTAAACTCCGTCTGGATGAAGGATCCCCCATCGGACATCCGGCCATTCTTCCCTACATCAACATAGAGGAATTCATACCGTGCTGACACCACCGCCATCAGCACAATGCTATGAAACCCCTTGTAGTTGAAGTAGTAGGACCCAGAACGGGGTGGCGGCACGATGCGGATGTGCTTCCCGTCTATGGCACCACCGCAGTTGGGGAAGTCCCACTGCGTGGCAAACTCTGATGCCACAGTCTGCCATTCCTGTGGCGTGGAAGGAAGCTGGGGAATTAAACAAGATGAAAGAAAATTAGAATTTAAAAATAGAACATTACAAGCAGATTATAAGAAAATACATTAGAGGCCAACATCAATGAAAATCTCAGTTTAAGGTGTTTTTAAGAAGTATAATGGAAGGCTCATGTTTCATATTCATCACCCCCTCTGATGGTCCATTCTTAAAATATTTTGGGGGGGGTAGATGTGTTTGGCCACAGGATAGCATTGCAGTGGCAGTGCGTCCAGAGTGGGCGCTGGAGCACTGCCCCCTCTCACCTGTGCCCGTCACTCAGAACAATACATAGGTTCATGCGTTGCAGTAACCTATGTATTGTCAATGCCGCACAATATTCAGGTGGGTGGCCCCCTGTTAAGCGACCGACATATGAAGAACTGCGGCATTTATGGGGTGAAAATTGCATATCAGAAACAGGGTGGCAAATAGGCTTGCAAAATCCAGCCTCAGGGATGTAATTGGCTTGATAAAAGTAAAATTGGGGACGCAGGGGGGGGGACATTCCTTGGGTAAACACTGACAGGCTGCTCTGCCAATCATGTTCACCAAGTCTGTTTTACGGTTACATGATTGGCTGATGCAACATCGAGGGCAGGAAAAGACATCAAGGACAGAAGAAGGATGGCGCTGACCAGAAGAAGGTAAGTGCAGGGCTGGGGGGAAAATGGCTGCATTGGAGGGGACAAAATGGCTGCATTGGAGGGGACAAAATGGCTGCATTGGAAGGGGCAACTGGTGGCGTTTAATAGGCACAGTCGCTAAAAAGGAGGAAGTTTAGTTCCGAAAATTGGGGGTGGACCCCCAAACATTTGGAGCAACAGACGCCCCTGCTGGAAAGCTTAGTGAAGGGAAATATGCATGGAGGAGAAAAAAGGGGCATTTAAAAACTTCCAACATGCATGAGGACAAAGGGGACATTTTCAGCATATTACAATCATGGTAATTAGGGAAGGATGAAAGAAATACAATACATTAGCATACATGAAATACATAAAATGTGATGTTAATGGAGAAAATTTACCCTAATATAGTCCTCCTGCAGGACTTGTATAATGGCAGAACAGGTGTCTGGGATTATGAGGCCCAGAGCCTGGGGGGAGATGCCTGTCGTGAACTTCAAGTCCTGAAGACTTCTCCCTGTCGCCAGGTAACGTAACGTGGAGATGAGCCTCTGCTCAGCACTGATGGCTTCCCGCATAACGGTGTCCTGCCTGGTAATATAGGGGGACACCAAAGCCAACAGTTCCTGAAAAACGGGGTCAGACATCCGCAGAAAATTCCTGTAGTCCTCAGGATTATTCTCGACGATCTCCCGCAGCAGAGGCATATGGCAGAATTGGTCCCGCTGGAGCAACCAATTCTTGGTCCATGAACTCCTCCTCACCCCGTTCATGGACTGGTCTTGGTCCAAAACAAGCAGACCAAGCGCACGCACAGCACGAACTCGACGACGAGAACGTCCAGGCGACATGGCTAGGAAACGGTCGTCTGATCAGAACGTACAGAACAGAACGCACTTTAGAACAGCAAGGCCTATGAATAACGAACTGAAAATCAGAAACGAACGGGCAAGAACGCACTGTAAAACAGATACGACCTTCCTAGACGCCCTGAAAGACAAGATACGGACCCACAAGCACAAACTGAACCTCAGAAAACGAACTGAAAAGCACGAAGACTGAAAAGCGCGAATCGTCTCTTCCCAAACTTTTACTTCACACTCGGTAACACGAGATCAGCAAAAGCAGCCCAAGGGGTGGCGCCAGGGAAATCGATCTTCCCCTTTATAGTGCCGTCGTACGTGCTGGACGTGACCGCGGAGAACAACGAGGAAATTGGGAAATGTCTGTGTGTACGCATGGAAAGCTTGACGAGAAAATCGTCAAGGTTAACAAGAATCTCGTCGTAAAAAACAACGTGTTTCTAACAACGAGAAAATCGGCCGTGTGTACGAGGCTTTAGAGGCTACAAGGGCGTCCAGTCAGAATCCAGTCGGACAAAC
Source organism: Rana muscosa (assembly GCA_029206835.1). Taxonomy (NCBI): domain Eukaryota; kingdom Metazoa; phylum Chordata; class Amphibia; order Anura; family Ranidae; genus Rana; species Rana muscosa. The sequence continues at coordinate 443,659,873 of CM055120.1, read as the reverse complement.
GCCACATTGGTGGCATATGTCAATCATCAAAGAGGAATAAGCAGCTCTGCTGCAGCATCGGAGGTCGCTCACCTCCTAAAGGGCTCCCTTACCAGAGGGAAAGCACGCCAGTCGTATATCTCCTGACTTCTCGACTCAATCGGAAGGTATTGAGGTTTGTGGCCAGGTCAAGAGACCCATGGGCAAACACGACAGATGCGTTGATGGCACTGTGGAGTCAGTACCGACTAATCTATGGCTTCCTCCTCGGAAGCTCCTTCCGCATCTGCTTCACAGACTGGAGCCAGAGAGGATTACAATGGTCCCAATTGCTCTGAATTGGCCTCGGCACACCGATCTAGTGCGTCTGGTAGCAGACGCCTTTTGGCATCTACCGTTTAGAAGGACCTGCTGTCGCTAGATCCCAGACGCCATCCTGTTTTTACAGTCACTGGCTTGAGGGCATGGCTTGAGAGACAGGTGCTAAGAGACCGGGACCTGTCAGACTCGGTGATCTCTACCATGAGGAGTGCTCGGAAATCATCCCCTAGGAAGATTACCATCGCACTTGGAAGACCTGCATATCCAGTTGTGGGAAATGACGCAGCCGCGTACTTATTTTGTTTTACAGAGTCCTGCTGTTCTTCAGCAGGAAACGGGCCAATTTTTTTTACTTAAGTACAAATAGGGGGCAGGAATCTTCCCTGGCTGTCTTTTCAACGACCCCTGGTGGCTCACTCTCTAGTGAGAATTTTTGTACAGCGGGTTCGTCAGGCGGCCCCTCCGGGCCACCCTCCACTACCTCCCATGGGGCTTGTGTAGCAGACATCCTTTTGGCGTCTACCACTACGAGAGTACCTTCTGGCGCAGGGTACCAGATGCCATCCTGCTATCAGGCTTCAACGGTAGGGCCTCTAAGTGTCTCCGAAACCACTGTTTGAGAACATTGGAGATTCCCTTGTTGACACTTTCTCAGAAAGTGGTCCTTTTGGTGGCAGTTACGCCAGCTAAGACGGGTTTCTGAGCGGGCAGCCTTGTCATGCAAGCCTCCCTATCTGATCTTCCACAAGGATAAGGTGGTGCTGCGTGCGCAGCATTCTTTTCTTCCTAGAAGTCATGTTCGACTTTCCATCTCAAGGAAGACCTTGTACTGCCATCCTTGTGTCCTCATCCGTCGACTCCTAAGTAGACGACGCTGCATTCCTTGGACGTTGTCCGAACTCTGAGAGAAGGCTTGTCTGGTACTGCTCCGTTCCAGAATCCAGGCTCACTGTTTGTTTTCAGTGGCTGGTCCCTAGTAGGGCCCAGCAGTCTCGTCGGCCACCATCTCTAGGTGGATCCGACAGATTGTGGTCAGACTTGCGCCATGAAGGGTCAGGCGCCTTCCTTTCCCGGCGCATTCGACCAGGGCAAGAGATGCCTCTTGGTTTACATCAGTTAAGACGGTTTTCTGAGCCGGCAGCCTTGTCATGCAAGGCTCCTTATCTGATCTTCCACAAGGATAGGTGGTGCTGCATCCGCAGCCTTTCATTCTTCCTAGGGTCTTTCGACCTTCCATCAAGGAAGACATTGTATTGCCATCCTTGTGTATTCAGCCGTCGAATCCTAAGGAAAATACGTTGTATTTCTTGGATGCTGTCCGAGCTCTAAGACCATCAAGCGTCTGTTTTCACCAGGTGTGTAAGGCGGCGACATGCTCGTCCATTCACACTTCCACTAAACTTTACAAGTTGATGTGTGTGCATCTTCGGATGCTTCTTTCGGCCGCAAGATATTGCAGGCGGCCGTTTAGAGTTGCAACTTCTCCATTGAGGAGCTCTGTTTTGTTTGGGGTGAAGTTTTAATGCTGTTCCCACCCCTCGTTTTTTGACACTGCTTTGGGACGTCCCACTATGTCAATAGGAAGCTGTGTCGGTCCATGAACGAAAGAGTAAATAGGATTTTTTACTCACCGTAAAATCCTTTTCTCTGAGTTCATGGACCGACACAGCACCCACCCCTCGTTTAAAGTTTGTACTGCTTTTTGACAAACTGATCTGCTAGATGCAGAGAGAGGGATTATACCCAGAGGGTCCCCCCCTGGGCGGGACTGTAGAAGGTGTGATGCAACACTTTTTACAAGTTTTTCTGCCTAGTCACTCCTAAATAACGGATAATACCCACTATGTCAATAGGAAGCTGTGTCGGTCCATGAACTCGGAGAAAAGGATTTTAAGGTGAGTAAAAAAAATCCTATTTTTGCATAAGCACGTTTTGCATAGATCTTGAATAAACACATGCTTGCTTACTAGCGTAAACACCTTTGCATGAGCACATGTGTGCATAAATGCATATTATAAATATAATAAAAAATATATGCATGTATAAATATGTGTTTATTTACATTAGACTGTAGTGATATGATTTTTTGCATTTTACTGCATATGTAAATGCATGAACAGCAAGAATACTTATATACTTGCATGTTTGCATTTCTAGGTACCTACATAATGGCATACTTGGGTGCCTGCATACTTGCATACCTACGGTGTTGTATAGCAGTAGACCAACGTTGTCTAGGCCTGCATCCTTGTGGCACTATATATTAGTTTTTGTCTAATATAGTCACTTTATTATGTACCTGTTAGACTAGCTAAATGACTCCAGAAGGAAAGAGGCGGTCGGGGGAGGCAGGTACACCGCCCTCGGGTCCAGTGATCTGGCGATGTTCATGTGTCCTGTTGGACCAATGGCATCAGGGGTATCTGAGCCACTGTGGCGCCTAATCTCAGATCAAGCCTGATTAGTACTTGAATGGGAAACTGCCCAGGAATACCAGGGGCAGTTGGTAAGTAAATTATTATTATTATACAGGTTTTATATAGCGCTAACAGTTTGCGCAGCGCTTAACAAAATAAAGGCAGACATTACAGTTGCATTACAATTTGGTAAAGGAGGAATCAGAGGGCCCTGCTCATTAAGTAAAAGAGGCATCTGAGGCTGCATCTCAGACCATAGGATTTTAGGGCAGTCTGAGGTGGTTTTCTCCTTCTTTAGCCAGCAGAAACCTGGTAGGTTAAGTGCACCTCTTGTGACTGTCTGGGTCTGCCACAGAGTTGTCAGTCTTTTGCCTTGAATTGGCTATTGGAGCAGAAGCTATGGGCCCATTATTGTGAGACATTTCAGAACCGAATAGGGACATGAGGTCTATCTTAAGATCTCAAGCCGCTGAGCATCCTTCTGTTTCAGATAGGCCAAGTCTGTTTGTTCAGTGATGACAGTTTGACTAATTATTAATGAAGCCCAGAGATTTCAATAAATGCACCACCTTCTATAAAGTATAACAGAAAAGTGTATAAGCCCCAAGTGGGCAGTAAGCTGAGTTTTAAGGTGCAAAAAATCAATGAATCAATTATACAAAAAATACAAAATGTATTGATACATAAACTGTATAAAACTACTTTATAGATAGCCCAATGGTCATATTACAAAAGAATGGTTGCCTCTACATGTTTCACCAAAAACGTGGCTTCTTCTGGAGCTTTTGTAGGGCCTTTATTTTAAAACATTACCACTAAAACAGAAAAAAATAAATAAAATCAATTTTCATTTAAAACAAACAATACATCCATTTAGGGAACCCCAAAGGTACCTATTAACTCAAACATAATTTACATAATTAATATCACATATAGATGAATGTACTCGATGCTCGATTAATGTACTTTCTCACCCCGTTGAATGGTCACGATGGATACTCCCCAAGACCCACCAAGAGGTCCAATGGGGGACGTCTGTGCCACAAGAGTGAAAGGAAAACGGTTGTCCTATAATTACACCTGCAAAATTGTATAAAACATGATTTATCATTACTAATGCCACTTGAATCACCAAGGACTCCATTTAATTAAGGCATAGACCTAACCTTTCATTTAAAGAAGTTTTGGCAAATCGATCGATCAATATTTAATCTTTCCCCATAAACGGACTTCTTCCATTACCAGCATACTTCAAGATGCTTGTACCCTCTAAAAGAATGTACAATGAATTATATATTGAACTTTCTTATTTTAATCTGCTAGATATTCAGTAATTGTTCAACTAGTCTGTCTAGCCTTACCCAAGCATTTCCTTTATTTCACTTTGCCACCAATGCTTGACTCTGTGTCTGAGAATGACACCATATACCCAGGGAAGATCAAAGAAATTTGATCTTTTCCAAGGGATTAAACCCTTAAACAAAACATGAAAAAAGAGGAATAGATAAGTGTCTGCACATCCGCATAGCGCAAGAAGTTCCATTACTATGATCAAAAAATCACAGAAAATGTATTTATTTAAAAAAAAATTAGTATTGAGCCTCACCAACAGCAGGCCAAGTGGCCACAGCAATGAATCCTGCTTGGAGAAGCTCTTAAATACTCTCCTAATCCCAGCTGTGTCTAATATCCCAGCTGGGAGGAGGTAATCAGAGACTGTGCAAAACTTCCTGTCACACACCTGTGCCAAGCATCCTACCGCGGCCATCTTTGAAGGTCTGTTTGCCTTTACTAGATGGCTGAGAGAGATGGAGAGTGGTGGAGGCTCCAATGGACACAAAAACACATCCCCAATGTGTCCACACAATCCACCATCCATGGGGGAACAAAGCCCTAGCAAATCCAAGCCTGCAGAACACAATCGGGCCGCGGCGCCATACTGCTCATGCGCGAGCCCGCTGCAGCCATCTTTTGAAAGTTTATTTGCCCTTACTAGAGGGCTAAGAGAAAAGATGGATAGTGGAGGCTTCAACGGACACAAAAATGCATCCCCAATGCGTCCTCACCATCCATCATTTGCAGGGGGAACAAAGCCCCAACAAATCCAGGCCTGCAGAACACAATCGGCCCGCGGCGCCACACTGCGCATGCGCAAAGCCGCAGCGGCCATCTTTGAAGTTCCTTTATGCCTTTCCTTAGATCCCCAATCACCCACAACGCTACATACATCTATAGATCCTCCCTATCCATTTCAAAATGATATTTTAGGTTTGGATTCCATCTAAAAAAGAAACCAGGACTTTTGTTAATGAATTTAAATGTTTTATTTTATTTGAGAACCTCATAAGAGAAGTTTTTTAACCCTTAGAAGATTAGCCAGAGAGGTAATCGTAAGCCCTGTATTAACATTGGCAACAGATTGTACTATTGATTCTCATCTTTGGCAAGGGCAAAAAGTCATAATGTTATCGCCTACGTTACTATATTTAAACATTGATCGATCCATTCAGCAGGAACCTCCCGAACAATTGCATACTTATTTTGCCATTCCAACTGTTGGCTCATCTCCCCTATAGAAACAGACAGACTTTGATTATCTGAGCTAAAATAAACTCAGGAATGGGTTTGTAAACCAGGAAGGGATCAAAGGACATGCCATCAGACGAACTTTACAATCAATCGATTTAAAAAAAGACAAAAAACAAATGAATTTCTGTGCATTTAGAAATATATAACAACCTATGTATTTCCATTATAGTCTCCTAAACTAGGATTTTCCAACGGACAATAGCACAAGGTAAAAACATAGAAATCGTACATATCCTAGCCATCTCAAAGAAATGGCTTGAAGCTCAATGCTTCATTTAGCCCAGGGTATTTTGTGGCAGATAAATTAAAGATCTATGTTGGTTCTTTCTGTAGAAATACCCTATCCACATCCCCCTCCTCCCCCCCCTCCCATTCAGAGGGATGTGCTCCAATGCAAAGAACTTCATCTTAGTAGCATCAAGCAGATGATATAAACCCATGTGACAACTAATCTGACTCTCAACTTTCTTGGCTATAATCAATTTCACATGGTCCCTGATTCTATGGAAAAGGGGCCTTTTAATCTTCCCTACATAGAACATACCACACTGGCATTCCATGTAATATACAATGCCAATTGACTGGCAATTGGCAAAGAAATGGGGCTTGTACATTTTGCCCGTAGGGAGCAGAATTTCTTTTGCCTCCCAGACAAATTTGCAAAAATTACACCTACCCCTTTTTCCCGTACCCTCTAATTTAGGTAATTTTTTCACCTTGTGGTATATATGGTGGCTGTGAACTAAGTTGTCCCTTAGAGATTCTGATCTTCTAAAGGTAATTTCAGGGTGTTCTTTTATGTGTTTTGCAACCTTTTCATCTGCTCTTAAATACTAGAATTTATCCATTATTTTACGGGCTTGATTTTGATGCCCGGAATAATGTGTGATCAATCTTACAGTATTTTCTTCTGTTTTGGGTTTGGATCTATGTACTAGGAAACTTATGTCCTGGTTTTGAACTTACTGGATATCTAATAATGGTATAGAATGATACCTGAGATTTACTTTGAAAGAATGACCAATAAATTTAGAGGCCTCATCAATGAGGCTTTTCTTAAGGGCAATTGGCATTGTATATTACATGGAATGCCAGTGTGGTATGTTCTATGTAGGGAAGACTAAAAGGCCCCTTTTCCACAGAATCGGGGACCATGTGAAATTGATCAATGCCAAGAAATTTGAGAGTCCGATTAGTTGTCACATGGGTTTATATCATCTGGTTGATGCTACTAAGATGAAGTTCTTTGCGTTGGAGCACATCCCTCTGAATGAGGGGGGGGGGGGGCTGACGTGGATAGGTTATTGCTACAGAAAGAAACAAAATGGATCTTTAATTTATCTGCCACAAAATACATTTCTCTTAGATAGCTAGGATATGTACTATTTCTATGTTTTTACATAGATTGTGCTATTGTCTATTGGATAATCCTAGTTTAGGAGACTATAATGGAAATACATAGGTTGTTATATATTTCTAAATGCACAGAAATTTGTTTTTGTCTTTTTTTAAATCGATTGATTGTTCTTCTTGAGTGCCCCATGGGAGAAGTGCTCTCCTTCAGAAAACCTGTGCGGGCGTGCGCCCATATATATCTGAGAAGAGGCCATGTCTTCACTTAACAGTGACGGCCTGTCAGTCTTGAATGCATTTTTCTTTGCATTTTGTAGCACTCTGAGTATAGCCTTTCCCTAAATCTTCCATACATCTGATGGGCTTCCTTCTTCAAGTCTAAATCTTTTGTACAGTTCCTCCTAATACGGAGGAACAGACCAGTAGGTATGCCTTGGATTAGGAACTTCGGGTGAAAGCTTGCAAAAAGGTGTTGGCTGCCATGGGCTCACGATAACATTACACAAGTGTTCCCGCTTTGGTGATCTGGATGTTCAGGAATGGAATTGTCAAAGTCGAAACTTTAAGTCAATCTGATGTTTCAATTACGAATAAACTCATGCAATTTCCAATTTCTGGTCCCTCCCTTGGAAGGCCTCTTCTCAGACGCATATTGGCAATCAGAAGGGCCCTGTACGATTTGTCACCCTATATGGAGCACAGTAGTCTACAATAAGAGAGGTGCTGATTAGAAATTGGCACATACTCTTACGCTGTCCTTCATTGTCTAAGATTGTGGATGAATATCCCCATATGGTTGCCCGTAGAGCCAAGAATCTTGCTGATATGTTAACTCAGTCAGAATATGTCTAGTTATCTAATGAAACCCAGTTGACCCCCTTTTCAAGAATGGTTGGGATGGTGCCTTGTGGCCACTGTCAAGTCTGTAAGTACATTGAGCGTACTGAGATGTTCACGGATGAAGAAAACGTATACAGGATTGAAAGTTTGATCAACTGTACTACGACTAGTGTAATATATAGAAGAAAATGTACCGCTCTCCAAACCTCTAATCCTGTATGATTGCTCCCGCCCCTACTTAGCCAACAGGTGCTGGCTCTGCGCAGATCCATAGAGAAAGGAAAACATCCTGGACTGCCGCACTCCGTTAAAGGCGTCTTTATTTGATAAATCAAAAAATAAAATACAAAATAGTCAATTGCAAAAAGTGGACATGCAGGGACAAGTGGCTAACGTGTTTTACATCATTAGATGCTTACTCATACTAGTGTAATATATAGTATTCAGTGTCCTTGCAATAAACTGTATATAGGCAAGACCAAGCGCCAGTTTCGCGTCCGCAACAATGAACACCTCAGAGTCATTAAACATAAGGAACCAGAGAGACCCTTAGCATAGCATTTCCTTATTCACCACCAGGCAAACACAGATAGCCTTAAAGTTAAAGGGATTTATGCACTTAAAATAAGTAAAAGACGTTGTGACTTTAATACCATTCTTCTAAAAAAAAGTAAACCTGTACCTGCCTGCACTCTACATCCATCACTGCAACTATATGCGATTTTTGGTGTTTTCTGCTGACAAGTGATTTACATAGGAGGTTTTGAGGTCTCTTCACATGTTGTGATTTTCTAGCACCTTATGATCATGTTGCCGCTCTTTTATTATTATTATTATTATACAGGATTTATATAGCACCAACAGTTTGCACAGCGCTTTACAACATGAAGGCAGACAGTACAGTTACAATTCAATACAGGAGGAATCGGAGGGCCCTGCTTGTTAGAGCTTACAATCTAAGCGGGAGGGTCAAGTGATACAAAAGGTAATAACTGTGGAGGATGATCTGATGGAGAAAATAAAAGTACAGTTGTTAGGGGCAGAATAGGCTTCTCTGAAGAGGGGGGTTTTCACGGATTGTCTTAAAATCAAACCGAGTAGGAGATAGTCGGACAGGTTAGGGTAGGGAGTTCCATAGGAGGGGGAGGCTCGGGAAAAGTCCTGGAGGTGAGCATGAGAGGAGTTGACGAGGGATTAAGAGAGCAAGAGGTCTGGTATTTTGAGACTAGGTTACTGATGTAGCTGGGTGCCGAGTTGTGGATGGCTTTGTAAGTTGTTAGTATTTTGAATTTGTTTGTTGGGTGAGTGACAGCCATTGGAGGGATTGGCAGAGAGGAGTAGCAGACATTGAACTGTTGGTAAGGTGGATGAGCCTGGCAGCAGCATTCATGTTGGACTGAAGAGGGGATATCCTATGTAAAGGTAATCCCGTGAGGAGGGAGTTGCAGTGTTCGAAGCAAAAGATGACCAGGGAATGAACTAGTAGCTTTGTGGTGTCAATGGTTAGGAAGGGACATATTTTGGAGATGTTGCGAAGGTTGAAGCTGGAAGACTTGGACAGTGATTAGGCGTGGGGTCAAAAAATAGTTCAGAGTTCAGGATTACACCTTGACATGCAGGGACGTGCTGATAGTAGTGGTATCATTCTGACAGAGAAATCGGGGAAAGAGGCATGTGGGGGTGGAAAAATGCTGAGCTCGGTTAAGGATAGATTGAGTTTAAGGAACTGGTGTGACATCCAGGCTATGTCTGTTAGTAAATTAGTGATACATGAGGAGACTGAAGGCGTGAGCTGAGCGGTAGTGAGATCAGTTTGAGCTTGGTCAGCGTAGAGTTTAGTATTGGAAGCCATAGGAGGCTATTGCCTCACCCATGTCCAAGAACAGAACCTTGGGGGACCCCAACGGAGCAAGGGAGAGGAGAAAAGGAAGTACAATTGTAAGTAACGCTAAAGGTGCGGTTGGATATTTAGACCCCTTTCACACTGAGCCGCCCATAGCGTCGGCAGTAAAACGCCGCTGAAGCAGCGCATTGTGGGCGGTTTAGCGGCGCTGCCCCATTGATTTCAATGGGCAGCAGCGATGGAGGACCGGTAAACACACCGCACCTTCTCTGCTCCAAAGATGCGGTTAGCAGGACTTTTTTTACCGTCCTGCTAGCGCAACGCTCCAGTGTGAAAGCCCTCGGGCTTTCACACTGGAGTGAATGTAACAGCTTTTTAAGGGCGGATTGCAGGTGCTATTTTTAACGCTATAGCGCCTGCAATACGCTCCAGTGTGAAAGGGGTCTTAGGATAAGAACCAGCGAAGAGTACAGTCACAGGGACCAAAGGCGTGATGTTTTTTTGAGGAGGAGGGGGTGGTCCACTGTGTCAAAGGCAGCAGAGAGGTCCAGGAGTATTAGTACAGAATAGTATCCATTGGATTTAGCTGTTAGATCATTTGTGAGTTTTAGGAGAGCAGTTTCTGTGGAATGTTGAGGGGGGGGATCAAGAATGCTATTCTTGGTGAGGTGGTCACTCAGCTGTATACCAGACAATAAAGGAGTTTGGATAAAAAGGGGAGCAAGGAGATGAGGCGTAGGTTGTTAACCACTTCAATACCAGGCACTTTCGGCCATTCCTGCCCAGGACAATTTTGTATAAAAATTGCGCGGTCATGCAATACTGTACCCAAACTAATTTTTTTAATCATTTTCTTCCTACAAATAGAGCTTTTTTTTTTGGTGGTATTTGATCACCTCTGGGGTTTTTATTTTTTGCTAAACAAACTAAAAAAGACCAACATTTTTGAAAAAAAAATAGTTTTTCTTAGTTTTTGCCATAACATTTTATTTTGCCCTTCACTGACGGGCACTAATAAGGCGGCACTGATGAGTTGGCACTGATGGGCACTGATGAGGAGGCACTGATATGCAGAACTGATGGGCACTGATAGGTGGCACTGATGGGCACTGACAAGAAGCTGTGGTTGGCAAGCGGCACTGATAGGTGGTACTGATTGGCACTGACAGGTGGCACTGATAGGCAGCACTGTGATGATGAGGTACAGATGGATTACGGACAGGTGTTACTGGTGGGCACTGGCACACTTTGTTGGGACACTGCTGGGCACTGATTGACATGTGATTGGCACAACTGAGGGGGCTGTGCTGATTATCAGCACAGACCCCCCCCACCCCTCTGACAGGGAGAGCCGCTGATCGGCTCTCCCTGTCAGCGCAAACCGAGAAATGACGTTTACCGGCACTTCCTGGTTCATGCGATGATCAGATGTGATTGGTCACAGCTGATCACGTGGTAAGAAGCCTCTCATAGGCTTCTTATTACGATCGGAGATGCGGCGTGTCAGACTGACATGTTATCCTGCTGGACGTCATATGACGCCCGGTCAGGATAACAGAACCATTTCCCGGCCATCATTCTGCATACAAGTGGTTAAGATTGGTGGGGTCTAGTGACTAGTGCATTTTTTTTTTTTGTATAGCGTCGGGGAAGATGCCAGAAGAGAGGGAGAGATTGAAGATGTGAGTTTGAGAGTGTAGGATAGAGCCAGAGGGTGACCATAGCATTTGTGAGAGGGCAGGTGGTCAATTAGAGAAGTTTAGCAAACTCGTCTATAGTGGCACAGTTGAATTAAGGAAGTAAATTATTTTGGACATAGAGTGTTAAGTGGAGAAGTTATCTGTACAGCGGAGATCTCACAAATTGTATCAATCTTATGTTTGAAATGATTGGCGATCTCCTGGGCGGTAACCGAGTTAGTGGGTGGAGGCAGTGGAGGACGAAGTAGAGAAGAGTTGAAGGGAACAGGATAAGTTAATTAACCACTTCAGCCCGGAAGATTTTACCCCCTTCCTGACCAGAGCACTTTTTACAATTTGGCACTGCGTCGCCTTAACGGACAATTGCACGGTTGTGCGACGCTGTACCCAAACAAAATTTGCGTCCTTTTTCCCCCACAAATAGAGCTATCTTTTGGTGGTATCTGATCACCTCTGCGGTTTTTGTTTTTTGCGCTATAAACAAAAAAAGAGTGAACATTGAGAGAAAAAATGTTTTTTTACTTTTTGCTATAATATCTCTAAAAATGTTTTTAAAAAACAAATTTTCTTCATCAGTTTAGGCCAATATATATTTTTCTACATATTTTTGGTTAAAAAAAATCGCAATAAGCGTATATTGATTGGTTTGCGCAAAAGTTATAGCGTCTACAAACTATAGGAAAGATTTATGGCATTTTTATAAAAAAATAAAATATTTTTACTAGTAAAAATGGTGGGGATCTGCGGTTCACTTTTGACACATTTTTGGGACCATTGACATTTATACATCAATCAGTGCTATAAAAATGCACTGATTACTGTGTAAATGTCACTGGCAGGGAAAGGGTTAACACTAGGGGGCGATCAAGGGGTTAACTGTGTTCTAACTGTATGGGGATAGGACTGAGTAGAAGAGGCGACATTTTGCTGTTTCTACTTACTAGGAACATACGACAGGTCTCCTCTCCTCTGACAGCACAAGGATTTGTGTTTACACACACAAATCCCCGTGCAGGCGCTCGTGCGTGGCCAGCGCCGATCGCCGGCCACGCGCATCGGGTCCCCCACCATGCAGCGGGCGGGCACTTGCCCTATGTCGGCTCTTAAAGGGAAACCCTTAAATATATACGGGATTTTGCCCAGGAAAGCCATTGTGCCGCAGTAAATCTGTGTGAGCCGATCGGGAACCGGTTAATGATAACATATGTCTGCTTGGCAGTGAGGAGGCAGGAATTGTATTTTTGGAGGGCAGATTCATATTGGTTTAAATCGTTCTGAGACTTAGTCTTATACCATAGGCGCTCAAGAGCACGGCTGTGCTTTTTTAGAATTCGGTGTCATCTGTTTGCCAACGTTGTAGGGGTCGGGGCCTGATTCTGTGTGTAGTGAGGGGGGCCAGTGTGTCCAGGGAGGAAGACCGTGAAGTGGCTAGATTGTGGCAGGACAGGGATGAGATTCGGTCATAGAGGTGGGTTAGTATTGGAGTAGAAAGAGAAGGGTTTCGATGGCAAAGGTTTCTACGGGTAATTGTTAGGAGGTTGGAGGGAGAAGAGGCTTTAGGTCAAAGGAGGTTGGACTGAGAAGTTTGGAAGTATCAGGCGTGTTAATATTAAAAGAGATGTTTAAGTCACTGAGTGATTGTGGGGATTTCAGAAGAGAGAAAGTAGGGTAGCCAGTCAGAGAAGTCATCAAGAAAGGCTGATACTGGTCCAGGGGGTCGGTAGTTCACAGCTATTCTTGGAGAAACTGGAGAGAAAAGAAGAATGCAATGTGCCTCAAAAGAGGAGAGTGACCGAGAGGGAGGTAGATGAAGTACCTGAAAGGTGCTATGTAGGGCTTGAAGGATTCCCACTCCCCCCTCCCTTCCATCCACTGCGTCTGGGGGAATGAGTCCAGAGAGGGCCACCATGGGAGAGGGCAGGAGGAGAAGCAGTGTCAGATTCAGTGTAGCTGTACTTTTAGCCTCATTGCATTTTTTCTTCATTGGTAGTTTCACCTTAGATCATTGGTAGACTGTACCTTACGTGAACAGGATAAGAGCGCTACCATACACTATACTAATACATCACCAAATAAATCATAAAAAACTCATATCAAATATAAAATAACAATATATAAAGGCCATAAATCCCAGTGAACAAATAAATAAATATATAAAGTTCATGTGACTACAAGGAGGTTTTTCCAGTGCAACTTTAACTTAATCGGATGTGCAGTATAAAGTGCCAAAACAAACATCAGTGCAAAATTTGTGCTCCCCTCTGTGTGCCCTCTCACTCACCAGAGATCCTGGACTCCCATAACAGAAGTCGGATGCGCTTTGAGAGGGTGGCTGGGCTTAGTAGCCCCACTGGCTGTATCACTGTGGCTAGCGTTGTCCTCACAAGCCATCAGAAATCCTGGAATCCCATTGAGAAGTGTGCAAACGTTATGAGGACTATACCCCCCCCCCCCCCTCCGGTGCCACATTTGGCACCTTTCAGGGGGAGGGGGGTGCAGATACCTGTCTAAGAAAGGTATTTGCACCCACTTCCAGGCATAGACTCCCGTGGGAGTCTACGCCACTTCACACACTGTTCCCAGGAGAGAGCGGGGACCAGTGACCTTGCGCATGCGCAGTAGGGAACCGGGCAGTGAAGCCGCAAGGCTTCACTTCCTGATACCCTCTTAGAGGATGGCGGCGGCAGCATCCGAGGATCGAGCGATTGTTTAGTCTTGTCTGCCGACATCGCGGGCGCGCTGGACAGGTAAGTGTCCATTTTTTAAAAGTCAGCAGCTGCAGTCTAAAACTAATGACGTATGTAATCAGGAAAACCAATACATTTTAATAAAGATTACTAACTGGCACCATCTAGTGGGCAAAAGCGGAATTCAAAATTGATGTTAAAGCGAAGGTTCACCCTAAATTTACCCTTTGTATTCCTAATATCCTAGCGCTATGCACAATAACATGTCGCTAACCTTTTTAAGTTTTGGACGCTGTAAATGAAGAAAATCTTCTGAATTCTCTTTTCCTTCCTGCTTTTCCTTCCGCGGGAGTAGGCGGGTCTTTTGCTTTGCCCGGCGGCGCCAAGTGTCCTGGGATGTCGGCGCAATGTCTTCTGGGAGCAAAGTGTCATGCTTCCCAGGAGACGCCGTCCAGCATAATCCCGCTTCCCGGAAGTCTATGCTTGTGGGCTTCAAGATGCCCACAAGCAAAATGGAAAAACCATGAAACGATTATATAAGTGTTTATTTTTTACGAAAATGGACGGGGGATGTTTTGTAGCGCTGGACAAGTGAGTACATTACAGTCATCATTAGTCACATTGAATGCACAAAAAAAAAAGTATGGACCGCGGAACCTCCGCTTTAATAAATACCAGCTTCTATATACAAAGGTGTATCATATCTAGAATAGATTGAAAACATGGACCTTATGCCCATACTAAAAATATAAATGTGTTGCAGAAATGTTAATGTCCATACACTTCGGGACCCCAACAAAATCCAACAATCCCATTGTTACCAGGCTCTAACAAATGCATTACTGATGTCTTAAATATTCCGTTAAAAGCGTGAATATCTAAAAGCACCCCTAATGCCGCGTACACACGATCGTTTTTCACGTCGTTAAAAATGCAATTTTTTAACGTGGGCATTAAAAACGATCGTGTGTAGGCTCTAGAGCATTTTTAACGACGTGAAAACCGGCCTACAAAAAATTAGAACCTGCTCTATTTTTTCACGTCGTTTTTCATGTCGTTTTTTTTAACGTCGTGAAAAACGGTAGCTTGTATGCTTTTACGAGGGGGAAAAAAACGCGCATGCTCAGAATCAAGTATGAGACGGGAGCGCTTGTTCTGGTAAAACTAGCGTTTGTAATGGAGATAGCACACTCGTCGCGCTGTAACGGACTGAAAAGCGTGAATCGTCGCTCAACAAACTTTACTAACATGAAGGGTGGCGCCATCCGAATGGAACTTCCCCTTTATAGTGCCGTTGTACGTCACTGTGCTTTGCTCGAGCGTTTTTTTTAATGAACGTGTGTATGCAAGGCAGGCTTGAGAGGAAACATGGAAAATCACGTAGAGAAAAACTTTGTTTTTTTAAATGACATTAAAAACGATCGTGTGTACGCAGCATCAGTCTTCATCCCCTCTTTAGCGTATTGATTCTAGGTTAAATTTAAATATTTTATATTTAATGTATGGAGTTGAATGGGAGATAAATAAATAATACATTGATAATGGCTAATAATTGGATATAAAACAGTTTACATCCATTTCTACATTTAGCCCCCTAGGCATTCATGTAACCATCTGGTATATCCATCTTGTTTGTTTTGTGAAATGGCTCTTCTCATGTTCCTGCCCCTCCAATGTTTTTCCACTCTGGTCTATTCCACAGAATTTCAACTGTCTGTGATGAAGTCTAAAATGAATGGATAGGCTATGGTGGTGAAATCCTTTTCTGATATTGTTAATGTGTTCTCTTAATCTAACTTTTAATTGCCTCGTTGTTCTGCCAATGTACTGTAAACCGCAACTACATTCCAAGAGATAAGTGACATAGGTGGTGTCACATGATATAAAAGTTTTTATGTCATAGATCTTTCCTGTGGTGTTAGATTGAAATTTGGCAGTTTTCCTTTTTCTGTTACTGGAACATGTTCTGCATCTACCACAACTGAAAAAACCTTCACTATCTAGGAAAGTAACATTCTTTTTAGGAAGATCTGGTATGTTCCCCACCAGCTTATTTCTAAGGGTGGGTGGTCTCCTATAAACAAACCGAGGGGGGGGCCCCGATAATTTTTGATAGTACTGGGTCCCTTTTTAGTATGGGCCAATGTTTTTTTATGGCCTTTTCTATTAATTTAAATTGTCTATTGAGCACCATGCTAAAATGGGTTTCATAAGGATTGCCCACCTTACTTTTGTTACTAATAGTTCCTCTATTCATATTTTCAACCTGCTTTTTAACTTTGTTTAGTGTGTCTCTTTTATACCCTTTCTCTTCAAACCTATCCATCAGTAGTTCTGATTGTGTGTTGAAATTAGGGCTGGGAAAAAAATCGATTTTAATCTTGAATCGAGTTTTGAGTTCAAATCGATTCAGATTTGAAGAAAATCGATTTTTTTTTTTAGATTTTTAAAAAAAAAATATATATATATTTTTTCCCTTCAAATTTTCCGTAGCAGGGCTGCAGGGGGCGTATCCGGAATGGCACTGGGTGGCGTTACCCCAATTACATCTACTTGCCGCAGCCGCCGTGAGTAGATGTAATGTAACACTAACTAACCGCAAGCCGCCGTCTGCCTACCTGATCAGCGTGTCATGCAGACAGATGGCGGCCATTGCAGTGTTCAAAAGCCGCGCCTCCCGAGTCCTCGTCGTCTGTGATAGGCGGAACACTCAATTTCACAGCAGGCAGTGTTCAGCCTATCACGGACATCCTCTCATCCTCGTCTGTGTTATGAGGATGAGCGGATCTCCATGATAGGCGGAACACTGAATGCTGGGAAATTGAGTGTTCCGCCTATCACAGACGAGGAGGAGGCGCGGCTTTTGAATACTGGAATGGCCGCCGGTGTAGCAGTAAAATCCGTATCCCATGAAAATCTGCATCAGGTACGGGCACAGTGATTGAAGCATGGGCACAGTGAGGCATTGGGCACAGTGAGACACGGGCACAGTGAGACACGGGCACAGTTCATTTCAACTAAGAGTAACCTCAAGATTTTTTGTTGTTTTATTAGCTAAATCCAAATACAGTATTAATAATTTGGATGTTTAACAATCTTTGTTGCACACTGACTTTGCAGTTAGAGAAAGGGTTTGCCTTTGCAATTTTATTTGTTGATGCACTTTAATTAATATAAAAAATAAAAAAAATCGAATCGTAAAAAGAGTTTTTAAAAAAAAAATTTGGGGGGGGGAAATCGCCCAGCCCTAGTTGAAATCCTGCATAGAGTCGCAGTTTCTTCGAATGCGCATAATCTGCCCTTCGGGGATACCATTGAGCCATTTTGGATGATGACTACTTTTGACAGGAATGTAGCCATTCCTGTCCGTATCTTTAAAATGTGTGCATGTATGTAGATGGGTACCTTCAGTAAAAATTTCTAGATCTAAAAAATTTGAGATTCTTACTGTGCCGGAAAAGGTGATCTCATACTTTTTAATAGGGTTGTCCCGATACCGATACTAGTATCGGTATCGGGACCGATACCAAGCATTTGCCCGAGTACTTGTACTCGCGCAAATGCTCCCGATGCTTCACCCGATACTTTTTTTTTGTGGCCGGAGAGGGCGGGAGGAGTCAGTGGCTGGGGAGGGCGGGGGAGTGCGGGCGGAGTCTGGCTGGAGAGGGCGGACAGAGTCTGTCGACAGAGCTAGTGCAGGCGGAGTTTGGCTGGAGAGGGGGCGGGCTGAGTCTCTGAAGGAAAGTGTGGGCGGAGTCTGGCTGGAGAGGGCGGGCACAGTCGATGGACGGAGTCCGCGGGCGGAGAGCGAGTCCCTCACCTGCAGCTGAACTTGGTAAGCTGGCAGGGGTGCAGGGCGCAGCCGCATCAGGATCGGTGACCGGTGCTGTCACATTCGGTCGCCGTCAGCGGCTGAACGTCCCCACGCCCATCTTGGTACACCCTGCACTTGGCTGCAGTAAGCAGCAGCAGACATCTTGTTACACCCAGCCCGAGCTATATGGGCTGGGTGTAACAAGATGTCTGCTGCTGCTTACTTCAGCCGAGTGCAGGGTGTACCAAGATGGGCGTTGCAGCAGTTTTTTTTTTTTTTTAAATCCTGTGTCATTTTTTTTCCCCACAGCATTTCAGTGCCAGCCACCTATCAGTACCCACAAGTGCTACCTATCAGTGCAATCAGTGCCATCTACCAGTGCCACCTATTAGGTGGCACTGGTAGATGGCACTGACTGCACTGATAGGTGTCACTTATGGGCACTGATTGGTGACACTTGTGGGCACTGATAGATGGCACTGATTGCACAGATAGTGCAATCAGTGCCATCTATCAGTGCCCACAAGTGCCACCTATCACTGCTATCAGTGCCCACAAGTGCCACCTATCACTGCCCACAAGTGCCACCTATCACTGCCCATAAGTGCCATCTATAAGTGCCCACAAGTGCCACCTTTCAGTGCAATCAGTGCCATCTATCAGTGCAATCAGTGCCATCAGTGCCCACAAGTGCCACCTATCAGTGCCACCTATCAGTGCCCACAAGTGCCACCTATCAGTGCCCATAAGAGCCATCTATCAGTGCCCATAAGTGCCACCTCTCAGTGCCCACAAGTGCCACCTATCAGTGCCACCTATCACTGCCCACAAGTGCCACCTATCAGTGCCCATAAGTGCCACCTATCAGTGCAATCAGTGCCATCTATCATTGCCAGCAACCTATTAGTGCCCATCAGTGCCAGTCACCAGTCAGTGCCCATAAGTGCCACCTGTCAGTGCCACCTATCAGTCCCCATCTTTCAAACTGTCACATGACATTGAAAAAAAAGTATCGGTAATCGGTATCGGCGAGTACTTGGAAAAAAGTATCGGTACTTGTACTCGGTCTCAAAAAAGTGGTATCGGGACAACCCTACTTTTTAATATTGATGCTTTCCAAAAATTGTTTTAAGGTTTCTTCTGTTCCCTCCCATAGGATAAAAACCTCATCAATTTACCTTCTGAACATTCTCAGTTGTTTTCTTGGGATTTCTAAAAATATCCCCATCCTCCCTCTTGCTCATAAAAATGTTGGCAACAGTGGGAGCAAACTTGGCTCCCTCCTTCTGTGCATAAGTTTTTATTATGCCAGAAATAGTTTCCTTTCATGGACAGTTCTAATGCTTCTGTGATGATGGGGGGCGAGTTTTGTCTTTGTGGATTTTCGGGATTTGATATATTACCGGTATTTTAGAGGCATCTGGTTTCCTTCTTATCCAAGATGTTTTTTCTTTATGTGCCTTTTTTACTAATTTTGTTAATTGTGCCTTAAATTTATTTGTGGGGTAACTTTTTAATTCTTAAGTGTTCTCATCTACAATAATTCTATTTAATTTGTTTTAGTAATCTTCGTTATCTAAAATCACTATGGCTCCCTCCTTGTCTGCTGGCCTGATACCTATATTTTTGTTTCTAATTCCTCAATTCCATGCTGGATCCTATAATCCTTCTTGCCTGGTTGAGTGGTAATGTTCTCCATTTCCTGTTCCATCATTAATCTGAATACATCTAGACATTGGTTATTGCCATGTTTGGGGTTTAGCAGAGATTTGTTTCTTAATCCACTATGTAAATATAGTGTATCTGGTTCTAATGTATTCCCTTTTGTGTTGGCAAAATAGTTTTTTATATTAAGTTTCCTAACAAACTTTTGCAAATCCATGTACACCTCAAATTTATTAATGTTTTTTTTTTTTTTTGGGGGGGGGGGATACCTCAATCTCATCCTCGGAGAAGGTGGCCCTGCTGAGATTAAACATACCCCTACCTATGTTTCCCTTTTTCTTTTTCCCTTTGCCCCCTCTGCATCCTCTCCGCTTGTATTTTTTGGGGGGCCATAATGATAGTTGTTCCTCCCCTCGTAAGTTGGGGTCCCCTGGGATGGGTATTCCTGATAGTGATTGGTATTCTTCCCTTCGTAGTGGGGAACCCCCTGGGGTGGGGGACCATGGTAATAATCCGTCTTCCTCTCCTGATGTGAGGGACCCCTGTGGGGAGGAGGAAGAAGAGGGGAATAGGGGGGGACCATGATGGTGACCCCTACTCCTTGCTCTCCAGTTGCCCCTCCACGGGGGCCCTCTGGGTCCTCTCCCATGAAAATCCCCTATGTATTGTCTCTGTTGAAACGAATATGGTTTTCCTGAACCATATGGTGGAGCTTGCTGCCCATGATATTCGGTGTCCCTACTGTTTGAGTGTTCGCAACATCAGTGCTGCCATGTTTACTGTGCAGAAATGGTTTGATAATGCCAGCACAGCTATACTGTACTAGATAGGCTGGTCCTATGTTTGAGCCTCATCCTTGGGACACGTGATGGTAGAGGTTCAGTGTTAATTTTGGCAGCAAATTTCAATTTAGTTTTAGTCTTAAAACTAAAATGGCATTTTAGTTTTAGTCCCATTTTAGTCTTCTGCAATTGTTTTAGTTTGTCGTATTTAGTTGACTAAATCTCCAGTACATTTTAGTCGACTAAAACTCATTTTAGTCGTCTAAAATCGAATGGGTGTAATTAAATTGTAATGCATTAGTCAACCTTTCTCTACAATTTCCAAACTCATATACTGATGGAGTGAAAATTCGAATATGTTATTATTTATAATATTGAGGTATGAACATGCACTACAGACCCGTGTTAATTTTGAAGTCGAATTTCAATTTAGTTTTAGTCATAGTCTATTAAATAAAATGGCGTTTTAGTCCCATTTTAGTCTTTTGACTAAAATGCTATTTTAGTTTTAGTCATATTTTAGTAGACTAAAATTGTATTCATTTAGTCGACTAAAATGTTTCCTTATAGTCAACGAAATTAACACTGGACACATTCTGTCCGGTTTGTTGATTTTTTTCTAATTGTTGTGCAGATTTAACGGACTGTGGATGTGCGTATGACGTCAAGACGTATCATTTAGTCTTAAGACAACGTTGTCTTGTTATGGTGGTGGAATGTGTTTGTTTTTATTTAATGCACCATGGGCGTAACTATAGGGGTCGCAATATGCTTCCGAGGGCCCGTGCGGCTCCCCTGTTAGATTTGTCTACCCCCAATACAAGGGTCGGCTTATAAAGGAGCCACTCCATTTTCCTCCTGGCTCCTGCAGCAGCTGAAAGCCTGCTTCTCCTCCTCCTTTCTCCGCAGGTATTCAGCGTTTGCTGGAACCAGGAGGAAAATGGAGCGGCTCTCATCCAGCCTGGTGTTTCTGGCAGCCCTGATCCATGTTGAGAAGCAGTCATGGGATCACCTCCCAGCTCCTTGCCTCCAGGCTGCTCCTGCAGGTGATAAGCCACAGCAGATTCCCTGAGTCTGAGAGATTACACAGAGCACTGCCCAGCACCTGAGCCAGTATAGTGTATGTCCAGGTGTCATTGCCCCCGCGCCCCTCTTATCACACTGTCTAGTTAACCTTCTTCTGTCAAAATGCCTTCCCCCATCCTGTCACACTGCCCCCCTCCCTATTGTCCTAGTATCTTCCTCCTGTCACACTCCCCCTCCCCCCCATCACATTGCCCCCTCTCCTGTCATAATGCCACCCCTCAGGGGTCAAATGATGATTTGCCAGGGGTCACCAAATCCTGGGCTGTTCCTGAAGCCCGCACCTCTCTCCCTGTCTTTTTGCGGCCACCCAGCAGGGCTGTACCTGGAGCCTGCGGCCACCCACTCAGCCTCTTTGCAGCCGCCCATTCAGTTCACGGCATGGCTGGGGGACAGAGACTAGAGGTCAGCTGACTGGTGAGGAATGTGAAGTGGGAGGGGCTGGAGGAGACCCTATCTCCTGATTTCAGTATGAGGCACCACAAAGTTGGAGACACAGTGAATCCGGAGACACAGTGAGTAACACCACCTGTGATTATAGTTCCCATTAAAAGTCCCCACTACAGTTTATAGATCAGCAGATGACCATGATCATGAGCACCTAAGTTGGCTGATCAGAACTCTCCCCAGAGTTGCCACTCATCCCATTCCCCCCCTCCACCCCCCACCAAGGAGTAAGAGAAGGAATAAAAATAGGGAATATATGGAAGGGAGAGGAAAAGAGGGGGAGGAACAAAGAAAAAGGGAGAGAAAGAATAAGAGAAATAACAAAGACGGCTAGAGAGTGGGATGGGGATAAAAAAAACAGATGGAGAGAGATAAAAGGGAACGAAAGGGGAACAAAGAGAAAAAGTGGTACATCCTAAAATGTACCATAGGGGTTTTTAATACTGTACGAGTGGAAGGGACTCAGGGAGCGCTAAATGTCCATGGGTTAGGGAAGCAAATTACTTGTCTTGCCTTGGGTGCTGACAACCCACCATACGAAAATAATTCTACTGTTAGGAGTCCCCACAACTTGGGAAATTTTATCAAGGGGTCACGGCACTAGAAAGGTTGAGAACCATGGTGTTAGAAGGATATGACAAACCAACTCCTACTGACAGGGGTGCTTACAATGATCAGCTTTTATTTATGCGAAACCTTTATCCCAAAAGAAAAAACTGTTTGCTGTAACTGATTATAAAGTCTTAGCTGGAGTTTGGCTTCAGTTTGTTACTATATTTAAATCTGCTACTACATTTAACACACTCCTCCCCCCAGACTGACCATGTTGCTGTCCAAAGGTGCCCCCTGTGCTCCTTCGTCCATAGTGGGGGCACACAAATACAGGAGGTGTGTTACTGTATGTGGTGGGTTCGTCGGGTGGGTGGAGGAGCGGCAAAATGCACCTTTCCCTGTGTGGACAAAAATCCTTGAACCAGGACTGTATCCAGGTTACTTGTTTCCTGCTGCCCCTGTGTGCTTCCCGGTTCCTCCCCCTGCAGTGCTGTCGGTTTCCCCTCTCCCGCCAACTTCTGCGGGGTATTCTTTCAGGATAAAGAGCAGGGGAAAGGGCTGGTAAATATGTAATTTACTGGCCCTTCTTTTTCTGAATGGACACTACGGGTGCCGAATTTAAAAGATGCATCATGATTTGGGTGGCATCGATGCATGCGACCGTCAACATCGATGTCGGGTGTGACGTCATCCCGACTTGCCCCGCCCCTCATGGGAGAGCGCTCCGAGCGCGGCTGTCAAAATATATATTACTCTTTCGTCCATGGACCGACACAGCCTCTCTATTGACAAAGTGGGTATTATCCGTTAATTAGGAGTGACTAGGCAGAAAACTTGTAAAAAGTGTTGCATCACACCTTCTACAGTACCGCCCAGGGGGCGGACCCTCCGGGTATATCACCCCAGTCTGCATCTCGCAGATCGGTTTTTTTCTGTCTAGCAAGGAGTAGGACATGGCTCCCTTTGGGCCCATTGGTCCGGGGGAAAAATATATTTTTTTTTTCTTTGCTACATTTTTTTGTTTCCTGCGATCTTCGATCAACTGCCGACTGGGTGACAGGCTGGATCCTCGATCCTTGTAGTCTCCCCAGTTTCGGCCATCGAGCGTGTGCCGACCCTAGCTACGCGCTGGGTTTTCCACGACATGCCGTCGCTCCACGGGTGGCCGGTGAGCCTACGCTCCAGGGCCTGCATCAAACTGCTCAGCTTCGGCTGACCTTACGGCCGAGTCGCAGCAGCCTGGCCGGTGAGCTTACGCTCCAAGGCTTGCATCGGACCGATCAGCTTTGGCTGACCTTATGGCCGAGTCGCAGCAGCCTGTCCGGTGAGCGTCGCGCTCCAGGGCATACATATGATCGTCCCCCTGGGTCCAATCACAGCATGCCTGGCCAACAGTCACCTTCCATGCGCGGACGATGATCTGTTTGGAATGTCTTCCAGCATGATACATGCAGGATAGGTAAGTAAACTACCCTGCCTCGGCTGGGCGATTTGGCTGGATATTCCTGGAGAGATCAAGTAAGTGGTTGTGGCCCCTTTCTTTCCTCTCTCCCTGCCTTCCCTCCTCCCTGGGCTTCTAGCTAAAGGTTGCTGGGTGCTGGGGGTCACCTAAGGGGTTCCACTGGAGTGGGGCTGGCTGTAACTAACATTTAAAAGAAATGTAATTTCTGCTTACCTGTGTGTGCTACCTCCTCCATGCTGTCGGCGGCCATTTTCTTTCTCGTACATCACGGGACACAGAGCGGCATAGTCATTACTATGTGGGTTATATAGTTTACCTTCAGGTGCTGGCACTGGCAACTTCCAAACCGGAAGTACCCTCCCCTATATAAGCCCCTCCCATCCGGGAGCACCTCAGTTTTTTGCCAGTGTCTAAGGTGTTGGCCAAGAAGTAACATGTGTTTTTCACTGAGCTTGCGTACAGGTTCTTTTGGGCCTCAGTAAGCTATTCCGGATCCGACCAAAAAAGCTTCATAGCTAAACGGTCGGTACCCGGGCCTTGCAGAGAAGAGCAAGGTTTTGCCTGTAATGCTTCTCTGAGGAGAGCTGGACCCTGGGATCCAGAGCTCTGGTCATACCCACGACCAAGATGTTTTCTGTGCAGGGTGCTATACAGGTCCAGGGGAGTGGAATCCTTGGGAACCCGGTCCTTGAAGGTTTAATTACAATGCCTGCCGTGATAGGTAAAGTTTGGGCTTCTGTGGACCAAACAGAGTCCTGCGGCAGGGAAAAGGTAAGTGGGGGCCCCTCAGGGACTTGGTTCTATTGAGGGGACCCCCAAGCCTAATATGTCTTTCTGCCTGTTACCTAACGGTATTCCCGCTAAATATATAGACTGCGGTACCTGTGTTAATCCACTAGAGGCCGCTGTGGAACGTTTCTTGTCATGTGGACTGGTTTCTTTTCATCAGAGCAAGTCCAGGCAGATGGTGAGTTCTCTTGTGGGAAACTGCTTCCTCTGCCATGTTGCAATGCTCGTCCATCCCCCGGCCTGCGGCAAAGGGCCCTGTCTCCTGTCCCTAGTTAACCTTTTCAAAAAAGAGCGCCGAAGGCGCACGTGCACGCGCCTCTATATATAGAGGTGAGCTGGGAAAGTGGGCGGAGCTTGGGGGATGACGCTCTGTGCGCGCCGCAGCGCTTCTGCGCATGTGCGGGCGTCCCAGCATGTTAAAAGGCACGATTATGTGTTGTGAGCTGGCTATGGAGTGCAGAGACAGAGCTGGCAACATTTAAAAAAGGCATACAGCAAGCGGTTAATGCAGGCATCCCCATAGAAAGGCACATTAGTAGACACCAACTGTTTTTATAGCAGCAATTGTGCTAGACTATTGTCAGTAAGTGGTGTATTTCGGCAGGAATACCTCAGCTTTGGGCTTAGGAATATGCCGTCTAAAAACTCCGGGACTAAAAATCCCAGGAAGCATAGGGGGTCTCCATCGGGCTCTGAGGATCTTGGGCATGCTTCGGCTGCACCAATCTCCCCTGAAGAATCAGAGGTTAGTGACCGTAGAGCACCCTCAGGAGTACCTGGTACTGTGGCTGTCCTCAGTTCACCTGCTCCTGTGTATGTAACAGAGGAGGTTTTTTCCTCAGCTCT
Source organism: Rana muscosa (assembly GCA_029206835.1). Taxonomy (NCBI): domain Eukaryota; kingdom Metazoa; phylum Chordata; class Amphibia; order Anura; family Ranidae; genus Rana; species Rana muscosa. The sequence continues at coordinate 443,634,704 of CM055120.1, read as the reverse complement.
GGGAGGGCTGGAAGAGAGATTGTCAACATTGATCGCTGCTTCCCTGTCACAGGGAAAGAGCGCTCGATCTCCGTCTCCTCCCTCAGAGTACCTGTTAGCAGAGCAACAGTCCCATACAGGGATCGACCTACCTGAAGGGGATCAGGATGAGGTCGATTCTGTTGTAGAGGAATCAACAGTGGAAGAGCCATTCTCAGCATCACATGCTGAAAGATTATGGGTTCAGTCCCTGACTAACATGGTCCGATCAGCATTTAAAATGCCCCTTGCGGAGCCATCATCCACTTCTGTCTCCTCGTTGGGGTCGCTAAAAGCTCCCCAGACTGTTTGTTCCTTTCCAATCCATCCTTTACTGGAAGGGCTCATTTACCAGGACTGGGAGCATCCTGATAAAATATTTACTCCTCCCAAGAGATTTCAGGTGGTCTATCCCATGGAGGATAAGTTCATCAAAAAATGGAGGGTCCCTACAGTGGACGCAGCCATCTCTTGTGTGAATAAATCACTGACATGTCCAGTGGATAATGTCCAAATGTTCAAGGACCCAATAGATAAAAAATTGGAGTCTTTATTAAAATCTGCTTTTGCTACAGCAGGCTTGGTGACACAACCAGCAGTGGCAGCTATTGGGGTCTGCCAAGCAGTGAAGGATCAGTTGAAACAGGTCTTAAGGGACTTGCGAGATCAGCAGGCTCTTGCCCTAGCTGATCTACCTAGAGCCTTATGCTTTGCGGTTGACGCTATAAAGGATTCAATCCATCAGGCCTCCCGCCTTACGCTGTCTGTAGTACATATGCGCAGGCTTCTGTGGCTCAAAAACTGGTCTGCTGAAGCTCCCTGTAAAAAATTGCTGGTCAGCTTCCCATTTCATGGTGAACGCTTATTCGGGGAAGACCTGGACAAATATATCCAGAAAATTTCCAGCGGTAAAAGTACACTTTTGCCGGTTAAAAACAGAGTTAGAGGTCCCTCTTTTAAGAGGCCTGCTTCTCCAGTCCCTAGGACATCGGCTGTGAAACAGTTCCGACGGCCTCCTCGGTCAAATCCCGGGGGTAAAAATCAGGGACAATTGCAGGGTAACAAGAAACCCTGGATCAGGAGAGGTACAAAACCTCCCCCAAAGTCAAATGCATGAAGGGTTGCCCCCACTCAATCGGGTGGGGGGAAGACTTCAGTTGTTCGCAGAGACCTGGCGGGACACGATCAGAGACAGATGGGTGCTCTCCGCAGTAAGTCTGGGATACAAATTGGAGTTAAAAGACTCCCCTCCTTCCCATTTTATAAGGTCAAATGTGCCGAGGGATCCCCAGAAGAGAGGATCCCTCCTGTTGGCACTAGAACAATTATTGCTCCAAGCAGTAATTATAGAGGTTCCCCTGGAAGAATGGGGGTTCGGGTTTTACTCAAACCTCTTTACAGTCCCGAAGCCAAACGGGGACGTGAGGCCCATATTAAATCTAAAAGGGCTAAACAAATTCCTACATATCAAGACTTTCCGGATGGAGTCGATCCGATCGGTGGCCACTGCCCTACAAGGGGAGGAATAGTTAGCCTCGATCAACATCAAAGATGCTTATTTGCACATTCCCATCTTTCCAGTCCACCAAAAATTTATACGCTTTGCGGTAGAAGGGCGCCATTTTCAGTTCAGAGCCTTACCCTTCGGTCTGGCCACAGCACCACGAGTGTTCACAAAAATTCTGGCCCCATTATTGGCCAATCTAAGAAAACGAGGTGTAACGATAATGGCATATCTAGATGACTTGTTGCTGATAGACCACTCAGTGGAAAAACTAGAAGTGGTTCACGAGACAATCGAGTATCTGGAATATCACGGTTGGATTATCAACCGAGACAAGTCAGCCCTAAAACCAGTCAAAAGTCTGGAATACTTGGGGCTAAGGCTGGATTCAGACCAGAGAAAATTTTTCTTGCCTCAAGAAAAGGTGTCGTCTTTGAGAGATTTGATCCACCTAGTGGGTACAAAAAGACAGCCATCCATACGCCTGTGCATGAGGCTGCTGGGAAAAATGGTGGCATCATTCGAAGCAGTACCCTACGGTCAATTCCATTCAAGGAATTTGCAAAGGGCTATACTGTCAGCCTGGAACAAAAGAGTTCAGGCCCTAGACTTACCAATGTCCTTGTCCCCTTCCGTTCGCAAAAGCCTCCGTTGGTGGTTGGTTCCCCAGAATCTGGAAAAAGGGAAATCCTTCAGTCCGATTTCTTGGAAGGTGGTCACTACAGATGCCAGCCTTATAGGCTGGGGAGCAGTACTGGAGCAATGGTCTCTCCAGGGCAGATGGTCGGATGCAGAAAAGGCCCTGCCCATCAATCTCTTAGAGATACGAGCAGCCCGGTATGCCCTAGTAGCATGGACATCCAAACTCCAAGGGTCTCCTGTCAGAATTCAATCGGACAATGCCACGGCAGTGGCATATATCAATCATCAGGGTGGCACCAGGAGTCGTGCAGCCCAGAGGGAAGTAAATTGCATCCTGAAATGGGCAGAAAGATATGTCCCAGCCATATCTGCGGTATTCATTCCAGGAGTGGAGAATTGGAAGGCGGACTTTCTAAGTCGCCAACAATTATGCCCAGGGGAATGGTCCCTTCACCCCGAGGTTTTCCGGACAATATGTCAGCGGTGGGGAACACCGGATGTAGATCTGCTAGCATCCAGATTCAACGCAAAAGTGGACAGGTTTGTCTCTTGGACAAGGGATCCCCTAGCTTGTGGCTCGGATGCCCTAGTGTTCCCTTGGGATCAGTTCAAGCTGATATATGCATTCCCACCGCCACAATTGTTACCTCGATTACTCCGCAGAATCAGGGTAGAAAAGAAACCAGTGATTCTGGTGGCTCCAGTGTGGCCCCGAAGAGCATGGTACGCGGAGATTGTAAAAATGTCTGTTGGGAGTCCTTGGACCCTCCCACATCGTCCGGACCTGCTTTCGCAAGGACCGATATACCACCCTTCCTTACCAGCCCTAGGTTTGACGGCCTGGCTATTGAAGCCCACATTCTAAAAAAGAGAGGTCTCTCTAATCCTGTGGTATCTACCATGATCAATGCCAGGAAGCCGGTATCCAGGCAGATCTACTATAGAATCTGGAAGGCGTACATCGCCTGGTGTGAAGCCAAGAAATGGCATCCACGTAAGTACGTAATAGGTAGGATTCTGGACTTCCTACAGTGGGCTGTAGATAGGAAGCTTGCCTTGAGTACTATCAAGGGTCAGATTTCGGCCTTGTCAATATTTTTTCAGAGGCCCTTGGCTTCGCATTCACTAGTCAAAGCCTTTATACAAGGAGTGATGCGTATTAGCCCTCCGGTTAATATTCCCATATGTCCATGGGACTTAAACCTGGTTTTGTCGGTTCTAAAGAAACAACCATTACAGCATATTTCCCTGGTTCTTCTCACCAGGAAATTGATTTTTCTAGTAGCCATTTGTTCGGCTAAAAGAGTGTCGGAATTAGCCGCTATGTCCTGTAGGGAGCCATATCTGGTTATCCATAAGGACAGAGTAGTGTTACGTCCTCATCCAGCCTTTCTTCCTAAGGTGGTATCGACGTTTCATTTGAACCAAGATGTGGTTCTTCCTTCTTTTTTCCCCAAGCCTAGTTCAGTAGAGGAAAAATTATTACATTCTTTGGATGTAGTAAGAGCAGTTAAAGCTTATCTAAAAGCCACTGCTCAGATTCGCAGAACGGATACTTTGTTTATTCTGCCGGAAGGCCCCAGAAAGGGTCAGGCAGCGTCAAAATCTACTTTAGCCAAGTGGATTCGACAGGTCATTATTCAAGCCTTTGGCTTGAGAAGGAGACCGCCTCCGTTCAAAGTTAGGGCGCACTCCACGAGAGCAGTTGGAACTTCATGGGCAGTGCATCACCAGGCCTCCCTGGCTCAAATCTGTAAGGCCGCAACATGGTCTTTAGTACACACGTTTACTAGGTTCTACCAGGTGGACGTTAGAAGTCAGGAGGATGTCGCCTTTGGGCGCAGTGTGTTGCAGGCCGCAAAAGATCCTCATGTCTGATAGCGCTCAGCTTATGTATGGTGTATCCCCCCCCCCTCATTGGGCATTGCTTTAGGACATCCCACATAGTAATGACTATGCCGCTCTGTGTCCCGTGATGTACGAGAAAGAAAATAGGATTTTTATAACAGCTTACCTGTAAAATCCTTTTCTTGGAGTACATCACGGGACACAGAGCTCCCACCCCTCTTTTGGGGACACTTATTGCTTTGCTACAAAACTGAGGTGCTCCCGGATGGGAGGGGCTTATATAGGGGAGGGTACTTCCGGTTTGGAAGTTGCCAGTGCCAGCACCTGAAGGTAAACTATATAACCCACATAGTAATGACTATGCCGCTCTGTGTCCCGTGATGTACTCCAAGAAAAGGATTTTACAGGTAAGCTGTTATAAAAATCCTATTTTACGGTGGTCCATGCCGGGTTCGGCCTCTAGTGACTGCCCGGTGGCCATCTTCCTGTGGTTTCCGCACCATTTTTTTGTAGTTCCGTGCCCTCTGGCCTCTATCGACTTGATCGGCGGCCATGTTTGTTATGGTCCACACTGTAGGTATATATTGCCGTTCAGCGGCCATCTTTTTGTGGTCTACGGCTGCTTTGGCCTCTATCGTCGGCTCGGCAGCCATTTTCTTAGAGCCTACATTATCTTCCATACAGACGTTTTTGGCGGCCATTTTGCAAGAGTCTCCGGCCTCTAGGGTGCATTACACTGGCGTGAAAAATTCACACAGGAAGCGCTGATAAAAGAAACAGACTGACACAGCAGCAGTGGGACCATCACAGGCGCAGCACACGGCAGCATAGCAGTACGGGTCCAGGGTGGTGAGTCCTCTGGGTGATCCAGCATCTCTGTAGCACAGGAGGGTGGCCTATTGATATCTTGCCTGGAGCCCTGTGGGTGTCAGCGTGTGGTCAGCATGGCATCTGAGCCAAATGTCTTCTCCCCTGAAACACCAGATTTAGCAGCTGGTGCCCCTGAGGTGTTGATGGACGCTATGTCGGCAATCCTAGAGGCGTTTGCTGCCAGGGTGGAAGCAGCACACGGGAATACAGGGGGTAGTAAACGCCCCCGTCCCCTGCAATCTTATGGGGATATTTCTGAGACAGAACCAGGTCCAGCTACGGCTCATGGCCCAGATCCTGACGCATCAGAGACTGCAGACCGTGACCGTTCGGACAGTGAGGAGGACTCCAAGTCCAGGTCAGTACGCGAGACGGCTTTGGTATCTGACCTTATTACTGCAGTGCGGGATACGCTAAAGTTGGAAAATACTGCAGAAGCAGCAGAGACTCCAGTCCCCTTTGGGTTTCGTAAACCTGCCCGCACTGCTAAGGTGTTCCCTTGTGTGTCTTATTTTGATAAACTCTTGTACAAGGAATGGGAGAACCCACTGAGGGTCTTTACAGCCCCAAAGAGGTTTGCGGTAAGGTACCCCTTTGAGGAGAGTTTTCTGAAGAAATGGACCTCTCCCCCTATAGTGGACCCTCCGGTGTCCAGACTTAATAGAGCTACCACTATTCCAGTAGAAGGGGCTCCTGTTTTCAAGGACTCTGTGGATAAGAAGGCTGAAGCACTCGCTCGCTACCTATACTCAGTGGTAGGCTCGGCAGTACGCCCGGCATTGGTGGGGGCCCTAGTGTCTCAGACACTTACTGAATGGGCAAAATTGCTACTCCAGGGGTTAAGGAGCGACATGCTCCTTCTAATGAGATAACTTTGGCCGACCAGTTGGTCCAGGGCCTTAAGTTTGTCTGTGAGTCAGACATGGATACTATTCCCCTGCTGTCAAAAGCTTCGGTTTATGCAGTAGCAATACGCCGCCTGATCTGGCTAAAGGGCTGGTCTGCAGACCAGACTTCCAAGAAAGCCCTGTTGGATCTGCCTTTTAAGGGCGACAGACTTTTTGGGGCTTCTCTGGATGACATCATCAAGGATGCCACAGGAGGTAAAAGCACTTTGCTTCCCCAAACTAGCAAGGGTAAGGGGCCACGCCAAGGGCAAAGGCCCTCCTTTACTGCACGCAAGCGTTTTTTTCGTCCCCTTAGGTCCCTTTCACACTGGGGCGGGCAGGTGCGGTGGCGGTATAGTGGCGCGATTTTCAGCGCCGCTATACCGTCGTTATCACCGCGGTATGCGGCCGCTAGCGGGGTGAATTTAACCCCCGCTAGCGGCCGAGAAAGGGTTAATACCGCCCGCAAACTACGGCAATAGCCGCGGTTTGCGGGCGGTATTACCGCGGTGTCCCATTGATTTCAATGGGCAGCCGCGGTAAAGGAGCGGTGAACACACCGCTTCTTCACCACTGTAAAGATGCAGCTAGCAGGACTTTTAGAGCGGTCCTGCTAACGCACCGCTTCAGTGTGAAAGCCTTCGGCCTTTCACATTGAATACAGGGCACGATTTTTTCAGGCGGTATAACAGCGCTAATATTAGCGCTAAACCGCCTGAAAAACGTGCCAGTGTGACAGGGGCCTTAGGGCGAAGGGGAAAAGACCCCAGGCCGACAAGGCGCCTGCCCAAGGACAAAAGCGTCCTTGGTCCCTCAGACCCAACAAGCCTGCGGACAAATCTGCGTCCGCATGAAGGTCCGCCTCCACTCAGCTCTCGGGTGGGGGGACGTCTTCGCAAATTCGCGACTCAGTGGACAGCTCTAGTTTCCGACAGGTGGGTCTGCGAAGTAATCTCCTCAGGCTACAAGATAGAATTTCTCTCTTCTCCACCGGACAGATTCATCACCTCCAATCTCCAGCTACTACTGACCCGTCGGGAGGCCCTGTATGGGGCGGGCCAGGGTCTACTGGAACACGGGGTAGTTATTCCAGTTCCAGAACAGGAACGGGGTCAGGGTTTTTACTCAAATCTGTTCATTGTGCCAAAGAAGGAGCGGGTTCGTCCAATCTTGGATCTCAGAGCCCTCAATTGCTTTGTGAAGGTACAAAGATTTCGGATGGAGTCGGTTCGATCTGTAGTCACGGCTCTCCATCCGGGGGACTTTCTGGCCTCCTTGGACATCAAGGACGCATACCTGCATGTCCCCATATACTCCAGACACCAGAGGTTTCTGCGATTTGCTATCGGGAAGAACCACTACCAGTTTGTGGCCCTCCCGTTTGGCCTTGCCTCAGCACCCAGGACGTTCACCAAGGTGCTCACTCTGATTCTGGCACTTCTAAGACAGCGGGGTATCGCTATCATGGGCTACTTGGGCGACCTTCTACTGAAGGCTCCTTCAAGCTCAGAATTAGAGGTAAGCGTGTCTATTACCTGTCAGACTCTTCGAGACTGTGGTTGGATACTAAACACGCAAAAGTCAGTATTGGTGCCCACTCAACGCCTAGTGTACCTGGGGTTGATTCTGGATTCCTCAGAGGCAAATGTATTCCTCCCTGTGGAGAAGTTGCAGACCCTCCGGGCTGCAGTACGGCAGCTGACTTCAAGGAATTGGTCGTCACTCCGTTTTTGCATGCGAGTGTTGGGCCTCATGGTAGCCTCCTTCGAGGCGGTCCCATATGCTCAATACCACACTCGAGTGTTACAGAAGGAAGTTCTGTCCAGATGGAACAGATGCCCTTCATCTCTGGATTATCAAATCCGAGTGAGCCACCTAGTCAGGAGATCCCTGGTATGGTGGCTGACAGCACTGGCTCTAATCTTCCGGTTTACTGGTTAGTGATCACGACGGACGCCAGCCTTACAGGTTGGGGGGGGGAGTCTGGGGTGTTCAGTCGGCGCAAGGTCGCTGGACCCCAGAGGAAGCCCTCCTGCCGATCAATGTCCTGGAGATCCGGCCGATCAGGCTGTGCCTCTTCAAATGGTCTCAGAGGCTGCAAGGGCGTCCAGTCAGGATCCAGTCAGACAACGCCACAGCAGTGGCATATGTCAATCATCAAGGAGGAACAAGAAGCTCAGCTGCAGCATCGGAGGTCGCTCGCATCCTGAAGTGGGCGGAGAGGAGCGTACCGGCACTGTCGGCCGTGTACATTCCGGGTGTGGAAAACTGTCAGGTGGACTACCTGAGCCGCCAGATGCTGGACCAGGGAGAATGGTCCTTACACCCGGAGGTGTTCCAACTCCTCTGCCAAAGATGGGGCACACCAGACGTAGATCTTCTGGCTTCCCGACTCAATCGGAAGGTATTGAGGTTTGTGGCCCGGTCAAGAGACCCATGGGCAGACGCAACGGATGCGTTGGTGGCATCGTGGGGTCAGTATCGGCTAATCTATGCCTTCCCTCCCTTAAGGCTTCTTCCTCTTCTGCTCCGCAGAGTGGAGGCAGAGGGAATTCCAATGATCCTAATCGCTCCAGATTGGCCTCAGCGTCCTTGGAACGCCGATCTAGTATGTCCCCTGGCGCCTACCACTACGGAAGGAGCTGCTACCGCAAGGTCCCATACTCCATCCTGCTTTACAGTCACTGGCTTTAACGGCATGGCTGTTGAGATCCAGGTACTGAGAGACCGGGGCCTATCAGATTCAGTAATCTCTACTATGAGAAGTGCTCGGAAACCGTCCTCTAGGAAGGTTTATCACCGCACTTGGAAGGCCTACATCTCCAGGTGTGAGGAAATGAAATGGCATCTGCGTACTTATTTGGTTTCCAGAATCCTGCTGTTTTTACAGCATGGGGTGGACAAAAGGCTTGCCCTAAGTACGATTAAGGGACAGATATCTGCCCTGGCTGTCTTTTTTCAGCGACCCCTGGTGACTCATTCTCTTGTGAGTACATTTGTGCAGGGGGTTCGACATGTGGCCCCTCCGGTCCGTCCCCCGCTACCTCCATGGGACTTGAACCTGGTCCTCTCGGTGCTTCAGAAGGCACCGTTTGAGAATATTGGAGATATTCCCCTGTTGACACTTTCTCAGAAAGTGGACTTTTTGGTGGCTGTTACGTCAGTTAGACGAGTCTATGAGCTGGCAGCCTTGTCCTGCAAGGCTCCCTATTTGATTTTCCACAATGATAAGGTGGTGCTGCGGCCGCAGCCTTCCTTTCTTCCGAAAAGTGGTTTCGGCTTTTCATCTCAACGAAGACATTGTACTTCCATCCTTGTGTCCTCATCCGTCGAATCCTAAGGAGTCGGCGTTGCATTCCTTGGACGTTGTCCGAGCTTTGAGAGTATACCTATCTGCTACTTCCCTGTTCCGGAAGTCGGACTCACGGTTTGTTTCGGTGGCTGTTCCCAAGAAGGGCCAAGCAGTCTCGTCGGCCACCATCTCTAGGTGCATCCGACAGATTGTAATCCAGGCTTACGCCTTAAAGGGTCAAGCGCCCCCCTTTCCAGTCACGGCGCATTCGACCAGGGCAATAGGTGCCGCTTGGGCTTTCCGACATCAAGCGTCTGTTTCCCAATTATGTAAAGCGGCGACTTGGTCATCCGCTCACACTTTCACAAAATTCTACAAAGTTGATGTAGGTGCATCTTCAGATGCCTCTTTCGGCCGCAAGGTTTTGCAAGCGGCTGTTTAGAGTTGCAACTCCTCCGTTGGAGGAGTGCTGTTTTGTGTTTGGGGTGAAGTTTATTTTTATGCTGTTACCACCCCTCGTTTTTTCTCTGACACTGCTTTGGGACGTCCCACTTTGTCAATAGAGAGGCTGTGTCGGTCCATGGACGAAAGAGTAAATAGGATTTTTTACTCACCGTAAAATCCTTTTCTCTGAGTCCATGGACCAACACAGCACCCACCCCTCCTTTTAAGTTTGTACTGCTTTTTGACGAACTGATCTGCGAGATGCAGACTGGGGTGATATACCCAGAGGGTCCGCCCCCTGGGCAGTACTGTAGAAGGTGTGATGCAACACTTTTTACGAGTTTTCTGCCTAGTCACTCCTAATTAACGGATAATACCCACTTTGTCAATAGAGAGGCTGTGTCGGTCCATGGACTCAGAGAAAAGGATTTTACGGTGAGTAAAAAAATCCAATTTTTTTTTATAAATGCAGTTATAATACATTAAGTGCCCACTGCTGTATGTGCTTTTTTTAAAATATATGCAGATTCATACCTCATTTAGCCTGTGTATGCACTGTATATGCCGCTCATGTGACTGCCTGGCCCAGCCCGCCTCTCTCGTCTCTCCTCTCACGTCTCTCCTCTCACGTCTCTCCTGACGTCAGCCCTGCCCGTCTTTTTTCTGATCTGATAGCTACAGTCGGCGGGCAGGGCTGAGAACTCCCACTGACGTCAGGAGAGACGTGTGAGGAGAGAGGCGAGCCGGGCCAGGCAGTCACATGAGCGGTGTATACACAAGTTAAATGAGGTATGAAGCGCCATATATTTTAAAAAGCACATACAGCGGTGGGCACTTAACTGTTGTAATAAATGCAGTTATAATCCATTATGTTAACAGCAGTAAGTAGAGTACAAATGTGTTTGTACTCTACTTTCACCTCCTACATGTGCTCTTTGCTGACATTTCCCGACTTCCTGTTTGCACAATCCACTGTTAACTCCTAGTGTGCTGGAAGGTGCAAATAGGGAAGCCCAGGGGAACTGCCAGCACAGAGACAGTAGTACAGGGAACTTCCCAGTGCTGTTTGCTGTGAATTCTAATCCCTCCCGACCTCCCAGCAGCCGTGTGTGAATTCCTGTACCCTGTAGTGCACCGGATTAGTGCACTTTTTAAAGCGGAGTTCCACCGTGTTTTAGTTTATGAAAAGTCAGCAGCTACAAAAAGTTTAGCTGCTGACTTTTAATAAACAGTCACCTGTCCTACAGTCCATCGATGCGGGCGCATGGAGCCCCGCTCCTCTCCTCGGCGCCATCAAATCTACTGTGGGCACCCGGCCCTGACAGCTTATGGCTTCACGACCGGGCGAGCACTGCGCTCTGCCATTGGCCAGCCAATCTTCTGGGACCTGCGTTTTGTCCCAGAAGATCGCTGGCAGGGAGGGGCCGCCTAGATCGAGAGGAGGAGTCACTTAGGCGGCCAGGACAGGTAGGCCCACTAAAAAGAGGACACTCCCCCCCAAAAAAAATTACATGCCAAATGTGGCATGTCAGGGGGCGAGGAGTGCTTAAAGAGGAAGTTCCACTTTTGGGTGGAATTCCGCTTTAAGGGAGTGAGGCTATTTTTAATTCAAAGCAGAGTTCCAGTAAATTTTTTGTTTATTAAAAGTCAGCAGCTACAGTGTATCGTCTGACTTTTAATAAAAAGACACTCGCCTGTCCCACAATCCAGCGACGTGGCCACCTGAACCCTCCATTCTCTCCCCTGCCTGTCCACGGCGCTGGCAATACTACTGTGGGCTTCCAGCTGTGACAGCTTGCAGCTTCACAGCCGGGTGCGCATGTCTCACTGCGCTGTCCTGCATAACCGGGCAATCTTCTGGGACCTGTGATGTGTCCCAGAAGATTGCAGGGAGGAAGGGCCGCCTAGGTGGCCCAAGCGGAAGTTGGAGCGCGTCCGTAATCGTGATGCATCGCGGAATCGATTCGTTGACCAGTGAAGATGCAAACCCCTAATGGACACAGTGAGTATTTGGTACCGATCACCCACTGTGTCCATTCATAACTGAAGTAGAGTAAACTTTGTACTCAGCTTCAGTTTGTGAAAGCACAGAAAGCTCTGTACAGAGCTATTCTTGTCCATTCATTCTGTGCAGCTAAGGCTGCAGAGATGGAGATTGTCCTCAATCTCCTTTCTCTGTCTCAAAGATGAAACATCAGAGGTCTGTTTAAACCCCTGATATTTCACCAAAGCCCCCCAATTGGGACTCCTAAAAAAAAAAAAAAATTGTATAAAATTAAATTTTAGTTACTTAATTTTTTTCTTTATTATTTACCATTTTATTTTTAAAACTACTGACCCTGTCCGCTGCCCTACTGACCCTGTCCACTGACTACTGACTGACACTATTCACAGTCCTACTGACACCAGTGGCAGAACTACCAGGATTGCAAAGGTCACACTTGTGACCTGCTGCCGGCGTTCCAATACTGGGGGGGTCCCCAAGACACAGGAAGGGGGTCCGCTGCATAACACGTGAAATGGATCCACTGAGGGACCAAAAAGCCCTGCAAAGGAAGTAAAGGGTCCCGGTCGGGGGGCCCTTCATGGTTTCTTGCAACCGGGGCCCTGAAGGTTCTAGTTATGCCTCTGTAATGCATTATGATATTTTTTAAAAAATGTTTTCTTTTTCTGCCATCTAGTGGCGGTAGATGTAATTGGGGTAGCGCCGCCCAAGTAATGGTAACTGCGTTACCATGAGGGGAAGAGTAATCAGTTAGATTCCTCGTTGCCCTCTAAAGTAACTGCGTTGCGTAACTCCGTTTATTCTAACTCAGTTACTTACATCACTGAAAATAAATACATAAATAATGAAAAAGAAAAAAATACCTAGATCAAGGTTTGATCTAGATCCGTGCCAGGGTTGGTGTTTGGGTCAACGATGGGGTCAAAGGTCAAGGTTGGTGCCAAAGCTCATGGTCAGTATATGTTGGGCAGGATTTTATTTTCTTTTTTTTTAAATTAGCGTCAGTGTGTTTTAGGTAGGACAAAAAAAAAAGCAAAATGTGCACTATTGTTTCTGGGCTGTACTACAGGTACAAACAAATAATATACACATATGACATATGTGGTATCGCTGCGATCGTCAGGAGAAATTTTTTTGGGTTGTTCTTTGGTTGTAGGTTATGGTAGTAACAAAAAATATACAGCTAAATTTAGGATTTTTTTTTTTTTTTTTTACTATTTTGGTCCAGTTTTCCTTTGATAATAAATAGAAAAAAAAAATCTGGAGATATCCAGAACTGTTTACTACCAAATGAAAGCCCAATTTGTCCTGAAAAAAGCAAAGTATAATCCACCTGGATTCACAAAGTAGTTGTGTTTTACTAAAACATGTCAAAGTTGCAAAATTGTGCTTAGGCATTAACCACTTCCCGCCCATAGGCTGTCATATGACATCCTGGACTTTGAGTGGGGATATCTGAATGATGCCTGCAGCTACAGGCATCATCCGGATATTATCTTTTTCAGCTGGCGATTCTGTGCATCGTAAGAACAATCATAGCAGCAGTTCAGCTAAATGATCATTCTTACAGGAGGCGGGAGGGGACGTGCCCCTTCCGCCGCTCTCCAGTGCTTCTCCCAGCTCGCCCCTGCGATCGGCGAGTCGGAGAACGAATCGGTCGCCGCCGGAAGTTGAGTATAGAGATTTCCGGTGACCAGATGGTCCCCAGTCATCTCTATGACCCTTGGAGGCCTGGGCACAACGTTATGATGCCATGTCCGGGCCAGCGGAAGTAAACAGTGGCTGGAAAGCCTAGAGAGGTTTTTTTTTTTTTTTTTTTTTATCTCAGCCTTTCCAGCCTGAAGGAGAGATGTGGGGTCTTATAAGACCCCACATCTCTCCATAAAGAGGACCTGTCACACACTATTCATATTACAAGGGATGTTTACATTCCTTTAAATAGTAATAAAAGTGATAAAAAAATATTAAATAGAAAGTGAAAAAATAAAGAATAATAAAAAAAAATTTAACGCGCCCCCGTCCCCGCGCACAGAATCGAACGCATACGTAAGTCACACCCACATATGTAAACGGCGGTCAAATCACACATGTGAGGTATCGCCGCGTGCGCTAGAGCAAGAGAAACAATTCTAGCCCAAGGCATCCTCTGTAACCTTTTTTTTTTTATTTTTTTTTAAATCAAATCATCTTTTTATTGTTTTTTTTTTTACATACAAACAACAAAAACATCAAATACAACATACAACCCATGCCTGCATTGAGAGGAAAACAAAAAAAAACAAAACACAAATTGCATTCCCCTTACCCCTAGCTCCCATAATCTCCCCCCTCTCCCAACTCTACTCTCCCATCCCCCCTCCCCTCATATCTCCAAGATATCACACCACCCTCTCAATATTTTTTCACATTTCCCTAGGCAACCTCTGCGTAAGAAAATATACTTTTCTTTAATTACCGTTTCCCTTACTTGTATTTTCCACTCTTCTACAGTGGGTGGGTATGGTGATAGCCACTTTTGTGCAATAAGCTTACGACCCTGGAATAGACTTCTATTTATTGAAACAATATAATCCACTGAAATTCTCGATTCATCCAGTATACCCAGAAGACAACCCCCAGGCTCCATGAGCATCCCACTCTCGAATACACTATTAATCATAGATACCACCCCAGACCAATAACGATGAAGTTTGGGGCATCTCCATATCATATGTATTAGATTGGCTACTCTCCCTTTGCATCTAGGGCATCGGTCTGTATCTCTACATTTCCATTTAAATAATTTCTCTAGTGTGTAATTTGCCCTATGTAGGATAAATAGTTGTGTTAAATTTTGTGTTGGAGATAGAGAGGCCTGAGGTATTGCTGATAGTGCCTGTGTGATTTTTTTTTAATTAAGATTTATGCATTCTCGTTATTGTTTTTTCTTTAACCACTTCAGCCCCGGAAGGTTTTACCCCCTTAATGACCCGGCCATTTTTTGCGATACGGCACTGCGTTACTTTACCTGACAATTGTGCGGTCGTGCAACGCTGTACCCAAATAAAATTCATGTCCTTTTTTCCCCACAAATAGAGCATTCTTTTGGTGGTATTTGCTCACCTCTGCGGTTTTTATTTTTTGCGCTATAAACAAAGAGAACGACCGTTTTGGAAAAAAACAATATTTCTCTTTTCGTCCATGGACGGACACAGCTCCTTAATTCTTGACAGTTGGGTTATGTTCCTGTTCATAGGAAAGGACTTGACAGAACATGTTAGTTATCTTAAAACATGTAACTTTAACAGAGTTGACCAGCCCCTCTGTACATAACCCTCCTACCTGAAGTCAGCAGCCTCAGTTTTTTTCTGCCTAGCAGAGGAGAGGATGTGGCTCGCTTCGGGCCCAGTATCCTTAAGAGCTCATCAGAGACGAGATTTTTTCTTCCTCCAGAATGGTTGCGGATGCTCCAGGGGGCAGTGAAATGGGTCTTGGACTCCTTCGAGGCAGCACCGTTTGTCCAAGTCCACACTCGGAGGGGGGATTCGGTCCTATGGAACACATCCCCATTGTCTCTGGATCATCAGATTCACATGAATCGCCTAGTCAGGGCCTCTCTGGCTTGATGGCTGACATTCCGGCACTTCTGTCCGGGAAGATTTTCCCTTCTTTTCTATTGAAGGGAGGTTGGGGGGTCCAGTCGGTCCAGGTCGCTGGACTCTGGACGAATCACGTCTGCCGGTCAATGTTCTACAAGGCCGCCCTATCAGGTTCCAGTCGGACAATGCCACAGCTGTGGCTTATGTCAACCTTCTGGTTATCCTGCGGTGGACGGGAAGACGCGTGCCGGCTCTGTCGGCTGTCTACATTCTCTGTGTGGAACTCTAACTGGCGGACTATTTGAGTCGCCAGTTGTTGAACAAGGGGAATGCTCTTGCACCCGGAGGGGTTTCTACTCCCTTTGCCGGAGGTGGACGTCAGACGTGGACCTCCTGGCTTTGCGACTCGATCGCATGATGCCGAGATTCGTGGTCCGGTCCAGTGATCCCTGGGCAGACGCGCGGAGGCTAGTTTATACCTATCCTCCACTGATGTGGCTACCTCGGCTGCTCCTCAATGTGCTGATCGAGGGGATTCCCGGTTATCCTAATCGCTCTGCATTGGCCCCGGTGTCCTTGGTACGCCGACTTCGTACACATGCGGGAGGACCTTCTGTCTCAAGGTCCCACACTTCATCCTGCCTTACAGCCGCTGGCCGTATGGCATGGTTATCGTCATTCAGGTACTAAGGGACCGAGGTCTTTCGGATTCAGTCATCTCGACCATGCTGAGGGCACTGAATTCTTCCTGCTGCAAGATCTACCATCGCACCTGGAAGGCCTACGTCTCCAGGTGCGCAGAGATGAAGTGCCATCCACGGAAGTGTTCGGTTCCCAGGGTCCGGCTGTTTTTACAGCATGGAGTGGTTTTAAAAAAAAATTTAATAAATAAAAAACTTGTTTTAAGCACCACCAAGGGTCAGTCTCAGCCTTGGCTGTTTTCTTTCTTTGGCTGTTGGCGTCCCATTCCCTGGTGGGTGCCTTTTGTACAAGGGTTTTGATGGGGGCTTCCCCCCAATTAGACCACTTCTCCCTCCTCGGGATTTGAACCTGGTGCTCTCTGTTCTTTAGGAACCTACTTTTGTGAACGCCAGTGAGATTCCTCTCCTGATGTTATCTCAGAAGGTGGCCTCTCTAGTGGCCATTACTTCTGTCAGAAGGGTTTCTGAATTGGCGGCCTTGCCTTGCAATTCCGCATGTTTGATCCGCCATAAGGATTTAGCGGTACTACGCCCACGACCTTAGTTTCTTCCACAGGTGATTTCAGCTTTTCGCCTGAATGAGGACATTGTACTTCTTCCATCCTTTTGTCCTCGGTCATCGCATCCCAGAGAGTCTGCGCTCCACACTTTGGACGTGGTACGGGCCTTGCGGGTGTACCTGTCTGTTACGGATCCGTCTGACTCGCTGTTTGTGTCAGTGTCCGGTCCACAAAAGGGGCCTGGCGGTCTCGTCGCCCACTATTTCTCGGTGGATCAGGCGGACCGTCATCCAAGCCTATGCCCTTAGGGGCGGGTGCCTCTCTTTCCCGTTACGGCGTGTTCGACCAGGGCTTTTGGTGCATCTTGGGCTTTTCGACTTCAATCATCTGTATCACAAGTGTGTAAGGCAGTGACCTGGTCGTCCATTTACGCTTTTTTCCAAATTTTACTAAGGTTGATGTGAGTGCATCTTCGAATGCTAATTTCGGCCGCAAAGTTTTGCAGGCGGCTGTTTTGAGGTTGCAACTCCTCCGTTGAGGAGCTCTGCTTGTTTGGGGTAAAAATGTTTTTTTGATGCTGTGCCAACCCCTCGTTTTTTTGACACTGCTTTGGGACGTCCCAACTGTCAAGAATTAAGGAGCCGTGTCCGTCCATGGACGACAGAGAAAAGGATTTTACCGTGAGTACAAAAATCAAATTTTTTTACTTTCTGCTGAAAAAACCTATCCAAAAAAAAAAATCGAATTTCTTCAGTTTAGGTCAATCTGTATTCTGCCACATATTTTTGGTAAAAAAATCCCAGAAAGCGCATATTGATTGGACAAAATAGGGGATATATTTATGGCATTTTTATTTATTTTTACTTGTAATGGCTGTGATTAACGATTTTTAGCGGGACTGCGGCGGACATCTAGCTGACACTTTTTTGGGAACCAGTGACATTATTACAGTGATCAGTGTTAAAAATATGCACTGACATTGTACTACTATCACACGGGCAGGGAATGGGTTAACATCCGGGGCGATCAAAGAGTTAACTGTGTTCCCTCAGTATGTGGGGGGATGGGTTCACTGCATAGACACTCTGATCCACGTTCCTTCTTAGCAGGAACACGGATCAGTGTGTCCATGCCTGACAGCATGGCGGTCTGCTTGTTTACATTCGCAGACCGCCATTCTGTCTCTGCGGGGAGCGATTGCGGGTGGCTCCCCCTGTGGCCAATTAGCGCGCGATCGCGGCTCCGCGCGCCCCCAGTGGCCATTGACAAAAACAGGTACATCAGTTTGCATAATAGAGACGCCTTGCCGCAGCATATGTACGGCAGGTGGTTGGGAAGTGGTTAATGAGGTCTATGTATGCCCCGAAGGCTCAGCTAATCTGGTCCTTTTTTTGGTAAAGTACTTCTGTCTGCCATTCCTTTTCTGTATGCTGTTGCTTGGCCATAGAGCCCCACTGTGTAATATGTAACTATGTTTAATATTTCAGTGAGTGGACAATTGACCAGGGGTATATAGTTATTACCTAAATATGTTTATATTGATTTTATGTCAATCCAACATCACTAATATCTGTTCGGCATGACACATATATTTCCCTGTCCTGGTCTTGAGCATGAGATAGATTTTTTGCGCCTTTCCATACATGTGCGGGCAGTATGGTAGAGAGAAATACACACTATGATTGCTTAAAACAGAATTTTACAGTTAATATGCAACCATTTTTTCTGACTGAAAATTACATTTCAGTGTGGCCACATCTAATCACATGGTACAGATGGGCTGTGATTGGCCCTGTCTATACCATTTGATAACTGTGACCAATCCCAGAGCTCACCACAATAGTACACAATGAAAGGCATGTAACAAAGCAGTTCATTATGTACAACTGTCATGTGATCTGCTGTGATTGGCCACAGCGATCATGTGGTACCGGCAGCGGGGTCAGTACAGCGATTATGTCATACTTAACTGCTCTGTGCAATGGTTTTTGCACAGAGCAGCCCTGATCCTCTTCTTCTGGGATCCCCTGTCAGTGCTCCTGGTCCTTTAGGCCTGCTGAGTGCCCACATAGCAAGCAGCTTGCTATGTGGGCAATCGTGCATGCTTGCTCCTTAGCCCGATCTGTGTGTCTATTGACTTAGAGTGCAGCTTAGCCCTGCTCCTGCTCTCTCCTCACTGGCTGTGATTGACAGCTTCTGCCTCTCTGTCCAATGAGGGGAGAGAGAGCCAAGAGAGGCGCTGCTCTCGTGCACATCACTTGCTGGATAGCGATTTGGCTCAGGTAAGTCTTAGGGTCTGCATGAAGGTTTTTTTCCCTAATACAGAGAATGCAATTTCTGCTTTTAGAACCACTTTAAGCTCAAAAACTTGCACCTGTAAAATCAAGTCATCAGTGAATGCTTTTACAGTATGCCTTTTTTAAGCGTACCCTTTAAATTTCTTCTGGTTTTTGTCTTTGTCTTTTTTTTTTTTTTTTTAGTGATGATGAAGGGGATGACGATGAAGAGGATGAAGCTGATGATTATGAGGAAGAGGAGGAGGATGATGATGATGAGGATGATGAAGATGACGACGAGGAGGAAGATGAACAGAAAGTGGAGCTATCAAAGAAAATTCCTGAGCCAGTAACTATATGAATCAGATTTTTACTCCACATTATAATCTTCTGCTGTCCAGAAGATATTGCTTCCTTGTCAGTTTTTTTTTTTTATTCCTGTGTGAGGCTGGCCATACATAATACAAATTTCTTGTCCTTTTTTTCCCTTTAGATTTACCAAAACCGTATAATGTGAGGTCAAACTAAAAAACACTTTCAATTTGTATGCAATCAGGCAGGCCCTTGCATTACATAGTTGAAGGTAAATATAAAGGAAATTGAATAAGAAAATTGTATAACGTATGGAAAGGAATTATTAGCCTCGGGCAAACCAACTTGTTATTCGCACCACATCCCTTAGTTGAATGGATAAAGAGGAATTAAATGGATTTTTTAAGGTGCAGAATAAGGTCCAGTGATCTCAAAATATGATATAATAAGTTTTATTTAAAAACAGAGTAAAAAATTGTTAAACAATTGGCAAGTACGTTTCAATACAGTTTCATGGATACAGCACTGTAGAATGGAGTTTCCAACATGTTTCGCTCATATGTCGGGCTTCTTCAAGGGATGCTGTCCAATTAGAGGTACAGGCCTTCTATTGAGAAAAAATATATTTCTCTTATCGTCCATGGACTGACACAGCCTCTTAAACTCTTTACCCGTGGGTTATGTCCCTGCTTGCAGGAGAAGACCTAGGCAGAATGTGAGATGTTATACATGCATTCTTAAAAGCAAGAGCTGAACAGCCCCGCCCAGGGGGCGGTCCCTCCGAACATAACCCTCCCACTGCAGTCAGCAAACCTCAGTTTTTTTCTGCCTAGCAGAAGGAGAAGACGTGGCTCTCTCAGGAGCCAGTCTCCTGACCTATTTTTATTCCTTTTTGGAATTTTCTTCTTTTATTTTTTTGAAACTTTCTATCAACTGTCGGCTGGGCAACAGGTTGGGTACAAGATATCCTCGTAGTCTTCCCTGTCCGACCATCGAGCGTGCTGATCCTCGCCTTGTGTGCGTGAGACTCAGTTCACGACATGCCCCACGACTCCAGGGGTTGCCGGTGGGCTTTTTATGCTCCGCGGTCCTCTCAAGATTGAACAGTCCTGCTGTATCTTTCACGGTGGACCGGGCCGACAGCTACTCAGTACTGCACTGTGATAGTCCTGTCAGAAACACACCAGTGAGTCCCTCAGGGGACGGGTAAGTAGTCTCTCCTACCTGCAGGTGATTACATGCTGTGTGTTTCTCTGTGTGGGGGATTTTCCCTGTCTCCCCCTGTTTTATTGTCACTCTCTGTCACCATTGCTGGCGCTGTGCTGTGTGGGGTCCCTGGGGGTTATACTGTCCTGGGGAGGGGGGCTCATGGTTGCTGCATGTTGCTGGGGCTGTTTTTCTGGGAGTTTTTGGGCCTGGGCGCCGTTCGGCGCCAAGTTTGTGTTTTCCCATTCACTTTGTATGGCGGTCATCTTACCGTGGATCGCCTGAGCACATTGCGGCAGCCATTTTCTTGAAGCCGCGCGCGTTTTTTGCATTTTGTTGGGCTCTATCGCTGCTGGGAACGGCGCGAATCTCCTCACTCTCCCTCACAGCTCACTTGCGCTGGTACAGTGCGGCGCAGGCAGCGGAACCGAGCGGTCCTGGTCCGGGTTCGTGAGTCCCCTGGGCATTCCCCTCCTCAGTCAGCATAGCCTGTGGGTGGACGTTTTTTCTGAGGAGTCTCAGAGAGGGACAATTATGGAGTCAGTGTCAACAGCTTCCCCATGCATGTCAGAGGCAACAGGCAGTGCTCCAGCACCTGGGGTCCCTTTGGACCAGTTGTTGGCAGTCCTGGAATCATTTCTGACCAGGATGGAAACGGTGTGCGTGCGCAAGGGAGCAAAAAATGCGCCCTCTCCCCACATTATCTCCACAAGGGGAGTGCGCTGATTCAGATATGTGCCTAGCTGTTGCTGCTCAGGACCCTAGCTGAATTTTTTGATGGTTTTGAACAGGACATTCCTTGTGAGGAAGACTCCAGTTCTGAGTCAGTAAATGACAGGGCGCTTGTTGGTGAACTCATTGATGCTGTGAGGGACACTCTCAAGCTGAATGCTGCGGAACCTCAGGCGGAGGCAGTCTCCTTTGGTTCTTTTAAGGCCAAGCCTTCTAAAAAGGTTTTTCCATATGCACCTTTCTTTGACTAGTTCATTGACCAGGTTTGGGAAAAGCCGCAGAAGACTTTTATGGTCCCGTGGTGTTTGTCTATCAGATACCCCTTTGAAGAAGCCCTACTTAAAAGGTGGGCTTCTCCCCCAGTGGTCGACCCTCCGGTCGCCCGTTTGAACAAGGCCACCACTCTCCCGATGGAGGAGCAGGAGTGCATTTAAGGACCCCACTGACAGGAGGTCAGAAGTGGTGAGCAGAGCAATGTTTGCCTTGTTGGGATCCGCCTTACGGCCTGTTGTAGCGGCGACCCTTGTGTTTCAGACACTCACGGAATGGGCAAAAATTTTGCACCAGACTGTGCAGGAGCATAATCTTCCTCCAGACACTATTGCTCTGGCCCACCAAATGGTGCAGGGCCTGATATATGTGTGCAACGCCACTTTGAACGCGGCCCCTTTAATATCCAGGGCCTCTGTTTCTGCGGTGGTGTTGCGTCGTCTTATCTGGTTGAAATGCTGACCTAGCCTCTAAGAAGCTCCTGACGGATCTACCCTTTAAGGGTGGTAGACTTTTCGGTGCTGCTCTGGATGACATCATCAAGGATATCACGGAAGGTAAAAGCACTCTTCTTCCTCGGACTATCAAGGGTAAGGAGGCCCGCCGTAAACCGGGTCCTTCCTTTCCATCAAAAAAAGGTTTTCTTTCTCGTACATCACGGGACACAGAGCGGCATAGTCATTACTATGTGGGTTATATAGATACCTTCAGGTGCTGGCACTGGCAACTTCCAAAACCGGAAGTACCCTCCCCTATATAAGCCCCTCCCATCCGGGAGCACCTCAGTTTTTTGCCAGTGTCTAAGGTGTTGGCCAAGAAGTAACATGTGTTTTTCACTGAGCTTGCGTACAGGTTCTTTTGGGCCTCAGTAAGCTATTCCGGATCCGACCAAAAAAGCTTCATAGCTAAACGGTCGGTACCCGGGCCTTGCAGAGAAGAGCAAGGTTTTGCCTGTAATGCTTCTCTTAGGAGAGCTGGACCCTGGGATCCAGAGCTCTGGTCATACCCACGACCAAGATGTTTTCTGTGCAGGGTGCTATACAGGTCCAGGGGAGTGGAATCCTTGGGAACCCGGTCCCTGAAGGTTTAATTACAATGCCTGCCGTGATAGGTGAAGTTTGGGCTTCTGTGGACCAAACAGAGTCCTGCGGCGGGGAAAGGTAAGTGGGGGCCCCTCAGGAACTTGGTTCTATTGAGGGGACCCCCAAGCCTAATATGTCTTTTTGCCTGTTACCTAACGGTATTCCCGCTAAATATATGCATGCCTGTAACTACTAAAAAATGTAATAATTTTAATAGTGGTCAAGAAAAAAAAAAATATATATATAGACTGCGGTACCTGTGTTAATCCACTAGAGGCCGCTGTGGAACGTTTTCTTGTCATGTGGACTAGTTTCTTTTCATCAGAGCAAGTCCAGGCAGATGGTGAGTTCTCTTGTGGGAAACTGCTTCCTCTGCCATGTTGCAATGCTCGTCCATCCCCCGGCCTGCGGCAAAAGGGGCCCTAGCTCTTGTCCCTAGTTTCCCTTTTCAAAAAAGAGCGCCGAAGGCGCACGTGGCCGCGCGCGTGCACGCGCCTCTATATATAGAGGTGAGCTGGGAAAGGGGGCGGAGCTTGGGGGATGACGCTCTGTGCGCGCCGCAGCGCTTCTGCGCATGTGCGGGCGTCCCAGCATGTTAAAAAACACAATTATGTGTTGTGAGCTGGCTATGGAGTGCAGAGACAGAGCTGGCAACATTTAAAAAAGGCATACAGCAAGCGGTTGATGCAGGCATCACCATAGAAAGGCACATTAGTAGACACCAACTGTTTTTATAGCAGCATTTGTGCTAGACTATTGTCAGTAAGTGGTGTATTTCGGCTGGAATACCTCAGCTTTGGGCTTAGGAATATGCCGTCTAAAAACTCCAGGACTAAAAATCCCAGGAAGCATAGGGGGTCTCCATCGGGCTCTGAGGATCTTGGGCATGCTTCGGCTGCACCAATCTCCCCTGAAGAATCAGAGGTTAGTGACCGTAGAGCACCCTCAGGAGTACCTGGTACTGTGGCTGTCCTCAGTTCACCTGCTCCTGTGTATGTAACAGAGGAGGTTTTTTCCTCAGCTCTGGGAGGGCTGGAAGAGAGATTGTCAGCATTGATCGCTGCTTCCCTGTCACAGGGAAAAAGCGCTCGATCTCCGTCTCCTCCCTCGGAGTGCCTGTTAGCGGAGCAACAGTCCCATACAGGGATCGACCTACCTGAGGGGGATCAGGATGAGGTCGATTCTGTTGTAGAGGAATCAACAGTGGAAGAGCCATTCTCAGCATCACATGCTGAAAGATTATGGGTTCAGTCCCTGACTAACATGGTCCGATCAGCATTTAAAATGCCCCTTGCGGAGCCATCATCCACTTCTGTCTCCTCGTTGGGGTCGCTAAAAGCTCCCCAGACTGTTTGTTCCTTTCCGATCCATCCTTTACTGGAAGGGCTCATTTACCAGGATTGGGAGCATCCTGATAAAATATTTACTCCTCCCAAGAGATTTCAGGTGGTCTATCCCATGGAGGATAAGTTCGTCAAAAAATGGAGGGTCCCTACAGTGGACGCAGCCATCTCTTGTGTGAATAAATCACTGACATGTCCAGTGGATAATGTCCAAATGTTCAAGGACCCAATAGATAAAAAATTAGAGTCCTTTAAAAATCTGCTTTTGCTACAGCAGGTTTGGTGACACAACCAGCAGTGGCAGCTATTGGGGTCTGCCAAGCAGTGAAGGATCAGTTGAAACAGGTCTTAAGGGACTTGCCAGATCAGCAGGCTCTTGCCCTAGCTGATCTACCTAGAGCCTTATGCTTTGCGGTGGACGCTATAAAGGATTCAATCCATCAGGCCTCCCGCCTTACGCTGTCTGTAGTACATATGCGCAGGCTTCTATGGCTCAAAAACTGGTCTGCTGAAGCTCCCTGTAAAAAATTGCTGGTCAGCTTCCCATTTCATGGTGAACGCTTATTCGGGGAAGACCTGGACAAATATATCCAGAAAATTTCCAGCGGTAAAAGTACACTTTTGCCGGTTAAAAACAGAGTTAGAGGTCCCTCTTTTAAGAGGCCTGCTTCTCCAGTCCCTAGGACATCGGCTGTGAAACAGTTCCGACGGCCTCCTCGGTCAAATCCCGGAGGTAAAAATCAGGGACAATTGCAGGGTAACAAGAAGCCCTGGAGCAGGAGAGGTACAAAACCTCCCCCAAAGTCAAATGCATGAAGGGTTGCCCCCACTCAATCGGGTGGGGGGAAGACTTCAGTTGTTCACAGAGACCTGGCGGGACACGATCAGAGACAGATGGGTGCTCTCCGCAGTAAGTCTGGGATACAAATTGGAGTTAAAAGACTCCCCTCCTTCCCACTTTATAGGGTCAAACGTGCCAAGGGATCCCCAGAAGAGAGGATCCCTCCTGTTGGCACTAGAACAATTATTGCTCCAAGCAGTAATTATAGAGGTTCCCCTGGAAGAATGGGGGTTCGGGTTTTACTCAAACCTCTTCACAATCCCGAAGCCAAACGGGGACGTGAGGCCCATATTAAATCTAAAAGGGCTAAACAAATTCCTACATATCAGGACTTTCCGGATGGAGTCGATCCGATCGGTGGCCACTGCCCTACAAGGGGAGGAATGGTTAGCCTCGATCGACATCAAAGATGCTTATTTGCACATTCCCATCTTTCCAGCCCACCAAAAATTTCTACGCTTTGCGGTAGAAGGGCGCCATTTTCAGTTCAGAGCCTTATCCTTCGGTCTGGCCACAGCACCACGAGTGTTCACAAAAATTCTGGCCCCATTATTGGCCAATCTAAGAGCACGAGGTGTAACGATGATGGCATATCTAGACGACTTGTTGCTGATAGACCACTCAGTGGAAAAACTAGAAGTGGTTGTTCACGAGACAATCGAGTATCTGGAATATCACCGTTGGATTATCAACCGAGACAAGTCAGCCCTAAAACCAGTCAAAAGTCTGGAATACTTGGGGCTAAGGCTGGATTCAGACCAGAGAAAATTTTTCTTGCCTCAAGAAAAGGGGTCGTCTTTGAGAGATTTGATCCACCTAGTGGGTACAAAAAGACAGCCATCCATACGCCTGTGCATGAGGCTGCTGGGAAAAATGGTGGCATCATTCGAAGCAGTACCCTACGGTCAATTCCATTCAAGGAATTTGCAAAGGGCCATACTGTCAGCCTGGAACGAAAAAGTTCAGGCCATAAACTTACCAATGTCCTTGTCCCCTTCCGTTCGCAAGAGCCTCTGTTGGTGGTTGGTTCCCCAGAATCTGGAAAGAGGGAAATCCTTCAGTCCGATTTCTTGGAAGGTGGTCACTACAGATGCCAGCCTTATAGGCTGGGGAGCAGTACTGGAGCAATGGTCTCTCCAGGGCAGATGGTCAGATGCAGAAAAGGCCCTGCCCATCAATCTCTTAGAGATACGAGCAGCCCGGTATGCCCTAGTAGCATGGACATCCAAACTCCAAGGGTCCCCTGTCAGAATTCAATCGGACAATGCCACGGCAGTGGCATATATCAATCATCAGGGTGGCACCAGGAGTCGTGCAGCCCAGAGGGAAGTAAATTGCATCCTGAAATGGGCAGAAAGATATGTCCCAGCCATATCTGCGGTATTCATTCCAGGAGTGGAGAATTGGAAGGCGGACTTTCTAAGTCGCCAACAATTATGCCCAGGGGAATGGTCCCTTCATCCCGAGGTTTTCCGGACAATATGTCAGCGGTGGGGAACACCGGATGTAGATCTGCTAGCATCCAGATTCAACGCAAAAGTGGACAGGTTTGTCTCTTGGACAAGGGATCCCCTAGCTTGCGGCTCGGATGCCCTAGTGTTCCCTTGGGATCAGTTCAAGCTGATATATGCATTCCCACCGCCACAATTGTTACCTCGATTACTCCGCAGAATCAGGGTAGAAAAGAAACCAGTGATTCTGGTGGCTCCAGCGTGGCCCCGAAGAGCATGGTACGCGGAGATTGTAAAGATGTCTGTGGGGAGTCCTTGGACCCTCCCACATCGTCCGGACCTGCTTTCGCAAGGACCGATATACCACCCTTCCTTACCAGCCCTAGGTTTGACGGCCTGGCTATTGAAGCCCACATTCTAAAAAAGAGAGGGCTCTCTAATTCTGTGGTATCTACCATGATCAATGCCAGGAAGCCGGTATCCAGGCAGATCTACTATAGAATCTGGAAGGCGTACGTCGCCTGGTGTGAGGCCAAGAAATGGCATCCACGTAAATACGTAATAGGTAGGATTCTGGACTTCCTACAATGGGCTGTAGATAGGAAGCTTGCCTTGAGTACTATCAAGGGTCAGATTTCGGCCTTGTCAATATTTTTTCAAAGGCCCTTGGCTTCGCATTCACTAGTCAAAGCCTTTATACAAGGAGTGATGCGTATTAGCCCTCCGGTTAATATTCCCATATGTCCATGGGACTTAAACCTGGTTCTGTCGGTTCTACAGAAACAACCATGTGAACCAGTACAGCATATTTCCCTGGTTCTTCTCACCAGGAAATTGATTTTTCTAGTAGCCATTTGTTCGGCTAAAAGAGTGTCGGAATTAGCCGCTATGTGCTGTAGGGAGCCATATCTGGTTATCCATAAGGACAGAGTAGTGTTACGTCCTCATCCAGCCTTTCTTCCTAAGGTGGTATCGAGGTTTCATTTGAACCAAGATGTGGTTCTTCCTTCTTTTTTCCCCAAACCTAGTTCGGTAGAGGAAAAGTTATTGCATTCTTTGGATGTAGTAAGAGCAGTTAAAGCTTATCTAAAAGCCACTGCTCAGATTCGCAGAACGGATACTTTGTTTATTCTGCCGGAAGGCCCCAGAAGGGGTCAGGCAGCGTCAAAATCTACTTTAGCCAAGTGGATTCGACAGGTCATAATGCAAGCCTATGGCTTGAGAAGGAGACCGCCTCCGTTCAAAGTTAGGGCGCACTCCACGAGAGCAGTTGGAACTTCATGGGCAGTGCATCACCAGGCCTCCCTGGCTCAAATCTGTAAGGCCGCAACATGGTCTTCAGTACACACGTTTACTAGGTTCTACCAGGTGGACGTTAGAAGTCAGGAGGATGTCGCCTTTGGGCGCAGTGTGTTGCAGGCCGCAAAAGATCCTCATGTCTGATAGCGCTCAGCTTATGTATGGTGTACCCCCCCCCCTCATTGGGCATTGCTTTAGGACATCCCACATAGTAATGACTATGCCGCTCTGTGTCCCGTGATGTACGAGAAAGAAAATAGGATTTTTATAACAGCTTACCTGTAAAATCCTTTTCTTGGAGTACATCACGGGACACAGAGCTCCCACCCCTCTTTGGGGACACTTATTGCTTTGCTACAAAACTGAGGTGCTCCCGGATGGGAGGGGCTTATATAGGGGAGGGTACTTCCGGTTTTGGAAGTTGCCAGTGCCAGCACCTGAAGGTATCTATATAACCCACATAGTAATGACTATGCCGCTCTGTGTCCCGTGATGTACTCCAAGAAAAGGATTTTACAGGTAAGCTGTTATAAAAATCCTATTTTTTTTTCGTCAGTCAGAGTCCACGGGTAAGACCTCCCAGACTGACAACAGTGCGGCTGGTGGACACAAGCACCCTTGGGTGCGTAAGCCAAACAAAGCAGCTCCCAAGCCCGCCTCCATGTGAAGTCTTGCCCCCGCCCGACTCTGGGGTGGGGGGGACGACTTTGCAGGTTCACGGATAGGTGGACCTCCCGGATCTCCGACCGGTGGGTTTGCGAGGTGGTCACCTCAAGATACAGGAAAGAGTTCCGTTCCTGGCCCCCAGACAGATTCTTTCCCTCAAATCTCCCTCTCCTTCCTGCCCGTCGGACGGCCCTCTTAGGGGCCGTACAGGGTTTGATCAGATCCGGAGTGATTGTGCCGGTTCCGTCACAGGAGAGGTTTCAGGGGTTCTACTCGAATCTGTTTGGTGTCCCGAAAAAGGACGGGGTTCAGCCAATCCTGGACCTCACGCCCCTGATTGCCTTTGTGAAGGTGCAAAAATTCTGCATGGAATCCATTCGCACGGTGATCGCTACACTCCATCAAGGGGATTTTCTGGCATCCTTGGACATCAAGGATAACTACTTGCATGTTCCGATCTGCGCAAGTCACCAAAAGTTTCTGCGCTTTGCGATCGGCGAAGTCCTCTATCAATTTGTGGCTCTTCCCTTCGGCCTAGCCTCAGCACCAAGGTGCTTGCTCTGGTTCTAGCTTTGCTGAGACAGCGAGGCATTGCTATCGTGGGCTATCTGGACGATCTTCTTCTAAGAGCAGACGATGGCTCAGAATTAGAAGAAAGTGTGACTATCGTCAGTCAGACCCTCCGGGACTTCGGGTGGCTCCTGAACATTCAGAAGTCGGTCCTGGTCCCGACTCAGCATTTGGAGTATCTAGGTCTGATCCTGGACTCATTGGAGGTGAAGGTATTCCTACCCCCGGAGACGTTACTGACACTTCAGTCTGCAGTACGGGTCCTGACGTCCCGAAAATGGTCGTCAATCCGTTTTTGCATGAGAGTCCTGGGACTCATGGTGGCCTCTTTCGAGGCCGTTCCATATGCCCAATCACACACACGGGCATTACAGAAAGAGATCCTGTCCACTTGGGACAAATCCCTGTTTTCCTTGGATCTTCAGATCCAGTTGAGTCACCCGGTCAGGGCGTCCCTGGCGTGGTGGTTGAGGTCCCCGGCTCTTCGGTCCGGGAAGTCGTTCCTCCCCATCCAGTGGACGGTGATAACGACGGACGCCAGCCTGACGGGCTGGGATGGAGTCTGGGGAGTCCAAGGGCTTTGGACTCCGGACGAAGCCGGTCTCCCGATCAATGTCCTGGAAATACGGGCAATCAGACTGTGCCTCTCCTCGTGGTCGGAGAGACTACAGGGTCGCTCCCTCACGATACAGTCGGACAACGCCACGGCGGTGGCGTATGTCAACCATCAAGGGGGGACTCTGAGCTCAGCTGCGGCTTCCGAGGTCGCCCGCATCCTAAGGTGGGCCAAAAGAAGCATGCCGGCTTTGTCGGCCGTCTACATTCCGGGCGTAGAAAACTGGCAGGCGTACTATCTGAGTCGCCAGACGCTGGACCAGGGAGAATGGTCCTTGCACCCGGAGGTTTTTCAACTTCTTTGCCGGCTGTGGGTAATGCCGGATGTGGACCTGATGGCCTTCTCGACTCAATCGCAAGGTGTTGAGGTTTGTGGCCAGGTCCAGGGACCCTTGGTCGGACGCGTTGGTAGCCCCATGTGGTCATTATCACCTGTTATATGTTTATCCTCCGCTGCAGCTGCTTCCTCGCCTGCTGCGCAGGATGGCGACAGAGGGAATTCTGGTGATCCTCATTGCCCCGGATTGGCCTCTGCATCATTGGTACGCCGATCTGGTACGTCTCGTCGCGGACGTTCCTTGGCGGTTGCCAATAAGGAAGGACCTTCTGTCTCAAGGTCCTATATTTCATCCTGCTTTACAGTCTTTGGCTTTAACGGCATGGCTATTGAAAGCCAGGTGCTGAGAGACCGAGGTCTCTCGGATTCGGTCATTTTGACCATGTTAAGGGCACGGAAGTCTTCCTCCAGAAAGATCTATCACCGTACCTGGAAAGCTTACATTACTATGTGCGAAGAGCTGGACTGGCGTCCACGGACGTGTTCTGTCCCCAGAATCCTGCAGTTCTTGCAGCGTGGCGTGACCCAAAAGCTTGCTTTGAGTACCATTAAGGGTCAGATTTCGGCCTTGGCCGTCTTCTTTCAGCGACCGTTAGCAGGTCATTTCTTGGTTAGCACCTTTGTGCAGGGGGTTCGCCATGTGCTCCCTCCTGTCAAGCCTCCTCTCCCTCCTTGGGATTTGAATTTGGTGCTCTCGATTCTCCAGGAACCGCTCTTTGAAAATATCAGAGATATTCCTCTCTTGACTTTGTCTCAGAAGGTGGCTTTCTTAGTGGCCATTACTTCTGTCAGACGGGTGTCTGAATTGGCGGCCTTGTCCTGCAAGTCGCCTTATTTGGTCATCCATAAGGATAAGGCGGTGTTGCGTACGCAACCTTCTTTTTTGCCAAAGGTGGTCTCGGCTTTTCACCTTAATGAGGACATTGTCCTCCCGTCCTTGTGTCCTCACCCATTGCATCCCAGAGAGTTTGCGCTTCACATGTTGGATGTGGTACGAGCCTTGCGGGTGTACCTGTCTGCTACTGCTTCTATTCGGAAGTCTGACTCACTGTTTGTGTCTGTCTCTGGTCCAAAACAGGGCCAAGCGGTTTCGTCTGCCACCATTTCTAGGTGGATCAGGCAAACCGTCATACAGGCCTATGCCCTCAAGGGGCGGGTGCCTCCCTTTCCGGTTACGGTGCATTCCACCAGGGCAATTGGGCTTTCCGACATCAAGCGTCAGTTGCACAAGTGTCGGATGCTTCCTTTGGCCGCAAGGTGTTGCAAGCGGCTGTTTAAAGTTGCATCTCCTCCGTTGAGGAGCTCTGCCTTGTTTGGAGTGAAGTTTTTGGTTTTCCATTTATACTGCTCCCATCCCTCTTGACACTGCTTTGGGACATCCCACGGGTAAAGTGTTTAAGAGGCTGTGTCAGTCCATGGACGATAAGAGAAAATAGGCTTTTTGTACTCACCGTAAAATCCGTTTCTCTGACGTCCATGGACTGACACAGCACCCACCCTTCTTTTTAAGGTTTGTACTGCTTTGTTACGAACTGAGGTCTGCTCACTGCAGTGGGAGAGTTATGTCCGGAGGGACCGCCCCCCCTGGGCGGGGCTGTTCAGCTCTGGCTTTTTAGAATGTATGTATAGCATCTCACATTCTCCCTAGGTTTTTTATTTATAAGCGTTTATGTTCCTGCAAGCAGGGACATAACCCACGGCTAAAGTGTTTAAGAGGCTGTGTCAGTCCATGGACGTCAGAGAAACTGATTTTACGGTGAGTACAAAAATCCTATTATACATATAATAATCACATCAAAAGTCAATTTTAAAATCACATAATATATGTGCACAATTCTTTATTTACTCCTGTTAGTTTATTTTTCAATACATGACAATTTTATACATACATGTGCACATTCAGTCCGATGACAATGTTGCTTAACCAAGTCTCTTGAAGTATTGTATATTATGATCAAGTCACTATGGGGTGGAAAATGTCTGCCTGCGTCAAAGAGACCAAGAGCTATAGGTGACCATAGGGGAGCATTCAAGGACCCGCTACAGTAAAAAATAGAATGTATTTTATTTGATTTTAACCACTTAAGCCCCGAACCATTTTGCTGGTCAAAGACCAGGCCACTTTTTGCGATTCGGCACTGCGTCACTTTAATTGACAATTGCGCGGTCGTGCGACGTGGCTCCCAAACAAAATTGGCGTCCTTTTTCCCCCACAAATAGCTTTGAATAGTATTTGATCACCTCTGTGGTTTTTATTCTTTGAGCTATAAACAAGAATAGAGCGACAATTTTAAAAAAAATGCAATATTTTTAACTATTTGCTATAAAAAATATCCCCAGAAAATATATAAAAAATATATTTCCTCAGTTTAGGCCGATACGTATTCTTCTACATATTTTTGGTATAAAAAAAAACAAAAACGCAATAAGCGTTTATTGATCGGTTTGCGCACAAGTTATAGTGTCTACAAAAAAGAGGATAGTTTTATGGCATTTTTATTAATATTTTTTTTTTTACTAGTAATGGCGGCGATCAGCGTGACTACGACATTATGGCAGACACTTTTGACACATTTTTGGGAATATTGTCCTTTTTACAGCGATCAGTGCTATAAAAATGCACTAATTATTGTGAAAATAACACTGGCAGTGAATGGGTTAACCAGTAGGTGGCGCTGTAGGGGTTAAGTGTGCTTTAGGGAGTGATTCTTACTGTAGGGGGGGTGGGCTATGTGTGACACGACAGTGATCACAGCTTCCAATTACAGGAAGCTGTGTACACTGTCCTGTCACTAGGAAGACTGGGGAAATGCTTGTTTACATAAGCATTTCCCCCTTCTTCCTCACCGTGACACGATCGTGGGTATGCCCGCGGACATCGAGTCTGCGGTCAGAGTCACGGAGCTTGCGGCGCGCGTGCACAATGCTGGCGTATATATACGTCCTTCTGCCTGTCCATGCCGTGCTGTGGACGTATATCGTCGTGCGCTGGTCAGCAAGCAGTTAATGTCAAAAATGGGATTAAATCTCCAAAAATAGAGATGCTGTATATAAAAAGAGATCAACTTTCAAAACAGAGTTTTGCAGTAAACTCGATACCCAGGGACGTAAGTTATCAAGTTTTTAACAAGCCAGAAAAGGAGGGCAAAAAGAAATGGGCAAATCAAAAGAGGACTTGCAATATTGGAAACAGTAAAGTTAATTCAGTAACATAAAGCACTCAATATGCTCTTTAAAACGGCAATAGCCGGCATTAAAACATTAGAATGAATATGCAATGGATAGTTTCCCATAGTCATTAGTATGGAAAATGACCTGGCGTCCTGCGGTAGCGTGTGTGTCCCTGTGGTTCCAGCAGCGTGTAATAGCTGGAACAGGCGCCCTTAAATACCCCCCATCCGGCCAATTAGGCCGGATGCGGACGAAAAGACAGCGATGCACATGTGCGAACCACGTCTCATCCGCCGCTCAGCCCGTCACTGCCCGGCCCCAGAGAGGACAAAGAGGCTCCCTCTGGTGGTCGGGGGTACAAAGTCCCACTCAGGTCGATGGTGAGCATTTGGAGACAGGCGGAAGATGGGAGAAGAGAGGGGGAGATGCCGAGGAGCGCATGAACAGTGCAGTAAACTTGGTCAGAAAACTGGAACAAACGCCCTGGGCGTCCATATGGTCACCCCAAGTGCTCAAAGGAAACAAAGGCAGCAGACAGACTTGCCCATCAATATTAAAGAGTATATTACATAAAGAAAATAATAAAAGGAAAAATGGACTGACTTTAAACTGGACAGAACAACGTTGTCAAAGTACAATAAACTTCAAACATTTTTTCAAAACATTTTCATGATAAAGTTAATAAATGGAACACTTACAGAATGTTAAATCATATGTCCATATTATTTTCATTATACGGTAGCAACATAACAAGCAAAACATTGTGTGAACAAAGTGTAATCATGTAAATATATTGCCAATTGAATTTCATAACTAGAGGCCGGGGGAGATGAGGAAATGGCAATGATAATAAAACCCAAGATGAAATGACACGAATGACCAAAGGATAATAGGGAAAAAGAGGGGAAGGAAAGGGGTGGACGGGGGAATGGGGGCTGGGAGAGGAAGGGAAAGGGGAGGAGGGAAGGAAAGGGGGTGGGAGGTAAAGAGTTAATAAATATATCAAGTTGGTAACAGAATCATTCAAACAACTATATAGTGATTTTTACAAAAAAGGTTTGTAACTTAACATTTCATTTAGCCCAGGGTAAGCTGTGGCTTTTAAAGAATGAAGCCAATGTGATTCTAGTTGTAAAATTTTTTGATCATTGCTTCCTCCTCTAACATCAGTGGGGATATGTGCCAATGCCATACATTTTATAGTATGCAGACTAAAGCCATGGAATAGACCAACATGGCGACTGGAGTTTCCATTTTGCGTTTTTTAATAAGAGATATATGGTCATTGATTCACTTGCAAAAGGAACGTTTTTCCAACATAAAAACAGTTGCAAGTACATTTCATCAGATACAAAATGCCTGGTGTTTGACATGTGACTATTTTTTTTTTAACAATAAAACTTTTTATATCATATTTTGATATCAATGTATAAAGTATGGCCAGCCTTAGACTGCTTGAGACTATTTTAGTTTTTGCCCTTGTATACAAAACCAATATTGCCAGACTACTCTGGGCTAACTTTTTTTTTCCTAAACTCGAAAAGGATAGGATAACCTCTGAAATAAAAAAATACAGCAGTTCTTCTTTAGAATTTTTAACATTCTTTGTTTGCCGTTGTTTAAACAATTTCTTTCTCGTAAATCACGGGACACAGAGCGACATAGTCATTACTAATGGGTTATATAGATACCTTCAGGTGCTGGCACTGGCAACTTCCAAAACCGGAAGTACCCTCCCCTATATAAGCCCCTCCCATCCGGGAGCACCTCAGTTTTTTGCCAGTGTCTAAGGTGTTGGCCAAGAAGTAACATGTGTTTTTCACTGAGCTTGCGTACAGGTTCTTTTGGGCCTCAGTAAGCTATTCCGGATCCGACCAAAAAAGCTTCATAGCTAAACGGTCGGTACCCGGGCCTTGCAAGAGAAGAGCAAGGTTTTGCCTGTAATGCCTCTCTTAGGAGGGCTGGACCCTGGGATCCAGAGCTCTGGTCATACCCACGACCAAGATGTTTTCTGTGCAGGGTGCTATACAGGTCCAGGGGAGTGGAATCCTTGGGAACCCGGTCCCTGAAGGTTTAATTACAATGCCTGCCGTGATAGGTGAAGTTTGGGCTTCTGTGGACCAAACAGAGTCCTGCGGCGAGGAAAAGGTAAGTGGGGGCCCTCGGGAACTTGGTTCTATTGAGGGACCCCCAAGCCTATTTTGTCTTTCTGCCTGTTACCTAAGGTATTCCCGCTAATATTCTGTGTATGCCTGTTACTACTGAGAAAATGTAAAAATTTTAATAGTAGGCAAGAAAAAAAAAAAAGTAAAACCGCGGTACCTGTGTTAGACACTAGAGGCCGCTATGGTTCTTTTTCTTGTAATGTGGATTTTTTTTCTTCCAAAATCAAATCCAGGCAGTTGGTAAGTTCTCTGGTGGGAAGCTGTCTCCTCTGCCCTGTTGCTGCGCTCATCCATCCCCGGGCCCTGCGGCAGGGACCCTGGCTCCCATCTAGCTCCTTATTTTTTTCAAAAAAGGCGCCGAAGGCGCACGTGCCCGCGTGCGTGCACGCGCCTCTATATATAGAGGCGATCTGGAAAAAGGGGCGGAGCGGGTGGATGACGCTCGGTGTGCGCCGCGGCGCTACTGCGCATGTGCGGGCGTCCAGCGTGTTTTAAAGCACAATCATAGCTGGCTATTGAAGTGCACAGACAGAGCTAGCAACAGTATAAAGGCACACAGAGGCGGTTGATGCAGGCATCCCCTAGAAAGGCACTTTAGTAGACACCAACTGTTATATAGCAGCAATTGTGCTAGACTATTCTCAGTAAAAGTGGTGTATTACGGCTGGAATACCTCAGCTTTAGGCTTAGGAATATGCCGTCCAGAAGCTCCGGAACTGAATCTTCCAGGAAGCGAATGGGGTCTTATCGGGCTCTGAGGATCTTGGGCATGCTTCTGCTGCACCAATCTCCCCTGAAGTTCAGAGGTAAGTGACCGTAGAGACCCTGCAGGGGTACTTGGTACTGTGGCTGTCCTCAGTTCACCTGCTCCTGTGTATGTAACAGAGGAGGTTTTTTCCTCAGCTCTGGGAGGATTAGAGAGAGATTGTCAACATTGATCGCTGCCTCCCTGTCAGGGAAAGCACGCCCGATCTCCGTCTCCTCCTTCAGAGTGCCTGTTAGCAGAGCAACAGTCCCATACAGGGATCGACCTGCCTGAAGGGGATCAGGATGAGGTTGATTCTGTTATAAAGGAATCAACAGTGGGGGAACCTTTTCTCAGCATCTCAAGCTGAAAGATTATGGGTTCAGTCTCTGACTAACATGGTCCGATCAGCATTTAAAAATACACCTTGCGGAACCATCAACCACTACTGTATCCTCGTTGGGGTCGCTAGAAGCCCCCAGACTGTCTGTTCTTTTCCACTTCACCCTTTACTGAAAGGGCTCATTTACCAGGATTGGGAACATCCTGAGAAAATATTTATTCCCCCCAAGAGATTTCCGGTGGTCTATCCCATGGAGGATAAGTTCATCAAAAAATGGAAGGTCCCTACAGTGGACGCAGCCAACTCTTGTGTGTATAAATCACTGACATGTCCAGTGGATAATGTCCAAATGTTCAAGAACCCAATAGATAAAAGATTGGAGTCCTTATGAAAGTCTGCTTCTTTCTACAGCAAGCTTGGTGACACAACCAGCAGTGGGGTCTGCTAAGCAGTGAAGGATCAGTTGAAACAGGTCTTGAGGGGCTTGACAGATCAGCAGGCCCTTGCCCTAGCTGATCTACCTAGAGCCTTAGGCTTTGCGGTTGACGCCATAAAGGATTCAATCCATCAGGCCTCCCGCCTTACGCTGTCTGTAGTACATATGCGTAGGCTTCTATGGCTCAAAAACTGGTCTGCTGAAGCTCCCTGTAAAGAATGGCTGGTTAGCGTCCCATTTCATGGTGACCGCTTATTCAGGGAAGACCTGGACAAATATATCCAGAAAATTTCCAGCGATAAAAATACACTCTTGCCGGTTAAAAACAGAGTTAGAGGTCCCTCTTTAAGAGGCCTGCTTCTCCAGTCCCTGGGGCATCGGCTGTGTAACAGTTCCGACGGCCTCCTCGGTCAATTCCCGGGGGTAAAAAACAGGGACAATCGCAGGGTAATGAGAAACTCTGGGTCAGGGGAGGTACAAAACCTCCCCCAAAGTTAAATTCATTGAAGGGTTGCCCCCACTCAGTCGGGTGGGGGGAGGACTCCAGTTGTTCGCAAGAGACCTGGCGGGACACGATCAAAACAGATAGGTGCTCTCCGCAGTATGTTTGGGATACAGATTGGAGTTAAAAGACTCTCCTCCTTCCCATTTTTGAGGTCAAACGTGCCAAGGGATCCCCGGAAGAGAGAGTCCCTCCTGTTGGCACTAGAACAACTATTGCTCCAAGGAGTAATTATGGAGGTTCCCCTGGAAGAATGGGGGTTCGGGTTTTACTCAAACCTCTTTACAGTCCCGAAGCAAACGGGGACGGGAGGCCCATATTAATTCTAAAAGGGCTAAACAAATTCCTGTATATCAGGACTTTCCGATGGAGTCGATCCGATCGGTGGCCACTGCCCTACAAGGGGAGGATTGGTTAGCCGCGATCTACATCAAAGATGCTTATTTGCACATTCCCATCTTTCCAGTCCACCAAAAATTTCTACGCTTTGCAGTAGAAGGGCGCCATTTTCAGTTCAGAGCCTTACCCTTCGGTCTGGCCACAGCACCACGAGTGTTTACAAAAATTCTGGCCCTTTATTGGCCAATCTAAGAACACAAGGTGTAATGATAATGGCATATCTAGATGACTTGTTGCTGATAGACCACTCAGTGAAAAAACTAGACGTGGTCGTTCACAAGACAATCAAGTATCTGGAATCTCACGGTTGGATTATCAACCGAGACAAGTCAGCCCTAAAAACCAGTCAAAAGTCTGGAATACTTGGGGCTCAGGTTGGATTCAGGCCAGAAAAAAATATTCTTGCCTCGAGGAAAGGTGTTGTCTTTGAAAGATTTGATCCACTTGGTACAAAAAAGACAGCCGTCCATACGCCTGTGCATGAGGCTGCTGGGAAAAATGGTGGCATCATTCGAAGCAGTACCCTACGGTCAATTCCATTCAAGGAATTTGCAAGGGGCCATACTGTCAGCCTGGAACAAAAAAGTTCAGGCCCTAGACTTACAATGTCCTTGTCCCCTTCCGTTCGCAAGAGCCTCCATTGGTGGTTGGTTCCCCAGAATCTGGAAAAAGGGAAATCCTTCAGTCCGATTTCTTGGAAGGTGGTCACTACAGATGCCAGCCTTATAGGCTGGGGAGCAGTACTGGAGCAATGGTCTCTCCAGGGCAGATGGTCGGATGCAGAAAAGGCCCTGCCCATCAATCTCTTAGAGATACGAGCAGCCCGGTATGCCCTAGTAGTATGGACATCCAAACTCCAAGGGTCCCCTGTCAGAATTCAATCAGACAATGCCACAGCAGTGGCATATATCAATCATCAGGGGGGCACCAGGAGTCGTGCAGCCCAGAGGGAAGTAAATTACATCCTGAAATGGGCAGAAAGATATGTCCCAGCCATATCTGCGGTATTCATTCCAGGAGTGGACAATTGGAAGGCGGACTTTCTAAGTCGCCAGCAATTATGCCCAGAGGAATGGTCCCTTCACCCCGAGGTTTTCTGGACAATATGTCAGCGGTGGGGAACACCGGATGTAGATCTTCTAGCATCCAGATTCAACGCAAAGGTGGACAGGTTTGTCTCTCGGACAAGGGATCCCCTAGCTTGCGGCTCGGATGCCCTAGTGTTCCCTTGGGATCAGTTCAAGCTGATATATGCATTCCCACCGCCACAATTGTTACCTCGATTACTCCGCAGAATCAGGGTAGAAAAGAAACCAGTGATTCTGGTGGCTCCAGCGTGGCCCTGAAGAGCATGGTACGCGGAGATTGTAAAATGTCAGTGGGGAGTCCTTGGACTCTCCCACGTCGTCCGGACCTGCTTTCGCAAGGACCGATATACCACCCTTCCTTACCAGCCCTAGGTTTGACAGCCTGGCTATTGAAGCCCACATTCTAAAAAAGAGAGGGCTCTCTAATCCTGTGGTATCTACCATGATCAATGCCAGGAAGCCGGTATCCAGGCAGATCTACTATAGAATCTGGAAGGCGTACATCGCGTGGTGTGAGGCCAAGAAATGGCATCCACATAAGTACGTAATAGGTAGGAGTCTGGACTTCCTACAGTGGGCTGTACATAGGAAGCTTGCCTTGAGTACTATCAAGGGTCAGACGGCCTTGTCAATATTTTTTCAAAGGCCCTTGGCTTTGCATTCATTAGTCAAAGCTTTCATACAAGGAGTGAGGCGTATTAGCCCTCCGGTTAGTATTCCCATATGTCCATGGGACTTAAACCTGGTTCTGTCGGTTCTACAGAAACAACCATTTGAACCATTGCGGCACATTTCCTTGGTTCTTCTCACCAGGAAATTGATTTTCTTAGTAGCCATTTGTTCGGCTAAAAGAGTATCGGAATTAGCCGCCTTGTCCTGTAAGGAGCCATATCTGGTTGTCCATAAGGACAGAGTAGTATTACGTCCTCATCCAGCCTTTCTTCCTAAGGTGGTATCGAGGTTCCATTTGAACCAAGATGTGGTTCTTCCTTCCTTTTTCCCCAAACCTAGCTCGGTAGAGGAAAAGTTATTGCATTCTTTGGATGTAGTAAGAGCAGTTAAAGCTTATCTAAAAGCCACTGCTCAGATTCACAGAACGGATACTTTGTTTATTCTGCCGGAAGGCCCCAGAAAGGGTCAGGCAGCGTCAAAATCTACTTTAGCCAAGTGGATTCGACAGGTCATAATGCAAGCCTATGGCTTGAGAAGGAGACTGCCTCCGTTCAAAGTTAGAGCGCACTCCACGAGAGCAGTTGGAACTTCATGGGCAGCGCATCACCAGGCCTCCCTGGCTCAAATCTGTAAGGCCGCAACATGGTCTTCAGTACACACGTTTACTAGGTTCTACCAGGTGGACGTTAGAAGTCAGGAGGATGTCGCCTTTGGGCGCAGTGTGTTGCAGGCCGCAAAAGATCCTCATGTCTGATAGCGCTCAGCTTATGTATGGTGTATCCCCCCCCTCATTGGGCATTGCTTTAGGACATCCCATTAGTAATGACTATGTCGCTCTGTGTCCCGTGATGTACGAGAAAGAAAATAGGATTTTTATAACAGCTTACCTGTAAAATCCTTTTCTTTCTCGTACATCACGGGACACAGAGCGACATAGTCATTACTAATGGGTTATATAGATACCGTCAGGTGCTGGCACTGGCAACTTCCAAAACCGGAAGTACCCTCCCCTATATAAGCCCCTCCCATCCGGGAGCACCTCAGTTTTTTGCCAGTGTCTAAGGTGTTGGCCAAGAAGAAACATGTGTTTTTCACTGAGCTTGCGTACAGGTTCTTTTGGGCCTCAGTAAGCTATTCCGGATCCGACCAAAAAAGCTTCATAGCTAAACGGTCGGTACCCGGGCCTTGCAGAGAAGAGCAAGGTTTTGCCTGTAATGCTTCTCTTAGGAGAGCTGGACCCTGGGATCCAGAGCTCTGGTCATACCCACGACCAAGATGTTTTCTGTGCAGGGTGCTATACAGGTCCAGGGGAGTGGAATCCTTGGGAACCCGGTTCCTGAAGGTTTGATTACAATGCCTGCCGTGATAGGTGAAGTTTGGGCTTTTGTGGACCAAACAAAGTCCTGCGGCGGGGAACAGGTAAGTGGGGGCCCCCAGGAACTTGGTTCTATTGGGGGACCCCCAAGCCTAATTTGTCTTTCTGTCTGTTACCTAATGGTATTCCCGCAAAATTCTGTGCATGCCTGTAACTACTAAAAAAATGTAATAATTTTTAATGGTGGTCAAGAAAAAAAAAATAAATATATTTTTTTATATATATTTAAGATATTAGACTGCGGTACCTGTGTTTGTCCACTAGAGGCCGCTGTGGAATGTTTTCTTGTCATGTGGACTAGTTTCTTCTCAGCAGAGCAAGTCCAGGCAGATGGTGAGTTCTCTTATGGGAAACTGCTTCCTCTGCCATGTTGCAATGCTCGTCCATCCCCCGGCCTGCGGCAAAGAGGGGCCCTGGCTCTTGTCCCTAGTCTCCATTTTTCAAAATTAGCGCCGAAGGCGCACGTGGCCGCGCGCGTGCGCGTGCACGCGCCTCTATATATAGAGGTGAGCCAGGAAAGGGGGCGGAGCCTGGGGGATGACGCTCTGTGTGCGCCGCAGCGCTTCTGCGCATGTGCGGGCGTCCCAGCATGTAAAAACCACAGTTTTGTGTGGTGAGCTGGCTATGAAGTACAGAGACAGAGCTGGCAACATTTAAAAAAGGGCATACAGCAAGCGGTTGATACAGGCATCCCCTAGAAAGGCACATTAGTAGACACCAACTGTGATATAGCAGCAATTGTGCTAGACTATTCTCAGTAAAAGTGGTGTATTACGGCTGGAATACCTCAGCTTTAGGCTTAGGAATATGCCGTCCAGAAGCTCCGGAACTGAATCTTCCAGGAAGCGAAGGGGGTCTCATCGGGCTCGGAGGATCTTGGGCATACTTCTGCTGCACCAGTCTCCCCTGAAGTTCAGAGGTAAGTGACCGTAGAGACCCCGCAGGGGTACTTGGTACTGTGGCTGTCCTCAGTTCACCTGCTCCTGTGTATGTAACAGAGGAGGTTTTTTTCCTCAGCTCTGGGAGGATTAGAGAGGCTGCCTCCCTGTCAGGGAAAGCACGTCCGATCTCCGTTTCCTCCTTCAGAGTGCCTGTTAGCAGAGCAACAGTCCCATACAGGGATCGACCTGCCTGAAGGGGATCAGGATGAGGTTGATTCTGTTATAGAGGAATCAACAGTGGGGGAACCTTTTCTCAGCATCTCAAGCTGAAAGATTATGGGTTCAGTCTCTGACTAACATGGTCCGATCAGCATTTAAAAATGCACCTTGCGGAACCATCAACCACTACTGTATCCTCGTTGGGGTCGCTGGAAGCCCCCAGACTGTTTGTTCTTTTCCACTTCACCCTTTACTGAAAGGGCTCATTTACCAGGATTGGGAACGTCCTGAGAAAATATTTATTCCCCCAAGAGATTTCCGGTGGTCTATCCCATGGAGGATAAGTTCATCAAAAAAAAAATAAAAAAAATGGAAGGTCCCTACAGTGGACGCAGCCATCTCTTGTATGTATAAATCACTGACATGTCCAGTGGATAATGTCCAAATGTTCAAGAACCCAATAGATAAAAGATTGGAGTCCTTATGAAAATCTGCTTCTTTCTACAGCAAGCTTGGTGACACAACCAGCAGTAGCAGCTATTGGGGTCTGCTAAGCAGTGAAGGATCAGTTGAAACAGGTCTTGAGGGACTTGACAGATCAGCAGGCTTTGCCCTAGCTGATCTACCTAGAGCCTTAGGCTTTGCGGTTGACGCTATAAAGGATTCAGTCCATCAGGCCTCCCGCCTTACGCTGTCTATAGTACATATGCGTAGGCTCCTATGGCTCAAAAACTGGTCTGCTGAAGCTCCCTGTAAAGAATGGCTGGTTAGCGTCCCATTTCATGGTGAACGCTTCTTCAGGGAAAACCTGGACAAATATATCCAGAAAATTTCCAGCGGTAAAAATACGCTCTTGCCGGTTAAAAACAGAGTTAGAGGTCCCTCTTTAAGAGGCCTGCTTCTCCAGTCCCTGGGGCATCGGCTGTGTAACAGTTCCGACGGCCTCCTCGGTCAATTCCCGGGGGTAAAAAACAGAGACAATAGCAGGGTAATGAGAAACCCTGGGTCAGGGGAGGTACAAAACCTCCCCCAAAGTTAAATTCATTGAAGCCCCCACTCAGTCGGGTGGGGGGGAGGACTCCAGTTGTTCGCAAGAGACCTGGCGGGACACGATCAAGACAGATAGGTGCTCTCCGCAGTATGTTTGGGATACAGTTTGGAGTTAAAAGACTCTCCTCCTTCCCATTTTTGAGGTCAAACGTGCCAAGGGATCCCCGGAAGAGAGAGTCCCTCCTGTTGGCACTAGAACAACTATTGCTCCAAGGAGTAATTATGGAGGTTCCCCTGGAAGAATGAGGGTTCGGGTTTTACTCAAACCTCTTTACAGTCCCGAAGCAAACGCGGACGGGAGGCCCATATTAATTCTAAAAGGGCTATACAAATTCCTGTATATCAGGACTTTCCAATAGAGTCAATACGATCGGTGGCCACTGCCCTACAAGGGGAGGATTGGTTAGCCGCGATCGACATCAAAGATGCTTATTTGCGCATTCCCATCTTTCCAGTCCACCAAAAATTTCTACGCTTTGCAGTAGAAGGGCGCCATTTTCAGTTCAGAGCCTTACCCTTCGGTTCGGCCACAGCACCACGAGTGTTTACAAAAATTCTGGCCCTTTATTGGCCAATCTAAGAACACAAGGTGTAATGATAATGGCATATCTAGATGACTTATTGCTGATAGACCACTCAGTGAAAAAACTAGACGTGGTCGTTCACAAGACACTCAAGTATCTGGAATCTCACGGTTGGATTATCAACCGAGACAAGTCAGCCCTAAAAACCAGTCAAAAGTCTGGAATACTTGGGGCTAAGGTTGGATTCAGGCCAGAGAAAAATATTCTTGCCTCGAGGAAAGGTGTTGTCTTTGAAAGATTTGATCCACTTAGTGGGTACAAAAAAGACAGCCGTCCATACGCCTGTGCATGAGGCTGCTGGGAAAAATGGTGGCATCATTCGAAGCAGTACCCTACGGTCAATTCCATTCAAGGAATTTGCAAGGGGCCATACTGTCAGCCTGGAACAAAAAAGTTCAGGCCCTAGACTTACAATGTCCTTGTCCCCTTCCGTTCGCAAGAGCCTCCGTTGGTGGTTGGTTCCCCAGAATCTGGAAGAAGGGAAATCCTTCAGTCCGATTTCTTGGAAGGTGGTCACTACAGATGCCAGCCTTATAGGCTGGGGAGCTGTACTGGAGCAATAGTCTCTCCAGGGCAGATGGTCGGATGCAGAAAAGGCCCTGCCCATCAATCTCTTAGAGATACGAGCAGCCCGGTATGCCCTAGTAGCATGGACATCCAAACTCCAAGGGTCCCCTGTCAGAATTCAATCATCAGGGGGGCACCAGGAGTCGTGCAGCCCAGAGGGAAGTAAATTACATCCTGAAATGGGCAGAAAAATATGTCCCAGCCATATCTGCGGTATTCATTCCAGGAGTGGAGAATTGGAAGGCGGACTTTCTAAGTCGCCAGCAATTAGGCCCAGAGGAAGGGTCCCTTCACCCCGAGGTTTTCTGGACAATATGTCAGCGGTGGGGAACATCGGATGTAGATCTTCTAGCATCCAGATTCAACGCAAAGGGGGACAGGTTTGTCTCTCGGACAAGGGATCCCCTAGCTTGCGGCTCGGATGCCCTAGTGTTCCCTTGGGATCAGTTCAAGCTGATATATGCATTCACACCGCCACAATGGTTACCTCGATTACTCCGCAGAATCAGGGTAGAA
Source organism: Rana muscosa (assembly GCA_029206835.1). NCBI lineage: Eukaryota > Metazoa > Chordata > Amphibia > Anura > Ranidae > Rana > Rana muscosa. Next base: position 443,590,702 of record CM055120.1, on the reverse strand, counting down.
AAGAAACCAGTGATTCCGGTGGCTCCAGCGTGGCCCCGAAGAGCGTGGTACGCGGAGATTGTAAAATTTCAGTGGGGGAGTCCTTGGACTCTCCCACGTCGTCCGGACCTGCTTTCGCAAGGACCGATATACCACCTTTCCTTACCAGCCCTAGGTTTGACGGCCTGGCTATTGAAGCCCACATTCTAAAAAAGAGAGGGCTCTCTAATGCTGTGGTATCTACCATGATCAATGCCAGGAAGCCGGTATCCAGGCAGATCTACTATAGAATCTGGAAGGCGTACATCGCGTGGTGTGAGGCCAAGAAATGGCATCCACATAAGTACGTAATAGGTAGGATTCTGGACTTCCTACAGTGGGCTGTAGATAGGAAGCTTGCCTTGAGTACTATCAAGGGTCAGATTTCGGCCTTGTCAATATTTTTTCAAAGGCCCTTGGCTTCGCATTCACTAGTCAAAGCCTTTATACAAGGAGTGATGCGTATTAGTCCTCCGGTTAATATTCCCATATGTCCATGGGATCTAAACTTGGTTCTGTCGGTTCTACAGAAACAACCATTTGAACCATTACAGCATATTTCCTTGGTGCTTCTCACCAGGAAATTGATTTTTCTAGTAGCCATTTGTTCGGCTAAAAGAGTATCGGAATTAGCAGCTATGTCCTGTAAGGAGCCATATCTGGTTATCCATAAGGACAGAGTAGTGTTACGTCCTCATCCAGCCTTTCTTCCTAAGGTGGTATCGAGGTTTCATTTGAACCAAGATGTGGTTCTTCCTTCTTTTTTCCCCAAACCTACTTCGGTAGAGGAAAAGTTATTGCATTCTTTGGATGTAGTAAGAGCAGTTAAAGCTTATCTAAAAGCCACTGCTCAGATTCGCAGAACGGATACTTTGTTTATTCTGCCGGAAGGCCCCAGAAAGGGTAAGGCAGCGTCAAAATCTACTTTAGCCAAGTGGATTCGACAGGTCATTATGCAAGCTTATGGCTTGAGAAGGAGACCGCCTCCGTTCAAAGTTAGAGCGCACTCCACGAGAGCAGTTGGAACTTCATGGGCAGTGCATCACCAGGCCTCCCTGGCTCAAATCTGTAAGGCCGCAACATGGTCTTCAGTTCACACGTTTACTAGGTTCTACCAGGTGGACGTTAGAAGTCAGGAGGATGTCGCCTTTGGGCGCAGTGTGTTGCAGGCCGCAAAAGATCCTCATGTCTGATAGCGCTCAGCTTATATATGGTGTATCCCCCCCCTCATTTGGCATTGCTTTAGGACATCCCATTAGTAATGACTATGTCGCTCTGTGTCCCGTGATGTACGAGAAAGAAAATAGGATTTTTATAACAGCTTACCTGTAAAATCCTTTTCTTGGAGTACATCACGGGACACAGAGCTCCCGCCCCTCTTTGGGGACACTTATTGCTTTGCTACAAAACTGAGGTGCTCCCGGATGGGAGGGGCTTATATAGGGGAGGGTACTTCCGGTTTTGGAAGTTGCCAGTGCCAGCACCTGACGGTATCTATTGTGAGGGGGTTAGCTCGGCAGCGGGTGTGTGTGACCCCCGGGATGGGCTCCCCACACAAAACAGGCCCAGCAAACGGAGGTTGTGGTTTTCAAAATCAAAAAAGGTGCGGTTTATTTTCTATTTACAGTGACAAAACACAGCAAAGCAAAAGAAACATAACCAAAATAAATCCTGGTCAAGTTGACCTCTGACTAAACATACAGGTTTCTTAACTAACAACTGGGATCAGCCTAGTGCTGTCCTAGTCCCTAAGTCCCTGGTTTTAAATGTCCAAGCAAATAGCCACACAGGCTTTGTCTCACCGCACAGGGGTTCACTCTCCCTAGACAGTCCACACAGGTCTGGTTCCAGGCATGAGCTAACATCTAATGAAGCTGGGAGTTCTTATAGAGGCCTAAATGAGCTGACAAGCTTCAGCTGGTCTCATCAACTCCCTGTCTGCACGACGCCCAGCCCTCTCCCTAGAGGTATGAGTCATCCATGAGCCCACTAGCCTTATACAACTCTCCACCTAGTTGTATAAGTCGGCGTAAAGCCTGAATCTGGGCGAAATATATCTACCCCCCTGGATGCAACCAGGTGACTTTACCTTCCTGCTGTCACATACCCCCCCCTCTTGTTTTAACCTCGGGGTTGGAACACCAGCAATCAGGCATTCATGTACTCGAGACAAAGCATCCACATTCCCCATTTGAACGCCAGGGCGATGCTTTACTGTGAAGTTGAATTCCTGGAGGGCCAGGAACCACCTATTCACTCTTCTATTTGTTTCCTTGTTTTGAGCCATCCACTTTAACGGAGCGTGATCCGTAACCATGTCAAAGTGCCTACCTAGCAGGTAGTACCGAAGGGAATCTAGAGCCCACTTCACCGCTAAACACTCCTTTTCAACGGTGGCGTAATTTACCTCATGGGACTTCAACTTCCTGCTGAGGTAAATGACTGGGTGCTCTTCCCCGTTCCAGACCTGGGACAATACTGCTCCTAACCCCACATCTGACGCATCACTTTGTACGACAAAGTCTTTAGAGAAGTCGGGTGAGTACAACACTGGCTGGCTACATAAGGCTTGTTTCAAGAATTGGAATGCTGCCTCAGCCTCGGGGGTCCATTTAATCATGACCGACCCTTTCCCCTTCGTCAGGTTGGTTAGGGGCACAGCCTTAGAAGCAAAGTGGGGAATGAATCGCCGATAATACCCAGCGATTCCCAGAAAGGCTCGTACCTGCTTCTTGCTGTTGGGACGTGGCCAACTCTGGATGGCCTCGACTTTGTTGAGTTGGGGTTTTATTACTCCCCTCCCAATGGTGTACCCAAGATATTTGGCCTCCTCCTGCCCAATGGTACACTTCTTGGGGTTAGCCGTAAACCCCGCTTCCCGAACAGAGTCCAGGACTGCTTGCACTTTTGGCAGATGTGAGGCCCAATCTGTGCTATGGACAATTACGTCATCCAGGTAAGCCGCAGCATACTTCCGATGGGGCCTCAGCATCTGGTCCATTTTCCGCTGGAATGTGGCCGGCGCATTCTGTAACCCGAACGGCATTCTTTTATATTGGAACGCCCCGTCTGGGGTTACAAATGCGGTTTTCTCTTTGGCCGACTTGGCCAGGGGGATTTGCCAATACCCTTTTGTGAGGTCAAGAGTCGTCATGTATCGGGCTGTTCCCAGCCGGTCGATCAACTCATCTATACGTGGCATGGGGTAGGTGTCAAATTTTGTAACTTTGTTCAACTGACGAAAATCGTTACAAAATCGCCAGCTCCCATCCGGTTTAGGCACCAACACGATGGGACTAGACCAATCACTTTGGGACTCCTCTATCACCCCTAAGTTCAGCATTTTCTGTACTTCCTCCCGTATTGCCTCCCGTCGAGCCTCTGGGATCCGATAGGGTTTTAACTTCACCCTTTCACCGGGCGGGGTAATGATGTCATGCTCTACCCCAGATGTTTGTCCCGGCAGCTCAGAGAATACCTCCTTGTTGCGAAGCACAAACTCCTTAACCTCCTGTTGTTGGGGTTGTGACAAGGTGGCTGCTATTCCAACCTCAGGAATCACGCAACCAGTTTGAGCTGGTGACCAAGTGTCTGCGACTAGGGACTCTCTATCCCTCCAGGCTTTCAACAGATTAACGTGATAGATCTGTTCGGGCTTTCGCCTTCCTGGTTGTCTGACCTTGTAATTCACTTCGCTCACTTTTTCCATTATCTCGTAGGGGCCTTGCCATTTGGCAAGGAATTTACTTTCAACCGTAGGGACAAGTACCAATATCCTATCCCCCGGGGAAAAGGTACGGGTCTTGGCTCCACGGTTGTACACTCTCTGCTGTGCCAACTGCGCTTGGGCCAAATGTTCCTTCACGATGGGCATTACCTGTGCAATTCGATCTTGCATCAGGGCGACATGCTCAATCACACTCCTGTGGGGAGAACTCTCACTTTCCCAAGTTTCCTTGGCAATATCCAACAGCCCTCTTGGGTGTCTCCCATACAGTAACTCAAAGGGGGAGAATCCCGTAGAGGATTGGGGCACCTCCCTAATAGCAAACATCAAATAAGGAAGTAAACAGTCCCAATCCTTTCCATCTCTATCCACCACTTTCTTCAACATTTGTTTTAGGGTTTTGTTGAATCTTTCAACCAGCCCATCGGTTTGGGGGTGATACACAGACGTACGCAATTGCGTCACTTTGAACAATTTACACAGCTCTTTCATAACCCGGGACATAAAGGGTGTACCTTGGTCCGTAAGCAGTTCTTTACAAATACCCACCCGGCTAAAAACAAGAGATAGCTCTTTGGCTATGGTTTTGGCCGAGGTATTTCGGAGAGGGATCGCTTCTGGATAACGGGTGGCATAGTCCATTATAACTAATATGTACTGGTGCCCCCTAGCGGACTTGATTATAGGACCTACCAAATCCATGGCGATCCTCTCAAACGGGACCTCAATGATGGGTAGAGGGACCAGCGGGCTACGGAAATGTGGCATCGGGGCCAACCTCTGACACACAGGGCAGGAGGAACAATAATTTTCTACGTCCTTCATCACCCCCGGCCAATAGAATCTCTGTAATACCCTCTCTCGGGTTTTCTCTGTCCCCAGATGACCTCCAAGAATGTGCCCATGGGCCAACTCCAACACCAACTTCCTGTAAGGTTTGGGCACCACAAGCTGCTCAACGGTTTCTTCTGCCCTTTTTGCCAACCGATACAGTAGGTCCTTCTCTACGCTGAAGTATGGGTAAGTGCAGGTATTATCTGGGTTCACTAACTCGCCATCTATTTTCACTACGTTTTCCCGTGCCTTTATTAGGGCGGGGTCTTTCAACTGTTCTGTGGCAAAGTTTTCCCTGTGAACCTCAAGATCAGAAAACTCCACAGACGGTAGGTTTTCGTCTGAGGAGGTGGGCTCCTCTCCAGTTTCTTGAGTCTCCCCTGCCAATACTGATAAGGGAAATTCCGGAGAGTCCTCACCACTCTCAGGGGAGTTCTGGCTATCACATTCCTGGTACATAGGGGCACCAGTGAGGGGCTCAGGATCATCCCACAGTTCCCAGAACTTCGGAAAATCCCTTCCCACAATGGCGTCATGCGGTAACTGAGATACTAAGCCCACTGGATGAGAGAGGGTACCTTTGGGGGTCTCGAAACACACTGTAGTCACTGGATACTCTCGGGTGTCCCCATGCACACAAATAACAGCTACCTTGCTATTCCCAGAGACCTCTGTTTTAACTAACTCAGCCTTTATCAGGGTCACAAGGCTACCTGAATCCAGCAATACCACAACATTTCTACCATTAACACACATTTTGCATAAATGTTTCTCAGTTCCTCGAATGGCAGTGCATGCGACTGTCGCACACAGCGACTGACGTCTGCCCGTCAGAAAGTCACACTGCATGGGTTCCTCCACAACCGGGCAATTGGCTGCAATATGTCCCGCTTGCCGGCAGCGGTAGCAAACGATCCTTCTTGCCGCCTCTTGAGCCGCTGATTTCCCAGGCTGTTCTCGCCAAACTTGGGGTAGAGCTCCCACCCTCTCACTCTCTCCACCCTCACCCCTTGGAATCCTCTTATCCGCCCCTGGGGATGGTCTGGTCTTAGGGTGGAAAGTCCGAGTGTCTCTGGAAGAGGCCGTCAGGTTCTCTGTAGCCAAGTATTTCTCCACACGATCCACAAGACCATCGGCCGTCTCTGGGTCTCCATGGCTTACCCACTTTTGGATGGCAGTAGGAAGAGCTCTCAAAAACCGATCCATTACAACACGTTCCACAATCTTAGGTGCAGACAAAGTCTCTGGCTGTAGCCACTTTCTGCTCAGGTGAATGAGATCATACATTTGAGACCTGGGGGGGTTTTCCAAGCTGGAAAGTCCAGTTATGCACACGCTGAGCCCGGACAGCCTGGGTGACACCCAGCCTTGCCAATATTTCAGCTTTTAGCATCACATAGTCTTTTGCTTGGTTAGGCTCTAGGTCATAGTAAGCTTTCTGCGATTCACCAGTTAACAGAGGAGCCACCAGTCCAGCCCACTGCTCCTCAGGCCACTTTTCTCTTTCAGCGGTCCTTTCAAATGTGGTCAAAAATACCTCTGGATCATCCTCTCCAGTCATTTTTGTCAATAAACGACTCACCCCAAAGGACGCGGTATTAGTGGGACGGCTTTCCTCACTGGTCTGCGGACGTTGCTGCATTACTGCTTCCATCTGTTGTTGTAGTCTCTGCTCTTGCTTCTGCAACAGGTCTATGAAGCGGGCCTCAGATTGCTGCTGGGCTCGTTGCTGAGCCTCCAGACTCTGTTGCAAAGTTGCGTTTGTCTGCTGCTGGGCTGCAAGGCTCCTTTGCAAACCTGCATTTGTCTGCTGTTGATTGGCATTTGCTAGAGCCAGCTGCTTCAGTATCTCCTCCATGCTGGCTTAAAAAAAACTGCCCGCATTCTCCACCAACTGTGAGGGGGTTAGCTCGGCAGCGGGTGTGTGTGACCCCCGGGATGGGCTCCCCACACAAAACAGGCCCAGCAAACGGAGGTTGTGGTTTTCAAAATCAAAAAAGGTGCGGTTTATTTTCTATTTACAGTGACAAAACACAGCAAAGCAAAAGAAACATAACCAAAATAAATCCTGGTCAAGTTGACCTCTGACTAAACATACAGGTTTCCTAACTAACAACTGGGATCAGCCTAGTGCTGTCCTAGTCCCTAAGTCCCTGGTTTTAAATGTCCAAGCAAATAGCCACACAGGCTTTGTCTCACCGCACAGGGGTTCACTCTCCCTAGACAGTCCACACAGGTCTGGTTCCAGGCATGAGCTAACATCTAATGAAGCTGGGAGTTCTTATAGAGGCCTAAATGAGCTGACAAGCTTCAGCTGGTCTCATCAACTCCCTGTCTGCACGACGCCCAGCCCTCTCCCTAGAGGTATGAGTCATCCATGAGCCCACTAGCCTTATACAACTCTCCACCTAGTTGTATAAGTCGGCGTAAAGCCTGAATCTGGGCGAAATATATCTACCCCCCTGGATGCAACCAGGTAACTTTACCTTCCTGCTGTCACACTATATAACCCATTAGTAATGACTATGTCGCTCTGTGTCCCGTGATGTACTCCAAGAAAAGGATTTTACAGGTAAGCTGTTATAAAAATCCTATTATACTGTACTGATAATGTAAACTAGAATATGTAAAGACTTATGTATGTAAGCATTTCTTTGCAGAATTTTTTTTTCTCTTTTCTTCCATGGATGGACACAGCCTTCTTAAGTCTTGACAGTTGGGTTATGTTCCTGTTCATAGGAGAGGACTAGGCAGACATGTTGGATATTTCAATACATGTTACTTTAACAGAGTTGAACAGCCCCGCCCAAGGGGCGGTCCCTCCAGACAACCCTCCGCCCTGCAGCATGCAGCCTCGGTTTTGTTCTGCCTAGCAGAGGAGATGGACGTGGCTCCCTTTTGGGCCCAGAGTCCTGAGAAAATGTTTATTTTCTTTTATTTTATGTAAATTTATTTTATTTTGTGATTCTTCTATCAACAGTCAGCTGGGCGACAGGCTGGATATATAGATCCTTGTAGTCTTCCCAGTACGGCCAGCGAGCGTGTACAGTCCCTTGCAAATAGGTGTCGGGTCTGTCACGACATACCCCCATGGCTCCAGGGGTGGCCGGTGAGCTTGTGCTCTGGGGTCCACATATGACTGGGCTGCTTGCTGTCTCACTCACAGTGGACCGGGCCGACAGCTACTCTGTACTGCTCGGTTGTAGGCCTGTCAGGAACGCACCAGCAGGTCCTCGTTAGGACGGGTAAGTACAGTTCCTCCTGCTTTGGCAGGTGGGAACAGCTGGGTGTTCCTGGGAATAGGGGGTTCTCCTGTCCTCCCTTTACCTGCTCTCTGTCACCTTTACTCCCTCTGTCCTTACGGGGCTGGCTACGACCGGGGTGTACCTGTGGGGACTCCAGGTCCAGGTGGGGGTCCGGGAGTGTCAGGGCCCGTTTCTCTGTGGGGGGGCGCAGCACGATTCTCCTCACCGCTTCCTCACACACTGCTTCTAGAGCAGCATGGATAATACAGTGATACACAGTCTTAGTGTATAGAGGCGGGCAGTGGCACTGAGCAGTCTCATTCTGGGCTGGTGAGTCCCCTGGGTGACCCCCCCGGTCGGTGCAGCATGGTGGAGGGACTTTATTCATTAATTTTGTCTAGTCCCTGAGAGCTTTCTGTGTAACATGGAGTCAGTATCTGAGAGGCAACAGCAGAGCCCCGGCACCATGGTTTCCTCCATATCCTGGGGAATGCTTTGACTCTGACAGGACCACCGGTCTGAGGTGTCAGAGGTTGCCTTTTACCTGCAGTTTGGTGCTTGCTTCGGCAGCACATATACTCAGATTGGAACGATACAGAGAAGATTAAGCGCCCTCGGCGCAATAGTTTAAACATACACAATATGTTTAAACACAACACTGGATACATTCACAGTGTATGTATGTATTATTGCTATCTGTGTCTGCGTGGGTTTCCTCCCACACTCCAATGACGTGCGCGCCTTCGGCACCATACACAGTATAAACATACACAATATGTTTATACACGACACTAAATACATTCACAGTATACAGTGCCTTGCGAAAGTATTCGGCCCCCTTGAACTTTTCATCCTTTTGCCACATTTCAGGCTTCAAACATAAAGATATAAAATTTTAATTTTTTGTGAAGAATCACCAACAAGTGGGACACAATTGTGAAGTGGAACGAAATCTATTGGATTTTTGAAACTTTTTTAACTAAGAAAAAAATGAAAGGTGGGGCGTGCAAAATTATTCGGCCCCCTTGCGTTAATACTTTGTAGAGCCACCTTTTGCTGCGATAACAGCTGCAAGTCGCTTGGGGTATGTCTCTATCAGTTTTGCACATCGAGAGACTGAAATTCTTGTCCATTCTTCCTTGCAAAACAGCTCGAGCTCAGTGAGGTTGGATGGAGAGCGTTTGTGAACAGCAGTTTTCAGCTCTTTCCACAGATTCTCGATTGGATTCAGGTCTGGACTTTGACTTGGCCATTCTAACACCTGGATACGTTTATTTGTGAACCATTCCTTTGTAGATTTTGCTGTATGTTTGGGATCTGTCAGGGAAATAGCCGAAGAAGGACTGGCAATTCTGCCCAAGACAATCATGGCTGCCATGGTGCACAGCATGACTAAGGTGGGCGGTACTTCCTCCTTGTAACCTGAACAGATCACATGACTAACTTCCTGGTCTATTTAAGCCTGCTGCTGGAGCTGCTCATTGCTGGATTATCTCTTCAGTCTCCGGTGTACCTTGACCTTGTCTCCTGATCCGTGCTTATCCGTTGTGACCCGGCTTGCCTTAACCTCGCTTCCTGTTCTCCTGTGTTTGACCCTCGGCCTGCTTCTGGACTCTGCTTCTGCTTCCTGACCACCCGGCTTGACCCTCGGCTCGTACCTGGACCCTGCACGTGTATGACCCCGGCTCGCCCCTGTATATGCTCTGGACTGATCTCCTGTGTTTGACCCCCGGCCTGGCTTCCGATATCTCCGTTCATCTGAATATAACAAGCTCAGTTCTGCCTGCCTCCGCCATCCCTCAGTGGCTGAGCTCATCAGACTGCAAGCAAGCACCTGGCCAACCGTGCTTCTGTGGGCACCGCGCTCCCTGTTCCCAACTCCAGGGGCGCGCTGCACTCAGCCGCAAGGGGAGCCCTCTTAGCATCTCGATCTCCACACTCGTTCCTGACAGTATAATCCAGCCATGTCAGAGATCGACAGAGGCGCTTCCCCTATAGAGGCTATGTGCCAGCAGATCACCGCACTTACCCAAACAGTGCAAAGACTACAAGACGCCCATGAGCAATTAGAGGGTCACCTGCATCACTTGTCTTCCAATCCTATATCTCCTGATCCAAGACCTACCTCCAGTTGTACTCCCTCTGCTGCAATGTCTCAGGAGGTTCCTCTCACCGTGCCGATCCCGCTTCCTGAACCACGTGTGCCGACCCCTGAACGGTTCTCGGGGGACCGAAGAAAGTTTAGGACTTTTAAAAATTCCTGCCTACTATACCTGGCTCTTCAACCAAGAACTTTCTCCTTGGAGAATATTAAAGTTGGTTTCATTATCTCCTTACTCTTGGACGACCCCCAGGTGTGGGCCCACGGGCTACTGGAACAGAAGAGCCCCATTACTGACTCTGTTGACACTTTCTTCACAGCTATGGCCCAGTTGTACGATGATCCCCATCGTATGACTACGGCCGAGAATGCCCTGCACACCCTGCAGCAGGGGCAACTTCCCGCAGAGGATTACACTGTGGACTTCCGCACATGGGCCGCAGACACATGTTGGAATCAAGCTGCCCTGAAGTACCAATATCGTCTGGGCCTATCGGAGTCCCTCAAGGACGAGCTGGCCAGGGTAGCAATCCCGGATACCTTGGAGGGCCTCATCCAGTTAGCCATACAACTGGACAGACGCCTACGTGAACGTCTATTCGAGAAGTCTCAGACTCTCCAATCAGCTCAAGGACTGCCAGAATCCTCTTTTTCTCTCGCCTCCAATCCACCCATACCTGAAGTCAAGCCCAGACAGATGGGCCTGTTTCGGCCTGCTCTATCACCTGAGGAAAGACTCTACCGTCGAAAGGCGAACCTTTGCTTTTACTGTGGAGACAATGGCCATTTCTTACAAAATTGCCACCTCAGGGCGAAGAAACCATTCTTCAAACCCCCAGTACATTGTCAAGTGTCAGGACTTACCTCATCTCACCCTGTCCTCGCTATCTCCCTATCGGTGGCCAGGGAAGAGATCCGTCTTTCAGCCATCATCGACTCTGGGGCCTGCAGCTGCTTCCTAGACATCAACTTGGCCAAAGGACTTGGAATTCCCCTTGTTACCAAGAAGCAGCAGTTAACAGTTCATTTGGCTGATGGATCTCTACCCAGTTCTGGACTGATAACCCATGAGACCCTGCCAATCCCTATGACAACCAGCTCTGGCCACAAGGAACTGGTACGTTTCGATGTTTTGTGCTCTCCTCTGTTTCCGGTCATTCTGGGAGTCCCCTGGTTACGAGCACACAACCCTCACATTGACTGGCTGAAGAATGAAGTGCTGTTTTCATCTGCTTACTGTCAGCAGAATTGTCTGCCCCCTGGCCCTAAGGACTTTACCAGCTGCCTGACCATACAACCTGTTTCTAGTTCCAATCCTCATGTACCCTCTGCCTACCTAGAATTTCTGGATGTATTCGACAAGAAGGGAGCAGACTCCCTTCCACCTCATCGTCCCTATGACTGCCCTATTGACTTGCTCCCAGGCTCCGAAATTCCCTTTGGTCGTATCTTCCCTTTATCAGAGACTGAACTCGAAACATTACGACTCTATGTCGATGAAAACCTGGCAAAGGGATTCATTCGTCCCTCTTCTTCCCCTGCAGGTGCTGGCATATTTTTTGTTGAAAAAAAGGATAAAACGCTTAGGCCTTGTATAGACTACCGAGATCTGAATAAGATCACTATCAAAAATCGCTATCCACTCCCTCTCATCCCGGAACTCTTCCAACGATTCCGTTCTGCTCGAGTTTTCTCCAAACTGGACTTACGAGGTGCTTATAATTTGGTTCGCATTCGAGAGGGGGATGAGTGGAAAACAGCTTTCCGAACTCGTTTCGGACATTTCGAATATTTGGTGATGCCTTTTGGCCTCTGCAATGCTCCAGCCACGTTCCAGCACTTTGTGAACGACATTTTCCGAGACCATCTTGACAACTTCCTCATTGTATACCTGGATGACATCCTTGTCTTCTCGGCCACGCTGGAGATTCATCGAGTGCACATGAAAAAGGTACTAACTATTCTAAGAACGCATGGACTATATGTAAAAGCCGAAAAATGTGACTTTGAGAAAGAATCTATCCAGTTTTTGGGTCTTGTCATATCTACGAAAGGAGTGGCCATGGATCCCCAGAAAGTAAAAGCGATCCTGGAGTGGCCTGTCCCCTCCGACAAGAAGGGTGTTCAAAGGTTTATTGGCTTTTCAAACTTTTACAGACGATTTATTAAGAACTTTTCAGCCATTATATCACCCATTACCCAACTAACCCGTTTGCATTCCAGATTCCAGTGATCCCCGGAGGCTCAGGCAGCTTTCGACAGACTTAAAACAGTGTTTGTTTCAGCGCCAGTTCTTCAGCATCCTGACCCTGCATTGCCCTACATTTTGGAAGTCGATGCCTCCGAAGTGGCCACAGGAGCTATCCTTTCTCAACGACAGGGCCCCAAATCATTGTTACATCCTGTAGCCTTTTCCTCTCGAAAAATGACACAACCGGAAAGAAATTACGACGTCGGAGATCGGGAGCTTTTGGCCATCAAAACAGCCCTGGAAGAGTGGAGATATTTACTTGAAGGTGCAGCACATCCCATTATGATCTTTACCGATCATAAAAATTTAGAATATCTGAGGACTGCAAAACGTTTGAGACCGCGTCAAGCTCGGTGGGCGTTATTCTTTTCGAGATTCAATTTTCACATCTCGTTTCGTCCCGGATCTAAAAATGGAAAGGCGGATGCTCTGTCTCGGATGTTCCCAGACACCCCTGAAGAAACCACTCCCGGTACAATCCTGTCCACACAAAATTTCCTTCTGATTCAGCCAGACCTAAAAGCATCCATTGTACAAGCCTCTCTTCACTGCCCAGAGTCGGAAATTTCTACCTTAAGGAGTCACGAGGGATTTCTGTGGCATCAGGACAAAATCTTTGTCCCCCAGGAAGTCAGACTGCAGGCCTTGAAAAGATTTCATGATCACCAGCTGGCCGGGCATTTCGGGATCCGGAAGACGATCGACCTTGTCCAACGTTACCTATGGTGGCCTTCCCTAAGATCAGACTGTAAAAAATATGTTGAGTCCTGTTTGGTTTGCCAGCGTAACAAGGGTCCCAAGACCAGGTCTTGGGGTCTATTAAGACCCTTACCAGTTCCGGAGCAGCCTTGGAAAAACATCTCTATGGACTTCATAGTCGATCTCCCTCCATCAGAGAACTTTACAACAATCTTGGTAGTAGTGGACCGACTATCAAAGATGGCCCACTTCCTGCCCATGCTTGGCACCCCCTCCGCCATGGACACTGCAAAAGTTTTCATTAAGGAGATAGTCAGACTTCATGGGTTACCCGACAATATAGTCTCCGATAGAGGGGTTCAATTCACCTCTGGTTTCTGGAAGAATCTTTGTAAGATCTTGTCAATTGACTTATGTCTTTCTTCTGCTTACCACCCTCAAAGTAATGGCCAAACAGAAAGAACGAACCAGACCTTAGAGCAATACCTGCGGTGCTTCTGCTCTTTCTCCCAAGATGACTGGGTCTCCTTGCTACCTTGTGCGGAATTTTCATACAATAATACCATACACACGGCCACCAATCAGTCACCCTTTTGGGCAAACTATGGCTTTCACCCATCCTTTCTTCCCAACACCATTCCTGAATCTCCGGTACCAGCCGTTCAGGATAGGATAAACTTCTTCCAAACCAATTACCGAATCCTTCAGGAGACCATGCGAAAGGCTCAGGAAGACTTCAAGAAACAACATGACAGGAGAAAGAGAGGGAATCCCATCTACAAGGTGGGTGACAAGGTATGGCTGTCCTCTATTAACCTCAGACTTTCTTGTCCTTCCAGGAAGCTTGGTCCAAGGTTTGTGGGTCCATTCGAGATCAAGAAGGAAGTGAACCCTGTGGCTTTTGAACTCGCTTTACCGGCCTCCTACAAGATCCATCCGGTGTTCCACGTCTCCCTTCTGAAACCAGCTGTGCCAAGTCCATTTCCAGGAAGAGAGGAGTTGCCACCTCCACCAGTTATCATAGGTAACGATACCGAATATGAAGTTGAAGCCATCCTAGATTGCCGGAAAAGAGGTAGGCAGACTCAATTTCTTGTTAAATGGAAGGGGTATTCTTCAGAGGAAAATTCTTGGGAACCAATGGATAATTTACATGCTCCAAGACTTTTGCAAAATTTCCGCAACAGGTACCCAGAAAGATGGTCTAGGTTGGGCATCCAGAGGCTGCCCCTCGGGGGGGGGGGCACTGTCAGGGAAATAGCCGAAGAAGGACTGGCAATTCTGCCCAAGACAATCATGGCTGCCATGGTGCACAGCATGACTAAGGTGGGCGGTACTTCCTCCTTGTAACCTGAACAGATCACATGACTAACTTCCTGGTCTATTTAAGCCTGCTGCTCATTGCTGGATTATCTCTTCAGTCTCCGGTGTACCTTGACCTTGTCTCCTGATCCGTGCTTATCCGTTGTGACCCGGCTTGCCTTAACCTCGCTTCCTGTTCTCCTGTGTTTGACCCTCGGCCTGCTTCTGGACTCTGCTTCTGCTTCCTGACCACCCGGCTTGACCCTCGGCTTGTACCTGGACCCTGCACGTGTATGACCCCGGCTCGCCCCTGTATATGCTCTGGACTGATCTCCTGTGTTTGACCCCCGGCCTGGCTTCCGATATCTCCGTTCATCTGAATATAACAAGCTCAGTTCTGCCTGCCTCCGCCATCCCTCAGTGGCTGAGCTCATCAGACTGCAAGCAAGCACCTGGCCAACCGTGCTTCTGTGGGCACCGCGCTCCCTGTTCCCAACTCCAGGGGCGCGCTGCACTCAGCCGCAAGGGGAGCCCTCTTAGCATCTCGATCTCCACACTCGTTCCTGACAGGATCATTGTCGTCTTGGAAGATAAATCTCCGTCCCAGTCTCAGGTCTTTTGCAGACTCCAACAGGTTTTCATCCAGAATGGTCCTGTATTTGGCTGCATCCATCTTCCCCTCAATTTTAACCATCTTCCCTGTCCCTGCTGAAGAAAAGCAGGCCCAAACCATGATGCTGCCACCACCATGTTTGACAGTGGGGATGGTGTGTTGAGGGTGATGAGCTGTGTTGCTTTTACGCCAAACATATCGTTTTGCATTGTGGCCAAAAAGTTGGATTTTGGTTTCATCGGACCAGAGCACCTTCTTCCACATGTTTGTGTCTCCCAGGTGGCTTGTGGCAAACTTTAGACGAGACTTTTTATGGATATCTTTGAGAAATGGCTTTCTTCTTGCCACTCTTCCATAAAGGCCAGATTTGTGCAGTGTACGACTGATTGTTGTCCTGTGGACAGACTCTCCCACCTCAGCTATAGTTCTCTGCAGTTCATCCAGAGTGATCATGGGCCTCTTGGCTGCATCTCTGATCAGTCTTCTCCTTGTCTGAGCTGAAAGTTTAGAGGGACAGCCAGGTCTTGGTAGATTTGCAGTGGTCTGATACTCCCATTTCAAAATGATCGCTTGCACAGTGCTCCTTGGGATGTTTAAAGCTTGGAAAATGTTTTTGTATCCAAATCCGGCTTTAAACTTCTCCACAACAGTATTACGGACCTGCCTGGTGTGTTCCTTGGTCTTCATGATGCTCTCTGCGCTTTCAACAGAACCCTGAGACTATCACAGAGCAGGTGCATTTATACAGAGACTTGATTACACACAGGTGGATTCTATTTATCACCATCAGTCATTTAGGACAACATTGGATCATTCAGAGATCCTCGCTGAACTTCTGGAGTGAGTTTGCTGCACTGAAAGTAAAGGGGCCGAATAATTTTGCACGCACCACTTTTCAGTTTTTTATTTGCTAAAAAAGTTTAAAATATCCAATAGATTTCGTTCCACTTCACAATTGTGTCCCACTTGTTGGTGATTCTTCACAAAAAATAAAAATGTTATATCTTTATGTTTAAAGCCTGAAATGTGGCAAAAGGATGAAAAGTTCAAGGGGGCCGAATACTTTCGCAAGGCACTGTATGTATGTATTATTACTCTCCGTGTCTGCGTGGTACTCCGGTTTCCTCCCACGCCCCAATGGTGTGCGCGCCTTCGGCGCTTTGCACAGCATAAACTTGTTCAATATGTTTATTCACACATACTAAAATACATACACGGTATGTGTATGTACTATACTCTGTGTGGGTTTCCTCCGGGTTCTCCGGTTTCCTCCCATGCTCCAATTGCACGCTTTGGCGCAATACACAGTATAAACTATGTGTTTGTACAATCAGCACTTATCAATGTATTAGCTGCTGGAACATCCACTAAGGTGTCAGTTCTTTTTTTTTTTTTTTTGGGGTCGCCTTGACCGACCCGCTCTATATAGGTTTTTAAGGACTGCAGCAGAGGTCCTTTTTGGTCCGTCAGGGCACAGCTGTCCGTTATTCCTTTGTAGAGCATTTTTTTAAAAAGATATGTTTTTTTTCCCCATGAAGTTGACCCCCTGGTATCAGGGGTACCACTATCCCGATAGGGGGACACCTGCCTTTAGGAGGTGATCAGGAGCAGTGGCTCGGACCGTGTTCGCCACGCTGAGGTCAGCGTTGCGCTCGTTAGTGGCTGTGTCTCTGACACTCTGACACTCACTGAATAGGCATAACTTTTGTACCAGACAGTGGAGGAGCTTCAGCTTCCTCTAAAAGTTGTGACACTGACCGACCAGCAGGTGCGCTACCTGAGGGGGCTGATATACTGGTCCGCTGACAGAGTTTCTATGGCAGCTCTGACAGATTTGCCTTTCAATATATTGCGGTGTTTTTGAGGGTTGTCATACCCATACTGCCGCAGGACAGGTTTCAGGGATTCCACTCGAATCTATTCATGGTCCCAGAAGAGAATGGAGTCGTCCAATCTTAGGCCTCAAGGCCCTTAATGCCTTTGTGTAGCCTTTACGGTTTTTCCGGCCACGGAGTTTGCCAAGTGGTCTCTTCATACAAGATTGATGTTTTCTTTCTTGTTCACCGAATGGTTTCTTTGCCCTACCGTCTCGTCGGACTGCCCTGATGGGGCAGTTCAAGACTTGTTGGGGATTTGGAAATTCAGGATGGAGTCGGTTCGCTCCATCCAGGGGACCTTCTGAAGTCCCTGGACTTCAGGGACACGTGCTGGGTCCCCATATGCGACAGGCACCAAAGGTTCCTGCATTTAGCAGTCATGGGGAACTACTATTAATTTATGGTTCTTCCTTTTGACCTAGTGGTAGTACCAAGAGTTTCACCATGGTGCTCGCCCCGATTCTAGCCTTGCTGAGTCAGCGCGGCCATGTCATCGTTGGTTCTTTGCATTGTCTTCTTTTATAACCTGTTTCCAGGTTAGAATTAGAGGAAGACGTGTCTATAGTCAGTCAGACTCTCCAAGACTTCGGGTGGATGCTGTGCCTCCAGTTGTCGGTACTAGTTCAGACTCAGCGCCTAGAATATCTGGGGCTGGCTCTGTGCTCATCAGAGGCGAGAGTTTTCTCCCTCCAGAGAGGTTGCGGGTGCTCCAGGCTGCAGTGAGTTGGATCTCATGATGGCCTCCTTCGAGGCAGTACCGTTTGCCCAGGTCCACATTTGGAGGGGAGATTCTGTCCTATTGGAACACATCCCCATTGTCTCTGGATCATCAGATTCAGGTGAATCGCCTAGTCAGGGCCTCTCTGACTTGGTGGCTGACATTCCCGGCATTTCTGTCCGGGAAGTTTTTTCCTTCTTTTCTATTGAACTGGGATTACGATCCAGCCTCACAGGCTGAGGGGGGGGAGTCTGGGGGGTCCAGTGGGTCCAAGGTCGCTGGACTCTGGACGAATCCCGTCTGCCGGTCGATGTTCTTGTACTTCGGCCGATTAGGATGTGTCTCTCTTCGTAGTCGTGGAGACTACAAGGGCGCCCGATCAGGATCCAGTCGGACAATGCCACGGCTGTGGCTTATGTCAACCATCTGGACATCCTGCAGTAGACGGGTGTAGAACTCTAACTGGTGGACTATTTGAGTCGCCAGTTGCTGAACAAAGGGGGATGCTCATTCCATCCGGAGGGGTGTCTACTCCTTTTGCCGGAGGTGGACCTCTTGGCTTCTCGACTCAATCGCATGATGTCGAGATTCATGGCCAGGTTCAGAGATCCCTGGGCAGATGCGTCAGACGCGTTGGTGGCCCAGTGGGGTCAGTATCGGCTAATTTATGCCTATCCCCCACTGATGTTGCTTGCTCGTCTGGTCCTCAATGTGCAGATCGAGGGGATCCCGGTGATCCTAATCGTCCTCGGTACGCCGACTTCGTACGCCTGGTGGCAAACACACTGGCGGCTGCCAATGTGGGAGGACCTTCTGTCTCAAGGTCCCATACTTCATCCTGCCTTACAGCCGCTGGCCTTATGGTATGGCTATTGACAGCTAGGTACTAAGGGACCGAGGTCTTTCGGATTCGGTCATCTCGACCAGGCTGAGGGCACAAAAATCTTCCTCCTGGAAGATCTACCATAGCACTTGGAAGGCCTACATCTCCTTGTGCGTCCCGAGTGCCGTCCACGGACGTTTTCGGGTTTCGGGATCCTGCTGTTTTTTGCAGCATGGAGTGAATCAAAAGCTTGTTTTAAGCACCACGAAGGGTCAGTTTCAGCCTTGGCTGTTTTCTTTCAATGGCTTTTGTCGTCCCATTCCCCGGTGGGTACCTTTTGTACAGGAGGTTCGACTGGGGCTTTCCCCAATTAGACCACCTCTCCCTCCTTGGGATTTGAACCTGGTGCTCTCGGTTCTTCGGGAACCTCCCTTTGAGAACATCAGAGAGATTCTTCTCTTGATGTGATCTCAGAAGGTGGCCTTTCTAGTGGCCATTACTTCTGCAGAAGGGTTTCTAAATTGGCGGCCTTGCCTTGCAAGTCCCCATACTTGATCCTCCATAAGGATAAAGCGGTACTTAGTTTATTCCAAAGGTGGTTTCGGCTTTCCACCTGAATGAGGACATTGTACTTCCATCCTTGTGTCCTCGGTCTTCGCATCCCAGAGAGTCTGCGCTTCACACTTTAGAGGTGGTACGTGCCTTGCGGGTGTACCTGTCTGTTTCGGAAGTCTGGCTCGCTGTTTGTGTCGGTGTCTGGTCCACAAAAAGGCCTGTCGGTCTCGTCGGCCACCATTTTCCAGGTGGATCAGGTAGACCGTTGTGCGGGCCTATGCCCTTAGAGGCTCGCACCCTCCTTTCCGGTCACAGCGCTCCCAACCAGGGCAAATGGTGCTTCCTGGGCTTTCCGACATCAAGCGTCTCTCTCTCTCTCACAGGTGTGCAGGGCGGCGACTTGGTCGTCCGTGCACACTTTCTCCAACATTTTTCGAGGATGATGTGAGTGCATCTTCAGATGCTTCCTTCGGGCGCAAGGTTTTTCAGGCGACTGTTTAAGGTTGCAACGCCTCCGTTGAGGAGCTCTGATTGCTTGGGGTGAAATTGTTTTTTTGATTACTGTTCCCACCCCTCGTTTTTGACACTGCTTTGGGACGTCCCAACTGTCAAGACTTAAGAAGGCTGTGGACGAAAAGAGAATAGGATTTTTTGTACTCACCGTAAAATTATGTTCTCTGTCGTTCATGGACGGACACAGCACCCAACCCTCCTTTTTAGGTTTGTACTGCTTGTTCCGAACTGAGGCTGCATGCTGCAGGGCAGAGGGTTATGTCTGGAGGGACTGCCTCCTTGGCGGGGCTGTTCAACTCTGTTAACCACTTAGCAACCACCTGCCGACAAATAACGTCGACAAGGTGGTTGCTTAACTCTGGGAGGACGTTATATAACGTCCTCCCAGAATCGCGCTCCCGCGCGCCCCCTGGGGCGCGCACACGGGAATCTCCGTGACCGCCGGGTCTGATAGCGGCCGTTTACCACGTGATCGCTCCGTCAAATGACGGAGCAATCACTTGTAAACAGACCGGCGTCATGTGATGACGCCGGTTCCTCTCTCCTCTCTCTGTACCGATCGGTACGGTGTGAGAGGAGAGGGGAGGGAGCGGATCATGTCAGCTTCCTCCCCCATGTCAGATCATGTCAGCTGTGGGCTGGATCTGCAGTCACAGATCCAGCAATCCATCCATCCCTGCTCAGCCATCCCTGCAAAATACTCTGTAAAATACTCTGCAATACCCTGATGCAATACTCTGCAATACCCTGGTGCAATACTCTGCAATACCCTGGTGCAATACTCTGCAATACCCTGGTGCAATACTCTGCAATACTCTGCAATACCCTGCGCAATACTCTGCAATACCCTGCGCAATACTCTGCAATACCCTGCGCAATACCCTGGTGCAATACTCTGCAATACCCTGGTGCAATACTCTGCAATACCCTGGTGCAATACTCTGCAATACCCTGGTGCAATACCCTGCGCAATACTCTGCAATACCCTGCGCAATACTCTGCAATACCCTTCGCAATACCCTGCGCAATACTCTACAACAGGGATATGCAATTAGCGGACCTCCAGCTGTTGCCAAACTACAAGTCCCATGAGGCATAGCGAGACTCTGACAGCATCAAGCATGACACCCAGAGGCATGATGGGACTTGTAGTTTGGCAACAGCTGGAGGTCCGCTAATTGCATATCCCTGCTCTGCAATACTCTGCGCAATACTCTGCGCAATACTCTGCGATACCCTGCGCAATACTCTGCAATACCCTGCGCAATACTCTGCAATACCCTGCGCAATACCCTGCACAATACTCTGCAATACCCTGCACAATACACCCTGCGCAATACTCTGCAATACTCTGCACAATACCCCGCCATACTCCGCAATGCCCTGCCATACTCCGCAATGCCCTGCCATACTCCGCAATGCCCTGCCATACTCCGCAATGCCCTGTAATACTCCGCAATGCCCAGCAATACCCGGCAATGCCCAGCAATACCCGGCAATACTCTGCAATAACCACTTCCCGCCCGTCATATGACGTCCTTGACTTTGTGCGGGGATATCTGAATGATGGGTGCAGCTACAGGCATCATTCAGATATTAGCTTTTTCAGCCAGCGATTCCCTACACCATAACAACAATCATAGGGGCTGTTCCGCCGCTTGATCATTCTTACGGGAGGCGAGAGGGGATGTCCCCCGCCACCCTCCGGTGCTTCTACCGACTCACCGCTATGATCAAAGCCAGGATTGTTTTTTTTTTTGTTTTTTTCAGGCTTCCCAGCCTAGAGGTGAGATGTGGGGTCCTATTGACCCCATATCTCACTGTAAAGAGGACCTGTCATGCCATATTCCTATTACAAGGGATGTTTACGTTCCCTGTAATAGGTATAAAAGTGATCAAAAAAAATTTTGGGGCGGAAAAACATGTCAAACTAAAATAAATAAAGTAAAATGAACAATAAAAATAATTATTTTTTTTTGAAGCGCCCCTGTCCCCGTGAGCTCGCATACGTAAGTCCCGCCCACATATGAAAACGGTGTTCAAACCACACATGTGAGGTATCGCCACGAACGTTAGAGCGAGAGCAATAATTCTGGCCCTAGACCTCCTCTGTAACTCAAAACATGTAACCAGTAAAAATATTTAAAACATCGCCTATGGGGCGGGCGGGAAGTTTGGCGCCATTCCACGAGCGTGTGCAATTTTGAAGGGTGACATGTTGGGTATCTATTTACTCGGCGTAACTTCATCTTTCACATTATGTAAAAACATTGGGCTAACTGTACTGTTTTTTTTTTTTTAGCACAAAACATTTTTTTTCCGTAAAAAACGCGTTAAAAAAATTGCTGCGCAAATATCGTGCGAGATAAAAAGTTGCAACGACCACCATTATATTCTTGAAGGTCTTTGCTAAAAAAACATATATAATGTTTTGGGGTTTCATTGTAATTTTCTAGCAAACAAATGATGATTTTTTTACATGTAGTTGAGAAATGTCAGAATTGGCCTGGGTGCTCCAGAACGCCTGATGGTGCTCCCTGCATGTTGAGCCTCTGTATGTGGCCACGCTGTGTAAAAGTCTCACATATGTGGTATCGCCATACTCGGGAGTAATAGCAGAATGTGTTTTGGGGTGTAATTTGTGGTATGCATATGCTGTGTGTGAGAAATAACCTGCTAATATGACAATTTTGTGAAAAAAAAAAAGAGAAAAAAAAAATCTTGAAGAATTGTGGGAAAAAATGACAACTTAAAAAAACTCACAATGCCTCTTTCTAAATACCTTGGAATGTCTTCTTTCCAAAAAGGGGTCATTTGGGGGGTATGTGTACTTTTCTGGCATGTTAGGGTCTCAAGAAATTAGATAGGCCGTCAGTACTTCAGGTGTGATCAATTTTCAGATATTGGCACCATAGCTTGTGGACTCTATAACTTTTACAAAGACCAAATAATATACACCAATTTGTACTTATTTTTACCAAAGATATGTAGCAGTATAAATTTTGGCCAAAATTTATGAAGAAAAAATTGTAATTTGCTAAATTTTATAACAGAAACGAAAAAATAATCATTTTTTTACAGAATTTTCAGTCTTTTTTCTCTTATAGCGCAAAAAATAAAAAACCCAACGGTGATTAAATACCACCAAAAGAAAGCTCTATTTGTGTGAAAAAAAGGACAAAAAATTCATATAGGTACAGTGTTGTATGACTGAGTAATTGTCATTCAAAATGTGAGAGCACCGAAAGCTGAAAATTGGTCTGGTTATTAAGGGGGTTTAAGTGCCCAGTGGTCAAGTGGTTAAAGTAACATGTATTGAAACATCTAACATGTCTGCCAAGTGCTCTCCTATGAACAGGAACATAACCCAACTGTCAAGACTTAAGAAGGCTGTGTCCGTCCATGGACGACAGAGAAAAGGATTTTACGGTGAGTACAAAAAATCCTATTTTTTTTTTCTGCATATAAGTTGGTGGGTATGCAAAGGCAGCTTAGCAGTACCTCTAATGCAAGCTGGAAACATGCTGTATTTTTCCATCCACAGAAGCCATGAGACCAAGTTCACAATTTTGTGCTGTGTTGAGGCATGCACATTAAACACTTCAAAGGGGGACATTTCTGACATTTTTCACATGCATGTAAAAATCTGCATTTTTGTTATTCAGATAAAATTTATTAGAACATATGCTCATGAAATATTAGAACATATGTTCATGAAATATGACATTAGAATCCCACAGGCTAACATGAGCTCAATCAGATGATCAAATTACAGTTTGCACGTAATCATGTAAGGAGCTCACAGATGAGCAGTATCCAGCAAAGGGCAGTGATAAAACAACAAGTAAATTATATACTTTCCTATGTATTTACTAATGCTAGTATCATAAGTATTATAAATCAGAGTGAAGTTCCATTTTATTAGCAACTACTGCCAACCATAAGCTTTGTATATGCGTACAGGACCAAACCATATGAATAAATTTCCCCACTTCCTGGCAAGATTTTGGGCACATCTCATAAACAGTAGGAGAGATAGCCGATGATCTGAGGGGTGTAAAAATACTCTATGAAAAAATTTAGCTGAATAAAGCAATCTCTAACAAATCTTGAGGGGAGGGTTCTTCTGAATCCTTTCTTATGCCTAATACACGCGACCGGTTTTCCCGGCAGGAAAACTGCCATGATCGTTTTTCGCCAGGAAAAACGGCCGTGTGTATGCTAAATTGCAGTTTTCCCGGCAGGAAAACTGCAGCGAATTGCGGCTGGAAAAAAGAGAACATGTTCTCTATTTTCCTGCCGCGATTCCCAGCGGTCTTTTTCCTGGCAGTTTACCTATGGGAAACACTGCGAGGGAGCATACACACGGCCGGGATTTCCGGCCAAAGCTGTCATGGCAGTTTTCCTGCCGGGAAAACCAGCCGTGTGTACAGGGGGAAGTTAACCGAGCAGTTTCTCAGTTTTCATCCCGGGATTCCCGGCAGTCTTTTTACCGCCGGGAATCCTGGTCGTGTGTATGAGGCATAATCTGTTAATTTTGGAATATCCCTGCAACAGGCATGAGATATAATTGAGTGACCTTGGTAGTATCTTTGCAGGTAATCCTCAGGAACAAGGAAGACAAATTTCTGCCTATATTGCAGCAGGCTTAAAGGGGTTGTAAACCCTCGTGTTTTTTTCACCTTAATGCATCCGCCGAGGGACCCCAGAAGAGGATGATCAAAACGAGCTGCACAGTGGAGGTAAGTATGATTATGTTTGTTATTTAAAATAAAAACACAAAGGTTTACAATCACTTTAAAGTCTCTACTGAATGGGAAGCTCAAGTGATGGAATCAGAAAATTGCAATTGTACCATGTGTCCAAGCAGTAAAAACATGAATAACACTCTGAAAGGAAGCTAAAATTGACGTCTCAACTCATTAAAGGGAAGGAGACGTCGATCAGGCATGATTTGACGCAAAGTCCGGATGCTATACCAGGCCTAAACCCCGTGGGTCTGGCACGGACCTTAAATGCGGTAGAGAGGAAATACCCCACAGTGGGGAGAGATAGTGTGTGGTTCACTCAGGGCCGCAGTAACCTTTTGCCAGACCAACACTGTTTTCATGGGAGCAGTGATTCAGGTTTGATCAGAGCCCCCTATACACTAAATTAATAAGCTCCAATTATGAGCCCAGCAGCACCGCCTCCAAATTCACTGCAGGGTTGGTTTGCTCATGGGCAAATTAAATAAACGTGTGGTGGTTTTGGATTCCCCTTATTTATTATAAATATGTATTAACTTGTCTATGCCTATAACAGGGATATGCAATTAGCGGACCTCCAGCTGTTGCCAAACTACAAGTCCCATGAGGCATAGCGAGACTCTGACAGCAGCAAGCATGACACCCAGAGGTAGAGGCATAATGGGACTTGTAGTTTTGCAACAGCTGGAGGTCCGCTAATTGCATATCCCTGGCCTATATTTAGCTAGTCTATCAAAGATCTGATAAAATTAATGGTGATGGTACATTAACAAGGTTAGCTATAAAAATAAACACACTGCTTAAATAAGCAAGGATCAATTTTTTTCCCAAGAAAGTAGGAATGCTAACATAAAACACTAAACAAAATATTACAGAGCATATAAAACAGAAGAACATAATTTATTCTTTACGTAAGGTCGTGCTCTGTATCCAGGTAGCTTTCAGATGGGCTCAATGGGGCAAGAGGAAGTCACTCCAGCTGGCCAGTACTTTTAAAGCCCACTCAGACACCACCCACACAAACACCCATTACCAGCTTATTTAGCTTTCTGACAAATTAAAATCTATCAGAGGCCGTCTTCTTCTCTTGCCGTCCTCCAGGAAGCATGTTGTAATCTCCACTAGGGGCAGCAAATAGTCCATGAATCACTGATTCTTACCTGGGTCATCTTTCAGTAACAGTTGGCTTTTGCTGTTCTGTAACTCAGGAAATGAGTAACAGCAGCTGATGGCTGAAGCTTTGTTTGCAGTCATGGTAATCGGGCACTTCAATCTCCATTACACCAGGTGGTTTGAAGCCAAGCTCTACTCCCCCCCTTGCAATACGCCGCCTGATCTGGCTAAAGGGCTGGTCTGCGGACCAGACTTCCAAGAAAGCCCTGTTGGATCTGCCTTTTAAGGGCGACATACTTTTTGGGGCTTCTCTGGATGACATCATCAAGGATGCCACAGGAGGTAAAAGCACTTTGCTTCCCCAAACTAGCAAGGGTAGGGGGCCACGCCAAGGGCAAGGGCCCTCCTTTACTGCACGCAGGCCGAAAAGGCGCCTGCCCTAGGACAAAAGCGTCCTTGGTCCCGCAAACCCAACAAGCCTGCGGACAAATCTGCGTCCGCATGAAGGTCCGCCCCCACCCAGCTCTCGGGTGGGGGGACGTCTTCGCAAATTTGCGACTCAGTGGACAGCTCTAGTCTCCGACAGGTGGGTTTGCGAAGTAATCTCCTCAGGCTACAAGATGGAATTTCTCTCTTGTCCACCGGACAGGTTCATCACCTCCAATCTCCAGCTACTACCGACCCATCGGGAGGCCCTGTATGGGGCGGTCCAGGGTCTACTGGAACGCAGGGTAGTTGTTCCAGAACAGGAACGAGGTCAGGGTTTTTACTCAAATCTGTTCATTGTGCCGAAGAAGGAGGGGGTTCGTCCAATCTTGGATCTCAGAGCCCTCAATTGCTTTGTGAAAGTACAAAGATTTCGGATGGAGTCGGTTCAATCTGTAGTCACGGCTCTCCATCCGGGGGACTTTCTGGCCTCCTTGGACATCAAGGACGCATACCTGCATGTCCCCATATACTCCAGACACCAGAGGTTTCTGCGATTTGCTATCGGGAAGAACCACTACCAGTTTGTGGCCCTCCCGTTTGGCCTTGCCTCAGCACCCAGGACGTTCACCAAGGTGCTCGCTCCGATTCTGGCACTTCTAAGACAGCGGGGTATCGCTATCATGGGCTACTTGGACGACCTACTGAAGGCCCCTTCAAGCTCAGAATTAGAGGTAAGCGTGTCTATTATCTGTCAGACTCTTCGAGACTGTGGTTGGATACTAAACACGCAAAAGTCAGTATTGGTGCCCACTCAACGCCTAGTGTACCTGGGGTTGATTCTGGATTCCTCAGAGGCAAAGGTATTCCTCCCTGTGGAGAAGTTGCAGACCCTCCGGGCTGCAGTACAGCAGCTGACTTCCAGGGTTTGGTCGTCACTCCGTTTTTGCATGTGAGGGTTGGGCCTCATGGTAGCCTCCTTCGAGGCGGTCCCATATGCTCAATACCACACTCGAGTGTTACAGAAGGAAGTTCTGTCCAGATGCCCTTCATCTCTGGATTATCAAATCCGAGTGAGCCACCTAGTCAGGAGATCCTTGGTATATGGTGGCTGACAGCACCGGCTCTAGTGGTCGGGAAGTCATTTCTTCCGGTTTACTGGATAGTGATCACAACGGACGCCAGCCTTACAGGTTGGGGGGGGAGTCTGGGGTGTTCAGTCGGTGCAAGGTCGCTGGACCCTAGAGGAAGCCCTCCTGCCGATCAATGTCCTGGAGATCCGGGCGATCGGGCTGTGCCTCTTCAAATGGTCTCAGAGGCTGCAAGGGCATCCAGTCAGACAACGCCACAGCAGTGGCATATGTCAATCATCAAGCAGGAACAAGAAGCTCAGCTGCAGCATCGGAGGTCGCTCGCATCCTGAAGTGGGCAGAGAGGAGCGTACCGGCACTGTCGGCCGTGTACATTCTGGGTGTGGAAAACTGGCAGGCGGACTACCTGAGCCGCCAGATGCTGGACCAGGGAGAATGGTCCTTACACCCGGAGGTGTTCCAACTCCTCTGCCAAAGATGGGGCACACCAGACGTAGATCTTCTGGCTTCCTGACTCAATCGGAAGGTATTGAGGTTTGTGGCCCGGTCAAGAGACCCATGGGCAGACGCAACGGACGCGTTGGTGGCATCGTGGGGTCAGTATCGGCTAATCTATGCCTTCCCTCCCTTAAGGCTTCTTCATCTTCTGCTCCGCAGAGTGGAGGCAGAGGGAATTCCAATGATCCTAATCGCTCCAGATTGGCCTCAGCGTCCTTGGTACGCCGATCTAGTACGTCTGGTAGCAGACGTCCCCTGGCGCCTACCACTACGGAAGGACCTGCTATCGCAAGGTCCCATGCTCCATCCTGCTTTACAGTCACTGGCTTTAACGGCATGGCTGTTGAGAACCAGGTACTAAGAGACCGGGGCCTATCAGATTCAGTAATCTCTACTATGAGAAGTGCTCGGAAACCGTCCTCTAGGAAGGTTTATCACCGCACTTGGAAGGCCTAGATCTCCATGTGTGAGGAAATGAAATGGCATCCGCGTACTTATTTGGTTTCCAGAATCCTGCTGTTTTTACAGCATGGGGTGGACCAAAGGCTTGCCTTAAGTACGATTAAGGGACAGATATCTGCCCTGGCTGTCTTTTTTCAGCGACCCCTGGCGACTCACTCTCTCGTGAGTACATTTGTGCAGGGGGTTCGACATGTGGCCCCTCCGGTCCGTCTCCCACTACCTCCGTGGGACTTGAACCTGGTCCTCTCGGTGCTTCAGAAGGCACCGTTTGAGAATATTAGAGATATTCCCCTGTTGACACTTTCTCAGAAAGTGGTCTTTCTGGTGGCTGTTACGTCAGACGAGTCTCTGAGCTGGCAGCCTTGTCCTGAAAGGCTCCCTATTTGATTTTCCACAAGGATAAGGTGGTGCTGCGGCCGCAGCCTTCCTTTCTTCCGAAGGTCGTTTCGGCTTTTCATCTCAACGAAGACATTGTACTTCCATCCTTGTGTCCTCACCCGTCGAATCCTAAGGAGTCGGTGTTGCATTCCTTGGACGTTGTCCGAGCTTTGAGAGTATACCTACTTCCCTGTTCCGGAAGTCAGACTCACTGTTTGTTTCGGTGGCTGATCCCAAGAAGGGCCAAGCAGTCTCGTCGGCCACCATCTCTAGGTGGATCCAACAGATAGTAATCCAGGCTTACGCCTTAAAGGGTCAAACGCCCCCCTTTCTGGTAACGGCGCATTCGACCAGGGCAATAGGTGCCTCTTGGGCTTTCCGACATCAAGCGTCTGTTTCCCAATTATGTAAAGCGGCGACTTGGTCGTCCGCTCACACTTTCACAAAATTCTACAAAGTTGATGTAGGTGCATCTTCGGATGCCTCTTTCGGCCGCAAGGTTTTGCAAGCGGCTATTTAGAGTTGCAACGCCTCCGTTGGAGGAGTGCTGTTTTGTGTTTGGGGTGAAGTTTATTTTTATGCTGTTACCACCCCTCGTTTTTTCTCTGACACTGCTTTGGGACGTCCCACTTTGTCAATAGAGAGGCTGTGTCGGTCCATGGACGAAAGAGTAAATAGGATTTTTTACTCACCATAAAATCCTTTTCTCTGAGTCCATGGACCGACACAGCACCCACCCCTCCTTTTAAAGCGGAGCTCCGCCGGAAAAAAAATATTAAAAGCCAGCAGCTACAGCTACAGCAGCTGCTGGCTTTTAATATATGGACACTTACCTGTCCTGGAGTCCAGCGACGTCCGCAGCAGAGGACGAGCGACCGCTCGTCGCTCTGCTGCTCCCTCCGCCATCCTCGCTGAGGGAACCAGGAAGTGAAGCCCTGCGGCCTCATGCCCGGTTCCCTACGGCGCATGCGCGAGTCGCGCTGCGCCATTCTGATTGGTGCTCCTGTGTTCTGGGAGCCGAGTGTCTCCCAGAACACCAAGGGAAGTCTGCGGGAAGTGACGTAACTCCCGCAGATTCCCGGAGAGAGGACTCCCGGATGTGGGTGAAAATACCTGTCTTAAACAGGTATCTTCACCCCCCTGAAAGGTGTCAATTGTGACACCGGAGGGGGGGAGGAATCCGATCCGCAGAAGTGAAAAATTAGGGTGGAGCTCCACTTTAAGTTTGTACTGCTTTTTGACGAACTGATCTGCGAGATGCAGACTGAGGTGATATACCCAGAGGGTCCGCCCCCTGGGCGGTACTGTAGAGGGTGTGATGCAACACTTTTTACAAGTTTTCTGCCTAGTCACTCCTAATTAACGGATAATACCCACTTTGTCAATAGAGAGGCTGTGTCGGTCCATGGACTCAGAGAAAAGGATTTTACGGTGAGTAAAAAACCCTATTTTCTCTTATCGTCCATGGACTGACGCAGCTCTAATACTGAAACACGTGGGTATATGTCCCTGCTTGCAGGAGAAGATTTAGGCAGAATGTTAGATGTTAGAAACATACATTCTAGAACAAACCAGAGCTGAACAGCCCTGCCCAGGGGGGCGGTCCCTCCGGACATAACCCTCCTACCTGCAGCCAGCAGCCTCAGTTTTTTTTCTGCCTAGCAGAAGGAGAAGACGTGGCTCTCTCAGGAGCCAGTCTCCTGGAAGATTTTATTTTTTTATTCCTTTGAGAATTTTATTTTATTTTTGAGACCTTCAATCAACTGTCGGCTGGGCAACAGGTTGGGTACACTAGTATCCTCGTAGTCTTCCCTGTCCGACCATCGAGCGTGCTGATCCTCGCCTTGTGTGCGTGAGACTCAGTTCACGACATGCCTCATGACTCCAGGGGTGGCCGGTGGGCTTTTATGCTCCCGCGGTCCTCACAAGATTGAACAGTGCCTGCTGTATCTTTTGCGGTGGACCAGGCCGACAGCTACTCGGTACTACTCTGATAGGTCTGTCTGAAACACACCAGTGGGTCCCCCTGGGACAGGTAAGTAGTCTCTCCTGCATCAGGTGAGTACATGCTGGCTGTGTTTCTCTGTATGTTTTTTTTTCCCTGTCTCCCCCCCTTATGCTGCTCTCTGCACCCTAATCTGGCGCTGAGCTGTGTGGGGGTACCTGGGGGTCACTCTGGCCTAGCGGGGGGGCGCTCATGTCTGTGTGCTGAGGCTGAGAAAACGTGGGGTGTTTGGAGACGCCATTAGGCGCTTTGGCTGTAATTTTGCTGCGCTCGGTGGCCATCTTGCCGCGGATCAATGGCGTAGAATTACACGCGGCCGGCGTCCATTTTCTTGAAGCCGCGGCTCTTTCACTTTTGTTTTTGGCCTCTATCGCCGCTGCTGTGGCGCGAATCTACTCACACTCTACTCAGGCTTCACTCGCGCTGGCAGTGCGGTGCATACAGCGGAGCTGAGCGGTCCTCTAAAGGGGTTGGTGGGTCCTCTGGGTATCCCCTCCTCAGTCAGCACAGCCAGTGGGTGGACTGTTTATTCACTTTATTGTGCATAAGGTCTCAGAGGGTGGCAAGTATGGAGTCTGGTTTACCTGCTTCCCCACTCTTGTCAGAGGCAACAGGCAGTGCTCCTGCACAGTCCTGGAATCATTCCTTGTCAGGATGGAAGCGGTGTGTGAGCAAGGGAGCTATAAGCGCCCTCTCCCCACACAATCTCCACATGGGGAGTGCTCTGATTCAGATATGGGCCTAGCTGCTGCTGCTCAGGACCCTGGCTCTGAATATTTTAATGTTTTTGAACAGGACATTCCTTGTGAGGAAGACTCCAGTTCTGAGTCAGTAAATGACAGGGCGCTTGTAAGTGAACTCATTGATGCTGTGAGGGACACTCTCAAGCTGGATGCTGTGGCTGAGGTACCTCAGGCGGACGCTGTCTCCTTTGGTTTTTTCAAGATTTTCTTTTACACAGCTTAGTCACTGTTTCCTCACACACTGTGTCAAGAGCAGCCTGGATGATACAGTGGTTCACAGTGCCCCCCCCCCCTCCCGGTCGGTGCAGCATGGTGGGGGGGGGGGACTTTATTCATTTTTCTTTTTCGTACATCACGGGACACAGAGCGACTTAGTCATTACTAATGGGTTATATAGTTTACCTTCAGGTGCTGGCACTGGCAACTTCCAAACCGGAAGTACCCTCCCCTATATAAGCCCCTCCCATCCGGGAGCACCTCAGTTTTTTGCCAGTGTCTAAGGTGTTGGCCAAAGAGTAACATGTGTTTTCCTGGGCTTGCGTACAGGTTCTTTTACGGGCCTTAGTAAGCTGTTCCGGATCCCACCAAAAAAGCTTCATAGCTAAACGGTCGGTACCCGGGCCTTGCAACAGAAGAGCAAGGTTTTGCCTGTAATGCCTCTCTTAGGAGGGCTGGACCCTGGGATCCAGAGCTCTGGTCATACCCACGACCAAGATGTTTTCTGTGCAGGGTGCTATACAGGTCCAGGGGAGTGGAATCCTTGGGAACCCGGTCCCTGAAGGTTTAATTACAATGCCTGCCGTGATAGGTGAAGTTTGGGCTTCTGTGGACCAAACAGAGTCCTGCGGCGGGGAACAGGTAAGTGGGGGCCCCCAGGAACTTGGTTCTATTGGGGGACCCCCAAGCCTAATTTGTCTTTCTGTCTGTTACCTAATGGTATTCCCGCTAATATCTGTGTATGCCTGTAACTACTGGAGTAGTCAAGAAAAAAAAAAAAAAAGAGGACCGCGGTACCTGTGTTAAACCACTAGAGGCCGCTGTGGTCCATTTTTTCTTGTCCTGTGGATCTTTGGTTTTCTCAAGTCAAAAGATCCAGGCAGTTGGTAAGTTCTCTGTGGGAATCCACTTCCTCTGCCCTGTTGCTGCGCTCATCCACCGCACAGGCCCTCCGGCAAAAAGGGCCCTGGCTCCTAGTCCCTGCTTGGTTTCGAAAAGGGCGCCAATGGCGCACGGGCGTGCACGCGCCTCCTATGAAAAAAAAGGGGCGGGGCGGGTGGATGACGCTCGATGTGCGCCGCGGCGCTTCTGCGCATGTGCAGGCGTCCCAGCATGTGTAAAAGACACAGTACAAGTGTCAGCTGGATGCAAGCAGAGCTAGCAACAAAACGGTGGTACACAGAGGCGGTTGATGCAGGCATCCCCATAGAAAGACACTTTAGTGGACACCAGCTGGTATATAGCAGCAACTGTGTTAGACTATTACCAGCAAAATTGGTGTATGACGACGGGAATACCTCAGCTTTGTGCTTATAGGATATGTCGTCCAGACGCTCTGGAAATAAATCTTCCAAGAAGCGAAAGGGGTCTCCGTCGGGCTCTGAGGATTTTGGGCATGCTGTACTGCGCCAATCTCCCCTGAAATTTCAGAGGTCAGTAGCCGTAGGAACCCCGCAGGAGTACCTGGTACTGCGGCTGTCCCCAGTCCACCTGCTCCTGTATATATAACAGAGGAGGTTTTATCCTCAACTCTGGGAGGATTGGAAGAGAGATTAACAGCATTGATCGCTGCTTCCCTGTCACAGGAAAAGCGCGTCCGATCTCCGTCTCCTCCTGCAGAGTGCCTGTTAGTGGAGGAACAGTCCCAGAGATCGACCTACCTGAAGGGGATCAGGTGAGGTTGATAAAGTTATAGAGGAATCAACAGTGGAAGAACCTTTCTCAGCATCTCAGGCTGAAAGATTATGGGTTCAGCCTCTGACTAACATGGTCCGAGCAGCATTTTAAATGCCTCTGGCGGAACCATCAACCACTACTGTCTCCTCGCTGGGGTCGCTGAAAGCTCCCCAGACTGTCTGTTACTTCCCAATCCACCCTTTATTGGAAGGGCTTATTTACCAGGATTGGGAGCATCCTGTAAAATATTTACTCCCCCCAAGAGATTTCCAGTGATCTATCCCATGGAGGATAAGTTCATAAAAAAAAAAAAATGGAGGGTCCCTACAGTGGACACAGCCATCTCTTGTGTAAATAAATCACTGACATGTCCAGTAGATAATGTTCCAATGTTCAAAGACCCAATAGATAAAAAATTGGAGTCTTTACTAAAATCTGCTTTCTCTACAGCAAGCATGGTGACACAACCTGCAGTAGCAGCGATTGGAGTCTGCCAAGCAATGAAAGATCAGTTGAAACAAGTCTTAAGGGACTTACCAGATCAGCAGGCTCTTGCCCTAGCTGACCTACCTAGAGCCTTGTGTTGCGGTGGACGCCATAAAGGATACAATCCAACAGGCATCCCGCTTTACGCTGTCTGTAGACATATGCGTAGACTTCTATGGCTCAAAAACTGGTCTGCTGAAGCTCCCTGTAAGAAATTGCTGATTAGCTTCCCATTTCATGGAGAACGCTTATCTGGAGATGATCTGGACAAATATATCCAGAAAACTTCTGCCGGTAAAAGTACACTCTTGCCGGTTAAGAACAAGGGTAGAAGTCCTTCTTTTAAGAGGCCTACTGCTCCAGTCCCTGGCACATCGGCTGTGAAAGAGTTCCGACGACCTCCGCGGTCAAATCCAGGGGGCAGAAATCAGGAACAATCACAGGGTAACAAGAAACCCTGGGTCAAGAGAGGTACAAAACCTCCCCCCAAGTCATGAAGGGTTGCCCCCACTCAATCGGGTGAGGGGAAGACTTCAGTTGTTCACAGAGACCTGGCGGGACACCATCAGAGACAGATGGGTGATCTCCGCAGTAAGTCTGGGATACAGGCTGGAGTTAAAAGACATTCCTCCTGCCCATTTTTAAAGGTCAAACGTGCCAAGCGATCCCCAGAAGAGTGGATCCCTCCTTCTGGCACTAGAGCAACTATTGCTCCAAGGGTAATCATGAAGGTTCCCTTGGAAGAAAGTGGGTTCGGGTTTTACTCGAACCTTGTCACAGTCCCCAAACCAAATGGGGACATGAGGCCCATATTAAATATAAAAGTGCTAAACAAGTTCCTACATATCAGGACTTTTTCGGATGGAGTCGATCCGATCGGTGGCCACCGCCCTACAAGGGCAGGAATGGTTAGCCTCGATCGACATAAGGGATGCTTATTTGCATATTCCCATCTGTCCGGCCCACCAGAAATTTCTACGCTTTGCAGTAGAAGGGCGCCATTTTCAGTTCAGAGCCTTACCTTTCGGTCTGGCCACAGCACCACGAGTGTTCACAAAAATTCTGGCCCTACGATTGGCCAAACTAGGAACACAAGGTGTAACGATTATGGCATATCTAGACGACTTGTTGCTGATAGACCACTCAGTGAAAAAAACTAGAAGTGGTCGTTCACAAGATAATCAAGTATCTGGAATCTCACGGTTGCATTATCAACCGAGACAAGTCAGCCCTAAAACCAGTCAAAAGTCTGGAATACTTGGGGGCTAAGACTGGATTCAAATCAGAGAAAGATTTTCTTACCTCCAGAGAAGGTGTCGTCTTTGAAAGATTTGACCCACTTAGTGGGTACAAAAAAGAAAACAATCCATACGCCTGTGTATAAGGCTGCTGGGAAAAATGGTGGCTTCATTCGAAGCAGTACCCTACGGTCAATTCCATTCAAGGAACTTGCAGAGGGCCATACTGTCAGCCTGGAACAAAAAAGTTCAGGCTTTAGACTTACCAATGTACCTGTCCCCTTCCGTTCGCAAGAGCCTCCATTGGTGGTTGGTGCCCCAGAATCTGGAAAAAGGGAAACCCTTCAGTCCGGTTTCTTGGAAGGTGGTCACTACAGATGCCAGCCTCATAGGCTGGGGGGCAGTACTGGAGCAATGGTCTCTCCAGGGCAAGTGGTCAGAAGCAGAGAAGGCCCTGCCCATCAATCTCTTAGAGATACGAGTAGCCCGGTATGCCCTAGTAGCATGGACATCCAAACTCCAAGGGTCACCTGTCAGAATTCAATCAGACAATGCCACAGCAGTGGCATATATCAATCACCAGGGTGGCACCAGGAGTCGTGCAGCCCAGAGGGAAGCGAATTGCATCCTGGAATGGGCAGAAAGGTATGTCACAGCCATATCCGCGGTTTTCATCCCAGGAGTGGAAAATTGGAGAGCGGACTTTTTAAGTCGCCAGCAATTATGCCCGGGGGAATGGTCTCTTCACCCCGAGGTTTTCCAGGCAATATGCCAGCGGTGGGGAACACCGGATGTAGATCTGCTAGCATCCAGATTCAACGCAAAGGTGGACAGATTTGTGTCTCGCACAAAGGATCCCCTAGCTTGCGGTTCGGATGCCCTAGTGTTCCCTTGGGATCAGTTCAAGCTGATATATGCATTCCCACCGCAATTAATCCGCAGAATCAGGGTAGAAAAGAAACCAGTGATTCTGGTGGCTCCAGCGTGGCCCCGAAGGGCATGGTACGCGGAGATTGTAAAAATGTCAGTGGGAAGTCCTTGGACCCTCCCACATCGTCCGGACCTGCTTTCGCAAGGACCGATATACCACCCTTCCTTACCAGCCCTAGCTTTGACGGCCTGGCTATTGAAGCCCACATTCTGAAAAAGAGAGGGCTCTCTAATCCTGTGGTATCTACCATGATCAATGCCAGGAAGCCGGTATCCAGGCAGATCTATTATAGGATCTAGAAGGCGTACATCACGTGGTGTGAGGCCAAGAAATGGCATCCACGTAAGTACGTAATAGGTAGGATTCTGGACTTCCTACAGTGGGCTGTACATAGGAAGCTTGCCTTGAGTACTATCAAGGGTCAGACGGCCTTGTCAATATTTTTTCAAAGGCCCTTGGCTTTGCATTCATTAGTCAAAGCTTTCATACAAGGAGTGATGCGTATTAGCCCTCCGGTTAGTATTCCCATATGTCCATGGGACTTAAACCTGGTTCTGTTGGTTCTACAGAAACAACCATTTGAACCATTGCGGCACATTTCCTTGGTTCTTTTCACCAGGAAATTGATTTTCTTAGTAGCCATTTGTTCGGCTAAAAGAGTATCGGAATTAGCCGCCCTGTCCTGTAAGGAGCCATATTTGGTTGTCCATAAGGACAGAGTAGTATTACGTCCTCATCCAGCCTTCTTCCTAAGGTGGTATCGAGGTTCCATTCTTCCTTCCTTTTTCCCCAAACCTAGTTTGGTAGAGGAAAAGTTATTGCATTCTTTGGATGTAGTAAGAGCAGTTAAAGCTTATCTTAAAGCCACTGCTCAGATTCGTAGAACGGATACTTTGTTTGTTCTGCCGTAAGGCCCCAGAAAGGGTCAGGCAGCATCAAAAATCTACTTTAGCCAAGTGGATTCGACAGGTCATAATGCAAGCCTATGGCTTGAGAAGGAGACCGCCTCCGTTCAAAGTTAGGGCGCACTCCACAAGAGCAGTTGGAACTTCATGGGCAGTGCATCACCAGGCCTCCCTGGCTCAAGTCTGTAAGGCCACAACATGGTCCTTAGTACACACGTTTACTAGATTCTACCAGGTAGACGTCAGAAGTCAGGAGGATGTCGCCTTTGGGCGCAGTGTGTTGCAGGCCGCAAAAGAGCCTCATGCCTGATGGCGCCCAGCTTATGTATAGTGTATCCCTCCCCTCATTGGGCATTGCTTTGGGACGTCCCATTAGTAATGACTAAGTCGCTCTGTGTCCCGTGATGTACGAAAAAGAAAGAGGGATTTTTATAACAGCTTACCTGTAAAATCCTTTTCTTGGAGTACATCACGGGACACAGAGCTCCCACCCCTCTTTTTGGGACACTTATTGCTTTGCTACAAAACTGAGGTGCTCCCGGATGGGAGGGGCTTATATAGGGGAGGGTACTTCCGGTTTGGAAGTTGCCAGTGCCAGCACCTGAAGGTAAACTATATAACCCATTAGTAATGACTAAGTCGCTCTGTGTCCCGTGATGTACTCCAAGAAAAGGATTTTACAGGTAAGCTGTTATGAAAATCCCTTTATTTCTCTAGTCCCTGTGAGCTTTGTGTGATGTCTCTGAGGCAACAACAGGGTCTCTGCACCTGTGGTTCCCCGCCATTTCCTGGGGAACGCTCTGAGCTCTGACAGGACCGCGGTCTGAGGTGTCGGAGGTTTCCTTTTACCTGCATGCTGCTTCGGCAGCACGTTTAAGCAGGTTGGAACGATACAGAGAAGTTTATGCGCCTCAGCGCCATGATTTAAACTTATCTTATAACTTTACACTGGGTACATTCACAGTGTATGTATGTGTTATTGGTCTCTGTGTCTGCGTGGGTTTCCTCCCACAATCCAATGCTGTGTCTTCAGTGCCATACACGATATAAACATGCACAATATGTTTATACACGACTCCAAATACATTCACAGTATATGTATGTATTATACTCTGGGTCGGCGTGGGTTTCCTCCGGGTGCTCCGATTTCCTCCCACGCTCACGGTATGTGCGCTTCAGCTCTCTGCAGTATAAGCATGTTCAATATGTTTATTATACATACTATAAATACCTACAGTCGGTGTATGCTGTCTGCGTGGGTTTCCTCCGGGTACTCCGGTTTCCTCCCACGCTCCAATGGTAGTGCACAGCATAAACATGTGCAATATGTTTATTCACATGCTATCATTCCTACGCGGTATCTGTGTGCTGTCTGCGTGGGTTTCTTCCGGGTGTTCCGGTTTCCTCCCACGCTCTGACGGTATGTGCGCCTTTGGCTCTCTGCACAGTTTAAACATGTTCCATATGTTTATCACGCATACTATAATACCTACGCGCTATGTGTATGCAGTCTGTGTGGGTTTCCTCCGGGTACTCCGGTTCCCTCCCACACTCCAATGGTATAGGGTTTTGGCGCTATGCACAGCCTAAACTTGTGCAAATTGATTATTCACATGCTAACATACCTACGTGGTATGTGTGCAGTCTGCGTGGGTTTCCTCCGGTTTCTGCCCACAGTACATGACATGCGCGCCTTTGGTGCCATACACAGTATAAACATACACATTATGTTTATACACAACTCTAAATACATTCACAGTAGATGTATGTATTGTATTCTCTGGGTCTGCGTGGGGTTCCTCCGGGTACTCCGGTTTCCTCCCACGCGCCAACGGTGTGCGCGCCTTCGGCGCTATGCACACATAGACATGTTCAAAATGTTTATCACACATATTATAGTACCTACACGGTATGCGTATGCAGTCTGCGTGAGATTCATCCGGGTGCTCCGGTTTTTCCCCCGCGCTCCAAAGGTGTATGCATTTTCAGTGCTATGCACAGCATAAACGTGTGCAATTTGTTTTTTCGCATGCTAACATGCCTACACGGTTGTGTACGTAGTCTGCGTGGCTGGTTTTCGCCCACGCCCCAATGATGTGCGCACCTTCGTCGCTGGCACAGTATAAACGTGTCTAATATGTTTATCCACACATACTAAACTACATACGCCGTATGTGGTTGTACTATGCTCTTTGTGGCTGAGTGGGTTCCTCCCACGCTCTAATTGCGCGTTTTGACACAATACACAGCATAAACGATACATTTGTACAATCAGCACTTATCAATGGAGTATCTGCTGGATGGAGCATTGTCATAAGAATCCCTGGTACCAGGGGTACCACCTGTCACCTGCCCTTCGGTGGTGATCAGAAGCGCTGGCTTAGACTGCGTTCGCCATGCTGGGGTTAGCGTTACGCCCGTTAGTGGCTGCGCCTCTGGCGTTTCTGAAGCTCAATGACTGGGCAAAAGCCTCTGCTTCATCTACCAGTCGACCAGCAGGTGCACTGCAACTGCTTTAGCCTCTAGGGTCTCTGTGCCCGGGATGGGTTTGTGCCACCTGTAGAGGCTGAGTTACTGGTCCACTGACCGAGTTTCTTGGGAAGTTCTGTCAGGTTGCCTTTCTTGGCCAACAATTGAGGCACCCCGTAAGCCGGGGCCTCCCTTCTCCAATACATTGCGGGGTCTCTTTGGGTTTATCTTACCCATTCCGCTGCAGGACGGTTCTGTCGGCCATGTGCATTGCAGGGGGAAGCGTCCTTAAATCCGGAGGTGTTTTTCGCCTCCTTTACCGGAGGTGGGGCACCGGATGTGGACGTTCCGGCCTCTCGACTCACTCGCAAGGTGTCGAGATTCGTGGCCAGGTCCAGGGATCCCTGGGCAGCCGCGTCAGACGCGTTCGTGGCCCGTGGGGGCAGTATCGCCTGATGTATGCTTACCCTCCGCTACTGTTGTTGCCTCGCCTGCTTCGCACTGTAGTCGCCGAGGCCATTCCAGCGATCCTCATTGCTCCGGAACGGCGACATTGGTACGGCGATCTAGTTCAGCTATTCACAGACGTTCCTTGGCGACTGCCTATTTGGGTGGACCTTCTGTCTCATGGTCCCATACTTCATTCTGCTTTACAGTCCTTGGCTTTAATGGCATGGCTGTTGACAGCCAGGTGCTGAGGGACCTAGGTCTCTCGGATTTGGTCATCTCATCTATGTTGTGGGCACGGAAATCTTCCTCCAGAAAGATCTATCATCGTACCTGGAAGGCTTACATCGCTATGTGCGAGGAGATTTTGCTGTTCTTACAGCGTGGTGTGACCCAAAAGCTGGCCTTGCGTTCCATCGAGGGTCGGATTTCAGCCCGGGCTGTCTTTTCCAACGACCGCTGTCGGGCCATTCCTTGATTAGCACATTTGTGCAGGGGGTTCGCCATGCGATCCCCCCTTTCAAGCCTCCTCGGGATCTCAATTTGGTGCATCTTGGTTCTCCAAGAACATCCCTTTGAAAATATCAGAGATATTCCTCTCTTGACTTTGTCTCAGAAAGTGGCTTTCTTAGTGGCCATTACTTCTGTTGGACGGGTGTCTGAGTTGGCGGCTCTGTCTTGCAAGTCGCCTTACCTGGTCCTCCATCAGGATAAGGCGGTGTTGCGCCAAAGAGCATCTTTCTTTCCAAAGGTGGTTTCGGCTTTTCACCTTAATGAGGACCTTGTCCTTCCATCCTTGTGCCCTCACCCATCGCATCCCAGAGAGTTTGCGCTTCACACTTTGGATATGGTGCGAGCCTTATGGGTGTACCTGGCCGCTACTGCTTCTATTCGGACGTCTGACTTACTGTTTGTGTCTGTCTCTAGTCCAAAACAGGGACAAGCGGTGTCGTCTGCCACCATTTCTAGGTGGATCAGCCAGACCGTTATACAGGCCTATGCCCTTAAGGGGCGGGCGCCTCCCTTTCCGGTTACGGCGCATTCCACCAGGGCAATTGGTGCTCCTGGGCTTTCCAAAATCAAACGTCGGTTGCACAAGTGTGCAAGGCGGCGACCTGGTCGTCCGTTCATACCTTTTCTAAGTTCTATAAGGTTGATGTGGCTGCATCTTCGGATGCCTCCTTCGGCCGCAAAGTGTTGCAGGCCGCTGTTTAATGTTGCAACTCCTCCTCCGTTGAGGAGCTCTGCCTGTTTGGAGTGAAGTTTTGTTTTTTCCTTTACTACTGCTCCCACCCCCTTCTGATACTGCTTTTGGACGTCCCATGTGTTTCAGTATTAGAGCTGTGTCAGTCCATGGATGATAAGAGAAAATAGGATTTTTGTACTCACTGTAAAATCTGTTTCTCTGACGTCCATGGACTGACACAGCACCCACCCTTTTAAGGTTTGTACTGCTTTGTTACGAACTGAGGCTGCTGGCTGCAGGTAGGAGGGTTATGTCCGGAGGGACCGCCTCCTTGGGCGGGGCTGTTCAGCTCTGGTTTCTTCTAAACTGTATGTTTCTAACATCTAACATTCTGCCTAGATCTTCTCCTGCAAGCAGGGACATATACCCCACGTGTTTCGGTATTAGAGCTGTGTCAGTCCATGGACGTCAGAGAAACAGATTTTACGGTGAGTACAAAAATCCTATTTTTCTTTTTTTTTTTTTTTTATGAAAAAAAACACCCTGCAAGAGAAAGGCATAATGAGCTAGTATGCATAGCATACTAGCTCATTATGAATGACTTACCTGAGATCGAAGCGTCTGACGCATACTAGCTCATTATGAATGACTTACCTGAGATCGAAGCCCCCGAATCGCTCCTCGTTCCCCTCCGCCGCCGCCATATTGCGTTTGAGTCCCTATTGTGTATCGCCTCTCCGGCGCTGTGACTGGCTGGAGCGGCGATGAGGTCCCTCCCGCGCATGCGTGTCGGACTGGCGCGGTACCGGCATTATCCCATTGATAAAACCGGCATGCTCAGTGCGCCGTTGTCTACGGCGCGCATGCGCCGTAGACATTGGTGCAGTTCTTTCTGCAAATATCTCCTTAACCGTGTAGGTTAAGGATATATTTCTTGCACCTACAGGTAAGCCTTAATCTAAGAGTTGGAAGGGCTCTCTTGTCCCAACCTGGGAAGCCGGTGGTTCCCGGCAGCTTTCCATAGAGACGACTTAGGACCGAAACGTCCCAAACATCTTTATGGTCTAAGAAGCTGGCCAGGGTGTAAACAAGCCATTACTGAATTGATCTCGGTTTGATTAGATGCTTTTAAGGGCAGAGGACAGATCTGGGCTTTAGTGGACTCCAGATGTCTTGGTAAAGAGTACATGTTACTGCCCATGCTATCACAAGGGATGTTGTTCATCTCTTGTGATAGCAATAAAGTTAATAAAAAAATTGAAGAGTGTAAAAATAAATACATTTTAAAGCGTCCCATACACGCATGCAAAGGTGAACACATACGTAGGTTGTGCATGCATATGTAAATGGTATTTGCACCACACATGTGAGGTATCGCTGCAAATGTTATAGCAGGAGCAAAAATTCTAGCACCAGACCTTCTGTGTGACTCTAAACTGATAACCTTTAAAGGTTTTTTAGTATCTTAGTTTGGCGTGACATGTTCTATTTACTTAGTGTAACATCATCTTTTATATTTAACCATGAATATTGGTATTATAATAGGATTTTTACAACAGCTTACCTGTAAAATCCTTTTCTCTGAGTACATCACGGGACACAGAGCTTAGTAAATACTAAGTGGGTTATATTCCACCTTCAGGTGCTGGACACTGATGTAATCAATTAGACAGGAAGTTTCCTCCCTATATAACCCCTCCCATACTGGGAGTACCTAATTTTTTGTAGAAAAGCAATAAGTGTCCCAATATCCCCAAACGAGGGGCTTTTACAGGTAAGCTGTTATAAAAATCCTATTTTCTTTATCGTACATCACCAGACACAGAGCTTAGTAATTACGAAGTGGGACGTCCTAAAGCAATGCCTACTGGGGGGAGGGAGACACAAAACGCAGACCGCCATCAGACGCAAGGACCTATACTGCTGCCTGCAGCATACTGCGCCAAAAAGCAGCATCCTCTTGCTGTCTTACATTCACCTGATAGAAATGAGTGAACGTATGCACCGGCGACCAAGTTGCGGCCTTGCAAATCTGAGTCATAAAGGCTTGGTAATGCACCGCGCATGAAGCGCTTACTATCCTGGCAGGGTGCACTCTAAAAGAAACAGGGGGAACCCTCTCTTTAACCACAAGCCTGAATAATAACCTGATGAATCAACATTGAAAACAGTTGATTTAGACGCTGCCTGCCCTTTCCTGGGGCCTCCTGGTAGCGCAACAGCATCAGTTTTCCGTGTCTGAGTAATCACTTCAGATAGAGTGAGAGCAGTCAAGGCCTAACGAGAGAGCGTAACCATTTTAATAGCTGATTTGAACGCTGCCTGCCCATTTCCAGGGTCTTCTGGCAGCTCAATCAAAACGTCAGTTTCCTATATCTGAAACCTTCAGATAGATTTTTTTTAACTGCTCTCATCTATGTTGAGAGAAAGCAATAACTTTTCCTTCCGCAGAACAAGGCTCTGGAAAAAAGGAAGGCAAGAATATCTTGATTCAAATGAAACCTAGATCCTTCTAGGAAATAAGGCCGGGTGAGGATTTATCACCCTATCCTTAAGAATTCTTAAGTATGGCTCTATACAAAGAAAGTTGCCAATACTGAAACTCTCTTGCGGAGGCTACCACAACCAAGAACACCAATTCCCTTGTTAGAAGAATGAAGGGAAATATGGCGCATCGGCCCAAGGAGCTGACCTTGTAGGCCGACCAAACTAGACTCAATCCTCCAAGCACAAGGGCGACCTAACTGGCGGACTTATACACGTTACCCCTTGTATAAAGGCCCGGATCAAAGAGTACGAAGCAAGCGACCTTTGAAAATACTGACAAGGCCGAGATCGGAACCTTGATGGAAGTTAAGGCTAGCTCCATCTCCTTTCCTAATGTAGGAAGGCAAGAATTTTACCTATGACATACTTCCAAGGATGCCACCCTTGGTTTCACACCAGGGACATGGGCCTTCCAGATCCTATGATACATGGTCCTGGAGGCCAGCTCTCCTGTATGAATCGAGGTAATTTGCCGCTGATTCTGAAAGCCCCGATCCTCAAGAATGCGGGCTATAACTGCCAAGACCATTAATTCCCATGTTTGCAAGACGGGATGGAATACCCCCTTGAGAAGTAGGTCTGGACAAGATGTAAGGGACCCTGGGTTCTCTACTACCACCCTTACGATTCCTGCACAGTAAGGTTGTTTGGGTCATGCCAGAGCTATTAGGCCAGCTTCCGTTCCCCTCAGATGTTGCATAGAAGCCACGGTAGTTGTGGCACTGGGGGGAGAGAACGCATAAACCAGTGACAACTGGTCCCATGAGATCACTAACGC
Organism: Rana muscosa; assembly: GCA_029206835.1. Taxonomy (NCBI): domain Eukaryota; kingdom Metazoa; phylum Chordata; class Amphibia; order Anura; family Ranidae; genus Rana; species Rana muscosa. The sequence goes on along the minus strand of CM055120.1, from coordinate 443,547,082 downwards.
ATCTGTCCCACATGCGAGTGGATCCTTTATCCTTGACACAAAGCTGTCCAACTTCTTGTTGAACCTGGACGCCAATGCATTTTATGTCCAGAGTACCCTTTCTCAGGCATTTAGCAAGAAAAAAGTCGGGGTGTAGAGGTCATTCTCCCGGGAACACAATAGGCAAGGCACAAGCTCCTCTGCCCAAGCCAGAACATGGCTCACTTCCCTCTGGCTGCGTGACTTCTAGTGCCTCCTTGGTAAACGAAGTAAATCACTGGTGTGGCATTGTCGGATTGTATTCTGACAGAACAATCCTGCAACCTTAACGCCCAGGCCCTTAAGCCAGACGTGCCATCCGTAGCTCTCTAGAATGTCGACGGATAAAGCTCACTTGGAGCTTGACAATTTCCCCTGGGCACTGGTCTCTTCCAGGCCTGGCCTCCATCCCTAGAGGCCAGCCTTCATAGCCGCCTCCACCTCCCCAGGTAACCAGCATGAAGGATCTTCCTTTCTGCCAATCTTTTGGTTAAGAACCACCAACTAAGACTCCAGCGTATACCTGAGACCAGACCCTTTGGATAATGCTAGGTTAGGATCTACCTGCTCCAGGCTGACAGAACAATGTTTATAGCAGCCTTGAAAGAAACTGAGCAAAGAGAACCGCTTTGAATGAAGCCACCATCTTCCCTGCCATCTTAGGCTAACGGCAAATGTAAGGAACCTTTCCTTGCCTTGACCACATAGGTCAGCTTTCTTATAGCGCTGTCTTTGTCTGAGGCAAAACTCTCTTTTTTGGGCTGTGTCCCAAACGTTCCAGGCTTCTTACCGAACGCAAGAATGTACCTTTAGACTGGGATCCTAACCCAGGAGTTCCAGATACTTGACCATGCTTAGGTCCAGCCATGCTACTGACTTATCTATCAGCAACAGATTGCCTCGTATGCCATTACAGCTATATCCTGGGCCCTTAGACCTGCTAGAGGCGGGCCCTAGCACCCTGTAAACCCAGGTACGGTGGCTAACCCAAAGGGCAAGACCACCAACTGGAAGAGGTGCTGTTCTCCTGCAAAACGCAGACAACCTCTGCAGTCCCATGTAAATAAATGGCTCCCCATATGTGTATGTGGCAAGTGTTAAGGCCATATGCCTCTATGGAAACGTGCGTTCATTGAAGTATGAATTCATACAAATATGTTTTAGGCACCACATAAAGTGTACGCTGTATACACGCATACATATAGCACGTGTACTATGGAATGGGCATCTTGCAAGCAAGCATGCGTTTGAGAATGTGTTATGCAGCATTGCGCAATATGTAATAAAAGGAGGGAACTCCCACGCTGTCTCAAAAACTAGGGGCACTGCTGCAAGACACCTGTGAATCTAATTCAAGCAAAACAAGTGGTAATTATAAAATGATGGCGGTGTCAGCGCTGTGAAGGGATCAGGGAAGTGAAACGGAATGTGACTGATAGCACACTTGATGCAGTATCTTAACTCTTGTTACAAATTGGTAAACACAAACAGCTGAAAATATATACAATATGCTGATATGACACACTGTGATACAACTAATGACCAAGAGATCCAACAAGCACACAAATATCACAAGTGCAAAGTGAAAAATATAATGAAAATGGTGCACTAAAACACAAAAAAATATATATATTGAAAAAATATACAAATATATAAGTCCAGATAAGTGAGTGATCCAAAGGATAATGTTGCTATATTGTACACAGTACAAGTGGATAGTGACACCCACCACCATAAATTAAAATAAATACACACACTTGCAGTGCTCCAAAATTTCTTCAGTGATACACCTCTGTGTCCTATAAGCAGCTCACCTCACTGCTGTTGTATAAACAGCATGCACAGATCACAGTGTGTAGATGAAGATGGTATAACTCGCAGTGCGGCAGCTCCTCTGCTGTTGCTGCAGTCTCCCTAATGTTGCTGCAGTCCTCTCAGTTTTGCATGAAGGCCATATATACAAATATAGAAATGGAGAAGGCAAACATAGCGTATCTCAGATGAAAAGCCCTCTTAGAGGCAAGTCCACACACACGGTATTGCACTCACTTTTTGCAAAAGGAATATGGATATAACTCCACGAACACCAAGTTCGTCGGCCCTCTGTGTAGATATGGCTCTATGTGGATTCTGTACTAATGTCGAATCCTCAATAGATAAAATACAGGTCCTTCTCAAAAAATTTGCATATTGTGATAAAGTTCATTATTTTCTGTAATGTACTGATAAACATTAGACTTTCATATATTTTAGATTCATTACACACAACTGAAGTAGTTCAAGCCTTTTCTTGTTTTAATATTGATGATTTTGGCATACAGCTCATGACAACCCAAAATTCCTATCTCAAAAAATTAGCATATTTCATCCGACCAATAAAAGAAAAGTGTTTTTAATACAAAAAAAGTCAACCTTCAAATAATTATGTTCAGTTATGCACTCAATACTTGGTCGGGAATCCTTTTGCAGAAATGACTGCTTCGATGCGGCGTGGCATGGAGGCAACCAGCCTATGGCACTGCTGAGGTGTTATGGAGGCCCAGGATGCTTCGATAGCGGCCTTAAGCTCATCCAGAGTGTTGGGTCTTGCGTCTCTGAACTTTCTCTTCCCAATATCCCACAGATTCTCTATGGGGTTCAGGTCAGGAGAGTTGGCAGGCCAATTGAGCACAGTAATACCATGGTCAGTAAACCATTTACCAGTGGTTTTGGCACTGTGAGCACGTGCCAGGTCGTGCTGAAAAATGAAATCTTCATCTCCATAAAGCTTTTCAGCAGATGGAAGCATGAAGTGCTCCAAAATCTCCTGATAGCTAGCTGCATTGACCCTGCCCTTGATAAAACACAGTGGACCAACACCAGCAGCTGACATGGCACCCCAGACCATCACTGACTGTGGGTACTTGACACTGGACTTCAGGCATTTTGGCATTTCCCTCTCCCCAGTCTTCCTCCAGACTCTGGCACCTTGATTTCCGAATGACATGCAAAATTTGCTTTCATCCGAAAAAAGTACTTTGGACCACTGAGCAACAGTCCAGTGCTGCTTCTCTGTAGCCCAGGTCAGGCGCTTCTGCCGCTGTTTCTGGTTCAAAAGTGGCTTGACCTGGGGAATGCGGCACCTGTAGCCCATTTCCTGCACACGCCTGTTCACGGTGGCTCTGGATGTTTCTACTCCAGACTCAGTCCACTGCTTCCGCAGGTCCTCCAAGGTCTGGAATCGGTCCTTCTCCACAATCTTCTTCAGGGTCCGGTCACCTCTTCTCGTTGTGCAGCGTTTTCTGCCACACTTTTTCCTTCCCACGGACTTCCCACTGAGGTGCCTTGATACAGCACTCTGGGAACAGCCTATTCGTTCAGAAATTTCTTTCTGTGTCTTAACCTCTTGCTTGAGGGTGTCAATGATGGCCTTCTGGACAGCAGTCAGGTCGGCAGTCTTACCCATGATTGCGGTTTTGAGTAATGAACCAGGCTGGGAGTTTTTAAAAGCCTCAGGAATCTTTTGCAGGTGTTTAGAGTTAATTAGTTGATTCAGATGATTAGGTTAATAGCTCGTTTAGAGAACCTTTTCATGATATGCTAATTTTTTGAGATAGGAATTTTGGGTTGTCATGAGCTGTATGCCAAAATCATCAATATTAAAACAAGAAAAGGCTTGAACTACTTCAGTTGTGTGTAATTAATCTAAAATATATGAAAGTCTAATGTTTATCAGTACATTACAGAAAATAATGAACTTTATCACAATATGCTAATTTTTGGAGAAGGACCTGTACTCGATGATTGATGTAAATGAAAAAGAAAGGCATGCATCGCATAATCCCGTTTGGAAAAAGTATTTAATAAAACATAGGAATAAAACTCACATTTAGCAGATATTCCGCGTATATTGAATCCACGAGCGCCGCGCTTGTTTTCCTGTTCGAATCTTGGTATACCCAATGCTCCAATCCCTACGCGTGTTGTCACGTGACTTCATCAGGGGATGCCATAGGGTAAGGTTACAAAGCTTATATAGTCTGCTAGATTAGACATGTTAAAGTATACAGCGGCCATTTTGCTGAAGCCTATATTGTAAACATTTTGCTTAGGTCTCTGGGTAATACCTATGGCATACACTAAAAGGCTACGGTGGGCTAGGCTCAGCTACAGGGTGTTCGTGTCTGTAATACTCGATTAATGCTGGATAAAGTGACTGATGTATCCAGACAAGGACCTAATATTCAGACCCGCTGGATGCGGATGGCCCGATTTTGATAGGCAGCGGTCGCCATTTTGTTGGCGCCCATCTGCCAGATCGCAACCGCCATTTTGCCTTGGTCACAGGCTGAAAGACCAGTGAGGCAAGTCACTAAATGCAAGCAATATAGCGGAGAGCCACGGTAGGGGCACCGACAAGATAAAACCAGCCCATAGAGAAAACAGACTAGAAAATGGAAATAAAGAGAATTGATCTGCTGTAGATGGGCTGAAAAATATATACAGCCATCTATCTGAAATAAAATTTACATATGGATATAAATGTACCTATAATGAGTGTGTGTGTGTGTGTGTGTGTGTGTATATATATATATATATATAAATAAATAAATCTTAAAATGTTTAAAAGGCAGCAGAATCCCAATCAAGGGGGAGGACAATGCTGCAAGCATAAAACAATACATGGGGACAGATTCTTGTAGAGGAGCCTCAGGGATACCAAAACCCTGGAAGAGAGGCATAAACCATATAGCATATAAATAACTATTTAAATAAAAGTAGGAAGAAAATAGAGGGGGGGGGAGGGGAAGGGGAAGAAGGAGGTGGGAAAGAAGGGATGAGGGTAGAAATAGAGAGGAATAAAAAGGGGGGGGGAGAAAAAAAGAATAAAAAATTGGTGGGAAAAGAGGGGTGGGGGAGGGAGAAAGGAGGGGAAAGGGGAAAACAGGGGAGGGGAGGTTGGTGTGGGGAATTGGGGGAAAGAGGAAGAAGGGAGAGGGAAGGAAGTGGAAGAAAAACTGGGAAGGGGGGAAGGAAAGGGAGAAAGAAGGGAAGGCAATGGAAAAATAGGGGAAGAGGGAGATACAGGGGGGAGGGGGGTGGGAAAGGGAGGACGGGAAAGAAAAAGCGGAGTGGGGAAGAAGGGGGGAGGGAAAGGAGGGGAAAGACGAAGGAGTGGGGAAGAAGGGGGGGAGGGAAAGAAGGGGAAAGAGGGAGGGGGGGAGAAGGTGACAATAAAGCACATCTTTAACACAAACCAGATAAAACCAGAGATGTCTGAATAATGAGGGACTACTGGTGATAAATGGAATAGTCAGGTAAGAAAAAGGAACTAGGTGCGAACGTTAAAAATCACTCAGGAAGCAGTTGAGATCGAATTTGATATTGAGCCCTTTAGGGGCTAAAGTGTTCATAGAGAAAATCCATTTGGATTTGACCTGACTAAGGGCCCTTATCTTATGGCCTCCCCGCCAAGGTCTAGTGTATGGCAGAATCCCCCAAAATTTAAGGCGATTTGGGTCTTTATTATGAACTTCTAAAAAATGCCTAGAATCACTGTGTTTCGGGAACCCATTTTTGATGTTCTGGACATGCTCTTTAATCCGGATTCTGAGCAGCCTTTTTGTGCGGCCAACATATTGTAGGCCGCAGCTACATTCCATTACATATACTGCTCCTTCAGTTTTGCACCCTATAAATTCCTTAACCACTTCGCGCCCGGGCTATAAGCAAAAGACGTCCGCAAAGCGGTCGTCAATTGCTGATAGGACGTCTATGGACGTCCTCTTATTTACTTCCGCGATGCGCGCCACCGCAGGCGCGCGTCGGGGAAAAACTGTGCCCGCCGTGTCAGGCGAGTGCCGATGCGCGTGCCTGGCGGCCGCGAAGTCCGCCAGGTACGAGCGATCGGCTGTCACTGAGCCAGGGACGTGGATCTCTGTGTGTAAACACAGAGATCCACGTCCTGTCGGGGAGAGGAGACGGATGGTGTGTCCCTTGTACATAGGGACAACCATCAGTCATCTCGCCCAGTCAGTCCCCTTCCCCCCACAGTAAGAACATCTAGCAGGGAACATATTAACCCCTTGATCGCCCCCTAGTGGTTAACCCCTTCCCTGCCAGTCACATTTATACAGTAATCAGTGCATATTTTTAGCACTGTTCGCTGTATAAATGTGAATGGTCCCAAAAATGTGTCAAAAGTGTCCGATGTGTCCGCCGTAATGTCACAGTCACAAAAAAAAAATCGCAGATCGACGCCATTACTAGTAAAAAAATAAATAAAAAAATTATAAAAAAAAATCATAATTCTATTCCCTATTTTGTAGGCGCTATAACTTTTGCGCAAACCAATCACTATACGCTTATTGCGATTTTTTTTTTTACTTAAAATATGTAGAATACGTATCGGCCTAAACTGAGGAAAAAAATAGTTTTTTTTAAAAAAAATGGGATATTAATTATAGCAAAAATTAAAAAATATTGTGTTTTTTTCAAAATTGTCGCTCTATTTTTGTTTATAGCGCAAAAAATAAAAACCGCAGAAATGATCAAAGACCACCAAAAGAAAGCTCTATTTGTGGGAAAAAAAGGACGTCAATTTTGTTTGGGAGCCACGTCGCACGACCGCGCAATTGTCATTCAAAGCGTGACGGCTCTGAAACCTGAAATTTCGCCTGGGCAGGAAGGGGGTTATGTGCCCAGTTGTCAAGTGGTTAATATCGTATTTTGAACCATTGCTGATTGATTGGAAGAAAACTTTCTTTTCATTAGGCCGTTTGGTATGTTTACACGCATAACACCTTTTGCAAGGGTAGAATCCCTTACCCGTGAAAAAGGTGAATTGTTTTTTGGGTGGATCAATGACACTTTTAACCAACTGGTCCCGGAGAGTTGGAGCTCTCTTGAAAATAAATTTGGGTCTAGTCGGTAGTACTTCCTTTAAACTTCTGTCAGATTTCAAGATATGCCAATGGCGTGAAATGATTTTCTCAATTTTCCTGTGTTGGATGTTAAAGTCCAACACCATGGGGACTTGATCTGGTTGAGATTTTATCTTCCTGTTTTCTAGCAGAGTTTCTCTTGGTATACGGGTCACTTTTTCTATTTTCCCTTTCATAAAATCTTCCTTGTAACCCTTTTGTATGAATCTCTCACCAATCATTCTAGCTTGTGTCTGAAAGTCTTCTACGTTCATACAATTACGTCTGAGTCTCAACAATTGGCCTTTAGGGATGTTGAATAAACAGTTCTTGTGATGGCAGCTGTTAATTGGTAGGTAACTATTACGGTCTACATTCTTAAAAAAAGGTCTTTGTGACAAACTTATCGTTTAGAAAAGATATTTCCAAATCAAGAAACAGAATGGTATGTTCTTCAATTTGCCACGTGAGTACGATATTCATACAATTGCCGTTTAATTTCTCAAAGAATTTGATTAGGTTGTTACGATCGCCTTTCCAAATTATAAAGATGTCATCTATATAGCGCCTATAGAGAGCAAGGCCTTCTGGTGGATCACCAAACACAACTTCTTCTTCCCACTTAGACATGAAGAGCCCCGTGACGCGGGGGGCAAATTTTGCTCCCATAGCTACCCCGGTCTTCTGTTGGTAGTACTGGTTATTCTACCAAAAATGTCTGTGTTTGAGGCGGTAGTCTAGACTCTTGATTAAATACTTTCTTTGTATACAAGGTAATTCAGAAAATTTTCTAAGTCCCCATTTTGTTGCTTCACACTCCATATGATGAGGTATGATGATGTATAATGACGATATCTGCTGTCGCCATCAATATAGGTCCTGTGTCATTCCTTCCCTCCAACAATATTCTCATTTCTTTTGTGTCTTTGAGATATACTTTAGACTTCTGTGCCGCAGGCTGTAAAAACAGATCTATATATTGACCCAGTCTGGCTGTTAATGATTCAATGCCATTAACAATCGGTCTAAAGGGGGGATCTGTTTTAATCTTGTGGATCTTAGGTAGTGCATATATAATTGGGGTCCTGCATGCCTCTGGTATAAGATATCTGGTCTCTTTTTTATCCACGACTCCCTTCTTCAGTCCTAAATGCACCACCTGTTCAAGCTCTTTCTTCCATTTGAAATTCGGATTACTTAAAATTTTGCAGTAAGTGTTGGAATCTTCCAATAATTTACTCATTCCCCTGTGGTATTGTTCTGTCGTTTGGATAACAATTCCACCACCTTTATCCGAAGGCCTAATTACTAGATTTTTCCTTTCTGTAAGTTTCCGTATTCCTGTTTTAATCACTCTAGGTTCCTCTCTCTTTTTCACTGTTAGATTCTTCACCTCTTCTGTTACTAGATGTTTAAACACTTCTATGTTTTTATTATCCTTGAGTTTCAGGTTGAAGACAGATTTGTTCCTCAAAGTGCTGTGCACCACTAAATTCTCTTCTCTCATCCTTGCATTTATTGGATTTTCTGTCAAATATTTCTTAAGCCCTGTACACGATCGGATTTCCTATGGTTTTTTTAACCGATGGATTTTTCCATCTGAAAACCGATGAAGCTGACTTTCATCAGTCTTGCCTACACACCATCAGTCAAAAAACCGACCGTTCCAAACGCAGTGACGTAAAACACTCCGATGAGCCAAGAAAAATTCAGTTCAATGCTTCTGAGCATGCGTCGACTTGATTCTGAGCATGCGTGGGTTTTTTATCCGATGGAGTTCCCCACAGACGATAGTATTTTGCTATCGATTTTTTAACCATCGGATACATTTAAAACATGTTCTATTTTTAAACACCGATGGAAAAAAGACCGATGGGGCCCATACACGATCGGTTTGTCCGATGAAAAAAGTCCATCTGACTGTTTTCATTGGTAAAACCTATCGTGTGTACAGGGCTTTAATGTTAAGCTTTCTCACATATTTCTGAATGCTTATATACGTCTGGAATTTATCTAAATTCTTGACAGGCGCATATTTATGGCCTTTGTCAAGAACTAGTAGTTCCTCATGAGTAAGAAGTGTCTCAGTCAAATTGAAGATGCCTTCACCTATTGTTCGTTTGGTAGTGTTTTTCCTTTTGCCTGCTCTACACCCTCTTTTTTTTTATATGGCTTCTTTTCCTCTTTCTGTCCTACCATCTTCTTGGGGGATGGTATTCCGTATCCCTTTCTAAAAAAGATTTATTATATCCTTGTTCGTGTCAGTAGTCTTGTTGGGGTCTTGGATCCCTTTCATTGTCACGAAAGTCTCTAAGGGGGGCGTAATTTTTATAGGTATGAACAGGGCTCCTGTCATGTGGTCTCTGTGCTCCAGGAGGTCGACCTCCTCCATCTCTTGTCGTGTAATACTTGTGGGGACCAGGGCTTCTTTCCCATTGCCTATACCCATCATATTGTCAGCCACCATCATCTCTAGTCCCATAATTGGCTCTAGAATGGGCTGGGCTTCTTTCTGGTCTATATTGTTCTTGGTGCGGGCCTCTTGTGTCCCTTGGTCCTTGGTTCTGTTTAGTCCAATTATTGTGTGGTTTCTTATTGTTCTTCCAGTAATTAGGTTTTTTCCACCCTTGCTGTGTAGTACGTTCAGCTTGGGGGGGTGGTGGTTTTCTCCAGGTATTATGCGGAGTACCGTTACTCGGATGTTTCTGTCTCCCTTCATTCTTCTTATGTTTTGGAGGGGTGTTCCTTGATGTTTGGTCCCCTGGATTCGTATAGTAAATACCATGCCGAGGTGACCGAGGTATGGGTGACAGATCAGAATGATATGGCCTAGGCCTATCAATTTTTTCAGGGGTTGAGCATGTAGAAATCGGATCATTCTGTCCAATACTACTCTGCCACTTGAAAACCAAATCATTTTTGTAATCATTTATATCTCTAGAGTACTTCTTACTTTTTCTGGTTTGAACCTCTGTGTCCTTCTTAGTGAGATCTTTAATGAGTTGTATAGTTAGGCGTTTGAAATCTGCCGTATCTTTATGGACCTCTAGTTGCACTTTTAGGTCAGCTATTGTTTGATCAATTTTCCTAATTTTGTTTTGTTTTCTTTTCAATAACAAATGTAGTAGCTCCATCCCCTTTTCATTGAAAAAGGTGAACCACTCATCTATGGATTCTTGATCTGTAAGGCCATCGTTGAGAGGCACATCCCATCTAAGGCGTCTTGGTACAATATTACCTTTGATGTACCTATCAAAGGTAATGACATCCCACCAAAGGCTAATTTTCTTTTCCATATTGTGACCAAGTTTACGCATTAGTGGCTCAACATTGGTCTTTATCTTAGGATCTTCGTTATTAACTACTTCCTTACTGGGCACATACACCCCCTTCCTGCCCAGGCGAAATTTCAGCTTGCAGCACTGTCACGCTTTGAATGACAATTGCGCGGTCGTGCGACGTGGCTCCCAAACAAAATTGACGTCCTTTTTTCCGCACAAAAAGCGATTTTCTTTTGGTGGTATTTGATCACCTCGGCGGTTTTTATTTTTTGCGCTATAAACAAAGATAGAGCGACAATTTTGAAAAAAAAGCAATATTTTTTGATTTTGCTATAATAAATATCCCAATTTTTTGGGAAATAATTTTTTTTTCCTCAGTTTAGGCCGATACGTATTCTTCTACATATCTTTGGTAAAAAAAATTGCAAGCGGCGTTTATTGATTGGTTTGCGCAAAAGTTATAGCGTTTACAAAATAGGGGTAGTTTTATGGCATTTTTATAATTGTTTTTTTTTTCTTTTTTTTTACTAGTAATGGCGGCGATCAGTGAATTTTTACGTGACTGCGACATTATGGTGGACACATCAGACACTTTTGACACTATTTTGGGACCTATGCTATAAAAATGCACTGATTACTGTATAAATGTGACTGACAGGGAAGGGGTTAACACTAGGGGGCGAGGAAGGGGTTAAATGTGTGCCCTATTAGTGATTACTACTGTGGGGGGGAGGGGACTGACTGGGGGAGGTGACCGATCGGTGTCCCTATGTACAAGGGACACAGCATCGGTCTCCTCTCCCTGACAGGACATGGATCTGTGTGTTTACACACACAGATCCATGTCCTTGTCTGTGTAACCACCGATCGCGAGTGCCTGGCGGACATCGCGGCCGCAAGGCACGCGCATCGGCATTGCAGTGACGCGCCGGGTACGTGCGCGCGGCGGCGCTCGCGTGCCCCCCAGTGGCCAAATTAGCAGAGGCCGCATAAACACGGCCTCCCGGCATGTAACAACCACCTCGCAGCCGTATATAGTCGTACGGCGGGCGCGAGGTGGTTAATACTACATCTAAATTCACCTCCCTTTGTTCAATGAAGGTGAAGATATCCATAACTAGAGCAGGAGTAATGGGAGAATCAGTATACAAATAATAAAAGGAGGGAACACCCGCGCTGTCTCAAAAACTAGGGGGCACTGCTGCAAGACACCTGTGAATCTAATTCAAGCAAAACAAGTGGTAATTATGAAAGGATGGTGGTGTCAGCGTTGTGAAGAGATCAGGGAAGTGAAACGGAATGTGACTGATAGCACTCTCGATGTAGTACCTTAACTTATGTTACAAATTGGTAAACACATAAACAGCTGAAAATATATACAATATGCTGATATAACACACTGTGATACAACTAATGACCAAGAGATCCAACAAGCTCAGAAATATAACAAGTGCAAAGTGAAAAATATAATGAAAATGGTGCACTAAAACACCAAAAAAAAAAATACATTGAAAAAATGTAAAAATATACAAATATATAAGTCCAGATAAGTGAGTGATCCAAAGGATAATGTTGCTATATTGTTTTTTGTTTTTTTTCTTTATTGATTTTCTTCAACATTCTAAATAACCGTGAATATGCTTTGATAATTTACATCCCTTGTATTAACAAGATAATAATAATAATAACACGCATTTATATAATTAACACCTTTTCCTTTCTATTAAACCTTTTTCCCCCTCCCCCCGACTCTATGGTTTCTCATACTAGGGTTTCTATACTTTTTCACACATTGTTTTTTTGTTTTGTTTTTTTATTTTTTTCCTTCTGCTTACTGCATTACTTCTATTTTACAAGGGGTACCCCATACTTTCTAACCATGGTTTCCACACTTTTTCAAACTCTCTAATATTCCTTCTCTTAGTGTAGGCTACTTTCTCCTTCCATATTGTTTCTGTGACTGCATTAACCCAATCTTTTACCAACGGCGGTCTCTCTGCTTGCCATCTTTGTGCTATTAATTTTCTTGCATGGAAGAGACACCTGAGCACTGCTTTTGTTGTACTAGCCTCCATGCTTATTCCCTCCCCTAATCCCAGGATACACAGTCTAGGTTCCCTTTCTAATGTTATTTTATATATCCTATAGCCTTTTTGGTGTATAGTACGTCCTATGTAGCAGCATCAGATATGAGAACTTTTGTGTGGGCGAAATTGTAACCAGATGTCCCCTCTCTAATATCTTCTTCCATTGCCCCTCTGATATGGGCCCTAGGTCTTCTTCCCATTTGCCCTTACTTTTGAGGAGGCCCTCAATACTTCCTTTACATATATGTGGATAGATTTCAGAAATAAAACCCCCGGTCCTACTCTGATTATCCAGTCTCTGGAGAATAGGAGATTTACACCAGGCTAGCCCCATCCTGTCAAACTGAGCATTTAAAGCGTGTCTAATTTGAAGATATCTATAAAATGTGTATCTAGGAACATCATATTCCTCTCTGTTCAGTGAAGGTTTTTAGGGTACTTCCCTTATACAACTGGGCTAGCCTAACTATCCCCTTTACTTCCCATTCCTTAATTTTCCCCACCGCCTCCAACTCCTGAAGATTCCTATTGTCCCAGAGGGGCACGTATTCTGTTACTCCACCTTGTCCCCCTATTGATTTTACTGCTTTCCATACTTTTATGGCCATCTTAGCCGTAGGGGATCTATAGGCAAATTAATTGGCCTCCAGTACCTCCATCATTATTTCTTTCTCGTACATCACGGGACACAGAGCAACATAGTCATTACTAATGGGTTATATAGATACCGTCAGGTGCTGGCACTGGCAACTTCCAAAACCGGAAGTACCCTCCCCTATATAAGCCCCTCCCATCCGGGAGCACCTCAGTTTTTTGCCAGTGTCTAAGGTGTTGGCCAAGAAGAAACATGTGTTTTTCACTGAGCTTGCGTACAGGTTCTTTTGGGCCTCAGTAAGCTATTCCGGATCCGACCAAAAAAGCTTCATAGCTAAACGGTCGGTACCCGGGCCTTGCAGAGAAGAGCAAGGTTTTGCCTGTAATGCTTCTCTTAGGAGAGCTGGACCCTGGGATCCAGAGCTCTGGTCATACCCACGACCAAGATGTTTTCTGTGCAGGGTGCTATACAGGTCCAGGGGAGTGGAATCCTTGGGAACCCGGTCCCTGAAGGTTTGATTACAATGCCTGCCGTGATAGGTGAAGTTTGGGCTTTTGTGGACCAAACAAAGTCCTGCGGCGGGGAACAGGTAAGTGGGGGCCCCCAGGAACTTGGTTCTATTGGGGGACCCCCAAGCCTAATTTGTCTTTCTGTCTGTTACCTAATGGTATTCCCGCAAAATTCTGTGCATGCCTGTAACTACTAAAAAAATGTAATAATTTTTAATGGTGGTCAAGAAAAAAAAAAAATTTTTTTATATATATATTTAATATATTAGACTGCGGTACCTGTGTTTGTCCACTAGAGGCCGCTGTGGCATGTTTTCTTGTCATGTGGACTAGCTTCTTCTCAGCAGAGCAAAGTCCAGGCAGATGGTGAGTTCTCTTATAGGAAACTGCTTCCTCTGCCATGTTGCAGTGCTCGTCCATCCCTCGGCCTGCGGCAAAGAGGGGCCCTGGCTCCTGTCCCTTGTTACCATATTTTGAAATTAGCGCCGAAGGCGCACGTGGCCGTGCGTGTGCACGCGCCTCTATATATAGAGGTGAGCCGGGAAAGGGGGTGGAGCCTGGGGGATGACGCTCTGTGCGCGCCGCAGCGCTTCTGCGCATGTGCGGGCGTCCCAGCAGTTTTAAAAAAAACACAATATTGTAGTGAGCTGGCTATGAAGTACAGAGACAGAGCTGGCAACATTTAAAGGCATACAGCAAGCGGTTGATACAGGCATCCCCTAGAAAGGCACATTAGTAGACACCAACTGTGATATAGCAGCAATTGTGCTAGACTATTCTCAGTAAAAGTGGTGTATTACGGCTGGAATACCTCAGCTTTAGGCTTAGGAATATGCCGTCCAGAAGCTCCGGAACTGAATCTTCCAGGAAGCGAAGGGGGTCTCATCGGGCTCGGAGGATCTTGGGCATACTTCTGCTGCACCAGTCTCCCCTGAAGTTCAGAGGTAAGTGACCGTAGAGACCCCGCAGGGGTACTTGGTACTGTGGCTGTCCTCAGTTCACCTGCTCCTGTGTATGTAACAGAGGAGGTTTTTTTCCTCAGCTCTGGGAGGATTAGAGAGGCTGCCTCCCTGTCAGGGAAAGCACGTCCGATCTCCGTTTCCTCCTTCAGAGTGCCTGTTAGCAGAGCAACAGTCCCATACAGGGATCGACCTGCCTGAAGGGGATCAGGATGAGGTTGATTCTGTTATAGAGGAATCAACAGTGGGGGAACCTTTTCTCAGCATCTCAAGCTGAAAGATTATGGGTTCAGTCTCTGACTAACATGGTCCGATCAGCATTTAAAAATGCACCTTGCGGAACCATCAACCACTACTGTATCCTCGTTGGGGTCGCTGGAAGCCCCCAGACTGTTTGTTCTTTTCCACTTCACCCTTTACTGAAAGGGCTCATTTACCAGGATTGGGAACGTCCTGAGAAAATATTTATTCCCCCAAGAGATTTCCGGTGGTCTATCCCATGGAGGATAAGTTCATCAAAAAAAAAATGGAAGGTCCCTACAGTGGACGCAGCCATCTCTTGTATGTATAAATCACTGACATGTCCAGTGGATAATGTCCAAATGTTCAAGAACCCAATAGATAAAAGATTGGAGTCCTTATGAAAATCTGCTTGGTGATACAACCAGCAGTAGCAGCTATTGGGGTCTGCTAAGCAGTGAAGGATCAGTTGAAACAGGTCTTGAGAGACTTGACAGATCAGCAGGCTTTGCCCTAGCTGATCTACCTAGAGCCTTAGGCTTTGCGGTTGACGCCATAGAGGATTCAGTCCATCAGGCCTCCCGCCTTACGCTGTCTATAGTACATATGCGTAGGCTCCTATGGCTCAAAAACTGGTCTGCTGAAGCTCCCTGTAAAGAATGGCTGGTTAGCGTCCCGTTTCATGGTGAACGCTTATTCAGGGAAAACCTGGACAAATATATCCAGAAAATTTCCAGCGGTAAAAATACGCTCTTGCCGGTTAAAAACAGAGTTAGAGGTCCCTCTTTGAGAGGCCTGCTTCTCCAGTCCCTGGGGCATCGGCTGTGTAACAGTTCCGACGGCCTCCTCGGTCAAATCCCGGGGGTAAAAAACAGGGACAGTAGCAGGGTAATGAGAAACCCTGGGTCAGGGGAGGTACAAAACCTCCCCCAAAGTTAAATTCATTGAAGCCCCCACTCAGTCGGGTGGGGGGAGGACTCCAGTTGTTCGCAAGAGACCTGGCGGGACACAATCAAGACAGATAGGTGCTCTCCGCAGTAGGTTTGGGATACAGTTTGGAGTTAAAAGACTCTCCTCCTTCCCATTTTTTAGGTCAAACGTGCCAAGGGATCCCCGGAAGAGAGAGTCCCTCCTGTTGGCACTAGAACAACTATTGCTCCAAGGAGTAATTATGGAGGTTCCCCTGGAAGAATGAGGGTTCGGGTTTTACTCAAACCTCTTTACAGTCCCGAAGCAAACGCGGACGGGAGGCCCGTATTAATTCTAAAAGGGCTATACAAATTCCTGTATATCAGGACTTTCCGATGGAGTCGATCCGATCGGTGGCCACTGCCCTACAAGGGGAGGATTGGTTAGCCGCGATCGACATCAAAGATGCTTATTTGCACATTCCCATCTTTCCAGTCCACCAAAAATTTCTACGCTTTGCAGTAGAAGGGCGCCATTTTCAGTTCAGAGCCTTACCCTTCGGTTTGGCCACAGCACCACGAGTGTTTACAAAAATTCTGGCCCTTTATTGGCCAATCTAAGAACACAAGGTGTAATGATAATGGCATATCTGGATGACTTATTGCTGATAGACCACTCAGTGAAAAAACTAGACGTGGTCGTTCACAAGACAATCAAGTATCTGGAATCTCACGGTTGGATTATCAACCGAGACAAGTCAGCCCTAAAAACCAGTCAAAAGTCTGGAATACTTGGGGCTAAGGTTGGATTCAGGCCAGAGAAAAATATTCTTGCCTCGAGGAAAGGTGTTGTCTTTGAAAGATTTGATCCACTTAGTGGGTACAAAAAAGACAGCCGTCCATACGCCTGTATATGAGGCTGCTGGGAAAAATGGTGGCATCATTCGAAGCAGTACCCTACGGTCAATTCCATTCAAGGAATTTGCAAGGGGCCATACTGTCAGCCTGGAAAAAAAAAAAAAAATTCAGGCCCTAGACTTACAATGTCCTTGTCCCCTTCCGTTCGCAAGAGCCTCCGTTGGTGGTTGGTTCCCCAGAATCTGGAAAAAAGGAAATCCTTCAGTCCGATTTCTTGGAAGGTGGTCACTACAGATGCCAGCCTTATAGGCTGGGGAGCAGTACTGGAGCAATAGTCTCTCCAGGGCAGATGGTCGGATGCAGAAAAGGCCCTGCCCATCAATCTCTTAGAGATACGAGCAGCCCGGTATGCCCTAGTAGCATGGACATCGAAACTCCAAGGGTCCCCTGTCAGAATTCAATCAGACAATGCCACAGCAGTGGCATATATCAATCATCAGGGGGGCACCAGGAGTCGTGCAGCCCAGAGGGAAGTAAATTACATCCTGAAATGGGCAGAAAAATATGTCCCAGCCATATCTGCGGTATTCATTCCAGGAGTGGAGAATTGGAAGGCGGACTTTCTAGGTCGCCAGCAATTAGGCCCAGAGGAAGGGTCCCTTCACCCCGAGGTTTTCTGGACAATATGTCAGCGGTGGGGAACATCGGATGTAGATCTTCTAGCATCCAGATTCAACGCAAAGGGGGACAGGTTTGTCTCTCGGACAAGGGATCCCCTAGCTTGCGGCTCGGATGCCCTAGTGTTCCCTTGGGATCAGTTCAAGCTGATATATGCATTCACACCGCCACAATGGTTACCTCGATTACTCCGCAGAATCAGGGTAGAAAAGAAACAGTGATTCCGGTGGCTCCAGCGTGGCCCCGAAGAGCGTGGTACGCGGAGATTGTAAAATTTCAGTGGGGAGTCCTTGGACTCTCCCACGTCGTCCGGACCTGCTTTCGCAAGGACCGATATATCACCCTTCCTTACCAGCCCTAGGTTTGACGGCCTGGCTATTGAAGCCCACATTCTAAAAAAGAGAGGGCTCTCTAATGCTGTGGTACCTACCATGATCAATGCCAGGAAGCCGGTATCCAGGCAGATCTACTATAGAATCTGGAAGGCGTACATCGCGTGGTGTGAGGCCAAGAAATGGCATCCACATAAGTACGTAATAGGTAGGATTCTGGACTTCCTACAGTGGGCTGTAGATAGGAAGCTTGCCTTGAGTACTATCAAGGGTCAGATTTCGGCCTTGTCAATATTTTTTCAAAGGCCCTTGGCTTCGCATTCACTAGCCAAAGCCTTTATACAAGGAGTGATGTGTATTAGTCCTCCGGTTAATATTCCCATATGTCCATGGGATCTAAACTTGGTTCTGTCGGTTCTACAGAAACAACCATTTGAACCATTACAGTATATTTCCTTGGTGCTTCTCACCAGGAAATTGATTTTTCTAGTAGCCAATTGTTCGGCTAAAAGAGTATCGGAATTAGCAGCTATGTCCTGTAAGGAGCCATATCTGGTTATCCATAAGGACAGAGTAGTGTTACGTCCTCATCCAGCCTTTCTTCCTAAGGTGGTATCGAGGTTTCATTTGAACCAAGATGTGGTTCTTCCTTCTTTTTTCCCCAAACCTACTTCGGTAGAGGAAAAGTTATTGCATTCTTTGGATGTAGTAAGAGCAGTTAAAGCTTATCTAAAAGCCACTGCTCAGATTCGCAGAACGGATACTTTGTTTATTCTGCCGGAAGGCCCCAGAAAGGGTCACGCAGCGTCAAAATCTACTTTAGCCAAGTGGATTCGACAGGTCATTATGCAAGCTTATGGCTTGAGAAGGAGACCGCCTCCGTTCAAAGTTAGAGCGCACTCCACGAGAGCAGTTGGAACTTCATGGGCAGTGCATCACCAGGCCTCCCTGGCTCAAATCTGTAAGGCCGCAACATGGTCTTCAGTTCACACGTTTACTAGGTTCTACCAGGTGGACGTTAGAAGTCAGGAGGATGTCGCCTTTGGGCGCAGTGTGTTGCAGGCCGCAAAAGATCCTCATGTCTGATAGCGCTCAGCTTATATATGGTGTATCCCCCCCCCCTCATTTGGCATTGCTTTAGGACATCCCATTAGTAATGACTATGTCGCTCTGTGTCCCGTGATGTACGAGAAAGAAAATAGGATTTTTATAACCGCTTACCTGTAAAATCCTTTTCTTGGAGTACATCACGGGACACAGAGCTCCCGCCCCTCTTTAGGGACACTTATTGCTTTGCTACAAAACTGAGGTGCTCCCGGATGGGAGGGGCTTATATAGGGGAGGGTACTTCCGGTTTTGGAAGTTGCCAGTGCCAGCACCTGACGGTATCTATATAACCCATTAGTAATGACTATGTCGCTCTGTGTCCCGTGATGTACTCCAAGAAAAGGATTTTACAGGTAAGCTGTTATAAAAATCCTATTTTTATGGGGTGCCCCCACTGTCATTAGTCCCCCATTTATATCTCCTCCTGGCTCTGATCTTCCGCCTATATGCTGCAATTGTGCTGCCAGAAAGGGTGTGGCACCGCCATACCTCCCTTTCTTGTTGATAGCTGTAGGGTTTGCAACCTTATCCTAGACTGACCTCCCTTCCATATTAGTTCTCTAAATAATGTATCGATTTTAGGGCTGTGGAAATTAACTATTAATTCCTTGATTAATCGATGAAGTTTTTTGATCGATCAAAATTTTTTTGATCCATACTCACCTCTCCGCTGGCTTCCGGGTCTTCAGAGAGTTCCGTCGGAGATCCGGTGATGCCACGGACACCGGTGGAGCTTGCCGTGTCCATCTGAAGGGCTCCTTTGCTGTGCCTTCATATCTGCATGCCAGCGGGACCTTACTATCTGCCACACGCAAGGGCTATTACACTTTCCTCTATCACTTCCCTCTATCCACCTGGGAATCCTACAGCCATCCACTGGGAGAAGTGATAGTTCCCTTCTTGGGACATCTACATGCCGACGGACTGATGTTAACCCCTCCTCATCTGGATTCAGCAGTGGTATCGTTGTACACATTTTTATACCAGTATCATACTTAGCTACATGTTTTTAGGACTGCTTTTGCTGCCGTTTGGCATTACTCGCACCATTTTTACAGTTTATGTAGCTACATCGATTTTATCTCCAGTGCAATATTTATTTTGTTACCTACTTGAAGACTATAAAAGTTTTAATGCTATTCCCATTGAGCGCTGCCTTTGTGTGTTTTTTGTATCCTGCTATCCATTTTTCCAGTGGTTGGTAGCTGCACTGGGAATCCGCCTGCAAGGAGATCAGTTAAAAGTAGTTGGATCTGTATGTGCGTTTATAATTAATCGAAATTAATCGATTAAAAAAAATCGATTAATCGAACATAAAAATTTTAATCGGTAACAGCCCTAATCGATTTTCCTGAACCATTTCTTATGTATCCATATTGGCGTATTATGCAAAAAGTACAGTAACTGTGGCATCCACAGCATTTTAATCAGGTTACATCTCCCTGCAACTGAGAATGGGAGACGCCGCCATATTTGGATTTTATTTTTAAATTTAGACAGGAGGGGAACTATGTTATTATCTATGTATTTATTAGGATCGGTCGTTGTATATATTTCCAAGTATTTCATTGTATCAACTATTTCCAATTGAGGGGTTTCTACTGAGGTTTGGTTTACAATCGGGTCCACCGGCATCAAAGCTGATTTCTCCCAATTTATAATCAATCCTGAGAGTCTTCCAAATTCTCTAAAAATACTCATTGCCTGCTTGAGCGAGTGATCTGTGTCCCCAAGGAAGAGGAGAACATGATCCGCATAAAGTGCGATTCTCTCCTCCCTGGTTGGTCTCACAAATCCCTCCATTTTTGTATTTACTCTTATAGCAGTCACCAGTGGCTCCATTGCTAATGCAAAAAGCAGGGGGGACAACGGGCACCCCTGCCTTGTGCCTCTTTCCAATTGAATCTTGTCTGAATAATCATTGTTAACTCTAATTTTCGCAGTGGGATCTCTATACAATATTTTTTTCCATCTAATAAACACTGGGCTGAAGCCAAATGCTCCTAAAACATGCCAAATATACCCCCACTCCAGGCTGTCAAAGGCCTTAACCACATCTAAAGACATAACTGCTCTTGCGCCAATATTCTCTGTTGGTGTTTGTAAGTTAAGAAATACCCTCCTGATATTCATACTAGTTGATCTACTGGGAATAAACCCAGTTTGATCCTGGTTTTATTTAACCTAGCTGCCATTATTTTGGCCAATATTTTGGCGTCTGAACAAAGGAGAGAAATGGGTCTATATGATGTAGTTTCTAACGGGTCTTTCCCTTCTTTGTACAGGACTATGATTGTTGCCTCTGTCATTGATGTAGGCAATTTCCCCTCTTCCCTTGCCCAGTTCAACACTTTAAGTAGTTCTGGAAGTAACACTTTTCCATAATATTTGTAGGTTTCTACAGGGAGTCCATCAGGTCTGGGCGATTTCTGGTTGGCCATCTCTGCAACTGCTAGCTGTATTTCTTCAAGAGTTATCGGGGCCTCCATTCCCTCTTTTTCTGCTTCAGTAAGAGTCTGCATTTTTATGTTCCTAAATTTTTTTTCCAATTCCTCCTCTCCCGCTGCCCCCTGCGATTTGTATAGATTATCGTAGTATTCTCTAAATGTGTCTGTAATCACTGACACCCGAGTTGAGATCTCTCCACTCTGTGTTTTTATCGCAGGTACTGCGGAGGGGGAGGAATTAGTTCTCACCAGGTGTGCTAACATTCTTCCAACGTTTTCTCCCTCCCCGAATCTGACTTGCTTCTGGAAAAATCTCTTATTCTCAGATTTTTTGGTCATTACTACTTTATATTCCTGTTGCTTATTCAACCATATTCTTTGTTTCTCTGGTGTTGGATTTTCAACGTATTCCTTCTCTGCATTCACCAGTTCCTTCCTAATCCCACTCTCTTGATACCTTTTTAATTTTAGCCACTTGTTGAAAACATATACCCCCGAGGAATGCTTTCAATGCATCACACATTACTCCGTGTGACAGTTCCTTCGTTGAATTCTATAAACTCTTTTAATTTAGATAGTATCTCCTTTGGATTCCCAATTACTTCAAACCATAGCGGATTCATCTTCCATACTCGAATAGATCCATCCCCTTCTAAGGTTACCGAAACCGTGGAGTGGTCCGATACCCCTCTAGCATAGGCGTGCGCAGCCTATTGCATTAGGGTGTGCACCCTAAAGCTCAAACAGACAAAAGTATTGGGACACCTGCCTTTACACGCACATGAACTTTAATGGCGTCCCAGTCTTAGTCTGTAGGGTTAAATATTGAGTTGGCCCACCCTTTGCAGCTATAACAGCTTCAACTCTTCTGGGAATGCTGTCCACAAAGTTTAGGAGGGTGTCTATGGGAATCTTTGACCATTCTTCCAGAAGCGCATTTGTGAGGTCAGGCATTGATGTTGGACAAGAAGGCCTGGCTCGCAGTATCCGTTTTAATTCATCCCAAAGGTGTTTTATCGGGTTGAGGTCAGGACTCTGTGCAGGCCAGTCAAGTTCCTCCACCCCAGACTCGCTCATCCATGTCTTTATGGACCTTGCTTTGTCCATTGGTCCAAATCATTTGGTGGAGGGGGGGATTATGGTGTGGGGGTTGTTTTCAGGTGTTGGGCTTGGCCCCTTAGTTCCAGTGAAGGGAACTCTTAAGGCGTCAGAGCATACCAAGACATTTTGGACAATTTCATGCTCCCAACTTTGTGGGAAGAGTTTGGGGATGGCCCCTTCCTATACAACATGACTGCACACCAGTGCACAAAGCAAGGTCCATAAAGACTAAAGACAGGGATTTAGCAGGGGTGGTGGAAAATTACCTTCCAGTGCAAAAATTCACATTATAATAGTAACTAAAACATCTAAAATTAAGTGTAACAATCTAAAAAATAAAAATTCCAAAGTGCTATAATGGTGGGAACCTCCCAACTAAAACGTTGTTTCACTTGAGATTAATCTGTATGGTAAATATCATTAGGAGGGGTTTCCACCATCCCTGCTAAGTTTATTTTTATACAGTCAGTATGTCTTATTTTCAGCTTGATGTTTATTATGTGAAGTTGCGTATTACAGAGACCAGTATTGTGATAATATTGAAGTTTATTGAGATTTCCATACATTAGAGGATTCCACCATTATTGTAAAGTTATTGATCAGTAAGTTAGCTCTGCACTTTTTTTTTTTTTTTTTTTGTGGTGTGGGAACACCACAGTGCTTAGCGGGAGGCCTTTCAATTACACTTTTTTATTTTATTTTTATTAGTAGTTTCTTGTAAATAGTAGTGTGGTGATTACCTATTATACTAAAATCGGCATGTGGCATTAATAAACAACAGATTTCAGCTGTGCCCCACCAGGCCGGCACCCCCTTGAACAATGTGCCTGTCTGCTGAGTTCATCACCCCCATCCCTGCACTCAGTGCACTGATTGGAAGCACTGATAAGCGCCATTGATTGGTACTGACAGGTGTCACTCATTTGCACTAGTGTGGGACAGACTGGCACTGACAGGTGGCACTGATTGGAAGCACTGATTGGCACTGACAGACAGCATTGGCACTGATTGGCACTGACAGGCAGCACAGGCACTGATTGGCACTGCCAGATGACACTGGCTCTCCTGGCACTGATTGGAAGCACTGATTGGCACTGACAGGCGGCACTGATATTGATTGGCACTGATAGGTGGCACTGATACTGATTGGCACTGACGGGTGGCACTGATTGGAAGCACTAATTGGCACTGACAAACTGACAAGTGGCACTGACAGATGGCACTGATTGGCACAGACAGGTGGCATTAGTTGGAAGCACTGACAGAGGAGAGGGGGGGTTTCCAGGGGTGTACCTAGAGCATTTGGCACCCGGGGCGGATCCTATATCTGGCACCCGGGGCGGATCCTATATCTGCCACCCCCCACGTTAAAATGTAAAAACACCCCACTGTGCCCCCTGCATCTTTCAATATATCTTTGTCACTACTGTATCACTGGACTCCTTTACATTACACAGCACCCTACATCACAGGACCCCTTTACATTACACAGCACCCTGCACCTCTGAACCCCTTTACATTACACAGCACCCTGCACCTCTGGACCCCTTTACATTACACAGCACCCTGCATCACTGGAACCCTTTACATTACACAGCAACCTGTACCTCTGGACCCCTTTACATTACACAGCTCCTCCTCAGCACAGACCCCCCTTCAGCACAGATGGACCCCCAATTTCAGCACAGACCTCCCCTTCAGCACAGATGACCCCCCTTCAGCACAGATGACCCCCCTTCAGCACATCCCCCCTTTCAGCACAGACTAGGGTTGCCCCCTTTTATTAACCACTTTACAACCACCTGCCGACAAATAACGTCGACAAGGTGGTTGCTTAACTCTGGGAGTACGTTATATAACGTCCTCCCAGAATCGCGCTCCCGCGCGCCCCCTGTGGCGCGCACACGGGAAACTCTGTGACCGCCGGGTCCAGAGGACCCGGCGGATCACGAATCGCGGTAAATCGCCGCTGATAGCGGCCGTTTACCACGTGATCGCTCCGTCAAATGACGGAGCAATCACTTGTAAACAGACCGGCGTCATGTGATGACGCCGGTTCCTCCCTCCCCTCTCTGTACCGATCGGTACAGTGTGAGAGGAGAGGGGAGGGAGCGGATGGCAGCAGCAGCTCTGTGGGCTGGATCTGTGACAATTGCAGTCACAGATCCAGCCATCCATCCCTGCTCAGCCATCCCTGGTGCAATACCCTGCCAATACTCTGCAATACACCCTGCCAATACTCTGCAAAATACCCTGCGCTATACTCTGCAAAATTCTCTGCAATACCCTGGTGCAATACTCTGCAATACTCTGCAATACCCTGCGCAATACTCTGCAATACCCTGCAAAATACTCTGCAATACCCTGCAAAATACTCTGCAATACCCTGCGCAATACTCTGCAATACCCTGCAAAATACTCTGCAATACCCTGCGCAATACTCTGCAACACCCTGCGCAATACTCTGCAACACCCTGCGCAATACTCTGCAACACCCTGCGCAATACCCTGCGCAATACTCTAAAATACCCTGCAAAATACTCTGCAATACCCTGCGCAATACTCTGCAATACCCTGCGCAATACCCTGCGCAATACTCTGCAATACCCTGCGCAATACTCTGCAATACTCTGCAATACCCTGCGCAATACTCTGCGCAATACTCTGCGCAATACTCTGCGCAATACTCTGCGCAATACTCTGCGCAATACTCTGCAAAATACTCTGCAATACCCTGCGCAATACTCTGCAATACCCTGCGCAATACTCTGCAAAATAATCTGCAATACCCTGCACAATACTCTGCAATACCCTGCACAATACTCTGCAATATCCCCTGTGCAATACCCCGTGCAATACCCTGCCATACTCCGCAATACCCTGCCATAGTCCGCAATACTCCGCAATGCCCTGCAATACTCCGCAATACTCGCAATGCCCGGCAATACTCACAATGCCCGGCAATACTCCGCAATGCCCGGCAATACTCTGCAATAACCACTTCCTGCCCGCCGGCCGTCATATGACGTCCTTGACTTTGTGCGGAGATATCTGAATAATGGGTGCAGCTACAGGCATCATTCAGATATCAGCTTTTTCAGCCGGCGATTCCCTACACCATAAGAACAATCATAGTGGCTGTTCCGCTGCTTGATCATTCTTACGGGAGGCGAGAGGGGATGTCCCCCCCTCCCGCTGCCCTCCGGTGCTTCTACCGACTCACCGCTACGATCAAAGCCAGGATTGTTGTTTTTTTTTTTTGTTTTTTTTTCAGGCTTCCCAGCCTAGAGGTGAGATGTGGGGTCTTATTG
Organism: Rana muscosa; assembly: GCA_029206835.1. Lineage (NCBI taxonomy): Eukaryota > Metazoa > Chordata > Amphibia > Anura > Ranidae > Rana > Rana muscosa. The sequence goes on along the minus strand of CM055120.1, from coordinate 443,521,749 downwards.
ACCCCATATCTCACTGTAAAGAGGACCTGTCATGCCATATTCCTATTACAAGGGATGTTTACGTTCCTTGTAATAGGTATAAAAGTGATCAAAAAAATTTTTGGGGCGGAAAAACATGTCAAACTAAAATAAATAAAGTAAAATGAACAATAAAAAAATATATATTTTTTTAAAGCGCCCCTGTCCCCGTGAGCTCGCATACAGAAGCGAACGCAAACGTAAGTCCCGCCCACATATGAAAACGGTTTTCAAACCACACATGTGAGGTATCTCTGCGAACGTTAGAGCGAGAGCAATCATTCTGACCCTAGACCTCCTCTGTAACTCAAAACATGTAACCAGTAAAAATATTTAAAGCATCGCCTATGGGGATTTTTTAAGTAGCGAAGTTTGGTGCCATTCCACGAGTGTGTGCAATTTTTAAGGGTGACATGTTAGGTATCTATTTACTCGGCGTAACTTCATCTTTCACATTATGCAAAAACATTGGGCTAACTTTACTGTTTTTTTGGGTTTTTTTAAGCACAAAACATTTTTTTCCCGTAAAAAACGCGTTAAAAAAATTGCTGCGCAAATATCGTGCGAGATAAAAAGTTGCAACAACCACCATTATATTCTCTAAGGTCTTTGCTAAAAAAACATATATAATGTTTTGGGGTTCTATGTAATTTTCTAGCAAACAAATGATGATTTTTGCATGTAGGAGAGAAATGTCAGAATTGGCCTGGGTGCTCCAGAACGCCTGAATGTGCTCCCTGCATGTTGGGCCTCTGTATGTGGCCACGCTGTGTAAAAGTCTCACACATGTGGTATCACCATACTCGGGAGGAATAGCAAAATGTGTTTTGGGGTGTAATTTGTGGAATGCATATGCTGTGTGTGAGAAATAACCTGCTAATATGACAATTTTGTGAAAAAAAATAAGAGAAAAAAAAAATCTTGATTTTGCAAAGAATTGTGGGAAAAAATGACAACTTCAAAAAACTCACAATGCCTCTTTCTGAATACCTTGGAATGTCTTCTTTCCAAAAAGGGGTCATTTGGGGGGTATTTGTACTTTTCTGGCATGTTAGGGTCTCAAGAAATGAGATCGGCCGTCAGTACTTCAGGTGTGATCAATTTTCAGATATTGGCACCATAGCTTGTGGACTCTATAACTTTCACAAAGACCAAATAATATCCATCAATTTGTACTTATTTTTACCAAAGATATGTAGCAGTATAAATTTTGGCCAAAATTTATGAAGAAAAAATAGTAATTTGCAAAATTTTATAACAGAAACGAAAAAAAAAATCATTTTTTTACAAAATTTTCAGTCTTTTTTCTCTTATAGCGCAAAAAATAAAAAACCCAACAGTGATTAAATACCACCAAAAGAAAGCTCTATTTGTGTGAAAAAAAGGACAAAAAATTCATATGGGTACAGTGTTGTATGACTGAGTAATTGTCATTCAAAATGTGAGAGCACCGAAAGCTGAAAATTGGTCTGGTTATTAAGGGGGTTTAAGTGCCAAGTGGTTAAGCCAAACCCAAACACTTTAGCGGCGCACAGCAGTTTTAATTTTTTTTGCAGTATATACTAGGATTGTAAAAGAATTGGGACACCTTTGGGCAAAAGAGCAGTATTGTGATGCCGTGATGAACAGTAGGTGTGGCCAGAAGGTCAGTCTGTTTCCCAGTATTAATCCTCCCCAGGTTAGTTTATGCTAACACATAACAGGAGACCCCAATCCAGGAATACAGGAAATCCCCCTACCTCGCCCCTCCAGTTAAAGAAGACCTCCAGCTAGGAGGACTGCGGGAGGTGATAAGAGGGGATCTCCCTCCAGTAAAGAAGACCTCCAGCTAGGAGGACTGCGAGAGGTGATAAGAGGGGATCCCCCTCCAGTAAAGAAGACCTCCGGCTAGGAGGACTGTGGGAAGTGATAAGAGGGGATCCCCATCCAGGAGCATAGGACCCCCTCCAGTAAAAAAGACCTCCAGCTAGGAGGACTGTGGGAGGTGATAAGAGGGGATCCCCATCCAGGAGCATAGGACCTCCCCTCCACAAGTTAAAAAAGACCCCCAGCTAGGAGGATTGAAGGGGTGATAAGGAGGACCCCCATCCAGGAATAGGTGAGGGGTGATAAGAGGGGACCTTGATAACCTCCCTCTGGTAGAAAGAGACCACTGGCTAGGAAGAATGCAGACATCTGTCCCCCCCCCCCTCCCTCTTAATAAGGTGAATGACAGTTTAGTGAAGACATTCATAGAGTTACACACACAACAGCTCCAGCCACAGTGCAGAGGGGGAGGGAGGTGACTCACCGCATCAGATAAGGAGGAGGAAGAAATCCCCATAGAGCTCCGATGTCTGTGAAGGAGCTCTGGGCTGTCACTGCTGCTTCTTCTCCTTGTTCTGTCCCCTGCGCTGCTGAACAGGCTGGCTGACTGGCAGGGGAGGAGGTTGGACAGCAGGCACCTCACAGGGGAGAAAGCAGGCTCCAGTCCGCTGCTTCTATTCTAAGGGAGAGAGAGGCCGGAGGGGGGGGCGGAGTGCAGATGTAGATCACTCCGCCGGCGCCTGTGGGGACCTGCAGCCGGAACTATAGAAGCTGCATCGGAAAATGCGGCTGGCTTACTCCGCGGCTGAGGTCCTAGTTCCCTTCTCAATTACCTCCCACTTGCAGCACAGCTGTTTTTACCGGCCCCAGTGGTGGTGACTGAGTTACACAGGGACAGGACAGATGTTGCAGGCATTTAGCACTAAGAAAACTTGTGAAACACAGACAAGGCACAGGGATGATTAGGGTGTGCCTAGGCACACCCGGCACACCCCGTGGGCACGCCTATGCCCTCTAGGCTGATATACTATATCCTTTATTATCTGGGATGCTTCCGCATTGCCCAGAACTAAGTCTATCCTAGAGAGTGTGGAATAGGAGCTGGAAAAACAAGAGTATTGTAACGCATCTGGATTCCTCAGACTCCACAGATCAAATAACCCAGTTTCCTTCAAAATCTGATGCAACCGACTCTGAGGCATTCAGCACCCCTCCCCCTGGAAACCTATCCCATTTTTTATTTATAACCTCTGTGACAGCAGGAAGGTAAAGTCACCTGGTTGCATCCAGGGGGGTAGATATATTTCGCCCAGATTCAGGCTTTACGCCGACTTATACAACTAGGTGGAGAGTTGTATAAGGCTAGTGGGCTCATGGATGACTCATACCTCTAGGGAGAGGGCTGGGCGTCGTGCAGACAGGGAGTTGATGAGACCAGCTGAAGCTTGTCAGCTCATTTAGGCCTCTATAAGAACTCCCAGCTTCATTAGATGTTAGCTCATGCCTGGAACCAGACCTGTGTGGACTGTCTAGGGAGAGTGAACCCCTGTGCGGTGAGACAAAGCCTGTGTGGCTATTTGCTTGGACATTTAAAACCAGGGACTTAGGGACTAGGACAGCACTAGGCTGATCCCAGTTGTTAGTTAGGAAACCTGTATGTTTAGTCAGAGGTCAACTTGACCAGGATTTATTTTGGTTATGTTTCTTTTGCTTTGCTGTGTTTTGTCACTGTAAATAGAAAATAAACCGCACCTTTTTGATTTTGAAAACCACAACCTCCGTTTGCTGGGCCTGTTTTGTGTGGGGAGCCCATCCCGGGGGTCACACACACCCGCTGCCGAGCTAACCCCCTCACAGTTGGTGGAGAATGCGGGCAGTTTTTTTTAAGCCAGCATGGAGGAGATACTGAAGCAGCTGGCTCTAGCAAATGCCAATCAACAGCAGACAAATGCAGGTTTGCAAAAGAGCCTTGCAGCTCAACAACAGAACTTCGCAGCCCAGCAGCAAGCTCATCAACAGAGCCTTGCAGCCCAGCAGCAGACAAACGCAACTTTGCAACAGAGTCTGGAGGCTCAGCAACGAGCCCAGCAGCAATCTGAGGCCCGCTTCATAGACCTGTTGCAGAAGCAAGAGCAGAGACTACAACAACAGATGGAAGCAGTAATGCAGCAACGTCCGCAGACCAGTGAGGAAAGCCGTCCCACTAATACCGCGTCCTTTGGGGTGAGTCGTTTATTGACAAAAATGACTGGAGAGGATGATCCAGAGGTATTTTTGACCACATTTGAAAGGACCGCTGAAAGAGAAAAGTGGCCTGAGGAGCAGTGGGCTGGACTGGTGGCTCCTCTGTTAACTGGTGAATCGCAGAAAGCTTACTATGACCTAGAGCCTAACCAAGCAAAAGACTATGTGATGCTAAAAGCTGAAATATTGGCAAGGCTGGGTGTCACCCAGGCTGTCCGGGCTCAGCGTGTGCATAACTGGACTTTCCAGCTTGGAAAACCCCCCAGGTCTCAAATGTATGATCTCATTCACCTGAGCAGAAAGTGGCTACAGCCAGAGACTTTGTCCGCACCAAAGATTGTGGAACGTGTTGTAATGGATCGGTTTTTGAGAGCTCTTCCTACTGCCATCCAAAAGTGGGTAAGCCATGGAGACCCAGAGACGGCCGATGGTCTTGTGGATCGTGTGGAGAAATACTTGGCTACAGAGAACCTGACGGCCTCTTCCAGAGACACTCGGACTTTCCACCCTAAGACCAGACCATCCCCAGGGGCGGATAAGAGGATTCCAAGGGGTGAGGGTGGAGAGAGTGAGAGGGTGGGAGCTCTACCCCAAGTTTGGCGAGAACAGCCTGGGAAATCAGCGGCTCAAGAGGCGGCAAGAAGGATCGTTTGCTACCGCTGCCGGCAAGCGGGACATATTGCAGCCAATTGCCCGGTTGTGGAGGAACCCATGCAGTGTGACTTTCTGACGGGCAGACGTCAGTCGCTGTGTGCGACAGTCGCATGCACTGCCATTCGAGGAACTGAGAAACATTTATGCAAAATGTGTGTTAATGGTAGAAATGTTGTGGTATTGCTGGATTCAGGTAGCCTTGTGACCCTGATAAAGGCTGAGTTAGTTAAAACAGAGGTCTCTGGGAATAGCAAGGTAGCTGTTATTTGTGTGCATGGGGACACCCGAGAGTATCCAGTGACTACAGTGTGTTTCGAGACCCCCAAAGGTACCCTCTCTCATCCAGTGGGCTTAGTATCTCAGTTACCGCATGACGCCATTGTGGGAAGGGATTTTCCGAAGTTCTGGGAACTGTGGGATGATCCTGAGCCCCTCACTGGTGCCCCTATGTACCAGGAATGTGATAGCCAGAACTCCCCTGAGAGTGGTGAGGACTCTCCGGAATTTCCCTTATCAGTATTGGCAGGGGAGACTCAAGAAACTGGAGAGGAGCCCACCTCCTCAGACGAAAACCTACCGTCTGTGGAGTTTTCTGATCTTGAGGTTCACAGGGAAAACTTTGCCACAGAACAGTTGAAAGACCCCGCCCTAATAAAGGCACGGGAAAACGTAGTGAAAATAGATGGCGAGTTAGTGAACCCAGATAATACCTGCACTTACCCATACTTCAGCGTAGAGAAGGACCTACTGTATCGGGTGGCAAAAAGGGCAGAAGAAACCGTTGAGCAGCTTGTGGTGCCCAAACCTTACAGGAAGTTGGTGTTGGAGTTGGCCCATGGGCACATTCTTGGAGGTCATCTGGGGACAGAGAAAACCAGAGAGAGGGTATTACAGAGATTCTATTGGCCGGGGGTGATGAAGGACGTAGAAAATTATTGTTCCTCCTGCCCTGTGTGTCAGAGGTTGGCCCCGATGCCACATTTCCGTAGCCCGCTGGTCCCTCTACCCATCATTGAGGTCCCGTTTGAGAGGATCGCCATGGATTTGGTAGGTCCTATAATCAAGTCCGCTAGGGGGCACCAGTACATATTAGTTATAATGGACTATGCCACCCGTTATCCAGAAGCGATCCCTCTCCGAAATACCTCGGCCAAAACCATAGCCAAAGAGCTATCTCTTGTTTTTAGCCGGGTGGGTATTTGTAAAGAACTGCTTACGGACCAAGGTACACCCTTTATGTCCCGGGTTATGAAAGAGCTGTGTAAATTGTTCAAAGTGACGCAATTGCGTACGTCTGTGTATCACCCCCAAACCGATGGGCTGGTTGAAAGATTCAACAAAACCCTAAAACAAATGTTGAAGAAAGTGGTGGATAGAGATGGAAAGGATTGGGACTGTTTACTTCCTTATTTGATGTTTGCTATTAGGGAGGTGCCCCAATCCTCTACGGGATTCTCCCCCTTTGAGTTACTGTATGGGAGACACCCAAGAGGGCTGTTGGATATTGCCAAGGAAACTTGGGAAAGTGAGAGTTCTCCCCACAGGAGTGTGATTGAGCATGTCGCCCTGATGCAAGATCGAATTGCACAGGTAATGCCCATCGTGAAGGAACATTTGGCCCAAGCGCAGTTGGCACAGCAGAGAGTGTACAACCGTGGAGCCAAGACCCGTACCTTTTCCCCGGGGGATAGGATATTGGTACTTGTCCCTACGGTTGAAAGTAAATTCCTTGCCAAATGGCAAGGCCCCTACGAGATAATGGAAAAAGTGAGCGAAGTGAATTACAAGGTCAGACAACCAGGAAGGCGAAAGCCCGAACAGATCTATCACGTTAATCTGTTGAAAGCCTGGAGGGATAGAGAGTCCCTAGTCGCAGACACTTGGTCACCAGCTCAAACTGGTTGCGTGATTCCTGAGGTTGGAATAGCAGCCACCTTGTCACAACCCCAACAACAGGAGGTTAAGGAGTTTGTGCTTCGCAACAAGGAGGTATTCTCTGAGCTGCCGGGACAAACATCTGGGGTAGAGCATGACATCATTACCCCGCCCGGTGAAAGGGTGAAGTTAAAACCCTATCGGATCCCAGAGGCTCGACGGGAGGCAATACGGGAGGAAGTACAGAAAATGCTGAACTTAGGGGTGATAGAGGAGTCCCAAAGTGATTGGTCTAGTCCCATCGTGTTGGTGCCTAAACTGGATGGGAGCTGGCGATTTTGTAACGATTTTCGTCAGTTGAACAAAGTTACAAAATTTGACACCTACCCCATGCCACGTATAGATGAGTTGATCGACCGGCTGGGAACAGCCCGATACATGACGACTCTTGACCTCACAAAAGGGTATTGGTAAATCCCCCTGGCCAAGTCGGCCAAAGAGAAAACCGCATTTGTAACCCCAGACGGGGCGTTCCAATATAAAAGAATGCCGTTCGGGTTACAGAATGCGCCGGCCACATTCCAGAGGAAAATGGACCAGATGCTGAGGCCCCATCGGAAGTATGCTGCGGCTTACCTGGATGACGTAATTGTCCATAGCACAGATTGGGCCTCACATCTGCCAAAAGTGCAAGCAGTCCTGGACTCTGTTCGGGAAGCGGGGTTTACGGCTAACCCCAAGAAGTGTACCATTGGGCAGGAGGAGGCCAAATATCTTGGGTACACCATTGGGAGGGGAGTAATAAAACCCCAACTCAACAAAGTCGAGGCCATCCAGAGTTGGCCACGTCCCAACAGCAAGAAGCAGGTACGAGCCTTTCTGGGAATCGCTGGGTATTATCGGCGATTCATTCCCCACTTTGCTTCTAAGGCTGTGCCCCTAACCAACCTGACGAAGGGGAAAGGGTCGGTCATGATTAAATGGACCCCCGAGGCTGAGGCAGCATTCCAATTCTTGAAACAAGCCTTATGTAGCCAGCCAGTGTTGTACTCACCCGACTTCTCTAAAGACTTTGTCGTACAAAGTGATGCGTCAGATGTGAGGTTAGGAGCAGTATTGTCCCAGGTCTGGAACGGGGAAGAGCACCCAGTCATTTACCTCAGCAGGAAGTTGAAGTCCCATGAGGTAAATTACGCCACCGTTGAAAAGGAGTGTTTAGCGGTGAAGTGGGCTCTAGATTCCCTTCGGTACTACCTGCTAGGTAGGCACTTTGACATGGTTACGGATCACGCTCCGTTAAAGTGGATGGCTCAAAACAAGGAAACAAATAGAAGAGTGAATAGGTGGTTCCTGGCCCTCCAGGAATTCAACTTCACAGTAAAGCATCGCCCTGGCGTTCAAATGGGGAATGTGGATGCTTTGTCTCGAGTACATGAATGCCTGATTGCTGGTGTTCCAACCCCGAGGTTAAAACAAGAGGGGGGGGTATGTGACAGCAGGAAGGTAAAGTCACCTGGTTGCATCCAGGGGGGTAGATATATTTCGCCCAGATTCAGGCTTTACGCCGACTTATACAACTAGGTGGAGAGTTGTATAAGGCTAGTGGGCTCATGGATGACTCATACCTCTAGGGAGAGGGCTGGGCGTCGTGCAGACAGGGAGTTGATGAGACCAGCTGAAGCTTGTCAGCTCATTTAGGCCTCTATAAGAACTCCCAGCTTCATTAGATGTTAGCTCATGCCTGGAACCAGACCTGTGTGGACTGTCTAGGGAGAGTGAACCCCTGTGCGGTGAGACAAAGCCTGTGTGGCTATTTGCTTGGACATTTAAAACCAGGGACTTAGGGACTAGGACAGCACTAGGCTGATCCCAGTTGTTAGTTAGGAAACCTGTATGTTTAGTCAGAGGTCAACTTGACCATGATTTATTTTGGTTATGTTTCTTTTGCTTTGCTGTGTTTTGTCACTGTAAATAGAAAATAAACCGCACCTTTTTGATTTTGAAAACCACAACCTCCGTTTGCTGGGCCTGTTTTGTGTGGGGAGCCCATCCCGGGGGTCACACACACCCGCTGCCGAGCTAACCCCCTCACACCTCATTGTAGTCCCCCACTGCTATAACTGGTATTCCAGTTTTATCCAACATAAACTCCACTAATTTATATATAACTCCCGGTTTAAAGGGAGGGGGGATATAAATATTCTCAAGAACATATTCTCTATTGCACAGTAAAGGAAAATATAACACCCCTCTCCATCAATACTTATCTGTTTACAGGTAAACACCCCCCCCCCCTTCTTAACTAGTTCTGATGCACCTCTTGAATAGGAGGTGTGCACCGAGTGGTATTAAATAAAAATTGAATTTGCGCCGAGAACTTACATACAAATAGTGATAAATACAACCAAAGGTATGTGAAAAGTACAAAAAGTATTAATACATGTGAATAAATATCAATAATGTATATTGCACTTCAAGGAAAAAGTGACATTGCTGCGTTCAATCTAAATAAATATGATGCTGAGTCCTAAGCCAATAATGTCCAATGGTCTCAAAAAACCAAAATAATATTGATAATGCAATGAAAGACTGATAGAAGATGTGTAAAATAATTGTGATAATAATAATGCAACAATAAAAAAAAAAATCTATGCACTGGATAAATAAGTCTCTGTGATAGTAAATATTAGGACTCTTCTTCCTGTGCTGTGGTGAACTGTCTTGTAAATGTTCCAATCTCCTTATTGGAGTGTCTCCCAAATCTATGGTTTCACTGGACCCTTACCTCCAGGTGGATGATTATGAGCAGAGAACGTGAAATCTTTCTCCTCTAATGTGTCCTCTCCAGCCTATATTGGTATGTGAAAAGAGCTCTCCCTCTCTCCTCCACTAGCGTGATTGGCGCTATACTCCTATTAAGATAGGGAAAAAGACCAAAGGGGAGGGGGAGGGAATGGGACACAGCTCCAGCAGTGGCTCCGAGGGGAGAAGGTAGGGGAGGGTGGAAAAAGGAATCTCCAATGGTGAAGTATGTCTGGATAACACCAATTTATTAAAGTGATAATGCTCTTACATAGGATAAGATTAAAATTGCAGTGATAAGAGAGCGGCACAATCGCCGTCTTACTCTGAGTCTGGTTACTTCCGGTTTGCGGTACCTCTCGATCTCCCCTGAGTGGTATTGATGCTGGAACTTCCTACTTTGGACTTATTGCTTGGTATTTTTAGTCAGGTGTGTCGCCTGAAGACAGATTAGTCCCACCTCATACATTTCTAGCATATCAAATACTCCGGCTCTCTTAGCAGGGGTACCCAGCCCCCGGACATTCCAGGACCCTATTTTCATTATCCAAACATATTTACCGCACGCACAACTCACACATCTGCAAGCTACCTATAAACTGAAGTGGACAAGCACTGCCTATCCATATCCCCGCTTCCTTTTTCAAGCAGATACAATCCACATTTACTGAATTTGTTTTGGCAAAAAAGAAACCGCGCCTCTCACATAACCTTCTGGTTCTGCCCAAACGCCACGGAGGCCTCGCGTTGCCTGACATTCGAGCATACCACCAGGCAGTCTCCACATAGGGAGGCTAATAGACTGGTGCCGCCACCAGGAGACCAAACTCTGGACACCATTAGAACAGAGCCCCCTGGTGCTACGGAACTCTACCGACGTCGACATAAAGCCACCCACTGATTGGCAACACGATAGGGGTCTGTGCTAGGCTTATTTTTCAAGCCTGCGTGTCTTCACCCAACTCTCCTCTATACCCTATACTGGGAAACCCCGGGTTTACACCCGGGATGCAGGACGCGGCCTTCTGGAGCCTAGGCGGGGCGGGACTTCATCAGGCCTCCCACTTCAGTACGGGTGGACGTTGGGTTACTATAGCAGAGCTTTCTGACCCCGCGGGCCCGTTCCGCCTGGACTTCCTGCGGTCGCGTCAGCTGGGCCACTTCCTTCATGCATTGAAACACCCGCCCCCAGCGACCTACCTCTCACGACGCTGGAAGAACTTTGCGACTCCAAGTGCCTTGTGTCGCACACACTTACCTAGCGTATAGCCTCTTGAACTTGCCGCCAGCGGACTTCCAACCGCCGGGACTGCTCAAATGGGAATTAGAACTAAATTGTCATTTTAATGAGCCACGAAGGCAGCGGATCCTGAGATTCACGCACAAGTCTTCTATCTGTGCCAAGACAAAGGAGACCAACTACAAGCTCCTGTCAAGGTGGTACAGGACCCCAGCACTGCTTCACAAGTTCCCGGCGACGTCGGACATATGTTGGCGCTGCCGGAGGGACAAGGGGACACTCTTGCACATTTTCTGGTCCTGCCCTAGTCTGGAGCGCTTTTGGCGGGGAGTGCGGGAAGTCGCCCAGAAATTTACCTAACGCACCATCCCTGATGACCCTGCATTCTTCCTCCTACACGCATCCACCACCCCGGAGAAAGTCTATAAGAAATCAGTGGTCAGATATCTGTTGGACGCTGCTAAGGCCTGCATACCACTGTTCTGGAAGACTACACTGCCTCCGACGATTCCCCTTTGGATTACCAATGTGGAAGAAATAAAGCATATGGATGACCTTATCCTCACAGGCAGGAAGCATTCAAGAACACCTGGCAGCTGTGGAATATTTTCATATTCTCAGCTGAGGGTCAAGCTCTGAGAGAACCCGAGGCTGCGGTATGAACTTATCCCCCTCACCCTGCCCCCTCCCGACCTCTGCCCTCGTTTAGACGAGGGATTGTGACTGCTTGACTCCTGATGTCTTTTGTCATTTCTCTTTACTCTCTGACCACTTCTCCCTCTCTTTTTTTCTCTGTCTCCCTTTCCTCTATTGCTATCTATCTTTTTTGCAGACCCCCGGGACCGGGGGCCTCGTTGTCTTTTTTGTTTATTTTTTAAAATGTAGGGAACGGGCGCATGGGCCCACATCTGCATTGGGAACAGGCACATGCACACCCTCACGCGTTGGGGAGGGTTCTTCCCTACCTACACCTCAGGTTCCCTGATAGGGTGATATCGGATAAGCCTTGGAGGGCAAATGATGCACTTGTTAGTCAGGGAGCATTACAGTAGCCCCCCTGTTCAGTATTCGGTTGTTTGAACAGTCATATTAAGTGATGTGAAGTTATGCGCCATAAACTGTAATTGTGTTGTTACCCTACTGTATATATTCTCTGTATTGTGTCGGCCTGTGTAGACCTTGCCTTTGTGCTAAATTTTAAAAAAAAGAGTCCAAACATTTAAAAAGGAGCAAAACAAATACATCAGGGGTTTTCCAACATAGATCATAAAGCTCTCATAATAATACTCTATAATTAAAACTTTTACCTTCTCCCCATACCACATAGTGCCTAAATGTTCCTTTTTAACTTGAAGAGTATAAATATGTGATTATTTTCCCCCCTTTGTGTTTAATTTACTTAATTTTTTTACCATTGCTTTGTAAAGTAACTATACATTTTCCATAAAGGGTGCTATATGTGTATGTGTAGGTCACCATTGCTTTGTGAAGTAACTATACAGTTTCCTGTAAAATATGCTTTATGTGTATATGTAAATTTTCTCTTAATACAAAATGTGCTGTATGTATGTGTGTAAATTTTAACCCTTATTAAATTCAAACCCTTTAGTGTCCCTTGTAATAACGTACTTTGATATCTTACCACCTCATCCCTCCCTCTATTCTCCCTCCCTCCTCCCCACCCCTCCCTACACCTCCCTACACCTTTCTAGGTAAACCCTAGGGGCTTTTTTTGTAACCGGTCCATACATCCCCACATTTTCTTCTATCATACCGATTCCACCATTTTCCATCCTCTATTTGAGATATCCTTCCTTCTGCATCAGTTATCCTCTCATTTGTTTTCTGAAGCTCAAGTCGCATGGAGGTCAGTTCCTCTTTAACCACTTAAGCCCCGGACCATTTCGGGCCATTAGGACCAAGCCTGTTTTTGGGATTCGGCACTGCGCTGCTTTAACTGTAAATTGTGCGGACATGCAATGTTGTACCCAAATGAAATTTGCGTCCTTTTCTTCCCACAAATAGAGCTTTCTTTTAATGGTATTTGATTGCCTCTGCGATTTTTATTTTTTGCGATATAAACAGAAAAAGACCGAAAATTTTGAAAAAAAATGATATTTTCTACTTTTTGTTATAAGAAAAATCGAATAAACTCAATTTTAGTCATACATTTAGGCCAAAATGTATTCAGCCACATGTCTTCAGTAAAAAAAATGTCAATAAGCGTATATTTATTGGTTTGCGCAAAAGTTATAGCGTTTACAAACTAGGGTACATTTTCTGAAATTTACACAGCTTTAAATTTATGACTGCCTATCTCATTTCTTGAGGTGCTAAAATGGCAGGGCAGTACAAAACCCCCCCAAATGACCCCATTTTGGAAAGTAGACACCCCAAGGAAATTGCTGAGAGGCATGTTGAGCCCATTGAATATTTTTTTTTTTGTCCCAAGTGATTGAATAATGACAAAAAAAAAAAAAAATACAAAAAGTTGTCACTAAATGATATATTGCTCACACATGCCATGGTTATATGTGGAATTGCACCCCAAAATACATTCTGCTGCTTCTGAGTACGGGGATACCACATGTGTGGGACTTTTTAGGAGCCTAGCCACGTACGGGACCCCGGAAACCAAGCACCGCCTTCAGGATTTCTAAGGGCGCAAATTTTTGATTTCACTCCTCACTACCTATCACAGTTTCGAAGGCCATAAAATGCCAAAATAGCACAAAACCCCCCCAAATGACCCCATTTTGGAAAGTAGACACCCCAAGCTATTTACTGAGAGGCATGTTCAGTCCATGGAATATTTTATATTTTGCCACAAGTTGCGGGAATATGACAAACTTTTTTTTTTTTGCACAAAGTTGTCACTAAATGATATATTGCTCACACATGCCATGGGCATATGTGAAATTACACCCCAAAATACATTCTGCTGCTTCTCCTGAGTACGGGGATACCACATGTGTGGGACTTTTTGGGAGCCTAGCCGCGTACGGGACCCCAAAAACCAAGCACCGCCTTCAAGGTTTCTAAGGGCATAAATTTTTGATTTCACTCCTCACTACCTATCACAGTTTTGAAGGCCATAAAATGCCAAGATGGCACAAAACCCCCCCAAATGACCCCATTTTGGAAAGTAGACACCCCAAGCTATTTGCTGAGAGGCATGGTGAGTATTTTACAGCTCTCATTTGTTTTTGAAAATTAAGAAAGACATTTTTTTTCTTTTTTTTTTTCTTTTTTTACATTTTCAAAACTTTGTGACAAAAAGCGAGATCTGCAAAATACTCAACATACCTCTCAGCAAATAGCTTGGGGTGTCTACTTTCCAAAATGGGGTCATTTGGGGGGGTTTTGTGCCATCTGGGCATTCCATGGCCTCCGAAACTGTGATAGGCAGTGAGGAGTGAAATCAAAAATTTACACCCATAGAAATCCTGAAGGCGGTGCTTGGTTTTTGGGGTCCCGTACGCGACTAGGCTCCCAAAAAGTCCCACACATGTGGTATCCCCGTACTCAGGAGAAGCAACAGAATGTATTTTGGGGTGTAATTCCACATATGCCCATGGCATGTTTGAGCAATATATAATTTAGTGACAACTTTTTGTACATTTTTTTTTTTTTGGTCATTATTCAATCACTTGGGACAAAAAAAAAAAATATTCAATGGGCTCAACATGCCTCTCAGCAAATAGCTTGAGGTGTCTACTTTACAAAATGGGGTCATTTGGGGGGGTTTTGAACTGTCCTGGCATTTTATGCACAACATTAGGAAGCTTATGTCACACATCATCCACTCTTCTAACCACTTGAAGACAAAGCCCTTTCTGACACTTTTTGTTTACATGAAAAAATATTTTTTTTTGCAAGAAAATTATGTTGAACCCCCAAACATTATATATTTTTTTAAAGCAAAGGCCCTACAGATTAAAATAGTGGGTGTTGCATTTTTTTTTTCCACACAGTATTTGCGCAGCGTTTTTTCAAACGCATTTTTTGGGGTAAAAACACACTTTTTTTATTTTTAATGCACTAAAAAACACTATATTGCCCAAATGTTTGATGAAATAAAAAAGATGATCATAGGCCGAGTACATGGATACCAAACACGACATGCTTTAAAATTGCGCACAAACGCGCAGCGGCGACAAACTACATTCATTTTTAAAAGCATTTAAAAGCCTTTACAGGTTACCACGTTAGATTTACAGAGGAGGTCTACTGCTAAAATGACTGCCCTCGATCTGACCTTCGCGGTGATACCTCACATGCATGATGCAATTGCTGTTTACATATGACGCTAGACCGACGCTTGCGTTCGCCTTCGCAGGGGGGGACAGCGGTGCTTTTTTTTTTTTTTTTTTTTTTTTTTTTTTATTATTTATTTGGCTTTTTTATTTTATTTTTAAACTGTGCCTTCCATATTTTATTTTTTTACCATTTTTATCGTTATCTCAGGGAATGTAAATATCCCCTATGATAGCAATAGGTAGTGACAGGTACTCTTTTTTTGAAAAAAATTGGGGGGTTAGACCCTAGATCTTTCCTCTGCCCTCAAAGCATCTGACCACACCAAGATCGGTGTGATAAAATGCTTTCCCAATTTCCCAATGGCGCTTTTTATATCCGGGGGGGGGACATTCCCTCCCACTGCTTGTAAAAGCAGTCTAGAGGCTAATTATCTGCTAGAATTGCTTTTACATGAAAGCCGGCTGCTGGCTGAAAAGAATGATACCAAGATGATACCTAAACCCGCAGGCATCATTCTGGTATAAACATTCAAAGTCCAGCAACATACCAGTACGTTGCTGGTCCTTGTTGGACATGTATTGTAATCTTTTTTTTCATACAGCCTATTGGCTGAACGAAAAAAAAGATTGATTGGTGGGTATGCCCACCATTAGAATACCTCCCTTCATCCACCCACTTCTAATGATGGGCATATATGCCGCAAAAAAGTTATGCCGCGTACACACAGTCAAGCCTTCGTCGGAATTTCGACCGTATGTACGCGGCATAAAAGGTTATGCCGCGTACACACGGTCGGACTTTTCCACGGATAAGCCTCCGTTGGAATTTCGACCGTATATACGCGGCATTAGGAGCAAAATCGCTCCTCCGCCCCTGCTGCCCCCATGCTTCGGCATATATGCTCTTTTTTTTAACTGTGGTGGTGAAATCACCTCCTACAGCGTTGGAGTCACGGCTTTATGTATCGTGGGAGCAAACGCTGTTGCTGTCAAGATAAATAGATCCGTGCTGCAACTGAATGGCGTACCTGCTAAGCAAATGGTGGTTAACATTAAAACAAAGTAACATTACAGTACAACAGTAAGACCTTACCATGCCATACCTGCAAAGCAAATACCAAAACAAAACCTAGTAAAAAATAAAAAAATGTTTTAACGCAACCTGTGCCTAAAATATATATATGCCGAAGCATGGGGGCATCCTCCCGCAAAAAAGTTATGCCGCGTACACACGGTCGGAATTTCGACCGTATGTACGCGGCATTAGGAGCAAAATCGCTCCTCCGCCCCTGCTGCCCCCATGCTTCGGCATATATGCTCTTTTTTTTAACTGTGGTGGTGAAATCACCTCCTACAGCGTTGGAGTCACGGCTTTATGTATCGTGGGAGCAAACGCTGTTGCTGTCAAGATAAATAGATCCGCGCTGCAACTGAATGGCGTACCTGCTAAGCAAATGGTGGTTAACATTAAAACAAAGTAACATTACAGTACAACAGTAAGACCTTACCATGCCATACCTGCAAAGCAAATACCAAAACAAAACCTAGTAAAAAATAAAAAAATGTTTTAACGCAACCTGTGCCTAAAATATATATATGCCGAAGCATGGGGGCATCCTCCCGCAAAAAAGTTATGCCGCGTACACACGGTCGGAATTTCGACCGTATGTACGCGGCATTAGGAGCAAAATCGCTCCTCCGCCCCTGCTGCCCCCATGCTTCGGCATATATGCTCTTTTTTTTAACTGTGGTGGTGAAATCACCTCCTACAGCACTGGAGTCACGGCTTTATGTATCGTGGGAGCAAACGCTGTTGCTGTCAAGATAAATAATTCCGCGCTGCAGTTGAATGGCGCACCTGAAAACAAAAAATTACATACCTGAAAAGCAAGCATGATAAAACATTGCAGAATAGAATACAGTAAAAAAGAGCAGAACAATAGAGAGAAAATAGAGAGAGAGAGAACAATAAAACGACAACTATTTTTGGTTTTTTTATTTTATATTTTTTTTGTGTTTTGTTTTTTACGTTTTTTTTTTTCTTTTTTACACTTTTTTTTGTAACTTTACAACTGTAATGGTTCGGGTCTCTCAAAATGTAATGGCATCTTGGGAGACCCTGTGTAAGTGTGTCCTAGTCTGTGAAATGCTGTACCCTACGCTAAAACTTCACTTTTGAGTGGTAGCGTTCAAAACATTCACCTTGGCAAAGACCAGGCTTGTCAGGACAGCGTGGACAAAAACTACGGGTGTCACGCCTAAATCCGCGCTTGCTACAGACACGACATCTTTTTTGGGGGTGGCTTTGGGTAGGGGTACTCGGGAGGACATACGAATAATGCCTCTCATGCAGCCGGCTTACTGCATTTGGTTGGGGATGGTGAGGTGCAGAACCGCCTGGATACAGGAGTTCTGTGACTATCTCATTCTGGAATTTTAGAAGAGATAACGTCCCGCCTGAAGCTCTGTATAGCACATGAGCGTTCAGCAAAGCCAATTGGAATAATGATAGAGACACTTTTTTGTACCAGCGTCTCGCCTTACGGTCAATTAGATACGGCGCCATCAACTGGTCGTTGAGGTCCACCCCTCCCATATTTTGGTTATATTCGTGGACACAGAGGGGTTTCTCCACAACACCAGTCGCCGTACGAATTTGGACTGTCGTGTCTGCATGAAGGGAGGTAAGAAGGAAAACATTCTTATTGTCCCTCCACTTCATAGCGAGCAAGTTATTACACTTCAAGCAGGCTCTCTCCCCCAGCCTAAGACGGGCATCTACAAGCCGCTGGGGAAAGCCCCGGCGATTAGGTCGCACGGTGCCACATGCTCCAATCTTATGATCAAACAAGTGACTAAACAGTGGCACGCTCGTGTAATAATTGTCCACATACAAGTGGTACCCCTTTCCGACTAAGGGTGACACCAAGTTCCACACTATCTTGCCAGCGCTCCCTATGTAATCCGGGCAGTTGACCGACTCAATCTGACTGTCTTTTCCCTCATAAACCGTAAAGTTCACTACATAGCCTGTTGCCCTGTCACAGAACTTGTAGAGCTTGACCCCGTATCTGGCACGCTTGCTGGGAAGGTACTGCTTGAAAGACAAGCGGCCAGAAAATTTAATCAGGGACTCATCAACGCAGACAACTTGATCGGGAGTAAACAAGGCTGCAAAACGTTCGTTGAAGTGGTTTATGAGGGGCCGAATTTTATAGAGCCGGTCGTATTCAGGGTCCCCACGTGGACGACAAAGTTCATTGTCGTTGAAGTGCATGAACCGCAAAATCTGCTCGTATCGTGCCCTGGACATGGAGGCAGAGAACACGGGCATGTGGTCAATTGGGTGCGTGGACCAATAAGCACGCAATGACGGAAATTTATGTGTGCCCATGTTGAGGGAAAGGCCCAGAAAGGTCTTAAATTCGGAAACCGTAATTGGTTTCCAATTTCTGGCAATTTTAGGCAACTGGGGGTTAGCGGCGATAAATTGACCAGCATATAAATTACTCTGGTCCACAATAGATCTATAGAGATCTTCCGTGAAAAACAGCGAATAAAAATCAATTGGAATAAAATCAGCTGTTTCCACCTGAATACCGGGTTGGGCAGTGAATGGGGGAAGTACGGGTTCTGCAGAAGTGGTGGGGACCCAATCAGGATAGGCGAATTCTGCAGGAAGGGCAGTATGGGCACGACGGGCCTGCCTTTGTCTTCTTGGTGGCAGCGGGACACTACTTGTGCTTGCCACCTCGCCAGCTTGAACTGCACTTATGGGACTCGCCACGTCACCAAGTGTTACTGCAGTGCTGGATGTACGTCCAGGCTGTACTAGGCCGCTGGTGCTTGCCAGTTCACCAGAAGGAATAGCGGTGCTAGTACTACTCTGCTCCATGATACGAGAGACCTGCGGTTCTTGCTCCTCAACAACCTCAGAAGATCGGGATCGGGTACGCCTGACCTTAGCAGGGACCTCAACTTCGTCGTCAGAGCTATCTGACGTGGGGCCGCTGACGTCACTGTCTTTTACGGGAAGATATTCTGAGCCTGAATCTGACAGATACGTGACCTCCTCTTCACTATCTGTCATGCTCAGAATCTCGTAGGCCTCTTTACTAGTGTACCTTCGTCTTGCCATTTTGGGCTCTAAATTTAGGGGTACACTAGTAAGATTCACAGGAAAAAAAGCACCTGACTGTCATCAGCAAATATATCAAACGCTACAAAAAAACTGTTAGCGATCGCAGGGATCAGGCCTGTCTCTGCGAACGCTGCAGTTATGTGTGTTGTGTTTGGTAAGTGACAGTGATCGATCGATACTGCACTTGGGTGGGCTGGGCTGGGCGGAGGGGCTAAACGCAGGCGCTAGCAGGTATCTGGGCTGATCCCGCTAACACTGCGTTTTTGGGAACCCTAAACCGCTGGGGATGCTAGTATAGATCTGATCAGATACTATACCACTAAGGGGGGTGTATGCTTTGCGCGTGGGTGTTAGCGTTACTGGCACTAACCTAACACTGCCTGGGGCGACGCAGACCCTCTCTGGCGCTAAAACCTAATTGATCTCACCCGCCGGGCGATCAGGGGGGTTAAACCTTTATTGGGTTATATACGGCGGGTGCCCTGATGCTATAAAAAGCAAACTAATCAACCAGCGTCACCCGTAACCTTTATATGGTGATCACTGGTGAAAGGGTTAACTAGGGGCAATCAGGGGGTTAAAACCTTTATTAGGTTAAATATGGGGGTACCTGACACTATATAAAAACCTGACGGGTAACCTAAATAACTTACTGGCTAACCAGTGACACCAGTGACGCTTATACGGCGATCACTGGTGAAAGGGTTAACTCTAGGGGCAATCAGGGGGTTAAAATAATATATGGGGGTACCTGACACCAATAAAAACCTGCGGCGAACCTAAAAAAAAAATAACTGCCTATCTAAAACACCAGCGACACGAATACAGCGATCGGAAAAACAATCGCTTAGTGACGCTGAAGTTAGGGGGTGAAAGGGTTACCTGGGGGGTGATCAAGGGGTTAAACCTTTATTAGGGGGGGTTAGGGGGCTACCCTGGACCTAAAGGGGCCTAATCCTAACTGCCCTGCAACTTTTTACAATCACAGATGACACTAAATGCAGTGATCAGTAAAATAAATGATCACTGCAATCAGTGACACTGTGATTGAGGGCTTTGGGGTGACCTGGGGGGTGATCTGGGGGTGACTGGGGGGTGATTTGTGTGCCTATGTGTACCTACGTGTCAGTGGACTGTTAGAGCACTAACCTCTGTCTTCACTCCTCGGCGCCGGGAACGAAAAGACCGCGGCGAGGGAGATGACATCACTTCCTCCAGCCTGTGTTTACATCACATGGCGGAGGAAGCAATTTCATTGGCCGGGAGCGATCGCGAGGGGGGGGCGGAATCGAGCGGCCGCCCCCTCATGCCTGATCGCTCCCGAACACTTAACGGCCGCTCACTGCAGTGAAGGGGGGTCCGGATGGACCCCCCAACTGCACAAAGGCGATCACGTAGATCTACGTGATTCTGCCTGTCCGTGCCATTCTGCCGACGTAAATCGGCGGTGGGCGGTCGTTAAGTGGTTAATACCCTTCATTTGATCACATAACTCCCCCAATGACTGTTTACATGCATTGACCACCAAAAACACATAATTTAAAGAGGGGGTTCCTTCTGCAGAAATAGTTGGAGCTGGATCTATCTCGGTCCCTTTATCGGCCATAACCGTTTTTTTATTGGTGTTTTTAACTGTGGCTGCTGTCATTTGTCCTTGGCTTCCTTGACTTTTTCTATCCGCTGTTCCTTTAGCCTGGGCCAGTGGCCCCCCTTTAGTTGGAGTATAATCTGGGGTATGAGCGAATTTCTCTAATTTAGCAGCAACTGCTGTAGCCAGCTCACCTCACTGCTGTTGTATAAACAGCATGCACAGATCACAGAGTGTAGATGAAGATGGTATAATTCGCAGTGTGGCAGCTCCTCTGCTGTTGCTGCAGTCTCCCTAATGTTGCTGCAGTCCTCTGTTTTGCATGAAGGCCATATATACAAATATAGAAACGGAGAAGGCAAACATAGCGTATCTCAGATGAAAATCCCACTTAGAGGCAAGTCCACACACACGGTATTGCACTCACTTTTTGCAAAAGGAATATGGATAAAACTCCACGAACACCAAGTTCGTCGGCCCTCTGTGTAGATATGGCTCTATGTGCGTTCTGTACTAATGTCGGATCCTCAATAGATAAAGTCCTCGATGGGTGATGTAAATGAAAAAAAAGGCATACATCGCATAATCCTGTTTGGAAAAAGTATTTAATAAACCATAAAACATAGGAATAAAACTCATATTTAGCAGATATTCAGAGTATATTGAATCCACGAGCGCCGCGCTCGTCTTCCTGTTCGAATCTTGCTATACCCAATGCTCCAATCCCTACATGTTAAAACATACGGCAAAATGGCATCGGCTTGTTTACAATATAGGCTTCAGCAAAATGGCCACCGTATACTTTAACATGTCCAATTTAGCAGACTATATAAGCTTTGTAACCTTACCCTATGGCATCCCCTGATGAAGTCACGTGACGACACGCGTAGGGATTGGAGCATTAGGTATACCAAGATTCAGACAGGAAGACGAGCGCGGCGCTCGTGGATTCAATATACGCTGAATATCTGCTAAATGTGAGTTTTATTCCTATGTTTTATGGTTTATTAAATACTTTTTTCAAACGGGATTATGCAATGTATGCCTTCTTTTTCATTTACATCACCCATCGAGTACTTTATCTATTGAGGATCCGACATTAGTACAGAACCCACATAGAGCCATATCTACACAGAGGGCCGACGAACTCGGTGTTCATGGAGTTTTATCCATATTCCTTTTGCAAAAAGTGAGTGCAATACCGTGTGTGTGGACTTGCCTCTAAGTGGGATTTTCATCTGAGATACGCTATGTTTGCCTTCTCCGTTTCTATATTTGTATATATGGCCTTCATGCAAAACTAAGAGGACTGCAGCAACAGCAGAGGAGCTGCCGTACTGCGAGTTATACCATCTTCATCTACACTCTGTGATCTGTGCATGCTTGTTTATACAACAGCAGTGAGGTGAGCTGCTTATAGACACAGAGGTGTATCACTGAAGAAATTTTGGAGCAGTGCAAGTGTGTGTTTTTATTTTAATTTATGGTGGTGGGTGTCACTATCCACTTGGACTGTGTACAATATAGCAACATTATCCTTTGGATCACTCACTTATCTGGACTTATATATTTTTACATTTTTTCAATATATTTATTTTTTTGTGTTTTAGTGCACCATTTTCATTATATTTTTCACTTTGCACTTGTTATATTTGTGGGCTTGTTTGATCTCTTGGTCATTAGTTGTATCACAGTGTGTCATATCAGCATATTGTATATATTTTCAGCTGTTTGTGTTTACCAATTTGTAACAAGAGTTAAGTTACTGCATCAAGTGTGCTATCAGTCACATTCCGTTTCACTTCCCTGATCCCTTCACAGCGCTGACACCACCATCCTTTTATAATTGCGCAATATGTACCCATGCAGACCCGTACTCCTATGTGAACACCAGGAATCCTGTATAATTAAGGAAACTTAAATTATCATGCCTCGTTATGCAACCATGCAAAATCTAGGCGAACATGCAACTTTAGGCGATCATGCATCCTAATGCAATTCAGCATCTTTTATGCGATCAAACATCTTATGCATTTTAAGCTACTGTGCAGGCATGTACCCTTGTGTGACCAAGGACTCTTGTATGATCAAGCACTCCTGTGCGATCCAGCATCTTTATGCAATCAAGCATTTTTATGCGATTTTTAGGCATTTCTGTGTGACCAAGTATCCTTGGGTAATCAAGGACTCGTGTGATCCAGCATCTTTATGCAATCAAGCATTTTTATGCGACTTTAGGCATTTCTGTGAAAACTCGCCTTTGTGTGACCAAGTATCCTTGGGTAATCAAGGACTCGTGTGATCCAGCATCTTTATGCAATCAAGCATTTTTTTGCGATTTTAGGCATTTCTGCGCAAACAAGCCTACCCGTGCAACTTTAGCACTTTAATATAAATCCATACTAACAGAAACGTGTATCTTTATGTGATCAACAATAAAGCTGTTCTGTTACTTGTTTTAACCCCACATTCATTTTGTACATTTCAAACTCATGTATTTTATGCAAACATGTGGACTGGTAAAGAGGAAGTTATCCTCTGTAGACGTGCGTTTCCACAATCATGCGATATAGCTGTTGTGCGTTAGCAATGTGCACCAGTAACCGTGCATCCCAGCAGTTGTGCGTTTGGCTAGCCTGAAGCCAGCACCAGGATGAGGACCCTGTGGAGGTTTTTCTAGCAACCTATACTCCTCGACTAGAGTTTTTAGGAGGAGAAAAAAAACAGCTTATGCGGGTGCCCAACCAGCAGAAATAAACTGTTGCAGTAATGGATGGAGTTGGAAGGTACAAGCAACCTGTGGGATTTATTTATTTTTTTAAAAACCCCAAGGAGGCGACAGAGGCTTTAGCCGTCTAGGCTGAGAGGAAGTTATATGCAGTATGAATCTCTGAAAAAGACTGCAGCTGCAACTCCAGAGCTTGTGAGGCTTCTGATACCTCCGCCTCGTTAACCTGCACCTGACCTCTGATGGTGAACTTTCATCCTCAGGACCTTTAGGCTGGGTTCACACTAGTGCGACACGACATCTGTCCTACTTTGGATCTGACTTTGCCCTGCGACATGAAGCCGACATATGTCCGACTTTCAATGAACGGGGATCCGACTTGGATCCCCGCCAATGGCAGGCACTGTGTTTGGTATGAATCTTGAGGGGGAACTCCAGTCCAAATTTTAAATAAAAAACCGGCATGGGTTCCCCCTCCAGGAGCATACCAGGCCCTTGGGTCTGGTCTGGATTTGAAGGGGCGCCCCTACGCCGAAAAAACGGCGTGGGGGTCCCCCCAAAATCCAAACCAGACCCTTATCCGAGCACGCAACCTGGCAGGCCGCAGGGGAAGAGGGGGGGATGAGAGAGCGGCCCCCCTCCCTCCTGAACCGTATCAGGCCGCATGCCCTCAACATGGGAGGTTTGGTGCTCTGGGGCAGGGGGGCGACCTGCGGCCCCCCCACCCCAGAGCACCCTGCCCCCATGTTGATGAGGACAGGGCCTCTTCCCGACAACCCTGGCCGTTGGTTGTCGGGGTCTGCGGGCGGGGGGCTTATCGGAATCTGGGAGCCCCCTTCAATAAGGGGGCCCCCGGATCCCGGCCCCCCCACCCTATGTGAATGAGTATGGGGTACATCGTACCCCTACCCATTCACCTGGTGGAAAAAAATTGCAATAAAAAAACCACACAGCTTTTTAAAGTATTTTATTGCACAGCTCCGGGGGTCTTCTTCCGACTTCGGGGGGTCTCCGGTGTCGTTGCCGCGCTCTCCGGTTCTTTCTTCTGCCGGGCCACCGCTAACTTCTTTAGCTCTTTTGCTAGCGGAGGCCCGGTCTTCTCCGTCGCCTTCTTCTTCTCCTGCTCTCCGGTTCTTCTCCCGCTTCTTTCTTCTGCCGGCCCCTCCACTAACTTCAGCTCTTTTGCTAGTGGAGGGGCCGGTCTTCCCGTCGCCGTCTTCTTCTCTCTTCTCCTCCTCGATGTTGACGCGTCGCTTCCTCCCGCTGTAATACTGGCTGTCCGCTCCGCTCCGCATTAATATAGGTTTCTCATGACGTCAGTCACATGTTCCGGGGCACATGGCCCCGGAGCATGTGACTGTGACGTCATGGGAACATGTGACTGTGACGTCATGAGAAGCCTATAGTAATGCGGAGCGGAGAGCCAGTATTACAGCGGGAGGAAGCGACGCGTCAACATCAAGGAGGAGAAGAGAGAAGAGGCGACGAGAAGACCGGCCCCTCCACTAGCAAAAGAGCTGAAGTTAGTGGAGGGGCCGGCAGAAGAAAGAAGCGGGAGAAGAACCGGAGAGCGGGAGAAGAAGAAGGCGACGGAGAAGACCGGGCCTCCGCTAGCAAAAGAGCTAAAGAAGTTAGCAGTGGCCCGGCAGAAGAAAGAACCAGAGAGCGCGGCGACGACACCGGAGACCCCCGAAGTCGGAAGAAGACCCCCCGGAGCTGTGCAATAAAATACTTTAAAAAGCTGTGTGGTTTTTTTATTGCAATTTTTTTCCACCAGGTGAATGAGTAGGGGTACGATGTACCCCATACTCATTCACATAGGGTGGGGGGGCCGGGATCCGGGGGCCCCCTTATTGAAGTGGGCTCCCGGATTCCGATAAGCCCCCCGCCCGCAGACCCCGACAACCAACGGCCAGGGTTGTCGGGAAGAGGCCCTGTCCTCATCAACATGGGGGCAGGGTGCTCTGGGGTGGGGGGGCCGCAGGTCGCCCCCTGCCCCAGAGCACCAAACCCCCCATGTTGAGGGCATGCAGCCTGGTACGGTTCAGGAGGGAGGGGGGGCGCTCTCTCGTCCCCCCCTCTTCCCCTGCGGCCTGCCAGGTTGCGTGCTCGGATAAGGGTCTGGTTTGGATTTTGGGGGGACCCCCACGCCGTTTTTTCGGCGTAGGAGCGCCCCTTCAAATCCAGACCAGACCCAAGGGCCTGGTATGCTCCTGGAGGGGAACCCATGCCGGTTTTTTATTTAAAATTTGGCCTGGAGTTCCCCCTCAAGAGCAGCACAGCACAAGTCGCATGCCAAAGTCGGATCATGCAAGACTGCGGTCCGACTTTGATCCGACTTCAATGATAGTCAATGGGCTGAAGTGGGATCAAAGTAGTACAGGGAGCATTCTCAAAGTCGGACCGACATGTGTCGGACCAGTTAAGACGGCTCCCATAGGGAAACATTGATTTTCACACGTCATGCGACATGAGCTCCCAATGTCGGAGCGTTTGTCGCCCCAGTGTGAACCAGGCCTTAATCCACTTGTTTGAGGATTTAGAGCAGGGAAAGGGGCACACCCCAGTTTCTGCTTTCTGTGAGGATGCTGCAAATATAGCATTTAACCTCTTATAGACCAACAAATGTAAGCCTGATGGTGAACCCTTTTGCTTCTTAGGATTTTTAGTCCCAGAGCCCTTAGAAGGCATAGTCCTAAGCTCAAAGCCGAGGTATTTGCAGCCAAATTGCACCCATTACTGAGCTATAGTCCAGCGTACAAGCTGCTATAAAAGTCAGTCAGGTGTAAAGCTAATGTGCCTTGGGGATGCCTGTATCACTGCCTTCTGTATGCCAATCACATTACTAGTTTGTTGGTACTGCCAGCCAAATAGTAAGCCACGCTCCTGTGTCCGTCCTATCGCCATGGTTTTTAAGGCAAAGGACGCTCCGCACATGCGCAGAAGCGAGCCAGGGGACACAGAGCGTCATTACGCCAAGCCCCACCCCCCTCCATCACTCGTTCCCGATATCGCCGGCAATAGTGTGCGCGCGTACGCGTGACGGCCGGATCACTGTGTCTGCCTGGAGAGGAAGGAGAGAGGAGGAGGGAGGCCGAGAGCTCTGCGAGCTGTAGCTGGGCCGGCGAATGTCATGGCAAGTAGTCCTTAGTGGCAGCAATAAGCAGTTGGACTCTTGGAGCTGTATACAGGTCCTTCTCAAAAAATTAGCATATTGTGATAAAGTTCATTATTTTCTGTAATGTACTGATAAACATTAGACTTTCATATATTTTAGATTCATTACACACAACTGAAGTAGTTCAAGCCTTTTCTTGTTTTAATATTGATGATTTTGGCATACAGCTCATGACAACTCAAAATTCCCATCTCAAAAAATTAGCATATCATGAAAAGGTTCTCTAAACGAGCTATTAACCTAATCATCTGAATCAACTAATTAACTCTAAACACCTGCAAAAGATTCCTGAGGCTTTTAAAAACTCCCAGCCTGGTTCATTACTCAAAACCGCAATCATGGGTAAGACTGCCGACCTGACTGCTGTCCAGAAGGCCATCATTGACACCCTCAAGCAAGAGGGTAAGACACAGAAAGAAATTTCTGAACGAATAGGCTGTTCCCAGAGTTCTGTATCAAGGCACCTCAGTGGGAAGTCTGTGGGAAGGAAAAAGTGTGGCAGAAAACGCTGCACAACGAGAAGAGGTGACCGGACCCTGAAGAAGATTGTGGAGAAGGACCGATTCCAGACCTTGGAGGACCTGCGGAAGCAGTGGACTGAGTCTGGAGTAGAAACATCCAGAGCCACCGTGAACAGGCGTGTGCAGGAAATGGGCTACAGGTGCCGCATTCCCCAGGTCAAGCCACTTTTGAACCAGAAACAGCGGCAGAAGCGCCTGACTTGGGCTACAGAGAAGCAGCACTGGACTGTTGCTCAGTGGTCCAAAGTACTTTTTTCGGATGAAAGCAAATTTTGCATGTCATTCGGAAATCAAGGTGCCAGAGTCTGGAGGAAGACTGGGGAGAGGGAAATGCCAAAATGCCTGAAGTCCAGTGTCAAGTGCCCACAGTCAGTGATGGTCTGGGGTGCCATGTCAGCTGCTGGTGTTGGTCCACTGTGTTTTATCAAGGGCAGGGTCAATGCAGCTAGCTATCAGGAGATTTTGGAGCACTTCATGCTTCCATCTGCTGAAAAGCTTTATGGAGATGAAGATTTCATTTTTCAGCACGACCTGGCACGTGCTCACAGTGCCAAAACCACTGGTAAATGGTTTACTGACCATGGTATTACTGTGCTCAATTGGCCTGCCAACTCTCCTGACCTGAACCCCATAGAGAATCTGTGGGATATTGGGAAGAGAAAGTTGAGAGACGCAAGACCCAACACTCTGGATGAGCTTAAGGCCGCTATCTAAGCATCCTGGGCCTCCATAACACCTCAGCAGTGCCACAGGCTGGTTGCCTCCATGCCACGCCGCATTGAAGCAGTCATTTCTGCAAAAGGATTCCTGACCAAGTATTGAGTGCATAACTGAACATAATTATTTAAAGGTTGACTTTTTTTGTATTAAAAACACTTTTCTTTTATTGGTCGGATGAAATATGCTAATTTTTTGAGATAGGATTTTTGGGTTTTCATGAGCTGTATGCCAAAATCATCAATATTAAAACAAGAAAAGGCTTGAACTACTTCAGTTGTGTGTAATGAATCTAAAATATATGAAAGTCTAATGTTTATCAGTACATTACAGAAAATAATGAACTTTATCACAATATGCTAATTTTTTGAGAAGGACCTGT
Organism: Rana muscosa; assembly: GCA_029206835.1. Taxonomy (NCBI): domain Eukaryota; kingdom Metazoa; phylum Chordata; class Amphibia; order Anura; family Ranidae; genus Rana; species Rana muscosa. The sequence goes on along the minus strand of CM055120.1, from coordinate 443,493,596 downwards.
ATATGTAAAAAAAAGCACCTCCATACTGCCCCAGGCATACACTTGAAACAAGGTAAAGCCCCATGTTTAATCATTTTGGAGGGGCGTGAGCACCCTCTAGTGGTACAAACAATGTACTATAACAATGTCCAAAAATAAAACCAAACAAAATTAATTTCAGGTTTTAACTAGTCTAGACATAAGTCTTACAGCTGGGAGTCAAAACCACATTTTATTTATTTATTTCAGGCAAGGAACACATTAGCTTGAAGGTTCCCTGATGAACCAAGTTCGCCAGGGACCTTCACTTAACTTTCCACGCCGCAGGACTCTGTCAGGAACAGATAGCCCAACCTTCGCCCATCTCTGCGGGCAATGTCAGCCGACCTTCAGGGACCGGGGTCCCAATAAAAGGATCACCACTCCCCTGGACCTGTACAGCACCCTGCCAGAAAACACTTGGTATTGGGTCTGACCAGAGTACTGGAACCCAGGATCCAGCCCTCCTAAGCGAGGCAAAAACCACGTGCTTCGGATACGAGGCCCCAGGTACCATCCACTTTGGCCCAAGGCACTTTGGGTGGATCTGGTCTTTATGGAGGCTATTTAAATCCAGCATCCCTCTAGTGGAGCTCCTCAGAGCACATCTTCACTCGTGACCAACACCTTAGACACTGATGAAAAAACTGAGTTACTCCCAGTATGGGAGGGGTTATATAGGGAGGAAACTTCCTGTCTGATTACATCAGTGTCCAGCACCTGAAGGTGGAATATAACCCACTTAGTAATGACCAAGCTCTGTGTCCCGTGAAGTACGATAAAGAAATTGTGTTTGCGTGTATTAAAATGATTTAGTGTGTATTCTTTCTAAAAAAAAAATTGTATTTAAAATACCACTGCGCAAATACCGTGTAACATGAAAATTGCAAGACCCACCATTTTATTTTCAAGGGCCTCTGTCTTATAAAAATGTATAATGTTTAGGGGTTCCAAGTAGTTTTCTAACAAAACAATGATGATTTTTACATGTAGGAGAGAAATGTCAGATGACAAGGGAAGTAGTGGGAAGTAGTTAAGGAAGCAATGCATGGTAGTGCATTGCTGTGTGTTTGGGGCATATTGCAGCACAGATACATTGAAACACTAACACATGCATAGACAATACTACAGCGCAATATTTTGATGCCGACATGAATGTTCCTAGTGCTTTCAAATAAATGTTGAGTTTCATAAGCCGATCACATTACACTAAAACAGGCACCCACTTGGTTTTGGGTTTTCGGGGCTACACAGATATGAGCAGGTAACTGTTGTTCCTAGCTTTAGTGTAACCATTTCATGTTTAGAGTTTATAAAGGGAAAATGTAACCATATTTTTGATATGTTTTTGTTTAAGGAATCGCCGCCTACTGCAGCCCCTCTTCCACCTGTTGATGCATCAATTTTTCTCAGCTTTCCGTCCCCAGAAAAACTCTTGCGGATGGGTCCTAAGCGTTCAACAATAGCAGCTCAGGTATTTGTGTTGTGCATTGCACACTGCTGAGATATGAATATTATACAGTTATTCAAAATCAAATATAGTTGTCCATTTTATTCTACTGCATTTAAAAACCAGCTCACAAAACAGGGACACAGGACATTTTTAACCACTTGCCCACTGGGTACTTAAACCCCCTTCCTAACCAGGCTAATTTTCAGTTTTCAGCACTCTCTCAAATTCTCACTCATGCAACACTGTCCCTCTGGTCATAACCCCTCACCCTGCACTCAGCAGCTCAGTTTTTTTCTGCCTAGTGTAGGAGAAGGACCTGGCTCCCTAAGGGCCCATTGATCCTGGAGAACTTTTTTTTTTTTTTTTCAATTTTGGATCCTGAGATCTACTATCAACTACTGGCTGGATAATATAGATCCTTGTAGTCTCCCCAGTCCGGCCATCGAGCGTGAGCAGGCTTTTAGCTACGCGCTGGGTCGGCCACCACATATCCCGTTTGCTCCAGGGGTGCCCGGTGAGTTATATGCTCCGGGGCCCACAAATGACCGGGCTACTGCTGTCCAGTCACAGTGGGCCGTGGCCGACAGCCACTCCATACTGCTTGGTGATGGGTCTGTCAGGAATGCGTCCAGCAGTCCTCGCAGGGATGGGTAACTAAGGTTCCTCCTGTCTTGGCAGGATGGAACAGCTGGGCATTCCTGGGGTGGTCGATAAAGGGGGTCTCTAGGTCCTCCCTTTCCTCTCTCCCCGTTCATCCCTCCTCCCCATGCTTTGCTGGGCCTGCTGTGTACCTCACCGGGGGGTCCCTGAGGGGGGCTCCGGGTCCTGGCTGGGGGCTGTGTGGTGTGTCCGGGTCCACTCTAATGTAGGGTAGTCTGCCTTGTGGGGGGCCTCCGCTCGGAGGCCCAGTGTTTTCGTGGCCTTTTATTTTTACCTCAGAAAGCCGCGCTGTTTCTATAGCTAATACAGCGGTCGGCCATTTTCTTGTAGCTCGCGCTCTTTTTTCCTGAGGTAACCGGCGGCCATCTTTGAGGGGATTTTTACACCTGCGGTACCTGTGGACATTTGGTCGGCGGTCCTGGAATCATTTGTTGCCAGGGTGGAAGCGGTGTGCGGATGCAAGGGGAGTAAAAAACACCCCCTCCCCCCCCCCCCCCCCCCACCATCTTCTGGGGAAAGCTCTGACTCAGATTCTGGTCTGGCTGTGAAACAGGACCCCTGTTCTGAAGGGTCAGAGTATGCAGACCAGGACCATTCGGACAGTGAGGAAGACTCCGGGTCAGCGCAGAACAAGGGGCTTGTTGGAGCACTTATCACCGCAGTGCAGGAAACCCTCAAACTGGAGGATGCGGCTGGGAGATCTGCTGAGGTGCCGGTCCCTTTTGGGTCCTACAAGCCGACCCCCACTACTAAGGTGTTTCCTTATGTAACTTATTTTGATAAGTTTATAGACAAGGAATGGGAACGACCGCAGAGGACCTTTTCGGTCCCAAAACGCATGGCGGTCCGTTACCCTTTTGAGGAGAGCCTTCTGAAAAAATGGGCATCTCCCCCGGTTGTGGACCCACCGGTATCCCGGTTAAACAAAGTAACCACTATTCCGTTTGAAGGGACCCCTGCATTTAAGGACCCTGCGGATAGGAGGTCCGAGGCGGTGGCCCGGTCCATGTTTACCATGCTGGGATCTGCATTACGGACACTTTTGGCTGCGGCTCTGGTGTCACAGACTTACAGAATGGGCTAAAATTTTGCACCAGGAGTTAGAAAGACAACAGGTTTCCCCGGTCTGCATAGAAATGGCTGACCAGTTGGTGCATGGCCTCAAATATGTCTGTGATGCGGCCCTGGACACAGCTCCCCTGCTTTCTAGATCCTCAGTATCTGCTGTAGTACTGCGTCGCCTGATTTGGCTGATTTGCCTTTCCGGGGTGGAAGGCTATTTGGAGCCTCGCTGGATGACATTATTAAGGCTGTCACTGGGGGTAAGAGCACACTGCTCCCACAATCCAGAAAGGGTAAGGAGCCACGCCGCAGGCCTGGGCCATCCTTTTCCACTCAAGTGTTTTTTTGGTCAGTCCAGGCCCGCAGGTAAGCATTCCCAGGCCGACAAGGGGCCAGCTGAGGGACAAAAGCATCCCTGGGTTCGCAAGCCAAACAAGCCCGCAAACAAATCTGCTACTCCATGAAGGTTTGCCCCCGCTCGACTCTTGGGTGGGGGGTCGCCTTCGCGAGTTTGCAGCTTGGTGGACCACCCTGCTTTCCGACCAGTGGGTTTGCGAAGTGGTTTCATCAGGATACAAGATAGAATTTCTTTCTTGTCCACCAAACAGATTTTTTCCCTCAACCTTCATCTTCCTCCAGCTTGTCGGAACGCCCTGTTTGGGGCAGTGCAGGACCTGCTGAAGCGCGGGGTGATAATACCTGTGCCGCTGCCGGAAAGGTTTCGGGGATTTTACTCCAATCTGTTTGTAGTCCCAAAGGACGAGGTCCGTCCAATCCTGGATCTCAAGGCCCTCAACACCTTTGTAAAGGTGCGAAGGTTCAGGATGGAATCAGTTCGCTCTGTGGTCGCTGCACTCTATCCGGGGGATTTTCTAGTGTCCTTGGACATCAAGGACGCTTACTTGCATGTCCCCATATGCATCAGGCATCAGAGATTTCTGCGTTTTGCAGTTGGGGACGATTTAGAGTTTACGCTGATACGTATTCTTCTACATATTTTTGGTAATAAAAAATTGCAATAAGCGTTTGATTGGTTTGTGCAAAAGTTATAGCGTCTACAAAATAGGGGGTAGTTTTATGGCATTTTTATTAATAATTTTTTTTTTTTTACTAGTAATGGCGGCGATCAGCGATTTTTATCGTGACTGCGACATTATGACACATCAGACACTTTTGACACCATTTTGGGACCATTGAAATTTTTACAGCGATCAGTGCTATAAAAATGCACTGATTTTACTGTGAAAATGACACTGGCAGTGAAGGGGTTAACCCGTAGGGTGCGCTGAAGGGGTTAAGTGTGACCTAATGAGTAATTCTTACTGTGTGGGGGCATGGCTTGGCGTGTGACGTCACTGATCGTCGTTCCCTATGACAGGGAACAGGCGATCAGTGACACTCTCTCACTAGGAAGAACAGGGAAAGGTTTGTTTACACTTACCTCTCCCCGTTCTTCAGCTCTGTGACCCGATCGCGGGACACCGGCGGCGATCAGGTCCGCAGGTGCGGTCACGGAGCTCACGAACAGGTTGCGAGCGTGCCGGCGGCGCGCACGCATCCCACGGCTGAGCTCTTAAAGGGGACATACCTGTACGTGCTTATGCCCAGCCGTGCCATTCTGCCGACGTATATCGGCGTTAGGCGGTCCTTAAGTGGTTAAGAGCTATGGGTGGAAGTGATATTTTGACGCCGCTTCTGCCCTGCAATGATATTGAGACGGGTGGGGGCCATCTTCCCCTCACTCGTCTCGCGGCGAGTGAGGGGACCGCTCACTGAAGAAGAGGATACCGGGGTTATGGCAGCTAGCTGCTGCCATAACTAAGACATCCCTCTTCAAAGTGCCGACGTATATCAGTGTGAGCTGGTCAGGAAGTGGTTAAATATTGCAGTCCATTCCAAAATTAATCACAGCTTGTACTGGTGATAAAACTCGTGTTCTTTTGTTCACTCTGTTGCCCCCCCTTATGTGTGTACGATCACCATAGAGCGTGTGATCTCACAATTAAGTTCAGTCAGAACACGCTTGTGAACCACCCCTGAGTTCAGTGTCGGTAATGGAGTCCGGGGCAGTTCTGCTGCTTCCACAGTCGTGCAAAACTTAAAGGGACTTGATAGTGTGATACCGTTTTTATAAAATCATTTTATTAATAAACCATAACCCCTCTGACAGGGTACATTTGCTGGGTGCTTCAGTGCACCACTCTATAGAAAGCCAAACAAAACACCAAAAAAGCTGAAATAGTGTGTGTATCCTTTCTGAGACAGTTTAGCTGTCTCCTGCTTCGTTCTGTCCCTTCCACAGCATGCGTCGATACAGGGATGAATCGTATCTTCCTTCATGTATTTGGATCACTATTTTTGATACATGAAGTTTTTTATTTTATTTTGTATGAACTTTTTGGAGTTTGCACAAAAGTACTTTATATATTTATTTACCAGCACGCACGGAGGCAATTTATACATTTCAACACATACTGTATGTGGATTATAAGGTTTGTGATGCTGTGATCACACACTCTATGGTAAAAAAAAAACTTTGTTTGCACGTCAACACGTTTTTTATTTAGTGTCATTGCATCAAGGCACTCATGCTAACATCTAGATAGCGCAGCATTTCCTCTATAAATATTCTCTACATTGCTGCTGGATATATATACCTCCTATTGCAGCTATCCAGGAAGTGTCCTTTCTAAATGTTAAGCAATGTTAATTTCCATAAATAAATGTTAATGTCGATAGTCTGGGCACAGTTGAAAAAAAAAAGACAAAATAAAGTCTTTCAATTCTGTTTTGTGAAGTAAATGTTCAATTTTAAGTTGGCTACTTGTTTACAATCTTAATGTTCAATATCATTTTTATTTAAAAAGAACACTGTATTGCAAACGCCTACTTATTTTGAATATGAATGATATAATTGTTTAAATTGGCCCTCACTTTAAAGCTAAAGGGGATTGTACAATCAAATTGAAGTGTGTGCATGTGTGGCCAAGTTTAGGCTGAATAAACTTTTACTTTTTCCTTTGCATTTTAGACAGATGTTACAGACACCGAAAAGGTGGTACAGGCCTTCATCCAGATATCATCTGTGTACGGAGATGAACAGGCAGTAAAAACGGCAGTGGAAGAAACTGTTGGTAAGAAGCTATTTTTTATGCACCCATCTTCTGCCTTTGGTATTGATCTGCTTAATTTATTTACCCTTCCTTTTTTTTTTTTTTTTTAGACTGTTTAATGAAAAAAGCTTTTGGCAGTTCAGTTTTTCAGCCGGATATGTTTGTTACCAGTTTACTTGTGCGCATGGGTCTTCTTAAGGTAACTTAATCCTGTGTTATTTGAGAAATTTACAATCAAAGGCAGAGTATTTTAGTTGTATGTATTTGGTATCCCTTATTCTGGTCATACACACAGCAGTACTATTAATCACATATAAAGCACCAATAGTATAAATCTGTAACATAAGTTATTAGTGATTAAAGCCCAATCTTTAAAAAAATAAATAAATAAAGTCCATATAAAGAATCTTCAAATAAAAGGAAAATAAAATAAAAACAAAAAAAAAAAAGTAACGCTTTATAATCCATTTCTGTGAAAACACACTTCCAGAAAGCATGTATCCCCTGTTCTCCAAGACAAAAAAAAAAACACCACTGTGTAAATCTACCTTCCACCCTGTGTGTGTGACAGAATAGCTCACCAGAAATGGATAACAAACATGTTATATCTACCTGCTCTGTACAAGGGTTTTTCCCCAATCCTCCTATTCTGCGGTGCCCCGCCGGTGCTCCTGGCTCCTCCCCTTCATCGGGTGCCCCCACGGAGATCCACTTTCCATGGAGCAATCATGCGGACGCGCTCACAAGTCCTGATGCTGCATTCATTGACACAGATAGCAGGACTTGGCCCTGCTCCCGTCTCTCTGAATTGTATTGACAGCAACGGGAGCCAACGGCTCCTGCTGCTATCAATCTGTCCAATGAGATGAGAGCCAGCGAATGGGCTCATGCACGGTGCTGGAACAAATAGCCTCAGGTAAAAAAAAGGGGGGTTCTGGGGGGAAGCATGCAGCAAAAAGGGTTTTCAGCTTAAAGAGGCACTGCCAGTCTGCTCACATAATTTGTAATAAAAATGTCTTTGCCATTCTGAAGCTTCCCTCCAACCACTTTGCATATTTTATATACAGTATCCCACAAAAGTGAGTACACCCCTCACAGTTTTGTAAATACTTTATTATATCTTTTCATGTGACAACACTGGAGAAATTACACTTTGCTATAATGTAAAATAGTGAGTGTACAGCTTGTATAACAATATCAATTTGCTGTCTCAAAATAACACACATCCATTAATGTCTAAACCGCTGGCAACAAAAGTGAGTGCACCCCTAAGTGAAAATGTCCAAATTGGGCCCAAACTGTCAATATTTTGTGTGGCCACCATTATTTTCCAGCACTGCCTTAACCCTCTTGGGTATGGAGTTCACCAGAGCTTCACAGGTTGTCACTGGAGTCCTCTTCCACTTTTCCATGACAACTTACAGAGCTGGTGTATGTTAAAGACCTTGAGTTCCTCTACCCTCCATTTGAGGATGCCCCATAGATGCTCAATAGGGTTTGGGTCTGGAGACATGCTTGGCCAGTCCATCACCTTTACCCTCCACTTCTTTAGCAAGGCAGTGGTCGTCTTGGAGGTGTGTTTGGGGTCGTTATCATGTTGGAATACTGCCCTGCGGCCCAGTCTCCAAAGGGAGGGGATCATGCTCTGCTTCAGTATGTCACAGTACATGGTGTCTTTCATGGTTACCTTATTGAATTGTAGCTTCCCAGTGCCGGCAGCACTCATGCAGCCCCAGACCACAACAACTCCCACCACCATGCTTGACTGTAGGCAAGACACACTTGTCTTTGTACTCCTCACCTGCTTGCCGCCACACACGCTTGACACCATCTGAACCAAATAAGTTTGTCTTGGTCTCGTCAGACCACAGGACATGATTCCAGTAATCCATGTCCTTAGTTTGCTTGTCTTCAGCCAACTGTTTGCAGGCTTTCTTGTGCATCATCTATAGAAGAGGCTTCCTTCTGGGATGACAGCCATGCAGACCAATTTGATGCAGTGTGCGGCGTATGGTCTGAGCACTGACAGGCTGACCCCCCCCCCCCCCCCTTCAAACTCTGCAGCAATGCTGGCAGCACTCAAACGCCTATTTCCCAAAGACAACCTCTGGATGTGACGCTGAACATGTGCACTCAACTTCTTTGGTCGACCATTGGGGGGCCTGTTCTGAGTGGATATCTTAAAGCGTTTGTTAACCCAAAAAATATATATAGATTTTCTAGTACCTTAAAGCAGATTAAACAGCACAGTGCTTGTGCTGTGTAATCTGCTCCCCTCTAAACCAGCCTTTCTCAACTAGTGTGCCATGGCACACTGGTGTGCCATCAGAGGTTCTCAGATGTGCTGCGGGATCAGGGGAGAGAAGGGCTGTCATTTGAGGACTGCTGCTCCGCTGAAAAGCAATCCATGCACAGATCGCTTTTCAGAGTCATTTGACAGGCGGTAAAGGGGCAATATGTTGCCTCCTCACCACCTGTTTTAAGCCCATAAATGCATCATCACTAAAGCGCAACCGTGCAATGCACACAGTTGCGGGGTAGTTGCAGTGCAGCCCCATTCAGCCTGGGTATACCTCCAGCTGCAGCCACAGCATGCCTCTGCAGCTAAGGGGGGAGAAAGTGGGGGTGGTAAAAACAGCTCAACCATGTGGTTTTACCACCCCTCGAACCTGACATGTAAACAAGCCCTTGGTTCACATCTGTGTGGCTACATGCAGCGTGTAGGGCAGCCCATTAATTTCAATGGGCTTGCCTACCCACAAAAATGCAGGGAAAGAAGTCCCCAACCTTTTTTTTTTTTTTTTATTGCACTGCACCTAAAGCACCCCACGTTTTCCAATGTGTGAGGGGTACCATTAGGAAGTAATGGCACCCGTAAAGATCAGAGCATTTGTCTTTGTGTCAGGAACGAGCGCGATTTTGCGCGTGTTCCGCAACATACAGTAACGTGAACCAAGCCTTGGACTGGGGTGCCTCAAGACCGAAAATACTTTTTAAGGGTGCCCTGACTGGAAAAAGGTTGAGAAACACTGCTCTAAACTATAAAAACAAAACCTGAATCTTCCTGTATCCCCTCTCTAATTGGACCACAAAAATCAGGGCAGCTCTACCCTGATCACCGTGGTCTAATTGCGAGCCTCCGTCATACGCTGCTGTCCCCTTTGCTCTCCTGTCCTCCCCCCCCCCCCGTGTCTTAGTCCCCGCCTATTCTAGTAAAATGTAAAATCTTTTTCTTTATCGTACACCACGGGACACAGAGCCAGTCATTACATAATGGGTTAAGGGTCACCAGTGGTGATTGGACACTGGCACAACCAATTGAAGACAGTTTTCCTCCATATAACCCCTCCCATCAGGGAAGTACCTCAGTTTTTTCACCAGTGTCTAAAGGTGTTGGATGCGATAGAATGCTAAAGGAAAGCTCTGCTAAAGGAACGCTCTACCAAAGAGACCCTCTGGGGGTAAAAAGAGCTATGCTTTCGGACCCATCCAAGACACCTAAAATTAAGCCAAAACTAAATGGGATCCGGGCCTCATGCACGAGGCGTCGCCTGTAATGTCGCTCTTCGGAGGTCTGGGCTCTAGGATCCAGCACTTTCGCTACTTTGCTAAAAGTCCTGGTAAGAGTCTTTTACAAGGCCCAGGGGAGAGGTATCCTTTAAATAGGAACCCATATCCCTGAAGGTTGGCAGACAAAGCCTGCCGTGATGGGTGAAAATTGGTTCTGTCTGTGCAGAAAAACCTGCGGCATGGATAAGGTAAGGGGTTAAGAGTCCTAAACTATGTTTATGGACCTTTTCCTATATGTGGAGTGTCTTCTCTAAAGCCCCCACTGGGGGGAGTAAAGAGTTGTTTGTAACTCACCATGCTTTGTGTAGTGTCAGCTCCTTCGGACAAAGTCACACTTTCTTTTTCGTACATCACGGGACACAGAGCGACTTAGTCATTACTAATGGGTTATATAGTTTACCTTCAGGTGCTGGCACTGGCAACTTCCAAACCGGAAGTACCCTCCCCTATATAAGCCCCTCCCATCCGGGAGCACCTCAGTTTTTTGCCAGTGTCTAAGGTGTTGGCCAAAGAGTAACATGTGTTTTCCTGGGCTTGCGTACAGGTTCTTTTACGGGCCTTAGTAAGCTGTTCCGGATCCCACCAAAAAAGCTTCATAGCTAAACGGTCGGTACCCGGGCCTTGCAACAGAAGAGCAAGGTTTTGCCTGTAATGCCTCTCTTAGGAGGGCTGGACCCTGGGATCCAGAGCTCTGGTCATACCCACGACCAAGATGTTTTCTGTGCAGGGTGCTATACAGGTCCAGGGGAGTGGAATCCTTGGGAACCCGGTCCCCGAAGGTTTAATTACAATGCCTGCCATGATAGGTGAAGTTTGGGCTTCTGTGGACCAAACAGAGTCCTGCGGCGGGGAACAGGTAAGTGGGGGCCCCCAGGAACTTGGTTCTATTGGGGGACCCCCAAGCCTAATATGTCTTTCTGTCTGTTACCCAACGGTAATCCCGCTAATATCTGTGTATGCCTGTAACTACTGGAAAATGTAAAATTTTAATAGTAGTCAAGAGAAAAAAAAAAGAGGACCGCGGTACCTGTGTTAAACCACTAGAGGCCGCTGTGGTCCATTTTTTCTTGTCATGTGGATCTTTGGTTTTCTCAAGTCAAAAGATCCAGGCAGTTGGTAAGTTTCTCTGTGGGAATCCACTTCCTCTGCCCTGTTGCTGCGCTCATCCACCGCACAGGCCCTCCGGCAAAAAGGGCCCTGGCTCCTAGTCCCTGCTTGGTTTTCGAAAAGGGCACCAATGGTGCACGGGCGCGTGCACGCGCCTCCTATGAAAAAAAAGGGGCGGGGCGGGTGGATGAAGCTCGATGCGCGGCGCGGCGTTTCTGCGCATGTGCAGGCATCCCAGCATGTATAAAAGACACAGTACAAGTGTCAGCTGGATGCAAACAGAGCTAGCAACAAACAGTGGCACACAGAGGCGGTTGATGCAGGCATCCCCATAGAAAGGCACTTTAGTGGACACCAGCTGGTATATAGCAGCAACTGTGTTAGACTATTTCCAGCAAAATTGGTGTATGACGACGGGAATACCTCAGCTTTGTGCTTAAAGGATATGTCGTCCAGACGCTCCGGAAATAAGTCTTCCAGGAAGCCAAAGGGGTCTCCATCGGGCTCTGAGGATATTGGGCATGCTTGTACTGCACCAATCTCCCCTGAGAATTCAGAGGTCAGTAGCCGTAGGAACCCCGCAGGAGTGCCTGGTGCTGCGGCTGTCCCCAGTCCACCTGCTCCTGTATATATAACAGAGGAGGTTTTATCCTCAACTCTGGGAGGATTGGAAGAGAGATTAACAGCATTGATCACTGCTTCCCTGTCACAGGGAAAGCGCGTCCGATCTCCGTCTCCTCCTTCAGAGTGCCTGTTAGTGGAGGAACAGCCCCACACAGAGATCGACCTACCTGAAGGGGATCAGGATGAGGTTGATTCAGTTATAGAGGAATCAACAGTGGAAGAACCTTTCTCAGCATCTCAGGCTGAAAGATTATGGGTTCAGTCTCTGACTAACATGGTCCGATCAGCATTTAAAATGCCTCTGGTGGAACCATCAACCACTACGGTTTCCTCGCTGGGGTCGCTGAAAGCTCCCCAGGCTGTCTGTTCCTTCCCAATCCACCCTTTATTGGAAGGGCTTATTTACCAGGATTGGGAGCATCCTGATAAAATATTTACTCCCCCCAAGAGATTTCCAGTGATCTATCCCATGGAGGATAAGTTCATAAAAAAATGGAGGGTCCCTACAGTGGACACAGCCATCTCTTGTGTAAATAAATCACTGACATGTCCAGTAGATAATGTTCCAATGTTCAAAGACCCAATAGATAAAAAATTGGAGTCTTTACTAAAATCTGCTTTCTCTACAGCAAGCATGGTGACACAACCTGCAGTAGCAGCGATTGGAGTCTGCCAAGCAATGAAAGATCAGTTGAAACAAGTCTTAAGGGACTTACCAGATCAGCAGGCTCTTGCCCTAGCTGACCTACCTAGAGCCTTGTGTTGCGGTGGACGCCATAAAGGATACAATCCAACAGGCATCCCGCTTTACGCTGTCTGTAGACATATGCGTAGGCTTCTATGGCTCAAAAACTGGTCTGCTGAAGCTCCCTGTAAGAAATTGCTGATTAGCTTCCCATTTCATGGAGAACGCTTATCTGGAGAAGATCTGGACAAATATATCCAGAAAACTTCTGCCGGTAAAAGTACACTCTTGCCGGTTAAGAATAAGGGTAGAAGTCCTTCTTTTAAGAGGCCTACTTCTCCAGTCCCTGGCACATCGGCTGTGAAACAGTTCCGACGGCCTCCGCGGTCAAATCCAGGGGGCAGAAATCAGGGACAATCACAGGGTAACAAGAAACCCTGGGTCAAGAGAGGTACAAAACCTCCCCCCAAGTCATGAAGGGTTGCCCCCACTCAATCGGGTGAGGGGAAGACTTCAGTTGTTCACAGAGACCTGGCGGGACACCATCAGAGACAGATGGGTGATCTCCGCAGTAAGTCTGGGATACAGGCTGGAGTTAAAAGACATTCCTCCTGCCCATTTTATAATGTCAAACGTGCCAAGCGATCCCCAGAAGAGTGGATCCCTCCTTCTGGCACTAGAACAACTATTGCTCCAAGGGTAATCATGAAGGTTCCCTTGGAAGAAAGCGGGTTCGGGTTTTACTCGAACCTTGTCACAGTCCCCAAACCAAATGGGGACGTGAGGCCCATATTACATATAAAAGGGCTAAACAAGTTCCTACATATTAGGACTTTTTCGGATGGAGTCGATCCGATCGGTGGCCACCGCCCTATAAGGGCAGGAATGGTTAGCCTCGATCGACATAAGGGATGCTTATTTGCATATTCCCATCTGTCCGGCCCACCAGAAATTTCTACGCTTTGCAGTAGAAGGGCGCCATTTTCAGTTCAGAGCCTTACCTTTCGGTCTGGCCACAGCACCACGAGTGTTCACAAAAATTCTGGCCCTACGATTGGCCAAACTAGGAACACAAGGTGTAACGATAATGGCATATCTAGACGACTTGTTGCTGATAGACCACTCAGTGAAAAAAACTAGAAGTGGTCGTTCACAAGATAATCAAGTATCTGGAATCTCACGGTTGCATTATACACCGGGACAAGTCGGCTCTAAAACCAGTCAAAAGTCTGGAATACTTGGGGGCTAAGACTGGATTCAGACAAAAAAGAAAACCATCCATACGCCTGTGTATGAGGCTGCTGGGAAAAATGGTGGCTTCATTCGAAGCAGTACCCTACGGTCAATTCCATTCAAGGAACTTGCAGAGGGCCATACTGTCAGCCTGGAACAAAAAAGTTCAGGCTTTAGACTTACCAATGTCCCTGTCCCCTTCCGTTCGCAAGAGCCTCCATTGGTGGTTGGTGCCCCAGAATCTGGAAAAAGGGAAACCCTTCAGTCCGGTTTCTTGGAAGGTGGGTCACTACAGATGCCAGCCTCATAGGCTGGGGGGCAGTACTGGAGCAATGGTCTCTCCAGGGCAAGTGGTCAGAAGCAGAGAAGGCCCTGCCCACCAATCTCTTAGAGATACGAGCAGCCCGGTATGCCCTAGTAGCATGGACATCCAAACTCCAAGGGTCACCTGTCAGAATTCAATCAGACAATGCCACAGCAGTGGCATATATCAATCACCAGGGTGGCACCAGGAGTCGTGCAGCCCAGAGGGAAGCGAATTGCATCCTGGAATGGGCAGAAAGATATGTCACAGCCATATCCGCGGTTTTCACCCCAGGAGTGGAAAATTGGAGAGCGGACTTTTTAAGTCGCCAGCAATTATGCCTGGGGGAATGGTCTCTTCACCCCGAGGTTTTCCAGGCAATATGCCAGCGGTGGGGAACACCGGATGTAGATCTGCTAGCATCCATATTCAACGCAAAGGTGGACAGATTTGTGTCTCGCACAAAGGATCCCCTAGCTTGCGGTTCGGATGCCCTCGTGTTCCCTTGGGATCAGTTCAAGCTGATATATGCATTCCCACCGCGATTAATCCGCAGAATCAGGGTAGAAAAGAAACCAGTGATTCTGGTGGCTCCAGCGTGGCCCCGAAGGGCATGGTACGCGGAGATTGTAAAAATGTCAGTGGGAAGTCCTTGGACCCTCCCACATCGTCCGGACCTGCTTTCGCAAGGACCGATATACTACCCTTCCTTACCAGCCCTAGGTTTGACGGCCTGGCTATTGAAGCCCACATTCTAAAAAAGAGAGGGCTCTCTAATCCTGTGGTATCTACCATGATCAATGCCAGGAAGCCGGTATCCAGGCAGATCTATTATAGGATCTAGAAGGCGTACATCACGTGGTGTGAGGCCAAGAAATGGCATCCACGTAAGTACGTAATAGGTAGGATTCTGGACTTCCTACAGTGGGCTGTACATAGGAAGCTTGCCTTGAGTACTATCAAGGGTCAGACGGCCTTGTCAATATTTTTTCAAAGGCCCTTGGCTTTGCATTCATTAGTCAAAGCTTTCATACAAGGAGTGATGCGTGTTAGCCCTCCGGTTAGTATTCCCATATGTCCATGGGACTTAAACCTGGTTCTGTCAGTTCTACAGAAACAACCATTTGAACCATTGCGGCACATTTCCTTGGTTCTTTTCACCAGGAAATTGATTTTCTTAGTAGCCATTTGTTCGGCTAAAAGAGTATCGGAATTAGCCGCCTTGTCCTGTAAGGAGCCATATCTGGTTGTCCATAAGGACAGAGTAGTATTACGTCCTCATCCAGCCTTCTTCCTAAGGTGGTATCGAGGTTCCATTTGAACCAAGATGTGGTTCTTCCTTCCTTTTTCCCCAAACCTAGTTCGGTAGAGGAAAAGTTATTGCATTCTTTGGATGTAGTAAGAGCAGTTAAAGCTTATCTTAAAGCCACTGCTCAGATTCTCAGAACGGATACTTTGTTTGTTCTGCCGGAAGGCCCCAGAAAGGGTCAGGCAGCATCAAAAATCTACTTTAGCCAAGTGGATTCGACAGGTCATAATACAAGCCTATGGCTTGAAAAGGAGACCGCCTCCGTTCAAAGTTAGGGCGCACTCCACAAGAGCAGTTGGAACTTCATGGGCAGTGCATCACCAAGCCTCCCTGGCTCAAGTCTGTAAGGCCACAACATGGTCCTTAGTACACACGTTTACTAGATTCTAGCAGGTAGACGTCAGAAGTCAGGAGGATGTCGCCTTTGGGCGCAGTGTGTTGCAGGCCGCAAAAGAGCCTCATGCCTGATGGCGCCCAGCTTATGTATAGTGTATCCCTCCCCTCATTTGGCATTGATTTGGGACGTCCCATTAGTAATGACTAAGTCGCTCTGTGTCCCGTGATGTACGAAAAAGAAAAAGGGATTTTTATAACAGCTTACCTGTAAAATCCTTTTCTTGGAGTACATCACGGGACACAGAGCTCCCACCCCTCTTTTTGGGACACTTATTGCTTTGCTACAAAACTGAGGTGCTCCCGGATGGGAGGGGCTTATATAGGGGAGGGTACTTCCGGTTTGGAAGTTGCCAGTGCCAGCACCTGAAGGTAAACTATATAACCCATTAGTTATGACTAAGTCGCTCTGTGTCCCGTGATGTACTCCAAGAAAGGGATTTTACAGGTAAGCTGTTATAAAAATCCCTTTATCCCTCCTCTGCTGCAGAGCTCGGCTTCAGTCACCTCCCTCCTTCTCCTCTGCTGGATGTGGCCATAAGTGCTTAGATATTTTATTATATAAGGGGCAAAAAACTTTGCGGCCATAAGGAGGGAGCTTCCCTAAGCCGCCGCCATAGCCGTCGCGCGCGCGGGCACGCTTTATCGGCGGCGGGAGGGGGTCGCGGGCACGCTGTGAATGGGGCTGATACAGGAAGTCATAAAAGGCTTCAGAGGCAGGCAGCTCACTCTTTGAATGAGACACAGCAGCATACGGGGATACGCAAGACTCCATGTGGTTGGGCTGGGTACTACCAAGAGAGATACTCACTTTTTGCATAGAAACTGTGTGTTTAAGGTTGCATGCTTTATGTAAATTGCTAAACTGAGCACAGTAGTATATGCTTTTGGGTACCTCGGCTTTGCTTAAGCAGTATGACCAGGTCAAAAAAGTATTGCCGCCTGAGGCAGGAGGCTCTAGCAGTGCTGAACCAGTACCTTCCTCACCGGTATTATCTAAAATACCTGTGCAGGATGAGAGTGTGAGTGTGAATCCGCGCAATGGACCTAATATGCCAGTAGGAACACACAACAGGGGTGTATAAATACGTCCTGTAATGAATAAATAAGGAGCTGCCTCTACATAATTAATCCACCTGGGTGGAGTAAATGAGTAGACTGAAGGGAGGTGTAGAATTGGCGCTAATTACAATTCATGGACTTCCTTGCTCTAGAGTGCAAGTGAATATTTTATATATAAATAGATACATAAATACCCCTATATTATACTAGTGTCATTGGTGCCATAGTGTAACTCCTAAATGCTTCACTAATATATATGAATACGTGATAAATATAGATTGATGCGGATATAAATAATGATGAGCATAAAATAATATATATAAAAAATAAAATATTGTAAACAATTAAAGATAACAGTTAAAAAAAATAAACCAATGTAAAAAACCTTGATAGTAATAAATTAATGATGCATGCAAAAATGTCCTGCGACTAGCGATAAAGTGCAAAAAAAAAATGCAGAATTGTGCAAATTGATGTGATTGTCCAATGATTTGATGCTAGATGCCCAGCAACTTTGCTAGGCAAAAAATCTTGCGACTATGCAGAAAAGTGCAAATGCAACCTCATGCGATTTGGTTGAGCGACTATGCAATAAGGTGCAAATGCAACCTCATGCGATTCGATTGAGCAATATGATTGTCCAATGATTTTGTAGTTTTTTCAGATGCTAGGTGCCCAGTGCCTGGTGATGTGACCTTTTTTAATCTATGTACATACAAATGAGCAACTCTGTGTAATGTGTTTTGAAACGTGTTTTAAAATCTAATGAGTACTAAACCATTATTTAATTGTTTATTTGGTGTATTCTCCCATCATGATGTGTGCATAAAACTAAATGGACTTGGATTAAAAACCATACAAGGTTAAATATTAGTCATCATATCTAATATATATATATATATATATATATATATATATATATTGTATTTTAAAATTAGTATGAGCCAGAGGGTATATATATATATATATATGTACACACATATACATATACACACACACACATACTAAAAACAGAGGCAAAATTAATGGATTTTAAAGATATTAATTGCTACTAATAATATGTAAATTAATTATGAAAAAATCAGATTTAATTTGTGTGCAGAGGCGCAGCATTTTATATGATTAAAAATATAATCAAAAGGGGGGGGGCTTAGTTATCCTGAATAAAACAGACTATGAATCAGAGATGAACAAATTATTGGGCATACAAGATACGTATAAAAAACTAAAAGGAAACCCAAAGGGTGAATACGAAAATAAATTAAAAACCTTTGTTAAAAGAGGAGAGGACATGGGCATTCTGACGAAAAAAGAAGCGAAATATCTAACACCAGAGGCGGCCAAGACACCAGTGATCTATTATGCCCCTAAAATTCATAAGGACCAGTCCAAACCACCAGGGAGGCCAATAATCAGTGGCATAGATTCACTGTTCTCTAGACTAGGAGCCTATCTCGACGAGTATCTACAACCGCTAGTGAAAGATGGAAAATCATATTTAAAGGATAGCAGACAACTCATTGAAAAATTATGAAGTAAATGAAAATGACATTTTAATCACAATTGATGTGAATTCACTCTATACTAATATAGTACAAGAAGACGGACTACAGAGTGTAGAATGGGCTCTATACAACCAGACCAATATGAAAAACGAACAGATTAAATATATCAGGAAGGCTTAAAGCTGGCCATGGGCCACAACTATTTCTGGCATAAGGGAGAATATTTTACCCAGACCAAAGGCGTAGCGATGGGGGCGAAATACGCTCCCAGTGTGGCAAACATATTTTTAAACCACTGGGAGGAAGAGCAGATCTACAGCGTACAGAGGCCCAAACTAAAACTGTACAGAGAAGGTACATCGATGATATCATAATCATATGGAGTGAAACGGAAAATGAACTACAGGATTTCTTCAATGAGATGAACCAAAACGCTTACGGTATTACTTTCTCCGGTATTTGGAATAAACAATCAATCGATTACTTAGATCTATAATTGTATAAAGAAAATGGACTTATCAACACCAGAACCTTTTTCAAGAAAACCGACAGGAATGGATATATCCCAACTAACAGCTGTCACCACAGACAATGGATAAATAACATTCCAAAAGGACAACTGATGAGAGTGTATAGGCATTGCAGTAACATCACAGATTGACATTCAAGCTGACTTCATCATAAATAAGTTTGTGGAAAAGGGCTACAAAAGGAAAGATCTGGTAATACTTAAAGAGAAAGTAAGAAAAATGGACAGAAACCTTATGATCATTGATGACCCAAATAAACGGAAAAAGAAAAAAACGCATGGACATGGCCTTCCTAACTGGGTATAATATTCAGCACAAAACATTGGCCCATTTTACAATCGGATAGAATACTGAATTCCGGAGGGGCGTGGCCTAGACCGGCATGTGAGACGACGTGAGTCTCACAGCTCCTGCTTATTACCTGCTATTGATCCTCTCCCAGCAGCGCTCCGGCGATTCTGAACGGCTGGCTGACATCCCGGTCTATCCGCTGGCTCTCTGCACCCGTGGAATGGGGCAGAAAAAGGAGGATTTACCGGGTCCCGAAATCCAAGATGGCGCGGCCCTGGCTCAGCGCACACCGCGCGGCGCTGACAGGTTCAAGGAGGGAACCAGCAAGAAAACCCAGAAAGCGCAGGGTAAGGATTACCCAAAAGTTGGGGGGCCCTCATGGGCAGACCGAGGGGGAGGCTGCAGAACACCCATACACTGAAGCACAGGCCTCTCAGGGACTGCCTGCAGGGGGGGCCGACAACAGTGGAGGACAGGCTGGCACAGAGGAGCAGGCTAATCCATCACATGCTGACCCAGAATTAGAGGACACTGAACAACCGACCCTGGCTGAGATACTTAGGGCAGTACATGAGTGCACTGCTTCAGTGAGGGAAGATGTGTCCCTGCTACGCCAGGATCTTCAAAAGATTTGTGAGCGCACAACGGCTGTGGAGAGCCGGGTGAGTGAGATGGAAGACAGGCTGCCCCCGGTTGCTCGGGAGGCCCATGTTGCACATCAGCTAACCAGAGATGGTAACAATAGAGCTGACGATATCGAGAACCGCTTACGAAGGAATAACGTGCGTATAGTGGGGCTGCCCGAGAAGACGGAGGGTCGGGACCCCACCACTTTTATTGAAGGCTGGCTGCTGGACATTTTCGGGAGGGAGGCCTTCTCCCCATTTTTTACGGTAGAGAGGGCTCACCGAACACCGGGCCGCCCACCACAGCCCGGAGCCCCTCCTAGGCCCATCCTTGCCCGTCTCCTGCACTACAGAGATAGAGAGGCAGTGTTGAGACATGCCAGAGAGAAGGCTAATGTCCAGGTGAATGGTGTTCGAGTATCCTTCTACCCGGACTTCTCGGCGGAGGTGCAGAAGCGCTGGGCCAAGTTATCTGATGTTAAGAGACGCCTACGGGCTATACAATTACCTTACACCATGTTATACCCAGCCAAGCTGAGAGTTACAGCTGATCGACAAACCCACTTTTTTGAATCTGCACAGGATGCTGCATTATGGCTGGACTGCAATGAACAGGCTCTGCGACACCGTGACAGGGAGGAGGAAGTTAAGTAGACTGGCAGCTGATAGCCCGGGAAGCTGGGAAATATTTTTGCTGGGCCACCTGCTTGGCTTTACCTGAGAGGTCCACCTTGTGTTCTCTTTTTGTCCCCTGACTTTATTTTGTTCTGCTGTGAGACGTTATTTTTGAATATGGACCATGAGCTATCTTGTAAAGCGGCAAGAATAATGCGACTTTTCTACGCAAGACGTGAAACCAAAGTGCCTAATGGAATGTTGCTCCCTGTTGGAGCTTTGAGGCCTGCTCTGTTGGCGGACCCAACTTATGCTTTTGCTACACAAATGTGTTGCTGTATGTTTACAGGTTTTCTACCAGAGGTCGTCCAGTTGGCGATCTGTTTTTTTGGTATTTTGCACTCCCTATGTCTGCACCAAGAGCTATGCCCACCTACTGCTACATTCTGGAACTGTTCCTTTGTGACTCTGACTGACACCAAAATCTCTGCGGCCTGCACTAGGCCTGTTCCCCTTTTAGAGAGTCTGCCCTGGCCACCGCTGTGTCTGGTATACCTCTGTGGGGGCAGACCCCTGAGTCTGCCTACCAGTGGTTCCCGGACTGACCTATTTACCCTGTTGAACTCTGTGATGCTGCTTCGCCCCTTAGCTAGATCATGCTTGCTATGCCCCAATGGCTGAATTACCAATTGTCTCCTGGAATGTGAGGCGCTTAGGCTCCCCGCTTAAGTGTATGATGATATCCTCCTGTCTGAAGAAATACCACCCTATGATTCTGTGCATGCAGGAAACGCATCTAACTGTTGAAACACAATGTTGTATTAAGTATGCCTGGGTGGGAAAGGCGTATCATTCCACTCACACCTCCTATTCCAGGGGGGTGAGCGTAATGATCCATGGTTCTGTAGATTTTCAAGAAATTGATGTGTGCATTGATACTGAGGGGCGGTTTATATTTCTACACTGTCGGGTGGGTAGGATATACTGTATATTGGCGTGCGTGTACATACCCCCTCCGTTCTCGGTGCTGGTGCTCCGGCGACTACTGTCATATCTGGAGGGCAGGCCGGATCTCCCGCTGCTGATTGTGGGGGACTTCAATTGCTGGTTGAGTCCCTCCATGGACAGACACCCCAACTCTGGGGTTGCTGCTGCATCGAGGGAGTCTCCATTGCTGAGGCTGTTTAATGAAGTGGGCTGGATTGATCTGTGGAGGGCTAAATATCCTTTAGA
The DNA here is from genome assembly GCA_029206835.1 of Rana muscosa. Lineage (NCBI taxonomy): Eukaryota > Metazoa > Chordata > Amphibia > Anura > Ranidae > Rana > Rana muscosa. The sequence goes on along the minus strand of CM055120.1, from coordinate 443,472,203 downwards.
TAAGCAATTCTCCTGTTTTTCTAAAACCACGGGACGTTGTCCAGAATTGACCTGGCCGTTGGCAACCTCGCCATGCTCCCGTCTGTCTCTGATGTGGTGTACAAACCTCGTAGTGTGTCGGATCACTCTCATGTGGTTACTTTGATCATCTCCCCACCTACTACCCTTTTGAGAGCCCCATGGAAATTTAATGCCTTCTGGCTGAAACTATTCTTAACCCACGAGGAGGTAGAGCGGAGCATGGGTGACTTTCTTGATGGTCGGGACTTTGCTGACTCACCGGTGTTACAGTGGGATGCCTTCAAGGCGCATCTGAGGGGGCTGTTTATCTCTGAAATTAATAAGGTTAAAAAGAACTCTTCGGGGCTCAGAGAGGACCTTGAAAAACAGGTAGCGGCCCTAGAGAAGGCATTTGTCCTAACCCCCACGGACTCTGCCAGGGAGGCATCGCAGTCTGCTCAGTCAGCTTATGAGCGGCTGCTGTTCTCCACGGCAGAAAATACGTTATTTTTCTCCAAGTTTGCTTTCTATGAGGAAGGCGAGAGTACAGGGCGCTTGTTGGCCAAGATAGCTAACTCGCAGCAACGTGCTCCCACTATAGGAGCCATTAAAACAGCTGAGGGTAAGATAGTGAACTCCCCTGACTTAATACTAGCAGAACTGGCCAGATTCTATGAGAACCTTTATCTCCCAATGGAACGATTTACTCAGCAGGAGCTTTTGACTTACTTGCGGGGCATTGACTTTCCTCAACTTACGACTGACCAACAGAGAGCCCTGGATGCCCCCTTTACATTGGCAGAGCTGCAGACAGCCCTGGCTGCGTTCCCCAACTGTAAGGCCCCTGGGGCGGACGGACTGCCCATGTAAGTGTACAAACAATATGCTAGTACCCTTCTGCCAAAGCTTCTGGAGGTGTTCAATGCGGCCAGGGAACAGGTACTCCCCTCTTCTATGGCTACGGCCAATATTGTTTTGATATTGAAACCCAGAGAGGCTCCTATAGACCCAGGCTCTTACAGACCTATATCTCTGCTTCAGAGCGATATTAAACTTCTGGCCAAGATGCTGGCGATTAGGCTGAATGGTGCCATTACAAGCATTCTTCATCCTGACCAAGCTGGCTTTAAGCCTAACAAATCGACGGCTGTCAATTTGCGTAGGCTTTACCCTAACATGCAATCCCCGGCAGATAATGTGGGGCAGAGGGCCTTGCTCTCACTGGACGCTATGAAGGCGTTATGATAGCTATGATAGCGTTGAGTGGAAGTATTTGTGGGAGACTCTCAGGCGCTTCGGATTTGGGGACGTGTATATTTCCTGGGTAAGATTGCTGTACCATAGTCCGCGAGCGGCCATTAGATCTTCTGGAGCGATGTCGCATACTTTTACCTTGGGGAGAGGGACGCCCATTGTCACCCCTGCTCTTCGCTTTGGCCATAGAACCCCTAGCGATCAAAGTCAGAGCCAATACGGAGATTGTGGGATTCAGGTACGGGGATATGCAGGAGAAAATAATGCTATATGCGGATGACACTATGGTGCTGCTTGGAGATGTGGAGGGCTCCCTCACAGAGGCCATGGCCGCCATAGGGGAATTCGGTAGATTTTCTGGGCTTCGGATAAACTGGGCCAAGTCCTCACTGATGCTTATTGACGAGGGGGGGATTCCCCCGACCTCTTCTGCGGTACCCCTGACAGACTCGTTCAGATACTTGGGCATTCAGGTGACGCCTAAAATCTGTGACTATGGACGACTGAATGTGTCCCCGCTGCTGCAGAAGTTTCGAGATCGGATCTCTGCCTGTCGGTAGCAGGCAGGGTGAATTTGATCAAGATGATCCTCATGCCCCAGTTGCTATATGTGCTCCACAACTCCCCGACGGTAGTGACTTTGAAGATATTAGACTTGTCAGCTCCCTGTTCCGTAAGCTTATATGGAAAAACCGTACGCCCAGAATTAAACTGGAACATCTCCAACGCCCGAAGGATGAGGGAGGCCTGGCTCTCCCAAATCCTTGGGTGTATTACATTGCTGCGCAACTGCAGCACTTGATAGGCACTATTCGCAGCAAGGCAGATGACGGGGACAGGATTGGCGACTCCTCTGAACTTATGATGCGCCACACTGTGGGCAGGGACTCGATTCCGATGGCCCTAGAATCGCAGGCATTTGGAAAACCAAACAAACAGTACCCGACTTTTAACCTTATCCAGAAGATTTGGAATAAAACAAGATATTTACAGGGAGTGGTGGGGTACACAGACTATAGTCCTATTTGGTCCAATGACGCATATCCAGAATTGGCGAAATTACAAAATGGGGCGCTCTGGAGGAGGTATGGGGTGGAGCACCTTAGCCAAATTTTTCGTAGTGGGAAATTCCTCTCATTCGAAGAGTTGCAAAGTAGTTTCGGTCTCCCGCCTTCTATGAGATTCTATTATATGCAGTGTGAGGGGGTTAGCTCGGCAGCGGGTGTGTGTGACCCCCGGGATGGGCTCCCCACACAAAAACAGGCCCAGCAAACGGAGGTTGTGGTTTTCAAAATCAAAAAGGTGCGGTTTATTTTCTATTTACAGTGACAAAACACAGCAAAGCAAAAGAAACATAAACAAAATAAATCCTGGTCAACTTGACCTCTGACTAAACATACAGGTTTCCTAACTAACAACTGGGATCAGCCTAGTGCTGTCCTAGTCCCTAAGTCCCTGGTTTTAAATGTCCAAGCAAATAGCCACACAGGCTTTGTCTCACCGCACAGGGGTTCACTCTCCCTAGACAGTCCACGCAGGTCTGGGTCCAGGCATGAGCAAACACCTAATGAATCTGGGAGTTCTTATAGAGGCCTAAATGAGCTGACAAGCTTCAGCTGGTCTCATCAACTCCCTATCTGCACGACGCCCCACACTCTCCCTAGAGGTATGAGTCATCCATGAGCCCACTAGCCTCAGCTGGGCTTATACAACTCTCCGCCTAGTTGTATAAGTCGGCGTAAAGCCTGAATCTGGGCGAAATATATCTACCCCCCTGGATGCAACCAGGTGACTTTACCTTCCTGCTGTCACATACCCCCCCTCTTGTTTTAACCTCGGGGTTGGAACACCAGCAATCAGGCATTCATGTACTCGAGACAAAGCATCCACATTCCCCATTTGAACGCCAGGGCGATGCTTTACTGTGAAGTTGAATTCCTGGAGGGCCAGGAACCACCTATTCACTCTTCTATTTGTTTCCTTGTTTTGAGCCATCCACTTTAACGGAGCGTGATCCGTAACCATGTCAAAGTGCCTACCTAGCAGGTAGTACCGAAGGGAATCTAGAGCCCACTTCACCGCTAAACACTCCTTTTCAACGGTGGCGTAATTTACCTCATGGGACTTTTACTTCCTGCTGAGGTAAATGACTGGGTGCTCTTCCCCGTTCCAGACCTGGGACAATACTGCTCCTAACCCCACATCTGACGCATCACTTTGTACGACAAAGTCTTTAGAGAAGTCGGGTGAGTACAACACTGGCTGGCTACATAAGGCTTGTTTCAAGAATTGGAATGCTGTCTCAGCCTCGGGGGTCCATTTAATCATGACCGACCCTTTCCCCTTGGTTAGGGGCACAGCCTTAGAAGCAAAGTGGGGAATGAATCGCCGATAATACCCAGCGATTCCCAGAAAGGCTCGTACCTGCTTCTTGCTGTTGGGACGTGGCCAACTCTGGATGGCCTCGACTTTGTTGAGTTGGGGTTTTATTACTCCCCTCCCAATGGTGTACCCAAGATATTTGGCCTCCTCCTGCCCAATGGTACACTTCTTGGGGTTAGCCGTAAACCCCGCTTCCCGAACAGAGTCCAGGACTGCTTGCACTTTTGGCAGATGTGAGGCCCAATCTGTGCTATGGACAATTACGTCATCCAGGTAAGCCGCAGCATACTTCCGATGGGGCCTCAGCATCTGGTCCATTTTCCGCTGGAATGTGGCCGGCGCATTCTGTAACCCGAACGGAATTCTTTTATATTGGAACGCCCCGTCTGGGGTTACAAATGCGGTTTTCTCTTTGACCGACTTGGCCAGGGGGATTTGCCAATACCCTTTTGTGAGGTCAAGAGTCGTCATGTATCGGGCTGTTCCCAGCCGGTCGATCAACTCATCTATACGTGGCATGGGGTAGGTGTCAAATTTTGTAACTTTGTTCAACTGACGAAAATCGTTACAAAATCGCCAGCTCCCATCCGGTTTAGGCACCAACACAATGGGACTAGACCAATCACTTTGGGACTCCTCTATCACCCCTAAGTTCAGCATTTTCTGTACTTCCTCCCGTATTGCCTCCCGTCGGGCCTCTGGGATCCGATAGGGTTTTAACTTCACCCTTTCACCGGGCGGGGTAATGATGTCATGCTCTACCCCAGATGTTTGTCCCGGCAGCTCAGAGAATACCTCCTTGTTGCGAAGCACAAACTCCTTAACCTCCTGTTGTTGGGGTTGTGACAAGGTGGCTGCTATTCCAACCTCAGGAATGATGCAACCAGTTTGAGCTGGTGACCAAGTGTCTGCGACTAGGGACTCTCTATCCCTCCAGGCTTTCAACAGATTAACGTGATAGATCTGTTCGGGCTTTCGCCTTCCTGGTTGTCTGACCTTGTAATTCACTTCGCTCACTTTTTCCATTATCTCATAGGGGCCTTGCCATTTGGCAAGGAATTTACTTTCAACCGTAGGGACAAGTACCAGTATCCTATCCCCCGGGGAAAAGGTATGGGTCTTGGCTCCACGGTTGTACACTCTCTGCTGTGCTAACTGCGCTTGGGCCAAATGTTCCTTCACGATGGGCATTACCTGTGCAATTCGGTCTTGCATCAGGGCGACATGCTCAATCACACTCCTGTGGGGAGAACTCTCACTTTCCCAAGTTTCCTTGGCAATATCCAACAGCCCTCTTGGGTGTCTCCCATACAGTAACTCAAAGGGGGAGAATCCCGTAGAGGATTGGGGCACCTCCCTAATAGCAAACATCAGATAAGGAAGTAGACAGTCCCAATCCTTTCCATCTCTATCCACCACTTTCTTCAACATTTGTTTTAGGGTTTTGTTGAATCTTTCAACCAGCCCATCGGTTTGGGGGTGATACACAGATGTACGTAATTGCGTCACTTTGAACAATTTACACAGCTCCTTCATAACCCGGGACATAAAGGGTGTACCTTGGTCCGTAAGCAGTTCTTTACAAATACTCACCCGGCTAAACACAAGAGATAGCTCTTTGGCTATGGTTTTGGCCGAGGTATTTCGGAGAGGGATCGCTTCTGGATAACGGGTGGCATAGTCCATTATAACTAATATGTACTGGTGCCCCCTAGCGGACTTGATTATAGGACCTACCAAATCCATGGCGATCCTCTCAAACGGGACCTCAATGATGGGTAGAGGGACCAGCGGGCTACGGAAATGTGGCATCGGGGCCGACCTCTGACACACAGGGCAGGAGGAACAATAATTTTCTATGTCCTTCATCACCCCCGGCCAATAGAATCTCTGTAATACCCTCTCTCGGGTTTTCTCTGTCCCCAGATGACCTCCAAGAATGTGCCCATGGGCCAACTCCAACACCAACTTCCTGTAAGGTTTGGGCACCACAAGCTGCTCAACGGTTTCTTCTGCCCTTTTTGCCAACCGATACAGTAGGTCCTTCTCTACGCTGAAGTATGGGTAAGTGCAGGTATTATCTGGGTTCACTAACTCGCCATCTATTTTCACTACGTTTTCCCGTGCCTTTATTAGGGCGGGGTCTTTCAACTGTTCTGTGGCAAAGTTTTCCCTGTGAACCTCAAGATCAGAAAACTCCACAGACGGTAGGTTTTCGTCTGAGGAGGTGGGCTCCTCTCCAGTTTCTTGAGTCTCCCCTGCCAATACTGATAAGGGAAATTCCGGAGAGTCCTCACCACTCTCAGGGGAGTTCTGGCTATCACATTCCTGGTACATAGGGGCACCAGTGGGGGGCTCAGGATCATCCCACAGTTCCCAGAACTTCGGAAAATCCCTTCCCACAATGGCGTCATGCGGTAACTGAGATACTAAGCCCACTGGATGAGAGAGGGTACCTTTGGGGGTCTCGAAACACACTGTAGTCACTGGATACTCTCGGGTGTCCCCATGCACACAAATAACAGCTACCTTGCTATTCCCAGAGACCTCTGTTTTAACTAACTCAGCCTTTATCAGGGTCACAAGGCTACCTGAATCCAGCAATACCACAACATTTCTACCATTAACACACATTTTGCATAAATGTTTCTCAGTTCCTCGAATGGCAGTGCATGCGACTGTCGCACACAGCGACTGACGTCTGCCCGTCAGAAAGTCACACTGCATGGGTTCCTCCACAACCGGGCAATTGGCTGCAATATGTCCCGCTTGCCGGCAGCGGTAGCAAACGATCCTTCTTGCCGCCTCTTGAGCCGCTGATTTCCCAGGCTGTTCTCGCCAAACTTGGGGTAGAGCTCCCACCCTCTCACTCTCTCCACCCTCACCCCTTGGAATCCTCTTATCCGCCCCTGGGGATGGTCTGGTCTTAGGGTGGAAAGTCCGAGTGTCTCTGGAAGAGGCCGTCAGGTTCTCTGTAGCCAAGTATTTCTCCACACGATCCACAAGACCATCGGCCGTCTCTGGGTCTCCATGGCTTACCCACTTTTGGATGGCAGTAGGAAGAGCTCTCAAAAACCGATCCATTACAACACGTTCCACAATCTTTGGTGCGGACAAAGTCTCTGGCTGTAGCCACTTTCTGCTCAGGTGAATGAGATCATACATTTGAGACCTGGGGGGTTTTCCAAGCTGGAAAGTCCAGTTATGCACACGCTGAGCCCGGACAGCCTGGGTGACACCCAGCCTTGCCAAAATTTCAGCTTTTAGCATCACATAGTCTTTTGCTTGGTTAGGCTCTAGGTCATAGTAAGCTTTCTGCGATTCACCAGTTAACAGAGGAGCCACCAGTCCAGCCCACTGCTCCTCAGGCCACTTTTCTCTTTCAGCGGTCCTTTCAAATGTGGTCAAAAATACCTCTGGATCATCCTCTCCAGTCATTTTTGTCAATAAACGACTCACCCCAAAGGACGCGGTATTAGTGGGACGGCTTTCCTCACTGGTCTGCGGACGTTGCTGCATTACTGCTTCCATCTGTTGTTGTAGTCTCTGCTCTTGCTTCTGCAACAGGTCTATGAAGCGGGCCTCAGATTGCTGCTGGGCTTGTTGCTGAGCCTCCAGACTCTGTTGCAAAGTTGCGTTTGTCTGCTGCTGGGCTGCAAGGCTCTGTTGATGAGCTTGCTGCTGGGCTGCGAAGTTCTGTTGTTGAGCTGCAAGGCTCTGTTGATGAGCTGCAAGGCTCTTTTGCAAACCTGCATTTGTCTGCTGTTGATTGGCATTTGCTAGAGCCAGCTGCTTCAGTATCTCCTCCATGCTGGCTTAAAAAAAAACTGCCACTGGTTCTCCACCAACTGTGAGGGGGTTAGCTCGGCAGCGGGTGTGTGTGACCCCCGGGATGGGCTCCCCACACAAAAACAGGCCCAGCAAACGGAGGTTGTGGTTTTCAAAATCAAAAAGGTGCGGTTTATTTTCTATTTACAGTGACAAAACACAGCAAAGCAAAAGAAACATAAACAAAATAAATCCTGGTCAACTTGACCTCTGACTAAACATACAGGTTTCCTAACTAACAACTGGGATCAGCCTAGTGCTGTCCTAGTCCCTAAGTCCCTGGTTTTAAATGTCCAAGCAAATAGCCACACAGGCTTTGTCTCACCGCACAGGGGTTCACTCTCCCTAGACAGTCCACACAGGTCTGGGTCCAGGCATGAGCAAACACCTAATGAATCTGGGAGTTCTTATAGAGGCCTAAATGAGCTGACAAGCTTCAGCTGGTCTCATCAACTCCCTGTCTGCACGACGCCCCACACTCTCCCTAGAGGTATGAGTCATCCATGAGCCCACTAGCCTCAGCTGGGCTTATACAACTCTCCGCCTAGTTGTATAAGTCGGCGTAAAGCCTGAATCTGGGCGAAATATATCTACCCCCCTGGATGCAACCAGGTGACTTTACCTTCCTGCTGTCACAGCAGCTACACCATGCTATCACTGCTCAGGCCAGGTCAGCGGAATGGATACCCTCCCCGACCCCATTGTTTAACTTAATTGCACGAGCTGACACTACTAAGGGATTTATATCACAATGCTACAATATGTTACTACCAAAAGTCCTGGCCAAACACCCTTTGAGAATGCAAACTAAATGGAAGGGGGACGTGGGACCGATTGATGGAGATCAGTGGGAGGAGGCGTTGCAGGCGGTGCCAACTTGCTCCTTGAATGTGTCGCATAGGGTATCGCAGTTGTACTTATTGCTGAGAGTGTGCTATACCCCTCACAGGCTGTGTGTTATGGGCCTGCGACCCACCCCCCTGTGCTCCAGGTGCAAGAGGGACCATGGAGACTTGATCCATTTACTGTGGAGGTGCCCAAAACTCCACCCCTATTGGAAGGGGGTGGTGGACACCATAAACAGGGTGTTTCGAGTCTCGCTCCCCACGGACCCGAGACACTGCTTACTACTAATACTGCAGGAGTTGGAGTGTACTAGGGTGGCAGTCACTAGGGCCCTGTTTGTGGCACGCAAACTCATCATGACTCACTGGATAGCGGAGGAGCCACCTGCTCATAAGGAGTGGATTAATGCTATGGGGGATATGCTTCGTAAGGAAAAAATCATATACCAACATAGGGGTAGCATGCAGAAACTTGAAAAGATGTGGGGTCTGTGGCTGGATGTACCGGGCTTGGCCCCGGTGGACCTGGTCATGGGACGATTGCTGGGCATGGGAGCTGGCAATGGGCTATAGTTGCTGATTGAGGTGTCTTTCTAACTGTTTTCTCATGCCATTTTTTTTTTTTTTTTCTCTCTGGTTTTTGAGGGGAGGGTGGCTCAACACGTCACGGAGATATATATGAGACTGATCTGGAACTGCATAGAGTACCTGTTTAGACTATTTTGTTTTAGAGTCTTACACTGCATATACTGTACCGGACTGGTTATATTGCTCTGGTGTATGTTATTATTTTGTTCTTCAATAAACTTTTTTCTGGATAAAAAAAAAAAAGAATACTGAATTCCATAATACCAGCAAGACCTTCTTTTATATACAGAAAGGCGCCGAACCTCAGAAACCGATTGGTGCACAATGCTCTGGACCCCCCAAAACAGATAAAAATCTTCAAACACTTCAAAGGCTTTTTTAAATGCGGCACTTGTCTACCGTGTAGAGTAAGTAAAAAAACAAATAAGAAAAAAGAGAATTTTACTTCTATGCCCAACGGATCAGAATACAAGATAAAGGAATTAATAACCTGCAACAGCACACATGTGACATGTTCTAGAATGCCCATGTCAAAAACAATATGTTGGTAGAACAACCAGAGAATTACACGTCAGAATCCGTGAACATATAACTAATATAAAAAATGGATTCAACAAACACAGCGTCTCAAGACATTTTAGGGATTACCACAACAGAGACCCCACGTGTATGACTTAATATGGTATAGATAAGATCAAGGGACACTGGAGAGGAGAAAATAAGAGAATAAAAATATCACAGAATGAAACCCGCTGGATATTCCAGCAAGACACCCTCTAACCCTCAGGCATCAACATGGATCTGGATTTGAACTGCTTCTTGACCAGTTTCTGACCACTCTTGCCCTAATTTTATGAACCATTAAGGCCCCACTCTTTTACTATCACCCGCCCCCATTTAAAAAAAATTAATATTGTAACATTTTAATATTTTTCTAACAATTTTTCTAATATTCCTGTAATACATCTTAATTTTTATATAGTTTTATATTTTTAATCATATTTTAATCATATAAAATGCTGCGCCTCTGCACACAAATTTAATCAGATTTTTTCATAATTAATTTACATATTATTATTAGTAGCAATTAATTGGGAATTTATATCATCTTTAAAACCCATTAATTTTGCCTCTGTTTTTAGTATATATATACCCTCTGGCTCATACTAATTTTAAAAGCAACAATATATATATATATATTTATTAGATATCATGACTAATATTTAACCTTGTATGGTTTTTAATCCAAGTCCATTTAGTTTTATGCACACATCATGATGGGAGAATACACCAAATAAACAATTAAATAATGGTTTAGTACTCATTAGATTTTAAAACACGTTTCAAAACACATTACACAGAGTTGCTCATTTGTATGTACATATAACTAGCACATCGCATTCTGCGGATATACGGCCACAATTAAAATCTGACCGAATCAAAGCACTGTTTACTGTGTACTAATATCAGGTTATGGACTTCTGTCCTCAAAAACACACCAAAGATGGCCACCGGGCATCTGGTGTTGGCTATGAATATCAGGTTATGGACTTCTGTCCTCAAAAACACACCAAAGATGGCCACCGGGTATCTGGTGTTAGCTATGGACTTCAGTCCTCAAAAGCACACACAAAATGGCCGCAGTAATAAGCACATAAACTAGGCTTCGGTCTTCAAAATCTAACACAAAATGGCCACCGCTAATTAACATAGGACGCAATTTGCTATTTAAGGGAAGTGTAGTAGACATACAGCACACTCCAGATAAAGTCAGACCAGAGGAAACCAGTAGAGTGCACAAGCTGAATGTCGCAAACACTTCCAGGATCTGTCAGCATTTGTCTCTTACATGCCTGTTTGATACAGCTTAAATGTGAGTAATATTGCTAGGAGTTCAATAAAAGTGTTTTTTATTACGGAATTACACTATTTGGGATTCCTTCCTTTCCTTCTTACTCTGAGATAACACTGGGATTACCACAAATGGACCAGGGAGACGAGACACCGCCAGAGTGCTGCACAGTGGCATATACTGTGAACGTTTTTCACCCCAAGAGGGGGTGAACATCTGGTGAGTGCGGTCTTTATTGGAGCACATTCTGCTGTGGGCACCAGTCTTGAAGATTAAAAAAGTTCATATCGCCAGGCACTGGGCACCTAGCATCTGAAAAAACTACAAAATCATTGGACAATCATATTGCTCAATCGAATCGCATGAGGTTGCATTTGCACCTTATTGCATAGTCGCTCAATCGAATCGCATGAGGTTGCATTTGCACCTTATTGCATAGTCGCTCAACCAAATCGCATGAGGTTGCATTTGCACTTTTCTGCATAGTCGCAAGATTTTTTGCATAGCAAAGTTGCTGGGCATCTAGCATCAAATCATTGGACAATCACATCAATTTGCACAATTCTGCATTTCTTTTGCATTTTTTTTTTTTTGCACTTTATCGCTAGTCGCAGGACATTTTTGCATGCATCATTAATTTATTACTATCACGGTTTTATACATTGGTTGAATTTTTTTCACTGTTATCACCTTTAATTGTTCACAATATTTTATTCATTTCATTATTTTATTTTTTATATATATTATTTTATGCTCCTCATTATTTATATCCGCATCAATCTATATTTATCACGTATTCATATATATATTAGTGAAGCATTTAGGAGTTACACTATGGCACCAATGACACTAGTATAATATAGGGGTATTTATGTATCTATTTATATATAAAATATTCACTTGCACTCTAGAGCAAGGAAGTCCATGAATTGTAATTAGCGCCAATTCTACACCTCCCTTCAGTCTACCTGTGCAGGATGAGCCATTGCTGCTATCAGGAATAGCAGCTTCCCCTGTGGGGCCTGGGCCTGCATATGTCACTGAGGACACTTTGGCAGTAGCCCTAGGCAACTTAGAAGGCAGAATCGCTAAATAAATCGCAAAGTCCTCAAATAAGGATAAAAAGCGAAGCAGATCTCCTTCTGTTGTAGACCTCCTTTCAGAAAAATCTGAGGATGAGGATGATGCTATACCTGCAGAGGATCGGGATGAGGAGTCGGATGGATCAGGAATATCAGAGGAGCCTTTCTCTGTGTCACAGATTCTGAAGTCACAGGTGCAATGTTATGCTGGAACAGTGCATTCTGCGTTTAAGTTACCCTCTTCGGAGGTAACTGAATCACCTGCCTCCTCCCTAGGTTCACTAAAATCCCTGCAGGGGGCATGCTCTTTCCCGGTTCATCCATTACTAGAAAATTTAATGTACGCAGACTGGCAACACACAGACAAGCATTTTTCACCTCCTAAAAAGTTTGACATTCTTTATCCTATGGAGGAGAAGTTTTCCAAGAAGTGGAGCCTGCCTTCTGTAGACGCAGCTATTTCTTGTATAAATAAAAGCCTGACTTGTCCGGTGGACAATGTACAAGTGTTTAAAGATCCTTCTGAAAAGAAATTGAAATCTTTATTAAAATCCTCATTTCTTTTGGCCGGCTCAGTTACCCAACCTGCTGTAGCAGCAGTCAATATGTGTCAGGTCATCAAGCAACAGGTAAAACAGGAACTAAAGGATTTGCCTCCGGAACAAGCCAATTTTTGGGAGAATTTTCCTAAAGCCTTATGTTTTACAGTGGATGCCATGAGAGATTCTGTTCTGCAAGCATCTCGCCTTACACTCCAGCTGGTGCATATGCGCAGAATTCTTTGGTTAAAGCATTGGTCAGCAGAAGCTCCATGCAAAAAACTTTTGGCCAGTTTCCCCTTCCATGGCGAACGCCTCTTTGGGGAGGATCTGGAAAAATATATCCAAAAGTTATCGAAGCGGTAAAACCACTCTCTTACCAGAGAAGAAGAAAAACAAGCGGCCTTGTTTTAAACGTTCTCTTTCCCCGGTTCCTGGAAAACCTGCCTACAGCCAGTGGCGACGGCATATTCAGCCAGCCACAAAAGCCAAAGGAAATCAGGCTCAGAAGAACAAGAACCCATGGGGTTCAAGAGCTAACAAGCAAGACCCCAAAGCCCCTCTGTGAAGGGGCGCCCCCGCTCGGCTGAGTGGGGTGACGGCTTTGTCAGTTTTCAGCGGCATGGCAGACAGAAATCCAGCACAAGTGGGTAGTATCCACAGTATCCCTAGGGTACAAACTAGAATTTCGAGAGATCCCATCTTCTCAGTTCTGAAGTTCAAGGCTCTCCAAAGATCCACTAAAAGAGGATCCTTCTTCAAAGGTTTGGATCACTTGCTGTCTCAAGGGGTGGTCACAGTAGTACCCCCTAAAAGAGCAAGGTTCAGGTTTTTATTCAAACCTCTTTGTGATTCCAAAACCAAATGGAGACGTCAGACCCATCCTGGATCTAAGATCTCTAAATCAGTTTCTGAACATTCGCCATTTCCGAATGGAAACGATTCGATCCGTGGTCTCCACCCTTCAAGGCGGAGAATTCATGGCGTCCATAGATATCAAGGACGCATATTTACATGTGCCTATCCATTCCGCTCACCAAAGATTCCTAAGGTTTGCGGTAGAACATTGCCACTTCCAATTTGTGGCCCTGCCCTTTGGTGTGGCTACCGTGCCCAGAGTATTTACAAAGGTACTAGCTCCACTGTTGGCAAATCTGAGGACACAGGGCATAGCGGTAACAGCCTATCTAGATGATCTACTTGTGATAGATCAGTTGGTGGCAGGATTAAATCATACTGTGCTCACTACAGTAAAGTACCTGGAGCATTTAGGATGGATTGTAAACTTACAAAAATCCTCTCTGCCAGCCCAAAGAAGGATATAGAGTATTTGGGCATGATCATAGACACAGCCCAAAGCAGGGTATTCCTGCCAGAGCCGAAGATACAGTCTCTAAAGGACCTGATCCTCAAGGTCAAGGCAAAGGGAGGGGTCATCTATTCGCCTTTGCATGAGTCTATTAGGGAAGATGGTAGCCTCCTTCGAGGCTGTCCCTTATGCCCAGTTTCATTCAAGACTACTCAAGGCAGTATCTTAGCCGCCTGGAACAGGAAGATCCAAGCTCTGGATTTACTCATGCGCCTGTCTCCACAAGTACGTCAAACTTCAGTTGGTGGTTAAGAACCAAAAACTTACGGAAAGGAAGATCCTTTCTCCCAGTCACCTGGAAGGTGGTGTCTACAGATGCCAGCCTGTTGGGCAGGGGAGCAGTGTTAGAAGAAGCTTCAGCACAGGGAACCTGGGCCAAGACCAAAGAGAGCCTGCCCATCAACATACTGGAGATCCGGGCAGTATATCTAGCCCTCAGAACCTAGACATACAGGTTACAGGGTCACCCTGTTCGGATTCAATCCGACAATGCTACTGCAGTAGCTTACATCAATCACCAAGGAGGCACCCGCAGTCAGGGTGCTCAGGAGGAGGTGAATCGAATTTTTGCATGGGCAGAAGATCATGTTCCTTGTCTTTCTGCAATCTTCATTCCAGGGGTAGAAAACTGGAAAGCGGACTATCTGAGTCGCCGGCCGCTGTCCCCAGTAGAGTGGTCTCTCCACCCCGATATCTTTTAGGCCATATGCCTGAGATGGGGGACCCCGGATGTAGACCTGCTAGCCTCCAGGTTCAACAAGAGGTTGGACAACTTTGTGTCCAGGACGAGAGATCCTCCTGGCCTACGGATCGGATGCTCTAATAATTCCCTGCAATCAGTTCTCACTGATCTATGCATTCCCTCCGATCCCCCTCTTACAAAGACTACTACGCAGGATCAAGAAGGAGGGAATTCTAGTAATCCTAGTGGCCCCGAATTGGCCCAGAAGGCCCTAGTACGCTGAGATCATAAAGATGGCGGTAGGAAGACCTTGGAAGCTTACGCTTCCTCAGGACCTGCTGTCGCAGGGTCCAGTGTTCCATCCTTCCTTACAAAAGCTAAATTTGACGGTCTGGCTACTAAGACCCACATTTTGAAAAAAACGAGGGATCTCAGGTCCAGTTCTTTCTACACACATTAATGCTAGAAAGCCAGCATCCAGGCTTATCTACTATAGAGTCTGGAAGGCATATGTTTCCTGGTGTGAAACCAGAAGATGGAATCCTCAGAAGTATGACATAAGTAGGATTCTTGCCTTTTGCCAGTTAGGAGTGGATGTGAAATTTGCCCTTAGTACCATCAGGGGTCAAATATCGGCTCCATCAGTCTTTTTTCAAAGACCACTGGCATCTCATTCCCTAGTTCGGGCATTCATTCAGGGGGTACTACGGATAAATCTGCCAGTCAAGTCTCCCTTGTGCCCATGGGATTTGAATTTGGTATTATCAGTATTGCAAAAGCAACCTTTTGAACCTATTCGCCATATTCCTTTGATCATTTTGGGCAGGAAATTGGCCTTTTTGATTGCTATATCTTCTGCTAGAAGGGTATCAGAATTAGCAGCTCTTTCTTGTAAAGAGCCTTTTTTGATTTGTCACAAAGACAAAATTGTACTACGACCCCATCCTGCCTTTTTACCTAAGGTGGTGTCAGCTTTTCATTTGAATCAAGACATTGTTCTGCCTTCTTTTTTTCCAGACCCGCGGACGGCGGGGGAAAGGTTATTGCACGCTCTAGATCTAGTGAGAGCAGTAAAGGTCTATCTGCAGGCACCCGCTCAGATACGTAAAACAGATGTTTCTCTTTTCGTCCATGGACGGACACAGCTCCTTAATTCTTGACAGTTGGGTTATGTTATTGTTCATAGGAGAGCACTAGGCAGAACATGTTATTTATCTTAAAACATGTAACTTTAACCAAGTTGAACAGCTCCGCCGTACATAACCCTCCTACCTGCAGTCAGCAGCCTCAGTTTTTTTCTGCCTAGCAGAGGAGATGGACGTGGCTCCCTTTGGGACCTGAGTCCTGAAGAAATTTTTATTTTATCTTATTTTATTTTTAAGATCTTCTATCCAGGGCCAAACTGGGCATAAAAACCGGCCCTGGGAATAATTTCATAGCAGCCCCAGTGGACATTTAGCACTCCGAGCCCCTTCTACTCGTAAAGTATTAAACCCCTTATGGTACCTTTCAGGATGTACCACTCTTTCTCTTTGTTCTCCTTTTTTTACCTTTTATCTCTCTCTATCCTAATGTCAGAGACTGCAGCTATAGTACAGGAGATGGTCAGAGACTGCAGCTATAGTACAGGAGATGGTCAGAGACTGCAGCTATAGTACAGGAGATGGTCAGAGACTGCAGCTATAGTACAGGAGATGGTCAGAGACTGCAGCTATAGTACAGGAGATGGTCAGAGACTGCAGCTATAGTACAGGAGATGGTCAGAGACTGCAGCTATAGTACAGGAGATGGTCAGAGACTGCAGCTATAGTACAGGAGATGGTCAGAGACTGCAGCTATAGTACAGGAGATGGTCAGAGACTGCAGCTATAGTACAGGAGATGGCCAGAGACTGCAGCTATAGTACAGGAGATGGCCAGAGACTGCAGCTATAGTACAGGAGATGGCCAGAGACTGCAGACAATAGTACAGGAGATGGCCAGAGACTGCAGACATAGTACAGGAGATGGCCAGAGACTGCAGACATAGTACAGGAGATGGCCAGAGACTGCAGACATAGTACAGGAGATGGCCAGAGACTGCAGACATAGTACAGGAGATGGCCAGAGACGACTGCAGACATACTACAGGAGATGGCCAGAGACGACTGCAGACATACTACAGGAGATGGCCAGAGACGACTGCAGACATACTACAGGAGATGGTCAGAGACGACTGCAGACATACTACAGGAGATGGTCAGAGACGACTGCAGACATACTACAGGAGATGGTCAGACTCTGCAGACATACTACAGGAGATGGTCAGAGACTGCAGACATACTACAGGAGATGGTCAGAGACTGCAGACATACTACAGGAGATGGTCAGAGACTGCAGACATACTACAGGAGATGGTCAGAGACTGCAGACATACTACAGGAGATGGTCAGAGACTGCAGACATACTACAGGAGATGGTCAGAGACTGCAGACATACTACAGGACATGGTCAGAGACTGCAGACATACTACAGGACATGGTCAGAGACTGCAGACATACTACAGGACATGGTCAGAGACTGCAGACATACTACAGGACATGGTCAGAGACTGCAGACATACTACAGGACATGGTCAGAGACTGCAGACATACTACAGGACATGGTCAGAGACTGCAGACATACTACAGGACATGGTCAGAGACTGCAGACATACTCCAGGACATGGTCAGAGACTGCAGACATACTACAGGACATGGTCAGAGACTGCAGACATACTACAGGACATGGTCAGAGACTGCAGACATACTACAGGACATGGTCAGAGACTGCAGACATACTACAGGAGATGGTCAGAGACTGCAGACATACTACAGGAGATGGTCAGAGACTGCAGACATACTACAGGACATGGTCAGAGACTGCAGACATACTACAGGACATGGTCAGAGACTGCAGACATACTACAGGACATGGTCAGGGACTGCAGACATACTACAGGAGATGGTCAGAGACTGCAGACATACTACAGGAGATGGTCAGAGACTGCAGACATACTACAGGAGATGGTCAGAGACTGCAGACATACTACAGGAGATGGTCAGAGACTGCAGACATACTACAGGAGATGGTCAGAGACTGCAGACATACTACAGGAGATGGTCAGAGACTGCAGACATACTACAGGAGATGGTCAGAGACTGCAGACATACTACAGGAGATGGTCAGAGACTGCAGACATACTACAGGAGATGGTCAGAGACTGCAGACATACTACAGGAGATGGTCAGAGACTGCAGACATACTACAGGAGATGGTCAGAGACTGCAGACATACTACAGGAGATGGTCAGAGACTGCAGACATACTACAGGAGATGGTCAGAGACTGCAGACATACTACAGGGCATGGTCAGACTGCAGACATACTACAGGGCATGGTCAGACTGCAGACATACTACAGGAGATGGTCAGACTGCAGACATACTACAGGGCATGGTCAGACTGCAGACATACTACAGGACATGGTCAGAGACTGCAGACATACTACAGGAGATGGTCAGAGACTGCAGACATACTACAGGAGATGGTCAGAGACTGCAGACTTTGTACAGGGGACGGTTAGGGATTGCAGACATGATTGATTCAGGAGATGGTCAGAGACTGCATTTAAAGCTGAACTCAGTGTACAGGTATATAGTATTGCAGGGTTGCTCCACTCTATTTAACCACTTCAATACAAGGCACTTATACACCTTCCTGCCCAAGCCAATTTTCAGCTTTCCTCGCTGTCGCTATTTGAATGACAAATTGCACGGTCATCCTACACTGTAACCAAACAATTTTTTTTATCATTTTGTTCCCACAAATAGAGCTTTCTTTTGGTGGTATTTGATCACCTCTGCAATTTAAATTTTTTGCGCAACAAATAAAAAAAGAGCGAAAATTTTGAAAAAAAAAAATTTTTTCTTTGTTTCTGTTATTTTTTTTGTAAATAAGTAAGTTTTCTTCTTCAATGACAGACACTGATATGGCTGCACTGATGGGCACCGATGAGATGGCACCAATCAGGTGGCACTGATGGGCACTCATAGGCGGCACTGATGGGCACTCATAGGCGGCACTGATGGGCGGACACTGGTGGGTGGCACTGATGACACTGGTGGGTGGCATTGCTGTGCATCATAAATTTTGTTTGTGCCATGATGGTGCCAGTCAGTGCCCATTGATGCCACTGATTGGCATATGTTATGCATACATTTGTACATGTGGATGGCCATGGGGGACTTACTTGGCCATCCACATGTTAGGTGCTTCCCTGGTGGTCCTGGGCGGCATCCTGGTGGTCCAGTGTGGGCATCCGAGGGGGGCTGCGCTGATAATCAGTGCAAACCCCCCCCCCCCCCTGTCAGGAGAGCCGCCGATCGGCTCTTCTCTACTCGCGTCTATCACGAGTCAGGAAAAGCCGATCAACGGCTCTTCCGGTTTACATCGTGATCAGCTGTGATTGGACACGGCTGATCACGTGGTAAAGAGCCTCCGCTGGGGGCGTGGCCTGGAGAGCAATGGAATAGGTCGCATCTAAAGAGTGCTCCGCTTGCCCAAACTCCTATAGCCATCCTGACAGTATCCTGTCCATCAGCTGCCATCCTAGGCATCCGAGGACCTGTACTGCCTCTTCTGATACCCCTGGAGCCTACCAGATCTCTAGAACGCCTCCTGAGGCCGCCGCTGGGGGATTCTCCGGTCCCGCATTTGCCCTGGGAAAGGCCGCGGCTTCGGCCTGGTTCCCGGAGCGGCGGCCATCTTGGTACACCCGGCGCGGCCTCCAGCTTACTATTCTGGCCTCCCTGGTAACCCAGAGCTCATCCCCTCCTGGAATAGCAGCCGGACAGTCTGGGAATGCCGCGGAAGTGCATTCCCACCCTGCCTTTGCCTCAGGACAGGCCGCGGATTCGGCCTACTACCCAGAGCGGCGGCCATCTTGCTTCACCCGGCAGTGGGCTAGGTGAGATTCCCTGGCCTGGCTGACTGTCCGGGGACCCATCACCTCCCGGAATGGCCTCTGGTCCTCTTGAGGACACTGTGGTACCACCTACAAGTCCTGCATCTGCGTTGGGGGACGGTACGTGGCTCTGGCCCAACTCCTGGACCAGCGACCATTTTGCTGCACCTAGCGACGGCCTAGTCGTCCACACTCCGGACCATGTCTCCGCCGAAAAAGGCCTCTGAGGCGGTGGACAAGCTGGCAAAATACCGCCATCAGGATCAAGAACAGCAGGCCAAGGGAGGCGACGGCGCGTGCTCCACGGCGGTTCATCAGGGCACGGAAACAGCAAAGGTCCTGGATGCCATCGCGTCGCTGCAGGGGATACTCACAGCCAAAATAGATGAGGTAAAGGTTGACTTCTCCCTCTTACGTCAGGACCTATCTAAGGTAAAAGACAGAGTTACCGAGGCCGAAACACGCATCGGAGCAGCAGAGGACATCCTACACCCCCTGAGCCACGCCACGGAGGACCTGCAACGTTAGATCCGCCAGCTACACGCTCAATGACATGGAGAATCGCTTGAGACGCTGCAATCTCCGG
Source organism: Rana muscosa (assembly GCA_029206835.1). Lineage (NCBI taxonomy): Eukaryota > Metazoa > Chordata > Amphibia > Anura > Ranidae > Rana > Rana muscosa. The sequence continues at coordinate 443,452,215 of CM055120.1, read as the reverse complement.
TTCATCGGTCTACCTGAAAAGGCTGAAGGTACCAACCCTGCTGAATACTTGGAATCCCTCCTGATCCAAAATTTCGGAAGAGGCCTTTTCGGTTATGTTCGCAGTGGAAAGGGCGCACCGCATCCCAGCTAAACCTCCACCTGCGGGAGCCCCCCCCCCCAGGACCTTTATCGCCAAGTTTCTTAATTTCAGAGACCGAGATAAAATTCTTCGGTTGTCTAGAGAGAAAGGCAACATCGCCCTGGGAAACGGCCATGTCGCAGTGTTCCCTGACTTCTCTAATGAAGTCCAAAGAAAGCGCGCACAGTTCCAGGATGTTAAGAGGAGGCTCAGGGTGGTACACCTTAAATATGCCATGTTGTTCGCGGCCAGATTGAGAGTGGAGGTGGATGGCAGAGCCCTATTTTTTGAGGACCCGAAGGAGGCTACACAATGGCTGGATCACCGTGAACGCCTGACTGGATGAACGGTTACACGGCCTGGTAATGTGAGTACTGTAGCCATTCCCAGATAATGGCGGGCCCTACTCCCCCTTTATTTCTAAGTGTCCCCTCCACTGTGGGGGGTAGTTTTATTTCACCATGTTTTGTTTATTTGCACACAAGCTCCCCCCATGTGCCTCCTTCCCCCCCCCCATTTTTCTGACCCCCGCATTACATGTTGTTATGTGTTTGGAGGCCCCTCTTGTTTGGGGTAGAGAGCTCGACCCTCAAGCTCCCCTGGGGGAGAAAAGCTTCAGCTTGCTGATACTCCTGAACACTCGGCCCTTGGCCGGGAGCTGCTTGGACCACAAAGACTAACACCCAATGATTCTAACTGCCCCCACAGCACTTTCATGGAGATACCATAGGGCTAAGGCCCCAAGATCTTTCGTACACAAAGACAACCATGTATCCTGGCAGCGTCTCCATCGGAAAGAGACGCGTAGGACATGCCTAGTGCCCTAATCTTGCGCTACACAGTGAATAATCGCCCCCGTCATGTTTGCAACCCCTATTTTTTTTCTCATTATTTTGTACCTTTTTACTCAATATTTTCTAAGTACTGTACCTCCAGCTAATGTTGATGGCTGGAAGCTAATTCATATAAAGGTTGCAAGGGACTGTACGCTTCCACCAGGTTGGGGAGGTGGGAAGCTGGGAGGGAAGGAAAATGCCGGATCCCTTGATCAGAGCATTGGGAATGTTAGCACCGTTGTGCACTTGTTAAATACTTGGAATCATTTTAAACGAGCACTTACCATTTATGCGTCATGTATGTGTAGTTATCTGACTGGTAGACACAATTCAACACGAGTACTGCTGGTGAAATGTATAGTCACTTGCACGATGACCCAGAGACCCTACATTGATAGTGATGATACCCTGCAGATCCGTGCACACAGGTTATACCTCTAAACAGTATGGCAGATGTAAAATTCCTACTATGGAATGTGCGGGGAATGCGGGATAAAATTAAACGTACGGCTGTATTGAACTATCTCAAGGGTCAGAAGGCAGATATCATCGCCTTGGTAGAAACGCATGTCATGGGTCATTTACAAGCAGCCTTGAAACGCCCCTGGGTGGGGTGGGCATACCATAGCACTCATACCAACATGTCTAGGGGGGTCACAGTGCTGGTTGCAAAATCTACTCCTTTTGAACTAGAGAAATTTTTGTGGAGATGGCTAGTTGGTCCCTTGTTGGATACGGCACCTCATCCCAGTTAAATAGAAAAACAAGAAGGATGGGTATGGGATTATAACGGTGCCAGACAAAAAAAAGACGGGAAATCGAAGAGGTTTTATATTTAAATATATATATATTTGATTATCAAAAAACGTTTTTTAATAAAATATGAGAGAAACATAAATTTTCAGTCAGTAATTACATGCAATTAGTCATCGCAGCCCAACATGTTTCACCAATACATTGGCTTCCTCAGGGGCAATCGTTTACATGAATACATTGATTTCTAGAAAGAAGGACATAGAAATTAGTACAAGTTTAATCATAGAGAACGCAGCTATAGAAGCAGAGCAAATCCAAACCATGAAATGCCAGAGAAGAAAATAGGTGACTAACACGCTGAGACACACACTCTAACGTACCCAAGGGGAACCCAAGCTCCAGCACTCGATAGCATCCAGTGTCGGCGACCAAAATAGCGACCAAGTTAAGTGACTGCACAGGGCTTTTAGAGAAGAACTAAAGAACAATATATAGAGAAAGTATAGGGTTAATTTCCAGGGCAATTAGCCTAAACTGGAAACAAACTTAAAAGAGCTAACATAGCTTCAAATACATACCCATATATATATTTTCTTTTCTCTTTATCACAAACCTTGCAGATACAATTACTTTGTGAGTTGATCTCATCAGCACCCCCATTTCAACTGTGTAATCTTCATTTTTATAATTGGGTATGTATTTGAAGCTGTTAGCTCTTTTAAGTTTGTTTCCAGTTTAGGCTAATTGCCCTGGAAATTAACCCTATACTTTCTCTATATATTGTTCTTCAGTTCTTCTCTAAAAGCCCTCTACAGTCACTTAGCTTGGTCGCTATTTTGGTCGCCGACACTGGATGCTATCGAGTGCTGGAGCTTGGGTTCCCCTTGGGTACGTTAGAGTGTGTGTCTCAGCGTGTTAGTCACCTATTTTCTTCTCTGGCATTTCATGGTTTGGATTTGCTCTGCTTCTATAGCTGCGTTCTCTATGATTAAACTTGTACTAATTTCTATGTCCTTCTTTCTAGAAATCAATGTATTCATGTAAACGATTGCCCCTGAGGAAGCCAATGTATTGGTGAAACATGTTGGGCTGCGATGACTAATTGCATGTAATTACTGACTGTAAATTTATGTTTCTCTCATTTTATTAAAAAACGTTTTTTGATAATCAAATAAATATATATTTAAATATAAAACCTCTTCCATTTCCCCTCTTTTTTTTGTCTGGCACCGTTATAATCCCATACCCACCCTTCTTGTTTTTTCTTTTGAACTACTTTCTGTGGAGTCAGATCGGCAGGGCAGATACCTCTTTATGCATGCCACTGTGGGGGGTGCCCCTATATTGATTTTAGCTAGCTACATCCCCCCCCCCCTTACAGGTCAACAGGTCAGATGTGGTGACGGAGGGCCTTGCTTACATAGCACAGTACCCTTCGCTGCCAGTGGTGTGGATGGGGGACTTCAACAATACAATGACCCCGACACTAGATCGCCCAGTACAAGCTGGCCCTGGACCGGGCGAACCATTACACACTAGATTATGTCGTACACCGACGGAGTTTGCCCTTATTGACGTCTGGAGACATAATAACCCCACGACCAGAGCGTATACATGCCACTCAACAAGCCACAACACCATGTCCAGGATTGACTTTATTCTTGTTTCCAGGGCCCTGCTGCCTAGGGTCACGGGTTCAGGGTTTGCCCCCCGGATCCTGTCGGACCACTCCCCGTGCTGGCTGACGGTGTCTCTTCGAGTTGCCTCCCCAGCGCGAATGTGGAGACTTAACACCCATTGGTTGTCGGTCCTCACGGACCACGATTCCATAGCAAGGGAATTGCTCTTCTTTTTTGATAGACTACGGGGGCCCTTTACCCGCGGCTCACACTGGGATGAATTTAAGGGGCATGCCCGCAGGCTGTTATCCACCAGAATAAATAGGCGTAAACGTGATTCTACGGCCATACTCCAGTTAACCTCTGATAAACTTCGAGACTTAGAAGCCGCATATGCAGCCAGTCCGACCCCTGAAAATCTCAACAGAGTCAAACTCCAGTCCCGTATGGTTACGCAACTGCACACAGAGAAAGCTAAACAGCAGGTTTTTTTCTGCAGGCAGAGAGTTTATGAGCAGGGGGAGAGAGCGGGGAAACTGTTGGCTTATCTGACTCATCTGGCTGATAAGCCTCCAGTTGTGGTTTCGCTTAGTGACCCTGATAGACATAGTATTACTGACCCAAGCCAAGTTGCAGTTAAATTTCAACAATTCTATAGTACCCTCTATAAATCTCAAGGTACATACACACATGGGGAACTGCAGTCCTATTTGGCCACCATTCAGTTTCCTCGGCTTAACCAAGAGCAGGTTAAACTATTAGAATCGCCAATTACGGCAAATTATATTACTGAGGTGATTGCCCAATTGGCCAAATCTAAAGCACCGGGTCTGGATGGTCTCCCTTTGGAATTTTATGCTACCTACTCTGATATACTTTGTCCCAAGCTAAAGGCCCTGTATCAATCCATCTTTAACACAAGCGTACTCCCTGAATCTATGCAGGAAGCCCAAATTATAGTACTCCCCAAACCTGGTAAGGACCCCCACTACCCTGAATCTTATCGGCCTATTTCTTTACTGCAGGTGGATATTAAAATATTAGCAACTAGGTTAAACAATGCCATACTGTCGCTTATTCACATGGACCAAACAGGGTTCATGCCGGGGAAGAACACTGCTATGAACATTAGAAGACTGTACATGAATATTCAGGCGCGGCATGATAACTCAGGAACCAGGGTGATGGTGGCGCTAGATACGGCCAAAGCTTTTGATTCAGTTGAGTGGCCCTACCTATGGGAATGTCTACATAACTATGGCTTTGGACCGCATTTCATAAAATGGGTGCAACTCCTATATCAGACTCCCAAGGCGAGAATCTATGTCAATGGATGGCTATCGGAGCAGTTTCCTTTGGAGAGGGGCACTCGTCAGGGCTGTCCCCTCTCCCCATTGCTATATGCCTTGGCCGCTGAACCACTGGCTATCGCCATCAGGGCACACCCGGATATTCAGGGTTTGCGTCGGGGTAACACAGTTGATAAGATAGGCCTGTACGCGGATGACACTATCCTATATCTAGCGGACCAGGGACCGCCACTGCAAACTGCGCTACGAATTATTGAACAAATGGGTGGCTATTCGGGACTGCGCATTAATTGGGACAAGTCCCAAATTCTCCCCATAGATGTCTTTCCCCCCCTATGGTGACCCCTCCGTTGCCACTCTCCAGAGTGTCCAGGATTAGATACCTAGGAGTGAAGGTTACAAGGAGTTTGTCAGACTACACTCCCCTGAACGCGACACCGCTTTTTGATATGATCAAACTCAAAACGCAAACGTGGGCTAGACTACCATTGGGGGTGATGGGGCGCGTGAATATTATTAAAATGATTATTTTGCCCAAAATCCTGTACATGGTGTGGCATGCCCCTCTATACATTCCCTTAAAAATCTTCAAATAAGTGGAAGCTATTCTGAATTCATTTGTTTGGGGTAATGGTAGACACAAGCTAGCTTGGCACATTTTAAAGAATCCAGCGGATATGGGAGGTGTTTCCCTCCCAGACCTCCATGATTATTACTTGGCCTCACAGCTCTCTCATATATACCACTTCAATACCTCGGAATTCCAACGTTAAAGGTCTTTAGTTTGCGATAAACCCGGCGCACATGCCCCTTCAGGCTATCCTCCGCGGGAAACAAACACAGAAGCAGGCCTTAAGACAAAACTCGGGGATGTTACTGCATCACCAACGGATTTGGGAAGTGTCCCTTAAAAAACGGAATGTTGGGAAATGTTATTCTCATACCCCTTTGTGGCTTAACAGCCATATGCCAGAACTAGCAGGGATCCCCGACTCGGTGGTTTGGGCCAGACACGGAATAATATATTTACACCAAGTCCTATCAAACCCTGGGCTCAAACAGTTTCAGGCACTTAGAGAGGAATTTTCGCTCCCACAGCACTTAGCTTTCAAATACATGCAGCTCCGTCATGCACTCCGAGCCCAGCTGACCTCTCTGGAGGTAGAGACGGAACCCCCACCGGTGCTAGATATTGTTTTGGGGAGTGACCCCTCCAAGCTTATTTCAAGCCTGTACTACACCATCAGACGTCAGGGTACGGTAGCCATTACTCAGAAGGCTAAGACGGCTTGGGAACAGGACGTAGGCCCAATAGAAAACACAGACTGGGACTAAATACTTGAGGGAACCAAGACTACGTCTTCTAAACTGTCAGACTGACGCAACTTTACATTATTCACAGAGCCTACCTAACACCACTGAGGATGGCCAAATTCCAACACTCATCCAATCCGACCTGTTGTCTGTGTCAGTCCACGCTTGGCACATTTTACCATCTTATTTGGAGCTGTCCAAATATTCAGACTTACTGGACGCAGGTTGTCCGCTTTCTGCATGACAATATGGGATCCCCTGTGGTACTTGACCCTAAGTTGTGTATCCTGGGGCTATTGCCTGACATTGAGGTAGATAAATATCAAACAATTTTCCTCTTTGAAGCATTATTTTTAGCACGTAAAGTGATCGCCCAGAGGTGGATGCAGGATCTGCCCCCCACTCTACAGATGTGGAAAAAGGCGGTTAATGACACTTTGCCATTCAAAAAGCTGATTTACACACACAGGGGCTCCACACAAAAGTATTCCAAGATATGGGATAGATGGCTAGAGGATGGGGAAACATGTGTCTGATTCTGTCTTACCCAGAGGTTGTTCTACATTGAACTGCTCCTTTGTTCCTGTGAACATGTGTATGTATGACTAGTGGTATCTAAGTAAACAAAGTGATCACGCATTTCACCATATGAAACTGTACTTTTGTTGACGAATGTGCTTGACTATCTTGTAATCTGTGCTTTCAATTAATAAAGTTGGATTTTCCAAGTAAAAAAAAAAAAAGCCTCCACTGGAGGCTCTTTACCGAGATCGGTGTTGCGGTGTGTCAGACTGACACACCGCACCACTGATCGCTGCGATGCGCGCCCCCACGGGCGTGCAGCGGCTGTTATCATGCTGGACGTCATATGACGCCCAGTCAGGATAACTGAACCACTTCCCGGATGTCAATCTGCTATTGACCAGGCGGGAAGTGGTTAAACCATCTCTGCAAGATCAAGTCAGTCTTTTTCCTTTGAAAGTACAAGTGACAGAAGAAATAATCACATCCAATTTCCAAAATACAAATTTTCTTACAAACACTGAACTGCTCAGGATTAGTGGAGGACAGTAACCAGTTAATTGGTCTGTTGAGCTTTTAGCCTGATCCAGCAGTAAATCCTCCAACAAAAAAAAACCCCATCAAACAATCTGTGCAGCACACACAGAGCTCTGGCTAAATAGCTGATTATAAACTGAAATAGTTAACAGCCATGTGTCCCCGGTCTCATAGAATGTTGCTGCAGTGTCTTCCAGAGATCTTATCAGTGTGATCAGACAATGTGCAGGTCAGGTTAGGCAGATAAAATAAAAAAGTAACCAGGGAGATGACGAGGGGGGAGGGGGGGCTGACGGTAACCTGCACGCTGCCTGATCACATAGATATCTGGAAGACACTGCAGCTGGCCAGCAACACGTTACTGTTCTCCTGATGATCCTGATTTTTCCATTCAGGGAGATTTGTGTGTCCTGAGGCTGCAGAAGATAGTTGTCATCAAACCTTCTTGTATCTCCCTCCTAGCGTCCCCATTCAGCCTCACTCCAGCACTTACAGTCAAATGTGAGCGGGGAAGAGCTACACTGCCTGCTGATTGGCTGTGGAAAGACGGGAGGAGGAGCAAGTTCTCCCTTGTACTCCTCTAAGCAGCGCTATTGGCTGTGGGTTCCCTACTAGAAAAATGATCAGTCCACTGGCCAGAGAACACACAGTAAGTGCCTGCCGCACGATAGTCAGTGCTCCTCCAGCCCTCCGCTCCGCTGCTAGAATACATTTCCTCAGCCAGCCCCGAGTCCTGTTCACAGCTCCTAGGCGTCAGAGCGGCCCCAGGACAGACAGCCTACCGGGAGATTTCCCGCTATCCTGATAGGCCAGTCCGGCCCTGCCTCTATCAACCGCCGGCTGGGCATGACAGGCAGGATATTATAGATCCTTGTAGTCCCCCTAAACCGGCCATCGAGCGTGTTACAGTCCCTTGCAAATAGGCGTTGGGTCTGTCACGACATACCCCATGACTCCAGGGGTGGCTGGTGAGCTTCTGCTCCAGGGTCCACATATGACTGGGCTACTTGCTGTCTCACTCACAGTGGACCAGGCCGACAGCTACTCCGTACCGCTCGGTTGTAGGCCTGTCAGGAACACACCAGCAGGTCTTCATTTGGACGGGTAAGTACAGTTTCCCCTGCCTCGGCGGGTGTGAAGAGCTGGGCATTCCTGGGAAAGGGGGTTCTCCTGTCCTCCCCTTCCCTGTTTTCTGTCACCTTTATCCCTTCTGCCCCAGTGGGGCTGGCTGCGACCGGGGCGTACCTGTGGGGGGGCTCTGGGTCCCGGTGGGGTCCGTGTGGTGTCGTAGCATGTTCCTCTGTGGGGGGTGATCTACTCTGGGGAAGCCCATGCCTGGCCTTCTCGTCCACGGTGCTCGGGCGCCATTTTGACAGCGCTGGCGCCATTTTCAAGGTGTTTTCTATTGCATTGCTTTTTCCTATTGGCGGCTATCTTGCCGTGGCCGCGCTCTGGCGCAGTTGCTATTGCGGGCGGCCATTTTCTTGTGGTCGCGCCCTTTCCTGAGGCGTCCGGCGGCCATCTTTGGCGCAGTGTGGGCTCCTGGATGGCAAGCACGATTCTCTTCACAACTTCCCTCACTGTTTCCACACACACTGCTTATAGAGCAGCATGGATATTACAGTGATACACAATCTTAGTGTATAGAGGCAGGCAATGATGCTGAGCAGTCTCATTCTGGGAAGATGTGTCCCCTGGGTGACCCCCCCCCCGGTCTGTGCAGCATGGAGGGGGGGACTTTGGTCATTAGTTTGACTAGTTCTGAGAGCTTTCTGTGTGACATGGAGTCAGTATCTGAGAGGCAACAGCCAGTGCCCCTGCACCTGTGGTTTCCCGCCATTTCCTGAGGGATACTCTGACAGGACCACTGTTCTGAGGGTCAGAGGTTGTTTTTTTGTGTGCAGTTTGGTGCTTGCTTCGGCAGCACTTATACTCAGATTGGATTCAGAGAGGATTAAGCGCCCTCTGCGCCATAGTTTAAACATACACAATTATGTTTATAGTGTCTGCGTGGGTTTCCTCCGGGTTCTCCGGTTTCCTCCCACACTCCTATGACATGCGCGCCTTCGGTGCAATGCATATTATAAACTTAAAACAATATGTTTATATACGACACTAAATACCTTCACAGTTTGTGTCTGTATGGTTACTCTCTGTATCTGCGTGGCTTTTCTCCGGGTGCTCTGGTTTCCTCCCACGCTCAATGTCATGCGCGCCTTCGGCGCAATACACAGTATGAACATACGCAATATGTTTATACACAACACTGAATGTATGTATTATTGCTCTCTGTGTGGGTTTCCTCCGGGTGCTCCGGTTTCCTCCCACACTCCAATGGTATGTGCGCCTTCTGGGCTATGCACAGCATAAACATGTTCAATATGTTTATTCACACATACTAAAATACATACACCGTATGTCTATGTACTATGCGCTCTGTGGCTGAGTGAGTTTCCTCCCACACTCCAATTGCACGTTTTGGCGCAATACACAGTATAAACTGTGTTTGTACAATCAGCACTTCTCAATGAAGTAGCTGCTGGAAGGTGTCAGTCCCTTTTTTGGGTCGCACTCGACCCACTCTATATTGAAGACGACTCTTCATAGATGGGGACTGGGTTTGTCGCAGAGGTCCTTTTTTGTCCCTCAACGCACGTTATTCCTTGTAGAGCATTTTCATAAGGATATGTGTTTTTGCCTATGAAGTTGACCCCTGGTATCAGGGGTACCACTTTCCCGGCAGGGGGGTCACCTGCCTTTTGGCGGTGATCAGAAGGACTGTGTTCGCCATGCTGAGGTCAGCGTTACGCCCGTTAGTGGCTGCGTCTCTGGTGTCTCTGACACTCAATGACTGGGCAAAGCTTTTGTACCTGGCAGTGGAGGAGCATCAGCTTCCTCTATAAGTCGACCAGCAGGTGCACTGCGACTGATTTAGCCTCTAGGGCCTCTGTGTCCGGGGTGGTTTTGCGCCACCTGAAAATGCTGATATACTGGTCCGCTGACCGAGTTTCTAGGGAAGCTCTGACAGATTTTCCTAACAGTAGAGGCGCCCCGTAAGCTGGGACCTTCCTTCTCCAATATATTGCGGTGTTTCTTGGGGGTTATCATACCCATACCGCTGCAGGACAGAGTCAGATCTGTTCATAGCTCTTAGTCCTCAAGGCCCTGAATGCCTTTTTGTAGCCGTCCGGTTTTTCCGACCCTGGAGTTTGTGAAGTGGTCGCTTCATAAAAGATCGATGTTTTCTTTCTTATTCACGGATGGTTTCTTTGTCCTACAGTCTTGTCGGACTGCCCTGATGGGGCAGTTCAAGACTGGGTGGGGATTTGGAAATTCAGGATGGAGTCGGTTCGCTCCATCCAGGGAGTTCAGGGACATGAGCTGGCATGTCCCCAAATGTGACAGGCACCAGAGGTTCCTGTGATTAGCGGTCAGGGAGAACCGCTATTAATTTATGACTTTCCTTTTTGACCTAGCGGCACCGGGAGGTTTCACCAGGGTGCTCGCTTCGGTTCTAGCCTTGCTGAGTCAACATGGCATTGTCATCATAATTTTCAGTGTAGAATTAAAGGAAGACGTGTCTATAGTCAGTCACCATCCTGGGGCTGGTTCTGTGCTCATCAGAGGCGAGACTTTTTCTTCCTCCAGAAAAGTTGCTGATGCTCCAGGGGGCAGTGAAATGGATCTCATGATGGCCTCCTTCGAGGCAGCACCATTTGTCCGAGTCCACACTCGGAGGTGGGGATTCGGTCCTATGGAACATATCCCCATTTTCTCTGGATCATCAGATTCAGACGAATCGCCTAGTCAGGGCCTCTCTGACTTGATGGCTGAAATTCCGGCACTTCTGTCCGGGAAGTTTTTCCCTTCTTTTCTATTGAAGGGAGGTTGGGGGGTCCAGGTCGCTGGACTCTGGACGAATCACGTCTGCCGGTCAATGTTCTGGAACATCAAACAATCAGGAAGTTCTGGAGACTACAAGGCCGCCCGATCAGGTTCCAGTCGGACAATGCCACGGCTGTGGCTTATGTCAACCTTCTGGTTATCCTGCGGTGGACGGGAAGAACCGCGCCGGCTCTGTTGGCCGTCTACATTCAGGGTGTAGAACTCTAACTGGCGGACTAGTTGAGCCACCAGTTGTTGAACAAGGGGAATGCTCTTGCACCCGGAGGGGTTTCTACTCCCTTTTCCGGAGGTGGATGTCAGACGTGGACCTCCTGGCTTCGTGACTCGTTTGCATGATGCTGAAATTCGTGGTGCGGTCCAGTGATCCCTGGGCGTGGAGGCTAGTTCGGCTGCTCCTCAATGTGCTGATCGAGGGGATTCCCGGTGATCCTAATCGCTCTGGATTGGCCCCGGCGTCCTTGGTACGCTGACTTAGTACACCTGGTGGCAAATGCGCTGGCGGATGCCAATGCGGGAGGACCTTCTGTCTCAAGGTCCCACACTTCATCCTGCCTTACAGCCGCATGGCATGGTTATCGTCAGCCAGGTACTAAGGGACCGAGGTCTTTTGGATTCGGTCATCTCGACCATGCTGAGGGCACTGAATTCTTCCTCCTGCAAGATCTACCATCGCACCTGCAGGTGCATGGAGATGAAGTGCCGTCCATGGACGTGTTCGGTTCCCAGGGTCCTGCTGTTTTTACAGCATGGAGTGGTTTTTAAAAACTTGTTTTAAGCACCACCAAGGGTCAGTCTCAGCCTTGGCTGTTTTCTTTCTATGGCCGTTGGCGTCCCATTCCCTGGTGGGTACCTTTTTTGTACAGGAGTTTTGATGGGGGCTTCCCCCAATTAGACCACTTCACCCTCCTCGGGATTTGAACCTGGTGCTCTCGGTTCTTCAGGAACCTACTTTTGAGAACACCAGTGAGATTCCTCTCCTGACGTGATCTCAGAAGGTGGTTTTTCTAGTGGCCATTACTCCTGTCAGAAGGGTTTCTGAATTGGCGGCTGTAACGGCTGCCCAAGTATGAAAGGGGTTAACGCCGTTTACGATATTCCCTCTCCGAACACACATCCACTGGCGACACTCCACATTCCGGCGACCCAGAATCATAGGAATAATTCTCCCCCAGATACAAGACAAACACTCTGTTGAAGTTCCAAAACAGGGAATGAATCTTTATTACAAGCACATGGTAACACATTTCTCTTCAAAACCCTTCCCTCCCATCCTTGGGGAACAGGGCGGGTTAAACTGTCCAATGACAATGGTCATACAGGTCAGGTGTGTTCAAACTTCTCTTTCAGTAAACAGTCGTAGCAGGAGGGGTGATTCCCCCCCCTTCCTCATAGAAAGACACTTAAACATCCCATAATAGGCAGCCAGACGGTCTACCAGCTCCAATCCACATCCTCACAGTAGCAGACTTAATTACCACAAGCCACAATAGACAATAGAATGCAATCACACCCCATCACAGCAATTAGGACACAACAGCCCACACACAATATACACCCAATATATACCATGTATATACAGCATTGAATATGACTATCACAGATCATGGTGGGGTTCTCATTTCCCCTGTGCCCCAAGTGACCCCTGTCACAGCGGCCTTGCCTTGCAAGTCCCCATGTTGATCCTCCATAAGGATTTAGCGGTACTACGCCCGTGACCTTAGTTTCTTCCACAGGTGATTTTCGGCTTTTCACCTGAAAGAGGACATTGTACTTCCATCCTTGTGTCCTCGGTCATCGCATCCCAGAGAGTCTGCGGGTCTTGCGGGTGTACCTGTCTGTTACGGCTCTGTTTCGGAGGTCTGACGCACTGTTTGTGTCAGTGTCCGGTCCACAAATGGGGCCTGGCAGTCTCGCCGGCCCCCATTTCTCGGTGGATCAGGCAGACCGTCATCCAGGCCTATGCCCTTAGGGGCGGGCGCCTCTCTTTCCCGTTACGGCGCGTTCGACCAGAGCTTTTGGTGCCTCTTGGGCTTTCCGACTTCAATCATCTGTATCACAAGTGTGTTAAGGTGGTGACCCTGGTCGTCCGTTTACGCTTTTTCCAAATTTTACAAGGTTGATGTGAGTGCAAAGTTTTGCAGGCGGCTGTTTTGAGGTTGCAACTCCTCCATTGAGGAGCTCTGCTTGTTTGGGGTGAAAATGTTTTTTTGATGCCGTGCCCACCCCTCGTGTTTTTGTTTTTGTTTTTTTTTACACTGCTTTGGGACGTCCCAACTGTCAAGAATTAAGGAGCTGTGTCCGTACATGGACGAAAAGAGAAAAAAGGATTTTTGTACTCACCGTAAAATCATTTTCTCTGTCGTCCATGGACGGGCACAGCACCCACCTCTCCTTTTTTAGTTTGTACTGCTTTACTACGAACTGAGGCTGCTGACTGCAGGTAGGAGGGTCAATGTACGGAGGGAACGTCCCCTGGGCGGGGCTGTTCAACTCTGTTAAAGTTACATGTTTTAAGATAATTAACATGTTCTGCCTAGTCCTCTCCTATGAACAGGAACATAACCCAACTGTCAAGAATTAAGGAGCTGTGTCCGTCCATGGACGAATGAGAAAAGGATTTTACGGTGAGTACAAAAATCCTATTTCTCTTACCATCCATGGACTGACACGGTGTCTCTTTACACTTTACACGTGGGTTATGTCCCTGCTTGCAGGAGAAGACCTAGGCAGAATGTGAAATGTTATACATACATTCTAAAAGCCAGAGCTGAACAGCCCCACCCAGGGGACGGTCCCTCCGGACATAACCCTCCCACTACAGTCAGCAGACTTCAGTTTTTTTCTGCCTAGCAGAAGGAGAAGACGTGGCTCTCTCAGGAGCCAGTCTCCTGACCTATTTTTATTCCTTTTCTGGAATTCTTTTTTATTTTATTTTTGAGAATTTTCTATCAACTGTCGGCTGGGCAACAGGTTGGGTACAAGATATCCTCGTAGTCTTCCCTGTCCGACCATCGAGCGTGCTGATCCTCGCCTTGTGTGCGTGAGACTCAGTTCACGACAGGCCCCATGACTCCAGGGGTGGCCGGGTTTGCTTTCATGCTCCCACGGTCCTCTCAAGACTGAACAGTTTCTGACTGACTGTATCTTTCGCAGTGGACCGGGCCGACAGCTACTCAGTACTGCACTGTGATAGTCCTGTCAGAAACACACCAGTGGGTCCCTCAGGGGACGGGTAAGTAGTCTCTCCTGCCTGCAGGTGAGTACAAAAGGCTGTGTGTTTCTCTGTGGGGGATTTTCCCTGTCTCCCCCTGTATTTCATTGTCACTCTCTGTCACCATTGCTGGCGCTGTGCTGTGTGGGGTGCCTGGGGGTCACACTGTTCTTGGAGGGGCTAATGCTGGTCTGCAGATATGCTTGGGGCCTTTTTTTGTGTGTTTTGGGGCCTGAGCGCCGAGTGGCGCTGTGTGTGTGCTGTTTTTTTCACTTTTGCTGAGTCATGGCGGCCATCTTGCCGCGGATCGCCTCAGTGAAGTGCGGCGGCCATTTTCTTGTAGCCCGCGCGCACTTCAGCACTAGTTTTGGCCTCTAGCGCTGCTGTAACAGCGCGAATCTCCTCACAATCTCCTCACAGCTCACCAGCGCTGACACAGCGCGGTACAGACAGCGGAACTGAGCGGTCCCTGGTCCGGTTTGGTGAGTCCCCTGGGCGCCCCCTCCTCAGTCAGCACAGCCTGTGGGTGGACTTTTTATCTGAGGAGTCTCAGAGGGGGGCAATATGGAGTCTCTGTCACCAGCTTCCCCTAAATGTCAGTGGACAACAGGCAGTGCTTCAGCACCTGCGGTCCCTAGGGACCAGTTGTGGGCAGTCCTGGAATCATTTCTGACCAGGATGGGAGCTGTGTGCAAGCGCAAGGGAGCAAAAAAGCACCCTCTCCCCACTTTACTTCATGAGAGCAGTGCGCTGATTCAGATATGGGCCTAGCCACTACCGCTCAGGACCCTAGTTCTGAATGTATTGGATGGTTTTGAACAGGACATTCCTTATGAGGAAAACTCCAGTTCTGAGTCAGTAAATGACAGGGCGCTTGTTAGTGTACTCATGACTGCGGTGAGGGACACTCTCAAGCTAAAATGCTGCGGATGCAGAACCTCAGGCGGATACAGTCTCCTTTTGGTTCTTTTAAGGCCAGGCCTTCTAAAGAGGTTTTTTCATATGTACTTTCTTTGACCAGCTCATTGATAAGGTCTGGGAAAAGCCACAGAAGAATTTTTTTATGGTCCCGCGGCGTTTGTCTATCAGATACCCCTTGAAGATGCCCTACTTAAAAAGTGGGCTTCTCCCCCAGGGTCGACCCTCCAGTCGCCCGGATGAACAAGGCCATCACTCTCCTGATGGAGGGGACTCCTGCATTTGAGGACCCCACTGACAGGAGGTCAGAAGTGGTGAGCAGAGCTATGTTTGCCTTGTTGGGATCCGCCCTACGGCCTGTGGTAGCGGCGACCCTTGTGTCTTAAACACTTACAGGTTGGGCAAAAATGTTGCACCTAGCTGTACAGGAGCATAATCTTCCTCCAGACACAGTTGCTTTGGCCCACCAACTGGTTCAGGGCCTGGTTTATGTGTGCGACGCCACGTTGGACGCGGCCCCTTTAATGACCAGGGCCTCTGTCTCGGCGGTGGTATTGTGTCGTCTTATCTGATTGAAGTGCTGGTCTGCTGACCTAGCCTTAGGAAGCTCCTGACGAATCTACCATTTAAAGGTGGTAGACCTTTCGGTGCTGCTCTGGATGACATCGTCATGGATGTCATGGGAGGTAAAAGCACTCTTCTTCCTTAGACTAGCAAGGGTGAGGAGGCCCGCCGCAAACAGGGGCCTTCCTTTCCAGCAAAAGGGTTTTTTTTCGTCAGTCAGAGTCCACGGGTAGGCCCTCTCAGACTGACGGCAGTGCGGCTGGTGGGCACAAGTGCCCCTGGGTGCGTAAGCCGAACATGCAGCTCCCAAGCCCGCCTCCGCGTGAAGTCTTGCCTCCGCCCGACTCTGGGGTGGAGGGACGACTTCGCAGGTCACGAATCGGTGGTCGTCACGAATCTCCGACTGGTGGGTGTGCGAGGAGGTCACCTCAGGATACAGGATAGTGTTCCGATCCTGGCCCCCAGACAGATTCTTTCCCTCAAATCTTCCTCTCCTTCCTACCTGTCGGGCAGCCCTCTTGGGGGCTGTACAGGATTTGATCAGGTCCGGAGTGATTGTGCCGGTTCCGTCACAGGAGAGTTTTCAGGGATTCTACTCGAATCTGTTTGTCGTCCCAAAAATAGGACTTGGTTCGACCTATCCTGGACCTCAAGGCCCTGAATGCCTTCGAGAAGGTGCAGAAATTCCGCATGGAATCCATTCGCACGGTGATCGCTACACTCCACCAAAGGGATTTTCTTCTGGCGTCCTTGGACTTCAAGGACGCCTACTTGCATGTTCCGATCTGCGCAAGTCACCAGAAGTTTCTGCGCTTTGCGATCAGGGAAGTCCACTATCGATTGTGGCTCTTCCTTTCGGCCTAGCCTCGGCACCAAGGGTGTTCACCAAGGTGCTTGCTCCGGTTCTAGCCTTCTGTTACAGCGAGGTATTGCTGTCGTGGGCTATCTGGACGATCTTTTGCTAAGAGCAGAAAGTGGATCAGACTTAGAGGAAAGGTGACTATCGTCAATTAGACCCTCAGGGACTAAGTATCAAGTTCTGATTCTGGACTCCTTGGAGGCAAAGGTATCCTACCTCTGGGGAAGTTGCTGACACTTCAGTCTGCGGTGCGGGTGCTAACATCCCAAAAATGGTTGTCAATCCGTTTTTTGCATGAGAGTCCCGAGACTCGTGGTGGCCTCCTTCGCGGCCGTTCCGTATGCCCAATCACACACCAGGGCATTGCAGAAGGAGATCTTGTCCACCTGGGACAAATCCCCATTGTCCTTGGATCTTCAGATCCAGGTGATTCACCTGGTCATGGCGCCCCTGACATGGTGGTTGAGATCCTCGGCTCTTCGGTCCGGAAAGTTGTTCCCCTCCCATCCAAGGATTTTACGGTGAGTACAAAAAATCCTATTTTTTGTTTATTTTGCCAGATGGTCCCAAGAAGGGCCAAGCGGCATCAAAATCCATCATTTCTAGGTGGATTCGACAAGTAAATCGGGACAATGTCTCCCTGGCTGTGATTAGCGCAGTGCAGTGCCGACTTCCTGGCGGGCTCTGCACGTGTACTATGCGAACACGCCAGAGCTCAACCTTACCGTTATGTAATGACTGGCTCTGTGTCCCATGGTGTACTCCAAGAAAAGGATTTTACAGGTAAGTTGTTATAAAAATCCTGTTTTTCCTCACTGCCAAATATGCTCTCATATCCTGCCAGAGCACACTGTACCTTTCTTTTGGAAAAACGAGCGCTGTAAATACCATTTTAGCGATGTCTTCAGGCCGGTCAGGTGACTCTCGGCCAGTTTCCATGGCTACTGCAGGAAAGACCGAGCTGCCATGTGATCTCCCCGGCTGATGTCAGAGGGAGATCACGGCCCCTCCTGCAGTATCCATTCATCAGAGCTGTACAGCGGCCGCGAGTCATGTGACCGGCCTGAAGATGGCTCTAAATCAGTATTTACAACGCTCGTTTTTCTGTAAGAAAGGTACAGTGTGCTCTGGCAGAGTTTGGGTTATATGGTTTAACAAACCCTTTAAGGCGGCCGCCTATATTGTACACATTGCTGGTTTTACCTGTACTAATGTAAGTCCAATACTTTATATTAATTAAGTCTCTTTCAGTTTGTGATCAATCTGATCGTGGGGTGGATGGAGCTTGGCTTGAATATCCTGCTTATGGACTGTTTCATCTGAGGACACATTCCCCCTGCAAAGATTGTTACATCAAGCCTGTTTGACCCTTCATAATAAAGGGTCCAGGCTCTTTGGTAAGAGTCTAAATTGCCTGTGGTGGCGGTGCACGCACAAGTTTTTTTTTTTTAGATTCAGCTGCTCATCACGGATTTGTGTTTTCTACAGTTGGATTTTAACCACTTGCCGACCTACCGTCGTAATTTTTACTGCGACAGGTCGGCACGATCACACGAGCCGTCGTAGCTGTAGGTCGGCACCTTTTAAGCGGGATAGCAGGTGCGCGCGCCGCCGGAGGCCAACACGCACGCGCTGCACTGCGGGGTTGTCGATGCGCGTGACCGGCGGTTGCGGGCACGAGAGCCAGAACAGGGACGTGTATGTGTGTGTAAACACTCACATCCCAGTTCTGTGAGGAGAGAGAGCTTGTGAGTTCCTACTAGCTAGGAACCACAATCTCATTTCCTCCAGTCACTCCCATCCCCCCACAGTTAACCCATTGATCACCCCCTAGTGTTAACCCCTTCCCTGCCAGTGACATTTACACAGTAATCAGTGCATTTTTATAGCACTGATCGCTGTATAAATGCCAATGGTCCCAAAAATGTTCGATCTGTCCGCCATAATGTCGCAGTCCCGATAAAAATCGCCGCCATTACTAATAAAAAAATAATTATAATATAATTTATTATAATAATAATAAATGACCAGGCCATTTTTTGCGATACTGCACTGTGTCACTTTAACTCACAATTGCGTGGTCGTGCGACGCTGTACCCCAACAAAATCTATGTGTTTTTCCCCACAAATGGCTTTCTTTTGGTGGTATTTGATCATTTCAGCGGTTTTTATTTTTTGCGCTATGAACAAATGTAGCGACCTCACCTCTCACTCCCTCTGTCAATGTCAATGGCTCTCGTCTAGGGGACCAGGGAGGAGAGTGTGACGCACCACCAGCTCGTACCCTCCAGTGTGTAGAGGTGTGAGCTATACCCAATTACCTTCGGGTCTCTGCGCCTGTCCAGAGCCAAAGATCCTTTAACTCCCAGAAAGCCAAGTTCCACACCATTGAAAGTCCATCACTAATTATTTATTCTTGTAGAGCAATAAATAGTTCTTTGCGAGCAGACTGGTTAGACAATGAACAGGCAAGGTGAAGAGGAAGGTCCAGGCACAAACATAAACTTATTACTCTCCTGTTTCAGGATGTGCAAACAGGCTTGGCGCACGGTCGCTGCTACCGACCATGAGGGTGGTCGCTGCCACCGACCATGAGGGTGGTCGCTGCCACCGACCGGGTGAAATAGGATTTAGGCCTCTGCCACCGACCTGGGTTTCAGTTGGGTCGCTGCCACCGACCATGAGAACATGAACTACCTTCTTGAGATGCGGCCCCTGTCAGGGGAGTCCTCCATCTGGACGGTCACCAGAGGCCTCCGCCGTCACGAGCCAATGCAGTGCTGGATCTCCGGGAAGGTCACTTCTCTGGTCCCCCTCGCCCTAGATTCGGGTGTCCAAAACCGGAGGACACCCTAGGAATCCTCCGTCCCATGCAGGACCCAGTCGAAGGTACTGGGCCCCAGGCCTCCAGAGAGTACCTCACCCCAGACCTAAGGTGTCTGGGGTGAAATCGCAGCTCCATCCCCGGGCCGAGGGTGCCCGGAGACCACCAGCACGCACCCCCAGGCTGAAGGGCGTGGACCCCGAGCGGAAGATGTCCACCCCTTTTATCCCCTCTCCCAGCATGCACAGCAGGTTCCCCGCCCCGCTGTACTACTGCTGCGAGAGGACAAAAAGGGTACAGACTTACAATGGTGGTTCAACCCCGGGCCTATGGCGACAGTGCCACCTACAGGCCGCAGGGAACTGGACACCCTTGTATCCTCCACTGGCATAAATTGGTCCATGAACCCTAACAATTGCTGCATCTGAGCCATTTATCACTCGGATGCCTCCCCTAAATGTAACCACCCGCTACACAAAAAAAGAGCAACAATTTTGAATAAAACACAATATTTTCTACTTATTGCTGTAATAAATAGCCCCAATTTTTGTTAAAGAAAGCAAATTTTTTTCGACAACTGAATCTCAGTTCAGGCCGATATGTATTCTTCTACATATTCTTGGTAATAAAAATCGCAAAAAGCGTATATTGATTGGTTTGCGCAAAAGTTATAGCGTCTACAAAATAGGGGATAGATTTGACATTTTTTTATTTTTTTTACTAGTAATGGCGGCGATCTGAGATTTTTATCGGGACTGCGACATTATGGTGGACATATCAGAAACTTTTGACACATTTTTTAGACAATTGCCATCTATACAGCGATCAGTGCTATAAATATGCACTGATTACTGTAGAAATGTCACTGGCAGGGAAAGGGTTAAAACTAGGGGGCGATCAAGGGGTTAAGTGTGTTCCATACGTGTGTGTTCTAACTGTTGGGGATGGGACTCACTATAGGAGATGAGAGATCGTGGTTCCAAGCTGCTAGGAACTCATGATCTCTCTCTCCTCACAGAACTGGAATGTGTGTGTTTACACACACATGTCCCTGTTCGGCTTCTCGTGCCCACGATCGCTCGTGGCCGGCAGTCATTGCTGTGTACCGGTCGCGCACACCTACTATCCCGCTTAAAGGGATCGACGTACAGCTACGATGGTCCGCGGGATCGTGACGACCTGTCGCTGTATGACGGTGGCTCTTTGGCAAGCGGTTAAGATCAAAGTGGTCTCTGTGGCTGATTTGCCGCAAGATCACTTTTATCGGGGGCGGGAGAGGGGCCCCTCCCACCATGCTCCGGTCGTCTCCGCCACTTACCGGAGCCAAAATCTCCTGATAGCTAGCTGCATTGACCCTGCCCTTGATAAAACACAGTGGACCAACACCAGCAGCTGACATGGCACCCCAGACCATCACTGACTGTGGGTACTTGACACTGGACTTCAGGCATTTTGGCATTTCCCTCTCCCCAGTCTTCCTCCAGACTCTGGCACCTTGATTTCCGAATGACATGCAAAATTTGCTTTCATCCGAAAAAAGGACTTTGGACCACTGAGCAACAGTCTAGTGCTGCTTCTCTGTAGCCCAGGTCAGGCGCTTCTGCCGCTGTTTCTGGTTCAAAAGTGGCTTGACCTGGGGAATGTGGCACCTGTAGCCCATTTCCTGCACACGCCTGTTCACGGTTGCTCTGGATGTTTCTACTCCAGACTCAGTCCACTGCTTCCGCAGGTCCTCCAAGGTCTGGAATCGGTCCTTCTCCACAATCTTCTTCAGGGTCCGGTCACCTCTTCTCGTTGTGCAGCGTTTTCTGCCACACTTTTTCTTTCCCACAGACTTCCCACTGAGGTGCCTTGATACAGCACTCTGGGAACAGCCTATTCGTTCAGAAATTTCTTTCTGTGTCTTACCCTCTTGCTTGAGGGTGTCAATGATGGCCTTCTGGACAGCAGTCAGGTCGGCAGTCTTACCTATGATTGCGGTTTTGAGTAATGAACCAGGCTGGGAGTTTTTAAAAGCCTCAGGAATCTTTTGCAGGTGTTTAGAGTTAATTAGTTGATTCAGATGATTAGGTTAATAGCTTGTTTAGAGAACATTTTCATGATATGCTAATTTTTTGAGATAGGAATTTTGGGTTGTCATGAGCTGTATGCCAAAATCATCAATATTAAAACAAGAAAAGGCTTGAACTACTTCAGTTGTGTGTAATGAATCTAAAATATATGAAAGTCTAATGTTTATCAGTACATTACAGAAAATAATGAACTTTATCACAATATGCTAATTTTTTGAGAAGGACCTGTATATTGTGAAGGACTAGCATCAAGTGTAGAGCTTGAAGGACACCACCACTCGCTGGTTCTTCTTTTTAAGGGTTGTTTGCCCATTTTTATTAAAAGAAGTTCAAAACAAAATCAAAAGGTTTTCCCTCGCAGGGGTTTCAGTACTCCTTTTCAACAACAAAATGACTTTCAGCCTCCTGGCTTATACATACAGCAGTGCTGCTCAGGCCTTCCACTTCAGGCTCTTGTCTGTCTCCTATAGACTATTCCATTTGCAACACCATCCATTTGGATAGCAGCCCCTTGCTGCTCTGACCCTCAGACCTGGGTCTCTGGCTTCCACTGTGCACACAAGCACTCTCTGACTTCTCCAGTGCACACTTGCACTCTATGGCTTCCCCAGTGCACACCTGCACTCGTCGGGAGGGTGGGGCCCAGAATGCTGGTCCTGATTCTACTATCAGGCCCACACACACCTGAACAATCAGTGTGCAGTTGAGTCTCAAAACCCGGATCCAGGACTGGGGATTTCATCCCACCCGGATCTCTAAGAAATCCCCAAGCTCCGGGTCCCAAAGTGGACTTTAGTAAATCATGAGGAAACTGAAAAGCCAGTTTCCTCCCAAACAAGCAAATACCCTGGAGCCCCTCAACCTGCCTGGTTAAGAATCCTGCATCCATACACTGGTGGGGTACCACACTACCACATACCCTCCCCCTTTGTTTCGATCCGGAGGGAGGAACACCAGCACCCGTCATCATGGTTGGGACACCTCTGTGCTGGCTGTCAGCCACGTAGGCCCAACCTTTTTTCCGGGTGCGCTTCCAGGTACGTCCAACCCTGGATCTTAACAAGGTCCTATATTTCCCTATACTCAACCTTCTCCCTCTTCTTTTGGGGTTCCATAAGCACTGCCTCTCCTGAAATTTTAACAGGGCACCCCTGGTCTTTCCAATACCTTTGGACACCACACTGTCATGTACCTTTAACAAACTATTTGGTTCATGATTGACAGACATATTCAAACCAACATTACATCTCTCAACGTTGCACAGATCACCAATGCCTTTTTTTTTAGCATTTGCTAGGGCAGAGTCTGCAGAGGGCACACATACTGGAGGGCCGCCATCACCCACGGGAACCTCATAAGACATCACCTCCCCGGGGTTCACCCACTCTGCAGGCAGCTGTCCTACCACTTGACCTGTTCTGATGCCATCTGTATTTTTATCCACCTGCACAGACAAGCTCTTGTCTGATCCACATACAATTTACTCTTTCGTCCATGGACCGACACAGCTTCTCTATTGACAAAGTGGGTATTATCCGTTAATTAGGAGTGACTAGGCAGAAAAACTTGTAAAAAGTGTTGCATCACACCTTCTACAGTACCGCCCAGGGGGCGGACCCTCTGGGTATACCCTCTCAGTCTGCACATCGCAGATCAGTTTTTTTCTGTCTAGCAAGGAGTAGGACATGGCTCCCTTCGGGCTCATTGGTCCGGGGAAAAAAGATATATATATTTTTATTTTTTTGCTACATTTGTTGTTTCCTGCGATCTTCGATCAACTGCCGACTGGGTGACAGGCTGGATCCTCGATCCTTGTAGTCTCCCCAGTTTCGGCCATCGAGCGTGTGCCGACCCTAGCTACGCGCTGGGTTTTCCACGACATGCCCGTCGCTCCACGGGTGGCCGGTGAGCCTACGCTCCAGGGCCTGCATCGGACCGCTCAGCTTCGGCTGACCTTACGGCCGAGTCGCAGCAGCCTGGCCGGTGAGCTTACGCTCCAAGGCTTGCATCGGACCGCTCAGCTTCGGCTGACCTTACGGCCGAGTCGCAGCAGCCTGTCCGGTGAGCGTCATGCTCCAGGGCATACATATGATCGTCCCTTCTGGGTCCAATCACAGCATGCCTGGCCAACAGTCACCTTCCGTGCGCGGACGATGATCTGTTTGGAATGTCTTCCAGCAGAATACATGCAGGATAGGTAAGTAAAACTCCCCTGCCTCGGCTGGGTGATTTAGCTGGACATTCCTGGAGAGATCAAGTAAGTGGTTGTGGCCCCTTTCTTCCCTCTCTCCCTGCCTTTCCCTCCTCCCTGGGCTTCTAGCTAAAGGTTGCTGGGTGCTGGGGGTCACCTAGGGGGTCCCACTGGAGCGGGGCTGGCTGTAACTAACATTTAAAAGAAATGTCATTTTTGCTTACCTGTGTTTCTGTGTCTCCATGCTGTCGGCGGCCATTTTGAGGTGGTCCATGCCAAGTTTGGCCTCTTGTAACTGCCTGGCGGCCATCTTCCTGTAGTTCGGCCACACCCACTGGCCCCTATCAGGTGATCGGCGGCCATGTTTGTCCACCCTGTATGCAGATATTGCCGTTCGGCGGCCATCTTTTTTGTGGGCTATGGCTGCCTGACCTCTATCTTCTGTCGGCGGCCATTTTCTTAGAGCCCACATTATCTTCCATACAGACGGTTTTGGCAACCATTTTGCGAGAGCCTCCGGCCTCTAGGGTGCATTACACTGGCGCGAAAATTCACACAGGAAGTGCTGATAAAAGAAGCAGACTGACACAGCAGCAAGGGGACAGCATCATAGGCGCAGCATAGCAGTACCTATCCAGGGTGGTGAGTCCTCTGGGTGACCCAGCATCTCTGCAGCGCAGGAGGGTGGCCTATTGATATCTTGCCTGGAGCCCTGTGAGTGTCACCGTGTGGTCAGCATGGCATCTGAGCCAGATGTCTTCTCCCCTGAAACACCAGATTTAGCAGCTGGTGTCCCTGAGGTGTCTATGGACGCTATGTCGGCAATCCTAGAGGTGTTTGCTGCCAGGGTGGAAGCAGCACACGGGAATACAGGGGGTAGTAAACGCCCCATCCCCTGCAAGCTTCTGGGGATAATTCTGGTGCAGAACCAGGTCCAGCTATGGCTCGGGGCCCAGATTCTGACGCACCAGAGACTGCAGACCGTGACCGGACAGTGAGAATGACTCAAAGTCCAGGTCAGTACGCGAGACGGCTTTGGTATCTGACCTTATTACTGCAGTGCGGGATATGCTAAAATTGGAAAATACTGCAGAAGCAGCAGAGACTCCGGTCCACTTGGGTTTCATAGACCTGCCCGCACTGCTAAGGTGTTCCCTTGTGTGTCTTTTGATAAACTCTTATACAAGGAATGGGAGAACCCACTGAGGGTCTTTACAGCCCCAAAGAGGTTTGCGGTACGGTACCCCTTTTGAGGAGAGTTTTCTGAAGAAATGGACCTCTCCCCCCTATAGTGGACCCTCCGGTGTCCAGACTTAATAGAGCCACCACAATTCCTGTAGAAGGGGCTCCTGTTTTCTAGGACCCTGTGGATAAGAAGGCTGAAGCACTCGCTTGCTACCTATACTCAGTGGTAGGCTCGGCAGTACGCCCGGCATTGGCGGGGGCCCTAGTGTCTCACACACTTACTGAATGGGCAAGATTGCTACTCCAGGGGTTAAGGAGCGAGATGCTCCTCCTGATGAGATAACATTGGCCGACCTGTTGGTCCAGGGCCTTAGGTTTGTCTGCGAGTCAGACATGAATACTATTCCCCTGCTGTCTAAAACTTCGGTTTATGCAGTAGCAATACGCCACCTGATCTGGCTAAAAGGCTGGTCTGCGGACCAGACTTCCAAGAAAGCCCTGTTGGATCTGCCTTTTAAGGGCGACAGACTTTTTGGGGCTTCTCTGGATGACATCATCAAGGATGCCACAGGAAGTAAAAGCACTTTGCTTCCCCAAATTAGCAAGGGTAAGGGGCCACGCCAAGGGCAAGGGCCCTCCTTTACTGCACACAAGTGGTTTTTTCGTCCCCCTAGGGCGACAGGGAAAAGACCCCAGGCCGATAAAGCGCCTGCCCAAGGACAAAAGCGTCCCTGGTCCCGCATACCCAATAAGCCTGCGGACAAATTTGCGTCCGCATGAAGGTCCACCCCCACCCAGCTCTCGGGTGGGGAGACGTCTTCGCAAATTCGCGACTCAGTGGACAGCACTAATCTCCGACAGGTGTGTTTGCGAAGTAATCTCCTCAGGCTACAAGATAGTTTCTCTCTTGTCCACCGGACAGATTCAACACCTCCAATCTCCAGCTACTACCGACCCGTCGGGAGGCCCTGTATGGGGCGGTCCAGGGTCTACTGGAACGCGGGGTAGTTATTCCAGTTCCAGAACTGGAACGGGGTTTTTACTCAAATCTGTTCATTGTGCCGAAGAAGGAGGGGGTTCGTCCAAGCTTGGATCTCAGAGCCCTCAATTGCTTTGTGAAGGTACAAAGTTTTCGGATGGAGTCGGTTCGATCTGTAGTCACGGCTCTCCATCCGGGGGACTTTCTGGCCTCCTTGGACATCAAGGACGCATACCTGCATGTCCCCATATACTCCAGACACCAGAGGTTTCTGCGATTTGCTATCGGGAAGAACCACTACCAGTTTGTGGCCCTCCCGTTTGGCCTTGCCTCAGCACCCAGGACGTTCACCAAGGTGCTCGCTCCGATTCTGGCACTTCTAAGACAGCGGGGTATCGCTATCACAGGTTACTTGGACGACCTTCTGCTGAAGGGCCCTTCAAGCTCAGAATTAGAGGTAAGCGTGTCCATTACCTGTCAGACTCTTCGAGACTGTGGTTGGATACTAAACACGCAAAAGTCAGTATTGGTGCCCACTCAACGCCTAGTGTACCTGGGGTTGATTCTGGATTCCTCAGAGGCAAAGGTATTCCTCCCTGTGGAGAAGTTGCAGACCCTCCGGGCTGCAGTACGGCAGCTGACTTCCAGGAATTGGTTGTCACTCCGTTTTTGCATGCGAGTGTTGGGCCTCATGGTAGCCTCCTTCGAGGCGGTCCCATATGCTCAATACCACACTCGAGTGTTACAGAGGGAAGTTCTGTCCAGATGGAACAGATGCCCTTCATCTCTGGATTATCAAATCCGAGTGAGCCACCTAGTCAGGAGATCCCTGGTATGGTGGCTGACAGCACCGGCTCTAATGGCCGGGAAGTCATTTCTTCCGGTTTACTGGATAGTGATCACGACGGACGCCAGCCTTACAGGTTGGGGGGGAGTCTGGGGTGTCCAGTCGGCGCAAGGTCGCTGGACCCCAGAGGAAGCCCTCCTGCCGATCAATGTCCTGGAGATCCGGGCGATCAAGCTGTGCCTCTTCAAATGGTCTCAGAGACTGCAAGGGCGTCCAGTCAGGATCCAGTCAGACAATGCCACAGCAGTGGCATATGTCAATCATCAAGGAGGAACAAGAAGCTCAGCTGCAGCATCGGAGATCGCTCGCATCCTGAAGTGGGCAGAGAGGAGCGTACCGGCACTGTCGGCCGTGTACATTCCGGGTGTGGAAAACTGGCAGGCGGACTACCTGAGCCGCCAGATGCTGGACCAGGGAGAATGGTCCTTACACCCGGAGGTGTTCCAACTCCTCTGCCAAAGATGGGGCACACCAGACGTAGATCTTCTGGCTTCCCGACTCAATCGGAAGGTATTGAGGTTTGTGGCCCGGTCAAGAGACCCATGGGCAGACGCAACGGACGCGTTGGTAGCATCGTGGGGCCAGTATCGGCTAATCTATGCCTTCCCTCCCTTAAGGCTTCTTCCTCTTCTGCTCCGCAGAGTGGAGGCAGAGGGAATTCCAATGATCCTAATCGCTCCAGATTGGCCTCAGCGTCCTTGGTACGCCGATCTAGTACGTCTGGTAGCAGACGTCCCCTGGCGCCTACCACTACGGAAGGACCTGCTGTCGCAAGGTCCCATATTCCATCCTGCTTTACAGTCATTGGCTTTAACGGCATGGCTGTTGAGAACCAGGTACTGAGAGACCGGGGCCTGTCAGACTCAGTAATTTCTACTATGAGAAGTGCTCGGAAACCGTCCTCTAGGAAGGTCTATCACCGCACTTGGAGGGCCTACATCTCCATGTGTGAGGAAATGAAATGGCATCCGCGTACCTATTTGGTTTCCAGAATCCTGCTGTTTTTACAGCATGGGGTAGACCAAAGGCTTGCCCTAAGTACGAGTAAGGGACAGATATCTGCCCTGGCTGTCTTTTTTCAGCGACCCCTGGCGACTCACTCTCTCGTGAGTACATTTGTGCAGGGGGTTCGACATGTGGCCCCTCCGGTCCGCCCCCCGTTACCTCCGTGGGACTTGAACCTGGTCCTCTCGGTGCTTCAGAAGGCACCGTTTGAGAATATTAGAGATATTCCCCTGTTGACACTTTCTCAGAAGGTGGTCTTTTTGGTGGCTGTTACGTCAGTTAGACGAGTCTCTGAGCTGGCAGCCTTGTCCTGCAAGGCTCCCTATTTGATTTTCCACAAGGATAAGGTGGTGCTGCGGCCGCAGCCTTCCTTTCTTCCGAAGGTCGTTTCGGCTTTTCATCTCAACGAAGACATTGTACTTCCATCCTTGTGTCCTCAGCCGTCGAATCCTAAGGAGTCGGCGTTGCATTCCTTGGACGTTGTCCGAGCTTTGAGAGTATACATATCTGCTACTTCCCTGTTCCGGAAGTCAGACTCACTGTTTGTTTCGGTGGCTGGTCCCAAGAAGGGCCAAGCAGTCTCATCGGCCACCATCTCTAGGTGGATCCGACAGATAGTAATCCAGGCTTACGCCTTAAAGGGTCAGGCGCCCCCCTTTCCTGTCATGGCGCATTCGACCAGGGCAATAGGTGCCTCTTGGGCTTTCCGACATCAAGCGTCTGTTTCCCAACTATGTAAAGCGGCGACTTGGTCGTCCGCTCACACTTTCACAAAATTCTACAAAGTTGATGTAGGTGCATCTTCGGATGCCTCTTTCGGCCGCAAGGTTTTGCAGGTGGCTGTTTAGAGTTGCAACTCCTCCGTTGGAGGAGTGCTGTTTTGTGTTTTGGGGTGAAGTTTGTTTTTATGCTGTTACCACCCCTCGTTTTTTTCTCTGACACTGCTTTGGGACGTCCCACTTTGTCAATAGAGAAGCTGTGTCGGTCCATGGACGAAAGAGTAAATAGGATTTTTTACTCACCGTAAAATCCTTTTCTCTGAGTCCATGGACCGACACAGCACCCACCCCTCCTTTTAAGTTTGTACTGCTTTTTGACGAACTGATCTGCGATGTGCAGACTGAGAGGGTATACCCAGAGGGTCCGCCCCCTGGGCGGTACTGTAGAAGGTGTGATGCAACACTTTTTACAAGTTTTTCTGCCTAGTCACTCCTAATTAACGGATAATACCCACTTTGTCAATAGAGAAGCTGTGTCGGTCCATTGACTCAGAGAAAAGGATTTTACGGTGAGTAAAAAATCCTATTTTTACTGCATTTTTTATTAGTTTCCCTGTCTCGGGGACCTTATTAGGTTTGTCACCTAAACCAAACCTTGGACTGAGGACCCCAGTCTTTTTAACCACCTTTGGTTGAGCCCCGATCAGGATTTCTGCTGCTTTCTGGTCCACACTTGGCCCTTCCATCTCATGCGATTCTTCCACTGGTACAGCACACACTCCCTTCACCGACAACTGACCAGTACTACCTTGGACCATAGCAGCAGAAATGCCTTTTACCTGGCTGTTAGGTGGTGAAACCTCAGACACTTTCTTTTCGCCAAAGCCTCTCCCATATACCTCTTGTACAGGAACTAACCCATCAACATACCTAGAGGCAATTTTTAAGACTAGTAATACAGTCATAAATAAGCCATTTCTGTCTTGTCTTCCTTTGTGCTGTACCACCTGCCACTCAGGAGTCCACCTAATGGTACTCCGCAGTACCAGACTGTCTGACTGTGGTGGAGACACCCCAGTATAGACTGGCTGTACATCCCAAAGTTTAAGCATCTCTTTTAACACTTTTGTTAGAAACCATACCCTTGGCTCCAGACCCAAGTCCTTCCTGGGGACTTTCCTGACACTGGGGATGCAGACAGCTTCACTTGCTGAGACGTGAGAGGTTGCAAGGTTTAACGGAACTTTCTCCCAGCTGGAGACAACCACAGCCTGGTGCTCTACCAGAGCGCTGCCAGGTACTTGACTCATACCCAACTTCTTAGGTTCAGCACCAATGAACTGCTTCACATTACCAGTGACAACGTCACTTTGACACGCCATGTCAGCATCATTTTTGTAGGTTACGGACAAAGTGTCTGCTGTGTGCTCGCCCTTATATGGTCCATATTTCTCACGAGGGTTAACCCCTGCAGCAGCCACCACGCCGTCAGGTATAAGCTGTTCTGCCGTCCCTCCTGCTGGCACAGCAGAAACTTTGTCCACCTTATTTTTGTGCATGAAAGCCTCATCTATCAGGGACATTAGATTTTTACCCCAACTATCCCAATCTGTTGTAGCTGGGCTCCATTCACTGGCGCTCCTCAGCCCTGATCCATCAGCCCAAGCAGACACATTAGAACAGACAGGTTTAGTTGCAGATTCATCACCCAAATTACTAATCATGGCAGACTTCAGTAACACATGTTTTAGCACCACAGGTTGCAATACAACACAACCACCACCTTGCTCGGGCGGCGCTTCATAAGCCTCACACACCTTTGCATTTTTCACAGGTTGTGTTAACCCATTATTTACCGGCACATTTTTAGTACTAGCAGCTTGCACTAACACATTACCATTACACGGTGTAGTTCCACTCTGTCCCAGCAGAGTGACATCGCAGTTGTCCATGGCAACCTCCGACTCCAATACATGAAGTTCCCTGGAGATTTCTGGGGACAACTGTGCTGTCTTACCACCAATTGCTACAGGCAACGACCCATTAGTGACAACAGCTATTGCTCTGGAAGAACCTGGGGTTTTCCCAACAGCAGCAAACTTTTCATTAACAGTAATACTTATAGCATTTTTAATTTTTGCAGGTTCTCCTAGCCCACTGCCAACTTGAGGCTGGCAGACATTAGACACAACACTTTTAGTCATCAACACAGGTTCTGTTTGAACTTTAACCCCTGCATTCCCACTGGGTATGAAAAAGTCATTCTCAAGCGCACATTCTGTGGCCCCACTAACTGGGGTCACTCTCACATCATCATGGACAGTCTCGTAGCCAGTTCTTTTATACCTGAAATCAGCAGTTCCAGGCATCATTTCATTAAAGATAGTCTTACCCACCACAGTAGTTGGGGTCTCCATCTTCATTTGAGTACGTTGTCTTAAGAACCAGTCCTCAGCCGCACATTTACTGGCCAACTCCCCCTGGTGGCCATGGGATGAAATCTCAGCAGGCATCTCCCACTGTTTAGCACCCCCTGCAGACACCACAGAAAACTCCTCCTTGTTGCCAGGGGTGACTGCAACCATATTTGCAAAGGGATCTTGGCCCACAGATAAAGAGTTCTGTTTAGCAACATTACCTCTAGGTGCACCCCAGAATATAGGGCAAGACAATATTTCGTGCCCCAGCTGGCCACATTCCAGGCATGGTACTGGATGAATTTTCCCCAGTGCATTTCTCTCCTGATGATTCCCTCCAGGCACAACTTCCACTCTCGTTGCCATGGGAGATCGCAGTCTCCCAGCAGAGCTTTGCTGGCTCACTCCAACATGCTGTATTGGCTCCTCCGGAAGCCACTTGTCACGACCCATGGGAGGCACACCCCATGGTCCACAGACAGCCCGACTGGCCTCCTCTGTGTTGCTATGGGCAACCACTCTCTGTCCTGGCCTTTGATCAGCCTCTCTTCTGGCATATAACACAGGCTTCTCAGACCTTTGTTTTGCTAGGTAGCTTTGCACTGGAGCCAGGGACAAAAGGCACTTGGAGACTGCATGCCCCCCACTCACTGCACCGCAAACAGCGCACTTGGTTCCATGTCTTGTCAGGGTTTCCCACCCTGCATCTGCTGGACCCTGTCTCAAGCTGTGTCACTTTCACACTTTTCGCAACAGCTGCTGGTTTAACTGCAGCAGCGTTGCCAGGGGCAACAGCACCCCTCTCCCAGGCATGGACATCCGGCAGCTCTCTTTTTGTATGGAAGGTTGGCTTGCCTTCCACTTTAGCTTGGTCCAATACTGCCAGGTGTCGCTTGCACCAATCCACTGCAGATTCAAACGCTGGTGGGCTGTCCACACTAGCCGTCATCTGTGCATTCATTGCACCAGGGTTGCTAGGGACAACAGCAGCCCTCTTTTCCCTTGGAAAACTCTGTTTAGGCATGTATGGGGTTCGATCATGCGGTAACAACCCCTCCAGCCACAGAGCTCTATCTATCATCTCAGCCATCCTTGCTTCTTTTAGGCGTTTTGATCGGCCCATCCTTGCAGTCTTGCACACAGCAACTTGTAAGAGTTCTTGGCGGAGAAAAGGGAAAAAAAATAAAAAATCGGTTTGTTTCTCCTTTCACAGGTACACAACCTGCATGCAACAGTCCATCAAATAAACTTCTGCGCAATGCAGTTTGCCTGGCTGCCACACACAGCTAGCAGCAGTTCACTGCAGAAAAAAAAAATAATAATTGACTTTTTGTTCACAGGTACACCACCTGCAACAAATTGGAGCACTGTCTCTTTAAGGCTAGTTACCTTTTGCTTGCAGGTTCTCCTCACCTGCACACACACAGATTATGCATTCTTATGCACCAAAAACACAGTTCATATAACAGATGAACTTACTTGATTGTAGGGATCTCAGATTGTGCCAAAATTCTCCACCACTTGTGAAGGACTAGCATCAAGTGTAGAGCTTGAAGGACACCGCCACTCGCTGGTTCTTCTTTTTAAGGGTTGTTTGCCCATTTTTATTAAAAGAAGTTCAAAACAAAATCAAAAGGTTTTCCCTCGCAGGGGTTTCAGTACTCCTTTTCAACAACAAAATGACATTCAGCCTCCTGGCTTATACATACAGCAGTGCTGCTCAGGCCTTCCACTTCAGGCTCTTGTCTGTCTCCTATAGACTATTCCATCTGCAACACCATCCATTTGGATAGCAGCCCCTTGCTGCTCTGACCCTCAGACCTGGGTCTCTGGCTTCCACTGTGCACACAAGCACTCTCTGACTTCTCCAGTGCACACTTGCACTCTATGGCTTCCCCAGTGCACACCTGCACTCGTCGGGAGGGTGGGGCCCAGAATGCTGGTCCTGATTCTACTATCAGGCCCACACACACCTGAACAATCAGTGTGCAGTTGAGTCTCAAAACCCGGATCCAGGACTGGGGATTTCATCCCACCCGGATCTCTAAGAAATCCCCAAGCTCCGGGTCCCAAAGTGGACTTTAGTAAATCATGAGGAAACTGAAAAGCCAGTTTCCTCCCAAACAAGCAAATACCCTGGAGCCCCTCAACCTGCCTGGTTGAGAATCCTGCATCCATACACTGGTGGGGTACCACACTACCACAATATATATTTTTTAGCAGAGACGCTAGGGAATAAAATGGTGGTTGTTGCAATATTTTATGTCACACGGTATTTGCGCAGCGATCTTTCAAACGCACTTTTTTGGGATAAAATACACTTTAATGAATAAAAAACGAAACAGTAAAGTTAGCCCGTTTTTTTGTCCAAAAGTTTTAATTACCTGTTTTTGTGTATTTAATATTTAAGATATTGTTTTTTTAATATAAATTATACATACAAGTGCACTGATTGAGGCTTGTTGTGTTTAATAAATGTTTAATTAAAGACCTTTTCTGTATCACTTCTTATTACTTAAGGCTGATTTCACACTGGAGCGGGCAGGCGTTGACGGTAAAACGGCGCAAGTTTTAGCGGCGCTTTACGGTCATTGTAGCGGCACGCTTTTAACCCTGCTAGTGGCCGATGAAGGGGTTAAATGCGCTCATGTAGGTCAGTGTAAAAATAAAATATATATATATTTTTTTTAAAGCACCCTGTCCCGCCGAGCTCACGTGCAGAAGCGAACGCATATGTAAGTCGCGTCCACATATAAAAACCACACATGTGAGGTATCGCCGTGATCGTTGGAGCGAGAACAATAATTCTAGTGCTAGATCTCCTCTGTAACTCAAAGCTGGTAACCTATAGACATTTTTTAACGTCACTTATGGTGATTTTTAAGGGTCAAAGTTTGTTACCATTCCACGAGCGGGCACAATTTTAAAGCTTGACATGTTGGGTATCAATTTACTTGGCGTAACATTATCTTTCACAATATAAAAAAAATTGGGCTAACTTGACTGTTAATTTTTTAAGTCAAAGTGTATTTTTTCCAAAGAAATTGCGCTTGTAAGACTGCTGCGCAAATACTGTGTGACATAAAGTATTGCAACGACCCCCATTTTATTGTCTAGGGTGTCTGGAAAAAATATATATAATGTTTGAGGGTTCCAAGTAATTTTCTAGCAAAGAAAATATTATTTTAACTTGTTAACAACAAGTGTCAAAAAGAGGCTTGGTCCTTAAGTGGTTTAACTGCTGTATGGTCTTGACCACCGTGCTGCAGCTCAGTTTCAGAGTCTTTACAATCTTCCTTTAGCCTAGGACATCTTTATGTTGAGCAACAATTCTTTTTTTTCAGATCCTCAGAGTTCTTGGCCATGAGGTGCCATGTTGAACTTCCAGTGACCAGTATGAGAGAGTGAGAGCGTTAACACCAAATTTAACACACCTGCTCCCCATTGAAATCTGAGATCTTGTAACATGAAAGAGTCGCATGAAAAGGCAAAGGAAAATGGCTAATTGGGCCCAATTTGGAAATTTTCACTTAGGGGTGTTGCCAGCGGTTTAGAAATTGATGGCTGTGTGTTGAGCTATTTTGAGGGGACAGCAAATTTACACTGGTTTACAAGCTGGTTTACACTACTTTACATTGTAGCAAAGTATCATTTCTTCAGTGTTGTCACATGAAAAGATGTAATAAAATATTTACAAAAATGTGAGGGGGTGTACTCACTTTTATGAGATACTTTATATGGCACTAGAACCCTCAATAGTGTATCTCCCCACTTGACTTCTTGGCTTGCCCTCCATCTTGATGTCCCGCTCGTCCTACTATTCTATCCCTGATGCAGAATAAATTATAAATTGACCCATAAACTGCAGTGCCAATATCTCCCTGCTGTGTCCAAAAAACAAATCGGAAGACACCCATGACTGATTCAGCCTGCTGAAATGCAAGCCGTTTATC
Source organism: Rana muscosa (assembly GCA_029206835.1). Taxonomy (NCBI): domain Eukaryota; kingdom Metazoa; phylum Chordata; class Amphibia; order Anura; family Ranidae; genus Rana; species Rana muscosa. Next base: position 443,417,551 of record CM055120.1, on the reverse strand, counting down.
ATTTATTGAAGGATACTTTAATTCAGTGCTTTTAGTGGGAATTTCCTGTATTTCCTCACATTGACAGAATGCAGTTATGCTACCAAATATGATTTTATTTTAACAGCTTACTGGTATTCATATTTTTGTAGAGTGAACATAAGATTAAACCTGTTCTGCACTTGTATGGACCCCTGCTGACCCTGAATCACGTAGTGCAACAAGACTATTTTCAGAAATCGCTTGCTCCTGTCCTGCTGGCTTTTATTTCAAAGTAAGTGCACACCTGAACACCACTAGCTTTGTAAATAGGAATGTGCATGTTGTCTTCTACTATAAACATTATTCAGTTAAACCGGGGATAGGGAAAGGCTGTATACAATTGAATTACAATTTTTTTTTCTATCTTTGCAGACCCAATGTTGCACTGGAATCTCAGCCTCTTGCTCGACACATTCTGCTACAAACCCTTCATAAAGTGTAACCTTCCCAGCTAGACCATTAAATGTGAAGTCTGACAGACTATGGAAGAATATGAACTTAATGTTACTAGGAGACTCCAAACCACTGGAGGGCTAAGCTCCTTCTGCTCTTATCCTCAACCCCTTTTCCAGTGTTTTTGTTTACATTTATTATCTGATTCTTACAAAACCCAGTTACCTTGGTTTGGATCTCAGGAAAGAATAAGACTAGAACTGGATAAGCATCAAAAGGCTTGCCTAAAATTTGTTCTACTTCACCCCTTGTAAGGAACTCCCCTGTCTTACAAGACACTTTAATGCTGAAAATCTGGACCTTTGGTAGCTTCTAGTGAAATGTGGCTAATATATATGCATTGCAGGTGTGCATATTAGTAATGGTTGATTTAGAATATAGTGTCCATTATCACTAGTGTTTACAGGTTAATAAGTCATTATCTGGGAATGCTGGGGAGAGATACTTGCTAAAATATATAAAAAGGTGTTAGTCATTAAATCTTTAATTTTACTGCAGTGAATTCATTGCTGAGGTTGTTTTAAAGGTGTACATAAGAAAAACTCATGTGATGCTTGGTTTGGTACACTTTAGTAAAGATAGTCTCTGCAGAATGTGTCCTTTAAACTGAAGGGATATGGAGGGCTATGTGTAAAATCTTTTTCATTCACTCCATGTGCATATTATTGCATTTTTGCTGTATTAGAAATTTGTCTAAAGCCACGTGGGCTGCTGTTAGGTAAGCCACATTACATAGTAACATAAAGCTGCAAATGAGAAGTAACTTGTCACAATTTAGGTAATAGGGCTTCGTGTTCTCTGAGCACACACAGGGACTGAATTGACTCCTAATTTGGGTGTAAAAAGTGTCTAAAGAGCTGTATTTACCATGGCAACATGTCACATTTTTTTATAAGTAGGCACGATTGCTGTGGGTATTCGTTTTTCTTTCATACTGCTTTATTAAATCTTGTAGGGTGCAGATGATAACTTCTGAATTTCTCCAATCTTCGTTGTAGTTTTTTTTTTTTTTCCCGTAAGAAAGAAACCACTTACGACTCCTGTCAAACAATAATTTAAGCACATTTTTTGGTTAAAATATTTGATTTAATTTGTTCAGATTTTGTAATATGAGTATTTAATTTACTTAAAGAGGGGTTCCACCCGCGATTTTTTATTTTTTTTTAAGTCAGCAGCTACAAACACTGTAGCTGCTGACTTTTAATAAGGACACTTACCTGTCCTACTCGCCCGCGATGTCAGCTGAGGCCGATCCCTCGATTCTGGCAGCTCCCGGCGCCGCCATCCTCAGTAAAGGAAACAGGCAGTGAAGCCGTGCGGCTTCACTGCTCGTTTCCTACTGCGCATGCGCGAGTCTTGCATTGTTTTCTGAATGGGCGGGTTGCTCTCTGGGATGCACACAGTTCCCAGAAGGCGGCGCCCCCCATTCACCAGAAGACAACGCGAGGAGGATGCGGAAGACCACCAGCCGCGGATAAGGAAGAGGCAGATTAGGGACTTCCGCATAGCAACTGGTATTTCTTGTGAGTAAAAATATTATTATTATTATTTGCAGCTTTTTTTGGAGAATTTTTTTATTTTTTTTGGGTGGAACTCCACTTATTATAAGTATTGTAAGGACATAATATCAAAGATTTTAACCCTTTTGTGACCAGAGTTTTTTGAAGCAAAGATATCTAGACCAGGGCTTGACAAATTTGCTTGGAATCTAGGAGCCAGCTAAAAAAGTTAGGAGCCAGCAACGCGCCCCGTTCCACCAAGCTCGCGTGCAGAAGCGAATGCATACGTGAGTAGCGCCCGCATATGAAAAAGGTGTTCAAACCACACATGTGAGGTATCGCCGCGATTGGTAGAGCGAGAGCAATAATTCTAGCCCTAGACCTCCTCTGTAACTCAAAACATGCAACCTGTAGAATTTTTTAAATGTCACCTATGGAGACTTTAAAGGGTAAAAGTTTGTTGCCATTCCACGAGCGGACGCAATTTTGAAGCGTGACATGTTGGGTATCAATTTCCTCGGCGTAACATTATCTTTCACAATATAAAATAAATTGGGCTAACTTTATTGTTGTCTTATTTTTTAATTTAAAAAAAGTGTATTTTTTTCCAAAAAAGTGCGCTTGTAAGACCGCTGCGCAAATACGGTGTGACAAAGTATTGCAACGACCGCCATTTTATTCTCTAGGGTGTTAGAAGTTAGAATAAAAAATAAATATAATGTTTGGGGGTTCTAAGTAAAGTGAAGGAGATGGAAACAGGCAGGGAAGCTCCATTAGCATTGCTGGTTGTCTTGTCATACCAACGGCCACCACAAGAGGGTGCCAGATTCCAGAAGGAACCATAAAACTGCAGAATTACCGGCCGGCCTGACGCGATCGCGGTGCGCACGTAGACAGGGTACCCCATGCTGTGTCGCGCCAGGTCGCTAATTCTAGTCGCAATTGCGACCTGGCGCCCGGGGTTTGTCGAGCCCTGATCTAGACCAAGGTAAGCGTCACTATGTGTCGTTTGACAGAAGATAAAACATCATTTTACATGTAAATAACATCAGGTGTTAAAATAGAAAATAATACATCATCCAGCAGAATATAATTGAAATATTCTAAGGTCATTAAACAAGGGTTCATCTAGGACTTAGTTGAAGATAAAAGAGACTTCCAAACTTATCTTATAGCAGAAGAAACCGTCAATAGCCCAGCAGTTACTGTATCTTGATGGACAAATTACAGTGCTATATCAGGTCAGTGGAAAAGGGAGGGGAGGGCATGAACCATGACATGAGGCTACACTGTGAGGTGTCTACCCTTCACCCATACTGACCAGATTTTATGACATTTCTTTGGACTGTTATGGCCCATGTATGTCAGTTTATATAGTGGTAGAGTCCCATTGACAATTTCTTTCCAAATGGAAATCCTAGGTGGATCAGGTGCCTTCCAATTCATCAATATCATTTTCCTAGCATAAGCAGTGTAGAAAATAAACGGTTTAGTATGTGTGGTAGTGGGTAGGTTATCTGTCTTGCCCAACAGGAGAACCAAGGGATCAAGCTTAAGGGACACCCCACTGATCGAACCCATGTCGGCAACCACCGCCTGCCAAAATTCCTAAATGTGCGGGCACAACCATACCATATGTATTAAAATTGAAGTCCTAGGTGTGCAGCATACAAACATGGCATGTCTGTCATATTCAATCACTTGAAAAAGGCGGAAGGCACATCCATCATGTAGGCTGCTTAGGAAGGAAAATGGCCCCATGGCGATAACAAGTGTGATGCTAACAACGGGTGGGCCTGTCGTGCTCCAGTATCTCTAGGGCATAGGGAAAGTCATCCAATGCCAGGCAGTTGGGTGCCCAACTTGTAGTGGCAATAGGAGCAATTATGTAAACGGTCTAATGCCTGGAAATCCAGACTGATCAGGCTTTGCTGAGTTCCAGTCTTGGCATCTCCCTGTCATTGGTGGGTAAGGCAGTTCAGCTTAAGCCCTCCCTGAAAAAGCCCACACCTTGTGTACCTTTTGGCTCCCATGTCATCAGGCAAGGAGTTCATCTGTTCTCCAGTGAGGGTGTGGAAGTGTAATTCATTGGTGCCCCCTACCCCCAGAATGTTTTTCTCCTTTACTAATTTATTTTTTCTTGGATCCATTCACATACCGTTTCTGTAGTTCTGGTCTTGGGTTCGAAGCAGAGCTTGTGAGGACGCTTCCTAGGCGGAGCGAAATGCATTAAACAACTGGAAATACTTCCAGTGACGTCACGGCCGCTCTTTGGAATGCAGATCATGGTTTTGAGTTCCAGAGCAGCGTTTTTACATGCCAATATAAAAGAGGAAAGCTTTGTAAGTGTGCAATTTGTTTTTACACTAATAAAAAACATTATTACAGAATGGATTTCTCCTGGTTCTATTTCCCCACACTTATATAAGGAGTTTTAACCACTCCCTTCCCCGCCCATAGTCATATGACGTCTGCAGATGGGATCTCCCAGCCTGGGTGGGTATCATATGATGTCCTCGGCTTCCTGAGAACACACAGATCCACGTCCTGTCAGGGGAGAGGAGACAGATCGTGTGTTCCTAGTTTATAAGAACACCGATCGGTCTCCTCCCCAAGTGAGTCCCCAGTTAGAATCACTCCCTAGGTAACACATTTGACCCATCGATCGCCCCCTAGTGTTAACTCCTTCCCTGCCAGTGACATTAATACAGTAATCGGTGCATATTTATAGCACTGATCGCTGTATAAATGTCAATGGTTCCAAAATAGTGTCAAAAGTGTGCAATCTGTCCGCCGCAATGTCAGTCATGAAAAAAAATCGCAGATCACAGACATCACTAGTAAAAAAAAAAAAATGCCATAAATCGATAACCTATTTTGTAGGCGCTATAACTTTTGCGCAAACCAATCAATATACGCTAATTGCATTGTTTTGTTTTTTACCAAAAATATGTAGAAGATAACATATCGGCCTAAACTGAGAGTTTATTTAAAAAAAATTCATGTTGGGGATATTTATTATAGCAAAAGGTTAAAAATATTGTGGTTTTTTTTTTTTTTTAATTTGTCGCTTTTTTGGTTTATTGCTCAAAAAATAATTTGGGTACAGTGTTACATGACCGTGCAATTGTCATTCAAAATGTTATTGCTGAAAATTGGCCTAGGCAGGAAGGGGGTGAAAATGCCCTGTATTGAAGTGGTTAACCTACCTGCTGGAACCATAAGAGGGAAGAAAAGGGCTATCCATAAACAACTGGAGGATTGCAAGCCCTTTTAATAAAGGCGTTTAACCCACTATAAGTTGGTAAATGAGGGCACATAAGAAGGGGAGCATGGCACTTTATACCACTGGCACTGGAAGATAATAAGCACTTTGAAGGACTTATTTTTTGTGTATATTGATGCACAGATCAAACTTTTTTGAATTGTGCATGAGGAATTATGGCATAAATATTTTGTTTGAGAAATATTACACCAGTTTAAAGGTATTATGTATCAGATATTCTATGTTCAGACAGCGCTGGGTACATATACAACAGGCTTCTGAACCTGTCGCTGCAGGCCAGGTAGTCCCTTCTGTAATCTTTTAGCCTATGCCCCAGCAACTAGTTTCTTCTCTTAATATCTGAGGAATTTTACTTGCTGACGTACCATCTGGTTTTCCTCTGTTGGAAACCATCTTGATTCCTTTGCCTCTGGGAAGGAGTGGGAGTCCCCCTTGCAATGGGAAAGTTGCCTGGCTCCTTTGGTAACCGATGCTGATTATTGTACTGTATATTTACAAGTATAATAAACACATCACAAAACAACAGTGTGTACTGCTGCAATATTCTTTTTCATTTGAAAATGTGAGGCAAAAATAAAGCATGTACAGACACCATGACATAAGTATAACACAACACAAAATATACACACGTGCGAAATTACATACTCTAATAACAGTCTACTGTTGAAGGGGTACCCTTTTGTCAAACATGTTTCCACAATGCTAATGGTGCCAATTTATATTCTGTGCAGACCATTAACCTTTGGATGGCTGTTTTTCGACGTTACTACAACAATGTTTTGGTGTGTTGCAGAGGGCACCGCATACTACAAACTACAAAACAAGTTATACAACAATTTTTCCTAATAGGATGGTGCAAAGTTTATCGGAAGATATTTTTCTTTGCAGAATGAACGTATGACATTTTTAGATCACAGAGAGCATGCAATGCCTAACTGCAGCAAGCAAGGCTACCAAGCTATTGGCATGCATCAAAAAGGGTATTTGCTCAAGAGATAAAACTATAAGTCTATCATTTTAGAAAACTCTGGCTCAGACGCATCTTGAGTATGCAGTCCGGTTCTGGTCACCAGTCTTCAGGAAGGATGTGCTGGGACTAGAGAGATTTAGGAGAAGAGCAACAAAACTAATATGGGGTCTGGAGGACCTCGGTTATGAGGAATAACTGCAAACATTAAACTTCGTCTCCCTGGAGAAGAGATGCGTAAGAGGCGATATTATAGCAACATACAAATGTCTAAATGGTGACTCTAGCAGAGAGAGAACACTATTTAGATGGGCATCTTACTGAATGTAATACACAGGGATATGTGAAATGGTAGAGACAGAAATACATACCAACACAGGTTGAACAGTATGGACTGGTGTCTTTATTCAACCTTACCAACATGGTATGTGGACAAAGTACAGCTCTAAGCCAACATGACTAAAGGAATATCCTTCCACTCCCAGACACGAAGCTTCGAAAGCAATGCACTCGGACACAAAGGATGTCATGAAATCATTACTCATTTTATTTCCTCTTTTCAGCATTTTAAGTACATTTTATAAAGCAGTATATGAATATTTCTATTAAGCCAGTAGAGAATATCCACCTATAGTTTACCACCAATAGGGGACAGACTCCTTTAGCCCAAACATAGTCATCATCCAATCATAAAAATACACTTATTAGAACATATTTATTATTCATAAGCATCCTGAAAGGCGTGCTTAAAGTGACACTAAAGGTTCACTTTAAAAAAAAATAACAAACATGTCATACTTACCTCCACTGTGCAGTTCTTTTGCACAAAGTGGTTCCGATCATCCTGTTCTGTGGTCCCACGGTGGCTCTCGGCTCCTCCCACAATAGAAAACCCCCTCTGGGAAGCTCTCTCCCGAGAGTGTTACCTTGCGGGCGCGCTCCCATGTCATACAATCGGCGTCCATAGCCGCCGAGTGTTTGACTCAGCCCCGGTGGTCGCGTCATTGGATTTGATTGACAGCAGCGCAGCCAGTGGCTCCCGCTGCTGTCAATCAATCTATCTAATGAAGAGCCGAGAAGCAGTGGAGAGAGCGACGCGGGATCGCGCCCACTGAAATTCGGGGCTCAGGTAAGTAAAACGGAGGGGGCGGACAGTGCAAGGTGTTTCTTTTGTTCATGGACGGACACAGCACTTAGTCTTGACCTTAGGGTTATCCACCTTCTGTCAGGAGAGGACTAGGCAGAACATGTTAACAAACATCAAACCTGTACAGTACCGCCCAGGGGGGCGGACCCTCTTGCTATAACCCCTCCCACTGCATCCAGCTCAGCAGCTCAGTTTTTTTCTGCCTAGCATAGGAGAAGGATTGGCTCCCGGTTGGGACCATTGGTCCTGGAGGTTTTTTGCTACTTTTTTTGATCCTGAGATCTACTATCAACTGCCGGCTGGGTGACAGGCTGGATAATATAGATCCTGGTAGTCTCCCCAGTCTGACCATCGAGCGTGAGCAGACCTTTGGCTACGTGCTGGGTCGGCCACGACATGCCCTGTTTGCTCCAGGGGTGGCAGGTGAGGTATATGCTCCGGGGCACACATATGACTGGGTTACTGCTGTCCGAGTCAAAGCATGCCGTGGGCGACAGCCATTCCGGTGATAGGTCTGTCCGGAATGCATCCAGCAGTCCCTGTCTCGGCAGGATGGAACAGCTGGGCATTCCTGGGGAGGTCGACTAGGGGGTCTCTTACTCTCCCTTTCTTCTCTCCCTGTCCTTTCCCTCCTCCCCATGCACTGTGGTGGCTGGGCCTGCTGTGTACCTGGCAGGGCGGTCCACCTAGTCCTGGCTGGGGGCTGCACGGGGTGTATAGGGTCCGCTCTCCATAGTGGGGTGTTTCCTGGTCTGCCATGTGGGATGCCTCCGGTTGGAGGCTCAGCGTGTTTGCGGCCTTTTTTCCTTCCCTCAGAAATGGCCGGCAGCCATTTTGGAGGAGCCTGGCGGCCATTTTCTTGTAGCCCGCGCACGTTTTTGCTGAGGCAGCCGGCGGCCATTTTCTTGTAGCCCCAGCTTAGTTTTTGCCTCTAGCGCTGGGAATATCTCTCTGAACGGCGCGAACAGCACAGAAACACCTCAGACACGGGAGAGGGCAGACGGCGGTGCTGTGCAGTACCTGGGTCAGGGTGGTGAGTCCTCTGGGGGGGCCCCTCGGTCTGTAGCAGCTAGGAGGTTGGACTTTTTGTGTACCTTGCCTTGGTCCCTACGGGTGTCAGGTGAGTGTAGGTCAGCATGGCGTTAGAAGCTGGCGCTTCTTCCCCAGACATCCCTGTGGTGGCAACCAGTGCCCCTGCACCTGCAGTGCCTATGGACGCTTTGTCTGCGGTACTGGAGTCCATTGTTGCCAGGGTGGAAGCGGTGTGCGGGCACAAGGGGGGTAAAAATTGCCCCCGACCCCCACTGTCTTCTGGGGAAAGCTCTGATTCTGACGTGTCAGAGGATGCAGACCAGGACCATTCGGACAGTGAGGATGACTTTGTGTCCGGGTCAGCGCAGGAAAGATCGCTTGTTGGAGCATTTATCACCGCAGTGTGGGATACCTTAAAATTGGAAGATACGGCAGGGGCATCTACTGAGGTGTCAGTCCCTTTTGGGTCCCACAAGCCGGCCTGCACTGCTAAGGTGTTTCCCTACATAACTTATTTTGATAAGTTTATATCAATAATAAAAATAATACTGCGCTAATGTGAACAAGTGAAAATATCGTGCTAATTGGCAGCTAGGCTGCGACAAATAAAATATGTGAAACCATATCCAGTAAAGTAGTAAATTAAAAAATGTCGTGCACAGGTAAGTGAAAAAAGTAGAATACTGGTGAAAATTACTCAAATTAGTGAAAAAATATAAATACAGTGATGTATATATATGTATACATAAACACCAAAACGTGTAAATAACGGGAAATCAACCCCTCCTCAAAATACTGAGACAGTGTTCAAAAAATGAGAATTGAAATATTCATAAGTATATCTAAACAGTGTACTAAACCAATCTGTGATATTAAAACACGCCAGTTATTGACAGCATATGAAGCTGATAAGGTAATATTAAATAAAACATATACAGCTCGATGCTATTATTAATAGTAACTGCAGTAATGCTCTAAATATTAAAAGGTGGAGATAGAAAGAGTCTATTCCTTATTAGTTCAAAAGAGGTCCAATGTAACACACAGTTCCCATACGGCAAAAAGTTGCTTCAAATGAAAGGGCAAGGGGTTGTGAGGAAATGCTGGAAAAAGGTAGAACCCAGGGTAAATCCACAGAAGTCACAGGAGAATTACATCCACCACGGTGTGTAGGGAATCAAGATGGGTACCTTACCGCAAAAGTTGGACCTCCACTGTGGCAAGGTCAGAAGAGCCTGCAGATATCACCCTCTGCGGGGTATTAGTACTGGTCCTGGGGGTGTCACGGCTCCAGAGTCCTTACGTTCCCTCTACCTCTCGTTGCTCTGTCTCCTCCACTGGTGGCTGGTGTGCTCCAATTGTTTAAAAAGAACCAACAGACCTCCAATGTAGATACCAAAAAAGAAGAGGGAGGGACTCGGATAGTGTATTACCTCAAAGCAGCTTTATTCCAATCGTCAAGGTAAAAACAGGAATGCAAAGTTCCTAAAAGTAGTTTAAAATTGCCGGCATAAAAATCCTAGCGTTTGCCCGTGCTTCCGGGGTCACGTGGTAATAGTGACGTCAGCGCGTAGCACCGCCCTGATTAGTTTAGTTTCAAAAAACGTTATCAAAGGGCACGGGCGACGCACTGAATCGTCACTCTATTTATACATGTGAGGCGCATCCACGCCTCGTTTTCGTTACGGCGGCCATGACTGTGAGGTCGAATCCAGCCCTCGATTACAATTCGTTGTTGCAGAGGGAGGGAACACACTCAAGACCTAAAAATCTCCATCTCTACTACTGGCACCTCCCTAACGAAAAGGAGGGCATAGTGCGCACTTGTTCTATCTCCTCCGTTATGCTAATACTACATACATGCAACTTGTCTAATGACATAAATATACATCTTATAATTAAACAATCTGGATGACATGTATCAAGCAGATACTCAAATCATTCGTGAAGCTAGAATATGAATATAAGAAAATAAGAAAATATAAAAGATTAAAAAAGGAATTCAGTTGGAAAATATGCCTTCCCATAATGTCCTCTCCTGCACCCTACAGGACAGACAATCTAGTTGTATGATAAAAAGGATTGTCTGCGCTAAACAAAAACATCCTTAAAAAAGAGGGGGATGTACTCCATAATGGAGAAATTAGCTCAACCACCAAACATATATCTATATATATATAAAAAAAAATAAAAAATAATACATATATATAAAAAAATATATTGATTACGGACACTCCAATTTACAAATATACTTAGATGCTTATGATGCATAAAGTACATGAGTAAATGGAAAAATAATTATATATAATAGGTCAAATAGAAAAATAAATATAATTAAACATAAATACATTAAATTAAAAGCTATATAGAAATATATTAAAATATATTAAAAAATAATAGATATAATTCTAATAGGGAGGGGGAGGGAACAAAAAGAAGAAGGGAGGGATTGATCATGAATTATCTATAAATGCGTTGATTTCAATATCCACGTTCAATCCCAAAGGCCTAAGACATTTCACCGTGTATATCCAACTCATTTCGAGTTTAGATATCGCTCTTCTTTTGGGCCCCCCTCTCCAAGGGCTCTTCAGTTTATCGATAGCTAGAAAGGAAGTCCCCCTAGGGTCTCTATTGTGGACATCCCTGTAGTGTCTGGATACCGAATGCCCCTTAAAGCCTCTCCTTATATTTCCAATGTGTTCATTGAGTCTGACCTGAAAGGCACGTACAGTTCTCCCTATATACTGTAACCCGCAAGGGCAAATAAGGAGGTACACTACATGAGTAGTAGAACATGTGATAAAAGATTTGATATCAAACTGTTGTGACGTGCTATTAGAAACAAAATTAAGAGTTTTACGTTCCGTGATACGATTAATACTACAGACTGCGCACCTTTTGCACTTGTGATAACCCACCAAATGTTGAAAAAACATGGGTTTATTGGTAGGGGGGTCACATACACTTGGTGCCAAAGAATCCCTTAGGGAGGGGGCGCCCCTAAACACCACCTGAGGTTTCTCAGGGAGTATAGGTCCCAACACTATATCGTCCTTAATGATGTGCCAATGTTTATGGACCAATTTCTTCACCAGATAGTGTTGGTTGGAAAAACCTGTGATGAATGGCGAAACGAAAGTGTTCCTTTCGTCCTTAGTAACAATTTTTTCAGCTAACAATTGATTCCTATCCAGAAGTTCAACTTCTAGGGATCTTTGTCCCAAATCTCTGGCGGAGTATCCCTTCTCCAGGAATCTCTCAGTCAGAATTTCAGCTTGTTCTCTATAGTCGCTTAATTTGGTACAATTGCGCCGTAGGCGAACAAATTGGCTTTTTGGGACCGAATTAAGCCAAGAGTGATGATGACGGCTGTCTTGGGGAATGAAAGCATTCCTGTCTGTGGTCTTAAAGTATGTTGAAGTAATAAAACGTCCCTCCTCTACTGTGATCTGGAGGTCCAGAAAGTGTATAGATTTTTGGTCTGCTTCGTATTTGAACTTAATTCCCCTGTCGTTCATGTTAAGGGATCCCATAAAGGAATCAAGAGATTCCCTAGATCCCCTCCACAGGAGGAGGACGTCATCTATATATCTAGCCCACAGGACCACCTCAGGTCTATTGGCAGCATAGATGACGTCCTCCTCCCATTTCCCCATAAATAGGTTCACCAGGCTGGGGGCAAATTTAGCCCCCATAGCTACCCCCCTACACTGTAAATAAAACTCGTTGCTAAACCAAAAGAAATTATGAGTGGTTGCAAAATTTAGAAGTTCCATAATAAACTTCCTATGTTTCCTGGGTAACCCCGAATCTCTATCCAAGTAGTGTTTTACTGAGGATATTCCCCACTCATGGGGTATGATTGTGTATAAGGATGTCACGTCTGCAGTGACCATCCATACACCTTCATCATACGATAAATCTCTCAGTAGATTTATAACATGTTTGCTATCCTTAATGTACGCAGGTAGTGCCTTAACTAATGGTTGTAGGTACCCGTCGATATACTTGCCAGCTCTAGATGTAATGGAGTCGATCCCACTGATGATGGGGCGACCTGGTGGGTTTGTAGGGTTTTTATGCATTTTAGGCAGGTAGTATATGACGGGTATCCTAGATGAGGCCGGAACCAGAAAAGCCTTTTCTTTTTTGTTCAAAATCCCTGTGTTGAAACCCTGTTCAACTAAATTCACAAGGATTCTCCTATATGCAGGGCGTGGGTCACCTGATAAGGGGACATATGTGTCCCTATCCTCCACTAGGGAATTTAACTCATTGATATAGTCCCCTTTATTCAAAATTACAATACCGCCCCCCTTATCGGCGGGGCGGATAACAATGTTTTTGTTCTCACATAGCTGGTCCAGTCCATTCTGGAGAGGTTTGCTTAATTTGGTGTTACTGAGCTTAATTTTTTCCAAATCTCTAGTAAAACATCTCTGAACACCCTCACCGATGGGGTTAGTCCCCCTGGAGGGTTAAAAAGGGACGCGTTGGCTAAGTTCGAATGTTGTATGTTATCCATACCAATTGTGCTGGCTTTTATAGGATTAGACATAATATATCTTTTCACACTAAGTTTTCTGGTATATTTGTGTATATCCATATAAGTATGAAACTTATTTAGCCTTTGTGGGGGAGCAAACTTTAGTCCTTTATCTAAAATGGATATTTCTTCAGGGGAGAGGATGGCTGAACTAAGATTGTAAATCCCCTGACCAACTACGCCCTTTTTCTTTTGCTTCCTCGATCTCCTCCCTCCTCTGGTTCCTCTCGTCTTTCTCTGGGTCTCTGATTTTGATCTGACCTGGGAAAATCCCCATATTGTGGGTAAGGTCTATTCCGCCATGGTTCGTGTTGGTACGCAAAATCCCTAGGGCGGTCATCTCTAGGGGATAAGAGGGGAAAAGGGGATGTATATTGTCTGGAAGGTCCATCATTCCAGGTGCCCCTAGTCGGGATACAGTTGTCCTAATAATGGTCCCAATCTCCATGTGGATAATGGCCCTCATGAGGAGATTGAAACCTATTATATACAGGTACTTGGTACTCTCTGTAAGGTTCTCTATCCGAGGGAACCCCAAATGGTCCACCATAGCCCCTATCGTCATGACGGTCGAATTGGGGTTTATGTGTTTTATTCTTATTTCTCCATACAGGGGATTTCGAAGGGCCTCCCTTAGGACGCACCCCTAAAGGTTTAGGTTTGACTGACAGGGGGCCTCGAGGGTCCCTATCCGGTGATCTATAAGAAACTCTTCTAGATGTACGGACCGTAGTCCCAGATGTCTGGGATTGAACATGTGGTCCAGATTGGCCACCAGACGCCTGGTCTACTGTGGACTCCATATTGGCTTCCATGGGTTCACCCTCATTGGTCAAAATCTTACTTTGCCATTCAAAGACCTTCCCCGAACTGTAATCCCCCACATCTCTACTGAATTTCTTTTTCTTTTTTTGTTCTATTTCCTCTTTTTCTAGAGTTTTCTTTAGATTAGTGGATCGCTCCTTATACTCTTCACTATTGACATGGGGCATTAATTTCTCCTTAATCATTTTAATTTCAATATCCAAACGAGTGAGTTTACATTTTTTCCTTTGAACCAGAAATTTCAAAAACTTAACTCCGGCATCGTTAAAATATTTGAACCCGCAGAGGGTGATATCTGCAGGCTCTTCTGACCTTGCCACAGTGGAGGTCCAACTTTTGCGGTAAGGTACCCATCTTGATTCCCTACACACCGTGGTGGATGTAATTCTCCTGTGACTTCTGTGGATTTACCCTGGGTTCTACCTTTTTCCAGCATTTCCTCACAACCCCTTGCCCTTTCATTTGAAGCAACTTTTTGCCGTATGGGAACTGTGTGTTACATTGGACCTCTTTTGAACTAATAAGGAATAGACTCTATCTCCACCTTTTAATATTTAGAGCATTACTGCAGTTACTATTAATAGCATCGAGCTGTATATGTTTTATTTAATATTACCTTATCAGCTTCATATGCTGTCAATAACTGGCGTGTTTTAATATCACAGATTGGTTTAGTACACTGTTTAGATATACTTATGAATATTTCAATTCTCATTTTTTGAACACTGTCTCAGTATTTTGAGGAGGGGTTGATTTCCCGTTATTTACACGTTTTGGTGTTTATGTATACATATATATACATCACTGTATTTATATTTTTTCACTAATTTGAGTAATTTTCACCAGTATTCTACTTTTTTCACTTACCTGTGCGCGACATTTTTTAATTTACTACTTTACTGGATATGGTTTCACATATTTTATTTGTCGCAGCCTAACTGCCAATTAAAACCATATTTTCACTTGTTCACATTAGCGCAGTATTATTTTTATTATTGATTACCATTTTATTGACACAATTTACTTGCTACTTTTGCTCAGTTTATACCAAATTTTCTATATACCAAATTTTCTGTTCCCTCCTTCCACCATTCCAAATGGATGTTTTTGAGTATCGCTCCAATAGGGTGATTAGGAAGGATGGTGTATTCGAAATTAATGGTGAAATAGAGGGAGATTTGGGAGGTCTATTTATGCGGCTCAAAAATCTCATGATTTCAGAGGTACACACACAATGGGATATAGCATTCTTAGACCAATATGTAGGGGACAATATGGTCCCTAGGAGCCTGCGGTGGGAAGTGAGCCCTCAGAAAGGCGAACTTGAACTGCAAGAATGGTTCAAATATTTTAACGATGCCGGAGTTAAGTTTTTGGAATTTCTGGCTCAAAGGAAAAAATGTAAACTCACTCGTTGGATATTGAAATTAAAATGATTAAGGAGAAATTGATGCCCCATGTCAATAGTGAAGAGTATAAGGAGCGATCCACTAATCTAAAGAAAACTCTAGAAAAAGAGGAAATAGAACAAAAAAAGAAAAAGAAATTCAGTAGAGATGTGGGGGATTACAGTTCGGGAAGGTCTTTGAATGGCAAAGTAAGATTTTGACCAATGAGGGTGAACCCATGGAAGCCACTATGGAGTCCACAGTAGACCAGGCGTCTGGTGGCCAATCTGGACCACATGTTCAATCCCAGACATCTGGGACTACGGTCCGTACATCTAGAAGAGTTTCTTATAGATCACCGGATAGGGACCCTCGAGGCCCCCTTTCAGTCAAACCTAAACCTTTAGGGGTGCGTCCTAAGGGAGGCCCTTCGAAATCCCCTGTATGGAGAAATAAGAATAAAACACATTCGACCGTCATGACGATAGGGGCTATGGTGGACCTTTTGGGGTTCCCTACGATAGAGAACCTTACAGAGAGTACCAAGTACCTGTATATAATAGGTTTCAATCTCCTCATGAGGGCCATTATCCACATGGAGATTGGGACCATTATCAGGACAACCGTATCCCGACTAGGGGCACCTGGAATGATGGACCTTCCAGACAATATACATCCCCTTTTCCCCTCTTATCCCCTAGAGATGACCGCTCTAGGGATTTTGCGTACCAACACGAACCATGGCGGAATAGACCTTACCCACAATATGGGGATTTTCCCAGGTCAGATCAAAATCAGAGACCCAGAGAAAGACGAGAGGAACCAGAGGAGGGAGGAGATCGAGGAAGCAAAAGAAAAAGGGTGTAGTTGGTCAGGGGATTTACAATCTTAGTTCAGCCATCCTCTCCCCTGAAGAAATATCCATTTTAGATAAAGGACTAAAGTTTGCTCCCCCACAAAGGCTAAATAAGTTTCATACTTATATGGATATACACAAATATACCAGAAAACTTAGTGTGAAAAGATATATTATGTCTAATCCTATAAAAAGCCAGCACAATTGGTATGGATAACATACAACATTCGAACTTAGCCAACGCGTCCCTTTTTAACCCTCCAGGGGGACTAACCCCATCGGTGAGGGTGTTCAGAGATGTTTTACTTAGAAATTTGGAAAAAATTAAGCTCAGTAACACCAAATTAAGCAAACCTCTCCAGAATGGACTGGACCAGCTATGTGAGAACAAAAACATTGTTATCCGCCCCGCCGATAAGGGGGGCGGTATTGTAATTTTGAATAAAGGGGACTATATCAACAAGTTAAATTCCCTAGTGGAGGATAGGGACACATATGTCCCCTTATCAGGTGACCCACGCCCTGCATATAGGAGAATCCTTGTGAATTTAGTTGAACAGGGTTTCAACACAGGGATTTTGAACAAAAAAGAAAAGGCTTTTCTGGTTCCGGCCTCATCTAGGATACCCGTCATATACTACCTGCCTAAAATGCATAAAAACCCTACAAACCCACCAGGTCGCCCCATCATCAGTGGGATCGACTCCATTACATCTAGAGCTGGCAAGTATATCGACGGGTACCTACAACCATTAGTTAAGGCACTACCTGCGTACATTAAGGATAGCAAACATGTTATAAATCTACTGAGAGATTTATCGTATGATGAAGGTGTATGGATGGTCACTGCAGACGTGACATCCTTATACACAATCATACCCCATGAGTGGGGAATATCCTCAGTAAAACACTACTTGGATAGAGATTCGGGGTTACCCAGGAAACATAGGAAGTTTATTATGGAACTTCTAAATTTTGCAACCACTCATTTCTTTTGGTTTAGCAACGAGTTTTATTTACAGTGTAGGGGGGTAGCTATGGGGGCTAAATTTGCCCCCAGCCTGGTGAACCTATTTATGGGGAAATGGGAGGAGGACGTCATCTATTCTGCCAATAGACCTGAGGTGGTCCTGTGGGCTAGATATATAGATGACGTCCTCCTCCTGTGGAGGGGATCTAGGGAATCTCTTGATTCCTTTATGGGATCCCTTAACATGAACGACAGGGGAATTAAGTTCAAATACGAAGCAGACCAAAAATCTATACACTTTCTGGACCTCCAGATCACAGTAGAGGAGGGACGTTTTATTACTTCAACGTACTTTAAGACCACAGACAGGAATGCTTTCATTCCCCAAGACAGCTGTCATCATCACTCTTGGCTTAATTCGGTCCCAAAAAGCCAATTTGTTCGCCTACGGCGCAATTGTACCAAATTTAGCGACTATAGAGAACAAGCTGAAATTCTGACTGAGAGATTCCTGGAGAAGGGATACTCCGCCAGAGATTTGGGACAAAGATCCCTAGAAGTTGAACTTCTGGATAGGAATCAATTGTTAGCTGAAAAAATTGTTACTAAGGACGAAAGGAACACTTTCGTTTCGCCATTCATCACAGGTTTTTCCAACCAACACTATCTGGTGAAGAAATTGGTCCATAAACATTGGCACATCATTAAGGACGATATAGTGTTGGGACCTATACTCCCTGAGAAACCTCAGGTGGTGTTTAGGGGCGCCCCCTCCCTAAGGGATTCTTTGGCACCAAGTGTATGTGACCCCCCTACCAATAAACCCATGTTTTTTCAACATTTGGTGGGTTATCACAAGTGCAAAAGGTGCGCAGTCTGTAGTATTAATCGTATCACGGAACGTAAAACTCTTAATTTTGTTTCTAATAGCACGTCACAACAGTTTGATATCAAATCTTTTATCACATGTTCTACTACTCATGTAGTGTACCTCCTTATTTGCCCTTGCGGGTTACAGTATATAGGGAGAACTGTACGTGCCTTTCAGGTCAGACTCAATGAACACATTGGAAATATAAGGAGAGGCTTTAAGGGGCATTCGGTATCCAGACACTACAGGGATGTCCACAATAGAGACCCTAGGGGGACTTCCTTTCTAGCTATCGATAAACTGAAGAGCCCTTGGAGAGGGGGGCCCAAAAGAAGAGCGATATCTAAACTCGAAATGAGTTGGATATACACGGTGAAATGTCTTAGGCCTTTGGGATTGAACGTGGATATTGAAATCAACGCATTTATAGATAATTCATGATCAATCCCTCCCCCTCCCTTCTTCTTCTTTTTGTTCCCTCCCCCTCCCTATTAGAATTATATCTATTATATATATTATTTTTTAATATATTTTAATATGTTTCTATATAGCTTTTAATTTAATGTATTTATGTTTAATTATATTTATTTTTCTATTTGACCTATTATATATAATTATTTTTCCATTTACTCATGTACTTTATGCATCATAAGCATCTAAGTATATTTGTAAATTGGAGTGTCCGTAATCAATATATTTTTTTATATATATGTATTAATTTTTTAATTTTTTTATATATATATTGTGACAGCAGGAAGGTAAAGTCACCTGGTTGCATCCAGGGGGGTAGATATATTTCTCCCAGATTCAGGCTTTATGCTGACTTCTACAACTAGGGTGGAGAGTTGTATAAGCCCAGCTGAGGCTAGTAGGCTCATGGATGACTCATACCTCTAGGGAGAGTGTGGGGCGTCGTACAGACAGGGAGTTGATGAGGCCAGCTGAAGCTTGTCAGCTCATTTAGGCCTCTATAAGAACTCCCAGATTCATTAGGTGTTAGCTCATGCCTGGAACCAGACCTGTGTGGACTGTCTAGGGAGAGTGAACCCCTGTGCGGTGAGAAAAAGCCTGTGTGGCTATTTGCTTGGACATTTAAAACCAGGGACTTAGGGACTAGGACAGCACTAGGCTGATCCCAGTTGTTAGTTAGGAAACCTGTATGTTTAGTCAGAGGTCAAGTTGACCAGGATTTAATTTGTTTATGTTTCTTTTGGCTTTGCTGTGTTTTGTCACTGTAAATAGAAAATAAACCGCACCTTTTTTTTGATTTTGAAAACCACAACCTCCGTTTGCTGGGCCTGTTTTGTGTGGGGAGCCCATCCCGGGGGTCACACACACCCGCTGCCGAGCTAACCCCCTCACAGTTGGTGGAGAATGCGGGCAGTTTTTTTTAAGCCAGCATGGAGGAGATACTGAAGCAGCTGGCTCTAGCAAATGCCAATCAACAGCAGACAAATGCAGGTTTGCAAAAGAGCCTTGCAGCTCAACAACAGAACTTCGCAGCCCAGCAGCAAGCTCATCAACAGAGCCTTGCAGCCCAGCAACAAGCCCAGCAGCAATCTGAGGCCCGCTTCATAGACCTGTTACAGAAGCAAGAGCAGAGACTACAACAAATGGAAGCAGTAATGCAGCAACGTCCGCAGACCAGTGAGGAAAGCCGTCCCACTAATACCGCGTCCTTTGGGGTGAGTCGTTTATTGACAAAAATGACTGGAGAGGATGATCCAGAGGTATTTTTGACCACATTTGAAAGGACTGCTGAAAGAGAAAAGTGGCCTGAGGAGCAGTGGGCTGGACTGGTGGCTCCTCTGTTAACTGGTGAATCGAAGAAGGCTTACTATGACCTAGAGCCTGACCAAGCAAAAGACTATGTGATGCTAAAAGCTGAGATATTGGCAAGGCTGGGTGTCACCCAGGCTGTCCGGGCTCAGCGTGTGCATAACTGGACTTTCCAGCTTGGAAAACCCCCAAGGTCTCAAATGTATGATCTCATTCACCTGAGCAGAAAGTGGCTACAGCCAGAGACTTTGTCCGCACCAAAGATTGTGGAACGTGTTGTAATGGATCGGTTTTTGAGAGCTCTTCCTACTGCCATCCAAAACTGGGTAAGCCATGGAGACCCAGAGACGGCCGATGGTCTTGTGGATCGTGTGGAGAAATACTTGGCTACAGAGAACCTGACGGCCTCTTCCAGAGACACTCGGACTTTCCACCCTAAGACCAGACCATCCCCAGGGGCGGATAAGAGGATTCCAAGGGGTAAGGGTGGAGAGAGTGAGAGGGTGGGAGCTCTACCCCAAGTTTGGCGAGAACAGCCTGGGAAATCAGCGGCTCAAGAGGCGGCAAGAAGGATCGTTTGCTACCGCTGCCGGCAAGCGGGACATATTGCAGCCAATTGCCCGGTTGTGGAGGAACCCATGCAGTGTGACTTTCTGATGGGCAGACGTCAGTCGCTGTGTGCGACAGTCGCATGCACTGCCATTCGAGGAACTGAGAAACATTTATGCAAAATGTGTGTTAATGGTAGAAATGTTGTGGTATTGCTGGATTCAGGTAGCCTTGTGACCCTGATAAAGGCTGAGTTAGTTAAAACAGAGGTCTCTGGGAATAGCAAGGTAGCTGTTATTTGTGTGCATGGGGACACCCGAGAGTATCCAGTGACTACAGTGTGTTTCG
Source organism: Rana muscosa (assembly GCA_029206835.1). Taxonomy (NCBI): domain Eukaryota; kingdom Metazoa; phylum Chordata; class Amphibia; order Anura; family Ranidae; genus Rana; species Rana muscosa. The sequence goes on along the minus strand of CM055120.1, from coordinate 443,397,011 downwards.
AGACCCCCAAAGGTACCCTCTCTCATCCAGTGGGCTTAGTATCTCAGTTACCGTATGACGCCATTGTGGGAAGGGATTTTCCGAAGTTCTGGGAACTGTGGGATGATCCTGAGCCCCCCACTGGTGCCCCTATGTACCAGGAATGTGATAGCCAGAACTCCCCTGAGAGTGGTGAGGACTCTCCGGAATTTCCCTTATCAGTATTGGCAGGGGAGACTCAAGAAACTGGAGAGGAGCCCACCTCCTCAGACGAAAACCTACCGTCTGTGGAGTTTTCTGATCTTGAGGTTCACAGGGAAAACTTTGCCACAGAACAGTTGAAAGACCCCGCCCTAATAAATGCACGGGAAAACGTAGTGAAAATAGATGGCGAGTTAGTGAACCCAGATAATACCTGCACTTACCCATACTTCAGCGTAGAGAAGGACCTACTGTATCGGGTGGCAAAAAGGGCAGAAGAAACCGTTGAGCAGCTTGTGGTGCCCAAACCTTACAGGAAGTTGGTGTTGGAGTTGGCCCATGGGCACATTCTTGGAGGTCATCTGGGGACAGAGAAAACCCGAGAGAGGGTATTACAGAGATTCTATTGGCCGGGGGTGATAAAGGACATAGAAAATTATTGTTCCTCCTGCCCTGTGTGTCAGAGGTCGGCCCCGATGCCACATTTCCGTAGCCCGCTGGTCCCTCTACCCATCATTGAGGTCCCGTTTGAGAGGATCGCCATGGATTTGGTAGGTCCTATAATCAAGTCCGCTAGGGGGCACCAGTACATATTAGTTATAATGGACTATGCCACCCGTTATCCAGAAGCGATCCCTCTCCGAAATACCTCGGCCAAAACCATAGCCAAAGAGCTATCTCTTGTGTTTAGCCGGGTGGGTATTTGTAGAGAACTGCTTACGGACCAAGGTACACCCTTTATGTCCCGGGTTATGAAGGAGCTGTGTAAATTGTTCAAAGTGACGCAATTACGTACATCTGTGTATCACCCCCAAACCGATGGGCTGGTTGAAAGATTCAACAAAACCCTAAAGCAAATGTTGAAGAAAGTGGTGGATAGAGATGGAAAGGATTGGGACTGTCTACTTCCTTATCTGATGTTTGCTATTAGGGAGGTGCCCCAATCCTCTACGGGATTCTCCCCCTTTGAGTTACTGTATGGGAGACACCCAAGAGGGCTGTTGGATATTGCCAAGGAAACTTGGGAAAGTGAGAGTTCTCCCCACAGGAGTGTGATTGAGCATGTCGCCCTGATGCAAGACCGAATTGCACAGGTAATGCCCATCGTGAAGGAACATTTGGCCCAAGCGCAGTTAGCACAGCAGAGAGTGTACAACCGTGGAGCCAAGACCCGTACCTTTTCCCCGGGGGATAGGATACTGGTACTTGTCCCTACGGTTGAAAGTAAATTCCTTGCCAAATGGCAAGGCCCCTACGAGATAATGGAAAAAGTGAGCGAAGTGAATTACAAGGTCAGACAACCAGGAAGGCGAAAGCCCGAACAGATCTATCACGTTAATCTGTTGAAAGCCTGGAGGGATAGAGAGTCCCTAGTCGCAGACACTTGGTCACCAGCTCAAACTGGTTGCGTGATTCCTGAGGTTGGAATAGCAGCCACCTTGTCACAACCCCAACAACAGGAGGTTAAGGAGTTTGTGCTTCGCAACAAGGAGGTATTCTCTGAGCTGCCGGGACAAACATCTGGGGTAGAGCATGACATCATTACCCCGCCCGGTGAAAGGGTGAAGTTAAAACCCTATCGGATCCCAGAGGCCCGACGGGAGGCAATACGGGAGGAAGTACAGAAAATGCTGAACTTAGGGGTGATAGAGGAGTCCCAAAGTGATTGGTCTAGTCCCATTGTGTTGGTGCCTAAACCGGATGGGAGCTGGCGATTTTGTAACGATTTTCGTCAGTTGAACAAAGTTACAAAATTTGACACCTACCCCATGCCACGTATAGATGAGTTGATCGACCGGCTGGGAACAGCCCGATACATGACGACTCTTGACCTCACAAAAGGGTATTGGCAAATCCCCCTGGCCAAATTGGCCAAAGAGAAAACCGCATTTGTAACCCCAGACGGGGCGTTCCAATATAAAAGAATGCCGTTCGGGTTACAGAATGCGCCGGCCACGTTCCAGCGGAAAATGGACCAGATGCTGAGGCCCCATCGGAAGTATGCTGCGGCTTACCTGGATGACGTAATTGTCCATAGCACAGATTGGGCCTCACATCTGCCAAAAGTGCAAGCAGTCCTGGACTCTGTTCGGGAAGCGGGGTTTACGGCTAACCCCAAGAAGTGTACCATTGGGCAGGAGGAGGCCAAATATCTTGGGTACACCATTGGGAGGGGAGTAATAAAACCCCAACTCAACAAAGTCGAGGCCATCCAGAGTTGGCCACGTCCCAACAGCAAGAAACAGGTACGAGCCTTTCTGGGAATCGCTGGGTATTATCGGCGATTCATTCCCCACTTTGCCTCTAAGGCTGTGCCCCTAACCAACCTAACGAAGGGGAAAGGGTCGGTCATGATTAAATGGACCCCCGAGGCTGAGGCAGCATTCCAATTCTTGAAACAAGCCTTATGTAGCCAGCCAGTGTTGTACTCACCCGACTTCTCTAAAGACTTTGTCGTACAAAGTGATGCGTCAGATGTGGGGTTAGGAGCAGTATTGTCCCAGGTCTGGAACGGGGAAGAGCACCCAGTCATTTACCTCAGCAGGAAGTTGAAGTCCCATGAGGTAAATTACGCCACCGTTGAAAAGGAGTGTTTAGCGGTGAAGTGGGCTCTAGATTCCCTTCGGTACTACCTGCTAGGTAGGCACTTTGACATGGTTACGGATCACGCTCCGTTAAAGTGGATGGCTCAAAACAAGGAAACAAATAGAAGAGTGAATAGGTGGTTCCTGGCCCTCCAGGAATTCAACTTCACAGTAAAGCATCGCCCTGGCGTTCAAATGGGGAATGTGGATGCTTTGTCTCGAGTACATGAATGCCTGATTGCTGGTGTTCCAACCCCGAGGTTAAAACAAGAAGGGGGGGTATGTGACAGCAGGAAGGTAAAGTCACCTGGTTGCATCCAGGGGGGTAGATATATTTCTCCCAGATTCAGGCTTTATGCTGACTTATACAACTAGGGTGGAGAGTTGTATAAGCCCAGCTGAGGCTAGTAGGCTCATGGATGACTCATACCTCTAGGGAGAGTGTGGGGCGTCGTACAGACAGGGAGTTGATGAGGCCAGCTGAAGCTTGTCAGCTCATTTAGGCCTCTATAAGAACTCCCAGATTCATTAGGTGTTAGCTCATGCCTGGAACCAGACCTGTGTGGACTGTCTAGGGAGAGTGAACCCCTGTGCGGTGAGAAAAAGCCTGTGTGGCTATTTGCTTGGACATTTAAAACCAGGGACTTAGGGACTAGGACAGCACTAGGCTGATCCCAGTTGTTAGTTAGGAAACCTGTATGTTTAGTCAGAGGTCAAGTTGACCAGGATTTAATTTGTTTATGTTTCTTTTGGCTTTGCTGTGTTTTGTCACTGTAAATAGAAAATAAACCGCACCTTTTTTTTGATTTTGAAAACCACAACCTCCGTTTGCTGGGCCTGTTTTGTGTGGGGAGCCCATCCCGGGGGTCACACACACCCGCTGCCGAGCTAACCCCCTCACAATATAGATATATGTTTGGTGGTTGAGCTAATTTCTCCATTATGGAGTACATCCCCCTCTTTTTTAAGGATGTTTTTGTTTAGCGCAGACAATCCTTTTTATCATACAACTAGATTGTCTGTCCTGTAGGGTGCAGGAGAGGACATTATGGGAAGGCATATTTTCCAACTGAATTCCTTTTTTAATCTTTTATATTTTCTTATTTCTATATTCATATTCTAGCTTCACGAATGATTTGAGTATCTGCTTGATACATGTCATCCAGATTGTTTAATTATAAGATGTATATTTATGTCATTAGACAAGTTGCATGTAGATGTATGTAGTATTAGCATAACGGAGGAGATAGAACAAGTGCGCACTATGCCCTCCTTTTCGTTAGGGAGGTGCCAGTAGTAGAGATGGAGATTTTTAGGTCTTGAGTGTGTTCCCTCCCTCTGCAACAACGAATTGTAATCGAGGGCTGGATTCGACCTCACAGTCATGGCCGCCGTAACGAAAACGAGGCGTGGATGCGCCTCACATGTATAAATAGAGTGACGATTCAGTGCGTCGCCCGTGCCCTTTGATAACGTTTTTTGAAACGAAACTAGTCAGGGCGGTGCTACGCGCTGACGTCACTATTACCACGTGACCCCGGAAGCACGGGCGAACGCTAGGATTTTTATGCCGGCAATTTTAAACTACTTTTAGGAACTTTGCATTCCTGTTTTTACCTTGACGATTGGAATAAAGCTGCTTTGAGGTAATACACTATCCGAGTCCCTCCCTCTTCTTTTTTGGTATCTACATTGGAGGTCTGTTGGTTCTTTTTAAACAATTGGAGCACACCAGCCACCAGTGGAGGAGACAGAGCAACGAGAGGTAGAGGGAACGTAAGGACTCTGGAGCCGTGACACCCCCAGGACCAGTACTAATACCCCGCAGAGGGTGATATCTGCAGGCTCTTCTGACCTTGCCACAGTGGAGGTCCAACTTTTGCGGTAAGGTACCCATCTTGATTCCCTACACACCGTGGTGGATGTAATTCTCCTGTGACTTCTGTGGATTTACCCTGGGTTCTACCTTTTTCCAGCATTTCCTCACAACCCCTTGCCCTTTCATTTGAAGCAACTTTTTGCCGTATGGGAACTGTGTGTTACATTGGACCTCTTTTGAACTAATAAGGAATAGACTCTTTCTATCTCCACCTTTTAATATTTAGAGCATTACTGCAGTTACTATTAATAATAGCATCGAGCTGTATATGTTTTATTTAATGTTACCTTATCAGCTTCATATGCTGTCAATAACTGGCGTGTTTTAATATCACAGATTGGTTTAGTACACGGTTTAGATATACTTATGAATATTTCAATTCTCATTTTTTGAACACTGTCTCAGTATTTTGAGGAGGGGTTGATTTCCCGTTATTTACACGTTTTGGTGTTTATGTATACATATATATACATCACTGTATTTATATTTTTTCACTAATTTGAGTAATTTTCACCAGTATTCTACTTTTTTCACTTACCTGTGCGCGACATTTTTTAATTTGATAAGTTTATATGCAAAGAATGGGAACGACTGCAGTGGGCCTTTTCAGTCCCAAAACGCATGGCGGTCCATTATCCCTTTGAGGAGAGTTTCCTAAAAAAATGGACATCTCCCCCGATTGTGGACCCCCCGGTATCCAGGTTAAACAAGGTAACCACGATTTCCGGTGGAGGGGACCCCTGCTTTAAAGGACCCTGCAGACAGGAGGGCCGAGGCGGTGGCCCGATCCATGTTCACGGTAGTGGGGTCAGCATTGCGGCCAGTGTTGGTCATGGTCCTGGTGTCAGACACTTACCGAATGGGCAAAAATGTTGCACCACGAGTTGGAAGCGTGGTCTTAAGTATGTCTGTGATGCGGCCTTAGATACAGCTCCTATGCTTTCCAGAGCCTCAGTATCTGCTGTGGTGCTACGTCGCCTGATTTGCCTGAAATGCTGGTCCGCGGACCAGACATCCAAGAAGGCTCTGGCGGATTTTCCCTTCCAGGGAGAGAGGCTATTTGGAGCCTCGCTGGGTGACATTATTAAAAATGTCACTGGGGGTAAGAGCACACTGCTCCCACAATCCAGGAAAGGCAAGGAGCCATGCCATAGGCCAGGGCCCTCCTTTTCCGCTCAGAAGCATTTTTTTCATGCGCCCGGGGCCGCAGGTAAGCGTTCCCAGGCCGACAAAGTGCCCGCTGAGTGACAAAAGCGTCCCTGGTTTCGCAAGCCTGCGAACAAATCTGCGACAGCATGAAGGTTTGCCCCCGCCCGACTCTCGGGTGGGGGGGGTCGTCTTCGCGAGTTTGAAGCTCGGTGGACCTCCCTGCTTTCGACCAGTGGGTTTGCGAAGTGGTTTCATCAGGGTACAAGATCGTGTCTTTCTTGTCCACCAAACAGATTTTTTCCCTCCAACCTTCATCTTCTTCTGGCTCGTTGGGACGCCTTGTTTGGGGCAGTGCAGGACCTGCTGATACGCGGGGTGATAGTACCTTTGCTGTCGCCGGAAAGGTTTCAGTGATTCTACTCCAATCTGTAGTCTCAAAGAAGGATGGTGTCCGTCTAATCCTGGATCTCAAGGCCCTCAACTGCTTTGTAAAAGTACAAACGTTCAGCATGGAATCAGTTCGCTCTGTGGTCGCTGCACTCCATCTGGGGGATTTTCTGGCGCCTTGGACATCCAGGACGCATACTTGCATGTCCCCATATGCGTCAGGCATCGGAGGTTTCTGCGGTTTGCAGTCGGGGACGAGCACTACCAATTTGTAGCTCTCCCTATTGGCTTGGCGTCGGCACCAAGAGTTTTCACCAAGGTGCTTGCCCCGATTCTGGCCTTGCTGAGGCAGTGAGGGATCGCTATCGTGGGCTACTTTGAAGGCCTCCTTCTGGGAGCAGCGTTCACCTCAGAATTAAAGGAGGATGTGGTGATCGCCAGTCAGACTCTTTGGGAGTTTGGTTGGGTGCTGAAGCTCCAGAAGTCTGTGTTGGTGCCGACTCAGCGCCTGGAATACCTGGGCTTGATTCTAGACTCCTCAGAGGCGAGAGTTTTTCTCCCTTCGGACAAGTTGCAGACTCTTCAGGCTGTGGTGAAGCTGCTGGCGTCCCGCAGGTGGTCGTCGCTCCGTTTTTGCATGCGAGTCCTGGGTCTCATGGTAGCCACCTTTTGAGGCGGTACTGTATGCTCAATTCCACACTCGAGTCTTGCAAAAGGAAATCCTGTCAAAATGGGACAAATCTCCGTTGTTCCTGGATTGTCAAATCCGGGTGAGCCGGCTAGTCAGGGATTCCCTGATCTGGTGGCTGAGGTTTCTGGCCCTTCAGTCCGGGAAGTCGTTCCTTCCTTTTCACTGGATGGTGATCACGACGGCCGCTAGCCTGACCGGTTGGGGGGGGGGGGTTTGGAGCGTTCAGTCGACGCAGGGGGTCGCTGGACGCAGGTAGAATCCCGCTTGCCGATTAATGTGCTGGAACTTCAGGTGATCAGGTGGTGCCTCTCCACATGGTCTCAGAGGCTGCAGGGACGCCCAGTCAGGATCCAGTCGGACAACGCCACGGCGGTGGCATATGTCAACTATCAAGGAGGAACCAGAAGCTCAGCTGCAGCATTGGGGGTCGTTCACATCCTGAGGTGGGCGGAGCTTAGGGACGTCCCTAAGGTCAAGACTAAGTGCTGTGTCCGTCCATGAACGAAAGAGAAAATAGGATTTTTCTACTCACTCTAAGATCCTTTTTTTCTAAAGTTCATGGATGGACACAGCACCCACCCCTCCTTTTTAGGTTTGTACTGCTTTTTGACAAACTGAGCTGTTGGATGCAGTGTGAGGGGTTATAGCCAGAGGGACCATCCCCTGGGCGGTACTGTACAGGTTTGATGTTTAACATGTTCTGCCTAGTCCTCTCCTGATAGAAGGTGGATAACCCTAAGGTCAAGACTAAGTGCTGTGTCCGTCCATGAACGTCAGAGAAAAGGATTTTACGGTGCGTACAAAAATCCTATTTTTTTACCTTAATGCGTAGGATGCATTAAGGTACAAAAATCCTATTTTTTTTTTTTCTACCTTAATGCGTAGGAGGCAATAAGGTGAAAAAAAAACGAAGGTTTACAACCACTTTAATAAAGCCATATTGTTTGACATAAAAATTTCCACCCAGCTAACGCCTCTTTTTCTAAAGAAGGCTCTAGGCATAGTGCCAGGTACATTTCTTAATAAGAAAGTTCCTCTTTTTCTACTGAGAACATTGTAAGTTCCTCATTTCCTAAATAAATTATTGCAAGAAGCCAGAGCAAAGAACAAGCCAAAATCAATGTTACAACCTCCCCTTTTGATCCTAACAATGACATGTAATGAACAGGTGGAGATCGTATAAAATATCTTGTCAGACTACAGTGTGCTACAGAAAAATGGCAACTAATCGTACTCTGGACACGGACTCACTGTGACCAAAACTGAACCAGGTAGTATAAGATGGCTTCAGCACTGCTCTCCACCTGCAGGAGAGGTCCTGCAGATGAGTTTTTCCCCTAGTGGGCCTAATCATTGAGGCCTCAATGATTAAGCCAACTAGGGGATGAAATGCGTCTGGATCTCCCCTGGGGATAAAGAGAAGATTTGAAGCCATCTTACCTAGTGCTACAAAAAAAATGTCAACTGATCGCACACAGGACACCGACTTTGACCAAAACTGAACCAGGTAGTGTACTCTGCTCTCCATCCACAGGATCGTTTAGGCCTAAATGATTAGGCCCACTAGGGGGCAAAACACATCTGAGTGACTTCTCCTGCAGGTGGAGAGTAGAGTTGAAGCCATCTTACACTACCTGGTTCAGTTTTGGTCACAGTGAGTCAGTGTCCTGTGTGTGATCCGTTGTCATTATATAGACTTCCATGAAGAGAGGTTGCAGGTCATTATGAGGCATTGAGTTCCATGGCTCGCCGTTGTGATCTGATAGGTTTATCTATAATATTCAGGGCCCTTCTTACCTGCAACTATTTTCTTTTTATTGGATTGTTCTAGGACCAAATACAGGGGGAAGCCATGGGCTGAAATGTGGCATCTGGATGCATGCTTATTTTATTCATAGTAAATGTTAAATTATCAACGGCACCATACACATAGTTGGTGTTCCATCCTAGTCCAACCTAAAGAACCATTATAATGCTCGAAAAGAATGAACAGGAGTTCCTGCTCCACATTTTCTTAACTAGTTCAACATAGAGGGGGGAAATTAAGATCCATAGAAAGGCATTATGAAAGGAAAATTACAGGGAGAGAAGTATTTTTTTCTGATATCCTAGTGCTTACATGACAGCATATACATGGCTAACCCGTTACATGGGATGGAAATTATTCTTTAAAAATTTATTTTAAATGACAGCAATATTCTGAAGCTTTTTCACAAAGCAAAATAGGTCAAACTCCCTAGATTCACACTGTAGTGAGACATGAAAGAGAATGTTGACAAGTTTGCTGTACAGCAAATGGTCTCAGGAGATACTGCAGTGAATGCTGTCCAGGCTGATTCCCAGTGGAAAGAGCTTGTCAGCGTTTGGGGACCCTCTTGCCACTGGCCTGGTAAGCTCTCGGCATAACCCTCACAATTCAGCTCACTATGGTTTTGGATTAATCTGACTGACCCCTTATAGCCCCTGTTGTCTTTATGGAAAGACTGGGTCACACAAAGGTAATATCTTGAAGTTCTGCATACAAATTATGATGTTTAAGGAATTTTGTTCATCTGAGAACAATGGTAACACCCACTGTTGTAGTGGAACTTTTGTCACAAACTCGTATATTAAGACCATAGAGAGCATCTCATTAGCAGCTAATGCAAAGACCGCTTTTTGAGTAATGTTCTCTATCGAGTCTTGGCAGCAGGAAAAAAGGTGTGATAAGAGAGGAAATTCAAAAACTTGAGAGATCCTACTTGGCATAAAGATTTTTTTTCTTGGAGGTCTTATCCTCACAACTGCTTTTGAGGAATCTTTTCAATGAAGGGTCTATCTCACATTAGTATGGACTTATAGAGCAGAGACCTGGACTTCTTCCAGGACAGATTGTAGGAACTGTATACTGTAAAAGAGCATCAAAAGAGGATTTATTACCTGGATTATTGGCAGACCCGGGAACCGATCCAGTAGTTGCAGCGGCTGACCACAGAGATTAGCTGTGTCAGGAATAGGGATGAGCCGAACATCCCCGTTCGGTTCACATCCAGAACATGCGAACAGGCAAAAAATTTGTTCGAACCCCGTTAAAGTCTATGGGACACGAACATGTAAAATTAAAAGTGCTAATTTTAAAGGTTAATATGCAAGTTATTGTCATAAAAAGTGTTTGGGGACCTGGGTCCTGCCCCAGGGGACATGTATCCAATGCAAAAAAAGTTTTAAAAACTGCAGTTTTTTCGGGAGCAGTGATTTTAATAATGCTTAAAGTGAAACATTCCTTTAAATTTGTACCTGGGGGGTGTCTAAAGTATGCCTGTAAAGTAGCGTATTTTTCCCGTGTTTAGAACTGTCCCTGCACAAAACGTCATTTCTGAAGGAAAACAAGTCATTTAAAACTACTTGTGGCTGTAATGAATTGTCGGTTCCCGACAATACAGAGAAAAGTCATTGAAAAAAATAAAAATGCGTGGGGGGTCCCCCAAAATTCCATTAACAGGCCCTTCAGGTCTGGTATGGATTTTAAGGGGAATTCCACGCCAAAATGTAAAAAAAAAATGGCGTGGGGTTCCCACCAAAAATCCACACCAGACCCTTATTCGAGCATGCAACCCGGCAGGCCGCAGGAAAAGAGGGGGGGAACAAGAGTACGGCCCTCCCTCCTGAACCACCACATGCCCTCAACATGGGGAGGATGTCTCCATGTTGATGGAGACAAGGGCCTCATCCCCACAACCCTTGCCCAGTGGTTGTGGGGGTCTGTGAGCGGGGGGGGGATTATCGGAATCCGGAAGCCCCCTTTAAGAAAGGGGGCCTCCAGATGTCGCGCCCCCCCATGTGAATTGGTAAGGGGTACATTGTACCCCTACCATTTCACCCAAAAAAAGTGTAAAAATTTTAAAAAACACAGTACACAGCTTGGGACGAGTCCTTTATTAAAAATAAAAAAGAGATTCCAGCGATGTAATCCAATAAATCCATCCTCCATCTCTCTCCAGCGATGGATGGACTCCAGCGATGGATGGACACCAGCGATGGATGTTCTCCAGCGAGGAACAGCACACAGTCCTGCCTCCACTGAAGGCACCCAGCCAATGATGCAGTTCCAGCTTGACAGCTCTTATGTAGAAGGAAGACAAGGAGGCAGGACTTTATATGAAGCACACGGAAGCATTAAATTAGATTAAAAACAGCCTTTAATTGGGTCAAAATGTTATTAGTTTTATATTTGATTTTTTTTTACTCATTTTTCTATATATCACAATATTCATACATTTCATTAGAACCATATATTGCACATTAATTAAATAACATTCCAAAAGGAAAAAATTCATATATTTGCAATTTCATCAACTAGTTAACACATATTTACATACCTAACAGTTGGCACCTATACAAATTAATAATCTAATGGGATATCTCAGAGGAGATAAAAACAGGGAGATCGAATAAATTAGAAGGAACGCCCTTAAGAAATTGAGTGTGAACACATCGGTAGTTTCGGGGCCTTTTAGCCACTCATCAGGAGCAAAACCGTAGTGGTCATCTATGAATAAAAAGACAATCATATTTCAATGATCTCACCCCCCCCCCTCCCCCAACACATATATACCTAGCCCACAAACTTACAGATACATCTGTGCAATGGTGGCGCGGCCATGCGATTCAAGACCAGCCCAGAGTGTCTCATCCGGGAGCTGAGGGAACATAAAAGGGCGACAGCAGCCGACACAGGGAACACCCTGAGAGGTCAAATGTGTAAGGTGACACACCAGTGTAAACTGGCTGAAGTGACTCCGAATGCGGGACCTATGTGATAAAATAAAAACTTGAAGCATATTGATGTATGGTGATTTAGGCAACATGCAAGGGAAGGGAAGAAAAGAAAGGACAACAAAAAAACACAAAGAAATGGGAAATAAAGAGAGAAAAGGGGGAGAAAAGGAAGGGAAGAGAAAAAAAAAGAACAGAAAAAGGTAAGAAAAAAAAAAAGGAGGAGAAAAGGAAAAGATGATGGATAAGAAAAATAAAAGGAAAAAAGATGAGAAAGAAAAAAGGCGGTAGGAGAAGGGCAGGTGATATGAGATGTGAGAAAATATACCTGTTGCAATTGATGAGAGCAGTGATGCCATAGTGCAGGGATATGCAATTAGCGGACCTCCAGCTGTTGCAAAACTAAAAGTCCCATCATGCCTCTGCCTCTGGGTGTAATGCTTGTAGCTGTCAGAGTCTCGCTATGTCTCATGGGATTTGTAGTTCTGCAACAGCTGGAGGTCCGCTAATTGCATATCCCTGCCATAGTGCATGTGCTGTGATGAAAAATGATGCGACGGGTCCCATGTGTGGGACATAGAGCTGGGGGAGAGAGAAACCCATGCAGGGAGCGCCGCCATAGACCAATTCCCAACGTCACACTAGCGCATTACCGGGGAGAGGTGCCACCGCCCGGGCAACACTAGCCACCCAGCGAGAGGCACCAAGCAACCAGCCCCCCAATGCACCGGTGAGTGTTAAATGCCTCGCCGGCAATGCAACGTCACGAGGACGCCGCACGTCCGGCGTGCAGAGCGCGACATCGACGCGCAGTGATAGAGCCCCCGCGCCAGAACAAGGCGTAGAGGGAGCCCCACGCAGTGCACGTCGCAGCTCCCGAACGGGACAAGGAGGGGCCAGGTACAGGAAAAGACACAGCCGGAGCCACCAGCACACACAAGCAAAACAAAAACTTTAAATATGGATGAAGGAAAACAAGAATATACCGATTTGTTTTAGATAGGGACTATTAAAAATGATATTATAATAGTCGTGATGATGGAACATTATAGATAAGGTCAACTGCCTAACAGCCACGTGTACTCAAAGCAATATATATTAATGCGACCGTGTGCCTCCATCCCTAATTGTATGAAAAAGGAAAAAATAAATTTCTCTTGTGTTCATGGACGGACACAGCAGCATATTCTTGACATTAGGGTATTAGCCTTCTATCAGGAGAGGACTAGGCAGAAACATGTTAATAATAGGTGGGCGGTCCCTCTGAGTACAACCCTTCTCCCTGCATGCAGCAGCTCAGTTTTTTTCTGCCTAGCATAGGAGAAGGACCTGGCTCCCGGTGGGCCCATTGGTCCTGTGGATTTTTTGCTTTTTTCTACTATTGATCCTGTGATCTACTATCAACTGCCAGCTGGATGTCCTAGATCCTTGTAGTCCCCCCAGTTTTAGCCATCGAGCGTGAGCAGGCCTTTAGCTACGCGCTGGGTCGGCCACAACATGCCCCGTTTGCTCCAGGTGCACTCCGGGGCACACATATGACCGGGCTAATTACTGTCCGTGTCACAGTGTGCCGGGCCGACAGCTACCCCCGTATTACTCGGGTGGTGGATCTGTCCAGAATGCGTCCAGCAGTCCTCGCAGGATGGGTAAGTACAGTTCCCCCTGTTTTGGCAGGATGGAACAGCTGGGCATTCCTGGGGAGGTCGATTAGGGGGTCTCTCAACCTTCCTTTCCTCCTCCCCATGTGCTGTGGTGACTGGGCATGCTGTGTACTGACCTGGGGGGCTCAGTTTTTTTCCTGTGGGCTGGGCTGTGTCTGGGGTCCGCTCTCTGATGGGGTGGGTGCTACTATGTGTGGGGGGGCCTTGGTTTAGGTGCCCAGGTGTTCGCTGCCATTTTCCTTTTCTCTGCTTCTTTTCCAGCATTCGACGGGCGGCCATTTTGGCGGTGACTGGCACTGTTTCTAATGGTATAAGCGGCGGCCATTTTCTTGTGGTCCGCGCGCTTTTGTACACAGGGACGAACGGCGGCCATTTCCTTGTAGCCCACGCGCTGTTACAGGGCTGGTGGCCATTTTCCTGTGGTTTTCACTGAGGTTTTGCCTCTAGTGGTCAAATGGCTCTCAGGGCGACGCGAACAGCCGAAATCACCTCGGATAGAGACTGACATGGTGAACACTTCAGTCATCGAGAGCGGACGGCGGCCGTGCGGTGTCTGGTTCAGGTGGTGAGTGCTCTGGAGGGCCCCCCTCGTTCGTTTTCTGTGACAGCTAGGAGGGGGGACTGTGTACTTGCCTTAGGTCCCTAAGGGTGTCAGGCAAGTGGGTCAGAAGCGGGCGCTTCTTCCCCAGACATCCCTGTATTGGCAACCGGTTCCCCTGTACCTGTGGACGTTATGTCGGCGGTACTGGAGGCTTTTGTTGTCAGGGGGGAAGCGGTGTGTGGGTGCAAAAGAGGGGTAAAAACGCCCCCTCCCCCAACCATCGTCTGGGAAGAGTTTTCTGATTCAGACTCGGGCCTTGCTGTGGCAGGTGTCCCCTGCTCTGACATGTCTGATGATGCGGACCAGGACCTTCGGACAGTGTGGAACTGCTACCTTGCTTGCTTCCGTGTCCGGGTCAGTGCAAAAAAGGTGTTTGTTGGAGCAATAATCACCGCGTGCGGGATCCCCAATAAAATGGAGGCTATGGCGAGGGCATCTATTAAGGTCTCGGTTCCTTCTGGGTCCCACAAGCTGACTCGCACCGCTAGGATGTTTCCCTACCTAGCTTATTTGATAAGTTTTATGTACTAAGGATGGGAACGGCCGCTGCGTTCCAAAAAATCACATAGCAGTCCGTTATCCCTTTGAGGAGGGTTTCCTGGAAAAGGACATATCCCCGATGGGGCCCCCCGGTATCCAGGGAATTGCCATGATTCCGGTGGAAGGGTCCCTGTTTAAGTACCCTTCAGATGGGAGGACCGAGGCGGTGGCCCGATCCTTGTTCATGGTATTGGGGTCAGCATTGCGGCCACTGTTGGCCACGACCCTGGCGTCACTGACGCTTCCTCAACAGGCAATGATTTGCTGCACCGTGATTTGAATAGTAACAGGCTTCCCCGGTCTGCATGATGGCGGACTAGTTGGTGCAGGGCCTTGAGTAGGTCTGCAATGCGGCCTTAGATACAGCTCCCTGGATGTCTGGAACCATCAGTATCTGTGATGGGGCTGTGCCGCATGATTTGACTGAAATGCTGGTCTGCGGACCAGACGTCCAAGAAGGTTCTGACGGTTTTGCTCTTCCGGGGCTAGGAGGCTTTTGGAGCCTCACTGGATGATATTATAAAAAAATGTCGTTTGGGGTGAGAGCACAGTGCTCCCACAATTTCGAAATAGGTAAGGGGCCACGCGGTAGGCCAGGGCCCTCCTTTTTTCCACTCACAAGCATTTTTTTCCGTTCACCGGGCCCGCAGGTAAGCGTTCCCAGGCCGACAAGGTGCCCACTGAGGGATTAAAGTATCCCTGTTCCTCGCAGGCCAAACATGCCTGCAAGCAAATCTGCAATGACATGGAGGTCTTGCCCCCGCCCGACTATGGGGTGGGGGGTCGCCCTCGAGAGTTGCAGCTCGGTGGACCTCCCTACTTCCTGCCAGTGGGTCTGTGGAGTGGTGTCATCGGGGAACAAGATGGAGTTTCTCTCTTGTCCACCAAACAGGTTTTCACTCCAACCTTCATCTCCTTCCGGCCCCAGGTCTTGCCGGGGGCAGTGCAGGACCTGCTGATGCGCAGGGTTATAGTGCCTGTGCCGGCACCAAAGAGGTTCAGGGATTCTACTCCAATCTGTTTGTAGTGGAGTGGATAAAAGACTTGCTTTTAGCTCCATTAAGGGGCAGATGTCAGCCTTGGCTGTTTTCTTTCAGCGACCCTTGACGGCTCATTCCCTGGTGAGTACGTTTGTCCAAGGGGTTCGACATGTGGCCCCTCCGGTTCAATCACTGCTGCCTCTGTTGGATTGAATCTGGTACCCTTTGTGTTTCAGAAACCACCATTTGAAGACATCAGGGAGATTCCCCTGTTGACACTGTCTCGGAAGGTAGCTTTTCGGGTGGCTGTTACCTCTACCAGAAGGGTTTCTGAGTTGGAGGCCTTGTCTTGCAGGTCCCCCTACTTACTCCTCCACAAGGATAAAGCGGTGCTACGCCCGCAGCCTTCGTTTCTTCCTAAGGTATTTTCAGCCTTTTAGCCAAATGAGGACATTGTGCTTTCATCCTTGTGTCCTCGACCGTCGCATCTCGAGAGGTTGCTTGCTTTCCTTGGGCTTGGTGCGAGCTCTACGGGTGTATCTGTCTGTTACGGCTCCGCTTTGGAGGTCTGACCTCCTATTTGTGTCGGTGGTTGGCCCACAGAAGGGTTTTTTTGGTGGATCAGACAGATCCTGATTCAGGCTTATGCCCTGACAGGGTGGGCGCCTTCCTTTCCTGTCACGGCGCATTCAACCAGGGCGATGGGTGCCTCTTGGGCTTTCCGACATCGAGCGCCTGTTTCCCAGGTGTGTACCTGGTCGTCCGTTCACGCTTTCACTGAATTTTTACAAGGTTGATGTGAGTGCATCTTCGGATGCTTACTTCGGCCGCAAGGTTTTGCAGGCGGCTGTTTAAGGTTGCAACTCCTCGTTTGAGGAGCTCTGGTTATGTTGGGGTGAAGTTTGTTTGATTGCTGTTCCCAACCCTCGTTTTTTTTTTACACTGCTTGGGGGACGTCTCTAATGTCAAGAATATGCTGCTGTGTCTGTCCATGAACACAAGAGAAAATAGGATTTTTGTACTCACCGTAAAATCCTTTTCTCTGTAGTTCATGGACGGACACAGCTCCCACCCCTCCTTTTTTATGTTTGTACTGCTTTTTGACGAACTGAGCTGCTGCATGCAGGGAGAGGGGTTGTACTCAGAGGGACCGCCCACCTGGGCGGTACTGTACAGTTTTGATGTTGTATTAACATATTTCTGCCTAGTCCTCTCCTGATAGAAGGCTGATACCCTAATGTCAAGAACATGCCGCTGTGTCCGTCCATGAACTACAGAGAAAAGGATTTTACGGTGAGTACAAAAATCCTATTTTTTGGGACTTTATATGAGGTTACAGGGGCCGTTCAGAGCCCCTCCTCCATCCCAGTTCAATATTTAAAAGGAGGCGGTACTTTTATATGAAGCACACGGAAGCATAATATTAAATTGGATAAAAAACAGCCTTTTATTGGTTCAAAATGTTATATAGTTTTATATTTGAATTTTTTTCGCATCTTGTTATATATCACAATATTCATACATTTCATTAGAACCATATATTGCACATTAATTAACCGCTTGCCGACCGCTTCCTGTACATTTACGTCGGCAGAATGGCACAGATAGGCATATCAACGTACCTGTACGTCCCCTTTAAATGCCTGTCCATGTGGTCGCGCACTCGTGACCCTGCCGCCATCCCTGTGAGTCGGACCGCGGGTCCTGCGGACTCGATCGCCGCGGGGATTTCCGCGATCGTCTCACGGAGGTATAGAGCGGGGAGATGCTTGTGTAAACATTCCAAAAGGAAAAATTTCAGATATTTGCAATTTCATCAAATAGTTAACACATATGTACATGCATAACAGTTGGCACCTATACAAATTAATAATCTAATGGGATATCTCATAGAGGAGATAAAAACAGGGAGATCTAATAAATTAGAAGGAACGTCCATAAGAAATTGATGAGTGTGAACACATATCGGTAGTTATTATTTCTACGCGTTTCGGAGCCTTTTAGCCATTCATCAGGAGAAAAACCATAGTGGTCATCTATGAATAAAAAGACAATCATATTTCAATGATCTAAAAAAGTTGAGAAAGCATGTGGGCAAAAAATAAAATATGTGCAACCCCCCCAACACATATATACCTAGCCCACAAACTTACAGATACATCTGTGCAATAGTGGCGTGGCCATGCGATTAAAGACCAGCCCAGAGCGTCTCATCCGGGAGCTGAGGGAACATAGCAGGGCGACAGCGGCCGACACAGGGAACACCCTGAGAGGTCAAATGTGTAAGGTGACACCAGTGTAAACTGACTGAAGTGACCCCGAACGGGGACCTATGTGATAAAATAAAAACTGAAAAAAAACTGTTGAAGCATATTGATGCATGGTGAATTGGGCAACGTGCAAGGGAAGGGAAGAAAATAAAGGACAACAAAAAAACACAAGGACATGGGAAATAAAGAGAGAAAAGGGGGAAAAGAAAAAAGGGGGAGAAGAAGAAATAAAAAAAGGAAAATGAAAAAGGAAGGGAAAAGAAAAAGGGAAGAAAAAAACAATTCCCAACGTCACACTAGCGCATTACCGGGGAGAGGCGTCACCGCCCCGGCAACACTAGCCACCCAGCGAGAGGCACCAAGCAACCAGCCCCCCGATGCGCCGGTGAGTGTTAAATGCCTCACCGGCAATGCAACGTCACGAAGACGCCGCACGTCCAGTGTGCAGAGCATGACGTTGACGTGCAGTGATAGAGCCCGCGCCAGAACAAGGCGGAGGGAGAGGGGGGCCCACAGTGCGTGTCGCAGCTCCCGAACGGGACAGGGAGGGGCCAGGTACAGGAAAAGACACAGCCGGAGCCACCAGCACACGCATGCAAAACGAAAACAATTTAAATATGGATGAAGGAAAACAAGAACATACTGATTGCTTTAGATAGGGACTATTAAAAATTATATTATAATAGTCGTGATGATGGAACATTATAGATAAGGTCAACTGCCTAACAGCCACTCCAGTGATGGATGTTCTCCAGCGAGGAACAGCACACTGTCCTGCCTCCACCGAAGGCACCCAGCCAATGACACGGCTCCAGCTTGACAGCTCTTATGTAGCTGAGGGCGGTGCCACCCGTCACATGACCCCGTCCCCCTCTGACAAGGGGAAACGTCTGGGTTTTCCAGTGATGTGTACTGTTGACCCCGCCACCCTCTGATGCAACGGGAAACCTGCTGGAGAACATCCGTCGCTGGAGAACATCCATCGCTGGAGAGAGACGGAGGATGGATTTATTGGATTACATCGCTGGAATCTCTTTTTTATTTTTAATAAAGGACTTTTTCCAAGCTGTGTACTGTTGTTTTTAACATTTTGACACTTTTTTTGTGAAATGGTAGGGGGGCAATGTATCCCTTACCAATTCACATAGGGGGTAGCTGGGATCTGGAGGCCTTCCAGATTCCGATAAGCCCCCCGCAGACCCCCACAACCATCAGGCAAGGGTTGTGGGGATGAGGCCCTTGTCCCCATCAACATGGGGACATCCTCCCCATGTTGAGGGCATGTGGCCTGGTACAGTTCAGGAGGTGGGCGCTCTCTCGTTCCCCCCCCTCTTTTCCTGCGGCCGGCCTGCCTGCCTGAAGGGTCTGGTATGGATTTTTGGGGGGAACCCCACGCCATTTTTTTTATTTTGGCGCGGAGTTACCCTTAATATCCATACCAGACCTGAAAGGCCTGTTAATGGAATTTTGGGGGACCCCCACGCACTTTTTACTTTTATTTTTTATTTTTTTTTAAATTTCTGTTTATTCAGGTTTTAGATCATACATACAATAACATCCGGGCCGCCAACATGACAATCACACAACATTGCGGCCTCGCAGGGCCCAAAAAACAAAAGAAAATCAAAGTCATTCCTGACTAACATAGTCATCTAACTACAACCTAACACTCCTACCCCCCTCCCACCTGTCACAGCCCAGTTTCCCAGATGATAATGAGGATCTTAGCCGCTGGTGTCTCACCAGCAAGTCTTATCCGGAGCCAACCAAGCAAGCAAACGCCTCTAATCTTCCTCTATCATACCACACCTGCCACCACCTTCCACCCAGGAGAGTCCCCCACTGGAAAATAATGACACCCCCTGAGTAAGCCTAGACATTAATCGTGTCCGGCCTATCCCACCGTACTATCCGATTTGTACCAGGCCTGCCATACCTTATCGAATTTCTTTCCACACCCCCTAGCCTTGTAAGTAGATTTATAGAAGGGCAACATGGAATTCACCAAAGTCTTCCAAAATGTAGTGTCCGGCGCCCTCGGATCTTTCCATTTAAGCAATATAGCCTTTTTTTGCGTAAAACAACAAAATAGCGAGCAACGTTCTCAAAGCCCTGGTCTGAACCACCTCCTCCACCAGTCCCAACAAGCACACCCTCACAGTTAGAGGGATGGGGATTGTGAGAGGGTCCGATACACAAGATAGGACCTCCTCCCAATATCTTCTGATGTGGGGGCAGTGCCAGAATATGTGATCAGTGTCGGCTGGGGAAAATGCACATCTCCAGCACTCTGCTGAAACCGTCCCAAAAATCTTTGTCAACCTGGCCGGTGTATAATAGCTCCTATGGAGGAATTTAAATTGAATCAGCCTATCTCTGGCTGATACCAGATGCCGAAAGGGTTGATTCCATACCTCATCCCAGTCCTCCCCCTGCAAGTCTGGGACTTCCTCCTCCCATCTACTCCTGCATTTAGTCACTGCCTTACGTGTGGTTTTAAAAAACTCCTTGTAAGATTGGGAAAGGGGTTTTTCCAGATCCTCTTCCGATAACATAGATTCAAGAGTTGAGGGAAGCGATTCCACCTTGCGGTCCCTAAATTGTGACTGATATGCATGCCTAAGTTGTAAGTATCGGAATAGGTATGCATTTTGAGGAATGTCAGAAGGTCATTATATGAGGTTATATCTCTTAATGTCTTAACTCCCTTTACTGCCCAGATCATGGGGTCAGGTAAGTTGTAGAAATGCTGCAGCTTAGGATTCATCCACAGCGGGGTTGAGGGGAGAAGCCCTGAAAACTAGGAGATGCTAATTGGACTGCAGTTTCCCAGACTTTAATTGTGGCCTTCATAGTGGTTGTTACCGGTAGTTCAGATTTAAGGCCTCTGAAGAGTGCCAGGCGCAAACTTTCATATGACCCCAAGTGAGCCGCCTCCAACACCATGGCGGCGTCTCCTTCATCCATAATCAGCCATCTCCGGGCAAACACCATTTGGCCTGCCAAATAGTATTTGTGCCAATCTGGGAGCGCTAGACCCCCTCTATCCCCTGGTTCCTGCAACACCTTAAGCCCAATTCTGGGGGGTTTGGGGGCCCATAGGAAAGAGCTAACTATGCCATCTATTTGTTGGAAATATGATTTTGGAATCCACACTGGTGCATGTCTTAAGAAGTAAAGAATCACCGGGATGACCTTCATTTTGAGTAGACCAATACTGTCTATCAGGGACAGCGGAAGCCTAGTCCACGCCTGTACTTTTTGTTTAAGAAAAGTCAACAGTGGGAGCAAGTTAAGGGACATGTAATCGTTTATATTCGCTGTAACCTTCACCCCCTAATACCAAATGGACGAAACCCATTGCAATGGTAAGTCGGGATCTACCCCGTTCTTTGCCTTGTCATCTAAGGGAAGAATTGAGGACTTGCTCCAGTTTACTTTTAACCCCGAAAACTTGGCAAAGTCATTCAAAATTTCCAGGACAACCTTCAGCGAGTTCCCCGGGTCGTCAAGAAACAGGAGCATGTCATCAGCGTATAATGCTGAGGTTTCGTGAATGGTACCCACTTTAATATCTTGAACCCTCCCGGAGGACCGAAAGGCGATAGCCAGGGGCTCCATAACCAGGGCGAAAAGGGAATGGGGGCAGCCCTATCTGGTACCCCTACTCACCGCAAAAAACTGTGACACCGCCTTTCCCATACGTATAGCCACCCTGGGGTTCTTGTATTGCATGGAAATCCACTTCCTAAATTGCGGTCCAAATCCCATAGCCTCCAAGACCTTACTCATAAATAGCCAGTCAACGGAGTCAAAGGCCTTTTCTATGTCTACAGATACTACAATTCTAGACTCAGAGTCAGAAGAGGGGAGTTGCAAGTGCGTGATTAGTCTCCTGAGATTAGTATCCGTCAATTTACCTGGCATGAACCCAGTCTGGTCTATGTTAACTATTGTCTGGATAACTTTAGCAAGCCTGGTTGCTAACAGTTTGGTTAGGATTTTAAGGTCAGTATTCAGAAGGGCTATAGGACGGTATGAGGCACAGTCAGTTGGGTCCTTCCCTGGTGTTGGCAAAATAATCATGTATGCTTCCATCATAGAATGTTTCAACATTTTCTTTGTAAAAGTCTGCCGGGAAGCTGCCCGGCCCGGGGGCCTTGCTAGGCGGGAAGGCAAACATTGCAGCCTGAATCTCCTTGACCATGATTTTGGCCTCTAACAGGGCACAGTCCTCTTCAGACAGCCGGAGTATAGGCAGTCTCCGAAATACATTGTCCAATTCCTCTGTGTCGTACGGAGGGATGGGAGAATATAAAGAGGAGAAAAGTCCACAAATTCCTGCATGATAAGCGTCGGATCACTGACCAAGGCTCCTCCCTTGTCCTTAATAACTGGAATGTGAGCTATCAGAGGGTAATCCGCCACCAGCATGGCCAGGAGTTTCCCGTTCTTGTCCCCTTCGGCAAAGACCGTATGCATCCTCTGAGACTCCTCCGTTTTTGTCAGCCCCCTGACATGCAGCGACAAATGCCGCCTAGCCTTCAGAAGGGACCCATACGAGGCCCCCGAAGGGAACTCCGCATGGACCCTTGCACAGTCCCTCTCCTCCTGTTGTATACTGTTCAGTTCCTCATTCTAAATGGCACGAACAGTCTTAATGGCCGATATGCATTCCCCCCTGGCAACCGCCTTGAAGGCATCCCAGACTAGCGGGGGCTCTGCCGTGTCAACATTAGAAGTCCAATACTTCTGGATAGCCTCTTCCAGCTGGGCAGCAATCTGCTTGTGCTGCAACCAACTAGGAGATGGACACCATCCCCCCCCCGGACCAAAAGGCCAGGGTGAGAGAGAGAGGATTGTGATCCGACAGACCCCCTGCTAAATATTTAATACTCTCCACATAGGGAATCATAAGATTATTACCAAATGCCAAGTCTATTCTAGCTGAGGAGCCATGGGCCATTGGATTGTGAGAGAAGCATCTATCCGATGGATGCTTCTATCTCCAAAACTCCACCATGCCAGCCACTTGGGCCCAACCCTGCAAATCAGCAGAGCTCGCCCTGTTTGGATTGGAAGAATCCAACGCCGCATCCAGAATGGCGTTAAAGTCTCCCAGCACAACCAGGGGTAAATGTACAAATTGAGCCAGCCGAGTCAACATGTCATACAAAAGTTGAACCTGGAAGGGAGGAGGCAAGTATACATTAATGAGCAATATACGACACTAAAAAATATCTAGTACCACCGCCAGTTATCTGCCTCCTGGGTCCGTGATTACCTGGTGGATCATACACGGAACCGACCTACTTATAAGTATGGAGACTCCCCTCGCAAACATGGAATAAGTGGAGTGAACAGCTCTCTGAATCCACTGTTTGCGCAAAGCCATGACTCTGCTTCCCTCTAAATGAGTTTCCTGTAAGAAGTTTAGATGTGGCTTCAGGTATTGAAAAATTGAGGCCCTTTTGAATTTGTTAATAACCTTCTCTGTCTTTACTGGAGTCAAACAACAGACAGCAGTTACAAGTACATGAGCTGTGACAGTTAAAACATCCCCACCTGCTATTATACCAGAAACAAATCCCCAACTAAAACACAAAAAAGTTCCGGTATGCAGCTTCATCCCAAAAAAACAACAAAATAACATTCGGTGAGTTCCGGTCATAGCAATCAAAAGTTCGGCAGCACTGAGTTGAATCCGCACTTACTCCCAGTGCTCCAGCTCGTAGGAAAATGGAGCATCAAAAGAAATGATAGGGAAAAACCTTGCGATGCCCAGCTTGGAAGGGAGCTTAACCTCCTAGCACAAATAAACTCACAGCCACTGGCGTATGCGTACAGATTGCGTAGCAGAAGGCACTTAGATTGGATAACTGAAAGCCCCCCACAAATCCCTGGTAATGTTGATGAAAAACAGTAAAAGTTAAATGAAAAGTATATTGACAAAAAAGAAAAATGCAAAAATACCAAAATATGGACCGAGGGCGTATGGAAGCCTCACACAGTTAGTAGCTATGCAAACCCCACACGGACACTTCTGAGGAGGGCCCTCCCAAGAAACAGCTCCCGTCTATCCACTTGTCCATGTCCACAACTTCCTCTTACCAGTATGGTGCAGGACCCGGAGACTTGTAGGTGCCTGTGGGCTCCGTCCCATGTGTTCAACTAAGGGCAAACGTGCAGACATGTTCCGTAACACTGCGGTCATACGAAGGTAGGGAAATGCAACAGAAGTACAGGAACAAAGCACAACAGGTGCAACTGTAGATCCAGGTGTGTGGGTCTCTCAGTCTAAGGTGAATCAGGAGAGTTCCTTGTTGAGCCAGTCACTTGCCTCCCCAGGGTCCTCAAAGAATTTCACACTGCCCTTAAATTGGATCCTGAGCTTACTCGGGTAGCATACTATATTGAATCTCCTTGTCCCTCAGACGCTTGCGGACATCATTAAAAGGAACGGCGTTGTTGTTGCGTGGAAGAACATCACCCTGGCATTTTCATACTTGAGCTCCGGCATTTTTCTGGATTGGGCCAAGATCATGTCCCGGTCCCTATAATTTAGGTACCGGACCAGGAAGGGCCTAGGGAAGGCTCCTGGTGGTCTGCGGCCTGTGGGGACCCTATGTGCTCTCTCCACAACATAGGTGGGGGGTAAATCTTTCAGCGATAATAATTGCTTGAATAGGGCCTCAGCAAACAAGACCGGCTTGTCCCCTTCCGCTCCTTCAGGCAGGCCCACCACCCTGATATTGTTCTTTCTCTGCCAGTCCTCGGTGTCATTGGCCCTGCGCTGAAGGGAAAGCACTATGTCTCTTAATTCAGCTTGGCGCGCTTTGCTGAGCCCTGTGAAGACAAGATGGCAGTGGCGGAGTCACTCTCCACTTCCCTCATGGAGCGGGTCTGACGCTGGTCTTTAGCAGCCTTCTGCTGCTTCCTGGATGCCGAGGAATGCATCGCTGTGTTCCGGACACTGTCCCCCAGAAGTTAGTGATAATGAAATTCGGGTATAAACGCTCCTACTCCGCGGATCTTGTCAGGATTAACGGAGCCTCTGAGAGATGCGTGCCATGCCCCCTTTTTATTTTTTTATCTTTCAATGACTTTTCTCTGTATTGCCGGGACCCGACAATTCATTACAGCCGCGAGTAGTTTTAAATGACTTTTTTCCTTCAGAAATTACGTTTTGTGCAGGGACAGTTCTAAACACGGGAAACATGCGCTACTTTACAGGAATACTTTAGACACCCCCCACGTACGAAATTTAAAGGAATATTTCACTTTTATTGTTTCACATTAAGCATTATTAAGATCAATGCTCCCGAAAAAACTTCAGTTTTTAAAACTTTTTTGCATTGATACATGTCCCCTGGGGCAGGACCCAGGTCCCCAAACACTTTTTATGATAATAACTTGCATATTAACCTTTAAAATTAGCACTTTAGATTTCTCCCATAGACTTTTAATGGGTGTTCCGCGGCTTTTCGAATTTTCCGCAAATACCTCAAATTGTTTGCTATTCGGCGAATGGGCGAACAGCCAATGTTCGAGTCACACTCATGTTCGACTCGAACAGATAGCCCATCCCCGTCAGGAACCATAAATCAAACTGAGACAGAAATGCCATAAAAATCACACCTTTTAATGTAATGGTAATAATAGTACAGATCAGTTAACATAGTCAAAACATAAGCCAGGGATTCAAAGCCAAAGCAGGTGGTCAGACAAGCCAGTTATCAGGAAACCAGAGATCAGCATAGTTGGAGACAGAAGAACAGGATCAGGAACCAAAAGGGATGTCAGCCAGGCAGTCTTTTCACAGGAACACAGCAGAGAAACTCCAGATATGTTGACAAGGCGAAGGCAGGAAAGGAATGAACAAGGCAGTTTAAATAGCCAGAAGGGGTGCTGACAATTATCCGACAGCTGAGCACAGAGAATAGAGCTTTTAAGAGCCCAGCCCTGACAGTACCCCTCCTCAACGCCCCCTCCCCCTCAGAGGGGCACCAGGTTTGAGGGGAAAACATCTATGGAAAGCACAGAGGACAGGAGCATGTATGTCCGAGGGTGAGACCCAAGAGCGTTCTTCTGGACCGTACCCTTTACAATGAACAAGGTACTGTATGCGTCCATGGAACCTTTGGGAGTCAATGATCGATTGTATGTCATACTCTTCATGGTTCTCAACCTGAACTGGGTGAGGACATGGTATCGAGGTGGTGAAGTGGTTGCACGCCAAAGGTTTTAAATAAGGAAACATGGAATACATTTTAAATGTGCATGTTAGAAGGCAGGTCTTTTTTTTATCAAACAAAATGTGTTTATTGAGCACAAAAGGTATTTGCACATACATGATTCAGAGCAAAATACAACAGATCTGCCAATTCCAGCATACATAACCGCAACATATTATACAAAGCAGTCGGAAAGAACAATGGCAACCCACTCTCCACTGCAAATAAATAAACATTCCTTTTTCCCCCACACATGCATATGGAAAAGTGAGAATAATAACAGATACTAGAACAATCGGTCATAAACCATATCCAATGGGGCTAGTCCAGGAACATCCAGAAGGAAGGTCTAATGCGTAAGCCACTGGGTTGATCCTATGGAAAGGCCCAATATACCACGGTGCCGGCTTCAGTGAGGGAACACAGAGTCGGAGGTTACGTGAGGACAGCCAGACCCTCTCCCCAACCTGGTAGGAAGGTGCAGGTAGGGGTCAGCATGGAGTCTACCTATCACTAGCACGTCGCAAAGGACTCTTGGATCTGCACCCAAGTGGAATGGAGATCACAGAGATGCTCCTCTAATACAGGAATTCTCTGAGGAACAAATGTGTCAGGCAACATGGATGGTTGGAAACCATAATTCACCATAAACAGACAAATCGGGAAGGTGCATTGACGGTGTTGCGTCAGATATGGCGACCCATCAGAATTGGTAATGGAAGTGACGTTCCGTCGCCGCCATCTTGCTGCACCTTGCACTCCTCCATTATAAGTAGGGATGAGCTTCGAGTCGAACCCATGTTCGACTCAAACATCGCCTGTTCGCTGAATTTCGAACATTATGGGCTGTTCGCGCCAAATTCGAATGGCGCGTCGCGGCCCATAATTCACTGCAGCATCGCAGTGCATTGCTGGCTGATGATTGGTCAAGCATGCACTATGACCCGCATGCTTTGGCCAATCACAGCGCGCAAAAAACGGAGAGCCATAATTGCCCAAAGCCAGGGTGGCTTTGGCCAATTATGTCTCGGGGTTTAGTACACGCCCCACACTATATAAGGCCGCCTCCGTGGCAGCCTTGTGTAGTGTGTTGCGGTGGTTAAAGAGAGAGAGAGACGGTGTCATTTATTTTGAGTTAGATAGAGCAGGCAGGTGAGTCAGTTAGCTGCAGTTACAGTGTGTAGAGGATAAATATGCATCCTAGGTGTTGTATATATATTTACACACTGTATTCAGTTTAGCTTGATCCATTCCTGTTATTCTCTATACTGACCGACAGGCAGGTGATTGTGCTAGCTGCAGTATTTTCATTTAGTGTACTGTGTCCTTTGCACAGTGTGCACCTAAAGGTACCTCAATACAATTAGTGGTGTTCTCATACTAAAACCACAGGCAAGGAGCTGCATTTATTTCATTTAGTGTACTTCTGTCCTTTGCACAGCGTGCACCTAAAGGTACCTGAATACAATTGGTGGTGTTCTCAAACTAATACCACAGGCAGGGAGCTGCAAGTATTTTCAGTTAGTGTACTGTGTCCTCTGCACAGTGTGCACCTAAAACTAACTGAAGACAATTGCTGCTTTTCTCATACTAAACCCACAGCAGGCAGTTGATTGTGCTAGCTGCAGTATAATCACTATAGATCTATATATATACATCCCACCTTTGTGCAGCTACATCTCACGGCAGGCCATTAGTATGTCTGGAAGGCATGTCATTAGTATGTCTGGCAGACAGTCACAAGCAAATAAAAGAGGGCAAGCAGGCTCTGTGTCTAAAGGCAACAGTGCTGGTCGTGGACACGGTACATCCTCATCAGCACGTGGCCGTGGGACACGCTTGTCCTTTTTTTCGGCAGCTGGCCATGTTGAGCCGCAGCATGCCGAAAATTTGGTAGGGTGGATGACCAAGCCGTCCTCATCCTCTCTCACCCAAGCTCAGGGTACTTTGGCAAAGCAGCCTCTTCCCTCGGCTCAATGGCATCAGTCACTCCTTCCCTAGCCCCACCATGTCCTCCTGAGGAGTCTCCCGAACTGTTTGACCACAGTGTTTGGTACATGCTCCAGGAGGATGCCCAGCGTTTTGAAGGCTCAGATGATGGTACCCAGCTAGAGGAAGGCAGTAACGTGAGCCCAAAGAGAGGGGGTGCCCAACAAGGACAGCAATCTGGCAGTCATGTTCCCCCAGCTGCATCATACTGCCAGATTTGCTCCAGTGATGAGGAGGGAGGGGATGATGAGGTCACTGACTCTTTGGGTGCCTGATAGGAGAGAGGAGGAGGCACATCTCCAATGAGGCAGGATGCCCTCCAGGGACTAGCTTAAGGGCAGCCAACCGACTGCATCACACCGCAGTGTTCCGCATGTTCAGGGCGCTGCTGTCTCTGCGCGTTATTCCAAAAGTTCTTTGGTGTGGGCCTTTTTTGAGACGTGTGCAGCAGATCGCACCGTTGCTATTTGCAACATATGTCTGAAGCGTATCTCGCGTGGCCAAAACATGAGCCGCTTGGGCACCACGTGCAGTCCGTTGGCAAGCATACAAAAAAGACCCACAACAAAGCGGCCCTCTCCTTGCTCCTCATCAGCTGGGATCTCCAACCCCACTATACCTTCAGTCCTCTCTGAAACCTGCACTGAGAGGAATGAAGGTGTAGAATTAGGTGTGTCGCAGCCAAGTACTTGCGGGCAATCTGCTATCGGTACACCGACGTCAGATTGTACCAGGCAAATTTACCTCCCAGCCATCCACATGCCCAGCGGTTGCATGCTAGCTTGGCTAAATTTCTAGCACTTCAACTGCTGCCTTTTCAGTTGGTGGACTCTGCCCCCTTCCGTGAGTTTGTGGAATGAGCGGTTCCCTCAGTGGCAGGTTCCCAAACGCCACTTTTTCTCACGGAAGGCGATACTGGCTCTACCGGCATGTGGAAGGCAATGTCTTGGCCTCGCTGGACATGGCGGTCATTGGTAAGGTGCATCTTACCGCTGACTCATGGTCCAGCAGGCATGGACAGGGACGTTACCTATCTTTCACGGCGCATCGGGTGACTCTGCTGGCAGCTAGGAAGGATGCAGGACAAGGTGCAGTAGTGTTGGAGGTTGTTCCACCGCCACGCCTCCAAAATGTTACTACTGGTGATTCTGACACACCTCTCTCCTCCACCCCCTCCTCTTCTTCCTCCATGGCCTCTTCCTGTGCTTTGTCCTCGGAACCAGCAGTGCTCCGTAGACGTTCAAGGGGCTATGCAAGTACACAGGCAAAAAGATGCCATGCGGTGCTTGAGCCAGGGATCGACTGGCCATAGGGACTACCTTGAGTTTTCCGGTGGGCCGATAGCTCAGTGGGCCGTTTAAAAAATATATATATATATTTATTTTTTGTGGGCCGTTTTTTTTATGCAGTTCGGCGGCAGCGGGAGCGTGGCAGCAAACATCGGCGGGGATTTGGGGAAGGTGGCCAGCGGGGATGGCAGTTGGATGTAAAATTCCAGGGAGGGAAAAGAGCTCCACCCCCTCCCTGACCACTGAAGAGGCGAACAGTAGCGAGCGCGGCCACCCCGGCGCTCCCAGAACCTCGATTCCTCCACCTCCTCTGCGCCAGGAACCATGCGGCCTGGGCCGGAGGGCAGGCTGACTGGGAGCCCGGAGGAAGAGAACATGCGCCACTGTAAGGAGCAGAGCAGCGAGAGCACCCCCCGGATCAAGAGGGAGACTCGCCGCTGCTGGTCATCAGGTACCTGGCATCCTACACAAACATGCCAGAACACTGAGACAGCGGGGAGGTGAGCAGAGGAGGGACTGCAGAAAGGGACAGTGCTATGTGGTCTGTCTCAGCCCTCCCCTCTGTCTCTCAGTCCCCCCCTCTGTCTCTCAGTCCCCCCTCTTTCAGCCCCCTCCTCTGTCTCTCAGACCCCCCTCTGTCTCTCAGACCCCTCCTCTGTCTCTCAGACCCCTCCTCTGTCTCTCAGACCCCCCTCTGTCTCTCAAACCCCCCTTCTGTCTCTCAGACCCCTCCTCTGTCTCTCAGCTCTCCTCCTCTGTCTCTCAGCTCACCTTCTGCCTCTAAGACCCCCCCTCTGTCTCTCAGTCCCCCCCTCTTTTAGCCCCCTCCTCTGTCTCTCAGCCCCTCTGTCTCTCAGACCGCTCCTCTGTCTCTCAGACCCCCCACTGTCTCTCAGACCCCCCACTGTCTCTCAGACCCCCCACTGTCTCTCAGCTCCCCCACTGTCTCTCAGCTCCCCCACTGTCTCTCAGCTCCCCCTCTGTCTTTCAGCTGCCCCTCTGTCTCTCAGCTCCCCTTTTGCCTCTCAAACCCCTCCTCTGTCTCTCAGAACCCTCCTCTGTATCTCAGACCCCCCTCTGTCTCTCAGTCCCCCCTCTTTTAGCCCCCTCCTCTGTCTCTCAGCCCCCTCTGTCTCTCAGACCCCCCTTCTGTCTCTCAGACCCTCCTCTGTCTCTCAGACCCCTCCTCTGTCTCTCAGACCCCTCTTCTGTCTCTCAGCTCTCCTCCTCTATCTCTCAGCTCTCCTCCTCTATCTCTCAGCTCTCCTCCTCTGTCTCTCAGTTCCCCCACTGTCTCTCAGCTCCCCCACTGTCTCTCAGCTCCCCCTCTTTTTCTCAGCTCCCCCTCTTTTTCTCAGCTCCCCCTCTTTTTCTCAGCTCCCCTCTGTTTCTCAACTCCCCCTCTGTCTCTCAGACCCCCCTCTGTCTCTCAGACCCCTCCTCTGTCTCTCAGACCCCTCTTCTGTCTCTCAGACCCCTCCTCTATCTCTCAGCTCTCCCCCTCTGTCTCTCAGCTCTTCCTCTGTCTCTTAGACCCCCCTCTGTCTCTCAGAACCCCCTCTGTCTCTCAGTTCCCGTGTCTCTCAGTCCCCCCTCTTTTAGCCCCTCCTCTATATCTCAGCTCCCCTCTGTCTCTCAGACCCCCTTGTCTCTCAGACCCCTCCTCTGTCTCTCAGACCCCTCCTCTGTCTTTCAGACCCCTCCTCTGTCTCTCAGACCCCTCTTCTGTCTCTCAGCTCTCCTTCTGTCGCTCAGCTCTCCTCCTCTATCTCTCAGCTCCCCCACTGTCTCTCAGCTCCCCCTCTGTCTCTCAGCTCCCCCTCTGTCTCTCAGCTCCCCTTCTGCCTCTCAGACCCCTCCTCTATCTCTCAGCCCCCTCCTCTATCTCTCCCCCTCTGTCTCTCAGCTCCCTTCCTCTGTCTCTCAGATCCCCCTGTCTCTCAGCTCTTCCTCTGTCTCTCAGACCCCCTGTCTCTCAGACCCCCTCTGTCTCTCAGACCCCCTCTGTCTCTCATCCCCTCCCTCTGTCTCTCAGTTCCCGTGTCTCTCAGTCCCCCCTCTTTTAGCCCCTCCTCTGTATCTCAGCTCCCCTCTGTCTCTCAGACCCCCCTGTCTCTCAGACCCCCCTCTGTCTCTCAGCTCTCCTCCTCTGCCTCTCAGCTCCCCCTCTGTCTCTCAGCTCCTGCCTCTGTCTCTCAGTTCCCCCCTCTGTCTCTCAGCTCCCCCCTTTGTCTCTCAGCTCCCCCTCTGTCTCTCAGCTCCCCCTCTGTCTCTCAGCTCCCCCTCTCTGTCTCTCAGCCCCCTCTCTGTCTCTCAGCCCCCTCTCTGTCTCTCAGCCCCCTCTCTGTCTCTCAGCTCCCCCTCTGTCTCTCAGCTCCCCCTCTGTCTCTCAGCTCCCCCTCTGTCTCTCAGACCCCCCTCTGTCTCTCAGTCCCCCCTCTGTCTCTCAGTCCCCCCTCTGTCTTTCAGTTCCTGTGTCTCTCAGTCCCCCCTCTTTTAGCCCCTCCCCTGTCTCTCAGCTCCCCTCTGTCTCTCAGACCCCTCCTCTGTCTCTCAGCTCTCCTCCTCTGTCTCTCAGCTCTCCTCCTTTATCTCTCAGCTCTCCTTCTCTGTCTCTCAGCTTCCCCACTGTCTCTTAGCTACCCCTCTGTCTCTCAGCTCACCTTCTGCCTCTAAGACCCCCCTCTGTCTCTCAGTCCCCCCTCTTTTAGCCCCCTCCTCTGTCTCTCAGCCCCCTCCTCTGTCTCTCAGCCCCCTCCTCTGTCTCTCAGCCCCCTCCTCTGTCTCTCAGCCCCCTCCTCTATCTCTCAGCTCTCCCCCTCTGTCTCTCAGCCCCCTCCTCTGTCTCTCAGCCCCCTCCTCTATCTCTCAGCTCTCCCCTCTGTCTCTCAGTCCCCCCTCTTTTAGCCCCTCTATATCTCAGCTCCCCTCTGTCTCTCAGCTCCCCCTCTGTCTCTCGGACACCCCTTCTGTCTCTCAGACCCCTCCTCTGTCTCTCAGACCCCTCCTCTGTCTCTCAGACCCCTCCTCTGTCTCTCAGACCCCTCCTCTGTCTCTCAGACCCCTCCTCTGTCTCTCAGCTCTCCTCCTCTGTCTCTCATCTACCCCTCTGTCTCTCAGCTCCCCCTGTCTGTGAGCCCCCTGTCTCTCAGCTCCCCACTCTTTCTCTCAGTTCCCGTGTCTCTCAGTCCCCCCTCTTTTAGCCCCTCCTCTATATCTCAGCTCCCCTCTGTCTCTCAGACCCCCCTCTGTCTCTCAGACCCCCCTTGTCTCTCAGACCCCCCTTGTCTCTCAGACCACCCTTGTCTCTCAGACCCCCCTGTCTCTCAGACCCCCTTCTGTCTCTCAGACACCCCTTCTGTCTCTCAGACACCCCTTCTGTCTCTCAGACACCCCTTCTGTCTCTCAGACCCCTCCTCTGTCTCTCAGACCCCTCCTCTGCCTCTCAGCTCCCGCCTCTGTCTCTCAGCTCCCGCCTCTGTCTCTCAGCTCCCGCCTCTGTCTCTCAGCTCCCGCCTCTGTCTCTCAGCTCCCCCTCTGTCTCTCAGCTCCCCCTCTGTCTCTCAGCTCCCCCTCTGTCTCTCAGCTCCCCCTCTGTCTCTCAGCTCCCCCTCTGTCTCTCAGACCCCTCCTCTGTCTCTCAGACCCCTCCTCTGTCTCTCAGACCCCTCTTCTGTCTCTCAGCTCTCCTCCTGTCTCTCAGCTCTCCTCCTGTCTCTCAGCTCCCCCTCTGTCTCTCAGCTCCCCCTCTGTCTCTCAGACCCCCCTCTGTCTCTCAGACCCCTCCTCTGTCTCTCAGACCCCTCCTCTATCTCTCAGCTCTCCCCCTCTGTCTCTCAGCTCCCTTCCTCTGTCTCTCAGCCCCCCTCTGTCTCTTAGACCCCCCTCTGTCTCTCAGACCCCCCTCTGTCTCAGTTCCCGTGTCTCTCAGTCCCCCCTCTTTTAGCCCCTCCTCTATATCTCAGCTCCCCTCTGTCTCTCAGACCCCCCTTGTCTCTCAGACCCCTCCTCTGTCTCTCAGACCCCTCCTCTGTCTTTCAGACCCCTCCTCTGTCTCTCAGACCCCTCTTCTGTCTCTCAGCTCTCCTCCTCTGTCTCTCAGCTCCCCCACTGTCTCTCAGCTCCCCCTCTGTCTCTCAGCTCCCCCTCTGTCTCTCAGCTCCCCTTCTGCCTCTCAGACCCCTCCTCTGTCTCTCAGCCCCCTCCTCTATCTCTCCCCCTCTGTCTCTCAGCTCCCTTCCTCTGTCTCTCAGACCCCCTCTGTCTCTCATCCCCTCCCTCTGTCTCTCAGTTCCTGTGTCTCTCAGTCCCCCCTCTTTTAGCCCCTCCTCTGTATCTCAGCTCCCCTCTGTCTCTCAGACCCCCCCTGTCTCTCAGACCCCCCTCTGTCTCTCAGCTCTCCTCCTCTGCCTCTCAGCTCCCGCCTCTGTCTCTCAGCTCCCGCCTCTGTCTCTCAGCTCCCGCCTCTGTCTCTCAGCTCCCGCCTCTGTCTCTCAGCTCCCCCCTCTGTCTCTCAGCTCCCCCCTCTGTCTCTCAGCTCCCCCCTCTGTCTCAGCTCCCCCCTCTGTCTCTCAGCTCCCCCCTCTGTCTCTCAGCCCCCCTCTCTGTCTCTCAGCCCCCCTCTCTGTCTCTCAGCCCCCCTCTCTGTCTCTCAGCTCCCCCCTTTGTCTCTCAGCTCCCCCCTTTGTCTCTCAGCTCCCCCCTCTGTCTCTCAGCTCCCCCTCTGTCTCTCAGACCCCCCCCCTCTGTCTTTCAGTTCCTGTGTCTCTCAGTCCCCCCTCTTTTAGCCCCTCCTCTGTCTCTCAGACCCTCCTCTGTCTCTCAGACCCTCCTCTGTCTCTCAGACCCCTCCTCTGTCTCTCAGACCCCTCCTCTGTCTCAGCTCTCCTCCTCTGTCTCTCAGCTCTCCTCTGTCTCTCAGCTCTCCTCCTCTATCTCTCAGCTTCCCCACTGTCTCTCAGCTCCCCCTCTGTCTCTCAGCTCACCTTCTGCCTCTAAGACCCCCCTCTGTCTCTCAGTCCCCCCCTCTTTTAGCCCCCTCCTCTGTCTCTCAGCCCCCTCTGTCTCTCAGACCCCTCCTCTGTCTCTCAGCCCCCTCCTCTATCTCTCAGCTCTCCCCCTCTGTCTCTCAGTTCCCATGTCTCTCAGTCCCCCCTCTTTTAGCCCCTCTATATCTCAGCTCCCCTCTGTCTCTCAGACCCCCCCCTGTCTCTCAGACCCCCCTCTGTCTCTCAGCTCCCCCTCTGTCTCTCAGACACCCCTTCTGTCTCTCAGACCCCTCCTCTGTCTCTCAGACCCCTCCTCTGTCTCTCAGACCCCTCCTCTGTCTCTCAGACCCCTCCTCTGTCTCAGACCCCTCTTCTGTCTCTCAGCTCTCCTCCTCTATCTCTCAGCTCCCCCTCTGTCTCTCAGCTCCCCCTCTGTCTCTCAGCTCTGTCTCTCAGCTCCCTTCCTCTGTCTCTCAGCCCCCCTCTGTCTCTCAGACCCCTCTTCTGTCTCTCAGCTCTCCTCCTCTATCTCTCCGCTCTCCTCCTGTCTCTCAGCTCTCCTCCTCTGTCTCTCAGCTCCCCCACTGTCTCTCAGCTCCCCCACTGTCTCTCAGCTCCCCCACTGTCTCTCAGCTCCCCCTCTGTTTCTCAGCTCCCCCTCTGTCTCTCAGCTCCCCCTCTGTCTCTCAGACCCCCTCTGTCTCTCAGACCCCTCCTCTGTCTCTCAGACCCCTCCTCTGTCTCTCAGACCCCTCCTCTATCTCTCAGCTCTCCCCCTCTGTCTCTCAGCTCCCTTCCTCTGTCTCTCAGCCCCCTTCTGTCTCTCAGACCCCCCTCTGTCTCTCAGTTCCTGTGTCTCTCAGTCCCCCCTCTTTTAGCCCCTCATCTATATCTCAGCTCCCCCTCTGTCTCTCAGCTCCCCCTCTGTCTCTCAGCTCCCCCTCTGTCTCTCAGCTCCCCTTCTGCCTCTCAGACCCCTCCTCTGTCTCTCAGCCCCCTCCTCTATCTCTCCCCCTCTGTCTCTCAGCTCCCTTCCTCTGTCTCTCAGACCCCCTCTGTCTCTCATCCCCTCCCTCTGTCTCTCAGTTCCTGTGTCTCTCAGTCCCCCCTCTTTTAGCCCCTCCTCTGTATCTCAGCTCCCCTCTGTCTCTCAGCTCCCCTCTGTCTCTCAGACCCCCCCTGTCTCTCAGACCCCCCTCTGTCTCTCAGCTCCCGCCTCTGTCTCTCAGCTCCCGCCTCTGTCTCTCAGCTCCCCCCTCTGTCTCTCAGCTCCCCCCTCTGTCTCTCAGCTCCCCCCTCTGTCTCTCAGCTCCCCCCTCTGTCTCTCAGCTCCCCCTCTGTCTCTCAGCCCCCTCTCTGTCTCTCAGCTCCCCCCTTTGTCTCTCAGCTCCCCCTTTGTCTCTCAGCTCCCCCCTCTGTCTCTCAGCTCCCCCTCTGTCTCTCAGCTCCCCCTCTGTCTCTCAGCTCCCCCTCTGTCTCTCAGCTCCCCCTCTGTCTCTCAGACCCCCCTCTGTCTCTCAGTCCCCCCTCTGTCTTTCAGTTCCTGTGTCTCTCAGTCCCCCCTCTTTTAGCCCCTCCTCTGTCTCTCAGACCCTCCTCTGTCTCTCAGCTCTCCTCCTCTGTCTCTCAGCTCTCCTCCTCTGTCTCTCAGCTTCCCCACTGTCTCCTAGCTCCCCCTCTGTCTCTCAGCTCACCTTCTGCCTCTAAGACCCCCCTCTGTCTCTCAGTCCCCCCCTCTTTTAGCCCCCTCCTCTGTCTCTCAGCCCCCTCTGTCTCTCAGACCCCTCCTCTATCTCTCAGCTCTCCCCCTGTCTCTCAGCTCTTCCTCTGTCTCTCAGACCCCCCTGTCTCTCAGACCCCCTCTGTCTCTCATCCCCTCCCTCTGTCTCTCAGTTCCCATGTCTCTCAGTCCCCCCTCTTTTAGCCCCTCTATATCTCAGCTCCCCTCTGTCTCTCAGACCCCCCTTGTCTCTCAGACCCCCCCTGTCTCTCAGCTCCCCTTCTGTCTCTCAGCTCCCCTTCTGTCTCTCAGACACCCCTTCTGTCTCTCAGACCCCTCCTCTGTCTCTCAGACCCCTCCTCTGTCTCAGACCCCTCTTCTGTCTCTCAGCTCCCCCTCTGTCTCTCAGCTCCCCCTCTGTCTCTCAGCTCCCCCTCTGTCTCTCAGCTCCCCCTCTGTCTCTCAGCTCCCCTCTGTCTCTCAGACCCTCCTCTGTCTCTCAGACCCCTCCTCTGTCTCAGACCCCTCCTCTATCTCTCAGCTCTCCCCCTCTGTCTCTCAGCTCCCTTCCTCTGTCTCTCAGACCCCCTCTGTCTCTCAGACCCCTCCTCTGTCTCTCAGCTCTCCTCCTCTGTCTCTCAGCTCCCCCACTGTCTCTCAGCTCCCCCACTGTCTCTCAGCTCCCCCTCTGTCTCTCAGCTCCCCCTCTGTCTCTCAGCTCCCCCTCTGTCTCTCAGCTCCCCCTCTGTCTCTCAGACCCCCTCTGTCTCTCAGACCCCTCCTCTGTCTCTCAGACCCCTCCTCTATCTCTCAGCTCTCCCCCTCTGTCTCTCAGCTCCCTTCTGTCTCTCAGACCCCCCTCTGTCTCTCAGTTCCTGTGTCTCTCAGTCCCCCCTCTTTTAGCCCCTCCTCTATATCTCAGCTCCCCCTCTGTCTCTCAGCTCCCCCTCTGTCTCTCAGCTCCCCCTCTGTCTCTCAGCTCCCCTTCTGCCTCTCAGACCCCTCCTCTGTCTCTCAGCCCCCTCCTCTATCTCTCCCCCTCTGTCTCTCAGCTCCCTTCCTCTGTCTCTCAGACCCCCTCTGTCTCTCATCCCCTCCCTCTGTCTCTCAGTTTCTGTGTCTCTCAGTCCCCCCTCTTTTAGCCCCTCCTCTGTATCTCAGCTCCCCTCTGTCTCTCAGACCCCCCCTGTCTCTCAGACCCCCCTCTGTCTCTCAGCTCTCCTCCTCTGCCTCTCAGCTCCCGCCTCTGTCTCTCAGCTCCCGCCTCTGTCTCTCAGCTCCCGCCTCTGTCTCTCAGCTCCCGCCTCTGTCTCTCAGCTCCCCCCTCTGTCTCTCAGCTCCCCCCTCTGTCTCTCAGCTCCCCCCTCTGTCTCTCAGCTCTCCCCCTGTCTCTCAGCTCTTCCTCTGTCTCTCAGACCCCCCTGTCTCTCAGACCCCCTCTGTCTCTCATCCCCTCCCTCTGTCTCTCAGTTCCCATGTCTCTCAGTCCCCCCTCTTTTAGCCCCTCTATATCTCAGCTCCCCTCTGTCTCTCAGACCCCCCTTGTCTCTCAGACCCCCCTTGTCTCTCAGACCCCCCCTGTCTCTAAGCTCCCCTTCTGTCTCTCAGCTCCCCTTCTGTCTCTCAGACACCCCTTCTGTCTCTCAGACCCCTCCTCTGTCTCTCAGACCCCTCCTCTGTCTCAGACACCTCTTCTGTCTCTCAGCTCTCCCCCTCTGTCTCTCAGCTCCCCCTCTGTCTCTCAGCTCCCCCTCTGTCTCTCAGCTCCCCCTCTGTCTCTCAGCTCCCCCTCTGTCTCTCAGCTCCCCTCTGTCTCTCAGACCCTCCTCTGTCTCTCAGACCCCTCCTCTGTCTCAGACCCCTCCTCTATCTCTCAGCTCTCCCCCTCTGTCTCTCAGCTCCCTTCCTCTGTCTCTCAGCCCCCCTCTGTCTCTCAGACCCCTCTTCTGTCTCTCAGCTCTCCTCCTCTCCTCCTCTATCTCTCCACTCTCCTCCTGTCTCTCAGCTCTCCTCCTCTGTCTCTCAGCTCCCCCACTGTCTCTCAGCTCCCCCACTGTCTCTCAGACCCCTCCTCTGTCTCTCAGACCCCTCCTCTGTCTCTCAGACCCCTCCTCTGTCTCTCAGACCCCTCCTCTGTCTCTCAGACCCCTCCTCTGTCTCTCAGCTCTCCCCCTCTGTCTCTCAGCTCTCCCCCTCTGTCTCTCAGCTCCCTTCCTCTGTCTCTCAGCTCCCTTCCTCTGTCTCTCAGCCCCCCTCTGTCTCTCAGCCCCCCTCTGTCTCTCAGCCCCCCTCTGTCTCTCAGACCCCCCTCTGTCTCTCAGTTCCCGTGTCTCTCAGTCCCCCCTCTTTTAGCCCCTCCTCTATATCTCAGCTCCCCCCCTTGTCTCTCAGACCCCTCCTCTGTCTCTCAGACCCCTCCTCTGTCTCTCAGACCCCTCTTCTGTCTCTCAGCTCTCCTGTCGCTCAGCTCTCCTCCTCTATCTCTCAGCTCTGCTCTGTCTCTCAGCTCCCCCCTCTGTCTCTCAGCTCCCCCCTCTGTCTCTCAGCTCCCCCCTCTGTCTCTCAGCTCCCCCCTCTGTCTCTCAGCTCCCCCTCTGTCTCTCAGCTCCCCCCTCTGTCTCTCAGCTCCCCCTCTGTCTTTCAGACCCCTCCACTGTCTCTCAGACCCTTCCTCTGTCTCTCAGCTCCCCCTCTGTCTCTCAGCCCCCCCCCTCTGTCTCTCAGCCCCCCTTTGTCTCTCAGCTCCCCCCTTTGTCTCTCAGCTCACCCCTCTGTCCCTCAGCCCCCCCCCCCCTCTGTCTCTCAGCCCCCCTTTGTCTCTCAGCTCCCCCCTTTGTCTCTCAGCTCCCCCCTCTGTCCCTCAGCTCCCCCCTTTATCTCTCAGCTCCCTCTGTCTCTCAGCTCCCCCTCTGTCTCTCAGCTCCCCCTCTGTCTCTCAGCTCCCCCTCTGTCTCTCAGATCCCCCTCTGTCTCTCAGCTCCCCCTCTGTCTCTCAGACCCCCCTCTGTCTTTCAGTTCCCGTGTCTCTCAGTCCCCCCTCTTTTAGCCCCTCCTCTGTCTCTCAGCTCCCCTCTATCTTTCAGACCCTCCTCTGTCTCTCAGACCCCTCCTCTGTCTCTCAGACACCTCCTCTGTCTCTCAGCTCTGCCCTCTGTCTCTCAGCACCCTCCTCTATCTCTCAGCTCCCCCACTGTCTCTCAGCTCCCCCCTCTGCCTCTCAGCTCCCGCCTCTGTCTCTCAGCTCCCGCCTCTGTCTCTCAGCTCCCGCCTCTGTCTCTCAGCTCCCGCCTCTGTCTCTCAGCTCCCGCCTCTGTCTCTCAGCTCCCGCCTCTGTCTCTCAGCTCCCGCCTCTGTCTCTCAGCTCCCCCTTTGTCTCTCAGCTCCCCCCTTTGTCTCTCAGCTCCCCCCTTTGTCTCTCAGCTCCCCCCTCTGTCTCTCAGCTCCCCCTCTGTCTCTCAGACCCCCCTCTGTCTCTCAGTCCCCCCTCTGTCTTTCAGTTCCTGTGTCTCTCAGTCCCCCCTCTTTTAGCCCCTCCTCTGTCTCTCAGACCCCTCCTCTGTCTCTCAGCTCTCCTCTGTCTCTCAGCTCTCCTCCTCTGTCTCTCAGCTCTCCTCCTCTGTCTCTCAGCTCTCCTCCTCTATCTCTCAGCTCTCCTCCTCTGTCTCTCAGCTTCCCCACTGTCTCTTAGCTCCCCCTCTGTCTCTCAGCTCACCTTCTGCCTCTAAGACCCCCCTCTGTCTCTCAGTCCCCCCCTCTTTTAGCACCCTCCTCTGTCTCTCAGCCCCCTCTGTCTCTCAGCCCCCTCCTCTATCTCTCAGCTCTCCCCCTCTGTCTCTCAGTTCCCATGTCTCTCAGTCCCCCCTCTTTTAGCCCCTCCTCTATATCTCAGCTCCCCTCTGTCTCTCAGGCCCCCTTGTCTCTCAGACCCCCCCTGTCTCTCAGGCCCCCTTGTCTCTCAGACCCCCCCTGTCTCTCAGACCCCCCCTGTCTCTCAGACCCCCCTCTGTCTCTCAGCTCCCCTTCTGTCTCTCAGACCCCTCCTCTGTCTCTCAGACCCCTCCTCTGTCTCTCAGACCCCTCCTCTGTCTCTCAGACCCCTCCTCTGTCTCTCAGACCCCTCCTCTGTCTCTCAGACCCCTCCTCTGTCTCAGACCCCTCTTCTGTCTCTCAGCTCCCCCTCTGTCTCTCAGCTCCCCCTCTGTCTCTCAGCTCCCCCTCTGTCTCTCAGCTCCCCTCTGTCTCTCAGACCCTCCTCTGTCTCTCAGACCCCTCCTCTGTCTCTCAGACCCCTCCTCTATCTCTCAGCTCTCCCCCTCTGTCTCTCAGCTCCCTTCCTCTGTCTCTCAGACCCCTATTCTGTCTCTCAGCTCTCCTCCTCTATCTCTCAGCTCTCCTGTCTCTCAGCTCTCCCCCACTGTCTCTCAGCTCCCCCACTGTCTCTCAGCTCCCCCACTGTCTCAGCTCCCCCACTGTCTCTCAGCTCCCCCTCTGTCTCTCAGACCCCTCCTCTGTCTCTCAGACCCCTCCTCTGTCTCTCAGACCCCTCCTCTGTCTCTCAGACCCCTCCTCTGTCTCTTAGACCCCCCTCTGTCTCTCAGACCCCCCTCTGTCTCTCAGTTCCCGTGTCTCTCAGTCCCTCCTCTATATCTCAGCTCCCCTCTGTCTCTCAGACCCCCCTTGTCTCTCAGACCCCTCCTCTGTCTCTCAGACCCCTCCTCTGTCTTTCAGACCCCTCCTCTGTCTCTCAGACCCCTCTTCTGTCTCTCAGCTCTCCTGTCGCTCAGCTCTCCTCCTCTATCTCTCAGCTCTCCCTCTGTCTCTCAGCTCCCCCTCTGTCTCTCAGCTCCCCCTCTGTCTCTCAGCTCCCCCTCTGTCTCTCAGCTCCCCTTCTGCCTCTCAGACCCCTCCTCTGTCTCTCAGCCCCCTCCTCTATCTCTCCCCCTCTGTCTCTCAGCTCCCTTCCTCTGTCTCTCAGATCCCTCTGTCTCTCAGCTCTTCCTCTGTCTCTCAGACCCCCCTGTCTCTCAGACCCCCCTGTCTCTCAGACCCCCTCTGTCTCTCATCCCCTCCCTCTGTCTCTCAGTTCCCGTGTCTCTCAGTCCCCCCTCTTTTAGCCCCTCCTCTGTATCTCAGCTCCCCTCTGTCTCTCAGACCCCCCTGTCTCTCAGACCCCCCTCTGCCTCTCAGCTCCCCCTCTGTCTCTCAGCTCCTCCCTCTGTCTCTCAGCTCCCGCCTCTGTCTCTCAGTTCCCCCCTCTGTCTCTCAGTTCCCCCCTCTGTCTCTCAGTTCCCCCCTCTGTCTCTCAGTTCCCCCCTCTGTCTCTCAGCTCCCCCTCTGTCTCTCAGCTCCCCCCTCTGTCTCTCAGCCCCCCTCTCTGTCTCTCAGCCCCCCTCTCTGTCTCTCAGCCCCCCTCTCTGTCTCTCAGCTCCCCCTCTGTCTCTCAGACCCCCCTCTGTCTCTCAGTCCCCCCTCTGTCTTTCAGTTCCTGTGTCTCTCAGTCCCCCCTCTTTTAGCCCCTCCTCTGTCTCTCAGCTCTCCTCCTCTGTCTCTCAGCTCTCCTCTGTCTCTCAGCTCTCCTCCTCTATCTCTCAGCTCTCCTTCTCTGTCTCTCAGCTTCCCCACTGTCTCTTAGCTCCCCCTCTGTCTCTCAGCTCACCTTCTGCCTCTAAGACCCCCCTCTGTCTTTCAGTCCCCCCTCTTTTAGCCCCCTCCTCTGTCTCTCAGACCCCTCCTCTGTCTCTCAGACCCCTCCTCTGTCTCTCAGACCCCTCCTCTGTCTCTCAGACCCCTCCTCTATCTCTCAGCTCTCCCCCTCTGTCTCTCAGTTCCCGTGTCTCTCAGTCCCCCCTCTTTTAGCCCCTCTATATCTCAGCTCCCCTCTGTCTCTCAGACCCCCCCTGTCTCTCAGACCCCCCTCTGTCTCTCAGCTCCCCCTTCTGTCTCTCAGCTCCCCCTTCTGTCTCTCAGACCCCCCTTCTGTCTCTCAGACCCCCCTTCTGTCTCTCAGACCCCTCTTCTGTCTCTCAGCTCTCCTCCTCTATCTCTCAGCTCTCCTCCTCTATCTCTCAGCTCTCCTCCTCTATCTCTCAGCTCTCCTCTGTCTCTCAGCTCCCCCTCTGTCTCTCAGCTCCCCCTCTGTCTCTCAGCTCCCCCTCTGTCTCTCAGCTCCCCCTCTGTCTCTCAGCTCCCCCTCTGTCTCTCAGCTCCCCCTCTGTCTCTCAGCTCCCCCTCTGTCTGTCAGCTCCCCCTCTGTCTCTCAGCTCCCCTTCTGCCTCTCAGACCCCTCCTCTGTCTCTCAGCCCCCTCCTCTATCTCTCCCCCTCTGTCTCTCAGCTCCCTTCCTCTGTCTCTCAGATCCCCCTGTCTCTCAGCTCTTCCTCTGTCTCTCAGACCCCCCTGTCTCTCAGACCCCCTCTGTCTCTCATCCCCTCCCTCTGTCATTCAGTTCCCGTGTCTCTCAGTCCCCCCTCTTTTAGCCCCTCCTCTGTATCTCAGACCCCCCTCTGTCTCTCGGCTATCCTCCTCTGTCTCTCAGCTCTCCTCCTCTGCCTCTCAGCTCCCCCCTCTGTCTCTCAGCTCCCCCCTCTGTCTCTCAGCTCCCCCCTCTGTCTCTCAGCTCCCCGTCTGTCTCTCAGACCCCCCTCTGTCTCTCAGTCCCCCCTCTGTCTTTCAGTTCCTGTGTCTCTCAGTCCCCCCTCTTTTAGCCCCTCCTCTGTCTCTCAGACCCTCCTCTGTCTCTCAGACCCTCCTCTGTCTCTCAGACCCTCCTCTGTCTCTCAGCTCTCCTCCTCTGTCTCTCAGCTCTCCTCCTCTGTCTCTCAGCTCTCCTCCTCTGTCTCTCAGCTCTCCTCCTCTATCTCTCAGCTCTCCTCCTCTGTCTCTCAGCTTCCCCACTGTCTCTTAGCTCCCCCTCTGTCTCTCAGCTCACCTTCTGCCTCTAAGACCCCCCCCTGTCTTTCATTCCCCCCCTCTTTTAGCCCCCTCCTCTGTCTCTCAGTCCCCTCCTCTGTCTCTCAGACCCCTCCTCTATCTCTCAGCTCTCCCCCTCTGTCTCTCAGTTCCCGTGTCTCTCAGTCCCCCCTCTTTTAGCCCCTCCTCTATATCTCAGCTCCCCTCTGTCTCTCAGACCCAACCTGTCTCTCAGCTCCCCCTTCTGTCTCTCAGACCCCCCTTCTGTCTCTCAGACCCCCCTTCTGTCTCTCAGACCCCTCCTCTGTCTCTCAGACCCCTCCTCTGTCTCTCAGACCCCTCTTCTGTCTCTCAGCTCTACTCCTCTATCTCTCAGCTCTCCTCTGTCTCTCAGCTCCCCCACTGTCTCTCAGCTCCCCCTCTGTCTCTCAGCTCCCCCTCTGTCTCTCAGCTCCCCCTCTGTCTCTCAGCTCCCCCTCTGTCTCT
This sequence comes from Rana muscosa, assembly GCA_029206835.1. Taxonomy (NCBI): domain Eukaryota; kingdom Metazoa; phylum Chordata; class Amphibia; order Anura; family Ranidae; genus Rana; species Rana muscosa. The sequence goes on along the minus strand of CM055120.1, from coordinate 443,353,718 downwards.
CAGCTCCCCCTCTGTCTCTCAGCTCCCCTTCTGCCTCTCAGACCCCTCCTCTGTCTCTCAGCCCCCTCCTCTATCTCTCCCCCTCTGTCTCTCAGCTCCCTTCCTCTGTCTCTCAGATCCCCCTGTCTCTCAGCTCTTCCTCTGTCTCTCAGACCCCCCTGTCTCTCAGACCCCCTCTGTCTCTCATCCCCTCCCTCTGTCTCTCAGTTCCCGTGTCTCTCAGTCCCCCCTCTTTTAGCCCCTCTGTATCTCAGACCCCCCTCTGTCTCTCGGCTATCCTCCTCTGTCTCAGCTCTCCTCCTCTGCCTCTCAGCTCCCCCCTCTGTCTCTCAGCTCCCCCCTCTGTCTCTCAGCTCCCCGTCTGTCTCTCAGTTCCCCCCTCTGTCTCTCAGCCCCCCTCTGTCTCTCAGACCCCTCCACTGTCTCTCAGACCCTTCCTCTGTCTCTCAGCTCCCCCCTCTGTCTCTCAGCTCCCCTTCTGCCTCTCAGACCCCTCCTCTATCTCTCAGCTCCCTTCCTCTGTCTCTCAGATCCCCCTGTCTCTCATCTCTTCCTCTGTCTCTCAGACCCCCCTCTGTCTTTCAGTTCCCGTGTCTCTCAGTCCCCCCTCTTTTAGCCCCTCCTCTGTATCTCAGCTCCCCTCTGTCTCTCAGACCCCCCTGTCTCTCAAACCCCCCTCTGTCTCTCGGCTATCCTTCTCTGCCTCTCAGCTCCCCCCTGTCTCTCAGCTCCCCCCTCTGTCTCTCAGCTCCCCTCTGTCTCTCAGACCCTCCTCTGTCTCTCAGACCCCTCCTCTGTCTCTCAGACCCCTCCTCTATCTCTCAGACCCTCCTCTGTCTCTCAGACCCCTCCTCTGTCTCTCAGACCCCTCTTCTGTCTCTCAGCTCTCCTCCTGCCTCTCAGCTCTCCTCCTCTGTCTCTCAGCTCTCCTCCTCTGTCTCTCAGCTCCCCCACTGTCTCTCAGCTCCCCCACTGTCTCTCAGCTCCCCCACTGTCTCTCAGCTCCCCCACTGTCTCTCAGCTCCCCCACTGTCTCTCAGCTCCCCCTCTGTCTCTCAGCTCCCCCTCTGTCTCTCAGCTCCCCCTCTGTCTCTCAGCTCCCCCTCTGTCTCTCAGCTCCCCCTCTGTCTCTCAGACCCCCCTCTGTCTCTCAGACCCCTCCTCTGTCTCTCAGACCCCTCCTCTGTCTCTCAGACCCCTCCTCTATCTCTCAGCTCTCCCCCTCTGTCTCTCAGCTCCCTTCCTCTGTCTCTTAGACCCCCCTCTGTCTCTCAGCTCTCCTTCTGTCGCTCAGCTCTCCTCCTCTATCTCTCAGACCCCTCTTCTGTCTCTCAGCTCTCCTTCTGTCGCTCAGCTCTCCTCCTCTATCTCTCAGCTCTCCTCCTCTGTCTCTCAGCTCCCCCACTGTCTCTCAGCTCCCCCACTGTCTCTCAGCTCCCCCCTCTGTCTCTCAGCTCCCCCTCTGTCTTTCAGACCCCTCCACTGTCTCTCAGCTCCCTTCCTCTGTCTCTCAGACCCCCTCTGTCTCTCATCCCCTCCCTCTGTCTCTCAGTTCCTGTGTCTCTCAGTCCCCCCTCTTTTAGCCCCTCCTCTGTATCTCATCTCCCCTCTGTCTCTCAGACCCCCCCTGTCTCTCAGACCCCCCTCTGTCTCTCAGCTCTCCTCCTCTGCCTCTCAGCTCCCGCCTCTGTCTCTCAGCTCCCGCCTCTGTCTCTCAGCTCCCGCCTCTGTCTCTCAGCTCCCCTCTATCTTTCAGACCCTCCTCTGTCTCTCAGACCCCTCCTCTGTCTCTCAGACACCTCCTCTGTCTCAGCTCTGCCCTCTGTCTCTCAGCACCCTCCTCTATCTCTCAGCTCCCCCCTCTGTCTCTCAGCTCCCCCCTCTGTCTCTCAGCTCCCCCCTCTGTCTCTCAGCTCCCCTCTCTGTCTCTCAGCTCCCCCCTCTGTCTCTCAGCTCCCCCCTCTGTCTCTCAGCTCCCCTTCTGCCTCTCAGCTCCCCCCTTTGTCTCTCAGCTCCCCCTTTGTCTCTCAGCTCCCCCTCTGTCTCTCAGCTCCCCCTCTGTCTCTCAGCTCCCCCTCTGTCTCTCAGCTCCCCCTCTGTCTCTCAGCTCCCCCTCTGTCTCTCAGCTCCCCCTCTGTCTCTCAGACCCCCCTCTGTCTCTCAGTCCCCCCTCTGTCTTTCAGTTCCTGTGTCTCTCAGTCCCCCCTCTTTTAGCCCCTCCTCTGTCTCTCAGACCCTCCTCTGTCTCTCAGCTCTCCTCCTCTGTCTCTCAGCTCTCCTCCTCTGTCTCTCAGCTTCCCCACTGTCTCTTAGCTCCCCCTCTGTCTCTCAGCTCACCTTCTGCCTCTAAGACCCCCCTCTGTCTCTCAGTCCCCCCCTCTTTTAGCCCCCTCCTCTGTCTCTCAGCCCCCTCTGTCTCTCAGACCCCTCCTCTGTCTCTCAGCTCTCCCCCTCTGTCTCTCAGTTCCCATGTCTCTCAGTCCCCCCTCTTTTAGCCCCTCTATATCTCAGCTCCCCTCTGTCTCTCAGACCCCCCTTGTCTCTCAGACCCCCCCTGTCTCTCAGACCCCCCTCTGTCTCTCAGCTCCCCTTCTGTCTCTCAGACCCCTCCTCTGTCTCTCAGACCCCTCCTCTGTCTCTCAGACCCCTCCTCTGTCTCTCAGACCCCTCCTCTGTCTCTCAGACCCCTCCTCTGTCTCAGACCCCTCTTCTGTCTCTCAGCTCTCCTCCTCTATCTCTCAGCTCCCCCTCTGTCTCTCAGCTCCCCCTCTGTCTCTCAGCTCCCCCTCTGTCTCTCAGCTCCCCCTCTGTCTCTCAGCTCCCCTCTGTCTCTCAGACCCTCCTCTGTCTCTCAGACCCCTCCTCTGTCTCTCAGACCCCTCCTCTATCTCTCAGCTCTCCCCCTCTGTCTCTCAGCTCCCTTCCTCTGTCTCTCAGCCCCCCTCTGTCTCTCAGACCCCTCTTCTGTCTCTCAGCTCTCCTCCTCTCCTCCTCTATCTCTCCACTCTCCTCCTGTCTCTCAGCTCTCCTCCTCTGTCTCTCAGCTCCCCCACTGTCTCTCAGCTCCCCCACTGTCTCTCAGCTCCCCCACTGTCTCTCAGCTCCCCCACTGTCTCAGCTCCCCCTCTGTCTCTCAGACCCCTCCTCTGTCTCTCAGACCCCTCCTCTGTCTCTCAGACCCCTCCTCTGTCTCTCAGACCCCTCCTCTATCTCTCAGCTCTCCCCCTCTGTCTCTCAGCTCCCTTCCTCTATCTCTCAGCCCCCCTCTGTCTCTCAGACCCCCCTCTGTCTCTCAGTTCCCGTGTCTCTCAGTCCCCCCTCTTTTAGCCCCTCCTCTATATCTCAGCTCCCCCCCTTGTCTCTCAGACCCCTCCTCTGTCTCTCAGACCCCTCCTCTGTCTCTCAGACCCCTCTTCTGTCTCTCAGCTCTCCTGTCGCTCAGCTCTCCTCCTCTATCTCTCAGCTCTGCTCTGTCTCTCAGCTCCCCCCTCTGTCTCTCAGCTCCCCCCTCTGTCTCTCAGCTCCCCCCTCTGTCTCTCAGCTCCCCCCTCTGTCTCTCAGCTCTTCCTCTGTCTCTCAGACCCCCCTGTCTCTCAGACCCCCTGTCTCTCAGACCCCCTCTGTCTCTCATCCCCTCCCTCTGTCTCTCAGTTCCCGTGTCTCTCAGTCCCCCCTCTTTTAGCCCCTCCTCTGTATCTCAGCTCCCCTCTGTCTCTCAGACCCCCCTGTCTCTCAGACCCCCCCTCTGCCTCTCAGCTCCCCCTCTGTCTCTCAGCTCCTCCCTCTGTCTCTCAGCTCCCGCCTCTGTCTCTCAGTTCCCCCCTCTGTCTCTCAGTTCCCCCCTCTGTCTCTCAGTTCCCCCCTCTGTCTCTCAGTTCCCCCCTCTGTCTCTCAGCTCCCCCCTCTGTCTCTCAGCTCCCCCTCTGTCTCTCAGCTCCCCCTCTGTCTCTCAGACCCTCCTCTGTCTCTCAGCTCTCCTCCTCTGTCTCTCAGCTCTCCTCTGTCTCTCAGCTCTCCTCCTCTATCTCTCAGCTCTCCTTCTCTGTCTCTCAGCTTCCCCACTGTCTCTTAGCTCCCCCTCTGTCTCTCAGCTCACCTTCTGCCTCTAAGACCCCCCTCTGTCTCTCAGCTCCCCCCTCTTTTAGCCCCCTCCTCTGTCTCTCAGACCCCTCCTCTGTCTCTCAGACCCCTCCTCTGTCTCTCAGACCCCTCCTCTGTCTCTCAGACCCCTCCTCTATCTCTCAGCTCTCCCCCTCTGTCTCTCAGTTCCCGTGTCTCTCAGTCCCCCCTCTTTTAGCCCCTCTATATCTCAGCTCCCCTCTGTCTCTCAGACCCCCCCTGTCTCTCAGACCCCCCTCTGTCTCTCAGCTCCCCCTTCTGTCTCTCAGCTCCCCCTTCTGTCTCTCAGACCCCCCTTCTGTCTCTCAGACCCCTCTTCTGTCTCTCAGACCCCTCTTCTGTCTCTCAGACCCCTCTTCTGTCTCTCAGCTCTCCTCCTCTATCTCTCAGCTCTCCTCTGTCTCTCAGCTCCCCCACTGTCTCTCAGCTCCCCCTCTGTCTCTCAGCTCCCCCTCTGTCTCTCAGCTCCCCCTCTGTCTCTCAGCTCCCCCTCTGTCTCTCAGCTCCCCCTCTGTCTCTCAGCTCCCCCTCTGTCTCTCAGCTCCCCCTCTGTCTCTCAGCTCCCCCTCTGTCAGCTCCCCCTCTGTCTCTCAGCTCCCCTTCTGCCTCTCAGACCCCTCCTCTGTCTCTCAGCCCCCTCCTCTATCTCTCCCCCTCTGTCTCTCAGCTCCCTTCCTCTGTCTCTCAGATCCCCCTGTCTCTCAGCTCTTCCTCTGTCTCTCAGACCCCCCTGTCTCTCAGACCCCCTCTGTCTCTCATCCCCTCCCTCTGTCTTTCAGTTCCCGTGTCTCTCAGTCCCCCCTCTTTTAGCCCCTCCTCTGTATCTCAGACCCCCCTCTGTCTCTCGGCTATCCTCCTCTGTCTCTCAGCTCTCCTCCTCTGCCTCTCAGCTCCCCCCTCTGTCTCTCAGCTCCCCCCTCTGTCTCTCAGCTCCCCCCTCTGTCTCTCAGCTCCCCGTCTGTCTCTCAGACCCCCCTCTGTCTCTCAGTCCCCCCTCTGTCTTTCAGTTCCTGTGTCTCTCAGTCCCCCCTCTTTTAGCCCCTCCTCTGTCTCTCAGACCCTCCTCTGTCTCTCAGACCCTCCTCTGTCTCTCAGCTCTCCTCCTCTGTCTCTCAGCTCTCCTCCTCTGTCTCTCAGCTCTCCTCCTCTGTCTCTCAGCTCTCCTCCTCTGTCTCTCAGCTCTCCTCCTCTATCTCTCAGCTCTCCTCCTCTGTCTCTCAGCTTCCCCACTGTCTCTTAGCTCCCCCTCTGTCTCTCAGCTCACCTTCTGCCTCTAAGACCCCCCCCTGTCTTTCATTCCCCCCCTCTTTTAGCCCCCTCCTCTGTCTCTCAGTCCCCTCCTCTGTCTCTCAGACCCCTCCTCTATCTCTAAGCTCTCACCCTCTGTCTCTCAGTTCCCGTGTCTCTCAGTCCCCCCTCTTTTAGCCCCTCCTCTATATCTCAGCTCCCCTCTGTCTCTCAGACCCAACCTGTCTCTCAGACCCCCCTCTGTCTCTCAGCTCCCCCTTCTGTCTCTCAGACCCCCCTTCTGTCTCTCAGACCCCCCTTCTGTCTCTCAGACCCCTCCTCTGTCTCTCAGACCCCTCCTCTGTCTCTCAGCTCTACTCCTCTATCTCTCAGCTCTCCTCTGTCTCTCAGCTCCCCCACTGTCTCTCAGCTCCCCCTCTGTCTCTCAGCTCCCCCTCTGTCTCTCAGCTCCCCCTCTGTCTCTCAGCTCCCCTTCTGCCTCTCAGACCCCTCCTCTGTCTCTCAGCCCCCTCCTCTATCTCTCCCCCTCTGTCTCTCAGCTCCCTTCCTCTGTCTCTCAGATCCCCCTGTCTCTCAGCTCTTCCTCTGTCTCTCAGACCCCCCTGTCTCTCAGACCCCCTCTGTCTCTCATCCCCTCCCTCTGTCTCTCAGTTCCCGTGTCTCTCAGTCCCCCCTCTTTTAGCCCCTCTGTATCTCAGACCCCCCTCTGTCTCTCGGCTATCCTCCTCTGTCTCAGCTCTCCTCCTCTGCCTCTCAGCTCCCCCCTCTGTCTCTCAGCTCCCCCCTCTGTCTCTCAGCTCCCCGTCTGTCTCTCAGTTCCCCCCTCTGTCTCTCAGCCCCCCTCTGTCTCTCAGACCCCTCCACTGTCTCTCAGACCCTTCCTCTGTCTCTCAGCTCCCCCCTCTGTCTCTCAGATCCCCTTCTGCCTCTCAGACCCCTCCTCTATCTCTCAGCTCCCTTCCTCTGTCTCTCAGATCCCCCTGTCTCTCATCTCTTCCTCTGTCTCTCAGACCCCCCTCTGTCTTTCAGTTCCCGTGTCTCTCAGTCCCCCCTCTTTTAGCCCCTCCTCTGTATCTCAGCTCCCCTCTGTCTCTCAGACCCCCCTGTCTCTCAGACCCCCCCTCTGTCTCTCGGCTATCCTTCTCTGCCTCTCAGCTCCCCCCTGTCTCTCAGCTCCCCCCTCTGTCTCTCAGCTCCCCTCTGTCTCTCAGACCCTCCTCTGTCTCTCAGACCCCTCCTCTGTCTCTCAGACCCCTCCTCTATCTCTCAGACCCTCCTCTGTCTCTCAGACCCCTCCTCTGTCTCTCAGACCCCTCTTCTGTCTCTCAGCTCTCCTCCTGTCTCTCAGCTCTCCTCCTCTGTCTCTCAGCTCTCCTCCTCTGTCTCTCAGCTCCCCCACTGTCTCTCAGCTCCCCCACTGTCTCTCAGCTCCCCCTCTGTCTCTCAGCTCCCCCTCTGTCTCTCAGCTCCCCCTCTGTCTCTCAGCTCCCCCTCTGTCTCTCAGACCCCCCTCTGTCTCTCAGACCCCTCCTCTGTCTCTCAGACCCCTCCTCTATCTCTCAGCTCTCCCCCTCTGTCTCTCAGCTCCCTTCCTCTGTCTCTTAGACCCCCCTCTGTCTCTCAGCTCTCCTTCTGTCGCTCAGCTCTCCTCCTCTATCTCTCAGACCCCTCTTCTGTCTCTCAGCTCTCCTTCTGTCGCTCAGCTCTCCTCCTCTATCTCTCAGCTCTCCTCCTCTGTCTCTCAGCTCCCCCACTGTCTCTCAGCTCCCCCACTGTCTCTCAGCTCCCCCCTCTGTCTCTCAGCTCCCCCTCTGTCTTTCAGACCCCTCCACTGTCTCTCAGCTCCCTTCCTCTGTCTCTCAGACCCCCTCTGTCTCTCATCCCCTCCCTCTGTCTCTCAGTTCCTGTGTCTCTCAGTCCCCCCTCTTTTAGCCCCTCCTCTGTATCTCATCTCCCCTCTGTCTCTCAGACCCCCTCTGTCTCTCAGACCCCCCTCTGTCTCTCAGCTCTCCTCCTCTGCCTCTCAGCTCCCGCCTCTGTCTCTCAGCTCCCGCCTCTGTCTCTCAGCTCCCCTCTATCTTTCAGACCCTCCTCTGTCTCTCAGACCCCTCCTCTGTCTCTCAGACACCTCCTCTGTCTCAGCTCTGCCCTCTGTCTCTCAGCACCCTCCTCTATCTCTCAGCTCCCCCCTCTGTCTCTCAGCTCCCCCCTCTGTCTCTCAGCTCCCCTCTCTGTCTCTCAGCTCCCCTCTCTGTCTCTCAGCTCCCCCCTCTGTCTCTCAGCTCCCCCCTCTGTCTCTCAGCTCCCCTTCTGCCTCTCAGCTCCCCCCTCTGTCTCTCAGCTCCCCCTCTGTCTCTCAGCTCCCCCTCTGTCTCTCAGCTCCCCCTCTGTCTCTCAGCTCCCCCTCTGTCTCTCAGCTCCCCCTCTGTCTCTCAGTCCCCCCTCTGTCTTTCAGTTCCTGTGTCTCTCAGTCCCCCCTCTTTTAGCCCCTCCTCTGTCTCTCAGACCCTCCTCTGTCTCTCAGACCCTCCTCTGTCTCTCAGCTCTCCTCCTCTGTCTCTCAGCTCTCCTCCTCTGTCTCTCAGCTTCCCCACTGTCTCTTAGCTCCCCCTCTGTCTCTCAGCTCACCTTCTGCCTCTAAGACCCCCCTCTGTCTCTCAGTCCCCCCCTCTTTTAGCCCCCTCCTCTGTCTCTCAGCCCCCTCTGTCTCTCAGACCCCTCCTCTATCTCTCAGCTCTCCCCCTCTGTCTCTCAGTTCCCATGTCTCTCAGTCCCCCCTCTTTTAGCCCCTCTATATCTCAGCTCCCCTCTGTCTCTCAGACCCCCCTTGTCTCTCAGACCCCCCCTGTCTCTCAGACCCCCCTCTGTCTCTCAGCTCCCCTTCTGTCTCTCAGACCCCTCCTCTGTCTCTCAGACCCCTCCTCTGTCTCTCAGACCCCTCCTCTGTCTCTCAGACCCCTCCTCTGTCTCAGACCCCTCTTCTGTCTCTCAGCTCTCCCCCTCTGTCTCTCAGCTCCCCCTCTGTCTCTCAGCTCCCCCTCTGTCTCTCAGCTCCCCCTCTGTCTCTCAGCTCCCCCTCTGTCTCTCAGCTCCCCTATGTCTCTCAGACCCCTCCTCTGTCTCTCAGACCCCTCCTCTATCTCTCAGCTCTCCCCCTCTGTCTCTCAGCTCCCTTCCTCTGTCTCTCAGCCCCCCTCTGTCTCTCAGACCCCTCTTCTGTCTCTCAGCTCTCCTCCTCTCCTCCTCTATCTCTCCACTCTCCTCCTGTCTCTCAGCTCTCCTCCTCTGTCTCTCAGCTCCCCCACTGTCTCTCAGCTCCCCCACTGTCTCTCAGCTCCCCCTCTGTTTCTCAGCTCCCCCTCTGTCTCAGCTCCCCCTCTGTCTCTCAGACCCCTCCTCTGTCTCTCAGACCCCTCCTCTGTCTCTCAGATCCCTCCTCTGTCTCTCAGACCCCTCCTCTGTCTCTCAGCTCTCCCCCTCTGTCTCTCAGCTCCCTTCCTCTGTCTCTCAGCCCCCCTCTGTCTCTCAGTTCCCGTGTCTCTCAGTCCCCCCTCTTTTAGCCCCTCCTCTATATCTCAGCTCCCCCCCTTGTCTCTCAGACCCCTCCTCTGTCTCTCAGACCCCTCCTCTGTCTCTCAGACCCCTCCTCTGTCTCTCAGACCCCTCCTCTGTCTCTCAGACCCCTCTTCTGTCTCTCAGCTCTCCTGTCGCTCAGCTCTCCTCCTCTATCTCTCAGCTCTGCTCTGTCTCTCAGCTCCCCCCTCTGTCTCTCAGCTCCCCCCTCTGTCTCTCAGCTCCCCCCTCTGTCTCTCAGCTCCCCCTCTGTCTTTCAGACCCCTCCACTGTCTCTCAGACCCTTCCTCTGTCTCTCAGCTCCCCCCTCTGTCTCTCAGCCCCCCCCTCTGTCTCTCAGCCCCCCTTTGTCTCTCAGCCCCCCTTTGTCTCTCAGCTCCCCCCTTTGTCTCTCAGCTCACCCCTCTGTCCCTCAGCCCCCACCTCTGTCTCTCAGCCCCCCTTTGTCTCTCAGCTCCCCCCTTTGTCTCTCAGCTCCCCCCTCTGTCTCTCAGCTCCCTCTGTCTCTCAGCTCCCCCTCTGTCTCTCAGCTCCCCCTCTGTCTCTCAGCTCCCCCTCTGTCTCTCAGCTCCCCCTCTGTCTCTCAGCTCCCCCTCTGTCTCTCAGACCCCCCTCTGTCTTTCAGTTCCTGTGTCTCTCAGTCCCCCCTCTTTTAGCCCCTCCTCTGTCTCTCAGCTCCCCTCTATCTTTCAGACCCTCCTCTGTCTCTCAGACCCCTCCTCTGTCTCTCAGACACCTCTGTCTCAGCTCTGCCCTCTGTCTCTCAGCACCCTCCTCTATCTCTCAGCTCCCCCACTGTCTCTCAGCTCCCCCCTCTGCCTCTCAGCTCCCGCCTCTGTCTCTCAGCTCCCGCCTCTGTCTCTCAGCTCCCGCCTCTGTCTCTCAGCTCCCGCCTCTGTCTCTCAGCTCCCGCCTCTGTCTCTCAGCTCCCCCCTCTGTCTGTCAGCTCCCCCCTCTGTCTCTCAGCGCCCCCCTCTCTGTCTCTCAGCTCCCCCTTTGTCTCTCAGCTCCCCCCTTTGTCTCTCAGCTCCCCCCTTTGTCTCTCAGCTCCCCCCTCTGTCTCTCAGCTCCCCCTCTGTCTCTCAGCTCCCCCTCTGTCTCTCAGCTCCCCCTCTGTCTCTCAGCTCCCCCTCTGTCTCTCAGACCCCCCTCTGTCTCTCAGTCCCCCCTCTGTCTTTCAGTTCCTGTGTCTCTCAGTCCCCCCTCTTTTAGCCCCTCCTCTGTCTCTCAGACCCCTCCTCTGTCTCTCAGCTCTCCTCTGTCTCTCAGCTCTCCTCCTCTGTCTCTCAGCTCTCCTCCTCTGTCTCTCAGCTCTCCTCCTCTATCTCTCAGCTCTCCTCCTCTGTCTCTCAGCTTCCCCACTGTCTCTTAGCTCCCCCTCTGTCTCTCAGCTCACCTTCTGCCTCTAAGACCCCCCTCTGTCTCTCAGTCCCCCCCTCTTTTAGCACCCTCCTCTGTCTCTCAGCCCCCACTGTCTCTCAGACCCCTCCTCTGTCTCTCAGCCCCCTCCTCTATCTCTCAGCTCTCCCCCTCTGTCTCTCAGTTCCCATGTCTCTCAGTCCCCCCTCTTTTAGCCCCTCCTCTATATCTCAGCTCTCCTCTGTCTCTCAGACCCCCCCTGTCTCTCAGACCCCCTCTGTCTCTCAGCTCCCCTTCTGTCTCTCAGACCCCTCCTCTGTCTCTCAGACCCCTCCTCTGTCTCTCAGACCCCTCCTCTGTCTCTCAGACCCCTCCTCTGTCTCAGACCCCTCCTCTGTCTCTCAGCCCCCTCCTCTATCTCTCAGCTCCCCCTCTGTCTCTCAGCTCCCCCTCTGTCTCTCAGCTCCCCCTCTGTCTCTCAGCTCCCCCTCTGTCTCTCAGCTCCCCCTCTGTCTCTCAGCTCCCCCTCTGTCTCTCAGCTCCCCCTCTGTCTCTCAGCTCCCCTCTGTCTCTCAGACCCCCCCTGTCTCTCAGACCCCCCTCTGTCTCTCAGCTCCCCCCTCTGTCTCTCAGCTCCCCCCTCTGTCTCTCAGACCCCTCCTCTGTCTCTCAGACCCGTCTTCTGTCTCTCAGACCCCTCTTCTGTCTCTCAGCTCTCCACTGTCTCTCAGCTCCCCCACTGTCTCTCAGCTCCCCCTCTGTCTCTCAGCTCCCCCTCTGTCTCTCAGCTCCCCCTCTGTCTCTCAGCTCCCCTTCTGCCTCTCAGACCCCTCCTCTATCTCTCCCCCTCTGTCTCGCAGCTCCCTTCCTCTGTCTCTCAGATCCCCCTGTCTCTCAGCTCTTCCTCTGTCTCTCAGACCCCCCTGTCTCTCAGACCCCCTCTGTCTCTCATCCCCTCCCTCTGTCTCTCAGTTCCCGTGTCTCTCAGTCCCCCCTCTTTTAGCCCCTCCTCTGTATCTCCGACCCCCCTCTGTCTCTCGGCTATCCTCCTCTGTCTCTCAGCTCTCCTCCTCTGCCTCTCAGCTCCCCCCTCTGTCTCTCAGCTCCCCCCTCTGTCTCTCAGCTCCCCGTCTGTCTCTCAGACCCCCCTCTGTCTCTCAGTCCCCCCTCTGTCTTTCAGTTCCTGTGTCTCTCAGTCCCCCCTCTTTTAGCCCCTCCTCTGTCTCTCAGCTCCCCTCTGTCTCTCAGACCCTCCTCTGTCTCTCAGCTCTCCTCCTCTATCTCTCAGCTCTCCTCCTCTGTCTCTCAGCTTCCCCACTGTCTCTTAGCTCCCCCTCTGTCTCTCAGCTCACCTTCTGCCTCTAAGACCCCCCTCTGTCTTTCAGTCCCCCCTCTTTTAGCCCCCTCCTCTGTCTCTCAGACCCCTCCTCTGTCTCTCAGACCCCTCCTCTGTCTCTCAGACCCCTCCTATGTCTCTCAGACCCCTCCTCTATCTCTCAGCTCTCCCCCTCTGTCTCTCAGTTCCCGTGTCTCTCAGTCCCCCCTCTTTTAGCCCCTCCTCTATATCTCAGCTCCCCTCTGTCTCTCAGACCCCCCCCTGTCTCTCAGACCCCCCTCTGTCTCTCAGCTCCCCCTTCTGTCTCTCAGACCCCCCTTCTGTCTCTCAGACCCCCCTTCTGTCTCTCAGACCCCTCCTCTGTCTCTCAGACCCCTCCTCTGTCTCTCAGACCCCTCCTCTGTCTCTCAGACCCCTCCTCTGTCTCTCAGCCCCCTCCTCTATCTCTCAGCTCCCCCTCTGTCTCTCAGCTCCCCCTCTGTCTCTCAGCTCCCCCTCTGTCTCTCAGCTCCCCCTCTGTCTCTCAGCTCCCCTCTGTCTCTCAGACCCCCCCTGTCTCTCAGACCCCCCTCTGTCTCTCAGCTCCCCCCTCTGTCTCTCAGCTCCCCCTTCTGTCTCTCAGACCCCTCCTCTGTCTCTCAGACCCGTCTTCTGTCTCTCAGACCCCTCTTCTGTCTCTCAGCCCCCTCCTCTATCTCTCAGCTCTCCACTGTCTCTCAGCTCCCCCACTGTCTCTCAGCTCCCCCTCTGTCTCTCAGCTCCCCCTCTGTCTCTCAGCTCCCCTTCTGCCTCTCAGACCCCTCCTCTGTCTCTCAGCCCCCTCCTCTATCTCTCCCCCTCTGTCTCTCAGATCCCCCTGTCTCTCAGCTCTTCCTCTGTCTCTCAGACCCCCCTGTCTCTCAGACCCCCTCTGTCTCTCATCCCCTCCCTCTGTCTCTCAGTTCCCGTGTCTCTCAGTCCCCCCTCTTTTAGCCCCTCCTCTGTATCTCAGACCCCCCTCTGTCTCTCGGCTATCCTCCTCTGTCTCTCAGCTCTCCTCCTCTGCCTCTCAGCTCCCCCCTCTGTCTCTCAGCTCCCCCCTCTGTCTCTCAGCTCCCCGTCTGTCTCTCAGCTCCCCGTCTGTCTCTCAGCTCCCCGTCTCTCTCTCAGCTCCCCGTCTGTCTCTCAGTTCCCCCCTCTGTCTCTCAGCCCCCCTCTGTCTCTCAGACCCCTCCACTGTCTCTCAGACCCTTCCTCTGTCTCTCAGCTCCCCCCTCTGTCTCTCAGCTCCCCTTCTGCCTCTCAGACCCCTCCTCTATCTCTCAGCTCCCTTCCTCTGTCTCTCAGATCCCCCTGTCTCTCATCTCTTCCTCTGTCTCTCAGACCCCCCTGTCTCTCATCCCCCCCTCTGTCTCTCAGTTCCCGTGTCTCTCAGTCCCCCCTCTTTTAGCCCCTCCTCTGTATCTCAGCTCCCCTCTGTCTCTCAGACCCCCCTGTCTCTCAGACCCCCCTCTGTCTTGGCTATCCTCCTCTGTCTCTCGGCCCCCCCCTCTGTCTCTCAGCTCACCCCTCTGTCTCTCAGCTCCCCCCTTTTTCTCTCAGCTCCCCCTTTGTCTCTCAGCTCCCCCCTCTGTCTCTCAGCGTCCCCCTCTGTCTCTCAGCCCCCCTTTGTCTCTCAGACCCCCCTCTGTCTTTCAGTTCCCGTGTCTCTCAGTCCCCCTCTTTTAGCCCCTCCTCTGTCTCTCAGCTCCCCTCTATCTCTCAGACCCTCCTCTGTCTCTCAGACCCTCCTCTGTCTCTCAGACCCTCCTCTGTCTCTCAGACCCCTCCTCTGTCTCTCAGACCCCTCCTCTGTCTCTCAGCTCTCCCCTCTGTCTCTCAGCCCCCTCATCTATCTCTCAGCACCCCCCTATGTCTTTCAGCTCCCTCATTCTGTCTCTCAGCTCCCCCTGTCTCTCAGCCCCCTATCTCTCAGCCCCCCTCTGTCTCTCAGCTCCCCCCTCTGTCTCTCAGCTCCCCCTCTGTCTCTCAGACCCCTCCTCTGTCTCTAAGACTCCTCCTCTGTCTCTCAGCCCCCCTCTGTCTCCCAGCTTCTCCTTCTGTCTCTCAGACCCCCCTTCTGTCTCTCAGACCCCCCTGTCTCTCAGACCCCCCTGTCTCTCAGACCCCCCTCTATCTCTCAGCTCTCCTCCTCTATCTCTCAGACCCCCCTTCTGTCTCTCAGACCCCCCTTCTGTCTCTCAGACCCCCCTTCTGTCTCTCAGACCCCTCCTCTGTCTCTCAGGCCCCTCTTCTGTCTCTCAGCTCTCCTCCTCTGTCTCTCAGCTCCCCCACTGTCTCTCAGCTCCCCCACTGTCTCTCAGCTCCCCCTCTGTCTCTCAGCTCCCCCACTGTCTCTCAGCTCCCCCACTGTCTCTCAGCGCCCCCTCTGTCTCTCAGCTCCCCTTCTGTCTCTCAGACCCCTCCTCTATCTCTCAGCCCCCTCCTCTATCTCTCCCCCTCTGTCTCTCAGCTCCCTTCCTCTGTCTCTCAGATCCCCCTGTCTCTCAGCTCTTCCTCTGTCTCTCAGACCCCCCTCTTTTAGCCCCTCCTCTGTATCTCAGCTCCCATCTGTCTCTCAGACCCCCCCCTGTCTCTCAGACCCCCCCTCTGTCTCTCGGCTATCCTTCTCTGCCTCTCAGCTCCCCCTGTCTCTCAGCTCCCCCCTCTGTCTCTCAGCTCCCCTCTGTCTCTCAGACCCTCCTCTGTCTCTCAGACCCCCCCCTCTGTCTCTCAGCCCCCCTCTGTCTCTCAGCCCCCCTCTGTCTCTCAGACCCCTCTTCTGTCTCTCAGCTCTCCTCCTCTATCTCTCAGCTCTCCTCCTCTATCTCTCAGCTCTCCTCCTGTCTCTCAGCTCTCCTCCTCTGTCTCTCAGCTCCCCCACTGTCTCTCAGCTCCCCCACTGTCTCTCAGCTCCCCCACTGTCTCTCAGCTCCCCCTCTGTTTCTCAGCTCCCCCTCTGTTTCTCAGCTCCCCCTCTGTTTCTCAGCTCCCCCTCTGTTTCTCAGCTCCCCCTCTGTCTCTCAGCTCCCCCTCTGTCTCTCAGACCCCTCCTCTGTCTCTCAGACCCCTCCTCTATCTCTCAGCTCTCCCCCTCTGTCTCTCAGCCCCCCTCTGTCTCTCAGCCCCCCTCTGTCTCTCAGCCCCCCTCTGTCTCTCAGCCCCCCTCTGTCTCTTAGACCCCCCTCTGTCTCTCAGACCCCCCTCTGTCTCTCAGTTCCCGTGTGTCTCAGTCCCCCCTCTTTTAGCCCCTCCTCTATATCTCAGCTCCCCTCTGTCTCTCAGACCCCCCTTGTCTCTCAGACCCCTCCTCTGTCTCTCAGACCCCTCCTCTGTCTCTCAGACCCCTCCTCTGTCTTTTAGACCCCTCCTCTGTCTCTCAGACCCCTCTTCTGTCTCTCAGCTCTCCTCCTCTATCTCTCCCCCTCAGTCTCTCAGCTCCCCTTCTGCCTCTCAGACCCCTCCTCTGTCTCTCAGCCCCCTCCTCTATCTCTCCCACTCTGTCTCTCAGCTCCCTTCCTCTGTCTCTCAGATCCCTCTGTCTCTCAGCTCTTCCTCTGTCTCTCAGACCCCCCTGTCTCTCAGACCCCCTCTGTCTCTCATCCCCTCCCTCTGTCTCTCAGTTCCCGTGTCTCTCAGTCCCCCCTCTTTTAGCCCCTCCTCTGTATCTCAGCTCCCCTCTGTCTCTCAGACCCCCCTGTCTCTCAGACCCCCCCTCTGTCTCTCAGCTCTCCTCCTCTGCCTCTCAGCTCCCCCTCTGTCTCTCAGCTCCCCCCTCTGTCTCTCAGCTCCCCCCTCTGTCTCTCAGCTCCCGTCTCTGTCTCTCAGTTCCCCCTCTGTCTCTCAGCTCCCGTCTCTGTCTCTCAGTTCCCCCTCTGTCTCTCAGTTCCCCCCTCTGTCTCTCAGTTCCCCCCTCTGTCTCTCAGTTCCCCCCTCTGTCTCTCAGTTCCCCCCTCTGTCTCTCAGCTCCCCCTCTGTCTCTCAGCTCCCCCCTCTGTCTCTCAGCCCCCCTCTCTGTCTCTCAGCCCCCCTCTCTGTCTCTCAGCCCCCCTCTCTGTCTCTCAGCTCCCCCCTTTGTCTCTCAGCTCCCCCTTCTGTCTCTCAGCTCCCCCCTCTGTCTCTCAGCTCCCCCCTCTGTCTCTCAGCTCCCCCCTCTGTCTCTCAGCTCCCCCTCTGTCTCTCAGACCCCCCTCTGTCTTTCAGTTCCTGTGTCTCTCAGTCCCCCCTCTTTTAGCCCCTCCTCTGTCTCTCAGCTCCCCTCTGTCTCTCAGACCCTCCTCTGTCTCTCAGCTCTCCTCCTCTGTCTCTCAGCTCTCCTCCTCTGTCTCTCAGCTCTCCTCCTCTGTCTCTCAGCCCCCTCCTCTGTCTCTCAGACCCCTCCTCTGTCTCTCAGCCCCCTCTGTCTCTCAGTTCCCGTGTCTCTCAGTCCCCCCTCTTATAGCCCCTCCTCTATATCTCAGCTCCCCTCTGTCTCTCAGACCCCCCCTGTCTCTCAGACCCCCCTCTGTCTCTCAGCTCCCCCTCTGTCTCTCAGACCCCCTTCTGTCTCTCAGACCCCTCCTCTGTCTCTCAGACCCCTCCTCTGTCTCTCAGACCCCTCCTCTGTCTCTCAGACCCCTCTTCTGTCTCTCAGCTCTCCTCCTCTGTCTTTCAGACCCCTCTTCTGTCTCTCAGCTCTCCTCCTCTATCTCTCAGCTCTCCTCTGTCTCTCAGCTCCCCCACTGTCTCTCAGCTCCCCCTCTGTCTCTCAGCTCCCCCTCTGTCTCTCAGCTCCCCCTCTGTCTCTCAGACCCCTCCTCTGTCTCTCAGCCCCCTCCTCTATCTCTCCCCCTCTGTCTCTCAGCTCCCTTCCTCTGTCTCTCAGATCCCCCTGTCTCTCAGCTCTTCCTCTGTCTCTCAGACCCCCCTGTCTCTCAGACCCCCTCTGTCTCTCATCCCCTCCCTCTGTCTCTCAGTTCCCGTGTCTCTCAGTCCCCCCTCTTTTAGCCCCTCCTCTGTATCTCAGACCCCCCTGTCTCTCAGACCCCCCTCTGTCTCTCGGCTATCCTCCTCTGTCTCTCAGCTCTCCTCCTCTGCCTCTCAGCTCCCCCCTCTGTCTCTCAGCTCCCCCCTCTGTCTCTCAGCTCCCCCCTCTGTCTCTCAGCTCCCCGTCTGTCTCTCAGCTCCCCCCTCTGTCTCCCAGCCCCCCTCTGTCTCTCAGACCCCTCCACTGTCTCTCAGACCCTTCCTCTGTCTCTCAGCTCCCCCCTCTGTCTCTCAGCTCCCCCTCTGTCTCTCAGACCCCTCCACTGTCTCTCAGACCCTTCCTCTGTCTCTCAGCTCCCCCCTCTGTCTCTCAGCTCCCCCTCTGTCTCTCAGACCCCCTGTCTCTCAGACCCCCCTCTGTCTCGGCTATCCTCCTCTGTCTCTCAGCTCTCCTCTTCTGCCTCTCAGCTCTCCTCCTCTGTCTCTCGGCTCCCCCCCTCTGTCTCTCAGCTCACCCCTCTGTCTCTCAGCTCCCCCCTTTTTCTCTCAGCTCCCCCTTTGTCTCTCAGCTCCCCCCTCTGTCTCTCAGCGTCCCCCTCTGTCTCTCAGCCCCCCTTTGTCTCTCAGCCCCCCTTTGTCTCTCAGCTCCCCCCTTTGTCTCTCAGCTCCCCCCTTTGTCTCTCAGCTCCCCCCTTTATCTCTCAGCTCCCCCTCTGTCTCTCAGACCCCCTCTGTCTCTCAGACCCCCCTCTGTCTTTCAGTTCCCGTGTCTCTCAGTCCCCCTCTTTTAGCCCCTCCTCTGTCTCTCAGACCCCTCCTCTGTCTCTCAGACCCCTCCTCTGTCTCTCAGACCCCTCCTCTGTCTCTCAGACCCCTCCTCTGTCTCTCAGACCCCTCCTCTGTCTCTCAGCTCTCCCCTCTGTCTCTCAGCCCCCTCATCTATCTCTCAGCACCCCCTATGTCTTTCAGCTCCCTCATTCTGTCTCTCAGCTCCCCCTGTCTCTCAGCCCCCTATCTCTCAGCCCCCCTCTGTCTCTCAGCTCCCCCCTCTGTCTCTCAGACCCCTCCTCTGTCTCTAAGACTCCTCCTCTGTCTCTCAGCCCCCCCCCCTCTGTCTCCCAGCTTCTCCTTCTGTCTCTCAGACCCCCCTTCTGTCTCTCAGACCCCCCTGTCTCTCAGACCCCCCTCTGTCTCTCAGACCCCTCCTCTGTCTCTCAGACCCCTCCTCTATCTCTCAGCTCTCCCCCTCTGTCTCTCAGCTCCCTTCCTCTGTCTCTCAGCCCCCCTCTGTCTCTTAGACCCCCTCTGTCTCTCAGACCCCCCTCTGTCTCTCAGTTCCCGTGTCTCTCAGTCCCCCCTCTTTTAGCCCCTCCTCTATATCTAAGCTCCCCTCTGTCTCTCAGACCCCCTTGTCTCTCAGACCCCTCCTCTGTCTCTCAGACCCCTCTTCTGTCTCTCAGCTCTCCTCCTGTCTCTCAGCTCTCCTCCTCTGTCTCTCAGCTCCCCCACTGTCTCTCAGCTCCCCCACTGTCTCTCAGCTCCCCTGTTTCTCAGCTCCCCCTCTGTCTCTCAGCTCCCCCTCTGTCTCTCAGACCCCCCTCTGTCTCTCAGACCCCTCCTCTGTCTCTCAGACCCCTCCTCTGTCTCTCAGACCCCTCCTCTATCTCTCAGCTCTCCTCCTCTATCTCTCAGCTCCCCCCTCAGTCTCTCAGACCCCTCCTCTGTCTCTCAGACCCCTCCTCTGTCTCTCAGGCCCCTCTTCTGTGTCTCAGCTCTCCTCCTCTGTCTCTCAGCTCCCCCACTGTCTCTCAGCTCCCCCTCTGTCTCTCAGCTCCCCCTCTGTCTCTCAGCTCCCCCTCTGTCTCTCAGCTCCCCTTCTGTCTCTCAGACCCCTCCTCTATCTCTCAGCCCCCTCCTCTATCTCTCCCCCTCTGTCTCTCAGCTCCCTTCCTCTGTCTCTCAGATCCCCCTGTCTCTCAGCTCTTCCTCTGTCTCTCAGACCCCCCTCTTTTAGCCCCTCCTCTGTATCTCAGCTCCCATCTGTCTCTCAGACCCCCACCCTGTCTCTCAGACCCCCCCCTCTGTCTCTCCGCTATCCTCTGCCTCTCAGCTCCCCCCTGTCTCTCAGCTCCCCCCTCTGTCTCTCAGCTCCCCCCTCTGTCTCTCAGCTCCCCCCTCTGTCTCTCAGACCCCTCCACTGTCTCTCAGCTCCCCCCTCTGTCTCTCAGCTCCCCCCTCTGTCTCTCAGCTCCCCCCTCTGTCTCTCAGCTCCCCCCTCTGTCTCTCAGCTCCCCCCTCTGTCTCTCAGCTCCCCCCTCTGTCTTTCAGTTCCTGTGTCTCTCAGTCCCCCCTCTTTTAGCCCCTCCTCTGTCTCTCAGCTCCCCTCTGTCTCTCAGACCCCTCCTCTGTCTCTCAGCCCCCTCCTCTATCTCTCAGCTCCCCACTCTTTCTCTCAGTTCCCGTGTCTCTCAGTCCCCCCTCTTTTAGCCCCTCCTCTATATCTCAGCTCCCCTCTGTCTCTCAGACCACTCCTCTGTCTCTCAGACCCCTCCTCTGTCTCTCAGACCCCTCTTCTGTCTCTCAGCTCTCCTCCTCTATCTCTCAGCTCCCCCTGTCTCTCAGCTCCCCCCTCTGTCTCTCAGCTCCCCCCTCTGTCTCTCAGCTCCCCCACTGTCTCTCAGCTCCCCCACTGTCTCTCAGCTCCCCATCTGTCTCTCAGACCCTCCTCTGTCTCTCAGACCCCTCCTCTGTCTCTCAGACCCCTCTTCTGTCTCTCAGCTCTCCTCCTGTCTCTCAGCTCTCCTCCTCTGTCTCTCAGCTCCCCCACTTTCTCAGCTCCCCCTCTGTCTCTCAGACCCCTCCTCTGTCTCTCAGACCCCTCCTCTGTCTCTCAGACCCCTCTTCTATCTCTCAGCTCTCCCCCTCTGTCTCTCAGCTCCCTTCCTCTGTCTCTCAGCCCCCCTCTGTCTCTTAGACTCCCTCTGTCTCTCAGACCCCCCTCTGTCTCTCAGTTCCCGTGTCTCTCAGTCCCCCCTCTTTTAGCCCCTCCTCTATATCTCAGCTCCCCCCTTGTCTCTCAGACCCCCCTTGTCTCTCAGACCCCTCCTCTGTCTCTCAGACCCCTCCTCTGTCTTTCAGACCCCTCCTCTGTCTCTCAGACTCCTCTTCTGTCTCTCAGCTCTCCTTCTGTCGCTCAGCTCTCCTCCTCTATCTCTCAGCTCTCCTCCTCTGTCTCTCAGCTCCCCCACTGTCTCTCAGCTCCCCCTCTGTCTCTCAGCTCCCCCTCTGTCTCTCAGCTCCCCTTCTGCCTCTCAGACCCCTCATCTGTCTCTCAGCCCCCTCCTCTATCTCTCCCCCTCTGTCTCTCAGCTCCCTTCCTCTGTCTCTCAGACCCCCTCTGTCTCTCATCCCCTCCCTCTGTCTCTCAGTTCCTGTGTCTCTCAGTCCCCCCTCTTTTAGCCCCTCCTCTATATCTCAGCTCCCCTCTGTCTCTCAGGCCCCCCTGTCTCTCAGACCCCCCTCTGTCTCTCAGCTCTCCTCCTCTGCCTCTCAGCTCCCGCCTCTGTCTCTCAGCTCCCGCCTCTGTCTCTCAGCTCCCGCCTCTGTCTCTCAGCTCCCCCCTCTGTCTCTCAGCTCCCCCCTCTGTCTCTCAGCTCCCCCCTCTGTCTCTCAGCTCCCCCCTCTGTCTCTCAGCTCCCCCCTCTGTCTCTCAGCTCCCCCCTCTGTCTCTCAGCTCCCCCTCTGTCTCTCAGCTCCCCCTCTGTCTCTCAGCTCCCCCTCTGTCTCTCAGCTCCCCCTCTGTCTCTCAGCTCCCCCCTCTGTCTTTCAGTTCCTGTGTCTCTCAGTCCCCCCTCTTTTAGCCCCTCCTCTGTCTCTCAGCTCTCCTCCTCTGTCTCTCAGCTCTCCTCCTCTGTCTCTCAGTTCCCATGTCTCTCAGTCCCCCCTCTTTTAGCCCCTCTATATCTCAGCTCCCCTCTGTCTCTCAGACCCCCCTTGTCTCTCAGACCCCCCCTGTCTCTCAGACCCCCCTCTGTCTCTCAGCTCCCCCTCTTTTAGCCCCCTCCTCTGTCTCTCAGCCCCCTCTGTCTCTCAGACCCCTCCTCTGTCTCTCAGCCCCCTCCTCTATCTCTCAGCTCTCCCCCTCTGTCTCTCAGTTCCCATGTCTCTCAGTCCCCCCTCTTTTAGCCCCTCTATATCTCAGCTCCCCTCTGTCTCTCAGACCCCCCTTGTCTCTCAGACCCCCCCTGTCTCTCAGACCCCCCTCTGTCTCTCAGCTCCCCCTCTGTCTCTCAGACACCCCTTCTGTCTCTCAGACCCCTCCTCTGTCTCTCAGACCCCTCCTCTGTCTCAGACCCCTCTTCTGTCTCTCAGCTCTCCTCCTCTATCTCTCAGCTCCCCCTCTGTCTCTCAGCTCCCCCTCTGTCTCTCAGCTCCCCCTCTGTCTCTCAGCTCCCCTCTGTCTCTCAGACCCTACTCTGTCTCTCAGATCCCTCCTCTGTCTCTCAGACCCCTCCTCTGTCTCTCAGACCCCTCCTCTGTCTCTCAGACCCCTCCTCTGTCTCTCAGACCCCTCCTCTATCTCTCAGCTCTCCCCCTCTGTCTCTCAGACCCCTCTTCTGTCTCTCAGCTCTCCTCCTCTGTCTCAGCTCTCCTCCTCTGTCTCTCAGCTCTCCTCCTCTGTCTCTCAGCTCCCCCACTGTCTCTCAGCTCCCCCTCTGTTTCTCAGCTCCCCCTCTGTTTCTCAGCTCCCCCTCTGTCTCTCAGCTCCCCCTCTGTCTCTCAGACCCCCTCTGTCTCTCAGACCCCTCACTCTGTCTCTCAGTTCCCGTGTCTCTCAGTCCCCCCTCTTTTAGCCCCTCCTCTGTATCTCAGCTCCCCTCTGTCTCTCAGACCCCCCCTGTCTCTCAGACCCCCCTCTGTCTCGGCTATCCTCCTCTGTCTCTCAGCTCTCCTCCTCTGCCTCTCAGCTCTCCTCCTCTGTCTCTCGGCTCCCCCCCTCTGTCTCTCAGCTCACCCCTCTGTCTCTCAGCTCCCCCCTTTTTCTCTCAGCTCCCCCCTTTGTCTCTCAGCTCCCCCCTCTGTCTCTCAGCGTCCCCCTCTGTCTCTCAGCCCCCCTTTGTCTCTCAGCTCCCCCCTTTGTCTCTCAGCTCCCCCCTTTGTCTCTCAGCTCCCCCCTTTATCTCTCAGCTCCCCCTCTGTCTCTCAGACCCCCCTCTGTCTTTCAGTTCCCGTGTCTCTCAGTCCCCCTCTTTTAGCCCCTCCTCTGTCTCTCAGCTCCCCTCTATCTCTCAGACCCTCCTCTGTCTCTCAGACCCTCCTCTGTCTCTCAGACCCCTCCTCTGTCTCTCAGACCCCTCCTCTGTCTCTCAGACCCCTCCTCTGTCTCTCAGACCCCTCCTCTGTCTCTCAGACCCCTCCTCTGTCTCTCAGACCCCTCCTCTGTCTCTCAGCTCTCCCCTCTGTCTCTCAGCCCCCTCATCTATCTCTCAGCACCCCCTATGTCTTTCAGCTCCCTCATTCTGTCTCTCAGCTCCCCTGTCTCTCAGCCCCCTATCTCTCAGCCCCCCTCTGTCTCTCAGCTCCCCCCTCTGTCTCTCAGACCCCTCCTCTGTCTCTAAGACTCCTCCTCTGTCTCTCAGCCCCCCCTCTGTCTCCCAGCTTCTCCTTCTGTCTCTCAGACCCCCCTTCTGTCTCTCAGACCCCCCTGTCTCTCAGACCCCCCTGTCTCTCAGCTCTCCTCCTCTGTCTCTCAGCTCTCCTCCTCTATCTCTCAGCTCTCCTCCTCTATCTCTCAGACCCCCCTTCTGTCTCTCAGACCCCCCTTCTGTCTCTCAGACCCCCCTTCTGTCTCTCAGACCCCCCTTCTGTCTCTCAGACCCCCCTTCTGTCTCTCAGACCCCTCCTCTGTCTCTCAGACCCCTCCTCTGTCTCTCAGACCCCTCCTCTGTCTCTCAGACCCCTCCTCTGTCTCTCAGGCCCCTCTTCTGTCTCTCAGCTCTCCTCCTCTGTCTCTCAGCTCTCCTCCTCTGTCTCTCAGCTCCCTTCCTCTGTCTCTCAGATCCCCCTGTCTCTCAGCTCTTCCTCTGTCTCTCAGACCCCCCTGTCTCTCAGACCCCCCTGTCTCTCAGACCCCCTCTGTCTCTCATCCCCTCCCTCTGTCTCTCAGTTCCCGTGTCTCTCAGTCCCTCCTCTTTTAGCCCCTCCTCTGTATCTCAGCTCCCATCTGTCTCTCAGACCCCCCCTGTCTCTCAGACCCTCCCTCTGTCTCTCGGCTATCCTTCTCTGCCTCTCAGCTCCCCCTGTCTCTCAGCTCCCCCCTCTGTCTCTCAGCTCCCCCCTCTGTCTCTCAGCTCCCCCCTCTGTCTCTCAGCTCCCCCTTTGTCTCTCAGCTCCCCCCTCTGTCTCTCAGCTCCCCCTTTGTCTCTCAGCTCCCCCCTCTGTCTCTCAGCTCCCCCCTCTGTCTCTCAGCTCCCCCCTCTGTCTCTCAGCTCCCCCCTCTGTCTCTCAGCTCCCCCCTCTGTCTCTCAGCTCCCCCTCTGTCTCTCAGCTCCCCCTCTGTCTCTCAGCTCCCCCCTCTGTCTTTCAGTTCCTGTGTCTCTCAGTCCCCCCTCTTTTAGCCCCTCCTCTGTCTCTCAGCTCCCCTCTGTCTCTCAGACCCTCCTCTGTCTCTCAGACCCCTCCTCTGTCTCTCAGACCCCTCCTCTGTCTCTCAGACCCCTCCTCTGTCTCTCAGCCCCCTCCTCTATCTCTCAGCACCCTCCTCTGTCTCTCAGCTCCCTCATTCTGTCTCTCAGCCCCCTATCTCTCAGCCCCCCTCTGTCTCTCATACCCCTCCTCTGTCTCTCACACCCCTCCTCTGTCTCTCAGCTCTCCTCCTCTGTCTCTCAGCTCTCCTCCTCTGTCTCTCAGCTCTCCTCCTCTGTCTCTCAGCTCCCCCACTGTCTCTCAGCTCCCCTTCTGTCTCTCAGATCCCCCTGTCTCTCAGCTCTTCCTCTGTCTCTCAGACCCCCTCTGTCTCTCATCCCCCCCTCTGTCTCTCAGTTCCCGTGTCTCTCAGTCCCCCCTCTTTTAGCCCCTCCTCTGTATCTCAGCCCCCCTGTCTCTCAGACCCCCCTGTCTCTCAGACCCCCCTCTGTCTCTCAGCTCTCCTCCTCTGCCTCTCAGCTCTCCTCCTCTGCCTCTCAGCTCCCCCCTCTGTCTCTCAGCTCCCCCTCTGTCTCTCAGCTCCCCCTCTGTCTTTCAGACCCCTCCACTGTCTCTCAGACCCTTCCTCTGTCTCTCAGCTCCCCCCTCTGTCTCTCAGCTCCCCCCTCTGTCTCTCAGCTCCCCCCTCTGTCTCTCAGCCCCCCCCTCTGTCTCTCAGCCCCCCTTTGTCTCTCAGCTCCCCCCTTTGTCTCTCAGCTCCCCCCTCTGTCCCTCAGCACCCCCTCTGTCTCTCAGCCCCCCTTTGTCTCTCAGCTCCCCCCTCTGTCTCTCAGCCCCCCTTTGTCTCTCAGCTCCCCCCTTTGTCTCTCAGCTCCCCCCTCTGTCTCTCAGCTCCCCCTCTGTCTCTCAGCTCCCCCTCTGTCTCTCAGACCCCCCTCTGTCTTTCAGTTCCCGTGTCTCAGTCCCCCCTCTTTTAGCCCCTCCTCTGTCTCTCAGCTCCCCTCTATCTCTCAGACCCTCCTCTGTCTCTCAGACCCCTCCTCTGTCTCTCAGACACCTCCTCTGTCTCTCAGCTCTGCCCTCTGTCTCTCAGCCCCCTCCTCTATCTCTCAGCTCCCCCTCTGCCTCTTAGCTCCCGCCTCTGTCTCTCAGCTCCCCCCTCTGTCTCTCAGCTCCCCCCTCTGTCTCTCAGCCCCCCTCTCTGTCTCTCAGCTCCCCCCTTTGTCTCTCAGCTCCCCCCTTTGTCTCTCAGCTCCCCCCTTTGTCTCTCAGCTCCCCCCTTTGTCTCTCAGCTCCCCCCTTTGTCTCTCAGCTCCCCCTCTCTCTCAGCTCCCCCTCTGTCTCTCAGCTCCCCCTCTGTCTCTCAGCTCCCCCTCTGTCTCTCAGCTCCCCCCTCTGTCTTTCAGTTCCTGTGTCTCTCAGTCCCCCCTCTTTTAGCCCCTCCTCTGTCTCTCAGACCCTCCTCTGTCTCTCAGACCCCTCCTCTGTCTCTCAGCTCTCCTCCTCTGTCTCTCAGCTCTCCTCCTCTGTCTCTCAGCTCTCCTCCTCTGTCTCTCAGCTCTCCTCATCTGTCTCTCAGCTCTCCTCCTCTATCTCTCAGCTCTCCTCCTCTGTCTCTCAGCTTCCCCACTGTCTCTTAGCTCCCCCTCTGTCTCTCAGCTCACCTTCTGCCTCTAAGACCCCCCTCTGTCTCTCAGTCCCCCCCTCTTTTAGCCCCCTCCTCTGTCTCTCAGCCCCCTCTGCTATCTCTCAGCTCCCTTCCTCTGTCTCTCAGATCCCCCTGTCTCTCAGCTCTTCCTCTGTCTCTCATCCCCCCCTCTGTCTCTCAGTTCCCATGTCTCTCAGTCCCCCCTCTTTTAGCCCCTCCTCTATATCTCAGCTCACCTCTGTCTCTCAGACCCCCCTTGTCTCTCAGACCCCCCTTGTCTCTCAGACCCCCCTCTGTCTCTCAGACCCCCCTCTGTCTCTCAGCTCCCCCTCTGTCTCTCTGACACCCCTTCTGTCTCTCAGACCCCTCCTCTGTCTCTCAGACCCCTCCTCTGTCTCTCAGACCCCTCCTCTGTCTCTCAGACCCCTCCTCTGTCTCTCAGCTCTCCCTCTGTCTCTCAGCTCCCCCTCTGTCTCTCAGCTCCCCCTCTGTCTCTCAGCTCCCCTCTGTCTCTCAGACCCTCCTCTGTCTCTCAGACCCTCCTCTGTCTCTCAGACCCTCCTCTGTCTCTCAGACCCCTCCTCTGTCTCTCAGACCCCTCCTCTATCTCTCAGCTCTCCCCCTCTGTCTCTCAGCTCCCTTCCTCTGTCTCTCAGCCCCCTTCCTCTGTCTCTCAGCCCCCCTCTGTCTCTCAGCTCTCCTCCTCTATCTCTCAGCTCTCCTCCTGTCTCTCAGCTCCCCTCTGTCTCTCAGACCCCCCTCTGTCTCTCAGACCCTCCTCTGTCTCTCAGACCCCTCCTCTGTCTCTCAGACCCCTCCTCTATCTCTCAGCTCTCCCCCTCTGTCTCTCAGCTCCCTTCCTCTGTCTCTTAGCCCCCCTCTGTCTCTCAGACCCCTCTTCTGTCTCTCAGCTCTCCTCCTGTCTCTCAGCTCTCCTCCTGTCTCTCAGCTCTCCTCCTCTATCTCTCAGCTCTCCTCCTGTCTCTCAGCTCCCCCTCTGTTTCTCAGCTCCCCCTCTGTTTCTCAGCTCCCCCTCTGTCTCTTAGACCCCCCTCTGTCTCTCAGACCCCCCTCTGTCTCTCAGACCCCTCCTCTATCTCTCAGCTCTCCCCCTCTGTCTCTCAGCTCCCTTCCTCTGTCTCTCAGCCCCCCTCTGTCTCTTAGACCCCCCTCTGTCTCTCAGACCCCCCTCTGTCTCTCAGACCCCTCCTCTGTCTCTCAGACCCCCCCTCTGTCTCTCAGTTCCCGTGTCTCTCAGTCCCCCCTCTTTTAGCCCCTCCTCTATATCTCAGCTCCCCTCTGTCTCTCAGACCCCCCTTGTCTCTCAGACCCCCCTTGTCTCTCAGACCCCTCCTCTGTCTCTCATACCCCTCTTCTGTCTCTCAGCTCCCCTTCTGCCTCTCAGACCCCTCCTCTGTCTCTCAGACCCCTCCTCTATCTCTCCCACTCTGTCTCTCAGCTCCCTTCCTCTGTCTCTCAGACCCCCTCTGTCTCTCATCCCCTCCCTCTGTCTCTCAGTTCCTGTGTCTCTCAGTCCCCCCTCTTTTAGCCCCTCCTCTGTATCTCAGCTCCCCTCTGTCTCTCAGACCCCCCTGTCTCTCAGACCCCCCTCTGTCTCTCGGCTATCCTCCTCTGTCTCTCGGCTATCCTCCTCTGCCTCTCAGCTCCCCCCTCTGTCTCTCAGCTCCCCCCTCTGTCTCTCAGCTCCCCCTCTGTCTCTCAGCTCCCCCCTCTGTCTCTCAGCTCCCCCTCTGTCTCTCAGCTCCCCCTCTCTCTCAGACCCCTCCACTGTCTCTCAGACCCTTCCTCTGTCTCTCAGCTTCCCCCTCTGTCTCTCAGCTCCCCTTCTGCCTCTCAGACCCCTCCTCTATCTCTCAGCTCCCTTCCTCTGTCTCTCAGACCCCCCTGTCTCTCATCCCCCCCTCTGTCTCTCACTTCCCGTGTCTCTCAGTCCCCCCTCTTTTAGCCCCTCCTCTGTATCTCAGCTCCCCTCTGTCTCTCAGACCCCCCCTGTCTCTCAGAACCCCCCCTGTCTCTCAGACCCCCCTCTGTCTCGACTATCCTCCTCTGTCTCTGAGCTCTCCTCCTCTGCCTCTCAGCTCTCCTCCTCTGCCTCTCGGCTCCCCCCTCTGTCTCTCAGCTCCCCCTCTGTCTCTCAGCTCCCCCTTTTTCTCTCAGCTCCCCCTTTGTCTCTCAGCGCCCCCTTTGTCTCTCAGCTCCCCCCTTTGTCTCTCAGCTCCCCCCTTTGTCTCTCAGCTCCCCCTCTGTCTCTCAGCTCCCCCTCTGTCTCTCAGAACCCCTCTGTCTCTCAGAACCCCTCTGTCTCTCAGACCCCCCTCTGTCTCTCAGACCCCCCTCTGTCTCTCAGACCCCCCTCTGTCTTTCAGTTCCCGTGTCTCTCAGTCCCCCTCTTTTAGCCCCTACTCTGTCTCTCAGCTCCCCTCTATCTCTCAGACCCTCCTCTGTCTCTCAGACCCCTCCTCTGTCTCTCAGACCCCTCCTCTATCTCTCAGCACCCCCCTCTGTCTTTCAGCTCCCTAATTCTGTCTCTCAGCTCCCCCTGTCTCTCAGCCCCCTATCTCTCAGCCCCCCTCTGTCTCTCAGCTCCCCCTTCTGTCTCTCAGCCCCCCCTCTGTCTCCCAGCTTCTCCTTCTGTCTCTCAGACCCCCCTTCTGTCTCTCAGACCCCCCTTCTGTCTCTCAGACCCCTCCTCTGTCTCTCAGACCCCTCCTCTGTCTCTCAGACCCCTCTTCTGTCTCTCAGCTCTCCTCCTCTGTCTCTCAGCTCTCCTCCTCTGTCTCTCAGCTCTCCTCCTCTGTCTCTCAGCTCCCCCACTGTCTCTCAGCTCCCCCCTCTGTCTCTCAGCTCCCCCTCTGTCTCTCAGCTCCCCCTCTGTCTTTCAGACCCCTCCACTGTCTCTCAGACCCTTCCTCTGTCTCTCAGCTCCCCCCTCTGTCTCTCAGCCCCCCCTCTGTCTCTCAGCCCCCCTTTGTCTCTCAGCTCCCCCCTGTGTCTCTCAGCTCACCCCTCTGTCCCTCAGCCCCCCCCTCTGTCTCTCAGCCCCCCTTTGTCTCTCAGCTCCCCCCTTTGTCTCTCAGCTCCCCCCTCTGTCCCTCAGCTCCCCCCTTTATCTCTCAGCTCCCTCTGTCTCTCAGCTCCCCCTCTGTCTCTCAGCTCCCCCTCTGTCTCTCAGCTCCCCTCTGTCTCTCAGACCCTCCTCTGTCTCTCAGACCCTCCTCTGTCTCTCAGACCCCTCCTCTGTCTCTCAGACCCCTCCTCTATCTCTCAGCTCTCCCCCTCTGTCTCTCAGCTCTCCCCCTCTGTCTCTCAGCTCCCTTCCTCTGTCTCTCAGCTCCCTTCCTCTGTCTCTCAGCCCCCCTCTGTCTCTCAGCTCTCCTCCTCTATCTCTCAGCTCTCCTCCTGTCTCTCAGCTCCCCTCTGTCTCTCAGACCCTCCTCTGTCTCTCAGACCCCTCCTCTGTCTCTCAGACCCCTCTATCTCTCAGCTCTCCCCCTCTGTCTCTCAGCTCCCTTCCTCTGTCTCTTAGCCCCCCTCTGTCTCTCAGACCCCTCTTCTGTCTCTCAGCTCTCCTCCTGTCTCTCAGCTCTCCTCCTGTCTCTCAGCTCTCCTCCTCTATCTCTCAGCTCTCCTCCTGTCTCTCAGCTCCCCCTCTGTTTCTCAGCTCCCCCTCTGTTTCTCAGCTCCCCCTCTGTTTCTCAGCTCCCCCTCTGTCTCTCAGACCCCTCCTCTATCTCTCAGCTCTCCCCCTCTGTCTCTCAGCTCTCCTTCCTCTGTCTCTCAGCCCCCCTCTGTCTCTCAGCCCCCCTCTGTCTCTCAGCCCCCCTCTGTCTCTCAGCCCCCCTCTGTCTCTTAGACCCACCTCTGTCTCTCAGACCCCCCTCTGTCTCTCAGACCCCCCCTCTGTCTCTCAGACCCCTCCTCTGTCTCTCAGACCCCTCCTCTGTCTCTCAGACCCCCCCTCTGTCTCTCAGTTCCCGTGTCTCTCAGTCCCCCCTCTTTTAGCCCCTCCTCTATATCTCAGCTCCCCTCTGTCTCTCAGACCCCCCTTGTCTCTCAGACCCCCCTTGTCTCTCAGACCCCCCTTGTCTCTCAGACCCCTCCTCTGTCTCTCAGACCCCTCTTCTGTCTCTCAGCTCCCCTTCTGCCTCTCAGACCCCTCCTCTGTCTCTCAGACCCCTCCTCTATCTCTCCCACTCTGTCTCTCAGCTCCCTTCCTCTGTCTCTCAGATCCCTCTGTCTCTCAGCTCTTCCTCTGTCTCTCAGACCCCCCTGTCTCTCAGACCCCCTCTGTCTCTCATCCCCTCCCTCTGTCTCTCAGTTCCTGTGTCTCTCAGTCCCCCCTCTTTTAGCCCCTCCTCTGTATCTCAGCTCCCCTCTGTCTCTCAGACCCCCCTGTCTCTCAGACCCCCCTCTGTCTCTCGGCTATCCTCCTCTGTCTCTCGGCTATCCTCCTCTGCCTCTCAGCTCCCCCCTCTGTCTCTCAGCTCCCCCTCTGCCTCTCAGCTCCCCCCTCTGTCTCTCAGCTCCCCCTCTGTCTCTCAGCTCCCCCCTCTGTCTCTCAGCTCCCCCTCTGTCTCTCAGCTCCCCCTCTCTCTCAGACCCCTCCACTGTCTCTCAGACCCTTCCTCTGTCTCTCAGCTTCCCCCTCTGTCTCTCAGCTCCCCTTCTGCCTCTCAGACCCCTCCTCTATCTCTCAGCTCCCTTCCTCTGTCTCTCAGATCCCCCTGTCTCTCAGACCCTTCCTCTGTCTCTCAGCTTCCCCCTCTGTCTCTCAGCTCCCCTTCTGCCTCTCAGACCCCTCCTCTATCTCTCAGCTCCCTTCCTCTGTCTCTCAGACCCCCCTGTCTCTCATCCCCCCCTCTGTCTCTCACTTCCCGTGTCTCTCAGTCCCCCCTCTTTTAGCCCCTCCTCTGTATCTCAGCTCCCCTCTGTCTCTCAGACCCCCCCCTGTCTCTCAGACCCCCCTCTGTCTCGACTATCCTCCTCTGTCTCTCAGCTCTCCTCCTCTGCCTCTCAGCTCTCCTCCTCTGTCTCTCGGCTCCCCCATCTGTCTCTCGGCTCCCCCCTCTGTCTCTCAGCTCCCCCTCTGTCTCTCAGCTCCCCCCTTTTTCTCTCAGCTCCCCCTTTGTCTCTCAGCGCCCCCCTTTGTCTCTCAGCTCCCCCCTTTGTCTCTCAGCTCCCCCCTTTGTCTCTCAGCTCCCCCCTTTGTCTCTCAGCTCCCCCTCTGTCTCTCAGCTCCCCCTCTGTCTCTCAGCTCCCCCTCTGTCTCTCAGAACCCCTCTGTCTCTCAGAACCCCTCTGTCTCTCAGACCCCCCTCTGTCTCTCAGACCCCCCTCTGTCTCTCAGACCCCCCTCTGTCTCTCAGACCCCCCTCTGTCTTTCAGTTCCCGTGTCTCTCAGTCCCCCTCTTTTAGCCCCTACTCTGTCTCTCAGCTCCCCTCTATCTCTCAGACCCTCCTCTGTCTCTCAGACCCTCCTCTGTCTCTCAGACCCCTCCTCTGTCTCTCAGACCCCTCCTCTGTCTCTCAGACCCCTCCTCTATCTCTCAGCACCCCCCTCTGTCTTTCAGCTCCCTAATTCTGTCTCTCAGCTCCCCCTGTCTCTCAGCCCCCTATCTCTCAGCCCCCCTCTGTCTCTCAGCTCCCCCTTCTGTCTCTCAGCTCCCCCTTCTGTCTCTCAGCCCCCCCTCTGTCTCCCAGCTTCTCCTTCTGTCTCTCAGACCCCCCTTCTGTCTCTCAGACCCCTCCTCTGTCTCTCAGACCCCTCCTCTGTCTCTCAGACCCCTCTTCTGTCTCTCAGCTCTCCTCCTCTGTCTCTCAGCTCTCCTCCTCTGTCTCTCAGCTCCCCCACTGTCTCTCAGCTCCCCCCTCTGTCTCTCAGCTCCCCCTCTGTCTTTCAGACCCCTCCACTGTCTCTCAGACACCTCCTCTGTCTCTCAGCTCTGCCCTCTGTCTCTCAGCACCCTCCTCTATCTCTCAGCTCCCCCACTGTCTCTCAGCCCCCTATCTCTCAGCCCCCCTCTGTCTCTCAGCTCCCCCCTCTGTCTCTCAGCCCCCCCCTCTGTCTCTCAGCCCCCCTCTGTCTCTCAGCTCCCCCCTCTGTCTCTCAGCGCCCCCCTCTCTGTCTCTCGGCTCCCCCTTTGTCTCTCAGCTCCCCCCTTTGTCTCTCAGCTCCCCCCTTTGTCTCTCAGCTCCCCCCTCTGTCTCTCAGCTCCCCCTCTGTCTCTCAGCTCCCCCTCTGTCTCTCAGCTCCCCCTCTGTCTCTCAGCTCCCCCTCTGTCTCTCAGACCCCCTCTGTCTCTCAGTCCCCCCTCTGTCTTTCAGTTCCTGTGTCTCTCAGTCCCCCCTCTTTTAGCCCCTCCTCTGTCTCTCAGACCCCTCCTCTGTCTCTCAGCTCTCCTCCTCTGTCTCTCAGCTCTCCTCCTCTGTCTCTCAGCTCTCCTCCTCTGTCTCTCAGCTCTCTTCCTCTGTCTCTCAGCTTCCCCACTGTCTCTTAGCTCCCCCTCTGTCTCTCAGCTCACCTTCTGCCTCTAAGACCCCCCTCTGTCTCTCAGTCCCCCCCTCTTTTAGCACCCTCCTCTGTCTCTCAGCCCCCTCTGTCTCTCAGCCCCCTCCTCTATCTCTCAGCTCTCCCCCTCTGTCTCTCAGTTCCCATGTCTCTCAGTCCCCCCTCTTTTAGCCCCTCCTCTATATCTCAGCTCCCCTCTGTCTCTCAGGCCCCCTTGTCTCTCAGACCCCCCTCTGTCTCTCAGACCCCCCTCTGTCTCTCAGCTCCCCTTCTGTCTCTCAGACCCCTCCTCTGTCTCTCAGACCCCTCCTCTGTCTCTCAGACCCCTCCTCTGTCTCAGACCCCTCTTCTGTCTCTCAGCTCTCCTCCTCTATCTCTCAGCTCCCCCTCTGTCTCTCAGCTCCCCCTCTGTCTCTCAGCTCCCCCTCTGTCTCTCAGACCCTCCTCTGTCTCTCAGACCCTCCTCTGTCTCTCAGACCCCTCCTCTGTCTCTCAGACCCCTCCTCTATCTCTCAGCTCTCCCCCTCTGTCTCTCAGCTCCCTTCCTCTGTCTCTCAGACCCCTCTTCTGTCTCTCAGCTCTCCTCCTCTATCTCTCAGCTCTCCTGTCTCTCAGCTCTCCCCCACTGTCTCTCAGCTCCCCCACTGTCTCTCAGCTCCCCCACTGTCTCTCAGCTCCCCCTCTGTTTCTCAGCTCCCCCTCTGTTTCTCAGCTCCCCCTCTGTCTCTCAAACCCCCTCTGTCTCTCAGACCCCTCCTCTGTCTCTCAGACCCCTCCTCTGTCTCTCAGCTCTCCCCCTCTGTCTCTCAGCCCCCCTCTGTCTCTCAGCCCCCCTCTGTCTCTTAGACCCCCCTCTGTCTCTTAGACCCCCCTCTGTCTCTTAGACCCCCCTCTGTCTCTCAGACCCCCCTCTGTCTCTCAGTTCCCGTGTCTCTCAGTCCCCCCTCTTTTAGCCCCTCCTCTATATCTCAGCTCTCCTCCTCTGTCTCTCAGCTTCCCCACTGTCTCTTAGCTCCCCCTCTGTCTCTCAGCTCACCTTCTGCCTCTAAGACCCCCCTCTGTCTCTCAGTCCCCCCCTCTTTTAGCCCCCTCCTCTGTCTCTCAGCCCCCTCTGTCTCTCAGACCCCTCCTCTGTCTCTCAGCCCCCTCTATCTCTCAGCTCTCCCCCTCTGTCTCTCAGTTCCCATGTCTCTCAGTCCCCCCTCTTTTAGCCCCTCTATATCTCAGCTCCCCTCTGTCTCTCAGACCCCCCTTGTCTCTCAGACCCCCCCTGTCTCTCAGACCCCCCTCTGTCTCTCAGCTCCCCCTCTGTCTCTCAGACACCCCTTCTGTCTCTCAGACCCCTCCTCTGTCTCTCAGACCCCTCCTCTGTCTCAGACCCCTCTTCTGTCTCTCAGCTCTCCTCCTCTATCTCTCAGCTCCCCCTCTGTCTCTCAGCTCCCCCTCTGTCTCTCAGCTCCCCTCTGTCTCTCAGACCCTCCTCTGTCTCTCAGACCCCTCCTCTGTCTCTCAGACCCCTCCTCTGTCTCTCAGACCCCTCCTCTGTCTCTCAGACCCCTCCTCTGTCTCTCAGACCCCTCCTCTATCTCTCAGCTCTCCCCCTCTGTCTCTCAGACCCCTCTTCTGTCTCTCAGCTCTCCTCCTCTGTCTCAGCTCTCCTCCTCTGTCTCTCAGCTCTCCTCCTCTGTCTCTCAGCTCCCCCACTGTCTCTCAGCTCCCCCTCTGTTTCTCAGCTCCCCCTCTGTTTCTCAGCTCCCCCTCTGTCTCTCAGCTCCCCCTCTGTCTCTCAGACCCCCTCTGTCTCTCAGACCCCTCACTCTGTCTCTCAGTTCCCGTGTCTCTCAGTCCCCCCTCTTTTAGCCCCTCCTCTGTATCTCAGCTCCCCTCTGTCTCTCAGACCCCCCCTGTCTCTCAGACCCCCCTCTGTCTCGGCTATCCTCCTCTGTCTCTCAGCTCTCCTCCTCTGCCTCTCAGCTCTCCTCCTCTGCCTCTCAGCTCTCCTCCTCTGTCTCTCGGCTCCCCCCCTCTGTCTCTCAGCTCACCCCTCTGTCTCTCAGCTCCCCCCTTTTTCTCTCAGCTCCCCCCTTTGTCTCTCAGCTCCCCCCTCTGTCTCTCAGCATCCCCCTCTGTCTCTCAGCTCCCCCTCTGTCTCTCAGCTCCCCTCTGTCTCTCAGACCCTCCTCTGTCTCTCAGACCCTCCTCTGTCTCTCAGACCCCTCCTCTGTCTCTCAGACCCCTCCTCTATCTCTCAGCTCTCCCCCTCTGTCTCTCAGCTCCCTTCCTCTGTCTCTCAGCTCCCTTCCTCTGTCTCTCAGCCCCCCTCTGTCTCTCAGCTCTCCTCCTCTATCTCTCAGCTCTCCTCCTGTCTCTCAGCTCCCCTCTGTCTCTCAGACCCTCCTCTGTCTCTCAGACCCCTCCTCTGTCTCTCAGACCCCTCTATCTCTCAGCTCTCCCCCTCTGTCTCTCAGCTCCCTTCCTCTGTCTCTTAGCCCCCCTCTGTCTCTCAGACCCCTCTTCTGTCTCTCAGCTCTCCTCCTGTCTCTCAGCTCTCCTCCTGTCTCTCAGCTCTCCTCCTCTATCTCTCAGCTCTCCTCCTGTCTCTCAGCTCCCCCTCTGTTTCTCAGCTCCCCCTCTGTTTCTCAGCTCCCCCTCTGTTTCTCAGCTCCCCCTCTGTCTCTCAGACCCCTCCTCTATCTCTCAGCTCTCCCCCTCTGTCTCTCAGCTCTCCTTCCTCTGTCTCTCAGCCCCCCTCTGTCTCTCAGCCCCCCTCTGTCTCTCAGCCCCCCTCTGTCTCTTAGACCCACCTCTGTCTCTCAGACCCCCCTCTGTCTCTCAGACCCCCCCTCTGTCTCTCAGACCCCTCCTCTGTCTCTCAGACCCCTCCTCTGTCTCTCAGACCCCCCCTCTGTCTCTCAGTTCCCGTGTCTCTCAGTCCCCCCTCTTTTAGCCCCTCATCTATATCTCAGCTCCCCTCTGTCTCTCAGACCCCCCTTGTCTTTCAGACCCCCCTTGTCTTTCAGACCCCCCTTGTCTCTCAGACCCCCCTTGTCTCTCAGACCCCTCCTCTGTCTCTCAGACCCCTCTTCTGTCTCTCAGCTCCCCTTCTGCCTCTCAGACCCCTCCTCTGTCTCTCAGACCCCTCCTCTATCTCTCCCACTCTGTCTCTCAGCTCCCTTCCTCTGTCTCTCAGATCCCTCTGTCTCTCAGCTCTTCCTCTGTCTCTCAGACCCCCCTGTCTCTCAGACCCCCTCTGTCTCTCATCCCCTCCCTCTGTCTCTCAGTTCCTGTGTCTCTCAGTCCCCCCTCTTTTAGCCCCTCCTCTGTATCTCAGCTCCCCCTGTCTCTCAGACCCCCCTGTCTCTCAGACCCCCCTCTGTCTCTCGGCTATCCTCCTCTGTCTCTCGGCTATCCCCCTCTGTCTCTCAGCTCCCCCCTCTGTCTCTCAGCTCCCCCTCTGCCTCTCAGCTCCCCCCTCTGTCTCTCAGCTCCCCCTCTGTCTCTCAGCTCCCCCCTCTGTCTCTCAGCTCCCCCTCTGTCTCTCAGCTCCCCCTCTCTCTCAGACCCCTCCACTGTCTCTCAGACCCTTCCTCTGTCTCTCAGCTTCCCCCTCTGTCTCTCAGCTCCCCTTCTGCCTCTCAGACCCCTCCTCTATCTCTCAGCTCCCTTCCTCTGTCTCTCAGATCCCCCTGTCTCTCAGCTCTTCCTCTGTCTCTCAGACCCCCCTGTCTCTCATCCCCCCCTCTGTCTCTCACTTCCCGTGTCTCTCAGTCCCCCCTCTTTTAGCCCCTCCTCTGTATCTCAGCTCCCCTCTGTCTCTCAGACCCCCCCTGTCTCTCAGACCCCCCTCTGTCTCGACTATCCTCCTCTGTCTCTCAGCTCTCCTCCTCTGCCTCTCAGCTCTCCTCCTCTGTCTCTCGGCTCCCCCATCTGTCTCTCGGCTCCCCCCTCTGTCTCTCAGCTCCCCCTCTGTCTCTCAGCTCCCCCCTTTTTCTCTCAGCTCCCCCTTTGTCTCTCAGCGCCCCCCTTTGTCTCTCAGCTCCCCCCTTTGTCTCTCAGCTCCCCCCTTTGTCTCTCAGCTCCCCCCTTTGTCTCTCAGCTCCCCCTCTGTCTCTCAGCTCCCCCTCTGTCTCTCAGAACCCCTCTGTCTCTCAGAACCCCTCTGTCTCTCAGACCCCCCTCTGTCTCTCAGACCCCCCTCTGTCTCTCAGACCCCCCTCTGTCTCTCAGACCCCCCTCTGTCTCTCAGACCCCCCTCTGTCTTTCAGTTCCCGTGTCTCTCAGTCCCCCTCTTTTAGCCCCTACTCTGTCTCTCAGCTCCCCTCTATCTCTCAGACCCTCCTCTGTCTCTCAGACCCTCCTCTGTCTCTCAGACCCCTCCTCTGTCTCTCAGACCCCTCCTCTGTCTCTCAGACCCCTCCTCTGTCTCTCAGACCCCTCCTCTATCTCTCAGCACCCCCCTCTGTCTTTCAGCTCCCTAATTCTGTCTCTCAGCTCCCCCTGTCTCTCAGCCCCCTATCTCTCAGCCCCCCTCTGTCTCTCAGCTCCCCCTTCTGTCTCTCAGCTCCCCCTTCTGTCTCTCAGCCCCCCCTCTGTCTCCCAGCTTCTCCTTCTGTCTCTCAGACCCCCCTTCTGTCTCTCAGACCCCCCTTCTGTCTCTCAGACCCCTCCTCTGTCTCTCAGACCCCTCCTCTGTCTCTCAGACCCCTCTTCTGTCTCTCAGCTCTCCTCCTCTGTCTCTCAGCTCTCCTCCTCTGTCTCTCAGCTCCCCCACTGTCTCTCAGCTCCCCCCTCTGTCTCTCAGCTCCCCCTCTGTCTTTCAGACCCCTCCACTGTCTCTCAGACACCTCCTCTGTCTCTCAGCTCTGCCCTCTGTCTCTCAGCACCCTCCTCTATCTCTCAGCTCCCCCACTGTCTCTCAGCCCCCTATCTCTCAGCTCCCCCCTCTGTCTCTCAGCCCCCCCCTCTGTCTCTCAGCCCCCCTCTGTCTCTCAGACACCTCCTCTGTCTCTCAGCTCTGCCCTCTGTCTCTCAGCACCCTCCTCTATCTCTCAGCTCCCCCACTGTCTCTCAGCTCCCCCCTCTGCCTCTCAGCTCCCGCCTCTGTCTCTCAGCTCCCGCCTCTGTCTCTCAGCTCCCGCCTCTGTCTCTCAGCTCCCGCCTCTGTCTCTCAGCTCCCCCCTCTGTCTCTCAGCGCCCCCCTCTCTGTCTCTCGGCTCCCCCTTTGTCTCTCAGCTCCCCCCTTTGTCTCTCAGCTCCCCCCTTTGTCTCTCAGCTCCCCCCTCTGTCTCTCAGCTCCCCCTCTGTCTCTCAGCTCCCCCTCTGTCTCTCAGCTCCCCCTCTGTCTCTCAGACCCCCTCTGTCTCTCAGTCCCCCCTCTGTCTTTCAGTTCCTGTGTCTCTCAGTCCCCCCTCTTTTAGCCCCTCCTCTGTCTCTCAGACCCCTCCTCTGTCTCTCAGCTCTCCTCCTCTGTCTCTCAGCTCTCCTCCTCTGTCTCTCAGCTCTCCTCCTCTGTCTCTCAGCTCTCCTCCTCTGTCTCTCAGCTCTCTTCCTCTGTCTCTTAGCTCCCCCTCTGTCTCTCAGCTCACCTTCTGCCTCTAAGACCCCCCTCTGTCTCTCAGTCCCCCCCTCTTTTAGCACCCTCCTCTGTCTCTCAGCCCCCTCTGTCTCTCAGCCCCCTCCTCTATCTCTCAGCTCTCCCCCTCTGTCTCTCAGTTCCCATGTCTCTCAGTCCCCCCTCTTTTAGCCCCTCCTCTATATCTCAGCTCCCCTCTGTCTCTCAGGCCCCCTTGTCTCTCAGACCCCCCCTGTCTCTCAGACCCCCCTCTGTCTCTCAGCTCCCCTTCTGTCTCTCAGACCCCTCCTCTGTCTCTCAGACCCCTCCTCTGTCTCTCAGACCCCTCCTCTGTCTCAGACCCCTCTTCTGTCTCTCAGCTCTCCTCCTCTATCTCTCAGCTCCCCCTCTGTCTCTCAGCTCCCCCTCTGTCTCTCAGCTCCCCCTCTGTCTCTCAGCTCCCCCTCTGTCTCTCAGACCCTCCTCTGTCTCTCAGACCCTCCTCTGTCTCTCAGACCCCTCCTCTGTCTCTCAGACCCCTCCTCTATCTCTCAGCTCTCCCCCTCTGTCTCTCAGCTCCCTTCCTCTGTCTCTCAGACCCCTCTTCTGTCTCTCAGCTCTCCTCCTCTATCTCTCAGCTCTCCTGTCTCTCAGCTCTCCCCCACTGTCTCTCAGCTCCCCCACTGTCTCTCAGCTCCCCCACTGTCTCTCAGCTCCCCCTCTGTTTCTCAGCTCCCCCTCTGTTTCTCAGCTCCCCCTCTGTCTCTCAAACCCCCTCTGTCTCTCAGACCCCTCCTCTGTCTCTCAGACCCCTCCTCTGTCTCTCAGCTCTCCCCCTCTGTCTCTCAGCCCCCCTCTGTCTCTCAGCCCCCCTCTGTCTCTTAGACCCCCCTCTGTCTCTTAGACCCCCCTCTGTCTCTCAGTCCCCCCTCTTTTAGCCCCTCCTCTATATCTCAGCTCTCCTCCTCTGTCTCTCAGCTTCCCCACTGTCTCTTAGCTCCCCCTCTGTCTCTCAGCTCACCTTCTGCCTCTAAGACCCCCCTCTGTCTCTCAGTCCCCCCCTCTTTTAGCCCCCTCCTCTGTCTCTCAGCCCCCTCTGTCTCTCAGACCCCTCCTCTGTCTCTCAGCCCCCTCTATCTCTCAGCTCTCCCCCTCTGTCTCTCAGTTCCCATGTCTCTCAGTCCCCCCTCTTTTAGCCCCTCTATATCTCAGCTCCCCTCTGTCTCTCAGACCCCCCTTGTCTCTCAGACCCCCCCTGTCTCTCAGACCCCCCTCTGTCTCTCAGCTCCCCCTCTGTCTCTCAGACACCCCTTCTGTCTCTCAGACCCCTCCTCTGTCTCTCAGACCCCTCCTCTGTCTCAGACCCCTCTTCTGTCTCTCAGCTCTCCTCCTCTATCTCTCAGCTCCCCCTCTGTCTCTCAGCTCCCCCTCTGTCTCTCAGCTCCCCCTCTGTCTCTCAGCTCCCCTCTGTCTCTCAGACCCTCCTCTGTCTCTCAGACCCCTCCTCTGTCTCTCAGACCCCTCCTCTGTCTCTCAGACCCCTCCTCTGTCTCTCAGACCCCTCCTCTATCTCTCAGCTCTCCCCCTCTGTCTCTCAGACCCCTCTTCTGTCTCTCAGCTCTCCTCCTCTGTCTCAGCTCTCCTCCTCTGTCTCAGCTCTCCTCCTCTGTCTCTCAGCTCTCCTCCTCTGTCTCTCAGCTCCCCCACTGTCTCTCAGCTCCCCCTCTGTTTCTCAGCTCCCCCTCTGTTTCTCAGCTCCCCCTCTGTCTCTCAGCTCCCCCTCTGTCTCTCAGACCCCTCACTCTGTCTCTCAGTTCCCGTGTCTCTCAGTCCCCCCTCTTTTAGCCCCTCCTCTGTATCTCAGCTCCCCTCTGTCTCTCAGACCCCCCCTGTCTCTCAGACCCCCCTCTGTCTCGGCTATCCTCCTCTGTCTCTCAGCTCTCCTCCTCTGCCTCTCAGCTCTCCTCCTCTGCCTCTCAGCTCTCCTCCTCTGTCTCTCGGCTCCCCCCCTCTGTCTCTCAGCTCACCCCTCTGTCTCTCAGCTCCCCCCTTTTTCTCTCAGCTCCCCCCTTTGTCTCTCAGCTCCCCCCTCTGTCTCTCAGCATCCCCCTCTGTCTCTCAGCCCCCCTTTGTCTCTCAGCTCCCCCCTTTGTCTCTCAGCTCCCCCCTTTGTCTCTCAGCTCCCCCCTTTGTCTCTCAGCTCCCCCCTTTATCTCTCAGCTCCCCCTCTGTCTCTCAGACCCCCCTCTGTCTTTCAGTTCCCGTGTCTCTCAGTCCCCCTCTTTTAGCCCCTCCTCTGTCTCTCAGCTCCCCTCTATCTCTCAGACCCTCCTCTGTCTCTCAGACCCTCCTCTGTCTCTCAGACCCTCCTCTGTCTCTCAGACCCCTCCTCTGTCTCTCAGACCCCTCCTCTGTCTCTCAGCTCTCCCCTCTGTCTCTCAGCCCCCTCATCTATCTCTCAGCACCCCCTATGTCTTTCAGCTCCCTCATTCTGTCTCTCAGCTCCCCTGTCTCTCAGCCCCCTATCTCTCAGCCCCCCTCTGTCTCTCAGCTCCCCCCTCTGTCTCTCAGACCCCTCCTCTGTCTCTAAGACTCCTCCTCTGTCTCTCAGCCCCCCCTCTGTCTCCTAGCTTCTCCTTCTGTCTCTCAGACCCCCCTTCTGTCTCTCAGACCCCCTGTCTCTCAGACCCCCCTGTCTCTCAGCTCTCCTCCTCTGTCTCTCAGCTCTCCTCCTCTATCTCTCAGCTCTCCTCCTCTATCTCTCAGACCCCCCTTCTGTCTCTCAGACCCCCCTTCTGTCTCTCAGACCCCCCTTCTGTCTCTCAGACCCCCCTTCTGTCTCTCAGACCCCTCCTCTGTCTCTCAGACCCCTCCTCTGTCTCTCAGACCCCTCCTCTGTCTCTCAGACCCCTCCTCTGTCTCTCAGGCCCCTCTTCTGTCTCTCAGCTCTCCTCCTCTGTCTCTCAGCTCTCCTCCTCTGTCTCTCAGCTCTCCTCCTCTGTCTCTCAGCTCCCTTCCTCTGTCTCTCAGATCCCCCTGTCTCTCAGCTCTTCCTCTGTCTCTCAGACCCCCCTGTCTCTCAGACCCCCTGTCTCTCAGACCCCCTCTGTCTCTCATCCCCTCCCTCTGTCTCTCAGTTCCTGTGTCTCTCAGTCCCCCCTCTTTTAGCCCCTCCTCTGTATCTCAGCTCCCATCTGTCTCTCAGACCCCCCCTGTCTCTCAGACCCTCCCTCTGTCTCTCGGCTATCCTTCTCTGCCTCTCAGCTCCCCCTGTCTCTCAGCTCCCCCCTCTGTCTCTCAGCTCCCCCCTCTGTCTCTCAGCTCCCCCTTTGTCTCTCAGCTCCCCCCTCTGTCTCTCAGCTCCCCCCTCTGTCTCTCAGCTCCCCCCTCTGTCTCTCAGCTCCCCCCTCTGTCTCTCAGCTCCCCCCTCTGTCTCTCAGCTCCCCCCTCTGTCTCTCAGCTCCCCCTCTGTCTCTCAGCTCCCCCCTCTGTCTCTCAGCTCCCTTCCTCTGTCTCTCAGATCCCCCTGTCTCTCAGCTCTTCCTCTGTCTCTCAGACCCCCCTGTCTCTCAGACCCCCCTGTCTCTCAGACCCCCCTGTCTCTCAGACCCCCCTGTCTCTCAGACCCCCCTGTCTCTCAGACCCCCCCTCTGTCTCTCAGCTCTCCTCCTCTGCCTCTCAGCTCTCCTCCTCTGCCTCTCAGCTCCCCCCTCTGTCTCTCAGCTCCCCCCTCTGTCTCTCAGCTCCCCCTCTGTCTTTCAGACCCCTCCACTGTCTCTCAGACCCTTCCTCTGTCTCTCAGCTCCCCCCTCTGTCTCTCAGCTCCCCCCTCGGTCTCTCAGCTCCCCCCTCTGTCTCTCAGCCCCCCTTTGTCTCTCAGCTCCCCCCTTTGTCTCTCAGCTCCCCCCTCTGTCCCTCAGCACCCCCTCTGTCTCTCAGCACCCCCTCTGTCTCTCAGCCCCCCTTTGTCTCTCAGCTCCCCCCTTTGTCTCTCAGCTCCCCCCTCTGTCCCTCAGCACCCCCTCTGTCTGTCAGCTCCCCCCTTTGTCTGTCAGCTCCCCCCTTTGTCTCTCAGCCCCCCTTTGTCTCTCAGCTCCCCCCTTTGTCTCTCAGCTCCCCCTCTGTCTCTCAGCTCCCCCTCTGTCTCTCAGCTCCCCCTCTGTCTCTCAGACCCCCCTCTGTCTTTCAGTTCCCGTGTCTCAGTCCCCCCTCTTTTAGCCCCTCCTCTGTCTCTCAGCTCCCCTCTATCTCTCAGACCCTCCTCTGTCTCTCAGACCCCTCCTCTGTCTCTCAGACACCTCCTCTGTCTCTCAGCTCTGCCCTCTGTCTCTCAGCTCTGCCCTCTGTCTCTCAGCTCCCCCTCTGCCTCTTAGCTCCCGCCTCTGTCTCTCAGCTCCCCCCTCTGTCTCTCAGCTCCCCCCTCTGTCTCTCAGCCCCCCTCTCTGTCTCTCAGCTCCCCCCTTTGTCTCTCAGCTCCCCCCTCTGTCTCTCAGTCCCCCCCTCTTTTAGCCCCCTCTGCTATCTCTCAGCTCCCTTCCTCTGTCTCTCAGATCCCCCTGTCTCTCAGCTCTTCCTCTGTCTCTCAGACCCCCCTGTCTCTCATCCCCCCTCTGTCTCTCAGTTCCCATGTCTCTCAGTCCCCCCTCTTTTAGCCCCTCCTCTATATCTCAGCTCCCCTCTGTCTCTCAGACCCCCCTTGTCTCTCAGACCCCCCTTGTCTCTCAGACCCCCCCTGTCTCTCAGACCCCCCTCTGTCTCTCAGCTCCCCCTCTGTCTCTCAGACACCCCTTCTGTCTCTCAGACCCCTCCTCTGTCTCTCAGACCCCTCCTCTGTCTCTCAGACCCCTCCTCTGTCTCTCAGACCCCTCCTCTGTCTCTCAGACCCCTCCTCTGTCTCAGACCCCTCTTCTGTCTCTCAGCTCTCCCTCTGTCTCTCAGCTCCCCCTCTGTCTCTCAGCTCCCCCTCTGTCTCTCAGCTCCCCTCTGTCTCTCAGACCCTCCTCTGTCTCTCAGCTCCCCTCTGTCTCTCAGACCCTCCTCTGTCTCTCAGACCCTCCTCTGTCTCTCAGACCCCTCCTCTGTCTCTCAGACCCCTCCTCTATCTCTCAGCTCTCCCCCTCTGTCTCTCAGCTCCCTTCCTCTGTCTCTCAGCTCCCTTCCTCTGTCTCTCAGCTCCCTTCCTCTGTCTCTCAGCCCCCTTCCT
The DNA here is from genome assembly GCA_029206835.1 of Rana muscosa. Lineage (NCBI taxonomy): Eukaryota > Metazoa > Chordata > Amphibia > Anura > Ranidae > Rana > Rana muscosa. The sequence continues at coordinate 443,311,524 of CM055120.1, read as the reverse complement.
CTGTCTCTCAGCCCCCCTCCTCTATCTCTCAGCTCTCCTCCTGTCTCTCAGCTCCCCTCTGTCTCTCAGACCCCCCTCTGTCTCTCAGACCCTCCTCTGTCTCTCAGCTCTCCTCCTCTATCTCTCAGCTCTCCTCCTCTATCTCTCAGACCCCCCTTCTGTCTCTCAGACCCCCCTCCTGTCTCTCAGACCCCCCTTCTGTCTCTCAGACCCCCCTTCTGTCTCTCAGACCCCCCTTCTGTCTCTCAGACCCCCTACTGTCTCTCAGACCCCTCCTCTGTCTCTCAGACCCCTCCTCTGTCTCTCAGACCCCTCCTCTGTCTCTCAGACCCCTCCTCTGTCTCTCAGGCCCCTCTTCTGTCTCTCAGCTCTCCTCCTCTGTCTCTCAGCTCTCCTCCTCTGTCTCTCAGCTCCCTTCCTCTGTCTCTCAGATCCCCCTGTCTCTCAGCTCTTCCTCTGTCTCTCAGACCCCCCTGTCTCTCAGACCCCCCTGTCTCTCAGACCCCCCTGTCTCTCAGACCCCCCTGTCTCTCAGAACCCCTCTGTCTCTCAGAACCCCTCTGTCTCTCATCCCCTCCCTCTGTCTCTCAGTTCCTGTGTCTCTCAGTCCCCCCTCTTTTAGCCCCTCCTCTGTATCTCAGCTCCCATCTGTCTCTCAGACCCCCCTGTCTCTCAGCTCCCCCCTCTGTCTCTCAGCTCCCCCCTCTGTCTCTCAGCTCCCCCCTCTGTCTCTCAGCTCCCCCCTCTGTCTCTCAGCTCCCCCCTCTGTCTCTCAGCTCCCCCCTCTGTCTCTCAGCTCCCCCCTCTGTCTCTCAGCTCCCCCTCTGTCTCTCAGCTCCCCCCTCTGTCTTTCAGTTCCTGTGTCTCTCAGTCCCCCCTCTTTTAGCCCCTCCTCTGTCTCTCAGCTCCCCTCTGTCTCTCAGACCCTCCTCTGTCTCTCAGACCCCTCCTCTGTCTCTCAGACCCCTCCTCTGTCTCTCAGCCCCCTCCTCTATCTCTCAGCACCCTCCTCTGTCTTTCAGCTCCCTCATTCTGTCTCTCAGCCCCCTATCTCTCAGCCCCCCTCTGTCTCTCATACCCCTCCTCTGTCTCTCACACCCCTCCTCTGTCTCTCAGCTCTCCTCCTCTGTCTCTCAGCTCTCCTCCTCTGTCTCTCAGCTCTCCTCCTCTGTCTCTCAGCTCTCCTCCTCTGTCTCTCAGCTCCCCCACTGTCTCTCAGCTCCCCTTCTGTCTCTCAGATCCCCCTGTCTCTCAGCTCTTCCTCTGTCTCTCAGACCCCCTCTGTCTCTCATCCCCCCCTCTGTCTCTCAGTTCCCGTGTCTCTCAGTCCCCCCTCTTTTAGCCCCTCCTCTGTATCTCAGCTCCCCCTGTCTCTCAGACCCCCCTGTCTCTCAGACCCCCCTGTCTCTCAGACCCCCCTGTCTCTCAGACCCCCCTGTCTCTCAGACCCCCCCTCTGTCTCTCAGCTCTCCTCCTCTGCCTCTCAGCTCTCCTCCTCTGCCTCTCAGCTCCCCCCTCTGTCTCTCAGCTCCCCCTCTGTCTCTCAGCTCCCCCTCTGTCTTTCAGACCCCTCCACTGTCTCTCAGACCCTTCCTCTGTCTCTCAGCTTCCCCCTCTGTCTCTCAGCTCCCCCCTCTGTCTCTCAGCTCCCCCCTCTGTCTCTCAGCCCCCCTCTGTCTCTCAGCCCCCCTTTGTCTCTCAGCTCCCCCCTTTGTCTCTCAGCTCCCCCCTCTGTCCCTCAGCACCCCCTCTGTCTCTCAGCCCCCCTTTGTCTCTCAGCTCCCCCCTTTGTCTCTCAGCTCCCCCCTCTGTCCCTCAGCACCCCCTCTGTCTCTCAGCCCCCCTTTGTCTCTCAGCTCCCCCCTCTGTCTCTCAGCCCCCCTTTGTCTCTCAGCCCCCCTTTGTCTCTCAGCTCCCCCCTTTGTCTCTCAGCTCCCCCCTCTGTCTCTCAGCTCCCCCTCTGTCTCTCAGCTCCCCCTCTGTCTCTCAGACCCCCCTCTGTCTTTCAGTTCCCGTGTCTCAGTCCCCCCTCTTTTAGCCCCTCCTCTGTCTCTCAGCTCCCCTCTATCTCTCAGACCCTCCTCTGTCTCTCAGACCCCTCCTCTGTCTCTCAGACCCCTCCTCTGTCTCTCAGACACCTCCTCTGTCTCTCAGCTCTGCCCTCTGTCTCTCAGCCCCCTCCTCTATCTCTCAGCTCCCCCTCTGCCTCTTAGCTCCCGCCTCTGTCTCTCAGCTCCCCCCTCTGTCTCTCAGCCCCCCTCTCTGTCTCTCAGCTCCCCCCTTTGTCTCTCAGCTCCCCCCTTTGTCTCTCAGCTCCCCCCTTTGTCTCTCAGCTCCCCCCTTTGTCTCTCAGCTCCCCCCTTTGTCTCTCAGCTCCCCCCTTTGTCTCTCAGCTCCCCCTCTGTCTCTCAGCTCCCCCTCTGTCTCTCAGCTCCCCCTCTGTCTCTCAGCTCCCCCTCTGTCTCTCAGCTCCCCCTCTGTCTCTCAGCTCCCCCCTCTGTCTTTCAGTTCCTGTGTCTCTCAGTCCCCCCTCTTTTAGCCCCTCCTCTGTCTCTCAGACCCTCCTCTGTCTCTCAGACCCCTCCTCTGTCTCTCAGCTCTCCTCCTCTGTCTCTCAGCTCTCCTCATCTGTCTCTCAGCTCTCCTCCTCTATCTCTCAGCTCTCCTCCTCTGTCTCTCAGCTTCCCCACTGTCTCTTAGCTCCCCCTCTGTCTCTCAGTCCCCCCCTCTTTTAGCCCCCTCCTCTGTCTCTCAGCCCCCTCTGCTATCTCTCAGCTCCCTTCCTCTGTCTCTCAGATCCCCCTGTCTCTCAGCTCTTCCTCTGTCTCTCAGACCCCCCTGTCTCTCATCCCCCCCTCTGTCTCTCAGTTCCCATGTCTCTCAGTCCCCCCTCTTTTAGCCCCTCCTCTATATCTCAGCTCCCCTCTGTCTCTCAGCTCCCCCCTTTGTCTCTCAGCTCCCCCCTTTGTCTCTCAGCTCCCCCTCTGTCTCTCAGCTCCCCCTCTGTCTCTCAGAACCCCTCTGTCTCTCAGACCCCCCTCTGTCTCTCAGACCCCCCTTGTCTCTCAGACCCCCCTTGTCTCTCAGACCCCCCCTGTCTCTCAGACCCCCCTCTGTCTCTCAGCTCCCCCTCTGTCTCTCAGACACCCCTCTGTCTCTCAGACCCCTCCTCTGTCTCTCAGACCCCTCCTCTGTCTCAGACCCCTCTTCTGTCTCTCAGCTCTCCCTCTGTCTCTCAGCTCCCCCTCTGTCTCTCAGCTCCCCCTCTGTCTCTCAGCTCCCCTCTGTCTCTCAGACCCTCCTCTGTCTCTCAGACCCTCCTCTGTCTCTCAGACCCCTCCTCTGTCTCTCAGACCCCTCCTCTATCTCTCAGCTCTCCCCCTCTGTCTCTCAGCTCCCTTCCTCTGTCTCTCAGCTCCCTTCCTCTGTCTCTCAGCCCCCTTCCTCTGTCTCTCAGCCCCCCTCTGTCTCTCAGCTCTCCTCCTCTATCTCTCAGCTCTCCTCCTGTCTCTCAGCTCCCCTCTGTCTCTCAGACCCCCCTCTGTCTCTCAGACCCTCCTCTGTCTCTCAGACCCCTCCTCTGTCTCTCAGACCCCTCCTCTATCTCTCAGCTCCCCCTCTGTCTCTCAGCTCCCCCCTCTGTCTTTCAGTTCCTGTGTCTCTCAGTCCCCCCTCTTTTAGCCCCTCCTCTGTCTCTCAGACCCTCCTCTGTCTCTCAGACCCCTCCTCTGTCTCTCAGCTCTCCTCCTCTGTCTCTCAGCTCTCCTCATCTGTCTCTCAGCTCTCCTCCTCTATCTCTCAGCTCTCCTCCTCTGTCTCTCAGCTTCCCCACTGTCTCTTAGCTCCCCCTCTGTCTCTCAGTCCCCCCCTCTTTTAGCCCCCTCCTCTGTCTCTCAGCCCCCTCTGCTATCTCTCAGCTCCCTTCCTCTGTCTCTCAGATCCCCCTGTCTCTCAGCTCTTCCTCTGTCTCTCAGACCCCCCTGTCTCTCATCCCCCCCTCTGTCTCTCAGTTCCCATGTCTCTCAGTCCCCCCTCTTTTAGCCCCTCCTCTATATCTCAGCTCCCCTCTGTCTCTCAGCTCCCCCCTTTGTCTCTCAGCTCCCCCCTTTGTCTCTCAGCTCCCCCTCTGTCTCTCAGCTCCCCCTCTGTCTCTCAGAACCCCTCTGTCTCTCAGACCCCCCTCTGTCTCTCAGACCCCCCTTGTCTCTCAGACCCCCCTTGTCTCTCAGACCCCCCCTGTCTCTCAGACCCCCCTCTGTCTCTCAGCTCCCCCTCTGTCTCTCAGACACCCCTCTGTCTCTCAGACCCCTCCTCTGTCTCTCAGACCCCTCCTCTGTCTCTCAGACCCCTCCTCTGTCTCAGACCCCTCTTCTGTCTCTCAGCTCTCCCTCTGTCTCTCAGCTCCCCCTCTGTCTCTCAGCTCCCCCTCTGTCTCTCAGCTCCCCTCTGTCTCTCAGACCCTCCTCTGTCTCTCAGACCCTCCTCTGTCTCTCAGACCCCTCCTCTGTCTCTCAGACCCCTCCTCTATCTCTCAGCTCTCCCCCTCTGTCTCTCAGCTCCCTTCCTCTGTCTCTCAGCTCCCTTCCTCTGTCTCTCAGCCCCCTTCCTCTGTCTCTCAGCCCCCCTCTGTCTCTCAGCTCTCCTCCTCTATCTCTCAGCTCTCCTCCTGTCTCTCAGCTCCCCTCTGTCTCTCAGACCCCCCTCTGTCTCTCAGACCCTCCTCTGTCTCTCAGACCCCTCCTCTGTCTCTCAGACCCCTCCTCTATCTCTCAGCTCTCCCCCTCTGTCTCTCAGCTCCCTTCCTCTGTCTCTTAGCCCCCCTCTGTCTCTCAGACCCCTCTTCTGTCTCTCAGCTCTCCTCCTGTCTCTCAGCTCTCCTGTCTCTCAGCTCTCCTCCTCTATCTCTCAGCTCTCCTCCTGTCTCTCAGCTCCCCCTCTGTTTCTCAGCTCCCCCTCTGTTTCTCAGCTCCCCCTCTGTTTCTCAGCTCCCCCTCTGTCTCTCAGACCCCTCCTCTATCTCTCAGCTCTCCCCCTCTGTCTCTCAGACCCCCCTCTGTCTCTCAGACCCCTCCTCTGTCTCTCAGACCCCTCCTCTGTCTCTCAGACCCCCCCTCTGTCTCTCAGTTCCCGTGTCTCTCAGTCCCCCCTCTATAAGCCCCTCCTCTATATCTCAGCTCCCCTCTGTCTCTCAGACCCCCCTTGTCTCTCAGACCCCCCTTGTCTCTCATACCCCTCTTCTGTCTCTCAGCTCCCCTTCTGCCTCTCAGACCCCTCCTCTGTCTCTCAGACCCCTCCTCTATCTCTCCCACTCTGTCTCTCAGCTCCCTTCCTCTGTCTCTCAGATCCCTCTGTCTCTCAGCTCTTCCTCTGTCTCTCAGACCCCCCTGTCTCTCAGACCCCCTCTGTCTCTCATCCCCTCCCTCTGTCTCTCAGTTCCTGTGTCTCTCAGTCCCCCCTCTTTTAGCCCCTCCTCTGTATCTCAGCTCCCCTCTGTCTCTCAGACCCCCCTGTCTCTCAGACCCCCCTGTCTCTCAGACCCCCCTCTGTCTCTCGGCTATCCTCCTCTGTCTCTCGGCTATCCTCCTCTGCCTCTCAGCTCCCCCCTCTGTCTCTCAGCTCCCCCTCTGCCTCTCAGCTCCCCCCTCTGTCTCTCAGCTCCCCCTCTGTCTCTCAGCTCCCCCCTCTGTCTCTCAGCTCCCCCTCTCTCTCAGACCCCTCCACTGTCTCTCAGACCCTTCCTCTGTCTCTCAGCTTCCCCCTCTGTCTCTCAGCTCCCCTTCTGCCTCTCAGACCCCTCCTCTATCTCTCAGCTCCCTTCCTCTGTCTCTCAGATCCCCCTGTCTCTCAGCTCTTCCTCTGTCTCTCAGACCCCCCTGTCTCTCATCCCCCCCTCTGTCTCTCACTTCCCGTGTCTCTCAGTCCCCCCTCTTTTAGCCCCTCCTCTGTATCTCAGCTCCCCTCTGTCTCTCAGACCCCCCCTGTCTCTCAGACCCCCCTCTGTCTCGACTATCCTCCTCTGTCTCTCAGCTCTCCTCCTCTGCCTCTCAGCTCTCCTCCTCTGTCTCTCGGCTCCCCCCTCTGTCTCTCAGCTCCCCCTCTGTCTCTCAGCTCCCCCTCTGTCTCTCAGCTCCCCCCTTTTTCTCTCAGCTCCCCCTTTGTCTCTCAGTGCCCCCCTTTGTCTCTCAGCTCCCCCCTTTGTCTCTCAGCTCCCCCCTTTGTCTCTCAGCTCCCCCCTTTGTCTCTCAGCTCCCCCTCTGTCTCTCAGCTCCCCCTCTGTCTCTCAGAACCCCTCTGTCTCTCAGACCCCCCTCTGTCTCTCAGACCCCCCTCTGTCTTTCAGTTCCCGTGTCTCTCAGTCCCCCTCTTTTAGCCCCTACTCTGTCTCTCAGCTCCCCTCTATCTCTCAGACCCTCCTCTGTCTCTCAGACCCCTCCTCTGTCTCTCAGACCCCTCCTCTGTCTCTCAGACCCCTCCTCTGTCTCTCAGACCCCTCCTCTGTCTCTCAGGCCCCTCTTCTGTCTCTCAGCTCTCCTCCTCTGTCTCTCAGCTCTCCTCCTCTGTCTCTCAGCTCTCCTCCTCTGTCTCTCAGCTCTCCTCCTCTGTCTCTCAGCTCCCTTCCTCTGTCTCTCAGATCCCCCTGTCTCTCAGCTCTTCCTCTGTCTCTCAGACCCCCCTGTCTCTCAGACCCCCCTGTCTCTCAGAACCCCTCTGTCTCTCATCCCCTCCCTCTGTCTCTCAGTTCCTGTGTCTCTCAGTCCCCCCTCTTTTAGCCCCTCCTCTGTATCTCAGCTCCCATCTGTCTCTCAGACCCCCCTGTCTCTCAGACCCTCCCTCTGTCTCTCGGCTATCCTTCTCTGCCTCTCAGCTCCCCCTGTCTCTCAGCTCCCCCCTCTGTCTCTCAGCTCCCCCCTCTGTCTCTCAGCTCCCCCTTTGTCTCTCAGCTCCCCCTTTGTCTCTCAGCTCCCCCCTCTGTCTCTCAGCTCCCCCCTCTGTCTCTCAGCTCCCCCCTCTGTCTCTCAGCTCCCCCCTCTGTCTCTCAGCTCCCCCCTCTGTCTCTCAGCTCCCCCTCTGTCTCTCAGCTCCCCCCTCTGTCTTTCAGTTCCTGTGTCTCTCAGTCCCCCCTCTTTTAGCCCCTCCTCTGTCTCTCAGCTCCCCTCTGTCTCTCAGACCCTCCTCTGTCTCTCAGACCCCTCCTCTGTCTCTCAGACCCCTCCTCTGTCTCTCAGCCCCCTCCTCTATCTCTCAGCACCCTCCTCTGTCTTTCAGCTCCCTCATTCTGTCTCTCAGCCCCCTATCTCTCAGCCCCCCTCTGTCTCTCATACCCCTCCTCTGTCTCTCACACCCCTCCTCTGTCTCTCAGCTCTCCTCCTCTGTCTCTCAGCTCTCCTCCTCTGTCTCTCAGCTCTCCTCCTCTGTCTCTCAGCTCTCCTCCTCTGTCTCTCAGCTCTCCTCCTCTGTCTTTCAGCTCCCCCACTGTCTCTCAGCTCCCCTTCTGTCTCTTAGATCCCCCTGTCTCTCAGCTCTTCCTCTGTCTCTCAGACCCCCTCTGTCTCTCATCCCCCCCTCTGTCTCTCAGTTCCCGTGTCTCTCAGTCCCCCCTCTTTTAGCCCCTCCTCTGTATCTCAGCTCCCCCTGTCTCTCAGACCCCCCTGTCTCTCAGACCCCCCTGTCTCTCAGACCCCCCTGTCTCTCAGACCCCCCTGTCTCTCAGACCCCCTGTCTCTCAGACCCCCTGTCTCTCAGACCCCCCTGTCTCTCAGACCCCCCTGTCTCTCAGACCCCCCTGTCTCTCAGACCCCCCCTCTGTCTCTCAGCTCTCCTCCTCTGCCTCTCAGCTCTCCTCCTCTGCCTCTCAGCTCCCCCCTCTGTCTCTCAGCTCCCCCTCTGTCTCTCAGCTCCCCCTCTGTCTTTCAGACCCCTCCACTGTCTCTCAGACCCTTCCTCTGTCTCTCAGCTCCCCCCTCTGTCTCTCAGCTCCCCCCTCTGTCTCTCAGCTCCCCCCTCTGTCTCTCAGCTCCCCCCTCTGTCTCTCAGCCCCCCTCTGTCTCTCAGCCCCCCTTTGTCTCTCAGCTCCCCCCTTTGTCTCTCAGCTCCCCCCTCTGTCCCTCAGCACCCCCTCTGTCTCTCAGCCCCCCTTTGTCTCTCAGCTCCCCCCTTTGTCTCTCAGCTCCCCCCTCTGTCCCTCAGCACCCCCTCTGTCTCTCAGCCCCCCTTTGTCTCTCAGCTCCCCCCTCTGTCTCTCAGCCCCCCTTTGTCTCTCAGCCCCCCTTTGTGTCTCAGCTCCCCCCTTTGTCTCTCAGCTCCCCCCTCTGTCTCTCAGCTCCCCCTCTGTCTCTCAGCTCCCCCTCTGTCTCTCAGACCCCCCTCTGTCTTTCAGTTCCCGTGTCTCAGTCCCCCCTCTTTTAGCCCCTCCTCTGTCTCTCAGCTCCCCTCTATCTCTCAGACCCTCCTCTGTCTCTCAGACCCCTCCTCTGTCTCTCAGACCCCTCCTCTGTCTCTCAGACCCCTCCTCTGTCTCTCAGACACCTTCTCTGTCTCTCAGCTCTGCCCTCTGTCTCTCAGCCCCCTCCTCTATCTCTCAGCTCCCCCTCTGCCTCTTAGCTCCCGCCTCTGTCTCTCAGCTCCCCCTCTGTCTCTCAGCTCCCCCCTCTGTCTCTCAGCCCCCCTCTCTGTCTCTCAGCTCCCCCCTTTGTCTCTCAGCTCCCCCCTTTGTCTCTCAGCTCCCCCCTTTGTCTCTCAGCTCCCCCCTTTGTCTCTCAGCTCCCCCCTTTGTCTCTCAGCTCCCCCTCTGTCTCTCAGCTCCCCCTCTTTTAGCCCCTCCTCTGTCTCTCAGCTCCCCCTCTGTCTCTCAGCTCCCCCTCTGTCTCTCAGCTCCCCCTCTGTCTCTCAGCTCCCCCTCTGTCTCTCAGCTCCCCCCTCTGTCTTTCAGTTCCTGTGTCTCTCAGTCCCCCCTCTTTTAGCCCCTCCTCTGTCTCTCAGACCCTCCTCTGTCTCTCAGACCCCTCCTCTGTCTCTCAGACCCCTCCTCTGTCTCTCAGCTCTCCTCCTCTGTCTCTCAGCTCTCCTCCTCTGTCTCTCAGCTCTCCTCATCTGTCTCTCAGCTCTCCTCCTCTATCTCTCAGCTCTCCTCCTCTGTCTCTCAGCTTCCCCACTGTCTCTTAGCTCCCCCTCTGTCTCTCAGCTCACCTTCTGCCTCTAAGACCCCCCTCTGTCTCTCAGTCCCCCCCTCTTTTAGCCCCCTCCTCTGTCTCTCAGCCCCCTCTGCTATCTCTCAGCTCCCTTCCTCTGTCTCTCAGATCCCCCTGTCTCTCAGCTCTTCCTCTGTCTCTCAGACCCCCCTGTCTCTCATCCCCCCCTCTGTCTCTCAGTTCCCATGTCTCTCAGTCCCCCCTCTTTTAGCCCCTCCTCTATATCTCAGCTCCCCTCTGTCTCTCAGACCCCCCTTGTCTCTCAGACCCCCCTTGTCTCTCAGACCCCCCCTGTCTCTCAGACCCCCCTCTGTCTCTCAGCTCCCCCTCTGTCTCTCAGACACCCCTTCTGTCTCTCAGACCCCTCCTCTGTCTCTCAGACCCCTCCTCTGTCTCTCAGACCCCTCCTCTGTCTCTCAGACCCCTCCTCTGTCTCTCAGACCCCTCCTCTGTCTCAGACCCCTCTTCTGTCTCTCAGCTCCCCCTCTGTCTCTCAGCTCCCCTCTGTCTCTCAGACCCTCCTCTGTCTCTCAGACCCTCCTCTGTCTCTCAGACCCTCCTCTGTCTCTCAGACCCCTCCTCTGTCTCTCAGACCCCTCCTCTATCTCTCAGCTCTCCCCCTCTGTCTCTCAGCTCCCTTCCTCTGTCTCTCAGCCCCCTTCCTCTGTCTCTCAGCCCCCCTCTGTCTCTCAGCTCTCCTCCTCTATCTCTCAGCTCTCCTCCTGTCTCTCAGCTCCCCTCTGTCTCTCAGACCCCCCTCTGTCTCTCAGACCCTCCTCTGTCTCTCAGACCCCTCCTCTGTCTCTCAGACCCCTCCTCTATCTCTCAGCTCTCCCCCTCTGTCTCTCAGCTCCCTTCCTCTGTCTCTTAGCCCCCCTCTGTCTCTCAGACCCCTCTTCTGTCTCTCAGCTCTCCTCCTGTCTCTCAGCTCTCCTCCTGTCTCTCAGCTCTCCTCCTCTATCTCTCAGCTCTCCTCCTGTCTCTCAGCTCCCCCTCTGTTTCTCAGCTCCCCCTCTGTTTCTCAGCTCCCCCTCTGTTTCTCAGCTCCCCCTCTGTCTCTCAGACCCCTCCTCTGTCTCTCAGACCCCTCCTCTATCTCTCAGCTCTCCCCCTCTGTCTCTCAGCTCCCTTCCTCTGTCTCTCAGCCCCCCTCTGTCTCTCAGCCCCCCTCTGTCTCTCAGCCCCCCTCTGTCTCTCAGCCCCCCTCTGTCTCTTAGACCCCCCTCTGTCTCTCAGACCCCTCCTCTGTCTCTCAGACCCCTCCTCTGTCTCTCAGACCCCCCCTCTGTCTCTCAGTTCCCGTGTCTCTCAGTCCCCCCTCTTTTAGCCCCTCCTCTATATCTCAGCTCCCCTCTGTCTCTCAGACCCCCCTTGTCTCTCAGACCCCCCTTGTCTCTCATACCCCTCTTCTGTCTCTCAGCTCCCCTTCTGCCTCTCAGACCCCTCCTCTGTCTCTCAGACCCCTCCTCTATCTCTCCCACTCTGTCTCTCAGCTCCCTTCCTCTGTCTCTCAGATCCCTCTGTCTCTCAGCTCTTCCTCTGTCTCTCAGACCCCCCTGTCTCTCAGACCCCCTCTGTCTCTCATCCCCTCCCTCTGTCTCTCAGTTCCTGTGTCTCTCAGTCCCCCCTCTTTTAGCCCCTCCTCTGTATCTCAGACCCCCCTCTGTCTCTCAGACCCCTCCTCTGTCTCTCAGACCCCCCCTCTGTCTCTCAGTTCCCGTGTCTCTCAGTCCCCCCTCTTTTAGCCCCTCCTCTATATCTCAGCTCCCCTCTGTCTCTCAGACCCCCCTTGTCTCTCAGACCCCGCTTGTCTCTCATACCCCTCTTCTGTCTCTCAGCTCCCCTTCTGCCTCTCAGACCCCTCCTCTGTCTCTCAGACCCCTCCTCTATCTCTCCCACTCTGTCTCTCAGCTCCCTTCCTCTGTCTCTCAGATCCCTCTGTCTCTCAGCTCTTCCTCTGTCTCTCAGACCCCCCTGTCTCTCAGACCCCCTGTGTCTCTCAGACCCCCTGTGTCTCTCATCCCCTCCCTCTGTCTCTCAGTTCCTGTGTCTCTCAGTCCCCCCTCTTTTAGCCCCTCCTCTGTATCTCAGCTCCCCTCTGTCTCTCAGACCCCCCTGTCTCTCAGACCCCCCTCTGTCTCTCGGCTATCCTCCTCTGTCTCTCGGCTATCCTCCTCTGTCTCTCGGCTATCCTCCTCTGCCTCTCAGCTCCCCCCTCTGTCTCTCAGCTCCCCCTCTGCCTCTCAGCTCCCCCCTCTGTCTCTCAGCTCCCCCTCTGTCTCTCAGCTCCCCCCTCTGTCTCTCAGCTCCCCCCTCTGTCTCTCAGCTCCCCCTCTCTCTCAGACCCCTCCACTGTCTCTCAGACCCTTCCTCTGTCTCTCAGCTTCCCCCTCTGTCTCTCAGCTCCCCTTCTGCCTCTCAGACCCCTCCTCTATCTCTCAGCTCCCTTCCTCTGTCTCTCAGATCCCCCTGTCTCTCAGCTCTTCCTCTGTCTCTCAGACCCCCCTGTCTCTCATCCCCCCCTCTGTCTCTCACTTCCCGTGTCTCTCAGTCCCCCCTCTTTTAGCCCCTCCTCTGTATCTCAGCTCCCCTCTGTCTCTCAGACCCCCCCTGTCTCTCAGACCCCCCTCTGTCTCTCAGCTCTCCTCCTCTGCCTCTCAGCTCTCCTCCTCTGTCTCTCGGCTCCCCCTCTGTCTCTCAGCTCCCCCTCTGTCTCTCAGCTCCCCCCTTTTTCTCTCAGCTCCCCCTTTGTCTCTCAGCGCCCCCCTTTGTCTCTCAGCTCCCCCCTTTGTCTCTCAGCTCCCCCCTTTGTCTCTCAGCTCCCCCCTTTGTCTCTCAGCTCCCCCTCTGTCTCTCAGCTCCCCCTCTGTCTCTCAGAACCCCTCTGTCTCTCAGACCCCCCTCTGTCTCTCAGACCCCCCTCTGTCTCTCAGACCCCCCTCTGTCTTTCAGTTCCCGTGTCTCTCAGTCCCCCTCTTTTAGCCCCTACTCTGTCTCTCAGCTCCCCTCTATCTCTCAGACCCCTCCTCTGTCTCTCAGACCCCTCCTCTGTCTCTCAGACCCCTCCTCTGTCTCTCAGACCCCTCCTCTATCTCTCAGCACCCCCCTCTGTCTTTCAGCTCCCTAATTCTGTCTCTCAGCTCCCCCTGTCTCTCAGCCCCCTATCTCTCAGCCCCCCTCTGTCTCTCAGCTCCCCCTTCTGTCTCTCAGCCCCCCCTCTGTCTCCCAGCTTCTCCTTCTGTCTCTCAGACCCCCCTTCTGTCTCTCAGACCCCCCTTCTGTCTCTCAGACCCCTCCTCTGTCTCTCAGACCCCTCCTCTGTCTCTCAGACCCCTCTTCTGTCTCTCAGCTCTCCTCCTCTGTCTCTCAGCTCTCCTCCTCTGTCTCTCAGCTCTCCTCCTCTGTCTCTCAGCTCTCCTCCTCTGTCTCTCAGCTCTCCTCCTCTGTCTCTCAGCTCCCCCACTGTCTCTCAGCTCCCCCACCGTCTCTCAGCTCCCCCACTGTCTCTCAGCTCCCCCCTCTGTCTCTCAGCTCCCCCCTCTGTCTCTCAGCTCCCCCTCTGTCTTTCAGACCCCTCCACTGTCTCTCAGACCCTTCCTCTGTCTCTCAGCTCCCCCCTCTGTCTCTCAGCCCCCCTTTGTCTCTCAGCTCCCCCCTTTGTCTCTCAGCTCACCCCTCTGTCCCTCAGCCCCCCCTCTGTCTCTCAGCCCCCCTTTGTCTCTCAGATCCCCCCTTTGTCTCTCAGCTCCCCCCTCTGTCCCTCAGCTCCCCCCTTTATCTCTCAGCTCCCTCTGTCTCTCAGCTCTCCCTCTGTCTCTCAGCTCCCCCTCTGTCTCTCAGCTCCCCCTCTGTCTCTCAGCTCCCCCTCTGTCTCTCAGCTCCCCTCTGTCTCTCAGACCCTCCTCTGTCTCTCAGACCCTCCTCTGTCTCTCAGACCCTCCTCTGTCTCTCAGACCCCTCCTCTGTCTCTCAGACCCCTCCTCTATCTCTCAGCTCTCCCCCTCTGTCTCTCAGCTCCCTTCCTCTGTCTCTCAGCTCCCTTCCTCTGTCTCTCAGCCCCCCTCTGTCTCTCAGCTCTCCTCCTCTATCTCTCAGCTCTCCTCCTGTCTCTCAGCTCCCCTCTGTCTCTCAGACCCCCCTCTGTCTCTCAGACCCTCCTCTGTCTCTCAGACCCCTCCTCTGTCTCTCAGACCCCTCCTCTATCTCTCAGCTCTCCCCCTCTGTCTCTCAGCTCCCTTCCTCTGTCTCTTAGCCCCCCTCTGTCTCTTAGCCCCCCTCTGTCTCTCAGACCCCTCTTCTGTCTCTCAGCTCTCCTCCTGTCTCTCAGCTCTCCTCCTGTCTCTCAGCTCTCCTCCTGTCTCTCAGCTCTCCTCCTGTCTCTCAGCTCTCCTCCTCTATCTCTCAGCTCTCCTCCTGTCTCTCAGCTCCCCCTCTGTTTCTCAGCTCCCCCTCTGTTTCTCAGCTCCTCCTCTGTCTCTCAGACCCCTCCTCTATCTCTCAGCTCTCCCCCTCTGTCTCTCAGCTCCCTTCCTCTGTCTCTCAGCCCCCCTCTGTCTCTCAGCCCCCCTCTGTCTCTCAGCCCCCCTCTGTCTCTCAGCCCCCCTCTGTCTCTCAGACCCCCCTCTGTCTCTCAGACCCCCCTCTGTCTCTCAGACCCCCCTCTGTCTCTCAGACCCCTCCTCTGTCTCTCAGACCCCTCCTCTGTCTCTCAGACCCCCCCTCTGTCTCTCAGTTCCCGTGTCTCTCAGTCCCCCCTCTTTTAGCCCCTCCTCTATATCTCAGCTCCCCTCTGTCTCTCAGACCCCCCTTGTCTCTCAGACCCCTCCTCTGTCTCTCAGACCCCTCTTCTGTCTCTCAGCTCCCCTTCTGCCTCTCAGACCCCTCCTCTGTCTCTCAGACCCCTCCTCTATCTCTCCCACTCTGTCTCTCAGCTCCCTTCCTCTGTCTCTCAGATCCCTCTGTCTCTCAGCTCTTCCTCTGTCTCTCAGACCCCCCTGTCTCTCAGACCCCCTCTGTCTCTCATCCCCTCCCTCTGTCTCTCAGTTCCTGTGTCTCTCAGTCCCCCCTCTTTTAGCCCCTCCTCTGTATCTCAGCTCCCCTCTGTCTCTCAGACCCCCCTCTGTCTCGACTATCCTCCTCTGTCTCTCAGCTCTCCTCCTCTGCCTCTCAGCTCTCCTCTGTCTCTCGGCTCCCCCCTCTGTCTCTCAGCTCCCCCTCTGTCTCTCAGCTCCCCCCTTTTTCTCTCAGCTGCCCTTTGTCTCTCAGCGCCCCCCTTTGTCTCTCAGCTCCCCCCTTTGTCTCTCAGCTCCCCCCTTTGTCTCTCAGCTCCCCCCTTTGTCTCTCAGCTCCCCCTCTGTCTCTCAGCTCCCCCTCTGTCTCTCAGAACCCCTCTGTCTCTCAGAACCCCTCTGTCTCTCAGACCCCCCTCTGTCTCTCAGACCCCCCTCTGTCTCTCAGACCCCCCTCTGTCTCTCAGACCCCCCTCTGTCTTTCAGTTCCCGTGTCTCTCAGTCCCCCTCTTTTAGCCCCTACTCTGTCTCTCAGACCCCTCCTCTGTCTCTCAGACCCTCCTCTGTCTCTCAGACCCCTCCTCTGTCTCTCAGACCCCTCCTCTGTCTCTCAGACCCCTCCTCTGTCTCTCAGACCCCTCCTCTGTCTCTCAGACCCCTCCTCTATCTCTCAGCACCCCCCTCTGTCTTTCAGCTCCCTAATTCTGTCTCTCAGCTCCCCCTGTCTCTCAGCCCCCTATCTCTCAGCCCCCCTCTGTCTCTCAGCTCCCCCTTCTGTCTCTCAGCCCCCCCTCTGTCTCCCAGCTTCTCCTTCTGTCTCTCAGACCCCCCTTCTGTCTCTCAGACCCCCCTTCTGTCTCTCAGACCCCTCCTCTGTCTCTCAGACCCCTCCTCTGTCTCTCAGACCCCTCTTCTGTCTCTCAGCTCTCCTCCTCTGTCTCTCAGCTCTCCTCCTCTGTCTCTCAGCTCCCCCACTGTCTCTCAGCTCCCCCCTCTGTCTCTCAGCTCCCCCCTCTGTCTCTCAGCTCCCCCCTCTGTCTCTCAGCTCCCCCTCTGTCTTTCAGACCCCTCCACTGTCTCTCAGACCCTTCCTCTGTCTCTCAGCTCCCCCCTCTGTCTCTCAGCCCCCCCCTCTGTCTCTCAGCCCCCCTTTGTCTCTCAGCTCCCCCCTTTGTCTCTCAGCTCACCCCTCTGTCCCTCAGCCCCCCTTTGTCTCTCAGCCCCCCTTTGTCTCTCAGCTCCCCCCTTTGTCTCTCAGCTCCCCCCTCTGTCCCTCAGCTCCCCCCTCTGTCTCTCAGCTCCCCCTCTGTCTCTCAGCTCCCCCTCTGTCTCTCAGCTCCCCCTCTGTCTCTCAGCTCCCCCTCTGTCTCTCAGCTCCCCCTCTGTCTCTCAGCTCCCCCTCTGTCTCTCAGACCCCCCTCTGTCTTTCAGTTCCCGTGTCTCTCAGTCCCCCCTCTTTTAGCCCCTCCTCTGTCTCTCAGCTCCCCTCTATCTTTCAGACCCTCCTCTGTCTCTCAGACCCCTCCTCTGTCTCTCAGACACCTCCTCTGTCTCTCAGCTCTGCCCTCTGTCTCTCAGCACCCTCCTCTATCTCTCAGCTCCCCCACTGTCTCTCAGCTCCCCCCTCTGCCTCTCAGCTCCCGCCTCTGTCTCTCAGCTCCCGCCTCTGTCTCTCAGCTCCCGCCTCTGTCTCTCAGCTCCCGCCTCTGTCTCTCAGCTCCCCCCTCTGTCTCTCAGCGCCCCCCTCTCTGTCTCTCGGCTCCCCCTTTGTCTCTCGGCTCCCCCCTTTGTCTCTCAGCTCCCCCCTTTGTCTCTCAGCTCCCCCCTCTGTCTCTCAGCTCCCCCTCTGTCTCTCAGCTCCCCCTCTGTCTCTCAGCTCCCCCTCTGTCTCTCAGCTCCCCCTCTGTCTCTCAGTCCCCCCTCTGTCTTTCAGTTCCTGTGTCTCTCAGTCCCCCCTCTTTTAGCCCCTCCTCTGTCTCTCAGCTCTCCTCCTCTGTCTCTCAGCTCTCCTCCTCTGTCTCTCAGCTCTCCTCCTCTGTCTCTCAGCTCTCCTCCTCTGTCTCTCAGCTCTCCTCCTCTGTCTCTCAGCTCTCCTCCTCTATCTCTCAGCTCTCCTCCTCTGTCTCTCAGCTTCCCCACTGTCTCTTAGCTCCCCCTCTGTCTCTCAGCTCACCTTCTGCCTCTAAGACCCCCCTCTGTCTCTCAGTCCCCCCCTCTTTTAGCACCCTCCTCTGTCTCTCAGCCCCCTCTGTCTCTCAGCCCCCTCCTCTATCTCTCAGCTCTCCCCCTCTGTCTCTCAGTTCCCATGTCTCTCAGTCCCCCCTCTTTTAGCCCCTCCTCTATATCTCAGCTCCCCTCTGTCTCTCAGGCCCCCCTGTCTCTCAGACCCCCCTCTGTCTCTCAGCTCCCCTTCTGTCTCTCAGACCCCTCCTCTGTCTCTCAGACCCCTCCTCTGTCTCAGACCCCTCTTCTGTCTCTCAGCTCTCCTCCTCTATCTCTCAGCTCCCCCTCTGTCTCTCAGCTCCCCCTCTGTCTCTCAGCTCCCCCTCTGTCTCTCAGCTCCCCCTCTGTCTCTCAGACCCTCCTCTGTCTCTCAGACCCTCCTCTGTCTCTCAGACCCCTCCTCTGTCTCTCAGACCCCTCCTCTGTCTCTCAGACCCCTCCTCTATCTCTCAGCTCTCCCCCTCTGTCTCTCAGCTCCCTTCCTCTGTCTCTCAGACCCCTCTTCTGTCTCTCAGCTCTCCTCCTCTATCTCTCAGCTCTCCTGTCTCTCAGCTCTCCCCCACTGTCTCTCAGCTCCCCCACTGTCTCTCAGCTCCCCCACTGTCTCAGCTCCCCCACTGTCTCTCAGCTCCCCCTCTGTCTCTCAGCTCCCCCTCTGTCTCTCAGCTCCCCTTCTGCCTCTCAGACCCCTCCTCTGTCTCTCAGCCCCCTCCTCTATCTCTCCCCCTCTGTCTCTCAGCTCCCTTCCTCTGTCTCTCAGATCCCTCTGTCTCTCAGCTCTTCCTCTGTCTCTCAGACCCCCCTGTCTCTCAGACCCCCTCTGTCTCTCATCCCCTCCCTCTGTCTCTCAGTTCCCGTGTCTCTCAGTCCCCCCTCTTTTAGCCCCTCCTCTGTATCTCAGCTCCCCCCTGTCTCTCAGACCCCCCTCTGCCTCTCAGCTCCCCCTCTGTCTCTCAGCTCCCCCCTCTGTCTCTCAGCTCCCGCCTCTGTCTCTCAGCTCCCGCCTCTGTCTCTCAGTTCCCCCCTCTGTCTCTCAGTTCCCCCCTCTGTCTCTCAGTTCCCCCCTCTGTCTCTCAGCTCCCCCCTCTGTCTCTCAGCCCCCCCCTCTGTCTCTCAGCCCCCCTCTCTGTCTCTCAGCCCCCCTCTCTGTCTCTCAGCCCCCCTCTCTGTCTCTCAGCTCCCCCTCTGTCTCTCAGACCCCCCTCTGTCTCTCAGTCCCCCCTCTGTCTTTCAGTTCCTGTGTCTCTCAGTCCCCCCTCTTTTAGCCCCTCCTCTGTCTCTCAGCTCCCCTCTGTCTCTCAGACCCTCCTCTGTCTCTCAGCTCTCCTCTGTCTCTCAGCTCTCCTCCTCTATCTCTCAGCTCTCCTTCTCTGTCTCTCAGCTTCCCCACTGTCTCTTAGCTCCCCCTCTGTCTCTCAGCTCACCTTCTGCCTCTAAGACCCCCCTCTGTCTTTCAGTCCCCCCTCTTTTAGCCCCCTCCTCTGTCTCTCAGACCCCTCCTCTGTCTCTCAGACCCCTCCTCTGTCTCTCAGACCCCTCCTCTATCTCTCAGCTCTCCCCCTCTGTCTCTCAGTTCCCGTGTCTCTCAGTCCCCCCTCTTTTAGCCCCTCTATATCTCAGCTCCCCTCTGTCTCTCAGACCCCCCCTGTCTCTCAGACCCCCTTCTGTCTCTCAGCTCCCCCTTCTGTCTCTCAGCTCCCCCTTCTGTCTCTCAGACCCCCCTTCTGTCTCTCAGACCCCTCTTCTGTCTCTCAGACCCCTCTTCTGTCTCTCAGACCCCTCTTCTGTCTCTCAGCTCTCCTCCTCTATCTCTCAGCTCTCCTCTGTCTCTCAGCTCCCCCACTGTCTCTCAGCTCCCCCACTGTCTCTCAGCTCCCCCTCTGTCTCTCAGCTCCCCCTCTGTCTCTCAGCTCCCCCTCTGTCTCTCAGCCCCCCCTCTGTCTCTCAGCTCCCCCTCTGTCTCTCAGCTCCCCTTCTGCCTCTCAGACCCCTCCTCTGTCTCTCAGCCCCCTCCTGTATCTCTCCCCCTCTGTCTCTCAGCTCCCTTCCTCTGTCTCTCAGATCCCCATGTCTCTCAGCTCTTCCTCTGTCTCTCAGACCCCCCTGTCTCTCAGACCCCCTCTGTCTCTCATCCCCTCCCTCTGTCTTTCAGTTACCGTGTCTCTCAGTCCCCCCTCTTTTAGCCCCTCCTCTGTATCTCAGACCCCCCTCTGTCTCTCGGCTATCCTCCTCTGTCTCTCAGCTCTCCTCCTCTGCCTCTCAGCTCCCCCCTCTGTCTCTCAGCTCCCCCCTCTGTCTCTCAGCTCCCCCCTCTGTCTCTCAGCTCCCCGTCTGTCTCTCAGACCCCCCTCTGTCTCTCAGTCCCCCCTCTGTCTTTCAGTTCCTGTGTCTCTCAGTCCCCCCTCTTTTAGCCCCTCCTCTGTCTCTCAGCTCCCCTCTGTCTCTCAGACCCTCCTCTGTCTCTCAGCTCTCCTCCTCTGTCTCTCAGCTCTCCTCCTCTGTCTCTCAGCTCTCCTCCTCTATCTCTCAGCTCTCCTCCTCTGTCTCTCAGCTTCCCCACTGTCTCTTAGCTCCCCCTCTGTCTCTCAGCTCACCTTCTGCCTCTAAGACCCCCCCCCTGTCTTTCATTCCCCCCTCTTTTAGCCCCCTCCTCTGTCTCTCAGTCCCCTCCTCTGTCTCTCAGACCCCTCCTCTGTCTCTCAGACCCCTCCTCTGTCTCTCAGACCCCTCCTCTGTCTCTCAGACCCCTCCTCTGTCTCTCAGCCCCCTCCTCTATCTCTCAGCTCTCCCCCTCTGTCTCTCAGTTCCCGTGTCTCTCAGTCCCCCCTCTTTTAGCCCCTCCTCTATATCTCAGCTCCCCTCTGTCTCTCAGACCCCCCCTGTCTCTCAGACCCCCCTCTGTCTCTCAGCTCCCCCTTCTGTCTCTCAGACCCCCCTTCTGTCTCTCAGACCCCCCTTCTGTCTCTCAGACCCCCCTTCTGTCTCTCAGACCCCCCTTCTGTCTCTCAGACCCCCCTTCTGTCTCTCAGACCCCTCCTCTGTCTCTCAGACCCCTCCTCTGTCTCTCAGACCCCTCCTCTGTCTCTCAGACCCCTCTTCTGTCTCTCAGCTCTACTCCTCTATCTCTCAGCTCTCCTCTGTCTCTCAGCTCCCCCTCTGTCTCTCAGCTCCCCCTCTGTCTCTCAGCTCCCCCTCTGTCTCTCAGCTCCCCCTCTGTCTCTCAGCTCCCCTTCTGCCTCTCAGACCCCTCCTCTGTCTCTCAGCCCCCTCCTCTATCTCTCCCCCTCTGTCTCTCAGCTCCCTTCCTCTGTCTCTCAGATCCCCCTGTCTCTCAGCTCTTCCTCTGTCTCTCAGACCCCCCTGTCTCTCAGACCCCCTCTGTCTCTCATCCCCTCCCTCTGTCTCTCAGTTCCCGTGTCTCTCAGTCCCCCCTCTTTTAGCCCCTCTGTATCTCAGACCCCCCTCTGTCTCTCGGCTATCCTCCTCTGTCTCTCAGCTCTCCTCCTCTGCCTCTCAGCTCCCCCCTCTGTCTCTCAGCTCCCCCCTCTGTCTCTCAGCTCCCCGTCTGTCTCTCAGTTCCCCCCTCTGTCTCTCAGCCCCCCTCTGTCTCTCAGACCCCTCCACTGTCTCTCAGACCCTTCCTCTGTCTCTCAGCTCCCCCCTCTGTCTCTCAGCTCCCCTTCTGCCTCTCAGACCCCTCCTCTATCTCTCAGCTCCCTTCCTCTGTCTCTCAGATCCCCCTGTCTCTCATCTCTTCCTCTGTCTCTCAGACCCCCCTCTGTCTTTCAGTTCCCGTGTCTCTCAGTCCCCCCTCTTTTAGCCCCTCCTCTGTCTCTCAGCTCCCCTCTGTCTCTCAGACCCTCCTCTGTCTCTCAGCTCTCCTCCTCTGTCTCTCAGCTCTCCTCCTCTGTCTCTCAGCTCTCCTCCTCTGCTTCTCAGCTCTCCTCCAATGTCTCTCGGCTCCCCCCTCTGTCTCTCAGCTCACCCCTCTGTCTCTCAGCTCCCCCCTTTTTCTCTCAGCTCCCCCCTTTGTCTCTCAGCTCCCCCCTCTGTCTCTCAGCGTCCCCCTCTGTCTCTCAGCGTCCCCCTCTGTCTCTCAGCCCCCCTTTGTCTCTCAGCTCCCCCTTTGTCTTTCAGCTCCCCCCTTTATCTCTCAGCTCCCCCTCTGTCTCTCAGACCCCCTCTGTCTCTCAGACCCCCCTCTGTCTTTCAGTTCCCGTGTCTCTCAGTCCCCCTCTTTTAGCCCCTCCTCTGTCTCTCAGCTCCCCTCTATCTCTCAGACCCTCCTCTGTCTCTCAGACCCTCCTCTGTCTCTCAGACCCCTCCTCTGTCTCTCAGACCCCTCCTCTGTCTCTCAGCTCTCCCCTCTGTCTCTCAGCCCCCTCATCTATCTCTCAGCACCCCCCTATGTCTTTCAGCTCCCTCATTCTGTCTCTCAGCTCCCCCTGTCTCTCAGCCCCCTATCTCTCAGCCCCCCTCTGTCTCTCAGCTCCCCCCTCTGTCTCTCAGCTCCCCCCTCTGTCTCTCAGACTCCTCCTCTGTCTCTAAGACTCCTCCTCTGTCTCTCAGCCCCCCTCTGTCTCCCAGCTTCTCCTTCTGTCTCTCAGACCCCCCTTCTGTCTCTCAGACCCCCTGTCTCTCAGACCCCCCTGTCTCTCAGACCCCCCTCTGTCTCTCAGCTCTCCTCCTCTGTCTCTCAGCTCTCCTCCTCTATCTCTCAGCTCCCCCACTGTCTCTCAGCTCCCCCTCTGTCTCTCAGCTCCCCCTCTGTCTCTCAGCTCCCCCTCTGTCTCTCAGCTCCCCCTCTGTCTCTCAGCTCCCCCTCTGTCTCTCAGCTCCCCTTCTGTCTCTCAGACCCCTCCTCTATCTCTCAGCCCCCTCCTCCTCTATCTCTCCCCCTCTGTCTCTCAGCTCCCTTCCTCTGTCTCTCAGATCCCCCTGTCTCTCAGCTCTTCCTCTGTCTCTCAGACCCCCCTCTTTTAGCCCCTCTGTATCTCAGCTCCCATCTGTCTCTCAGACCCCCCCCCTGTCTCTCAGACCCCCCCTCTGTCTCTCGGCTATCCTTCTCTGCCTCTCAGCTCCCCCTGTCTCTCAGCTCCCCCCTCTGTCTCTCAGCTCCCCTCTGTCTCTCAGACCCTCCTCTGTCTCTCAGACCCCTCCTCTGTCTCTCAGACCCCTCCTCTATCTTTCAGCTCTCCCCCTCTGTCTCTCAGCCCCCCTCTGTCTCTCAGCCCCCCTCTGTCTCTCAGACCCCTCTTCTGTCTCTCAGCTCTCCTCCTCTATCTCTCAGCTCTCCTCCTGTCTCTCAGCTCTCCTCCTCTGTCTCTCAGCTCCCCCACTGTCTCTCAGCTCCCCCACTGTCTCTCAGCTCCCCCTCTGTTTCTCAGCTCCCCCTCTGTTTCTCAGCTCCCCCTCTGTTTCTCAGCTCCCCCTCTGTTTCTCAGCTCCCCCTCTGTTTCTCAGCTCCCCCTCTGTCTCTCAGCTCCCCCTCTGTCTCTCAGCTCCCCCTCTGTCTCTCAGCTCCCCCTCTGTCTCTCAGCTCCCCCTCTGTCTCTCAGACCCTCCTCTGTCTCTCAGACCCCTCCTCTGTCTCTCAGACCCCTCTTCTGTCTCTCAGACCCCTCCTCTGTCTCTCAGACCCCTCTTCTGTCTCTCAGCTCTCCTCCTGTCTCTCAGCTCTCCTCCTCTGTCTCTCAGCTCTCCTCCTCTGTCTCTCAGCTCCCCCTCTGTCTCTCAGCTCTCCTCCTCTGTCTCTCAGCTCTCCTCCTCTGTCTCTCAGCTCCCCCTCTGTCTCTCAGCTCCCCATCTGTCTCTCAGACCCTCCTCTGTCTCTCACACCCTCCTCTGTCTCTTAGACCCCCCTCTGTCTCTCAGCTCTCCTTCTGTCGCTCAGCTCTCCTCCTCTATCTCTCAGACCCCTCTTCTGTCTCTCAGCTCTCCTTCTGTCGCTCAGCTCTCCTCCTCTATCTCTCAGCTCTCCTCCTCTGTCTCTCAGCTCCCCCACTGTCTCTCAGCTCCCCCTCTGTCTCTCAGCTCCCCTTCTGCCTCTCAGACCCCTCCTCTGTCTCTCAGCCCCCTCCTCTATCTCTCCCCCTCTGTCTCTCAGCTCCCTTCCTCTGTCTCTCAGACCCCCTCTGTCTCTCATCCCCTCCCTCTGTCTCTCAGTTCCTGTGTCTCTCAGTCCCCCCTCTTTTAGCCCCTCCTCTGTATCTCAGCTCCCCTCTGTCTCTCAGACCCCCCCTGTCTCTCAGACCCCCCTCTGTCTCTCAGCTCTCCTCCTCTGCCTCTCAGCTCCCGCCTCTGTCTCTCAGCTCCCGCCTCTGTCTCTCAGCTCCCGCCTCTGTCTCTCAGCTCCCCCCTCTGTCTCTCAGCTCCCCCCTCTGTCTCTCAGCTCCCCCCTCTGTCTCTCAGCTCCCCCCTCTGTCTCTCAGCTCCCCCTCTGTCTCTCAGCTCCCCTCTCTGTCTCTCAGCTCCCCCCTCTGTCTCTCAGCTCCCCCCTCTGCCTCTCAGCTCCCCCTTTTGCCTCTCAGCTCCCCCTTTGTCTCTCAGCTCCCCCTCTGTCTCTCAGCTCCCCCTCTGTCTCTCAGCTCCCCCTCTGTCTCTCAGCTCCCCCTCTGTCTCTCAGCTCCCCCTCTGTCTCTCAGCTCCCCCTCTGTCTCTCAGTCCCCCCTCTGTCTTTCAGTTCCTGTGTCTCTCAGTCCCCCCTCTTTTAGCCCCTCCTCTGTCTCTCAGACCCTCCTCTGTCTCTCAGCTCTCCTCCTCTGTCTCTCAGCTCTCCTCCTCTGTCTCTCAGCTTCCCCACTGTCTCTTAGCTCCCCCTCTGTCTCTCAGACACCCCTTCTGTCTCTCAGACCCCTCCTCTGTCTCTCAGACCCCTCCTCTGTCTCTCAGACCCTCCTCTGTCTCTCAGACCCCTCCTCTGTCTCAGACCCCTCTTCTGTCTCTCAGCTCTCCTCCTCTATCTCTCAGCTCCCCCTCTGTCTCTCAGCTCCCCCTCTGTCTCTCAGCTCCCCCTCTGTCTCTCAGCTCCCCCTCTGTCTCTCAGCTCCCCCTCTGTCTCTCAGCTCCCCCTCTGTCTCTCAGCTCCCCTCTGTCTCTCAGACCCTCCTCTGTCTCTCAGACCCCTCCTCTGTCTCTCAGCTCTCCCCCTCTGTCTCTCAGCTCTCCCCCTCTGTCTCTCAGCTCTCCCCCTCTGTCTCTCAGCTCCCTTCCTCTGTCTCTCAGCCCCCCTCTGTCTCTCAGACCCCTCTTCTGTCTCTCAGCTCTCCTCCTCTATCTCTCCACTCTCCTCCTGTCTCTCAGCTCTCCTCCTCTGTCTCTCAGCTCCCCCACTGTCTCTCAGCTCCCCCACTGTCTCTCAGCTCCCCCTCTGTTTCTCAGCTCCCCCTCTGTCTCTCAGACCCCTCCTCTGTCTCTCAGACCCCTCCTCTGTCTCTCAGAACCCTCCTCTATCTCTCAGCTCTCCCCCTCTGTCTCTCAGCTCCCTTCCTCTGTCTCTCAGCCCCCCTCTGTCTCTCAGACCCCCTCTGTCTCTCAGACCCCCCTCTGTCTCTCAGTTCCCGTGTCTCTCAGTCCCCCCTCTTTTAGCCCCTCCTCTATATCTCAGCTCCCCCCCTTGTCTCTCAGACCCCTCCTCTGTCTCTCAGACCCCTCCTCTGTCTCTCAGACCCCTCCTCTGTCTCTCAGACCCCTCCTCTGTCTCTCAGACCCCTCTTCTGTCTCTCAGCTCTCCTGTCGCTCAGCTCTCCTCCTCTATCTCTCAGCTCTGCTCTGTCTCTCAGCTCCCCCCTCTGTCTCTCAGCTCCCCCCTCTGTCTCTCAGCTCCCCCCTCTGTCTCTCAGCTCCCCCTCTGTCTTTCAGACCCCTCCACTGTCTCTCAGACCCTTCCTCTGTCTCTCAGCTCCCCCCTCTGTCTCTCAGCCCCCCCCTCTGTCTCTCAGCCCCCCTTTGTCTCTCAGCCCCCCTTTGTCTCTCAGCCCCCCTTTGTCTCTCAGCTCCCCCCTTTGTCTCTCAGCTCACCCCTCTGTCCCTCAGCCCCCCCTCTGTCTCTCAGCCCCCCTTTGTCTCTCAGCTCCCCCCTTTGTCTCTCAGCTCCCCCCTCTGTCCCTCAGCTCCCCCCTTTATCTCTCAGCTCCCTCTGTCTCTCAGCTCCCCCTCTGTCTCTCAGCTCCCCCTCTGTCTCTCAGCTCCCCCTCTGTCTCTCAGCTCCCCCTCTGTCTCTCAGACCCCCCTCTGTCTTTCAGTTCCCGTGTCTCTCAGTCCCCCCTCTTTTAGCCCCTCCTCTGTCTCTCAGCTCCCCTCTATCTTTCAGACCCTCCTCTGTCTCTCAGACCCCTCCTCTGTCTCTCAGACACCTCCTCTGTCTCAGCTCTGCCCTCTGTCTCTCAGCACCCTCCTCTATCTCTCAGCTCCCCCACTGTCTCTCAGCTCCCCCCTCTGCCTCTCAGCTCCCCCCTCTGCCTCTCAGCTCCCGCCTCTGTCTCTCAGCTCCCGCCTCTGTCTCTCAGCTCCCGCCTCTGTCTCTCAGCTCCCGCCTCTGTCTCTCAGCTCCCCCCTCTGTCTGTCAGCTCCCCCCTCTGTCTCTCAGCGCCCCCCTCTCTGTCTCTCAGCTCCCCCCTTTGTCTCTCAGCTCCCCCCTTTGTCTCTCAGCTCCCCCCTCTGTCTCTCAGCTCCCCCTCTGTCTCTCAGCTCCCCCTCTGTCTCTCAGACCCCCCTCTGTCTCTCAGTCCCCCCTCTGTCTTTCAGTTCCTGTGTCTCTCAGTCCCCCTCTTTTAGCCCCTCCTCTGTCTCTCAGACCCCTCCTCTGTCTCTCAGCTCTCCTCTGTCTCTCAGCTCTCCTCCTCTGTCTCTCAGCTCTCCTCCTCTGTCTCTCAGCTCTCCTCCTCTATCTCTCAGCTCTCCTCCTCTGTCTCTCAGCTTCCCCACTGTCTCTTAGCTCCCCCTCTGTCTCTCAGCTCACCTTCTGCCTCTAAGACCCCCCTCTGTCTGTCAGTCCCCCCCTCTTTTAGCACCCTCCTCTGTCTCTCAGCCCCCTCTGTCTCTCAGACCCCTCCTCTGTCTCTCAGCCCCCTCCTCTATCTCTCAGCTCTCCCCCTCTGTCTCTCAGACCCCCCTTGTCTCTCAGACCCCCCCTGTCTCTCAGACCCCCCTCTGTCTCTCAGCTCCCCTTCTGTCTCTCAGACCCCTCCTCTGTCTCTCAGACCCCTCCTCTGTCTCTCAGACCCCTCCTCTGTCTCTCAGACCCCTCCTCTGTCTCAGACCCCTCCTCTGTCTCTCAGCCCCCTCCTCTATCTCTCAGCTCCCCCTCTGTCTCTCAGCTCCCCCTCTGTCTCTCAGCTCCCCCTCTGTCTCTCAGCTCCCCCTCTGTCTCTCAGCTCCCCCTCTGTCTCTCAGCTCCCCCTCTGTCTCTCAGCTCCCCCTCTGTCTCTCAGCTCCCCCTCTGTCTCTCAGACCCCCCCTGTCTCTCAGACCCCCCTCTGTCTCTCAGCTCCCCCCTCTGTCTCTCAGCTCCCCCTTCTGTCTCTCAGCTCCCCCTTCTGTCTCTCAGACCCCTCCTCTGTCTCTCAGACCCCTCTTCTGTCTCTCAGCTCTCCTCCTCTATCTCTCAGCTCTCCACTGTCTCTCAGCTCCCCCACTGTCTCTCAGCTCCCCCACTGTCTCTCAGCTCCCCCTCTGTCTCTCAGCTCCCCCTTTGTCTCTCAGCTCCCCCTCTGTCTCTCAGCTCCCCTTCTGCCTCTCAGACCCCTCCTCTGTCTCTCAGCCCCCTCCTCTATCTCTCCCCCTCTGTCTCTCAGCTCCCTTCCTCTGTCTCTCAGATCCCCCTGTCTCTCAGCTCTTCCTCTGTCTCTCAGACCCCCCTGTCTCTCAGACCCCCTCTGTCTCTCATCCCCTCCCTCTGTCTCTCAGTTCCCGTGTCTCTCAGTCCCCCCTCTTTTAGCCCCTCCTCTGTCTCTCAGCCCCCCTCTGTCTCTCGGCTATCCTCCTCTGTCTCTCAGCTCTCCTCCTCTGCCTCTCAGCTCCCCCCTCTGTCTCTCAGCTCCCCCTCTGTCTTTCAGACCCCTCCACTGTCTCTCAGACCCTTCCTCTGTCTCTCAGCTCCCTTCTCTGTCTCTCAGCCCCCCCCCCTCTGTCTCTCAGCCCCCCTTTGTCTCTCAGCCCCCCTTTGTCTCTCAGCCCCCCTTTGTCTCTCAGCTCCCCCCTTTGTCTCTCAGCTCCCCCCTTTGTCTCTCAGCTCACCCCTCTGTCCCTCAGCCCCCCCCTCTGTCTCTCAGCCCCCCTTTGTCTCTCAGCTCCCCCCTTTGTCTCTCAGCTCCCCCCTCTGTCCCTCAGCTCCCCCCTTTATCTCTCAGCTCCCTCTGTCTCTCAGCTCCCCCTCTGTCTCTCAGCTCCCCCTCTGTCTCTCAGCTCCCCCTCTGTCTCTCAGCTCCCCCTCTGTCTCTCAGACCCCCCTCTGTCTTTCAGTTCCCGTGTCTCTCAGTCCCCCCTCTTTTAGCCCCTCCTCTGTCTCTCAGCTCCCCTCTATCTTTCAGACCCTCCTCTGTCTCTCAGACCCCTCCTCTGTCTCTCAGACACCTCCTCTGTCTCAGCTCTGCCCTCTGTCTCTCAGCACCCTCCTCTATCTCTCAGCTCCCCCACTGTCTCTCAGCTCCCCCCTCTGCCTCTCAGCTCCCGCCTCTGTCTCTCAGCTCCCGCCTCTGTCTCTCAGCTCCCGCCTCTGTCTCTCAGCTCCCGCCTCTGTCTCTCAGCTCCCGCCTCTGTCTCTCAGCTCCCCCCTCTGTCTGTCAGCTCCCCCCTCTGTCTCTCAGCGCCCCCCTCTCTGTCTCTCAGCTCCCCCCTTTGTCTCTCAGCTCCCCCCTTTGTCTCTCAGCTCCCCCCTCTGTCTCTCAGCTCCCCCTCTGTCTCTCAGCTCCCCCTCTGTCTCTCAGCTCCCCCTCTGTCTCTCAGACCCCCCTCTGTCTCTCAGTCCCCCCTCTGTCTTTCAGTTCCTGTGTCTCTCAGTCCCCCCTCTTTTAGCCCCTCCTCTGTCTCTCAGACCCCTCCTCTGTCTCTCAGCTCTCCTCTGTCTCTCAGCTCTCCTCCTCTGTCTCTCAGCTCTCCTCCTCTGTCTCTCAGCTCTCCTCCTCTGTCTCTCAGCTCTCCTCCTCTATCTCTCAGCTCTCCTCCTCTGTCTCTCAGCTTCCCCACTGTCTCTTAGCTCCCCCTCTGTCTCTCAGCTCACCTTCTGCCTCTAAGACCCCCCTCTGTCTCTCAGTCCCCCCCTCTTTTAGCACCCTCCTCTGTCTCTCAGCCTCCTCTGTCTCTCAGCCCCCTCCTCTATCTCTCAGCTCTCCCCCTCTGTCTCTCAGTTCCCATGTCTCTCAGTCCCCCCTCTTTTAGCCCCTCCTCTATATCTCAGCTCCCCTCTGTCTCTCAGGCCCCCTTGTCTTTCAGACCCCCCTTGTCTCTCAGACCCCCCCTGTCTCTCAGACCCCCCTCTGTCTCTCAGCTCCCCTTCTGTCTCTCAGACCCCTCCTCTGTCTCTCAGACCCCTCCTCTGTCTCTCAGACCCCTCCTCTGTCTCTCAGACCCCTCCTCTGTCTCAGACCCCTCCTCTGTCTCTCAGCCCCCTCCTCTATCTCTCAGCTCCCCCTCTGTCTCTCAGCTCCCCCTCTGTCTCTCAGCTCCCCCTCTGTCTCTCAGCTCCCCCTCTGTCTCTCAGCTCCCCCTCTGTCTCTCAGCTCCCCCTCTGTCTCTCAGCTCCCCTCTGTCTCTCAGACCCCCCCTGTCTCTCAGACCCCCCTCTGTCTCTCAGCTCCCCCCTCTGTCTCTCAGATCCCCCTTCTGTCTCTCAGACCCCTCCTCTGTCTCTCAGACCCCTCTTCTGTCTCTCAGACCCCTCTTCTGTCTCTCAGCTCTCCTCCTCTATCTCTCAGCTCTCCACTGTCTCTCAGCTCCCCCACTGTCTCTCAGCTCCCCCACTGTCTCTCAGCTCCCCCACTGTCTCTCAGCTCCCCCTCTGTCTCTCAGCTCCCCCTCTGTCTCTCAGCTCCCCCTCTGTCTCTCAGCTCCCCTTCTGCCTCTCGGACCCCTCCTCTGTCTCTCAGCCCCCTCCTCTATCTCTCCCCCTCTGTCTCTCAGCTCCCTTCCTCTGTCTCTCAGATCCCCCTGTCTCTCAGCTCTTCCTCTGTCTCTTAGACCCCCCTGTCTCTCAGACCCCCTCTGTCTCTCATCCCCTCCCTCTGTCTCTCAGTTCCCGTGTCTCTCAGTCCCCCCTCTTTTAGCCCCTCCTCTGTCTCTCAGCCCCCCTCTGTCTCTCAGATCCTCCTCTGCCTCTCAGCTCCCCCCTCTGTCTCTCAGCTCCCCCCTCTGTCTCTCAGACCCCCCTCTGTCTCTCAGTCCCCCCTCTGTCTTTCAGTTCCTGTGTCTCTCAGTCCCCCCTCTTTTAGCCCCTCCTCTGTCTCTCAGCTCCCCTCTGTCTCTCAGAACCTCCTCTGTCTCTCAGCTCTCCTCCTCTGTCTCTCAGCTCTCCTCCTCTGTCTCTCAGCTCTCCTCTTCTATCTCTCAGCTCTCCTCCTCTGTCTCTCAGCTTCCCCACTGTCTCTTAGCTCCCCCTCTGTCTCTCAGCTCACCTTCTGCCTCTAAGACCCCCCTCTGTCTTTCAGTCCCCCCCTCTTTTAGCCCCCTCCTCTGTCTCTCAGCCCCCTCCTCTGTCTCTCAGACCCCTCCTCTGTCTCTCAGACCCCTCCTCTGTCTCTCAGACCCCTCCTCTGTCTCTCAGCCCCCTCCTCTATCTCTCAGCTCTCCCCCTCTGTCTCTCAGTTCCCGTGTCTCTCAGTCCCCCCTCTTTTAGCCCCTCCTCTATATCTCAGCTCCCCTCTGTCTCTCAGACCCCCCCTGTCTCTCAGACCCCCCTCTGTCTCTCAGCTCCCCCTTCTGTCTCTCAGACCCCCCTTCTGTCTCTCAGACCCCCCTTCTGTCTCTCAGACCCCCCTTCTGTCTCTCAGACCCCTCCTCTGTCTCTCAGACCCCTCCTCTGTCTCTCAGACCCCTCCTCTGTCTCTCAGACCCCTCCTCTGTCTCTCAGACCCCTCCTCCGTCTCTCAGCTCTCCTCCTCTATCTCTCAGCTCTCCTCTGTCTCTCAGCTCCCCCACTGTCTCTCAGCTCCCCTTCTGCCTCTCAGACCCCTCCTCTGTCTCTCAGCCCCCTCCTCTATCTCTCCCCCTCTGTCTCTCAGCTCCCTTCCTCTGTCTCTCAGATCCCCCTGTCTCTCAGCTCTTCCTCTGTCTCTCAGACCCCCTCTGTCTCTCAGTTCCCGTGTCTCTCAGTCCCCCCTCTTTTAGCCCCTCTGTATCTCAGACCCCCCTCTGTCTCTCGGCTATCCTCCTCTGTCTCTCGGCTCTCCTCCTCTGCCTCTCAGCTCTCCTCCTCTGCCTCTCAGCTCCCCCCTCTGTCTCTCAGCTCCCCCCTCTGTCTCTCAGCTCCCCGTCTGTCTCTCAGTTCCCCCCTCTGTCTCTCAGCCCCCCTCTGTCTCTCAGCCCCCCTCTGTCTCTCAGACCCCTCCACTGTCTCTCAGACCCTTCCTCTGTCTCTCAGCTCCCCCCTCTGTCTCTCAGCTCCCCTTCTGCCTCTCAGACCCCTCCTCTATCTCTCAGCTCCCTTCCTCTGTCTCTCAGATCCCCCTGTCTCTCATCTCTTCCTCTGTCTCTCAGACCCCCCTGTCTCTCACCCCCCCTCTGTCTCTCAGTTCCCGTGTCTCTCAGTCCCCCCTCTTTTAGCCCCTCCTCTGTATCTCAGCTCCCCTCTGTCTCTCAGACCCCCTGTCTCTCAGACCCCCCTCTGTCTTGGCTATCCTCCTCTGTCTCTCGGCCCCCCCCCTCTGTCTCTCAGCTCACCCCTCTGTCTCTCAGCTCCCCCCTTTTTCTCTCAGCTCCCCCTTTGTCTCTCAGCTCCCCCCTCTGTCTCTCAGCATCCCCCTCTGTCTCTCAGCCCCCCTCTGTCTCTCAGACCCCCCTCTGTCTTTCAGTTCCCGTGTCTCTCAGTCCCCCTCTTTTAGCCCCTCCTCTGTCTCTCAGCTCCCCTCTATCTCTCAGACCCTCCTCTGTCTCTCAGACCCTCCTCTGTCTCTCAGACC
Source organism: Rana muscosa (assembly GCA_029206835.1). Lineage (NCBI taxonomy): Eukaryota > Metazoa > Chordata > Amphibia > Anura > Ranidae > Rana > Rana muscosa. The sequence goes on along the minus strand of CM055120.1, from coordinate 443,280,993 downwards.
CTCCTCTGTCTCTCAGACCCTCCTCTGTCTCTCAGACCCCTCCTCTGTCTCTCAGCTCTCCCCTCTGTCTCTCAGCCCCCTCATCTATCTCTCAGCACCCCCCTATGTCTTTCAGCTCCCTCATTCTGTCTCTCAGCTCCCCCTGTCTCTCAGCCCCCTATCTCTCAGCCCCCCTCTGTCTCTCAGCTCCCCCCTCTGTCTCTCAGCTCCCCCCTCTGTCTCTCAGACCCCTCCTCTGTCTCTAAGACTCCTCCTCTGTCTCTCAGCCCCCCTCTGTCTCCCAGCTTCTCCTTCTGTCTCTCAGACCCCCCTGTCTCTCAGACCCCCTGTCTCTCAGACCCCCTGTCTCTCAGACCCCCCTCTGTCTCTCAGCTCTCCTCCTCTATCTCTCAGCTCTCCTCCTCTATCTCTCAGCTCTCCTCCTCTATCTCTCAGCTCTCCTCCTCTATCTCTCAGACCCCCCTTCTGTCTCTCAGACCCCCCTTCTGTCTCTCAGACCCCCCTTCTGTCTCTCAGACCCCTCCTCTGTCTCTCAGACCCCTCTTCTGTCTCTCAGCTCTCCTCCTCTGTCTCTCAGCTCCCCCACTGTCTCTCAGCTCCCCCACTGTCTCTCAGCTCCCCCTCTGTCTCTCAGCTCCCCCTCTGTCTCTCAGCTCCCCCTCTGTCTCTCAGCTCCCCCTCTGTCTCTCAGCTCCCCTTCTGTCTCTCAGACCCCTCCTCTATCTCTCAGCCCCCTCCTCTATCTCTCCCCCTCTGTCTCTCAGCTCCCTTCCTCTGTCTCTCAGATCCCCCTGTCTCTCAGCTCTTCCTCTGTCTCTCAGACCCCCCTCTTTTAGCCCCTCCTCTGTATCTCAGCTCCCATCTGTCTCTCAGACCCCCCCCTGTCTCTCAGACCCCCCCTCTGTCTCTCGGCTATCCTTCTCTGCCTCTCAGCTCCCCCCTGTCTCTCAGCTCCCCCCTCTGTCTCTCAGCTCCCCTCTGTCTCTCAGACCCTCCTCTGTCTCTCAGACCCCCCCTCTGTCTCTCAGCCCCCCTCTGTCTCTCAGCCCCCCTCTGTCTCTCAGCCCCCTCTGTCTCTCAGACCCCTCTTCTGTCTCTCAGCTCTCCTCCTGTCTCTCAGCTCTCCTCCTCTGTCTCTCAGCTCCCCCACTGTCTCTCAGCTCCCCCACTGTCTCTCAGCTCCCCCACTGTCTCTCAGCTCCCCCTCTGTTTCTCAGCTCCCCCTCTGTTTCTCAGCTCCCCCTCTGTTTCTCAGCTCCCCCTCTGTTTCTCAGCTCCCCCTCTGTCTCTCAGCTCCCCCTCTGTCTCTCAGACCCCTCCTCTGTCTCTCAGACCCCTCCTCTATCTCTCAGCTCTCCCCCTCTGTCTCTCAGCCCCCCTCTGTCTCTCAGCCCCCCTCTGTCTCTCAGCCCCCCTCTGTCTCTCAGACCCCCCTCTGTCTCTCAGACCCCCCTCTGTCTCTCAGACCCCCCTCTGTCTCTCAGTTCCCGTGTGTCTCAGTCCCCCCTCTTTTAGCCCCTCCTCTATATCTCAGCTCCCCTCTGTCTCTCAGACCCCCCTTGTCTCTCAGACCCCTCCTCTGTCTCTCAGACCCCTCCTCTGTCTCTCAGACCCCTCCTCTGTCTTTCAGACCCCTCCTCTGTCTCTCAGACCCCTCTTCTGTCTCTCAGCTCTCCTCCTCTATCTCTCCCCCTCAGTCTCTCAGCTCCCCCTCTGTCTCTCAGCTCCCCTTCTGCCTCTCAGACCCCTCCTCTGTCTCTCAGCCCCCTCCTCTATCTCTCCCACTCTGTCTCTCAGCTCCCTTCCTCTGTCTCTCAGATCCCTCTGTCTCTCAGCTCTTCCTCTGTCTCTCAGACCCCCCTGTCTCTCAGACCCCCTCTATCTCTCATCCCCTCCCTCTGTCTCTCAGTTCCCGTGTCTCTCAGTCCCCCCTCTTTTAGCCCCTCCTCTGTCTCTCAGACCCCCCCTCTGTCTCTCAGCTCTCCTCCTCTGCCTCTCAGCTCCCCCTCTGTCTCTCAGCTCTCCTCCTCTGCCTCTCAGCTCCCCCTCTGTCTCTCAGCTCCCCCCTCTGTCTCTCAGCTCCCCCCTCTGTCTCTCAGCTCCCCCCTCTGTCTCTCAGCTCCCCCCTCTGTCTCTCAGTTCCCCCCTCTGTCTCTCAGTTCCCCCCTCTGTCTCTCAGTTCCCCCCTCTGTCTCTCAGTTCCCCCCTCTGTCTCTCAGTTCCCCCCTCTGTCTCTCAGTTCCCCCCTCTGTCTCTCAGTTCCCCCCTCTGTCTCTCAGCTCCCCCCTCTGTCTCTCAGCTCCCCCCTCTGTCTCTCAGCCCCCCTCTCTGTCTCTCAGCCCCCCTCTCTGTCTCTCAGCCCCCCTCTCTGTCTCTCAGCCCCCCTCTCTGTCTCTCAGCCCCCTCTCTGTCTCTCAGCTCCCCCCTTTGTCTCTCAGCTCCCCCCTCTGTCTCTCAGCTCCCCCCTCTGTCTCTCAGCTCCCCCCTCTGTCTCTCAGCTCCCCCTCTGTCTCTCAGCTCCCCCTCTGTCTCTCAGCTCCCCCTCTGTCTTTCAGTTCCTGTGTCTCTCAGTCCCCCCTCTTTTAGCCCCTCCTCTGTCTCTCAGCTCCCCTCTGTCTCTCAGACCCTCCTCTGTCTCTCAGCTCTCCTCCTCTGTCTCTCAGCTCTCCTCCTCTGTCTCTCAGCTCTCCTCCTCTGTCTCTCAGCCCCCTCCTCTGTCTCTCAGACCCCTCCTCTGTCTCTCAGCCCCCCCTCTGTCTCTCAGTTCCCGTGTCTCTCAGTCCCCCCTCTTATAGCCCCTCCTCTATATCTCAGCTCCCCTCTGTCTCTCAGACCCCCCCTGTCTCTCAGACCCCCCTCTGTCTCTCAGCTCCCCCTCTGTCTCTCAGACCCCCCTTCTGTCTCTCAGACCCCTCCTCTGTCTCTCAGACCCCTCCTCTGTCTCTCAGACCCCTCTTCTGTCTCTCAGCTCTCCTCCTCTGTCTTTCAGACCCCTCTTCTGTCTCTCAGCTCTCCTCCTCTATCTCTCAGCTCTCCTCTGTCTCTCAGCTCCCCCACTGTCTCTCAGCTCCCCCTCTGTCTCTCAGCTCCCCCTCTGTCTCTCAGACCCCTCCTCTGTCTCTCAGCCCCCTCCTCTATCTCTCCCCCTCTGTCTCTCAGCTCCCTTCCTCTGTCTCTCAGATCCCCCTGTCTCTCAGCTCTTCCTCTGTCTCTCAGACCCCCCTGTCTCTCAGACCCCCTCTGTCTCTCATCCCCTCCCTCTGTCTCTCAGTTCCCGTGTCTCTCAGTCCCCCTCTTTTAGCCCCTCCTCTGTATCTCAGACCCCCCTGTCTCTCAGACCCCCCTCTGTCTCTCGGCTATCCTCCTCTGTCTCTCAGCTCTCCTCCTCTGCCTCTCAGCTCCCCCCTCTGTCTCTCAGCTCCCCCCTCTGTCTCTCAGCTCCCCGTCTGTCTCTCAGCTCCCCCCTCTGTCTCCCAGCCCCCCTCTGTCTCTCAGACCCCTCCACTGTCTCTCAGACCCTTCCTCTGTCTCTCAGCTCCCCCCTCTGTCTCTCAGCTCCCCTTCTGCCTCTCAGACCCCTCCTCTATCTCTCAGCTCCCTTCCTCTGTCTCTCAGATCCCCCTGTCTCTCAGACCCCCTCTGTCTCTCATCCCCTCCCTCTGTCTCTCAGTTCCCGTGTCTCTCAGTCCCCCCTCTTTTAGCCCCTCCTCTGTATCTCAGCTCCCCTCTGTCTCTCAGACCCCCCTGTCTCTCAGACCCCCCTCTGTCTCGGCTATCCTCCTCTGTCTCTCAGCTCTCCTCTTCTGCCTCTCAGCTCTCCTCCTCTGTCTCTCGGCTCCCCCCTCTGTCTCTCGGCTCCCCCCTCTGTCTCTCAGCTCACCCCTCTGTCTCTCAGCTCCCCCCTTTTTCTCTCAGCTCCCCCCTTTGTCTCTCAGCTCCCCCCTCTGTCTCTCAGCGTCCCCCTCTGTCTCTCAGCCCCCCTTTTTCTCTCAGCTCCCCCCTTTGTCTCTCAGCTCCCCCTTTGTCTCTCAGCTCCCCCCTTTATCTCTCAGCTCCCCCTCTGTCTCTCAGACCCCCTCTGTCTCTCAGACCCCCCTCTGTCTTTCAGTTCCCGTGTCTCTCAGTCCCCCTCTTTTAGCCCCTCCTCTGTCTCTCAGCTCCCCTCTATCTCTCAGACCCTCCTCTGTCTCTCAGACCCCTCCTCTGTCTCTCAGCTCTCCCCTCTGTCTCTCAGCCCCCTCATCTATCTCTCAGCACCCCCCTATGTCTTTCAGCTCCCTCATTCTGTCTCTCAGCTCCCCCTGTCTCTCAGCCCCCTATCTCTCAGCCCCCCTCTGTCTCTCAGCTCCCCCCTCTGTCTCTCAGACCCCTCCTCTGTCTCTAAGACTCCTCCTCTGTCTCTCAGCCCCCCCCTCTGTCTCTCAGACCCCCCTTCTGTCTCTCAGACCCCCCTTCTGTCTCTCAGACCCCCCTTCTGTCTCTCAGACCCCCCTGTCTCTCAGACCCCCCTCTGTCTCTCAGACCCCTCCTCTGTCTCTCAGACCCCTCCTCTATCTCTCAGCTCTCCCCCTCTGTCTCTCAGCTCCCTTCCTCTGTCTCTCAGCCCCCCTCTTTCTCTTAGACCCCCTCTGTCTCTCAGTTCCCGTGTCTCTCAGTCCCCCCTCTTTTAGCCCCTCCTCTATATCTAAGCTCCCCTCTGTCTCTCAGACCCCCCTTGTCTCTCAGACCCCTCCTCTGTCTCTCAGACCCCTCTTCTGTCTCTCAGCTCTCCTCCTGTCTCTCAGCTCTCCTCCTCTGTCTCTCAGCTCCCCCACTGTCTCTCAGCTCCCCTGTTTCTCAGCTCCCCCTCTGTCTCTCAGCTCCCCCTCTGTCTCTCAGACCCCCCTCTGTCTCTCAGACCCCTCCTCTGTCTCTCAGACCCCTCCTCTGTCTCTCAGACCCCTCCTCTATCTCTCAGCTCTCCTCCTCTATCTCTCAGCTCTCCTCCTCTATCTCTCAGCTCCCCCCTCAGTCTCTCAGACCCCTCCTCTGTCTCTCAGACCCCTCCTCTGTCTCTCAGGCCCCTCTTCTGTGTCTCAGCTCTCCTCCTCTGTCTCTCAGCTCCCCCACTGTCTCTCAGCTCCCCCTCTGTCTCTCAGCTCCCCCTCTGTCTCTCAGCTCCCCCTCTGTCTCTCAGCTCCCCCTCTGTCTCTCAGCTCCCCTTCTGTCTCTCAGACCCCTCCTCTATCTCTCAGCCCCCTCCTCTATCTCTCCCCCTCTGTCTCTCAGCTCCCTTCCTCTGTCTCTCAGATCCCCCTGTCTCTCAGCTCTTCCTCTGTCTCTCAGACCCCCCTCTTTTAGCCCCTCCTCTGTATCTCAGCTCCCATCTGTCTCTCAGACCCCCACCCTGTCTCTCAGACCCCCCCTCTGTCTCTCGGCTATCCTCTGCCTCTCAGCTCCCCCCTGTCTCTCAGCTCCCCCCTCTGTCTCTCAGCTCCCCCCTCTGTCTCTCAGCTCCCCCTCTGTCTCTCAGCTCCCCCTCTGTCTCTCAGCTCCCCCTCTGTCTCTCAGACCCCCCTCTGTCTTTCAGTTCCTGTGTCTCTCAGTCCCCCCCTCTTTTAGCCCCTCCTCTGTCTCTCAGCTCCCCTCTGTCTCTCAGACCCCTCCTCTGTCTCTCAGCCCCCTCCTCTATCTCTCAGCTCCCCACTCTTTCTCTCAGTTCCCGTGTCTCTCAGTCCCCCCTCTTTTAGCCCCTCCTCTATATCTCAGCTCCCCTCTGTCTCTCAGACCCCTCCTCTGTCTCTCAGACCCCTCCTCTGTCTCTCAGACCCCTCTTCTGTCTCTCAGCTCTCCTCCTCTATCTCTCAGCTCCCCCTGTCTCTCAGCTCCCCCCTCTGTCTCTCAGCTCCCCCTCTGTCTCTCAGCTCCCCATCTGTCTCTCAGACCCTCCTCTGTCTCTCAGACCCTCCTCTGTCTCTCAGACCCCTCCTCTGTCTCTCAGACCCCTCCTCTGTCTCTCAGACCCCTCTTCTGTCTCTCAGCTCTCCTCCTGTCTCTCAGCTCTCCTCCTCTGTCTCTCAGCTCCCCCACTGTCTCTCAGCTCCCCCACTGTCTCTCAGCTCCCCCACTGTCTCTCAGCTCCCCCTGTTTCTCAGCTCCCCCTCTGTCTCTCAGACCCCTCCTCTGTCTCTCAGACCCCTCCTCTGTCTCTCAGACCCCTCCTCTATCTCTCAGCTCTCCCCCTCTGTCTCTCAGCTCCCTTCCTCTGTCTCTCAGCCCCCCTCTGTCTCTTAGACTCCCTCTGTCTCTCAGACCCCCCTCTGTCTCTCAGTTCCCGTGTCTCTCAGTCCCCCCTCTTTTAGCCCCTCCTCTATATCTCAGCTCCCCTCTGTCTCTCAGACCCCCCTTGTCTCTCAGACCCCTCCTCTGTCTCTCAGACCCCTCCTCTGTCTCTCAGACCCCTCCTCTGTCTTTCAGACCCCTCCTCTGTCTCTCAGACTCCTCTTCTGTCTCTCAGCTCTCCTTCTGTCGCTCAGCTCTCCTCCTCTATCTCTCAGCTCTCCTCCTCTATCTCTCAGCTCTCCTCCTCTGTCTCTCAGCTCCCCCACTGTCTCTCAGCTCCCCCACTGTCTCTCAGCTCCCCCACTGTCTCTCAGCTCCCCCTCTGTCTCTCAGCTCCCCCTCTGTCTCTCAGCTCCCCCTCTGTCTCTCAGCTCCCCCTCTGTCTCTCAGCTCCCCCTCTGTCTCTCAGCTCCCCTTCTGCCTCTCAGACCCCTCATCTGTCTCTCAGCCCCCTCCTCTATCTCTCCCCCTCTGTCTCTCAGCTCCCTTCCTCTGTCTCTCAGACCCCCTCTGTCTCTCATCCCCTCCCTCTGTCTCTCAGTTCCTGTGTCTCTCAGTCCCCCCTCTTTTAGCCCCTCCTCTATATCTCAGCTCCCCTCTGTCTCTCAGACCCCCCTGTCTCTCAGACCCCCCTCTGTCTCTCAGCTCTCCTCCTCTGCCTCTCAGCTCCCGCCTCTGTCTCTCAGCTCCCGCCTCTGTCTCTCAGCTCCCGCCTCTGTCTCTCAGCTCCCCCCTCTGTCTCTCAGCTCCCCCCTCTGTCTCTCAGCTCCCCCCTCTGTCTCTCAGCTCCCCCCTCTGTCTCTCAGCCCCCCTCTCTGTCTCTCAGCTCCCCCCTCTGTCTCAGCTCCCCCTCTGTCTCTCAGCTCCCCCTCTGTCTCTCAGCTCCCCCTCTGTCTCTCAGCTCCCCCTCTGTCTTTCAGTTCCTGTGTCTCTCAGTCCCCCCTATTTTAGCCCCTCCTCTGTCTCTCAGCTCTCCTCCTCTGTCTCTCAGCTCTCCTCCTCTGTCTCTCAGCTTCCCCACTGTCTCTTAGCTCCCCCTCTGTCTCTCAGCTCACCTTCTGCCTCTAAGACCCCCCTCTGTCTCTCAGTCCCCCCCTCTTTTAGCCCCCTCCTCTGTCTCTCAGCCCCCTCTGTCTCTCAGACCCCTCCTCTGTCTCTCAGCCCCCTCCTCCATCTCTCAGCTCTCCCCCTCTGTCTCTCAGTTCCCATGTCTCTCAGTCCCCCCTCTTTTAGCCCCTCTATATCTCAGCTCCCCTCTGTCTCTCAGCTCCCCCCTTTATCTCTCAGCTCCCCCTCTGTCTCTCAGCTCCCCCTCTGTCTCTCAGCTCCCCCTCTGTCTCTCAGCTCCCCCTCTGTCTCTCAGACCCTCCTCTGTCTCTCAGACCCTCCTCTGTCTCTCAGACCCCTCCTCTGTCTCTCAGACCCCTCCTCTGTCTCTCAGACCCCTCCTCTGTCTCTCAGACCCCTCCTCTGTCTCTCAGACCCCTCCTCTGTCTCTCAAACCCCTCCTCTGTCTCTCAGACCCCTCCTCTGTCTCTCAGACCCCTCCTCTGTCTCTCAGACCCCTCCTCTATCTCTCAGCTCTCCCCCTCTGTCTCTCAGACCCCTCTTCTGTCTCTCAGCTCTCCTCCTCTGTCTCTCAGCTCCCCCACTGTCTCTCAGCTCCCCCTCTGTCTCTCAGACCCCCTCTGTCTCTCAGACCCCTCACTCTGTCTCTCAGTTCCCGTGTCTCTCAGTCCCCCCTCTTTTAGCCCCTCCTCTGTATCTCAGCTCCCCTCTGTCTCTCAGACCCCCCCTGTCTCTCAGACCCCCCTCTGTCTCGGCTATCCTCCTCTGTCTCTCAGCTCTCCTCCTCTGCCTCTCAGCTCTCCTCCTCTGTCTCTCGGCTCCCCCCCCTCTGTCTCTCAGCTCACCCCTCTGTCTCTCAGCTCCCCCCTTTTTCTCTCAGCTCCCCCCTTTGTCTCTCAGCTCCCCCCTTTGTCTCTCAGCTCCCCCCTTTGTCTCTCAGCTCCCCCCTCTGTCTCTCAGCTCCCCCCTCTGTCTCTCAGCGTCCCCCTCTGTCTCTCAGCGTCCCCCTCTGTCTCTCAGCCCCCCCTTTGTCTCTCAGCTCCCCCCTTTGTCTCTCAGCTCCCCCCTTTGTCTCTCAGCTCCCCCCTTTATCTCTCAGCTCCCCCTCTGTCTCTCAGACCCCCCTCTGTCTTTCAGTTCCCGTGTCTCTCAGTCCCCCTCTTTTAGCCCCTCCTCTGTCTCTCAGCTCCCCTCTATCTCTCAGACCCTCCTCTGTCTCTCAGACCCTCCTCTGTCTCTCAGACCCTCCTCTGTCTCTCAGACCCTCCTCTGTCTCTCAGACCCCTCCTCTGTCTCTCAGACCCCTCCTCTGTCTCTCAGCTCTCCCCTCTGTCTCTCAGCCCCCTCATCTATCTCTCAGCACCCCCCTATGTCTTTCAGCTCCCTCATTCTGTCTCTCAGCTCCCCTGTCTCTCAGCCCCCTATCTCTCAGCCCCCCTCTGTCTCTCAGCTCCCCCCTCTGTCTCTCAGACCCCTCCTCTGTCTCTCAGACCCCTCCTCTGTCTCTAAGACTCCTCCTCTGTCTCTCAGCCCCCCCTCTGTCTCCCAGCTTCTCCTTCTGTCTCCCAGCTTCTCCTTCTGTCTCTCAGACCCCCCTTCTGTCTCTCAGACCCCCCCTGTCTCTCAGCTCTCCTCCTCTGTCTCTCAGCTCTCCTCCTCTATCTCTCAGCTCTCCTCCTCTATCTCTCAGCTCCCCCCTCAGTCTCTCAGACCCCCCCTCAGTCTCTCAGACCCCCCTCTGTCTCTCAGACCCCCCTCTGTCTCTCAGACCCCCCTCTGTCTCTCAGTTCCCGTGTGTCTCAGTCCCCCCTCTTTTAGCCCCTCCTCTATATCTCAGCTCCCCTCTGTCTCTCAGACCCCCCTTGTCTCTCAGACCCCTCCTCTGTCTCTCAGACCCCTCCTCTGTCTCTCAGACCCCTCCTCTGTCTTTCAGACCCCTCCTCTGTCTCTCAGACCCCTCTTCTGTCTCTCAGCTCTCCTCCTCTATCTCTCCCCCTCAGTCTCTCAGCTCCCCCTCTGTCTCTCAGCTCCCCTTCTGCCTCTCAGACCCCTCCTCTGTCTCTCAGCCCCCTCCTCTATCTCTCCCACTCTGTCTCTCAGCTCCCTTCCTCTGTCTCTCAGATCCCTCTGTCTCTCAGCTCTTCCTCTGTCTCTCAGACCCCCCTGTCTCTCAGACCCCCTCTATCTCTCATCCCCTCCCTCTGTCTCTCAGTTCCCGTGTCTCTCAGTCCCCCCTCTTTTAGCCCCTCCTCTGTCTCTCAGACCCCCCCTCTGTCTCTCAGCTCTCCTCCTCTGCCTCTCAGCTCCCCCTCTGTCTCTCAGCTCTCCTCCTCTGCCTCTCAGCTCCCCCTCTGTCTCTCAGCTCCCCCCTCTGTCTCTCAGCTCCCCCCTCTGTCTCTCAGCTCCCCCCTCTGTCTCTCAGCTCCCCCCTCTGTCTCTCAGTTCCCCCCTCTGTCTCTCAGTTCCCCCCTCTGTCTCTCAGTTCCCCCCTCTGTCTCTCAGTTCCCCCCTCTGTCTCTCAGTTCCCCCCTCTGTCTCTCAGTTCCCCCCTCTGTCTCTCAGTTCCCCCCTCTGTCTCTCAGCTCCCCCCTCTGTCTCTCAGCTCCCCCCTCTGTCTCTCAGCCCCCCTCTCTGTCTCTCAGCCCCCCTCTCTGTCTCTCAGCCCCCCTCTCTGTCTCTCAGCCCCCCTCTCTGTCTCTCAGCCCCCTCTCTGTCTCTCAGCTCCCCCCTTTGTCTCTCAGCTCCCCCCTCTGTCTCTCAGCTCCCCCCTCTGTCTCTCAGCTCCCCCCTCTGTCTCTCAGCTCCCCCTCTGTCTCTCAGCTCCCCCTCTGTCTCTCAGCTCCCCCTCTGTCTTTCAGTTCCTGTGTCTCTCAGTCCCCCCTCTTTTAGCCCCTCCTCTGTCTCTCAGCTCCCCTCTGTCTCTCAGACCCTCCTCTGTCTCTCAGCTCTCCTCCTCTGTCTCTCAGCTCTCCTCCTCTGTCTCTCAGCTCTCCTCCTCTGTCTCTCAGCCCCCTCCTCTGTCTCTCAGACCCCTCCTCTGTCTCTCAGCCCCCCCTCTGTCTCTCAGTTCCCGTGTCTCTCAGTCCCCCCTCTTATAGCCCCTCCTCTATATCTCAGCTCCCCTCTGTCTCTCAGACCCCCCCTGTCTCTCAGACCCCCCTCTGTCTCTCAGCTCCCCCTCTGTCTCTCAGACCCCCCTTCTGTCTCTCAGACCCCTCCTCTGTCTCTCAGACCCCTCCTCTGTCTCTCAGACCCCTCTTCTGTCTCTCAGCTCTCCTCCTCTGTCTTTCAGACCCCTCTTCTGTCTCTCAGCTCTCCTCCTCTATCTCTCAGCTCTCCTCTGTCTCTCAGCTCCCCCACTGTCTCTCAGCTCCCCCTCTGTCTCTCAGCTCCCCCTCTGTCTCTCAGACCCCTCCTCTGTCTCTCAGCCCCCTCCTCTATCTCTCCCCCTCTGTCTCTCAGCTCCCTTCCTCTGTCTCTCAGATCCCCCTGTCTCTCAGCTCTTCCTCTGTCTCTCAGACCCCCCTGTCTCTCAGACCCCCTCTGTCTCTCATCCCCTCCCTCTGTCTCTCAGTTCCCGTGTCTCTCAGTCCCCCTCTTTTAGCCCCTCCTCTGTATCTCAGACCCCCTGTCTCTCAGACCCCCCTCTGTCTCTCGGCTATCCTCCTCTGTCTCTCAGCTCTCCTCCTCTGCCTCTCAGCTCCCCCCTCTGTCTCTCAGCTCCCCCCTCTGTCTCTCAGCTCCCCGTCTGTCTCTCAGCTCCCCCCTCTGTCTCCCAGCCCCCCTCTGTCTCTCAGACCCCTCCACTGTCTCTCAGACCCTTCCTCTGTCTCTCAGCTCCCCCCTCTGTCTCTCAGCTCCCCTTCTGCCTCTCAGACCCCTCCTCTATCTCTCAGCTCCCTTCCTCTGTCTCTCAGATCCCCCTGTCTCTCAGACCCCCTCTGTCTCTCATCCCCTCCCTCTGTCTCTCAGTTCCCGTGTCTCTCAGTCCCCCCTCTTTTAGCCCCTCCTCTGTATCTCAGCTCCCCTCTGTCTCTCAGACCCCCCTGTCTCTCAGACCCCCCTCTGTCTCGGCTATCCTCCTCTGTCTCTCAGCTCTCCTCTTCTGCCTCTCAGCTCTCCTCCTCTGTCTCTCGGCTCCCCCCTCTGTCTCTCGGCTCCCCCCTCTGTCTCTCAGCTCACCCCTCTGTCTCTCAGCTCCCCCCTTTTTCTCTCAGCTCCCCCCTTTGTCTCTCAGCTCCCCCCTCTGTCTCTCAGCGTCCCCCTCTGTCTCTCAGCCCCCCTTTTTCTCTCAGCTCCCCCCTTTGTCTCTCAGCTCCCCCTTTGTCTCTCAGCTCCCCCCTTTATCTCTCAGCTCCCCCTCTGTCTCTCAGACCCCCTCTGTCTCTCAGACCCCCCTCTGTCTTTCAGTTCCCGTGTCTCTCAGTCCCCCTCTTTTAGCCCCTCCTCTGTCTCTCAGCTCCCCTCTATCTCTCAGACCCTCCTCTGTCTCTCAGACCCCTCCTCTGTCTCTCAGCTCTCCCCTCTGTCTCTCAGCCCCCTCATCTATCTCTCAGCACCCCCCTATGTCTTTCAGCTCCCTCATTCTGTCTCTCAGCTCCCCCTGTCTCTCAGCCCCCTATCTCTCAGCCCCCCTCTGTCTCTCAGCTCCCCCCTCTGTCTCTCAGACCCCTCCTCTGTCTCTAAGACTCCTCCTCTGTCTCTCAGCCCCCCCCCTCTGTCTCCCAGCTTCTCCTTCTGTCTCTCAGACCCCCCTTCTGTCTCTCAGACCCCCCTTCTGTCTCTCAGACCCCCCTGTCTCTCAGACCCCCCTCTGTCTCTCAGACCCCTCCTCTGTCTCTCAGACCCCTCCTCTATCTCTCAGCTCTCCCCCTCTGTCTCTCAGCTCCCTTCCTCTGTCTCTCAGCCCCCCTCTTTCTCTTAGACCCCCTCTGTCTCTCAGTTCCCGTGTCTCTCAGTCCCCCCTCTTTTAGCCCCTCCTCTATATCTAAGCTCCCCTCTGTCTCTCAGACCCCCCTTGTCTCTCAGACCCCTCCTCTGTCTCTCAGACCCCTCTTCTGTCTCTCAGCTCTCCTCCTGTCTCTCAGCTCTCCTCCTCTGTCTCTCAGCTCCCCCACTGTCTCTCAGCTCCCCTGTTTCTCAGCTCCCCCTCTGTCTCTCAGCTCCCCCTCTGTCTCTCAGACCCCCCTCTGTCTCTCAGACCCCTCCTCTGTCTCTCAGACCCCTCCTCTGTCTCTCAGACCCCTCCTCTATCTCTCAGCTCTCCTCCTCTATCTCTCAGCTCTCCTCCTCTATCTCTCAGCTCCCCCCTCAGTCTCTCAGACCCCTCCTCTGTCTCTCAGACCCCTCCTCTGTCTCTCAGGCCCCTCTTCTGTGTCTCAGCTCTCCTCCTCTGTCTCTCAGCTCCCCCACTGTCTCTCAGCTCCCCCTCTGTCTCTCAGCTCCCCCTCTGTCTCTCAGCTCCCCCTCTGTCTCTCAGCTCCCCCTCTGTCTCTCAGCTCCCCTTCTGTCTCTCAGACCCCTCCTCTATCTCTCAGCCCCCTCCTCTATCTCTCCCCCTCTGTCTCTCAGCTCCCTTCCTCTGTCTCTCAGATCCCCCTGTCTCTCAGCTCTTCCTCTGTCTCTCAGACCCCCCTCTTTTAGCCCCTCCTCTGTATCTCAGCTCCCATCTGTCTCTCAGACCCCCACCCTGTCTCTCAGACCCCCCCTCTGTCTCTCGGCTATCCTCTGCCTCTCAGCTCCCCCCTGTCTCTCAGCTCCCCCCTCTGTCTCTCAGCTCCCCCCTCTGTCTCTCAGCTCCCCCTCTGTCTCTCAGCTCCCCCTCTGTCTCTCAGACCCCCCTCTGTCTCTCAGTCCCCCCTCTGTCTTTCAGTTCCTGTGTCTCTCAGTCCCCCCTCTTTTAGCCCCTCCTCTGTCTCTCAGCTCCCCTCTGTCTCTCAGACCCCTCCTCTGTCTCTCAGCCCCCTCCTCTATCTCTCAGCTCCCCACTCTTTCTCTCAGTTCCCGTGTCTCTCAGTCCCCCCTCTTTTAGCCCCTCCTCTATATCTCAGCTCCCCTCTGTCTCTCAGACCCCTCCTCTGTCTCTCAGACCCCTCCTCTGTCTCTCAGACCCCTCTTCTGTCTCTCAGCTCTCCTCCTCTATCTCTCAGCTCCCCCTGTCTCTCAGCTCCCCCCTCTGTCTCTCAGCTCCCCCCTCTGTCTCTCAGCTCCCCCTCTGTCTCTCAGCTCCCCATCTGTCTCTCAGACCCTCCTCTGTCTCTCAGACCCTCCTCTGTCTCTCAGACCCCTCCTCTGTCTCTCAGACCCCTCTTCTGTCTCTCAGCTCTCCTCCTGTCTCTCAGCTCTCCTCCTCTGTCTCTCAGCTCCCCCACTGTCTCTCAGCTCCCCCACTGTCTCTCAGCTCCCCCACTGTCTCTCAGCTCCCCCTGTTTCTCAGCTCCCCCTCTGTCTCTCAGACCCCTCCTCTGTCTCTCAGACCCCTCCTCTGTCTCTCAGACCCCTCCTCTATCTCTCAGCTCTCCCCCTCTGTCTCTCAGCTCCCTTCCTCTGTCTCTCAGCCCCCCTCTGTCTCTTAGACTCCCTCTGTCTCTCAGACCCCCCTCTGTCTCTCAGTTCCCGTGTCTCTCAGTCCCCCCTCTTTTAGCCCCTCCTCTATATCTCAGCTCCCCTCTGTCTCTCAGACCCCCCTTGTCTCTCAGACCCCTCCTCTGTCTCTCAGACCCCTCCTCTGTCTCTCAGACCCCTCCTCTGTCTTTCAGACCCCTCCTCTGTCTCTCAGACTCCTCTTCTGTCTCTCAGCTCTCCTTCTGTCGCTCAGCTCTCCTCCTCTATCTCTCAGCTCTCCTCCTCTATCTCTCAGCTCTCCTCCTCTGTCTCTCAGCTCCCCCACTGTCTCTCAGCTCCCCCACTGTCTCTCAGCTCCCCCACTGTCTCTCAGCTCCCCCTCTGTCTCTCAGCTCCCCCTCTGTCTCTCAGCTCCCCCTCTGTCTCTCAGCTCCCCCTCTGTCTCTCAGCTCCCCTTCTGCCTCTCAGACCCCTCATCTGTCTCTCAGCCCCCTCCTCTATCTCTCCCCCTCTGTCTCTCAGCTCCCTTCCTCTGTCTCTCAGACCCCCTCTGTCTCTCATCCCCTCCCTCTGTCTCTCAGTTCCTGTGTCTCTCAGTCCCCCCTCTTTTAGCCCCTCCTCTATATCTCAGCTCCCCTCTGTCTCTCAGACCCCCCTGTCTCTCAGACCCCCCTCTGTCTCTCAGCTCTCCTCCTCTGCCTCTCAGCTCCCGCCTCTGTCTCTCAGCTCCCGCCTCTGTCTCTCAGCTCCCGCCTCTGTCTCTCAGCTCCCCCCTCTGTCTCTCAGCTCCCCCCTCTGTCTCTCAGCTCCCCCCTCTGTCTCTCAGCTCCCCCTCTGTCTCTCAGCCCCCCTCTCTGTCTCTCAGCTCCCCCCTCTGTCTCAGCTCCCCCTCTGTCTCTCAGCTCCCCCTCTGTCTCTCAGCTCCCCCTCTGTCTCTCAGCTCCCCCTCTGTCTTTCAGTTCCTGTGTCTCTCAGTCCCCCCTATTTTAGCCCCTCCTCTGTCTCTCAGCTCTCCTCCTCTGTCTCTCAGCTCTCCTCCTCTGTCTCTCAGCTTCCCCACTGTCTCTTAGCTCCCCCTCTGTCTCTCAGCTCACCTTCTGCCTCTAAGACCCCCCTCTGTCTCTCAGTCCCCCCCTCTTTTAGCCCCCTCCTCTGTCTCTCAGCCCCCTCTGTCTCTCAGACCCCTCCTCTGTCTCTCAGCCCCCTCCTCCATCTCTCAGCTCTCCCCCTCTGTCTCTCAGTTCCCATGTCTCTCAGTCCCCCCTCTTTTAGCCCCTCTATATCTCAGCTCCCCTCTGTCTCTCAGCTCCCCCCTTTATCTCTCAGCTCCCCCTCTGTCTCTCAGCTCCCCCTCTGTCTCTCAGCTCCCCCTCTGTCTCTCAGCTCCCCCTCTGTCTCTCAGACCCTCCTCTGTCTCTCAGACCCCTCCTCTGTCTCTCAGACCCCTCCTCTGTCTCTCAGACCCCTCCTCTGTCTCTCAGACCCCTCCTCTGTCTCTCAAACCCCTCCTCTGTCTCTCAGACCCCTCCTCTGTCTCTCAGACCCCTCCTCTGTCTCTCAGACCCCTCCTCTATCTCTCAGCTCTCCCCCTCTGTCTCTCAGACCCCTCTTCTGTCTCTCAGCTCTCCTCCTCTGTCTCTCAGCTCCCCCACTGTCTCTCAGCTCCCCCTCTGTCTCTCAGACCCCCTCTGTCTCTCAGACCCCTCACTCTGTCTCTCAGTTCCCGTGTCTCTCAGTCCCCCCTCTTTTAGCCCCTCCTCTGTATCTCAGCTCCCCTCTGTCTCTCAGACCCCCCCTGTCTCTCAGACCCCCCTCTGTCTCGGCTATCCTCCTCTGTCTCTCAGCTCTCCTCCTCTGCCTCTCAGCTCTCCTCCTCTGTCTCTCGGCTCCCCCCCCTCTGTCTCTCAGCTCACCCCTCTGTCTCTCAGCTCCCCCCTTTTTCTCTCAGCTCCCCCCTTTGTCTCTCAGCTCCCCCCTTTGTCTCTCAGCTCCCCCCTTTGTCTCTCAGCTCCCCCCTCTGTCTCTCAGCGTCCCCCTCTGTCTCTCAGCGTCCCCCTCTGTCTCTCAGCCCCCCCTTTGTCTCTCAGCTCCCCCCTTTGTCTCTCAGCTCCCCCCTTTGTCTCTCAGCTCCCCCCTTTATCTCTCAGCTCCCCCCTTTATCTCTCAGCTCCCCCTCTGTCTCTCAGACCCCCCTCTGTCTTTCAGTTCCCGTGTCTCTCAGTCCCCCTCTTTTAGCCCCTCCTCTGTCTCTCAGCTCCCCTCTATCTCTCAGACCCTCCTCTGTCTCTCAGACCCTCCTCTGTCTCTCAGACCCTCCTCTGTCTCTCAGACCCTCCTCTGTCTCTCAGACCCCTCCTCTGTCTCTCAGACCCCTCCTCTGTCTCTCAGACCCCTCCTCTGTCTCTCAGACCCCTCCTCTGTCTCTCAGACCCCTCCTCTGTCTCTCAGCTCTCCCCTCTGTCTCTCAGCCCCCTCATCTATCTCTCAGCACCCCCCTATGTCTTTCAGCTCCCTCATTCTGTCTCTCAGCTCCCCTGTCTCTCAGCCCCCTATCTCTCAGCCCCCCTCTGTCTCTCAGCTCCCCCCTCTGTCTCTCAGACCCCTCCTCTGTCTCTCAGACCCCTCCTCTGTCTCTAAGACTCCTCCTCTGTCTCTCAGCCCCCCCTCTGTCTCCCAGCTTCTCCTTCTGTCTCCCAGCTTCTCCTTCTGTCTCTCAGACCCCCCTTCTGTCTCTCAGACCCCCCCTGTCTCTCAGCTCTCCTCCTCTGTCTCTCAGCTCTCCTCCTCTATCTCTCAGCTCTCCTCCTCTATCTCTCAGCTCCCCCCTCAGTCTCTCAGACCCCCCCTCAGTCTCTCAGACCCCCCTTCTGTCTCTCAGACCCCCCTTCTGTCTCTCAGACCCCCCTTCTGTCTCTCAGACCCCCCTTCTGTCTCTCAGACCCCCCTTCTGTCTCTCAGACCCCTCCTCTGTCTCTCAGACCCCTCCTCTGTCTCTCAGACCCCTCCTCTGTCTCTCAGACCCCTCCTCTGTCTCTCAGACCCCTCCTCTGTCTCTCAGACCCCTCCTCTGTCTCTCAGACCCCTCCTCTGTCTCTCAGACCCCTCCTCTGTCTCTCAGGCCCCTCCTCTGTCTCTCAGGCCCCTCTTCTGTCTCTCAGCTCTCCTCCTCTGTCTCTCAGCTCTCCTCCTCTGTCTCTCAGCTCTCCTCCTCTGTCTCTCAGCTCCCTTCCTCTGTCTCTCAGCTCCCTTCCTCTGTCTCTCAGATCCCCCTGTCTCTCAGCTCCTCCTCTGTCTCTCAGACCCCCCTGTCTCTCAGACCCCCCTGTCTCTCAGACCCCCCTGTCTCTCAGACCCCCTCTGTCTCTCATCCCCTCCCTCTGTCTCTCAGTTCCCGTGTCTCTCAGTCCCTCCTCTTTTAGCCCCTCCTCTGTATCTCAGCTCCCATCTGTCTCTCAGACCCCCCCTGTCTCTCAGACCCTCCCTCTGTCTCTCGGCTATCCTTCTCTGCCTCTCAGCTCCCCCTGTCTCTCAGCTCCCCCCTCTGTCTCTCAGCTCCCCCCTCTGTCTCTCAGCTCCCCCTTTGTCTCTCAGCTCCCCCTCTGTCTCTCAGCTCCCCCCTCTGTCTCTCAGCTCCCCCCTCTGTCTCTCAGCTCCCCCCTCTGTCTCTCAGCTCCCCCCTCTGTCTCTCAGACCCCCCTCTGTCTTTCAGTTCCTGTGTCTCTCAGTCCCCCCTCTTTTAGCCCCTCCTCTGTCTCTCAGACCCCTCCTCTGTCTCTCAGACCCCTCCTCTGTCTCTCAGACCCCTCCTCTATCTCTCAGCACCCTCCTCTGTCTTTCAGCTCCCTCATTCTGTCTCTCAGCCCCCTATCTCTCAGCCCCCCTCTGTCTCTCATACCCCTCCTCTGTCTCTCAGCTCTCCTCCTCTGTCTCTCAGCTCTCCTCCTCTGTCTCTCAGCTCTCCTCCTCTGTCTCTCAGCTCTCCTCCTCTGTCTCTCAGCTCTCCTCCTCTGTCTCTCAGCTCCCCCACTGTCTCTCAGCTCCCCTTCTGTCTCTCAGATCCCCCTGTCTCTCAGCTCTTCCTCTGTCTCTCAGACCCCCTCTGTCTCTCATCCCCCCTCTGTCTCTCATCCCCCCTCTGTCTCTCAGTTCCCGTGTCTCTCAGTCCCCCCTCTTTTAGCCCCTCCTCTGTATCTCAGCTCCCCCTGTCGATCAGACCCCCTGTCTCTCAGACCCCCTGTCTCTCAGACCCCCTGTCTCTCAGACCCCCCTGTCTCTCAGACCCCCCTGTCTCTCAGACCCCCCTGTCTCTCAGACCCCCCCTCTGTCTCTCAGCTCTCCTCCTCTGCCTCTCAGCTCTCCTCCTCTGCCTCTCAGCTCTCCTCCTCTGCCTCTCAGCTCCCCCCTCTGTCTCTCAGCTCCCCCTCTGTCTCTCAGCTCCCCCTCTGTCTTTCAGACCCCTCCACTGTCTCTCAGACCCTTCCTCTGTCTCTCAGCTCCCCCCTCTGTCTCTCAGCTCCCCCCTCTGTCTCTCAGCTCCCCCCTCTGTCTCTCAGCTCCCCCCTCTGTCTCTCAGCCCCCCTTTGTCTCTCAGCTCCCCCCTTTGTCTCTCAGCTCCCCCCTCTGTCCCTCAGCACCCCCTCTGTCTCTCAGCCCCCCTTTGTCTCTCAGCTCCCCCCTCTGTCTCTCAGCCCCCCTTTGTCTCTCAGCTCCCCCCTTTGTCTCTCAGCTCCCCCCTCTGTCTCTCAGCTCCCCCCTCTGTCTCTCAGCTCCCCCTCTGTCTCTCAGACCCCCCTCTGTCTTTCAGTTCCCGTGTCTCAGTCCCCCCTCTTTTAGCCCCTCCTCTGTCTCTGAGCTCCCCTCTATCTCTCAGACCCTCCTCTGTCTCTCAGACCCCTCCTCTGTCTCTCAGACCCCTCCTCTGTCTCTCAGACACCTCCTCTGTCTCTCAGCTCTGCCCTCTGTCTCTCAGCCCCCTCCTCTATCTCTCAGCTCCCCCTCTGCCTCTTAGCTCCCGCCTCTGTCTCTCAGCTCCCCCCTCTGTCTCTCAGCTCCCCCCTCTGTCTCTCAGCTCCCCCCTCTGTCTCTCAGCCCCCCTCTCTGTCTCTCAGCTCCCCCCTTTGTCTCTCAGCTCCCCCCTTTGTCTCTCAGATCCCCCCTTTGTCTCTCAGCTCCCCCTCTGTCTCTCAGCTCCCCCTCTGTCTCTCAGCTCCCCCTCTGTCTCTCAGCTCCCCCTCTGTCTCTCAGCTCCCCCTCTGTCTCTCAGACCCCCCTCTGTCTCTCAGTCCCCCCTCTGTCTTTCAGTTCCTGTGTCTCTCAGTCCCCCCTCTTTTAGCCCCTCCTCTGTCTCTCAGACCCTCCTCTGTCTCTCAGCTCTCCTCCTCTGTCTCTCAGCTCTCCTCCTCTGTCTCTCAGCTCTCCTCCTCTGTCTCTCAGCTCTCCTCCTCTGTCTCTCAGCTCTCCTCATCTATCTCTCAGCTCTCCTCCTCTGTCTCTCAGCTTCCCCACTGTCTCTCAGCTCACCTTCTGCCTCTAAGACCCCCCTCTGTCTCTCAGTCCCCCCCTCTTTTAGCCCCCTCCTCTGTCTCTCAGCCCCCTCTGCTATCTCTCAGCTCCCTTCCTCTGTCTCTCAGATCCCCCTGTCTCTCAGCTCTTCCTCTGTCTCTCAGACCCCCCTGTCTCTCATCCCCCCCTCTGTCTCTCAGTTCCCATGTCTCTCAGTCCCCCCTCTTTTAGCCCCTCCTCTATATCTCAGCTCCCCTCTGTCTCTCAGACCCCCCTTGTCTCTCAGACCCCCCTTGTCTCTCAGACCCCCCTTGTCTCTCAGACCCCCCCTGTCTCTCAGACCCCCCCTGTCTCTCAGCTCCCCCTCTGTCTCTCAGCTCCCCCTCTGTCTCTCAGACCCCTCCTCTGTCTCTCAGACCCCTCCTCTGTCTCTCAGACCCCTCCTCTGTCTCAGACCCCTCTTCTGTCTCTCAGCTCTCCCTCTGTCTCTCAGCTCCCCCTCTGTCTCTCAGCTCCCCCTCTGTCTCTCAGCTCCCCTCTGTCTCTCAGACCCTCCTCTGTCTCTCAGACCCTCCTCTGTCTCTCAGACCCCTCCTCTGTCTCTCAGACCCCTCCTCTATCTCTCAGCTCTCCCCCTCTGTCTCTCAGCTCCCTTCCTCTGTCTCTCAGACCCCTCTTCTGTCTCTCAGACCCCTCTTCTGTCTCTCAGCTCTCCTCCTGTCTCTCAGCTCTCCTCCTGTCTCTCAGCTCTCCTCCTCTATCTCTCAGCTCTCCTCCTGTCTCTCAGCTCCCCCTCTGTTTCTCAGCCCCCTCTGTTTCTCAGCTCCCCCTCTGTCTCTCAGACCCCTCCTCTGTCTCTCAGACCCCTCCTCTATCTCTCAGCTCTCCCCCTCTGTCTCTCAGCTCCCTTCCTCTGTCTCTCAGCCCCCCTCTGTCTCTCAGCCCCCCTCTGTCTCTCAGCCCCCCTCTGTCTCTTAGACCCCCCTCTGTCTCTCAGACCCCCCTCTGTCTCTCAGACCCCTCCTCTGTCTCTCAGACCCCTCCTCTGTCTCTCAGACCCCTCCTCTGTCTCTCAGACCCCCCCTCTGTCTCTCAGTTCCCATGTCTCTGTCCCCCCTCTTTTAGCCCCTCCTCTATATCTCAGCTCCCCTCTGTCTCTCAGACCCCCCTTGTCTCTCAGACCCCTCCTCTGTCTCTCAGACCCCTCCTCTGTCTCTCAGACCCCTCCTCTGTCTCTCAGACCCCTCTTCTGTCTCTCAGCTCCCCTTCTGCCTCTCAGACCCCTCCTCTGTCTCTCAGACCCCTCCTCTATCTCTCCCCCTCTGTCTCTCAGCTCCCCCTCTGTCTCTCAGCTCCCCTTCTGCCTCTCAGACCCCTCCTCTGTCTCTCAGCCCCCTCCTCTATCTCTCCCACTCTGTCTCTCAGTTCCCATCCTCTGTCTCTCAGATCCCTCTGTCTCTCAGCTCTTCCTCTGTCTCTCAGACCCCCCTGTCTCTCAGACCCCCTCTGTCTCTCATCCCCTCCATCTGTCTCTCAGTTCCTGTGTCTCTCAGTCCCCCCTCTTTTAGCCCCTCCTCTGTATCTCAGCTCCCCTCTGTCTCTCAGACCCCCCTGTCTCTCAGACCCCCCTCTGTCTCTCGGCTATCCTCCTCTGTCTCTCGGCTATCCTCCTCTGCCTCTCAGCTCCCCCCTCTGTCTCTCAGCTCCCCCCTCTGTCTCTCAGCTCCCCCCTCTGTCTCTCAGCTCCCCCCTCTGTCTCTCAGCTCCCCCCTCTGTCTCTCAGCTCCCCCTCTCTCTCAGACCCCTCCACTGTCTCTCAGACCCTTCCTCTGTCTCTCAGCTTCCCCCTCTGTCTCTCAGCTCCCCTTCTGCCTCTCAGACCCCTCCTCTATCTCTCAGCTCCCTTCCTCTGTCTCTCAGATCCCCCTGTCTCTCAGCTCTTCCTCTGTCTCTCAGACCCCCCTGTCTCTCATCCCCCCTCTGTCTCTCACTTCCCGTGTCTCTCAGTCCCCCCTCTTTTAGCCCCTCCTCTGTATCTCAGCTCCCCTCTGTCTCTCAGACCCCCCCTGTCTCTCAGACCCCCCTCTGTCTCGACTATCCTCCTCTGTCTCTCAGCTCTCCTCCTCTGCCTCTCAGCTCTCCTCCTCTGTCTCTCGGCTCCCCCCTCTGTCTCTCAGCTCCCCCTCTGTCTCTCAGCTCCCCCTTTGTCTCTCAGCGCCCCCCTTTGTCTCTCAGCGCCCCCCTTTGTCTCTCAGCGCCCCCCTTTGTCTCTCAGCTCCCCCCTTTGTCTCTCAGCTCCCCCCTCTGTCTCTCAGCTCCCCCTCTGTCTCTCAGCTCCCCCTCTGTCTCTCAGAACCCCTCTGTCTCTCAGAACCCCTCTGTCTCTCAGACCCCCCTCTGTCTCTCAGACCCCCCTCTGTCTCTCAGACCCCCCTCTGTCTTTCAGTTCCCGTGTCTCTCAGTCCCCCTCTTTTAGCCCCTACTCTGTCTCTCAGCTCCCCTCTATCTCTCAGACCCTCCTCTGTCTCTCAGACCCTCCTCTGTCTCTCAGACCCCTCCTCTGTCTCTCAGACCCCTCCTCTGTCTCTCAGACCCCTCCTCTGTCTCTCAGACCCCTCCTCTGTCTCTCAGACCCCTCCTCTATCTCTCAGCACCCCCTCTGTCTTTCAGCTCCCTAATTCTGTCTCTCAGCTCCCCCTGTCTCTCAGCTCCCCCTGTCTCTCAGCCCCCTATCTCTCAGCCCCCCTCTGTCTCTCAGCTCCCCCCCCTGTCTCTCAGCCCCCCTCTGTCTCCCAGCTTCTCCTTCTGTCTCTCAGACCCCCCTTCTGTCTCTCAGACCCCCCTTCTGTCTCTCAGACCCCTCCTCTGTCTCTCAGACCCCTCCTCTGTCTCTCAGACCCCTCTTCTGTCTCTCAGCTCTCCTCCTCTGTCTCTCAGCTCTCCTCCTCTGTCTCTCAGCTCCCCCACTGTCTCTCAGCTCCCCCTCTGTCTCTCAGCTCCCCTTCTGTCTCTCAGACCCCTCCTCTATCTCTCAGCCCCCTCCTCTATCTCTCCCCCTCTGTCTCTCAGCTCCCTTCCTCTGTCTCTCAGATCCCCCTGTCTCTCAGCTCTTCCTCTGTCTCTCAGACCCCCCTGTCTCTCAGACCCCCTCTGTCTCTCATCCCCTCCCTCTGTCTCTCAGTCCCCCCTCTTTTAGCCCCTCCTCTGTATCTCAGCTCCCATCTGTCTCTCAGACCCCCCCTGTCTCTCAGACCCCCCCTCTGTCTCTCGGCTATCCTTCTCTGCCTCTCAGCTCCCCCTCTGTCTCTCAGCTCCCCCTCTGTCTCTCAGCTCCCCCTTTGTCTCTCAGCTCCCCCCTCTGTCTCTCAGCTCCCCCCTCTGTCTCTCAGACCCCTCCACTGTCTCTCAGCCCCCCTCTCTGTCTCTCAGCTCCCCCCTTTGTCTCTCAGCTCCCCCCTCTGTCTATCAGCTCCCCCTCTGTCTATCAGCTCCCCCCTCTGTCTATCAGCTCCCCCCTCTGTCTATCAGCTCCCCCCTCTGTCTCTCAGCTCCCCCCTCTGTCTCTCAGCTCCCCCCTCTGTCTCTCAGCTCCCCCCTCTGTCTATCAGCTCCCCCCTCTGTCTATCAGCTCCCCCCTCTGTCTATCAGCTCCCCCTCTGTCTCACAGCTCCCCCCTCTGTCTCTCAGACCCTCCTCTGTCTCTCAGACCCCTCTTCTGTCTCTCAGACCCCTCTTCTGTCTCTCAGACCCCTCCTCTGTCTCTCAGACCCCTCCTCTGTCTCTCAGACCCCTCCTCTGTCTCTCAGACCCCTTCTCTGTCTCTCAGACCCCTTCTCTGTCTCTCAGACCCTCCTCTGTCTCTCAGACCCCTCCTCTGTCTCTCAGCCCCCTCCTCTATCTCTCAGACCCCTCCTCTGTCTCTCAGCCCCCTCCTCTATCTCTCAGCCCCCTCCTCTATCTCTCAGCACCCCCCTCTGTCTTTCAGCTCCCTCATTCTGTCTCTCAGCCCCCTATCTCTCAGACCCCTCCCCTGTCTCTCAGACCCCTCCTCTGTCTCTCAGCTCTCCTCCTCTATCTCTCAGCTCTCCTCCTCTGTCTCTCAGCTCCCCCACTGTCTCTCAGCTCCCCCTCTGTCTCTCAGCTCCCCCTCTGTCTCTCAGCTCCCCCTCTGTCTCTCAGCTCCCCCTCTGTCTCTCAGCTCCCCCTCTGTCTCTCAGCTCCCCCTCTGTCTCTCAGACCCCTCCTCTGTCTCTCAGACCCCCATTGTCTCTCAGCCCCCTCCACTATCTCTCCCCCTCTGTCTCTCAGATCCCCCTGTCTCTCAGCTCTTCCTCTGTCTCTCAGACCCCCTCTGTCTCTCATCCCCCCTCTGTCTCTCAGTTCCCGTGTCTCTCAGTCCCCCCTCTTTTAGCCCCTCCTCTGTATCTCAGCTCTCCCCTGTCTCTCAGACCCCCCCCTCTGTCTCTCGTCTATCCTCCTCTGTCTCTCAGCTCTCCTCCTCTGCCTCTCAGCTCTCCTTCTCTGCCTCTCACCTCCCCCCTCTGTCTCTCAGCTCCCCCCTCTGTCTCTCAGCTCCCCCTCTGTCTTTCAGACCCCTCCACTGTCTCTCAGCTCCCCCTCTGTCTCTCAGCTCCCCCTCTGTCTCTCAGCTCCCCCCTCTGTCTCTCAGCTCCCCCCTCTGTCTCTCAGCTCCCCCTCTGTCTCTCAGCTCCCCCCTCTGTCTCTCAGCTCCCCCCTCTGTCTCTCAGCTCCCCCCTTTGTCTCTCAGCTCCCCCCTCTGTCCCTCAGCTCCCCCCTTTATCTCTCAGCTCCCTCTGTCTCTCAGCTCCCCCTCTGTCTCTCAGCTCCCCCTCTGTCTCTCAGACCCCCCTCTGTCTTTCAGTTCCCGTGTCTCTCAGTCCCCCCTCTTTTAGCCCCTCCTCTGTCTCTCAGCTCCTCTCTATCTCTCAGACCCTCCTCTGTCTCTCAGACCCCTCCTCTGTCTCTCAGACTCCTCCTTTGTCTCTCAGCCCCCACTCTGTCTCTCAGCTCCCCCCTCTGTCTCTCAGCTCCCCCTCTGTCTCTCAGCTCCCCCTCTGTCTCTCAGCTCCCCCACTGTCTCTCAGCTCCCCCTCTGTCTCTCAGCTCCCCCACTGTCTCTCAGCTCCCCCACTGTCTCTCAGCTCCCCCACTGTCTCTCAGCTCCCCCTCTGTCTCTCAGGCCCCCCCTCTGTCTCTCAGGCCCCCCTCTATCTCTCAGACCCCTCCTCTGTCTCTCAGACCCCCCTATGTTTCTCAGTTCCCGTGTCTCTCAGTCTCCCCTCTTTTAGTCCCTCCTCTATATCTCAGCTCAACTCTGTCTCTCAGACCCCCCTTGTCTCTCAGACCCCTCCTCTGTCTCTCAGACCCCTCCTCTGTCTTTCAGACCCCTCCTCTGTCTCTCAGACCCCTCTTCTGTCTCTCAGCTCTCCTTCTGTCTCTCAGCTCTCCTCCTGTCACTCAGCTCTCCTCCTCTATCTCTCAGCTCTCCTCCTCTATCTCTCAGCTCTCCTCCTCTATCTCTCAGCTCTCCTCCTCTGTCTCTCAGCTCCCCCACTGTCTCTCAGCTCCCCCTCTGTCTCTCAGCTCCCCCACTGTCTCTCAGCTCCCCCTCTGTCTCTCAGCTCCCCCTCTGTCTCTCAGCTCCCCCTCTGTCTCTCAGCTCCCCTTCTGCCTCTCAGACCCCTCCTCTGTCTCTCAGACCCCTCCTCTATCTCTCCCCCTCTGTCTCTCAGACCCCCCCTGTCTCTCAGACCCCCCCTCTGTCTCTCAGCTCTCCTCCTCTGCCTCTCAGCTCCCCCTCTGTCTCTCAGCTCCCCCCTCTGTCTCTCAGCTCCCGCCTCTGTCTCTCAGCTCCCGCCTCTGTCTCTCAGCTCCCGCCTCTGTCTCTCAGCTCCCCCCTCTGTCTCTCAGACCCCCTCTCTGTCTCTCAGCCCCCCTCTCTGTCTCTCAGCTCCCTCTCTGTCTCTCAGCTCCCCCTCTGTCTCTCAGCTCCCCCTCTGTCTCTCAGCTCCCCCTCTGTCTCTCAGACCCCCCTCTGTCTTTCAGTTCCTGTGTCTCTCAGTCCCCCCTCTTTTAGCCCCTCCTCTGTCTCTCAGACCCCTCCTCTGTCTCTCAGCTCTCCTCCTCTGTCTCTCAGCTCTCCTCCTCTATCTCTCAGCTCTCCTCCTCTGTCTCTCAGCTTCCCCACTGTCTCTTAGCTCCCCCTCTGTCTCTCAGCTCACCTTCTGCCTCTAAGACCCCCCCACTGTCTCTCAGTCCCCCCCTCTTTTAGCCCCCTCCTCTGTCTCTCAGCACCCTCTGTCTCTCAGCCCCTCCTCTATCTCTCAGCTCTCCCCCTCTGTCTCTCAGTTCCCGTGTCTCTCAGTCCCCCCTCTTTTAGCCCCTCCTCTATATCTCCGCTCCCCTCTGTCTCTCAGACCCCCCTTGTCTGTCAGACCCCCTGTCTCTCAGACCCCTCCTCTGTCTCTCAGACCCCTCCTCTGTCTCCCAGACCCCTCCTCTGTCTCCCAGACCCCTCCTCTGTCTCCCAGACCCCTCCTCTGTCTCTCAGCTCCCCCTCTGTCTCTCAGCTCCCCCTCTGTCTCTCAGCCCCCCTCTGTCTCTCAGCTCCCCCTGTCTGTGAGCCCCCCTGTCTCTCAGCTCCCCCCTCTTTCTCTCAGTTCCCGTGTCTCTCAGTCCCCCCTCTTTTAGCCCCTCCTCTATATCTCAGCTCCCCCCTGTCTTTCAGACACCCCTTCTGTCTCTCAGACCCCTCCTCTGTCTCTCAGACCCCTCCTCTGTCTCTCAGACCACTCTTCTGTCTCTCAGCTCTCCTCCTGTCTCTCAGCTCTCCTCCTCTGTCTCTCAGCTCTCCTCCTCTGTCTCTCAGCTCCCCCACTGTCTCTCAGCTCCCCCACTGTCTCTCAGCTCCCCCACTGTCTCTCAGCTCCCCCACTGTCTCTCAGCTCCCCCTCTGTCTCTCAGCTCCCCCTCTGTCTCTCAGCTCCCCCTCTGTCTCTCAGCTCCCCCTCTGTCTCTCAGACCCTCCTCTGTCTCTCAGACCCCTCCTCTGTCTCTCAGACCCCTCTTCTGTCTCTCAGCTCTCCTCCTGTCTCTCAGCTCTCCTCCTCTGTCTCTCAGCTCCCCCACTGTCTCTCAGCTCCCCCTCTGTTTCTCAGCTCCCCCTCTGTCTCTCAGACCCCCCTCTGTCTCTTAGACCCCTCCTCTGTCTCTCAGACCCCTCCTCTGTCTCTCAGACCCCTCCTCTGTCTCTCAGCTCTCCCCCTCTGTCTCTCAGCTCCCTTCCTCTGTCTCTCAGCCCCCCTCTGTCTCTCAGCCCCCTCTGTCTCTCAGCCCCCTCTGTCTCTCAGCTCCCCTCTGTCTCTCAGACCCCCTTGTCTCTCAGACCCCTCCTCTGTCTTTCAGACCCCTCCTCTGTCTCTCAGACCCCTCCTCTGTCTCTCAGCTCCCCCACTGTCTCTCAGCTCCCCCTCTGTCTCTCAGACCCCTCCTCTGTCTCTCAGACCCCTCCTCTGTCTCTCAGCCCCCTCCTCTATCTCTCAGCTCTCCCCCTCTGTCTCTCAGTTCCCGTGTCTCTCAGTCCCCCCTCTTTTAGCCCCTCCTCTATATCTCAGCTCCCCTCTGTCTCTCAGACCCCCTGTCTCTCAGACCCCCCTCTGTCTCTCAGCTCCCCCTCTGTCTCTCAGACCCCCCTTCTGTCTCTCAGACCCCTCCTCTGTCTCTCAGACCCCTCCTCTGTCTCTCAGACCCCTCCTCTGTCTCTCAGACCCCTCTTCTGTCAGCTCTCCTCCTCTATCTCTCAGCTCTCTTCTGTCTCTCAGCTCCCCCTCTGTCTCTCAGCTCCCCTTCTGCCTCTCAGACCCCTCCTCTGTCTCTCAGCCCCCTCCTCTATCTCTCCCCCTCTGTCTCTCAGCTCCCTTCCTCTGTCTCTCAGATCCCCCTGTCTCTCAGCTCTTCCTCTGTCTCTCAGACCCCCCTGTCTCTCAGACCCCCTCTGTCTCTCATCCCCTCCCTCTGTCTCTCAGTTCCCGTGTCTCTCAGTCCCCCCTCTTTTAGCCCCTCCTCTGTATCTCAGACCCCCCTGTCTCTCAGACCCCCCCTGTCTCTCAGACCCCCCTCTGTCTCGGCTATCCTCCTCTGTCTCTCAGCTCTCCTCCTCTGCCTCTCAGCTCCCCCCTCTGTCTCTCAGCTCCCCCCTCTGTCTCTCAGACCCCTCCACTGTCTCTCAGACCCCTCCACTGTCTCTCAGACCCTTCCTCTGTCTCTCAGCTCCCCCCTCTGTCTCTCAGCTCCCCTTCTGCCTCTCAGACCCCTCCTCTATCTCTCAGCTCCCTTCCTCTGTCTCTCAGACCCCCCTGTCTCTCATCCCCCCTCTGTCTCTCAGTTCCCGTGTCTCTCAGTCCCCCCTCTTTTAGCCCCTCCTCTGTATCTCAGCTCCCCCCTGTCTCTCAGACCCCCCCTGTCTCTCAGACCCCCCTCTGTCTCGGCTATCCTCCTCTGTCTCTCAGCTCTCCTCCTCTGCCTCTCGGCTCCCCCCCTCTGTCTCTCAGCTCCCCCCTCTCTCTCTCAGCTCCCCCCTTTTTCTCTCAGCTCCCCCTCTGTCTCTCAGCGTCCCCCTCTGTCTCTCAGCCCCCCTTTGTCTCTCAGCTCCCCCCTTTGTCTCTCAGCTCCCCCCTTTATCTCTCAGACCCCCTCTGTCTCTCAGACCCCCCTCTGTCTTTCAGTTCCCGTGTCTCTCAGTCCCCCTCTTTTAGCCCCTCCTCTGTCTCTCAGCTCCCCTCTATCTCTCAGACCCTCCTCTGTCTCTCAGACCCTCCTCTGTCTCTCAGACCCCTCCTCTGTCTCTCAGACCCCTCCTCTGTCTCTCAGCTCTCCCCTCTGTCTCTCAGCCCCCTCATCTATCTCTCAGCACCCCCTCTGTCTTTCAGCTCCCTCATTCTGTCTCTCAGCTCCCCCTGTCTCTCAGCCCCCTATCTCTCAGCCCCCCTCTGTCTCTCAGACCCCCCCTGTCTCTCAGACCCCTCCTCTGTCTCCCAGCTTCTCCTTCTGTCTCTCAGACCCCCCTTCTGTCTCTCAGACCCCCCTGTCTCTCAGACCCCCCTGTCTCTCAGCTCTCCTCCTCTGTCTCTCAGCTCTCCTCCTCTATCTCTCAGCTCCCCCCTCAGTCTCTCAGCTCCCCTTCTGTCTCTCAGACCCCTCCTCTGTCTCCCAGCTTCTCCTTCTGTCTCTCAGACCCCCCTTCTGTCTCTCAAACCCCTCCTCTGTCTCTCAGACCCCTCCTCTGTCTCTCAGGCCCCTCTTCTGTCTCTCAGCTCTCCTCCTCTGTCTCTCAGCTCCCCCACTGTCTCTCAGCTCCCCCTCTGTCTCTCAGCTCCCCCTCTGTCTCTCAGCTCCCCTTCTGTCTCTCAGACCCCTCCTCTATCTCTCAGCCCCCTCCTCTATCTCTCCCCCTCTGTCTCTCAGCTCCCTTCCTCTGTCTCTCAGATCCCCCTGTCTCTCAGCTCTTCCTCTGTCTCTCAGACCCCCTGTCTCTCAGACCCCCTCTGTCTCTCATCCCCTCCCTCTGTCTCTCAGTTCCCGTGTCTCTCAGTCCCCCCTCTTTTAGCCCCTCCTCTGTATCTCAGCTCCCATCTGTCTCTCAGACCCCCCCTGTCTCTCAGACCCCCCCTCTGTCTCTCGGCTATCCTTCTCTGCCTCTCAGCTCCCCCCTGTCTCTCAGCTCCCCCCTCTGTCTCTCAGCTCCCCCGTCTGTCTCAGACCCCTCCACTGTCTCTCAGCTCCCCCCTCTGTTTCTCAGCTCCCCCCTCTGTCTCTCAGCCCCCTCTCTGTCTCTCAGCCCCCCTCTCTGTCTCTCAGCTCCCCTCTTTGTCTCTCAGCTCCCCTCTTTGTCTCTCAGCTCCCCCTCTGTCTCTCAGCTCCCCCTCTGTCTCTCAGCTCCCCCCTCTGTCTCTCAGCTCCCCCTCTGTCTCTCAGCTCCCCCCTCTGTCTCTCAGCTCCCCCCTCTGTCTCTCAGCTCCCCCTCTGTCTCTCAGCTCCCCCCTCTGTCTCTCAGACCCCCCTCTGTCTTTCAGTTCCTGTGTCTCTCAGTCCCCCCTCTTTTAGCCCCTCCTCTGTCTCTCAGCTCCCCTCTGTCTCTCAGACCCCTCCTCTGTCTCTCAGACCCCTCCTCTGTCTCTCAGACCCCTCCTCTGTCTCTCAGCCCCCTCCTCTATCTCTCAGCCCCCTCCTCTGTCTTTCAGCTCCCTCATTCTGTCTCTCAGCCCCCTATCTCTCAGCCCCCCTCTGTCTCTCAGACCCCTCCTCTGTCTCTCAGACCCCTCCTCTGTCTCTCAGCTCTCCTCCTCTATCTCTCAGCTCTCCTCCTCTATCTCTCAGCTCTCCTCCTCTATCTCTCAGCTCTCCTCCTCTATCTCTCAGCTCTCCCTCTGTCTCTCAGCTCCCCCTCTGTCTCTCAGCTCCCCTTCTGTCTCTCAGATCCCCCTGTCTCTCAGCTCTTCCTCTGTCTCTCAGACCCCCTCTGTCTCTCATCCCCCTCCTCTGTCTCTCAGTTCCCGTGTCTCTCAGACCCCCCTGTCTCTCAGACCCCCCTGTCTCTCAGACCCCCCCTCTGTCTCTCGTCTATCCTCCTCTGTCTCTCAGCTCTCCTCCTCTGTCTCTCAGACCCTTCCTCTGTCTCTCAGACCCTTCCTCTGTCTCTCAGCTCCCCCCTCTGTCTCTCAGCTCCCCCCTCTGTCTCTCAGCTCCCCCCTCTGTCCCTCAGCTCCCCCCTTTATCTCTCAGCTCCCTCTGTCTCTCAGCTCCCCCTCTGTCTCTCAGCTCCCCCTCTGTCTCTCAGACCCCTCCTCTGTCTCTCAGACCCCTCCTCTGTCTCTCAGCCCCCTCCTCTATCTCTCAGCTCTCCCCCTCTGTCTCTCAGTTCCCGTGTCTCTCAGTCCCCCCTCTTTTAGCCCCTCCTCTATATCTCAGCTCCCCTCTGTCTCTCAGACCCCCCTGTCTTTCAGACCCCCCTCTGTCTCTCAGCTCCCCCTCTGTCTCTCAGACCCCCCTTCTGTCTCTCAGACCCCCCTTCTGTCTCTCAGACCCCTCCTCTGTCTCTCAGACCCCTCCTCTGTCTCTCAGACCCCTCCTCTGTCTCTCAGACCCCTCCTCTGTCTCTCAGACCCCTCTTCTGTCAGCTCTCCTCCTCTATCTCTCAGCTCTCCTCTGTCTCTCAGCTCCCCCTCTGTCTCTCAGCTCCCCTTCTGCCTCTCAGACCCCTCCTCTGTCTCTCAGCCCCCTCCTCTATCTCTCCCCCTCTGTCTCTCAGCTCCCTTCCTCTGTCTCTCAGATCCCCCTGTCCCTCAGCTCTTCCTCTGTCTCTCAGACCCCCCTGTCTCTCAGACCCCCTCTGTCTCTCATCCCCTCCCTCTGTCTCTCAGTTCCCGTGTCTCTCAGTCCCCCCTCTTTTAGCCCCTCCTCTGTATCTCAGACCCCCCTGTCTCTCAGACCCCCCTCTGTCTCTCGGCTATCCTCCTCTGTCTCTCAGCTCTCCTCCTCTGCCTCTCAGCTCCCCCCTCTGTCTCTCAGCTCCCCCCTCTGTCTCTCAGACCCCTCCACTGTCTCTCAGACCCCTCCACTGTCTCTCAGACCCCTCCACTGTCTCTCAGACCCTTCCTCTGTCTCTCAGCTCCCCCCTCTGTCTCTCAGCTCCCCTTCTGCCTCTCAGACCCCTCCTCTATCTCTCAGCTCCCTTCCTCTGTCTCTCAGACCCCCCTGTCTCTCATCCCCCCCTCTGTCTCTCAGTTCCCGTGTCTCTCAGTCCCCCCTCTTTTAGCCCCTCCTCTGTATCTCAGCTCCCCCCTGTCTCTCAGACCCCCCCTGTCTCTCAGACCCCCCTCTGTCTCGGCTATCCTCCTCTGTCTCTCAGCTCTCCTCCTCTGCCTCTCGGCTCCCCCCCTCTGTCTCTCAGCTCCCCCCTCTCTCTCTCAGCTCCCCCCTTTTTCTCTCAGCTCCCCCTCTGTCTCTCAGCGTCCCCCACTGTCTCTCAGCCCCCCTTTGTCTCTCAGCTCCCCCCTTTGTCTCTCAGCTCCCCCCTTTATCTCTCAGACCCCCTCTGTCTCTCAGACCCCCCTCTGTCTTTCAGTTCCCGTGTCTCTCAGTCCCCCTCTTTTAGCCCCTCCTCTGTCTCTCAGCTCCCCTCTATCTCTCAGACCCTCCTCTGTCTCTCAGACCCTCCTCTGTCTCTCAGACCCCTCCTCTGTCTCTCAGCCCCCTCATCTATCTCTCAGCACCCCCTCTGTCTTTCAGCTCCCTCATTCTGTCTCTCAGCTCCCCCTGTCTCTCAGCCCCCTATCTCTCAGCCCCCCTCTGTCTCTCAGACCCCCCCTGTCTCTCAGACCCCTCCTCTGTCTCCCAGCTTCTCCTTCTGTCTCTCAGACCCCCCTTCTGTCTCTCAGACCCCCCTGTCTCTCAGACCCCCCTGTCTCTCAGCTCTCCTCCTCTGTCTCTCAGCTCTCCTCCTCTGTCTCTCAGCTCTCCTCCTCTATCTCTCAGCTCTCCTCCTCTATCTCTCAGCTCCCCCCTCAGTCTCTCAGCTCCCCTTCTGTCTCTCAGACCCCTCCTCTGTCTCCCAGCTTCTCCTTCTGTCTCTCAGACCCCCCTTCTGTCTCTCAAACCCCTCCTCTGTCTCTCAGACCCCTCCTCTGTCTCTCAGGCCCCTCTTCTGTCTCTCAGCTCTCCTCCTCTGTCTCTCAGCTCCCCCACTGTCTCTCAGCTCCCCCTCTGTCTCTCAGCTCCCCCTCTGTCTCTCAGCTCCCCTTCTGTCTCTCAGCCCCCTCCTCTATCTCTCCCCCTCTGTCTCTCAGCTCCCTTCCTCTGTCTCTCAGATCCCCCTGTCTCTCAGCTCTTCCTCTGTCTCTCAGACCCCCTGTCTCTCAGACCCCCTCTGTCTCTCATCCCCTCCCTCTGTCTCTCAGTTCCCGTGTCTCTCAGTCCCCCCTCTTTTAGCCCCTCCTCTGTATCTCAGCTCCCATCTGTCTCTCAGACCCCCCCTGTCTCTCAGACCCCCCCTCTGTCTCTCGGCTATCCTTCTCTGCCTCTCAGCTCCCCCCTGTCTCTCAGCTCCCCCCTCTGTCTCTCAGCTCCCCCGTCTGTCTCAGACCCCTCCACTGTCTCTCAGCTCCCCCCTCTGTTTCTCAGCTCCCCCCTCTGTCTCTCAGCCCCCTCTCTGTCTCTCAGCCCCCCTCTCTGTCTCTCAGCTCCCCTCTTTGTCTCTCAGCTCCCCTCTTTGTCTCTCAGCTCCCCTCTTTGTCTCTCAGCTCCCCCTCTGTCTCTCAGCTCCCCCTCTGTCTCTCAGCTCCCCCCTCTGTCTCTCAGCTCCCCCTCTGTCTCTCAGCTCCCCCCTCTGTCTCTCAGCTCCCCCCTCTGTCTCTCAGCTCCCCCCTCTGTCTCTCAGACCCCCCTCTGTCTTTCAGTTCCTGTGTCTCTCAGTCCCCCCTCTTTTAGCCCCTCCTCTGTCTCTCAGCTCCCCTCTGTCTCTCAGACCCCTCCTCTGTCTCTCAGACCCCTCCTCTGTCTCTCAGACCCCTCCTCTGTCTCTCAGACCCCTCCTCTGTCTCTCAGCCCCCTCCTCTATCTCTCAGCCCCCTCCTCTGTCTTTCAGCTCCCTCATTCTGTCTCTCAGCCCCCTATCTCTCAGCCCCCTCTGTCTCTCAGACCCCTCCTCTGTCTCTCAGACCCCTCCTCTGTCTCTCAGACCCCTCCTCTGTCTCTCAGCTCTCCTCCTCTATCTCTCAGCTCTCCTCCTCTATCTCTCAGCTCTCCTCCTCTATCTCTCAGCTCTCCCACTGTCTCTCAGCTCCCCCTCTGTCTCTCAGCTCCCCTTCTGTCTCTCAGATCCCCCTGTCTCTCAGCTCTTCCTCTGTCTCTCAGACCCCCTCTGTCTCTCATCCCCCTCCTCTTTCTCTCAGTTCCCGTGTCTCTCAGACCCCCCTGTCTCTCAGACCCCCCTGTCTCTCAGACCCCCCCTCTGTCTCTCGTCTATCCTCCTCTGTCTCTCAGCTCTCCTCCTCTGTCTCTCAGACCCTTCCTCTGTCTCTCAGACCCTTCCTCTGTCTCTCAGCTCCCCCCTCTGTCTCTCAGCTCCCCCCTCTGTCTCTCAGCTCCCCCCTCTGTCCCTCAGCTCCCCCCTTTATCTCTCAGCTCCCTCTGTCTCTCAGCTCCCCCTCTGTCTCTCAGCTCCCCCTCTGTCTCTCAGACCCCCCTCTGTCTTTCAGTTCCCGTGTCTCTCAGTCCCCCCTCTTTTAGCCCCTCCTCTGTCTCTCAGCTCCCCTCTATCTCTCAGACCCTCCTCTGTCTCTCAGACCCCTCCTCTGTCTCTCAGACACCTCCTCTGTCTCTCAGCTCTGCCCTCTGTCTCTCAGCCCCCTCCTCTATCTCTCAGCTCCCCCACTGTCTCTCAGCTCCCCCCACTGTCTCTCAGCTCCCCCACTGTCTCTCAGCTCCCCCACTGTCTCTCAGCTCCCCCACTGTCTCTCAGCTCCCCCACTGTCTCTCAGCTCCCCCACTGTCTCTCAGCTCCCCCTCTGTCTCTCAGCTCCCCCTCTGTCTCTCAGCTCCCTTCTGCCTCTCAGACCCCTCCTCTGTCTCTCAGACCCCCACTGTCTCTCAGCCCCTTTCTCTATCTCTCCCCCTCTGTCTCTCAGCTCCCTTCCTCTGTCTCTCAGATCCCCCTGTCTCTCAGCTCTTTCTCTGTCTCTCAGACACCCCTGACTCTCAGACCCCCTCTGTCTCTCAGTTCCCGTGTCTCTCAGTCCCCCCTCTTTTAGCCCCTCCTCTGTATCTCAGCTCCCCTCTGTCTCTCGGCTATCCTCCTCTGTCTGTCAGCTCTCCCCTCTGTCTTTCAGACCCCTCCACTGTCTCTCAGACCCCTCCACTGTCTCTCAGCTCCCCCCTCTGTCTCTCAGCTCCCCCCTCTGTCTCTCAGCTCCCCCCTCTGTCTCTCAGCTCCCCCCTCTGTCTCTCAGCTCCCCCCTCTGTCTCTCAGCCCCCCTTTGTCTCTCAGAGCCCCCCTTTGTCTCTCAGCTCCCCCCTTTATCTCTCAGCTCCCCCTCTGTCTCTCAGCTCCCCCTCTGTCTTTCAGTTCCCGTGTCTCTCAGTCCCCCCTCTTTTAGCCCCTCCTCTGTCTCTCAGCTCACCTCCTCTGTCTCTCAGCTCACCTCCTCTGTCTCTCAGCTCTCCTCCTCTGTCTCTCAGCTCTCCCCTCTGTCTCTCAGCTCTCCCCTCTGTCTCTCAGCCCCCTCCTCTATCTCTCAGCACCCCCCTCTGTCTTTCAGCTCCCTTATTCTGTCTCTCAGCTCCCCCTGTCTCTCAGCCCCCCCTCTGTCTCTCAGCCCCCCCTCTGTCTCTCAGTTCCCCCCTCTGTCTCTCAGTTCCCCCCTCTGTCTCTCAGCTCCCCCCTCTGTCTCTCAGCTCCCCCCTCTGTCTCTCAGCTCCCCCCTCTGTCTCTCAGCTCCCCCTCTGTCTCTCAGCTCCCCCCTCAGTCTCTCAACTCCCCCCTCAGTCTCTCAGCTCCCCCCTCAGTCTCTCAGCTCCCCCCTCAGTCTCTCAGCTCCCCTCCTCAGTCTCTCAGCTCCCCTCCTCAGTCTCTCAGACCCCTCCTCAGTCTCTCAGACCCCTCCTCAGTCTCTCAGACCCCTCCTCAGTCTCTCAGACCCCCCTCTGTCTTTCAGTTCCCGTGTCTCTCAGTCCCCCCTCTTTTAGCCCCTCCTCTGTCTCTCAGCTCCCCTCTATCTCTCAGCTCTCCCCTCTGTCTCTCAGCCCCCTCCTCTATCTCTCAGCACCCCCCTCTGTCTTTCAGCTCCCTCATTCTGTCTCTCAGCTCCCCCTGTCTCTCAGCCCCCCTCTGTCTCTCAGCTCCCCCTCTGTCTCTCAGCTCCCCCTCTGTCTCTCAGCTCCCCCTCTGTCTCTCAGCCCCCCCTCTGTCTCTCAGTTCCCCCCTCTGTCTCTCAGTTCCCCCCTCTGTCTCTCAGTTCCCCCCTCTGTCTCTCAGCTCCCCCCTCTGTCTCTCAGCTCCCCCCTCAGTCTCTCAGCTCCCCCCTCAGTCTCTCAGCTCCCCCCTCAGTCTCTCAGACCCCTCCTCAGTCTCTCAGACCCCTCAGTCTCTCAAACCCCTCTTCTGTCTCTCAGCTCTCCTCCTCTATCTCTCAGCTCTCCCCCTCTGTTACTCAGCTCCCCTTCTGCCTCTCAGACCCCTCCTCTGTCTCTCAGACCCCCACTGTCTCTCAGACCCCCACTGTCTCTCAGACCCCTCCTCTATCTCTCAGCTCTACCCCTCTATCTCTCAGCTCTACCCCCCTGTCTCTCAGACCCCCCTCTGTCTCTCATCCCCCCCTCTGTCTCTCAGTTTCTGTGTCTCTCAGTCCCCCCTCTTTTAGCCCCTCCTCTGTCTCTCAGACCCCCCCCTCTGTCTCTCGGCTATCCTCCTCTGCCTCTCAGCTCTCCTCCTCTATCTCTCAGCTCCCCCTCTGTCTCTCAGCTCCCCCTCTGTCTCTCAGCTCCCCCTCTGTCTCTCAGCTCCCTTCCATTGTCTCTCAGCTCCCCCCTCTGTCTCTCAGCTCCCCCTCTGTCTCTCAGCTCCCCCCTCTGTCTCTCAGCTCCCCTCTCTGTCTCTCAGCTCCCCTCTCTGTCTCTCAGCTCCCCTCTCTGTCTCTCAGACCCCCCCTCAGTCTCAGCTCTCCTCCTCTATCTCTTAGTCAGCTCTCCTCCTCTATCTCTTAGCTCCCCCTCTGTCTCTCAGCTCCCCCCTCTGTCTCTCAGCTCCCCCCTCTGTCTCTCAGCTCCGCTCCCCCCTCTGTCTCTCAGCTCCCCCTCTGTCTCTCAGCTCCCCCCCTCTGTCTCTCAGCTCCCCCCCTCTGTCTCATTCACTCCCTGACTCTTAGGCTGCTTTCACACTGGGGCGGGCATTGACGGTAAAACGCTGCTAGTTTTAGCAGCACTTTACTGTCGTTTTAGCAGCACTTTACTGTCGTTTTAGATGCGCTATTCGGCTTCTAGCAGGTGCCTTTAACCCCCACTAGCAGCCAAATTAAAGGTTAAATGCGCCCGTGTAGCGCTGCTGCCATTCATTTTAATGGGCAGGAGCGGTGTGTAAACCGCTCCTCCACCGCACCAAAGATGCTGTTTGGAGGACTTTTTTTAATGCCCTGGCAGCGCCCCAGTGTGAAAGCACTCGGCCTTTTACACTGGGACTGCAGCGGAGGCGCTTTGCAGGCGCTATTTTTAGCTCAAAAGCACCTGAAAAACGTCTGTGTGAAAGGGGTCCTACACTCACCCCCTCTCTTTTACACTCACCCCCTCTCTCACCCACCCCCTCTCACCCCCTTTCCCTCAACCCTCCCTCTCTCTCTCTTATTCCCCTCTCGCTCACCCTCTCATGATATACAATAATGGATGTAGGGGCCTTTTGGTGGGCGTGATTTATGGAGGGGTTGGGGGCAGCATTTTATTGAATTAAAGTGGGCCAGTCTGGATGAAGTCCAGGGCCAAATTTTTGTCCCAGTCCAGCCCTGGCTTGAGCTGGTGTGCTTGGGGGACAGGAGCCACACTGGGGCAGAGATTCTGTCAGCTCTGCAGGCGCAGGCTCGGAGGTGGTTGATGCCACGCCAGCTTAAGCCAGGAAAGGTGGTTTGCGACAATGGCACCAACCTCCTCTCCGCCCTCCGACAGGGACAACTGACCCATGTGCCCTGTTTTGCTCACATTCTTAACTTGGTGGTGCAGCGGTTCTTGGGCAGGTACCCGGGCTTACAGGAGGTCCTGAAGCAGGCCAGGAAACTCTGTGTGCATTTCCGCCGGTCATATAATGCCAGTGCTCGGCTGGCTGACCTCCAAAAGGAATACAACCTGCCCAAGAACTGTCTAATCTGTGACATGCCCACCAGGTAGAACTCTACGTTGGCCATACTGCAGCTGCTGCACATGCAGCAGAGGGCCATCAATGAGTATCTGTTGCAATATGGCACCAGGACAGGGTCAGGGGAGCTTGGATTTTTTCCCCATGCCAGTGGGCCATGATCAGGGATGCATGCACTGTCCTGTCACCGTTTGAGGATGGTGAGCAGTGACAGTGCATGCATCAGTGACACTGTCCCTCTTGTCCACCTTTTGGAGCACACGCTGCATGGAATAATGGACAGGGCACTTGAGGCAGAACAGAGGCAGGAAGAGGAGGACTTCCTTACCTCTCAAGGCCCCCTTTATCCGGACAGTGTTCCTGCTGGCCCGCCTATCACACAGGAAGAGGACGAGGAGGAGGATTGTGTCAGCATGGAGGTGGAGCCTAGCAATTAGCATCAGCAGCAGTCTTCAAGGGATCAATTACAGTCCCAAGAAACACATGGACTTGTACGTGGCTGGGAGGAGGTGGCTGCGGATCATGTCGTCCTCGGTGACCCAGAGGACTCTGCACCGAATGCCTCAGCAAAACTATGCTGCATGGCCTCCCTGATCCTGCAAAGCCTGCGGAAGGATCCTCGTATTCGTGCTATCAAGGAGAGGGATCATTACTAGCTGGCAACCCTCCTTGATCCACATTACAAGGGTAAGGTTGCGTACTTTATCGTGGCATCGCAGAGGGAGCAGAGGATGAAACATCTTCGGGAGGTATTGCAGAAAGGTCTGTGCAACGCGTTCCCAGAGACTGGGAGGTTACAATTTCCTGGTCCTGGACAATGTGTTGCTGAGGCTTCGGTCAGTCAAAGAAGGAGCGGTGGAGAAGGTGGTCGTCTGACCGATGCGTTTAGACAATTTTTTAGTCCGCGACCCCAAGGTATGATCGGTTCCAGCAACCATCGCCAGCGTCTGGTTTACATGGTGCAGGAATACCTAGGGGCAAGATCAGACTTGGAAACCTTTCCCACCGAAAATCCTCTGGGTTACTGGGTCTTGAGAATGGATCACTGGCCAGAGCTTGCACAGTATGCAATTGAGCTACTGGCCTGTCCTGCATCCAGCGTTCTTTCGGAACGCACATTCAGTGCTGCTGTAACCGATCACAGTGTGCCCCTGTCCACCGACTCGGTCAATCGACTGACCTTCATAAAAATGAATCAGTCTTGGATCACCACCAGCTACCAAGCACCTGATGCTGATGTAACAGAATAATTTTCTTTGAAATGTCAGATCCCTTCAAGACTGCCTATGCTGATGCAGAGGGACTATCCTGTTATGCTTAGTGACTATCCTCTTTCTCCTCAATGATCATGCTGATAGCATGTAAGAACATTTGTTTCTGGGCACCGCCACCAGTGGCTAAGGCCCAGTTTTTCAGCCCGTTTAACAGGGGCGTGTAATTACAATTTTTGCTGAAATACTTTGCAGCAGGGCTCATTCCTGCGCTCCAACTAGAGTATCTGTGATCGGTTGCAGTGTTGTGGCACGAGTGCCTAAGGCCAAATTTTTCTGCCCCTGTTTAACAGGGGCGTGTAATTACAATTTTTGATGCAATACTTTGCAGCAGGGCTCATTCCTGCGCTCCAACTAGAGTATTTGTGAGGGGTTGCAGTGTTGTGGCACCAGTGCCTAAGGCACAATTTTTATGCCCCTGTTCAACAGGGGCATGTAATTACAATTCTTGATCGAATAATTCACAGCAGGGCTTATTCCTGCGCCCACCAAGAGTAAGGGCTTACAGTGGTGTAGCAACACCACCAAAGGCCCAATTTTTCTGCCCCTGTTCAACAGGGGCATGTAATTACAATTCTTGATCTAATATTTCACAGCTGGGCCCATTCCTGCGTCCACCAAGCGTAACTGTGGGACACCAGCACCACCACCAAAGGCCCAATTTTTTCCGCCACTGTTCAACATTGGCATGTAATTAAAATTCTTGATATAATATTTCACAGCAGGGCGTTCCAGCTCCCACGAAGCGTAACTATGAGGGCTTACAGTGTTGTGGCAACACCAACACCTAAGGGCCAAATTTCTGCAGAGTATATACGGCAGGCCCCTACTTTCAAACATCCAACTTACTAACGACTCCTACTTGCAAACGGAATGAGACAACAGGAAGTGAGAGGAAATCTACCCCTAGGAAGGGAAATTCTCTCCTGTTACAATTAATATGGGAAAAAGGTGTCTTCTCTCTACTGATACTTTATCAACAATCCTTGTTTCAATAAAAAAAAACAAATTTTCAAAAAACATTTGTCATTGGGACAGAAAGTGAGATGAAATGTTCTGAACAGGTGCACAGATAGCAAAACAAATGTTAGAGGGGTGATAACCCTTCCCTATGTTTTTCAAAAAGCTTAAAAATAGATTTTTTGGCTGGAGCTACACTTTAAAAATATACCAGTTCAAAATTACAAAAAGATTCTACGTAACAACAAACCTACAGTCCCTGTCTTGTTTGCACTGCCTGTATACTGCTGTTTAGAGTTTATAGGGCCTGGGGGCCCCAATGAACGATATTTAAAGGAATATTTAACTTTTTTTTTTCACTTTAAGCATCATTAAAATCACTGCTCCCGAAAAAACGGCCGTTTTAAAACTTTTTTTGCTTTGATACATGTACCCTGGGGCAGGACCCGGGTCCCCAAACCCTTTTTAGGACAATAACTTACATATTAGCCTTCATAATTAGCACTTTTGATTTCGAACTTTCGAGTCCCATAGACTTTAATAGGGTTCTAAAGTTTGCGCAAACTTTCGGTCCGTTCGCAGGTTCTGGTGCGAACCGAACCGGGGGTGTTCGGCTCATCTCTAATTGTAAGGATACTCTGAGAAGGGGACAGCGGACATCTTGTTACACCCACCGGAGTTTTGCATTTTACACTTATATTTAATAGTAAAGTGAGTTTATATAGTGAGATACAGTGCTTAGAAGTCCGTCTGACTGGTTAGATAACGGAAAATTTATTACCAAATACTTACCGTAATTTTCCTTTCCTGATGGACTCCATGGCAGCCTACGTGTGGGTTAACCCTGCCTCCTCTCCAATGCTATAGGACCCCATACCCATAAAAGTAAGCTCACCTCTCAGCACTGTGTTCCGTAACTAGCCGACTCTTGGACACTTACTTTCTTTTATTAATATTTTCTTTCAGGGTGGGAACTCCGTCTGCCATGGAGTCCATCAGGAAAGGAATATTACGGTAAGTATTTGATAATACATTTTCAGTTTTCCTGACTGACTCCATGGCAGCCTACGTATGGGAAATAACTAGCCAGACCACACGGGTGGGTATGCTGAACAAAAAAGCTTTAATTTGTCCTGTCAACCGACAGGATTCTTAACCCAAAATTAACAGACGACAATGATGCCGGTTCAATGCAGTAATGGGCCATAAATGTATTGATAGAGGCCCACGAGGCCGCTTTACAAATGACATCTGGAGCCACATGTTGGGCTGCCGCCCAGGAAGCTGCCATCCCTCTCGTGGAGTGTGCCGTCACCGCCTGTGGAGGAGCCAAGCCCTTAGCCCTGTATGCTTGCTG
This sequence comes from Rana muscosa, assembly GCA_029206835.1. Taxonomy (NCBI): domain Eukaryota; kingdom Metazoa; phylum Chordata; class Amphibia; order Anura; family Ranidae; genus Rana; species Rana muscosa. Next base: position 443,240,039 of record CM055120.1, on the reverse strand, counting down.
GATTGTTTGGACGATCCATGATGCATTTGTTCTGGTTGATGCTTTCTTCCCTCTGTTGTTTCCAGAATGTAGAACAAACAGATGATCAGATCGTCTGAAGGAAGAAGTAATTTGTAGATACTCCTTTAGGATTTCACCCATATCCAGGGGATGAGTTTCACTGGAATCTGGAGTCTTAAATGTAGGTAGAACAATTTCTCGATTTTCGTGAAATACCGAAGACACCTTTGGATTTGAACCCAACATGGGTATAAGGACTACTCGATACGGAAAAAATGTTAGAAAAGGTTCTTCATGACCTAGAGACCCGATCTCAGAGACCCTCTTAGCCGAGGTGATGGCTACTAAGAAGGCTACTTTTGCTGAAAAGTCCTTAATGGAGGACGGGGAGGGCCCCGACATACTGAGTCCAGTCAGAGAATCTAGAACGAGTGGAAGATCCCACTTGGCAAATCTTGGTTTTCTTTGGGGCTTAATTCTTGATGCCCCCGAAAGAATTGTCTGACTAAGGGATGGACTGCCCATGAGACTCCAGAGAAGGCCGAAACTTGTACTCTTAGAGAGCTAACAGATAAGGGTAAGTCTAGTCCTGTTTGCAGAAAACTAAGAACATCCTGAACTCCTGGATTTTTGAAGGAGGGGAAACCAAGGCCTGTTTGGCCAGTAAGGAGCCACTACTGTTATTTCGGCTGATTCCGCTTGAAGTCTCCTCAGGAACTTGAGGATTATCGGTATCGGGGGGAAAAGCGTATGCCCGCCTGAACCTCCATCTGTCCGTCAGGGCATCCGTTCCGACTGCCTGGCTGCAACGGCCCCGAGAATAGAACTTCACAGTTTTGTGATTGTAGGGGGAAGTGAATAGGTCCACTTCGGGATTGACTCCCAGAGACAGAATCCAGTTGAAGGACTGTACATGGAGGGACCACTCGTTGTCTAGACGAGTTCGAGAGAGGAAGTCTGCCTGGGAGTTCTGGACTCCCGGAATGAAAACTGCCAAAATATTGGCCAGGTTTTTCTGGGCCCATGTTATTATAGGCTCGACCTCTAGAAGGAGAGTAGAACTCCGAGTCCCCCCTTGCCTCTTCACATACGACACTGCTGTTGTGTTGTCCATCCTTAACAATACCGACTCTCCTTTCAGGAACTGGGAGAAAAATTGGAGGGTGCACCAGGCCGTCCTGAGCTCCAGGACGTTTGAGCCTGGGTTGTGAAGACGAGCATCCCATCTGCCCTGAGCTAGGTTCTGACCACAGAGAGCCCCCCAGCCTGAGCCGCTGGCGTCGGTCGTGACTGTAACCCAGGAGATGGGGGCAATGGAGTGACAATTTTGCAAATTCTTGAGTTGGAGCCACCAGAAGAGGCTGTTTCTCATTTTTGCGGATATGTGGATGAGTTGACTCTTGTCCCCTGACTTCCACTGCGGAGGAACCCTGACTGAAAAGGGCGTAACCTCCATAGAGCCCATTTGATAATGGGGGACGTGGAGACCATTGTGCCGATAATTCTTAGGCATTGTGATGCTTTCAGGTGAGGAGCATCCAGAGCACGAGAAATCCTCTTCCGAATCACCGGAATCTTCTTTGCCGGGAGGGAGATGGTGTTCTCCACTGTGTTGAACAGAGCCCCTAAGTAAATTAAGTTTTGGGCTGGATCCAGGTGGCTTTTTTCCAAGTTTAGAAGCCATCCAAAGCTGGAAAGGGTTGAGATCACTTGTTCTCTGTGCACCATATGCCGTTCTCTGTTTTGAGACAGAACTAGGAGATCGTCTAAATAATGGTAAAGACGCACACCTTTTAGCCTGATGAGGGCCACTACGGCCAAGAGGACCTTGGTGAAAACTCGAGGAGAAGTTGTCAAACCGAACGGTAGGCAGATGAATTGAAGATGTTCTTGCCTGATATGGAACCGGAGGTACTTTAAAAATTCCTTTGCCACTGGTACATGGAAATAGGCATCTTTCAGGTCTATCGAAATCATCCAGTCGCCTGGTAGAATGGCTTGCTGGATTGTTGACAGAGTTTCCATTTTGAATTTTCCGTGCCTTATGAACCTGTTCAGGTACGTCAGATCTATTACCGGGCGCCAGGCACTGCTTTTCTTTTGGACTAGGAAAAGGGAAGAGTATATCCTTGGAATTGTTCTTCCTCTGGGACACGTACTACTGGTCCCTGGGTTTTCAGCAGGTCTACATAGGACAGTAAGGCCTGTTTTTGTTCTTCCATACTTGGAAGTAGGGTTGAGATAAATCTGGGGGGAGGAATGCTGGAGAAGGACCATGCGTGACCTGACGACACTGTCCTGACGACCCAGAAGTCTGAGATTGAGGCCCCCCACACGTGCCGGAAGAGGAGCAGGCGTGCCTCTACCCGACCTGCCTGGGCGGGCAAAATCTCAAAAGGATTTAGCCTGATCGTGACCACTGGACACTTGGTTGTTTGCTGGCTTGCGGAAGGACGCTTGGCCTCTGCTCCAGTTTCTTCTGAAGTCCCGGCCAGGTCTATAGGAGCGTGCTTCTCTTGAGCGCTCCGGACTGCGTCTTCTGAACTGGGGCCTTCTTCGATTCTGTGGACGCCTGTCCTGTGGAAGAAAGCCAGATTTTCCGCCTGTGGCCTTTGCTATGGCGTCATCTAGTTTATTACCAAACAGGGATGATCCTTCGAAGGGAATCTTGCACCATGTTTGCTTAGAAGACGGGTCAGCCTGCCAAGGGCGTAGCCGTAGGGCACGTTTAGCTGTAACTGAGGATAGCATAATCCTGGACAGTAGACGGATCAGATCAACTGATGCTTCACCCAAGAAGGCCACTGCTAGTTTTAGCTCTGCTGATGCTGAGTTATTTGCCAGATCTTCTGAAACACCTTTGAGAAATTAATCTACATTCTCAGTCCATGCCTCCATAGCCTTAGATACGGCTGCCAAGGCTAGAGCGGGTTTACAAGCTGTCCCAGCAAGACCGTAAATTCTTTTAAGGTCCTGATCCATTCTTCTGTCAAGACTGTCCTTAAAGGAGACTGTGTCTTCAAGAGGGAGCGTGACGTGTTTAGCCAGACGCATTACCGCTGCGTCCACAGGAGGAATATTCTCCAGGTATTTCACCTCTTCTGCCTTGAATGGATACATTCTGGAGGCCTTATTTGTCATCGAGGACTTCCTGTCCACTTTGCTCCACTCTTCATCAAAGATGCCCTTTAGTTCGGCTAAAAGCGGAAAGCTTGGGCGCTCTTTTCCCAGGCGCTTGAAAAACTTTTTCTGTTTAGCTGGGAGAGTAGAAGGGTCTTCCCACATAAGGGCCTCTTTGACCGCTTTAATGAGCGGAGTAACTTGAGAGAAATCAAATTCCACACTCTCTTCATCACTCTCTAATTCTCCTTCCGAAGGAAGAGGCGAGGATGCGTAGGGCTGGGAAGGACCTGGAACTTCACGGACCACATCAGCCGGGGAGCCAGATCGAATAGTGCTGGACTGGCTTTGTGCGTGGGAAGCATCCATCTCCTTAAGAGAACGTTGCACCACCTGTTTTACTAGAGACTCAATCCGTTGGTCTTCTGTCTCTTTTTCCCCAACCGCATGGGCATAGCAATGGCTGCATAATGATTTGCCCTCTGGCACTCTAGAGCCGCATCCCCAGCAGGCTCTCCGATCAGAATAACTGTCCTGGCGGTGGGAGCGGTGTCTGGAGGAGGAATGGGAACTTCTCCTCTGGTGGTGAGATGCAGACGGGGAATCACGTCTGTGTTTTGATTTTGATGAATGCTGCGGCATGGCAAGGTCTGAGTCGAGATGAAGATCTGCGGAAGGGCTAAAAAAGGAAAAAAGGGGGATTGGGGAAAAGAGATAAGCCGTCAAGCAACAATACTTGCGACTGAACCCCACGCCCTCCCCTCTCCTGCACATACCTTGTGTGTGAGGGCTGGCCACATGTAAGCGGTGAATTGTCCATAACTTCTGGACTAAGGAGTCACAATAGAGACAGGTCAACCAAAAAAACCTACAGTATTTATACAAAAAAATACATTGGTAACTTGCCCTTTAAGGAAAGTGCACTATATAATGATAAGCGATATATGTTGAAAAGACACATTATGTATATATACACCTATATGTATAACCAAAGACTATGATTGGAACAGACAAAAAACAAATCCGCACTGCCTTTAAGTCTTTTAAATAGTGCACTGACCTGAGAGACAAGAGCCTCAGCAGGGAGATCCAAGTAGCCTCTGCTCGCCTGTCAGGGGAGATCCCAAGATGACACGGGCGAGCCTAGCTTTTAAATTCCCCGCCCGTGACATCACCGCTGTCAATCCAGCTCACCTGCGTGTAGGAGGATCTCCCATCTGCGCCTGTGCGGCTGCCTAGCGACCCGCTGGACCGCGTATGCACGAACCAAGCCTCGCTCTGGGAGCGGGCACTGCGCATGCGCGAATGGCGGCGGCGGCCGAGAATTGGGTCACCGCTGTGGGCTGGAACGCAGAGCGTTCCAGCCACCATTGGGGAGAGCAGGGGCATGTTTTAACAAACAAACAGACAAGAAATATAACAAAGATGCGACTGCCATGGAGCATGGAAAAAATAAGTAGCAGACCTGCCAGCCGGGGGAATTCAGGGCACACCGCAGCAACTTCCATTCAAACCTTCATGGTTGCTGTAAGCTCTCCACCCGCCCATGGCTGGGTTCCGAGCTGCACCGCTAAAGGTGTGCCAATCATCCATCGATCCATCCATCCATCCGGAAATCTGCACAGCCGTGCGTGCTTCAGGTCCATTGGAGGAGGACAAAAAAGGAACACAGTGCTGAGAGGTGAGCTTACTTTTATGGGTATGGGGTCCTATAGCATTGGAGAGGAGGCGGGGTTAACCCACACGTAGGCTGCCATGGAGTCAGTCAGGAAATTGAATTTTAAAAGCTTACCGCTGCTTTTGAAATTCAACATCATAACAGTCAGACAGAGTTTTAAGTACTGAATTTCAGTATATAAACTCACTTTACTGTTAAATATAAGTGTAAAATGCAAAACTCCGGTGGGTGTAAAAAGATGTCCGCTTTCCCCTTCTCAGAGTATCCTTACAATGGCGGAGTGCGGGGTGTAGCAAGATGGCGGCGACAAAACGTCACTTCCGTTACAAATTCTGACGGGTCGGGTTTTGGAAATAGATTTTCCAATACATATAGATATTTACATACATGTGCACATTCAATTCGACGACATTCTTACTAACCCAAGTCTCTTGAAATATTGTATACTATGATCAAACAACTATATGGGTCAAGATGTCTGCCAGTGTTAAGAAGACCAAGAGCTATAGGTGACCATAGGGAGCATTCAAGCACCAGCTACAATAACATAAAGGGTAATAGAATTAATTTTAATGTCACAAAACGGGAATAAATCTCTAAAGAAAAAAAAAAGAGGTTAACTTACAAAACAAAGTTTTGCAATAGACTCAATACCCAGGGACACAGGCTCTCTGCACAACAGGATATTTGTATCTAAAGCTTCAAAAACCAAAAAGAAACAAAAAAGGCTTCAAATGCGCAATAGAAAGCAGTTTAATCACTAACAAAAAACACTTAATTGGGCGCTTCAAACGGAAAAACAGTCATAAGAGCATTCCATTAAATGTGCAATATACAAAAAAAGTTTGTAGAAACAAGTATCTGGCATCCTGCAGTAGCATATATGTCCCTGTGGTTCCAGCAGCATGTAATAGTCAGAACAGGCAGCCTTAAATACCCCCCCCCCCCGTCAGGCCGGATGTGGACAAAAAGGCCGCACATGCGCAAACTACGTCACATCCACCGCTCAACCTATCGCCGCTGTGTCCCAATGTCCAGCTCATGAGAGGACAAAAGAGCTCCCTCTGGTGGTCAGAGGGAGATAGTCACTCTCAGAGCAATAAAGGGAAAAAGGAGGACAACGAGAGGCGCACAGTGAACCAAACACTGTCCAGAAAACCCTGGATCAGACGCCCTGGGCTTCCATATGGTCAGATAAGGGGACAAAGAAAGGAGGCGCCACCTAAGTGCAATATGTCAGTAGGCCTGTAGAAGGAGCTAGTCTCTGAGCGCGTAGCCTGTTGTTTCCTGTCTCACCTTCCTTCCGGTGCTCTCCTTGGTTCTGGTTTCTTGTGACGTCATCATCTGTGCTCCACGCTGAATTCTGTCTATTTGCTGGTGGCCACAGGATGGACTATCTTTTTTGCCTGCAGACCCGTGGATGCAGATGGACCTGAGACCGGACCGCACCGCGTTTTATGAGACCGTGATGTGCCCTGTTTGCACTTGTGTCCTGTAAGTGCATTTCCTTTGAGATTAAACACTTTTATCTGACATATTGCACTTAGGTGACCTTTCCTTTCTTTGTCCCCTTATCTTTCCTCTACAGAGTTGGCTTTTCTCTGAGGACACTGCCGCCCACCATTTCATCATCTCCTTCCTTTTTAGGACTGGTCATTTGTACCACCATATGGACTATTGAACTGTGACTGTTTTTTAGACATATGCATTGCTGTTTTTAAATGTCTAGCAATACCAGTGTGTGCGCTGGCAGTTCATCTTTATCCTTTTGTCTATATGGTCACCCCAGGTGCTCAAAGGCAACCCAAGCAGCAGGCAGACTTTCCCATAGATATACAAGTAATATTACAAATAAGGGGAATAAAAAGATGGACTAGTTTTAAAGGGGCAAAAGGATGTCGTCAAAGGGAAAGAAGGTGCACATATATTTACAACTTTTTTCAAAAAATTATAACAAAAATAGATAAATATAATCACAAGTGAAATAACAATTTATGAAAAAAGCATATAACTGCATAATTTTCGCTATATAGCAACAACATAATTATCAAAATAATATACTAGTAAAAACTTTAATATTGTAAGTATATCGCCAATCAGATTCCGTGGCCAAAATCCGGGGGAGAAAAAAGGGGGGGGAGACCCAGGATGGAGTAGGAAATGACCAAAGGGCATAGGGTAAACAAGGGAGGAAAGCAGGAAAAGGAAAAAGAGAAGGGAAAGGAGGGGCGGGGGTAAGTGAAAGGGGGGAAGGGAGTGAGGAGAGGGGTTGGGCGAGGATAAATGGGAAAGAAGAAGAAACGATTTGAAGTAGAGTGGAAGAGGGAGAAGGAGGTCCTTCAAACAGCAATAGTTCCTTTAGGCAGCTGCCGTGGTGATGCAGAGCAGGAGTTTAAATTTGCGGTGAGTTAATGATTGTGGTTTGCTGTTCAGGAGAGCTACGGCCAGGTCAGGTGGTAGGGTCACATTGAACATGGTGGAGAGGATCTGGAACACTCACGGCAAATGGGCCTATCTTGAGAACGGGGCCTGGAGCTGCAGCTTCAGCTCCAATAGCCCCTATGTTAATCCGGCCTTGTATACTCCGACCGCACCAATGAATCTCCTAGTGTCTTATTTCTCCGATAAGCTTTCATGGGTGTCTGTTGTAGATCTTCTATTTGTGGGTTTGTGCACGTCTGAGTAAGGGCCAGTGTTTTTTAATAATTCTAAACACATCTTCATTGTAGCTGTGGAATTGCATGGAAAAGGGCAATCTTCTCACCTCCTGTTTATGTTTCCCTATAGCTACCTTCATATTCTCCTGCTGTAATTTCCTAAGTTCCTGTGTAATCATATTCTCAGGGTATTCCTGTTCTCTAAATTTGTGACACATCTCTTCCAATCTTATCTTTTTCAAAGCCTCATCACTAACTATGCGTTTAACCCTACAGAGTTGGCTCCTCACAATGGATATAAATACATGGGGTGGGTGGAAGCTATCAAATAGCCACAATTGGTTTCTATCTGTCGGTTTAGTATACAAATCAGATTCTATCAGATCCCAATTTATATAAACCTCGTGTCTAAAAATAGAACCAACCTCCCACCTACATTTATCTTAAATTGTAGCTCAGGACAGTAGTCATTAAGCATTCGGTCAAATGTTTTTTACCACTCCACGTTGCCCTGCCATATGGCAAAAATATCATCAATGAAGCGCCACCAGGTGGCGCAATGTGTTTTAAATAATTCATTAGGAAATATGTGCCTTTGTTCGAATTCATTCATAAAAGCACAGGCATATGGCGGGGCAACGTTACACAGGAACTTAAGAAAATTACAGCAGGAGGAGATGAAGGTAGCTATATGGAAAGATTGCCCTTTTCCATGCAATTCCACAGCTACAGTGAAGATGTGTTTAGAATCATTAAAAAACACTGGCCCTTACTCAAACGTGTCTACCAACAAATAGAAGATCAACAACAGACACCCATGAAAGCTTATCAGAGAAATAAGACACTAAGAGATTCATTGGTTCATTGTCAGAGTATAGGTCAAAGGATCATGAAGTAAAAATGAAATTTTTGGGTAAGAAAAACACTGTATGCCTTAATTGCATACAGTGTAATTTAACCACTTCAATACCAGACACTTACCCCCTGTTCTGTCCACCAGATGTCTATGCTGATTATCTGTATCTGTGTTGTTAAAATTACATATAAGGTTTGTAATTTACATAAGACAATTATATGTGGAGTGCATGCTCCATCTAGCGTTCCTTTTTGGTATTGCTGCAGTTATTCTGTTTATTAGACTCACTGTGTGTGTAGTTAAGGAAGTTGTTAGTGTGCAGGGAATTCTGGGTAGAATCTTCACAGGAAGTGAAGCAGACACCATTCTTTGAGCAGACACTTGTCGTGGAAGAATTCCCTTGGGCTTTGTCTGCAAATCCACACAGCGCCTAAATGTGAACTTCCAGCGTCTAAATGCACACAAAGCACAAAACAATTCCTTTGTGCTTAAAAGCACGTTTGTATCAAGCTCTTTGGTACAAGGAATTTGAAGTACTTCAATGGCACCAGGTAGAATCAGAAACGATGCTGCTTCAAGCTGGAGTCTCAAGCGTCTGGGCAGAGCTCAGCCACCCGGATTCTTTTATTCATTGGAAACAAAAGGATAACAAAACAGGAAGTGATGGCCCCAACAGCCAATCACTTCCCTTAATACAAAATGACATCACAGGAAATGACAAACAGTAAAGGGGAGGGCACTCACAGGAGGGAAAGGGGAGGAAGTGCACACCCCCCATCTTAATCAGCATGGAGCCCACACAATACTGTTCAAAGTAAACAGTATCTAGTGAGATCATTCTACTTGTTCTTATAGTTTTGGGACAATCTGCGGGGACATTGCTACTGCTGTTGTCAATATACGGTACAAGTACACCGACAAGGCAGATATCAATGTCCTCTTATAAATACAGATACAGTATGTATCCATAAAGCGGATAACGAAGTCCGCAAGAGAGAATTAATAGGTTTCTCTCATTATGCGGACTTCGCTTCTCTAAAGTGTATAGCCATTGGAAAGCATGCAGTCCAGCACATTGCGCTTGATATCTAAAAACCAACAAACGCCCACACACGCAGAGAACACGTTTCAATCCCATAAGAAGGTTTTCATACTGACCGTTTTTACCGCTGGTCTCGATTCAACCCAAGTGCGCTCTGCTAGAGCGCTCCTCGATTAAACATCAGACACAGGGAGACAGATGACAATCTATAAAACGCACATCCTAGAATAAAATGTCCACATAAATCTTATATAATAAAATTTCCACAACAGTCCCTCCTTTTTGTCATATGCTCCCATGTGTCTCTCAAAACTTGATCTTCTTACACCTGGAAATGAATCAGTCCTTACAATCCATAAAAAGGAAAACGCGGCTTGACATGTAGACTCTGTTCTTCAGGAGACATGACTTATAAGGAGGGTACGAAATGGTGAGCTGTAGTAATCGCCGATCGGTCTGGAATCCTCTGCATCTGATACGTTGGTTGGGCTTCGGGGCGTCTTATCTCATTGAGGAAAATGTGGTCATCTGCTCGGGCTCTGGTCACGCGTCCAATCAGGCAACAGGAGCACCTCATCACGACATATAGAAGGAACAGAAACAAAAATGACATGAGTATATACACCCCTACTTCCTTCAACCACGATCCAATGGAAAATAAAAAATCCCCAAAGTTTCCCAAACCCTTAAAAGGATTCCAACCCTCACTAGCTATAGCTCTGGCTTTGCCTTGCAGGGATCTAGCCTTATCCATATGGGCCTGAACTTTGTCATTGGTATCCTCAATCCAGGTACAACAATCTTCACCTATGAATTCACAGAAACCCCCCTTGAATGCTAACAGATAATCAAGGGCCATCTTTTCCTGTAAAAGAAGGGTCCTGATCTGCCGTTGTTCCTGTGAGATTTCCTTTACAGCCTCTACGGTTTCATTGAATATCCCATCCACAATGGATGAGAAATTATTCAATCGTTTCATAAGTTCAATCCCCCAACCCGTCCAAGCAGGAAACCATGCCCAGGCCTGGTCAGAGTTGGTGAACAATTCCCTTCTAGCTTTTCCTGACGTTCTTACCTTCTCTCGTGCCATCAGATCCTCTCGATCATCCACGATGTAAGATGCTGGGACTAGTTTAACCAGGACGCATGAACCTCTTGCATTAGGGGGGATTACCTTATAAGCTGAGGTACCGCATAAGAAGTAGTAGGGGCCAGTCAGAGTCACACAGGGGGAACCACTCTGACGGTTACGTGCATTGAGTAGTAACAGGATAGACTGGGGGATTGCTCCCTCGGTCTGAACGTCACACCCTTCCTTCCAACAGATGTAATCTGGTCTATTAGTGTTATTAAAGAAGACGGGGTTTCGTTGGTTAGATTAACTGTTATACCTTCTTTACAGGTGGTGGACCCAACAAAGTTATCCCCTCTACCGAAACTAAAGTTGAAGCACACTTGTGGGCTACCTAGTTGTCCCGATACCCATACTGGTTTTGTGAGGGAGGGGCAAAAGCCAGAGCTAATGTTAAAACTATAACTAATTTTACCCTCTAGGAATGTATCATTAAGTTCTATTGACAAGTGTCTGTTTGGAGTCTTTAGTTTCCTCATACCGATACGGACATCATATATCGCATGTACTGCTGCCATTGCCGGGGCATCAAGGCTTGGTGGAGGTTTGGAGCATACCCAGCAGTTGGTCCTGTTCGCCATTTTTGCCAGCTGGAGATGCATTTTAAACAATAAATTGGGATGCTTTTCATCATTACCCTTGCTAAAATACACTAAACTAAAACTATAAATAAAGAAGATACTCCTCATTCTTTGATGTAGTTGAGCAGCTTCTTGCAGTGGCTGGCGTGGATCCAGTTGTCCCGTTCTTCAAGCTTTAGTGAGGTCGGCGTGGTCAGCTGAACCTGGAATGGTCCGACGTATCTCGATTCTAGTCCCGTCCTCTGGTATTTCTTTACAACGACCCAGTCACCTGGTTGGATAGAATGTAAACCGGTTATTGAGTCAGGGTCTGGAAGGGACTCATGAACCCTGTGGTGGATTTTTTTTAGCTCACGTTGCAGTGACTGCACATACCCCGTCAGCTGAGAATGTAAAGACGACAGCTGCTGGGGAAAGTACAACCCTGTTTTTGGTTGACATCCGAACAAAACCTCATATGGAGATAACCCGTGAGGTCGTCTAGGTGCATTTCTGATGGAGTGGAGAGCTATGGGGAGACATTCAGGCCAAGGTTTCCCAGTATCAGCTATTATTTTGGAGATTTTGTTTTTAAGGGTTCCGTTTAACCTTTCAACCTTACCACTACTTTGGGGGTGATAAGGAGTGTGTAATCCCTGATTGATATGGAGGGCTTTACACACTTCTGCAAATATTTGACCAGTGAAGTGGGAGCCTCGATCCGACTCGATCGTTTCAGGTAGGCCCCAGCGACACACTATTTCGGACAGGATCTTTTTGGCTGTGGTTGTGGCATTTGCTTTCTGAACCGGCCATGCCTCCGGCCAACCTGAAAACATATCTACACAGACTAAGACGTGTTCGTACGGCCCACTCCTTGGCAATGTAATGTAGTCTATCTGGATGCGCTGAAATGGATATTCTGGTCGGGGGGAATGTCGTTTGAGTACTGGTACCGTCCTACCTGGATTGTGCAATGCGCAAACCAGGCAGGCTGCTGCAAAATTAGCAGCTGCAGTAGTAAATCCAGGGGCGATCCAATGCTCATCCACCTGCGCACACATAACCATCTTTGACTGATGCCCTGGATAATGAGCCGAATGGGCCATCATTGGAAAAAGCGATCTTGGCAGACACCATTTTTTACCAAGACCCGAGATGTCATCTGGACCTCTCATGGCCCCTAGTGCTGTCCATCTCCTCTTTTCATGTAATTCCGCTTGTGACTGTAGTCTCTTAAACTCTTCCAGAGACACATCAGAGGGGATGGCTAGCATCAGGGTTTTCACAGGAGGGTGCAGAGCACCTTATTTGGCAGCTCTATCTGCCAAGGCATTGCCATCGGCCTCCAAAGTCCTATCAGTCGTGTGGGCCTTAACTTTTAGAATGGCTATCTCACGCGGCAGGTTGAAAGCAACGAATAACCTGTTGATTAACTGCGCATGTGTATTGCGTTTGTTAAAAATATGATTTTTTATTATATTAATCAGACATAGGATACATGGGACAATTTTACAATAGTCAGATTACCTGTCAGCATTTGGTTTAAGTAGATCTCTCAAACAAATGACAATGGGATTAGATACCATTGTTGTATTTTAGTACATCACCTGTTTGAGATTTCTTTCAGCTCTCAAACTGAAAAGAATTACAGGTTTTGTTTTGAGTAGACAATAGGTTAGATACCATTGTTGTATCCAATATGCTAATGTCTCTATAGCCACAGTAAACATTACCTGTTTGAGATTTCTTTCAGCTCTCAAACTGAAAGAAATCACAGTTTAGATTACAGGTTCGTTTTTTGAGTAGACAATAGGTAGATAGCATTGTTGTATTCAATGCTATTGTTGAAATACATCTATGTTTTCTGTTTTGGTAACAATGGTAAACAGCCTGACACACACATAAAAGCAGTAAGCTCACACACACACAGAACACACACCATGTTGCTGTAAGCTCATGAAGAAGAACAGGACCTGATCTCCAAGAAGAATCATTGCCAATGGAGATCATGAACAAAGCGTAATCCAAGTTAAGTAACCTTTAAATGTATTTGTAGTTATAGACCATAGGCTGTTCTATTTTCTAGGCATTTTGCTTGTTATAGATATATGTCAGTCTTGTATTTTAGTCCTAATATTGTAATAGTTTTGTATGTACAGCATCTTGTATAGTAAAAGCGCATTTACACACTGCAGAAACAAGTCTCAACTTCCTTGTTATACCACAGAGTAACCTTGCTAGATAAACGCAAAGCGAAACATTTGGGGGCTCGGCCGGAATTTGTGCTATAATTCAATTGAAGCAGACTTGTTTTTCTGTAGTGTGTTGTGTAGCTTGTGCTAGGTAAAATGCTGCGTAAGCTGTTTAGGAAAAGCAAGGCTGCAGAGGGTTCTGGTGACCAGAAGAAAGTGTGCAGCTTACTTATCTGGGCCAGAAATAATGAGTGGGAGCCTCTTGCTAATGCATTTGTGAAGTATGCTTCTCCCTTGAAGCTGACTTGGGGTGATAAAGTCTCAGATCATTTTGTAGATTTTAGCCTTAAGGGGTTGGATTTAAGTAAGAAAGAGAAGAGGACAGTGTCCACAGTGGGTTGGTACTTCCTCCATGCTCTCTATACTGAATCACATAGAAGGGAGAAGGCAGAGGCAGAAGTTAAGGTATTAAAAGACCAGCTAGCAGTTGCTTCAGAGTGTGTACGTTCAACCGCTAGTCGGGCTGATGATTTGCAAGAGCGGTGTGCATCCCTCATGACCAAATCAATTAATGCCTTAAGGAAAAGGAAGGGGCGTAAACCTGTTAGTAAAGCCAGGGTACGTGCCATTGTCACATCCCAAAATTGGGATTGTGAGGATGTGTTCTCCTCAAATGATAGTGAGGATGAGGAGATAGAGTTTGATATTTCAGAGGATGATCTGCTAGTGGGAAAGAAAAAGTATGCCAGACATCTCATTACTAAGCATAGGAAACGGCAACATGATAGAGAGGATATGGCAGATGGGGAGGTGCATTATCGCAACCCCAGAGATGTTGAATTTGAAAAAGTACAAGAGTTTTCACAAACTGAACTCCATGAGCTGGCAAAACAATACAAACAAAGGTCTGGGGAGCCCCTATTGGGTTGGCTCCTACGCTTATGGGATGAAGGGGCAGACAGTGTTGTTTTGTCAGGTAAGGAAGCAGTGGCTATGGGAGTGTTAACCCATGATCCACAATTGCGTCAGGCAATGCGAAAAGCCCGAGAGTTTAGCGTGAATTTTTCACTGTTAGACCTTGTGAGAGATGGAATAGTCTGAGTATACGCCAGTCCTACTGACCTGGAAAATACCTACTCCTGGAGATCAATAGGAGAGGGTATTTCCAGGTTACGTGAGATGGGCTGTATAACCGGATTAAATACATTTCCAGAATGGATAGGTCCAGATATGGAACCCTTTACGTCTGCTCTGCGCTCTAAGCTGATGAAGTCTGCGCCATTTAATCTCAGGGCTCCATTATTGTCTTTGTTGGGAGGCCTGGGATTAAACAGCAAGATTCATGAAGCCACAACCCTTTTAAGCCAGTTGGGGGAGATAGAGGAGACTAAAACAAAACCTGTCAGGGCAGTAGATAAGGTCACCAGACAGGAAGAATACAAGCAGAAAATAACAGAGAAGAAACGGAATGGGATAGAGAAGACAGAAGGTGAAGAGAAAACCAGGCTAGTTGTTTCTAGGAAAGAAATGTGGGTGGACCTATTAAAGGCAGGAGTACCTAGAGATGAGATAGATGGCATTCCTACTGCAGAAATGCTGAAGAGGTAGAAACATTTAGTAGGTAAAACTGTCAGGGTTAGAAACACTACTCCTAGTGAAGATAACATCAGCCTAGACTTAGAGGAAACAGAACAGACCCCTCCTGTTAGCCCCAAACCAATTCCCAAAACTGAACATGAACCCAAATCCCTTTATCCTGGGGAGGAGTTAGAGAGAATCAGAAAAGGGGATTGGGAGGTTCCTTATCCTTTATGAAGGGAAGGCGAGTCTCCTGTAATAGCAGCAAGGGCAGTGACAGCAGGAGACCGACGCCCATATGCACCTGTCACTGTATGGTGGGGGAAGTCATCTTCTCCTACACATGTAATGGCTTTAGTTGATAGTGGAGCTGAAGTTACACTTTTGCAAGGAAATCCTTCCCATCACAAAGGAGAATTGATTTATGTAGAAGGTTTGGGAGGGCAAAATACACCAGCAGTTAGGATACGGGTGAAATTGGCTATTGGCAAGGGATCAGGATTTATGACAAATGTTTTGATATCAGAGTTATCCGAAAATATTCTTGGGATGGATGTACTTCAAGGTCAGTCAATTCAGACTGAAAGAGGTACATTCACATTCGGGTATCCTGATATAGCGTATCTGGTAAGGGCGGTGAAGGCTGTGGTCAGAGGTCATGCAAAATGGACCCCTGTCTACATTCCTCCACCAGAGAAGCCAGTCTGTCTCAAGCAGTACAGACTTCCTGGAGGCCACAAAGAAATTGGGGAGACTATTCAAGAACTGTTGAGAGTAGGGATCCTTAGACCTGCTGTAAGTCCTTTCTCGTCTCCGGTGTTCCCAGTAAAGAAACCTGATGGGACATATAGAATGACTGTGGATTACAGAGGTCTAAACAAAGTGGCACCTCCATTGAAGTCAGCTGTACCAGATATGATCTCAATTGTTGAGAAAATTGCTAAAGATGCAGGAGAATATCATGCTGTGATAGACCTGGCTAATGCTTTCTTTTCAATTTTGATAGACCCAGATTGTCAAGACCAGTTTGCTATGGTGTGGGACGGCCACCAGTACACTTTCACTGTCCTTCCGCAAGGCTATCTTCATTCTCCAACGATTTGTCATGGACTGATTGCCCGAGATTTAAGTACCCTAAATTTGAAAGTCGCTGTGTTTCACTACATTGATGACATCATGATCTCTGGGACAAAAGAAGATGTAACTGAAGCACTGCACCTGCTGATACAGCACTTGGAGAACAGAGGATGGGCTATCAACAGAGACAAAGTCCAAGGACCTGCCACAGAGGTGAAATTCCTAGGAATGATGTGGACTGGGCCACAGAGGAAGATTCCAGTGACAGTTGTGCAAACTATCCAGGCGCTGTTGCCCCCTACTACCAAAAAGGAGGCACAGAAGTTCATTGGAGTTGTGGGATTCTGGAGATAGTTCATTCCACATCTTGGACTGATTCTGAGGCCTATATACAATGTTACCAGAAAAAAGACTGAGTTCTCATGGGGTTCAGAGCAGCGGACTGCATTCCTGGCTGCTAAAGAAGCTATTTTGCAGCATCAGGGATTGGGACCCGTGAGACAAGGAGTACCATTTCAGCTGGATGTAGTGGAGCAGAATGATACCATATCTTGGAGTCTGTGGCAGCCAAATGAAAAGAAAGGACTGAGAGCAATACCTATTGGATTTTGGTCCAAACAACTGACAGGGGCAGAGACGAGATACACGCCCCTAGAGAAGTACCTGTTTGGGGCCTACACAGCACTTCAACATGTAGAGACCATTACAGGAAAGGACACAGTTGCCATCCATACTGCATTGCCAATAGCAGGATGGGTGAGAGATAATGGACTGACCACTAGGGCAGCTGTAGCCCAGAACCAGACACTAATGAAATGGAAGTGGTACCTTCAAGAAAGAGGGGGTATTGCAGCTGGGGATGTTAGAGACATTTCAAAACAGTTGGCAGGGCTTGTTACTTTTACCAGCACCCGGCCAGAAGAAGAAATTCCTGTGCTGCAGTCATCCCCCATTCAAGAGGCTCCACCCTTTGAGTCTCTGTCAGAAGACATGAAGGAGTCAGCGTGGTTCACTGATGGTTCAGCCATAATCGCCTCGTCTGGGCGTAAATGGACAGCAGCAGCCTACAATCCAAGTACAGACACAGTCCTGCAGGAGTCCGGAATCGGAGGGTCCAGTCAGTATTCAGAGTTGAAAGCTGTAGTGATGACTCTTCAGGAGGATCCTTCTTCCCATGTCACTATCTACACTGACAGCTGGGCGGTTTTTAAAGGACGGACAACTTGGATGCCCACGTGGAAGTCCAATGAATGGATGATTCATGGAAAGGTGGTGTGGGGAGGCAAGGAAGTCTGGGACTACATCTGGAAGGAAGCTCACTCCCGCACCATAAAAGTGGGGCATGTTGATGCACATGTGCCCCTAGTACCAGACTTTGAGAACTATAACAGAGTTGCAGATGAAATCGCAAAAGTGAAGGCGGTTGTGCCAATTGATCCTGTTTTGATGAACTTGGCCAACTGGGCCCACAAGCAATCTGGACATTTGGGGCAGAAAGCAACATATGAATGGACACAGCAGAGAGGATTGCCTATATCCATGGACATGATAAAGACTGTAATAGGGAACTGTACAGTGTGTGGAGAAGTGCGACAATGGCCATTGCAAAAGTACTCCACTGGGTCGATTAAGAGGGGTGAGAGGCCTGCAGAGATCTGGCAGATTGACTTCATCGGTCCCCTGCCCCGGGGAAACAATGGACTGAGATATTGTTGCACTGCAGTGGACACCTATTCAGGACTTATGCTTGTTCATCCTTGCAAACGTGCAGATCAAGCCGCAACGCTTCAACTGCTTCAGAAACTTGTCGTTGCTTATGGTTGTCCCAAACAAGTCCAAAGTGATAATGGCTCACACTTCACCGGACAAACAGTACAGCAGTGGGCCAAATATTCTGGAGTGTACTGGTTGTGCCACATCCCATACCATCCACAGGCAGCTGGTTTGATTGAAAGATACAACGGGCTATTGAAGGACCAGATACGCAAAATTACACCCACACATACACTAAGGGGGTGGGATCGGGTCCTCACACAGGCAGTCATGTTGTTAAATTCTAGGCCAATAGCCAAAAGCACACCATATGAGAGGATGGTAGGGGCTGAGGCACAGATTCCACAGCTGGAGTGCAGAGTTCAGTATTTATGTAAGGTTCCTGAAAGAACAGGGTTTAACAGATACCATGTTACTGCTTCCCATGACATAGAAACCAAGAGTGACGTATCTGAAGCTGAAGCCTATCTAGGAATGAGAGGGAATCTGGCAGGAAGGTTTGAGGTTATATTTGCATTGGCAGATGAGCTTCAAGACAGTGGCTGGGACTCTGACTGGTTAGTGGATACTTCTCAGCAAGAGTGGAAAGTGAGGCTACATAACATCAAACCTTCCAAAATAAACAGCAGTGATTTTCTGGGAAATATCAGTATATTTCCTCTCCTCCCTATTGATGTTCTTTGGGAGGGTCAGAGGTGCATACAGGCAGGTGGCAAAGTATTGGTCAGATATCCAGGCAAGAAGCCATTTAGAGGAGAGATAGTAGCTGAAGGGCCAGGATCTTCTGTTTATGTATTGTTAGAAGGAACAGATAATCCGCTTTGTTTTCCACTCCACAGGTTGTCTCCGATTTGATCCATAGGAAGACCAGAGAAAAGTGGTTACATGATGGAAAGAATGACGGAAGATCGCAAGAGCTGTGGAGAACAAGGCCCTTTGATGTATTCCAAGCCTGGACTTGTTTCTAAAGAACTTTAGAATGGACTTTCTAATGAACTTTTATCCAAAGACTGAAACACCTTCCCAGTGACAGAAATATGGGAGGGGTTGCATTTAAGGAAAATTCATGTGTATATTGAGTTTTTAGTAATGAAGAGATTTTCTGTGTGTGGTCTGAGAGAAAAAAAAAATCATAGGGCGGAATGTATTGCGTTTGTTAAAAATATGATTTTTTATTATATTAATCAGACATAGGATACATGGGACAATTTTACAATAGTCAGATTACCTGTCAGCATTTGGTTTAAGTAGATCTCTCAAACAAATGACAATGGGATTAGATACCATTGTTGTATTTTAGTACATCACCTGTTTGAGATTTCTTTCAGCTCTCAAACTGAAAAGAATTACAGGTTTCGTTTTGAGTAGACAATAGGTTAGATACCATTGTTGTATCCAATATGCTAATGTCTCTATAGCCACAGTAAACATTACCTGTTTGAGATTTCTTTCAGCTCTCAAACTGAAAGAAATCACAGTTTAGATTACAGGTTCGTTTTTTGAGTAGACAATAGGTAGATAGCATTGTTGTATTCAATGCTATTGTTGAAATACATCTATGTTTTCTGTTTTGGTAACAATGGTAAACAGCCTGACACACACATAAAAGCAGTAAGCTCACACACACACAGAACACACACCATGTTGCTGTAAGATCATGAAGAAGAACAGGACCTGATCTCCAAGAAGAATCATTGCCAATGGAGATCATGAACAAAGCGTAATCCAAGTTAAGTAACCTTTAAATGTATTTGTAGTTATAGACCATAGGCTGTTCTATTTTCTAGGCATTGTGCTTGTTATAGATATATGTCAGTCTTGTATTTTAGTCCCAATATTGTAATAGTTTTGTATGTACAGCATCTTGTATAGTAAAAGCGCATTTACACACTGCAGAAACAAGTCTCAACTTCCTTGTTATACCACAGAGTAACCTTGCTAGATAAACGCAAAGCGAAACAGCATGTTTCACGGGCTTCCCTGAACTAGTCAGAAAGCCTCTTGCTTTCCAGATAGGACCAAAATCATGGGCTATCCCAAAAGCATACCTAGAATCCGTGTAGATATTGATCCCTTGACCCTCTTGGGTCTCACAGGCTCTTGCCAGTGCCCACAGCTCAGCTTCCTGTGCAGACATGTTGGAACTCAATGAACCCTTTTCCACAATTTCACTGACTGTAGTCACTGCATAACCTGTGTGTGGCTTACCATCTGGGGTGTAATACCTGGAACCATCGACAAAAAGGTTTTTAGCGTTTGGGATGGGGGTCTCCTTCACCGGGCTGATGGTTG
The DNA here is from genome assembly GCA_029206835.1 of Rana muscosa. Classification (NCBI taxonomy): domain Eukaryota; kingdom Metazoa; phylum Chordata; class Amphibia; order Anura; family Ranidae; genus Rana; species Rana muscosa. The sequence continues at coordinate 443,220,079 of CM055120.1, read as the reverse complement.
TTGACTCGAGTTCCATCAGAGAAACACAGTCGTGGTGATCATCAGCATGTTGTCCTTCTAAATTAACAAGTTGGTTAGAGGTAGAGAGGTTGGTATTGTTAGTCTGGAAGGTTTGAGTATCATTTTTAACACCATTATCTCCCCCCTTCTCTTCCTCCTCAGTAGGAAGAAGAGAGGCTGGGTTTAAAATGGTGCATCGTCTTAAAGTCAGGTTAGTAGGGGTTAGGAGAGCCACTTCGTACTTAGTCAATCTGGCAGCAGAGAGGTGTTTTGTCTGAACTTGATTTAGGATTTCCTGCACTGAATGGGGAGTATAGAGGGTCAGTGGGGAGTCCAAGACTATGTCACCTACCTTCTGTAACAATACAGTGCAGGCGGCTACGGCTCGTACACAACCTGGTGAACCTCGAATGACTGGATCTAGGGCAGTTGATAGATACATGATGGGTCGGTACCTGGACCCATGTAGTTGGGTCAGTACTCCAGTGGCGTGGCCTTTGCTTTCATAGCAGAAAAGGTAGAAGGGGAGGTCATAGTTGGGCAAACCTAAAGCAGGTGCTTTGGAGAGTTCTTGGATCAAGTCCTGTAGGTTTGACCAGTTATCATCAGTCAGTTGAAAGGGAGTTTGGGATAGGATTTCGTAAAGGGGTCCTAAAGTCGAAGAGATGTTAGGGACCCAGTCTCTACAGTAGTTGATAAGACCTAAAATGGCTCTCGTTTGTCGTGCGTTTCGGGGTTTCGGGAAGTCTTTCAGTGTCTGAATTCTCTGGGTTGTCAGGTGTCGAGTACCCTGAGATATACAATGTCCTAAAAAGGTGACCTTCTCCCTACAAAACTGCAATTTCTCCTTGCTAGCTTTATTCCCCGTGGACGCCAGATGGTTAAGCAATGAGACAGTATGCTGATAACAGACATCCCTTGCAGGGCAACAAAGCAGCAAGTCATCAACATACTGGATCAGCACCACCTCTGGATTCGTTGGGGTCCATTGATCCAACACTATTTTAAGTTTGCAACTGTACTCCGAGGGACTAGTCACAGACCCCTGAACGAGACGTGTCCAAGTCAGTTGTCGACCCTGGAATGAAAAAGCAAAAAAGGTACTGGCACTGGGGGTCCAGTGGTACAGAAAAAAATGCATTAGTCAGATCAATAACACTGAAGAAAATTGCGTTAGGTGGTATAGAGGCCAACAAGGTGTGTGGGTTGGGTACCAAAGGGGCATCGCTGATAATGATTTTATTGATAGCCCTTAAATCATGTACTAAACGGAAAGTTGTTTCCTGACCCTTGACAGACTTTTTAGCCACTGGAAACAAAGGGGTGTTACAGGGGGATTTGGTTGGCGTAAGAACTTTTATCAGCAGGTACCGGTCTATTTGTATTTTAAGGCTATCCATCTGAGCCACACTCAAAGGGTATTGTGGTAATTGGGGCAAAATACTCCCTGGTCTGATGTTTACTGTGGTTGGCGGGACCGGCAGAAGACCCACATCATACTTATCAAACGCCCAAAGTTTGGGATCCACTTCTGCTAGCACATCCAACCCCAGAAAACAACCAGGTTCTATCATATACGGTAGAGCCACCATTGCACATAGGCGCTCATCCGTCAATGCACTGCTAACCACAACACCTGTTGGAGTGTACTCAATGACCGCTTGTATCTCAGATAAAATATCAGCTCCCAATAGGTTGATGGGAACATCATCCGATACCAGTACCGACTTAATGGCTTCTGTGTGTTGGCCCAACCTACAATGGAGTGGTTTGGTGGTATGTAGAGACACTGTCTGACCTGTTAGACCCACAGTGGGTATAGTCTCCCCAGAAAGGGGAACCTTGCCTCTGAGATCTTTGGATCTCAGAACAGTTCGTACGGCACCGGTGTCAATGAGGCAAGGGAGGGGATATTTTAATTCCTCGATAAACAGGTTGATATGTCCTGACACCGCTTTGCCAACGTCCTATGAAGAATCATAGTCGTGGCTGGCCATCGCTACAACTGAAGTTGTTGGATCACGTGAGCCTGGTACCGGATCGTCTGGGATGAACTGCCACTTACCCTTGGGTCTGTTAGGGCAGTCGCGCCTTAGATGTCCTTCCTTTCCACAGATGTAACAAGTTCGGGCTTTCCAGCGTTGTGTCTTTTTCCCACCATCCTGGCCCGTTTGTCCTGCAGAAGGGGCTTGAGACACAAGGATTTTGGATGCTTTGTCCTGTTTCTTCCTATCCATCTCTCTCTCTATAGCGGAGAGATTGGATAGAATGGCAGGTATTGTCATTTCATTAAATTCGGGTCTGGCTAATAATAGCCGGTCTCGAATTTTCATATGGATGCCTTCTAAAAATTTGGCTCTTAGCAAAAGGTGAATGGCGGATAACTTACCTCCGTCGGTTGGCACTTCCGGACCAACCTCCAGATCTGCATCCAATGCAGCTTGTTTCAGGCGACGCCAGAAACAAGCACATTCCTCGCCTGGGTTTTGACTGAGTTTCATCACATCTGTGGTAGAAGATGCACCATACAACTCTGGAAGTTTGGCTAGCAGGGCCACACAGAATTGCTTACCTCCAGAAGTGGCTTGTTCGTGGGTGACAATGCCGCAACGGGAGATTATAACCCCTGCCAGTTCTTCTCCTACTTTCGCCCTCAGAACCTGGGCACAATCTGTTCCGCTCATGCCGTAGCTAAATTGATTTTGACAAAACATTCTCGCGAACCCTCGTGGATTTGTTCTATAGTCAGGCAGTTCGGCCAGTATGGTCCTGATTTCTGAGGAAGCAAAAGGGACATGCCATACCACCCTTTCCCCCAAAGTCCTTTCACCGTTGGTATTTGGAACACCCTCATATTGTTGCACCCGGACTGGGTAAGTACCAGGTTCAGTGACATAAGTGGGGCTAGGTGTGTACTTTGGAGGTTGTGGCTTCATTGGTTGGCTAATGTGTGCTACCTTGCCCACAACGTTCCCTGTCTGGAAGCCAACCAATGAAGGGTAGATGGTAGGTATGACTGAGTCAAAAGCTCTCAGCGCAGTTATGCAATCCCCACGGTTCCTTAGCCTGGTCTCAATTCCCTTAGACTCACATAGCATCTGTAGATCACCAGTTGAAAATGATTCATAATCAGCCGCAATCGGCGGAGAAAATGCCCCAGATATGGGGAAAGGCGACTGATGGAGAGGGTTAGCTTGAGGTTTAGCGTCAGGTGACATGGTTAGATGGAGACGTGGGAGAGAGAGAGATGTTAGTTGGAGAGTGCAGAGTAGGGTTGGTTAGATTGGTGATGGCAGAAGCATCAGAGGAAACTACAACAGATCTAGTGTTGGTGGATCCAGCCTGCCTCAGCAGAGTTAGCCCAGAAAGAGCCTCTTCCGCTTCCAGCATTGGATCACCAGTCACTGCTATCCCCTCAGGCCAGGTGTACATAATGCGGTTCTTCCGGACTGAAACTGCCTTCTGTATACCCTGCCTGCTTACCATAATAGACTTCTGAAGCCACAGCTCAGCTACGTCTAAGGTTTTTGCTGCCCAGAGCCTGGGTTTAAACTCAGTTATTAATTTCTCCCACCTCCAGGCATCAAATGTCCCCTCTAGAGGAATAGCCCAAGTAGTATCCTTGGACCAACTATGCCATTCCTTTAGAGGTTTCATGACCTTTGCCCCAAAGCTAGATTTCATGTACTGTGCAGCCGTCTGACTCTGGGAAGCCTCACATTCCTTCCCTTGCATGGACTTCAAATTGCCCATGGCGATTCGAATCGGCTTATAGTCTTATTCCTGCGTCCAGGAAAAACCCCTGCACCTATTTAGGAGAGCACCGTCAGGTGCCTTCTTCTACGGTGGATTGACGAACTGCAACCACTATATCTGGTCCAGTCCCCCAACTAGAAAACCTAACCGAGGTGTTATTAACTCTATGGCTTGTTGCCCCAACACTTTTGGCACAGAACTACAGAGTACTACTCTTTTACACCGCAATACTCGTAATAACTATGCCCAATGATTAGTCAACAACCACAGACCACCCCCTGAATTATGTCTCTACCCCTTACAGTGTATGCATACATACCTCTGTACGACTGTACACTGCGTCGTCAGATTAAACTGCACAGCACACTTCCGTTTATTTTCGCTACAGAGCAATGTGGCTTCTCTAAATAATCACAAAAATAAAATAAAAAAATTAAATGGGGATAGCTTTCTGTTGTCTATTTCAGCAGTTGTACGATGTCTCAGTAGTTACACGATCAAACTAATAAACTAACCGTCTGAGCGTGAACAAAAAATTGACTACTTGCTGCGCAAAAGTAACTCAATTAACAATAAAAGTGAATATAAAGCGAGTTTTAAAACCAAAGCCTTTCTTTCCTACCGCAAGCTATACAATAAAAGAAGCATCTCTAAAACCAAAAACAATGGGGGAGTGGCATGAATTGCCTTCTGAGAAACTCAAAGAAAATGCCCAAACAATTAAAAATTAAAAAAAAAAATTAAAACACACACCCCGTTAAGAGAACAAAAACTCAGTTAAAGTTAGTTTTACTATCTATTGAAATTCAGTGTAAAGCAAAGTCTTCACTTTAAACTGAAATTAAAACCAAAAGAAACCACAATCGTTTTACAAAAAATATGCAAAAAATAACTAAACCTGAAGATTGGATTCATACAAAGAAAAACAAAAAATGGTGACTCAGACCACATGGCTGAACAAACACAAAGGAAAACAAAATGGTGTCTTCAAAACAAGATGGTGTCCTCAGGCCACATGGCTGAACACACACAAAGGAAAACAAAATGGTGTCTTCAAAACAAGATGTCCTCAGGCCACATGGCTGAACACACACAAAGGAAGATAAAATGGTGTCTTCAAAACAAGACCAAACCGTGCCTCTTACAAACAAAAATCACTGTTTTAACACAAAACAGACTGTGCTACTTAAATTATACTAAACGTTAGACGAACTATAATAGCTACACACTTTACAAAAGTTATTTCACACGGTGACCAGCACTATGAAATAACTCAGCCACACAATGTTTTGTCATTCAATCTCTGCCGCACATTTAAAACATCAACTAGCACACTCCATGCATACCGTCACGTTGTACTACAGGAAATGGTTTTACATTTAACATAAACCCCATACAAGGACCCTCTAGGCTGTATTGACTATGGGGTCTACACAGAGGACAGTAATATAGACTTCTAACCCAAGCCAATACAGCTATCCCTCCCAGTACAAATATAAATCCCTGTCCTTGTACACAAAGAGTGAAACCGCAAAAATTTGTTCTTTTGCTAAGCGGAGTTACCTGCAACAGCGAGCAGAGAGACCAGATTCCGGTTCTAGAACAACAAAAATTTCAAAAGTTGAAATGGAGTCTGTCTTACCAAATTTTGCCGGCCTTTTCCTGTCCCAGAACCGCGGACCCAATCTCTCCTCTCGGATCGCTGTGCTGGAACTACGTTGGCTCCAAGCTGGCTCGCCGAAATGTCGTGGAAGAATTCCCTTGGGCTTTGTACGCAAATCCACACCGCGCCTAAATGTGGACTTCCAGCGTCTAAATGCACACAAAGCACAAAACAATTCCTTTGTGCTTAAAAGCACGTTTGTATCAAGCTCTTTGGTACAAGGAATTTGAAGTACTTCAATGGCACCAGGTAGAATCAGAAACGATGCTGCTTCAAGCTGGAGTCTCAAGCGTCTGGGCAGAGCTCAGCCACCCGGATTCTTTTATTCATTGGAAACAAAACAGGAAGTGATGGCCCCAACAGCCAATCACTTCCCTTAATACAAAATGACATCACAGGAAATGACAAACAGTAAAGGGGAGGGCACTCACAGGAGGGAAAGGGGAGGAAGTGCACACCCCCCATCTTAATCAGCATGGAGCCCACACAATACTGTTCAAAGTAAACAGTATCTAGTGAGATCATTCTACTTGTTCTTATAGTTTTGGGACAATCTGCGGGGACATTGCTACTGCTGTTGTCAATATACGGTACAAGTACACCGACAAGGCAGATATCAATGTCCTCTTATAAATACAGATATGTATCCATAAAGCGGATAACGAAGTCCGCAAGAGAGAATTAATAGGTTTCTCTCATTATGCGGACTTCGCTTCTCTAAAGTGTATAGCCATTGGAAAGCATGCAGTCCAGCACATTGCGCTTGATATCTACAAACCAACAAACGCCCACACACGCAGAGAACACGTTTCAATCCCATAAGAAGGTTTTCATACTGACCGTTTTTACCGCTGGTCTCGATTCAACCCAAGTGCGCTCTGCTAGAGCGCTCCTCGATTAAACATCAGACACAGGGAGACAGATGACAATCTATAAAACGCACATCCTAGAATAAAATGTCCACATAAATCTTATATAATAAAATTTCCACAACACACTGCAGGAAGCAAGACATGTCTTGCTCAATCTATCGCCATAACCCCTTAGAGAACTTAAAAAGTATGTTTTTACTATCTCATCTAGTATAGAGATGGCCCTGCGGTTCGCGGCGAACTTTGCGCGTTCGCTATTCACCAAACCAGCGGACATATGGCGCTGTTCGCGGCTGCCATATTCTTTTACATTGTGGAGAACTTTGACCCATGACACATCCATCATGTGGTACAGGACAGCCAATTGAGACATTTCAGCAGATGGACATACCCCCTACCTTATAAATAGATCTGATCTGGCTGCCATTTTACATTCTGTCTTTTGTCAGCGTAGGGAGAGGTTGCTGTGTGAAGCAGGGAACAGACTGTAATCCTAGCTACTGTATTAGGTCCACAAAAGTCCTTTTAAGGACTGGTATAGGTGTACTATTGTTTGGTGTGCAGTATATAGGGGTGTAATACACTTATAATATACTTTCAAATATAGAAAGCATATTATAGTTCATTTCAATTGTGCAACATTGGGACTGCAGTGCTGAGAGGTTCTGCAGCTGTCTTTAGTCAGTGTAGGGAGGTTGCTGTGTGTGTACTAGTAGGAACAGACTCTACTAATCACTAGCTATTAGGTCCACAAAGGTGCTTTTAAGGACTGGTATAGGTGTACTATTGTTTGGTGTGCAGTATATAGGGGTGTAATACACTTATAATATACTTTCAAATATAGAAAGCATATTATAGTTCATTTCAATTGTGCAGCATTGGGACTGCAGTGCTGAGCGGTTCTGCAGCTGTCTTTAGTCAGTGTAGGGAGGTTGCTGTATGTGTACTAGCAGGGACAGACTCTACTAATCACTAGCTATTAGGTCCACAAAAGTAGGGATGAGCTTCGTGTTCGAGTCGAACATACGTTCGACTCGAACATCGGCTGTTCGATCGTTCGACGAAGATCGAACGATTTGGGCCGTTCGCGCCAAATTCGAGTGACGCGAACGGCCCACAATGCACTACGCCATCGCAGTGTCATCCAGGCGCTGTGATTGGCCAAGCATGCACTGTGACCCCGCATGCTTGGCCAATCACAGCGCCGGCAGCGAGGAGAGCAATGATTGGCCACAGGCAGGATGCCTGTGGCCAATTATTGCTGAGGGTGTTTAGTACACGCCCCACACTATAAAAGGCCGCCAGCACGGCGGCCTAGTGTAGTGTGTTCCGGAGCAGGGAAAGACAAGCATAGGCAGGGACAGTGACATTTATTTCTTTCTTGCTTAACCTGGATTCCTTTAGTTTAGGGAAAGAGAAGGATAGGTAGGGAGAGTGTCAGTGTGTTTTACTGTGCGAGTCCTTGTTTCTAGGGACAAAGAAGGAAAGTGAGGGGATTTCTCCTTGTGCTATAGTGTGCTTTAAAAAAACATTTTTTCTAGGGACAGAAAACTGTAGGTAGGGAGAGTGTCAGTTTCTTTCACTGTGCCAGTCCTTGTTTCTAGGGACAAAGAAGGAAAGTGAGGGGATTTCTCCTTGTGCTATAGTGTGCTTTAAAAAAACATTTTTTCTAGGGACAGAAAACTGTAGGTAGGGAGAGTGTCAGTTTCTTTCACTGTGCCAGTCCTTGTTTCTAGGGACAAAGAAGGAAAGTGAGGGGAATTCTCCTTGTGCTATAGTGTGCTTTAAAAAAACATTTTTTCTAGGGACAGAAAACTGTAGGTAGGGAGAGTGTCAGTTTCTTTCACTGTGCCAGTCCTTGTTTCTAGGGACAAAGAAGGAAAGTGAGGGGATTTCTCCTTGTGCTATAGTGTGCTTTAAAAAAACATTTTTTCTAGGGACAGAAAACTGTAGGTAGGGAGAGTGTCAGTTTCTTTCACTGTGCCAGTCCTTGTTTCTAGGGACAAAGAAGGAAAGTGAGGGGAATTCTCCTTGTGCTATAGTGTGCTTTAAAAAAACATTTTTTCTAGCGACAGAAAACTGTAGGTAGGGAGAGTGTCAGTTTCTTTCACTGTGCCAGTCCTTGTTTCTAGGGACAAAGAAGGAAAGTGAGGGGATTTCTCCTTGTGCTATAGTGTGCTTTAAAAAAACATTTTTTCTAGGGACAGAAAACTGTAGGTAGGGAGAGTGTCAGTTTCTTTCACTGTGCCAGTCCTTGTTTCTAGGGAAAAAGAAGGAAAGTGAGGGGATTTCTCCTTGTGCTATAGTGTGCTTTAAAAAAACATTTTTTCTAGGGACAGAAAACTGTAGGTAGGGAGAGTGTCAGTTTCTTTCACTGTGCCAGTCCTTGTTTCTAGGGACAAAGAAGGAAAGTGAGGGGAATTCTCCTTGTGCTATAGTGTGCTTTAAAAAAACATTTTTTCTAGGGACAGAAAACTGTAGGTAGGGAGAGTGTCAGTTTCTTTCACTGTGCCAGTCCTTGTTTCTAGGGACAAAGAAGGAAAGTGAGGGGATTTCTCCTTGTGCTATAGTGTGCCAAAGCATTCCTCATCAACCATCTTTGAAATCCTTGTTTTTTGGACAGTCAGGGAAATTGTCGTTGTGCTATTCTGTGCAAAAGCAATAATCCTCAACCATATTTAGAAATCCTTAAGTAAAGGGACAGAGAAGGACACCTGAAGGTAGCCCTTATTGCTTTTTTCCCATCTCCCTGCAGGCCATCTATTAGAATGTCTGGAAGGCAAACAAGGAGAGGCAGACAGTCAGGAGGCAATAAAAGAGGGCAAGCAGGCTCTGTGTCTGGGGGCAACAGTGCTGGTCGTGGACGCGGTGCATTGTCATCAGCACATGGCCATGGGACACGCTTGTCCTTCTTTTCGGCAGCTGGACATGTTGAGCCACATCATGCCGAAGACTTGGTAGAGTGGATGACCAAGCCCTCCTCCTCCTCCTCATCCTCTCTCACCCAGTCTCAGGGTACTGGCAAAGCAGCTGCCAAAGCGTCCTCTTCCCTGGTATCAATGTCAGACTCATCATCAGTCACTCCTTCCCTAGACCCACCATGTCCTCCTCCTGAGGAGTCCCCCGAACTGTTTGAGCACAGTGTTGGGTACATGCTCCAGGAGGATGCCCAGCGTTTCGAAGGGTCTGATGATGAAACCCAGCTACAGGAAGGCAGTAGCGTGAGAGCAGACAGAGGGGATGCTCAAGAAGGACACCAATCTGGCAGTCATGTTCCAGCAGCTGCAGCATACTGCCAGATTGGCTCCAGTGATGAGGAGGGAGGGGATGATGAGGTCACTGACTCCACGTGGGTGCCTAATAGGAGAGAGGAGGAGGAGGAGGATGAGGAGGAGGCACATCTCCAACGAGGCAGGATGCCCTTTGGTGGCCAGCGTAAGGGCAGTACACCGACGGAATCACACCGCAGAGCTCCGCCTGTGCAGGGCGCTGCCTCTGCCCGTCATTCAAAAAGTTCCTTGGTGTGGGCCTTTTTTGAGGCTAGTGCATCAGATCGCACAGCTGCTGTTTGCAACATATGTCTCAAGCGTATATCGCGTGGCCAAAACATCAGCCGCTTGGGTACCACATGCCTGACCAGACATATGTTGACCTGCCATGCAGCTCGTTGGCAAGCCTACCTCAAAGACCCACACCAAAGAACAAAGCGGACCTCTCCTTGCACCGCATCAGCTGGGATCTCCAACCCCACTATAACTTCAGTCCTCTCTGAAACATGCACTGAGAGGAATGAAGGTGTAGAATTAGGTGTGTCACAGCCAAGTACTTGCGGCCACTCTGCTAGCAGTACACCGACGTCCGATTCTAGCAGGCAAATTTCCCTGCCTCAGCTGCTGGACCGTCGAAAGAAGTTCACTCCCAGCCATCCACATGCCCAGCGGTTGAATGCTAGCTTGGCTAAATTGCTAGCGCTTCAACTGCTGCCTTTTCAGTTGGTAGACTCGGCCCCCTTCCGTGAGTTTGTGCAATGTGCGGTTCCTCAGTGGCAGGTTCCCAAACGCCACTTTTTCTCACGGAAGGCTATTCCGGCTCTCTACCGGCATGTGGAAGGCAATGTCTTGGCCTCGCTGGACAGGGCGGTCAGCGGTAAGGTGCATATTACCGCTGACTCATGGTCCAGCAGGCATGGACAGGGACGTTACCTTTCTTTCACGGCCCATTGGGTCACTCTTTTGGCAGCTGGGAAGGATGCAGGACAAGGTGCAGTAGTGTTGGAGGTTGTTCCACCGCCACGCCTCCAAAATGCTACTATTGGTTGTGACACACCTCTCTCCTCCACCCCCTCCTCTTCTTCTTCCTCCATGGCCTCTTCCTGTGGTTTGTCCTATGAACCAGCGGTGCTCCGTAGCCGTTCACGGGGCTACGCAAGTACGCAGGCAAAAAGATGCCATGCCGTGCTTGCGCTGGTGTGTTTGGGGGACAGAAGCCACACTGGGGCAGAGGTCCTGTCTGCTCTGCAGGGCCAGGCCGAGAGGTGGTTGACGCCACGCCAGCTTAAGCCAGGAATGGTGGTTTGCGACAATGGCACCAACCTCCTCTCCGCCCTCCGACAGGGACAACTGACCCATGTGCCCTGTGTGGCTCACGTCCTTAACCTGGTGGTGCAGCGGTTCTTGGGCAGGTACCCGGGCTTACAGGATGTCCTGAGGCAGGCCAGGAAAGTCTGTGTGCATTTCCGCAGATCTTATAATGCCAGTGCTCGCCTGGCTGAGCTGCAAAAGGAGTTGAACCTGCCCAAGAACCGCCTTATATGTGACATGCCCACCAGGTGGAACTCAACGTTGGCCATGCTGCAGCGGCTGCACACGCAGCAGAGGGCCATCAATGAGTACCTGTGCGACTACGGCACCAGGACAGGGTCAGGGGAGCTTGGTTTTTTTTCTCCACGCCAGTGGGGCATGATCAGGGATGCATGCACTGTCCTGGCACCATTTGAGGAGGCCACGAGGATGGTGAGCAGTGACAGTGCATGCATCAGTGACACTGTACCTCTTGTCCACCTGTTGGAGCACACGCTGCGTGGAATAATGGACAGGGCACTTGAGGCAGAACAGAGGCAGGAAGAGGAGGACTTCCTTGCCTCTCAAGGCCCCCTTTACCCAGACAGTGTTCCTTCTGTCCCACCCATCGCACAGGAAGAGGAAGAGGAGGAGGAGGAGGAGGAGGAGGAGGAGGATTGTGTCAGCATGGAGGTGGAGGCTGGCACTCAGCATCATCAGCAGCAGTCTTTTAGGGATGATTTACAGTCCCAAGAAACCAGTGGACTTGTACGTGGCTGGGAGGAGGTGGCTGCGGATCATGTCGTCCTTAGTGACCCAGAGGACTCCGGAGCGAATGCCTCAGCAAACCTACGCTGCATGGCCTCCCTGATCCTGCAAAGTCTGCGGAAGGATCCTCGTATTCTTCGGATCAAGGAGAGGGACCATTACTGGCTGGCCACTCTCCTTGATCCACGGTACAAGGGTAAGGTTGCGGACCTTATGTTACCTTCGCAGAGGGAGCAGAGGATGAGACAACTCCGGGAGGCCTTGCAGAAAGGTCTGTGCAACGCGTTCCCAGAGACTGGGAGGTTACAAACTCCTGGTCCTGGACAACGAGTTGCTGAGGCTTCGGCCAGTCAAAGAAGGAGCGGTGGGGAAGGTGGCCGTCTGACCGATGCGTTCAGACAATTCTTTAGTCCGCAGCCCCAAAGTATGATCGGTTCCAGCAACCATCGCCAGCGTCTGATAAACATGGTGCAGGAATATCTAGGGGCAAGGTCAGACTTGGACACCTTCCCCACCGAAAATCCTCTGGCTTACTGGGTCTTGAGGATGGATCACTGGCCAGAGCTTGCACAGTATGCAATTGAGCTACTGGCCTGTCCTGCATCCAGCGTTCTTTCGGAACGCACATTCAGTGCTGCTGGAGGATTTGTCACGGATCACAGGGTGCGCCTGTCCACCGACTCGGTTTATCGACTGACTTTCATCAAGATGAACCAGTCTTGGATCACCACCAGCTACCACACACCTGATGCTGATATAACAGACTAATTGATTTTAACATGTCACATCCCTTCAAGACTGATGCTGATGCTGAGTGCCTGTGCTGTTATGTTGACTGACTATCCTCCTCCTCCGAGTCCTCAATGATACGATTGATGATGATAGCTTGGAAGATCATTTTTGTTTATGGGTGCCGCCACCAGTGGCTAAGGCCCAATTTTTCAGCCCCTGTTTTACAGGGGCGTGTAATTACAATTTTTTTAGCAATAATTTGCCATAGGGCTCATTGCTGTGCTCCAAGTACAGTATCTGTGAGGGGTTGGAGTGTTGTGGCACCAGTGCCTAAGGCCCAATTTTTCAGCCCCTGTTTAACAGGGGCGTGTCATTACAATTTTTGAAGCAATACTTTGCAACAGGGCTCATTGCTGTGCTCCAAGTAACGTATCTGTGAGGGGTTGTAGTGTTGTGCCACCAGTGCCTAAGGCCCAATTTTTCAGCCCCTGTTCAACAGGGGCATGCAATTACAATTCTTGATCTAATAATTCACAGCAGGGCCCATTGCTGCACCCACCAAGAGTAACTCTGAGGGCTTACAGTGTTGTGGCAACGCCACCACCACCACCACCACCACGAAAGGCCCAATTTTTCAGCCCCTGTTCAAAAGGGGCATGTAATTACAATTCTTGATCTAATAATTCACAGCAGGGCCCATTCCTGCACCCACCAAGAGTAACTCTGAGGGCTTACAGTGTTGTGGCAACACCACCACCACCACCACCACCACGAAAGGCCCAATTTTTCAGCCCCTGTTCAACAGGGGCATGCAATTACAATTCTTGATCTAATAATTCACAGCAGGGCCCATTGCTGCACCCACCAAGAGTAACTGTCAGGGCTTACAGTGTTGTGGCACCAGCACCACCATCAAAGGCCCAATTTTTACTACCACTGTTCAACAATTATATGTAATTAAAATTCCTGATATAATAGTTGACAGCAGGGCGTTCCAGCACCAACCAAGAGTAACTGTGAGTGCTTACAGTGTTGTGCCAACACCAACAACTAAGGGGCCTATTTCTGCAGAGTATATACGGCAGGTCCCTACTTTCAAACATCCAACTTACAAACGACTCCTACTTGCAAACGCAAGAAGACAACAGGAAGTGAGAGGAAATCTACCACTAGGAAGGAAAATTCTCTCCTGTAAGAATAAATATGGGAGAAAGGTGTCTCCTCTGTACTGATGCTTTATCAGCAATCCTTGTTTCAAGAAAAACACCACATTTCAAAAACAGTTGTCATTGGGACGGAAAGTGAGGTGAAATGTTCTGAACAGGGGCACAGACAGCAAAACAAATGTTACAGGGGTGATAACCCTTACCTATGTTTTCCAAAAAGTTTAAAAATAGATTTTTGGGCTGGAGCTACACTTCAACAATGTACCTGTTCAAAATTACAAACAGATTCTACATAAGAACAAACCTACAGTCCCTGTCTTGTATGCACCGCCTGTATACGGCTGTTCAGAGTATATAGGGCCTTTTTTATTTTATGTGCGGGGTTCCCCTTAATATCCATACAAGACCCAAAGGGGCTTTTAATGGGCTGGGGTAGGGGGGGGGGGGGGTCATGGGGTAGCTATGCCATTTTTCTTAAAGATTTTCATCCATATTACCGGGACCAGACATTACATTAAAGCCGCAAGCAGTTTTAAATGGCTTTTTTTTCCTTTAGAAGTGTCATTTTGTGCAGGGACAGTTCTAAACACGGGAAACACGTGGCACTTCACAGGCATACTTTAGACACCCCCCAGGTACAATATTTAAAGGAATATTTGACTTTTTTTTTTTCACTTTATGCATCATTAAAATGACTGCTCCCGAAAAACGACCGTTTTTAAAACTTCTTTTTGCATTGATACATGTCCCCTGGTGCAGAACCCGGGTTCCCAAACCCTTTTTAGGACAATAACATGCATAATAGTTGTTATAATTAGCACTTTAGAATTCGAACGTTCGCATCCATTGTATTTAATAGGGTTCTAATGTTCGTACGAACTTTCGGTCCGTTCGCGGGTTCTGGTGCGAACCGAACCCGGGGGTGTTCGGCTCATCACTACACAAAAGTCCTTTTAAGGTCTGGTATAGGTGTACAGTATATAGGGGTGTAATACACTTATAATATACTTTCAAATATAGAAAGCATATTATAGTGCATTTCTACTGTGCAGCATTTCTACTGTGCAGCTTCTGAGCGGTTCTGCAGATCTTTTGTCAGTGTAGGGAGAAGTTGCTGCTGTGTGTCGCAGGCACAGACTAGCGACTAAAATCGCAAACCAATAAAGCTCCACAAAAGTTATTTTAAGGACTGGTATAGGTGTACTATTTGGTGTGCAGTATATAGGGGTGTAATACACGCATAAAATACTTTCAAATATAGAAAGCATAGTATAGTGCATTTCTACTGTGCAGCTGCTGAGCGGTTCTGCATCTCTTTTGTCAGTGTAGGGAGAGGTTGCATTGTGTCGCAGGGACAGACTCTCGACTAAAATCGCTAACTTATAAAGGTCCACAAAAGTCCTTTTAACGACTGGTATAGGTGTACTATTTGGTGTGAAGTATATAGGGGTGTAATACACGTATAAAATACTTTAAAATATAGAAAGCATATTATAGTGCATTTCTACTGTGCAACATTGTGACTGCTGAGCGGTTCTGCAGCGATACTACAAAGAGTGACAAACGCAATTATAAAAAAGTATTATAACTGGTGTGATAGACCAGTGGCCCCCCAAAACGACAGATTGAAGCGGGGTGTTATATACATTCTTCCACATATACTGCACTTCTCTAGAGACTTTTGTCACAGGGTCATTTAAAAAAATGACAGGCAGAGGAAGAGGCAGGCCCTTCCGCAGGGGTGGTAGGGGTAGGGAAGGAGTACCAGGCCGGAGCCAAAGTGGGAAGTTGCAGAAGGCGCGTTCGATTACGTCAAAGGACGCACCAGACTTGGTTGAGTGGCTCACTCAGCCTTCCTCTTCTGCACCCTCCTCATCCTCTCTATCTGCACCCTCTTCACTCTTTGCTGTGTGCACCCCCAAAGACACTACCACCAACACCACCACCAGGGCCGGTCCGAGACGGGGTGCACTGCACCGAGGCGCCTGAGGGGAGGGGGCGCCAAAGTTTCAGGAGCAGGAGTGTGTTTTTTCCAACGAGTCTGGCGCTGGTGTTTTGTCCTACAGGAGTCACAAGCGCATGTCAGCGAGGGCGCCGTGACCTCGTTCATTGCCCCATACTTTCGCCGCCCGCCGGCACGCCCGCAGCAGTGTCAACACATCCCCCGCCCGGCGCCCGCTGTACAAAGAGGGAAGAGGAGGCAAGTTAGGTCCGCCCCACCTCCTCCCCATGTCCCCCCTGTGCCGGCCCACAACCCCTTGTGCGGCCAATCTGTGCCTGGAAAGGGGTGTGGGCGGGAGATTTCAAAGCAGGCAGACGCCAGTGACACTAATCTGATGTCGCTGGACACCGTCTCCTCTCCGCTCTGCTCCAGCATCAGCATTCAGTGAGGCCTGGAAGACAAGGACTAGTGAGCAGTACAAGCTGCCAGGGAGCTGCTGGAAGAAGCAGCAGAGCACCTCCCTGATCAAGAAGGTACTTGGCATCATACACAGACCTATCTTCAGATGCAGACAGGGCTAGGGATCTCTCTGTAAGGCTAGGTTCACACTGCTGCGATGCGGGAACGCTGCAAATCCACTGCGGGTTCCCGCATCGCAGGTTTTCTGGCGGCAGTTCACACTGCTCTATGCAAACTGCTGGGAGTGTCAATTAAAAGTTAATGACACCCCCAAATCAGTTTGCATATCACAGTGCGATCTGCAAACTCGGACAGGAATCGGATTGCATGGGATCCGATTCTGCTGCGGACAAAAAAAAAGGCTCCTGTGCGAGTTTGATGCGAATTCAGCCATACCATTTGTATGGCTGAAATCGCACCGCACAGAGATCGCATGTGATGTGCACTGCAGTGTGGTATGAATCACATGCAAACTCTGAAATCGCAGCAGTGTGAACCTAGCCTCTCTCTCAGCCGTCCTCTCTCTCTCTCTCAGCCCCCGCCCCTCTCTCTCAGCCCCCGCCTCTCTCTCTCAGCCCCCATCTCTCTCTCTCAGCCCCCACCTCTGTCCACCCACCACCCTCTCTCTCAGATCCACCTTCTGACCACCACTACCCTTTCTCTCAGCCCCACATCTATCTCAGCCCAACCTCTATCACTCAGCCCCCCTCTCTGTCCACCATCCTCTTAGCCCCCCTCTCTGTCCACTACCCTCTCTCTGAGTCCCTCCCCCTCTCTGTCCACTACCCTCTCTCTCAGCTCCACTTCGCTCTCAGCCCCACTTCTCTCTCTCTCTCTCTCTCAGCTTCACCTCACTCTCAGCCTCACCCCTCTCTCTCTCTCTCAGCCTCACCCCTCTCTCTCTCAGCCTCACCTCTCTCTCTCTCAGCCTCACCCCCTCTCTCTCTCTCTCTCAGCCTCACCCCACCCCCCCTCTCTCTCTCTCAACCTCACCCCCCTCTCTCTCTCAGCCTCACCCCCCCCCTCTCTCTCTCTCTACCTCACCTCTCTCTCTTTCTCTCTGCCTCACCTCTCTCTCTTTCTCTCTGCCTCATCTCTCTCTCTTTCTCTCTGCCTCACCTCTCTCTCTCTCTGCCTCACCTCTCTCTCTCTCTCTCTTCCTCACCTCTCTCTCTGCCTCACCTCTCTCTCTGCCTCACCTCTCTCTCTGCCTCACCTCTTTCTCTCTCTCTCTCTCTGCCTCACCTCTCTCTCTCTCTGCCTCACCTCTCTCTCTCTGCCTCACACCTCTCTCTCTCTCTGCCTCACACCTCTCTCTCTCTGACTCACACCTCTCTCTCTCTGACTCACACCTCTCTCTCTCTCTGCCTCACACCTCTCTCTCTGCCTCACCTCTCTCTCTCTCTCTGCCTCACCTCTCTCTCTCTCTGCCTCACCTCTCTCTCTCTCTCAGCCTCATCTCTCTCTCTCTCAGCCTCATCTCTCTCTCCTCTCTCTCTCAGCCTCATCTCTCTCTCTCCTCTCTCTCTCAGCCTCATCTCTCTCTCTCAGCCTCATCTCTCTCTCTCAGCCTCATCTCTCTCTCTCTCTCTCAGCCTCATCTCTCTCTCTCCTCTCTCTCTCAGCCTCATCTCTCTCTCTCCTCTCTCTCTCTCAGCCTCATCTCTCTCTCTCAGCCTCATCTCTCTCTCTCTCTCTCAGCCTCATCTCTCTCTCAGCCTCATCGCTCTCTCTCTCTCTCTCAGCCTCATCTCTCTCTCTCCCTCTCCCTCTCTCTCTCAGCCTCATATCTCTCTCTCTCTCTCAGCCTCATCTCTCTCTCTCTCTCTTAGCCTCATCTCTCTCTCTCTCTATCAGCCTCACCCCTCTCTCTCTCAGCCTCATATCTCTCTCTCTCTGCCTCACCTCTCTCTCTCTCTCTCTCTCTCTCTCTCAGCCTCATCTCTCTCTCTCAGCCTCATCTCTCTCTCCTCTCTCATCTCTCTCTCTCTCCTCTCTCTCCTCTCTCATCTCTCTCTCCTCTCTCTCTCAGCCTCATCTCTCTCTCCTCTCTCTCTCAGCCTCATCTCTCTCTCCTCTCTCTCTCAGCCTCATCTCTCTCTCTCCTCTCTCTCTCTCAGCCTCATATCTCTCAGCCTCATCTCTCTCTCTCCTCATATCTCTCAGCCTCATCTCTCTCTCTCCTCTCTCTCTCAGCCTCATCTCTCTCTCTCCTCTCTCTCTCAGCCTCATCTCTCTCTCCTCTCTCTCTCAGCCTCATCTCTCTCTCAGCCTCATCTCTCTCTCTCAGCCTCATCTCTCTCTCAGCCTCATCTCTCTCTCAGCCTCATCTCTCTCTCAACCTTATCTCTCTCTCTCTCCCTCTCTCTCAGCCTCATCTCTCTCTCTCTCTCTCTCAGCCTCACCTCTCTCTCTCTCTCTCTTAGCCTCATCTCTCTCTCTCTATCAGCCTCACCCCTCTCTCTCAGCCTCAACTCTCTCTCTCAGCCTCATCTCTCTCTCTCTCTCTCTCTGCCTCACCTCTCTCTCAGCCTCATCTCTCTCTCCTCTCTCATCTCTCTCTCTCTCCTCTCTCTCTCAGCCTCATCTCTCTCTCTCCTCTCTCTCTCAGCCTCATCTCTCTCTCTCTCTCAGCCTCATCTCTCTCTCTCTCAGCCTCATCTCTCTCTCTCTCAGCCTCATCTCTCTCTCCTCTCTCTCTCAGCCTCATATCTCTCTCTCCTCTCTCTCTCTCAGCCTTATCTCTCTCTCTCTCTCAGCCTCATCTCTCTCTCAGCCTCATCTCTCTCTCTCAGCCTCATCTCTCTCTCTCCCTCTCCCTCTCCCTCTCCCTCTCTCTCAGCCTCATCTCTCTCTCTCTCTCAGCCTCACCTCTCTCTCTCTCAGCCTCATCTCTATCAGCCTCACCCCTCTCTCTCCTCTCTCTCTCTCAGCCTCATCTCTCTCTCTCCTCTCTCTCAGCCTCATCTCTCTCTCAGCCTCATCTCTCTCTCTCTCAGCCTCATCTCTCTCTCTCCTCTCTCTCAGCCTCATCTCTCTCTCAGCCTCATCTCTCTCTCTCTCTCTCTCAGCCTCATCTCTCTCTCCTCTCTCTCTCAGCCTAATCTCTCTCTCCTCTCTCTCTCAGCCTCATCTCTCTCTCTCTCTCAGCCTCATCTCTCTCAGCCTCATCTCTCTCTCTCTCTCTCAGCCTCATCTCTCTCTCAGCCTCATCTCTCTCAGCCTCATCTCTCTCAGCCTCATCTCTCTCTCTCTCTCAGCCTCATCTCTCTCTCTCCTCTCTCATCTCTCTCTCTCTCAGCCTCATCTCTCTCTCTCTCTCAGCCTCATCTCTCTCTCCTCTCTCTCTCAGCCTCATATCTCTCTCTCCTCTCTCTCTCAGCCTCATATCTCTCTCTCCTCTCTCTCTCAGCCTCATCTCTCTCTCTCAGCCTCATCTCTCTCTCAGCCTCATCTCTCTCTCTCCTCTCTCATCTCTCTCTCTCCTCTCTCATCTCTCTCTCCTCTCAGCCTCATCTCTCTCCTCTCTCTCTCAGCCTCATCTCTCTCTCCTCTCTCTCTCAGCCTCATCTCTCTCTCTCCTCTCTCTCTCAGCCTCATCTCTCTCTCCTCTCTCTCTCAGCCTCACCTCTCTCTCAGCCTCATCTCTCTCTCAGCCTCATCTCTCTCTCTCAGCCTCATCTCTCTCTCAACCTCATCTCTCTCTCCCTCTCTCTCAGCCTCATCTCTCTCTCTCTCTCAGCCTCATCTCTCTCTCTCTCTCTTAGCCTCATCTCTCTCTCTATCAGCCTCACCTCTCTCTCTCTCTCTCAGCCTCAACTCTCTCTCTCAGCCTCATCTCTCTCTCTCTGCCTCACCTCTCTCTCAGCCTCATCTCTCTCTCAGCCTCATCTCTCTCTCTCCTCTCTCATCTCTCTCTCTCCTCTCTCTCTCAGCCTCATCTCTCTCTCTCTCAGCCTCATCTCTCTCTCAGCCTCATCTCTCTCTCTCTCAGCCTCATCTCTCTCTCTCTCAGCCTCATCTCTCTCTCCTCTCTCTCTCAGCCTCATATCTCTCTCTCCTCTCTCTCTCAGCCTCATCTCTCTCTCTCAGCCTCATCTCTCTCTCAGCCTCATCTCTCTCTCTCTCTCTCTCTCTCTCAGCCTCATCTCTCTCTCAGCCTCATCTCTCTCTCTCTCAGCCTCATCTCTCTCTCTCTCTCCCCCTCTCCCTCTCTCTCTCTCTCAGCCTCATCTCTCTCTCTCTCAGCCTCATCTCTATCAGCCTCATCCCTCTCTCTCTCCCAGCCTCATCTCTCTCCTCTCTCTCTCAGCCTCATCTCTCTCTCTCCTCTCTCTCTCAGCCTCATCTCTCTCTCTCTCTCAGCCTCATCTCTCTCTCCTCTCTCTCTCAGCCTAATCTCTCTCTCTCCTCTCTCTCTCAGCCTCATCTCTCTCTCTCTCTCAGCCTCATCTCTCTCAGCCTCATCTCTCTCTCTCTCTCTCTCAGCCTCATCTCTCTCTCAGCCTCATCTCTCTCTCTCTCAGCCTCATCTCTCCCTCTCCCTCTCCCTCTCTCAGCCTCATCTCTCTCTCTCTCAGCCTCATCTCTCTCTCTCTCTCTCAGACTCATCTCTCTCTCTCAGACTCATCTCTCTTTCTCAGCCTCATCTCTCTCTCTCTCTCTCTATCAGCCTCACCCCCTCTCTCTCTCTCTCTCAGCCTCATCTCTCTCTCTCTCTCTATCAGCCTCACCCCTCTCTCTGTCTCAGCCTCACCAATCTCTCTCTCTCTCTCTCTCAGCCTCACCCCTCTCTCTCTCTCTCTCTCACTCAACCCCCTTCTCTGTCCACTTCCATCTCTGTCAGCCCCCCTCTCTCTCTAGTAGAGATGGAGTACCCTGCAGTGTGTAGATGGGTATCCAGGGGTGTAATCAGGGTAGTGGTATCTGGGGGTGTGTGTGATCAGAGTGGAGGGTATCTGGGGAGGTGTGATCATTGTGGGGGGTATATGGGGGTATAGTTGGGGTTAGGCCCCTTTCACACTGAGGAGTTTTTCAGGCGTTTTGCGCTAAAAATAGCGCCTAAAAAACGCCTGAAAAACTCCTGTCCCTGCAGTCTCAATGTGAAAGCCAGAGTGCTTTCACACTGAGGCGATGCGCTTGCAGGACAATAAAAAAATCTCCTGCAAGCAGCATCTTTGAGGCGGTGAAGGAGCGGTATACCGCTCCTTTACCGCTGCTGCCCATTGAAATCAATACCGCAGAGGCGCTTTGAGGTGGTTTTTAACCCCTTCTCGCCCGCTAGCAGGGGGGTTAAAACCGCACTGCTAGCAGCCGATTAGCGCCGCAAAAACGACTGTATAGCAGCGCTATACCGCCAGCGCATCCAGCGCTTCAGTGTGAAAGCGCCCTTAGGGAATCCGGGGAGGTGTGATCAAAGTGGGAGTATCTGGGGGGTGTGACCTGGGAGTTGCTTATGGGTTTTAGTTGGCCTCAGCTGCCTGTGACCAGTGAGGGGAAGCAAGAAATGCATAACCCCACCCCCTCATTACACACTGCTGTATAGTGGAAGTTCTATTTTCAGTGGTATGTGACGTCCTTCACATTGCACCCCATCACATTACAGGCGCAGTGTAAAGGAGGTACCAGCTCGATTTTAGACAGGGAGTAGCAAGAGGACAGTGCGTATGGGTTGGGGGGGGGCGTCAAAATGGATCTTTGCCTATGTAGTCACAAATACTTATCACTGGCCCTGAGTGCTCCTCTCCCTCCTTCTCACCGCATGAGCTTTGGTCTGAAATGCCCGGGCGGCGCTGTAACAAAGTTTTGCCTCCTAGACCGGCTCCTGCACACTGATGCAATGCTGTGAAATTGAATCAGTGTGATGTGTACCATAGGAGCCGCGAGTAGGTCTTTGTTACAGTGGCTGCCCGGGCGAATCAAATCCAAGCTCTGTGACAGCAAAATATTGCTCTTCTGTGTGATCCAGGGGCACTGGTAGACTGAAATTGGTGAGCACTTATAAGGCTGCAATTGTTGGGTACTGGTAGGCTGCATTTGGTGGGCACTGATGAGGCTGCATTTGGTGGGCACTGATGAGGCTGCATTTGATGGGCACTGATGAGGCTGCATTTGATGGGCACTGATGAGGCTGCATTTGATGGGCACTGGTAGGCTACATTTGGCGGGCACTAGTAGGCTGCATTTCGTGGGCACCGATAGGCTGCATTTGGTGGGCACTAATAAGGCTGCATTTGGTGGGCACTGGTAGGCTACAGTTGGTGAGCAATGGTAGGCTGCAATTGGTGAGCACTGATAAGCTGCATTTGATGGGCACTGGTGAGTCTGCATTGATCTCTTGTACCATGTCTGCAGTCTCTGACCATCTCCTGTACCATGTCTGCAGTCTCTGATCATCTCCTGTAGTATGTCTGCAGTCTCTGACCATCTTCTGTATTATGTCTGCAGTCTCTGATCATCTCCTGTAGTATGTCTGCAAACTCTGATCATCTCCTGTACTATGTCTGCAGTCTCTGACCATCTCCTGTACTATGTCTGTGGTCTCTGACCATCTCCTGTATTATGTCTGCAGTCTCTGACCATCTCCTGTATTATGTTTGCAGTCTCTGACCATCTTCTGTATTATGTCTGCAGTCTCTGACCATCTCCTGTATTATGTCTGGGGGCTCTTTCTAAACAGACTCTCTAACAGAGGCCCTCTCTGTGTCCATTAGAGAGACCCCCCCTCCAGGTCCGATTAGAGTACTCTGCTTCTCTTCCTGTATTTTGTTTATTGTTAAGAGATCGTGGGAGGATCCCAGGGTAACGATGACCATAGAAACATTTGTAAAAGGGGGACAAGTTAGTAAGGTGACCACGCCCTTGTAGGGGCGCCAGAAATATTTCTGCACCCAGGCGCATGTGACCCTAGGATCGGCCCTGACCACCACCACCATATACCCTCCGCTTGAGTCACAGGAATTATTTTCCGATCCATCACAAGACATTTCCGATGCGCAGGCATTCTTGACATTGGATCAGGAAGAGGAGGTAGCAACAACAGCCACTCAGCAGTCTGACGACAGTACCCAGATCAGCCCAAGGAGGTTGGTCCCCGCTGTTGCTGCCTACTCCGAAATCCCAGGACGCCGGCACATGGCTCCGCAGTGTGGGCAGTGTTAGTGGTGGGGAAGGTGACGTCGATGATGACGTGTCTATGGACGTCACATGGGTGCCCACAAGAGAGGACCAGGAGGGGAGTTCAGAGGGAGAGATGGACCAGCAGATAGGGAGGAGAGGCAGGTGGAACTTACATTGCACAGGAGGGACAAACCAGACTGCTAATGTATCAGGACTCAGAGCGAGCCATCAACCATGTACGGTCACCTCTGGTGCTCCCAGGACGCCGGCACATGGCTCCGCAGTGTGGTCTTTTTTTAACGTGTCCGCGGCTGACAATAGTGTTGCCATCTGCAGCCTTTGCAGTCAACGCATAAGTCGCGGTAAGCCCAACACTCACCTAGGGACGACCGCCTTAAGAAGGCACATGAACTCCCATCACCGAGCCTAGTGGGAGCAACGCCGTCAGAACCCACAAAGCCACACTCCAGGCTCTCGCCGTCCAGCCTCTTCTACTTCTCCTTCTCCTCTCTCTTCACAATTGTCCTCCACTCCACCTTCCATCATCCCGTCCCCAAGTTTTTCTGGAAAAAGGCAGGCTTCTGTGGGCCAAATGTTCGAGCGTAAAAGAATGATGACGCCGGATAACCCTCTTGCCCAACGGTTGACCGCTGGCTTGTCAGAACTGATAGCCCGCCAACTACTGCCATATAAACAGGTGGACTCGGAGGCCTTTCGAAAATTTGTGGCCATTGGAAAACCACAATGGAAGGTCCCAGGAAGGAAATATTTCTCCCAGAAGGGCATCCCAGAGCTATATGGCCATGTTCAGCGCAGGGGCGGATCCAGGGGGGGCAACAGGGCAATTGCCCCCCCGAGACCATCTGTCACACTCACTTGCTCTGTTTTTTTTTTTTTTTTTTCGCCTGATCTCCCAGATTTTGGGGACCCGGTACTGGCCGGTCATAGGTCCCCTGGACCCCAGACTTGGCACACATGTAGCCCCATGTCTCATCTACAAGTGTGCAAAGTTTGGTGTCTGGGAGACCTACGGCCGGGGAGAACCGATTTTTCAAAGCCGGGCACTTCTTCCATAGACTCCAATGTTAAACGGTAATTTCTCCGGTGACTTTGCGGACCCGGTACTGCCGGTCGTAGGATCTCTGGACCCCAGACTTGGCACACAGGTAGCCCCATGTCTCCTCTACAAGTGTGCAAAGATTGGCGTCTGAGAGAACTACGGCCGGGGAGAACCGATTTTTCAAAGCCAAGCACTCCTTCCATAGACTCCCATGTTAAACATCTAGTCATGGGCACAGTGAAGCATGGGCACAGTGAGGCAAAGTGTGGCACAGTGAGGCATGCAGATGGACACCCTAGGCTTATACTCGAGTCAATACTAGAGTCAATAAGTTTTCCCAGTGTAGCGGGGTCTCCTTTAAGGCCCCGGGACTACGTTACCCAGAACCCCGTTCGGCACCCAGAGTGCAATTGGCCACCGCAGAGACTCATGGGAGGGGCTATTTAAGAGGGAGGCGAGGCGGAGCTCGGCCTCTTTGGACACTGCGCTGCAAGCAACAGTTTCTTCCTATGCGGATCTGCTGCAGTGCAAGGCCTGAAGCCTGGGGCCTTGCGCAACTTCCAAAGAGCCTTCCACCCCACTGCGGAGCCTGGGTGGCACCAGACTGGTCGAGTGAGGACATCAGTTGGATCGGGGACCCGATCGTTGCAGACGCTGTGTGCGGAGACACAGCCGGTGGAAGTCCCGGACTGGGATCGCATCCGGAGTGATGAGCGAGCACTTGCTCAAGCCAATAGACTGTACCGTGTAGGCCTATAGACTGCCTTGGCCCACCTATCGTTAGTTTGTTGTTCCATTAGGAGACCAGTAGCAGGACAGAGTTAAAGGGTCTCCAGTATAGAGTTCCTTGGGACTGCCTACTTGTGGATTACAAATACTATTTCATCAAGTGCACCACCGAAAGTTTGCATGCGAAGAAATCCTAGAGTGAAAGAGATTTCTTCTATGTCAGGCCTAACTAGGGAGGAGAGAGAGTGATATTGTTTAGTGCACCACAGGGCGCGTACACTATAATAGCTGCGCGCGGTGGGTTACCGCACTGGGCCATTGTTGTGTGCTACACCTATTGCTGCAGGGCTCTGCAAGCAAGTTGCATGTGTTCTGTTCTGCCTATGACTTTTGATAAGAGTAAAACTGTTATAATTGATCTCTCGCCTCAGTGTGTTCTCTTATTGAAAAAAAATTTACTCCTTGAAATACTAAATTGCATGTGATATAAGTTTAACCCTAGACTAACTGTGCCAGAGTGGGTCGAGTAAGATTGCCGGGGGTTGGCGGTGCTATATACAGGGCCCGAAATCAAACCAGCGGCTCTCTTAACTGGGGGTAGCGCTACACCAGTTTTTTGGGGTAAAATTAGGTGCCTCGGCTTATATTCGGGTCGGCTTATACTCGAGTATATACAGTACTTGTTCTGCGGCTGCCGCTGCCTCTCTGAGTCTCTCTCTCTCTCTCAGTTTCTCACATCAGCCGATCAGCGGCGCCGAGAGAGAGACTCGTCTAATGTAGTTACGCGGCGCACTGACATGATACCAGGAGCGGAGGAGAAGGTGGTTGGAGCCTCTTCCCTGCAGCCTGGGCCGCTTGGCATCTAGCAAAGAGTGACATCAGTAAATCACGTCGGGCCGCTCTGCGGGCAGGTGCGATAGCGTACGGCTCCACAGACGGGTAAGAAAGCGGGCGGCTCCGCTTGCGGCGCGGTTTGTGGGCGGGCGGTGCGGTTCGTGGGCAGACCGTGCTGCTCAGTGTGTTGGCAGCGCAGGTGAGAGTGAGAGAGCAGGCTCATCTCTCACCGCCCGTGCCTGCCCTGCATTCCTGCAGTGACTTCCGCCCTCACTGTGCAGGCAGCAGAGAGATTACATTATCTCTCTGCTGCCTGACTCTGGGAGTCTGGGACACAGCAAGAGACAACCAAAACTACACCTTAGCAGGCAAGTTAGTGACAATCCGCAAATTGTGTCAGGTGACGTGGCAAATGACAATCTGCATCTGGTGGCAGGCAAGTGACAATCAGCAAGGTGTGGCAGGTGAGTGGCTAGTGACAATCCGCAAGGTGTGGCAGGTGATGTGGCAAGTGACAATCCACATGATGTTGCAGGTGACGTTGCAGGTGGCGTAGCAAGTGACAATCCGCAACGTGTGGCAAGTGATCCCACTCGGGGCTCCCACTGATTCTGCATTGAACTATTTAATTTCATATTACAATGTAATAATAGAAATAATGTGCTTCAATCATCCTGACACCATAACAACCTTGGTGCCGGGATGATTGAAGCGCCAACACCAGCCATTTCCCCGATATATTTCCCACAAAAAAACACATTTTTTGGCAGTGCCCCTCCCGAGAAAAGACTCTGGATCTGCCCCTGGTTCAGCGGCAAGTGAATGTATCTCTGGCACACAGTGTCGGTGCCAAGATACATCTGACTACAGACACGTGGTCTAGCAAACACGGGCAGGGAAGGTATATTACTTTTACTGCCCACTGGGTGAACCTTCTGACGGCCGTCAAGCATGTAACCCGTGACACCCGTGTAGATTTGGTTTTACTGCCACGGATTGCATGCAGGCCTGCCTCTTCTTCTCCTCCTCCTACTCCATCCTCCCTGTCCTCCTCGGCTGACTCCTCCTTTTCCACTGCTACTGTCTCTTCCGCTGCGCCGCCCAAGATCCCCAGAACCTAGTCGACATGCCAGGTGAGACGTTGCCATGCTGTGCTGTGCTGTATCTGTTGTGCCTGGAAGCCAAGAGCCACACTTGCCCTGCACTCCTTTCAGCTTTGCGTTCACAGGTAGATCAGTGGCTAACACCGCTCAATTTGACAGTTGGTAAAGTGGTGTGCGACAACGGTGCCAATCTGCTGAGCGCGTTGAAACAGGGCAAAATTACATATGTGCCATGCATGGCACACGTCTTGAACTTGGTCGTGCAGCGATTGGTTGTCAAATACCCTGGGGTCCAGGACGTCTTGCGGCAGGCAAGGAAAATCTCGGCCCATTTCAGAAGATCTTACACGACCATGGCTCGCCTTGCTGACATTCAGCGGCGACACAATCTGCCGGTCAGACGTCTTATTTGTGACTGCCCGACGCGATGGAACTCAACCTTGTATATGCTTGATAGGCTGCTCCAGCAGAAACGTGCAGTTAACGACTACCTGTACGAACTCTGCGCCAGAACAGGTTCTGGGGAGCTTGTTTTTTTTTCACTGCGTCAGTGGCTGCTCATGACTTTTGCGGCCATTTGATGAGATCACCAAACTGGTCAGTCGCAGCCATGTCGCATTGCGTTGTGTCATTGATCAAGCCGTCGAGGAGCAGGAAGATGAGGAAGTCGCAATGCTGGATGAATTCCCAGGGGGGGCTACTCTATCTGAGACAAGTCAACAACAGGAGTCTGAAGAGGAGTCAGAGGAGGATGGTGCCGGGGCGGATGAGGAGGAGCAAGAAGAGCATGCCTTAAACCTTTCTGGGATCCCTGTTGTTGTCCGTGGGGGAGGAGAACGAGGACGACATTATCCTGGATGATGAGCAGGAGCCAGGCCACCACACCGCTTCCAGTTTAGTGCAAATGGGGGCCTTCATGCTCCAGTGTTTTAAGAGGGACCCCCGTATAAAAATCATAAAGGGCAAGGACCATTACTGGGTGGCAACGTACTTGGACCCACCTACAAACAAAAAATGGCGGAAATGTTACCACCATCACAGAGGGCTGTCAGAATGGAGCACTTCCAGGCCTTGCTTAGAGAAATGCTGCATTCTGCTTTTGCGTGCGCTGGCAGAGGAATTTCCACTCCCAGAGAAACAGTTGCGGGTACCAAACCAACAGCGCCTGCAAGAAGAGGGCGGTTTGAAGATGTGTTGGTCACTTCTGAAATGAGATCATTCTTTCAGCCGACCCATCGACAGGTGTCATCCGGATCCAGCATCAGGGAACGCCTAGACCGGCAGGTGTCCGACTACATCGGGTTAACGGCCGATGTGGACGCTCTGAGAAGTGATGAACCCCTGGACTACTGGGTGGGCAGGCTTGACCTCTGGGCAGAGCTTGCACAATTTGCAATGGAACTGTTGGCTTGCCCCTCGTCCAGTGTCCTGTCCGAAAGGACGTTCAGCGCAGCAGGGGGATCGTGACCGATAAGCGCACTCGCCTAGCTCACGACAGTGTTGACTACCTCACATTTATAAAAATGAATGAGGCATGGATCTCTGAGGAATTCAACACATGTGACCAGTAGACCATGTATATGCATAACTGTCTAAACGATTTATATAATGTAGCACACAGACCTTTTTTTCTACCTTTGGCTCACTTGTAGAAAAAAAGCACACCGTACTATATGCCCGTACCCCTTCTGTTTGAAGAGGTTGAGCAGTGTCATATTTTTGGGTCCCGCAGCGAGTTGCTTCCTTCCACTGGTTCTCCCCTCTAGAGTTTAGAGGCAAGTCTTTACCTTTCCCAAAGAAGGCCAATGTCCACACCACGCTTTAACTCCAACACGAGTTTATTTTGCTTTTATGCTTCAGTAACCGGAGAGTTGAAAAGAGAAAGGGGTTAGCAGATAGAACTGATTCAGGCACACTCTTGGCTTCATCGTCCACTCGGTCTCGAGTGGGTACAGCTCACCCGGATAGTCACCCAATGGCACTAACAGCCGGCATGTAGCTCAAACAGTGACTTAGTCCCCTCCAAGGACAAAGTCAAGGAGATCCCTCCTTAGGTAGCAGGCTAGCAGCACTCCGCAAAGGCAGTCTGCGGAGCAAGGAATCCTTCCCTCCGACAGGTCACCAGGCCTCTCCCGAGACAGCAATCTTTAACTTCAATATATTTTTATTGTAAAGTCAGGTTCATACAATAAACAACTCAATGTATTTTGCCATCAACATTTGAGCATCTATGTTATGCACTCATACAGTGAATACTTTCATAACATAAAATGAAAAGAGAAGGGTTATGGGAAACATTCAGAAAATGGCATATAACTTACACTAAGAACAGTAATGTGAAAATATTGTAAATTGACTGTATATCAGAAGTCAAGGGTGAATTAACTCAGGTTTTCCAATTTTGTTTAACCACTTCAATACCATGCACTTATACAGCTTCCTGCCCAAGCCAATTTTGAGCTTTCAGCGCTGTCGCAATTTTAATGACAATTGCGCGGTCATGCTACACTGTACCCAAACAAATTTTTTATCATTTTGTTCCCACAAATAGAGCTCTCTTTCGGTGGTATTTGATCGCCTCTGCGATTTTTATTTTCTGCGCAACAAATAAAAAAAGAGCGAAAATTTTTAAAAAAACTATGTTTTTCTTTGTTTCTGTTAATTTTTTTTGTAAATAAGTACCTTTTCTACTTCAATGACGGGCACTGATAAGGCGGCACTGAAGGGCACTGATAAGGCGACACTGATGGGCACCGATGAGGTGGCACCAATGAGGTGGCACTGATGAGGTGGCACTGATGGGCACTGATGATGGGCACTGATAGGCGGCACTGATGGGCACTGATATGTGGCACTGGTATGCGGCACTGATGGGCACTCATAGGCGGCACTGATTGGCACTCTTAGGCGGCACTGATGGGCACTCATAGGCAGCACTAATGGGCACTTTTAGGCTGCACTGATGGGCACTTATGGGTGGCACTGATAGGTGGCACGGACAGGCACTGATAGGTGGGCACTTATGGGCACAGATGGGCATGGATGGGCACTGATAGGTGGCACTGATGGACACTAGTAGGTGGCACTGGTGACACTGCTGCCTAGCAATGCCAGCCACCACACATTATTTTCTTGGCATGATCGTGCCAGTCAGTGCCCATGTGTGGGCACTGATTGGCATATTTTTTTATGTTTTTTTTTATATATATATATTTTTTACTACATGTGGATGGCCATCCACATGCTTAGGGCTTCCCTGGTGGTCCTTGGGGGCTTCCCTGGTGGTCCAGTGTGGGTATCCGAGGGGGGGCTGCGCTGATAAACAATCAGCGCAAACCCCCCCTGTCAGGAGAGCCGCCGATCGGCTCTCCTCTACTCGCGTCTGTCAGACGCGAGTGAGGAAGAGCCGTTCAACGGCTCTTCCTGTTTACTTCCTGATCAGCCGTGATTCGACACGGCTGATCACATGGTAAAAAGCCTCCGACGGAGGCTTTTTACCGAGATCAGTGTAGCGGTGGGTCAGCGCGGTGGCTGTTATCCCGCAGGACGTCATATGACGTCCAGTGTGGATAACAGAACCACTTCCCGGACGTCAATTTGCTATTGACTGGGCGGGAAGTGGTTAAACCATACAACCCAAACTAACATTTTAAAAGACGCTTGCCGCCCTGTCCAGGATAGTTCCACCCTATCTAAGTCTTGTAGTTTATTGGTCATCATAGTTAGAAAGGGAGTATAGTTAGCTGTGAATAGATCTTCAGTAGTTGCCGTGAGAGTGATCCCTAGATACTTTATCCCTTCTTGCTTCCATGTGTAAGGAAAACATGCGCTAAGTCGCATTTGAACAGATAAGTCTATACCCAGTCCCATTACGTAGGACTTTCTTTCATTGACCTTGTAATAGGACAGTTGATTAAACATATCTAAAGCCGAGTGAACCGAAGCCAGGGAAGTTTCCACATCAGTGAGAATCATTAGAATGTCGTCAGCGAATAAGCTAATCGTATGGGTAGAGTCGGGCATGGGGTACCCCTTTATGTTGGGGTGAGATCGTATATAGATGGCTAGCGGTTCCATTAGAAGATTAAATATCAGGGGGGATAAAGGGCACCCCTGTCTAGTGCCATTAGTAATGGTGAATGGTTTGGACAGCACCCCTGAGGTGTAAACCTGAGCCGAGGGATTAGAATATAGGGCTAAGATTGCTTGCAGTATACTTCCCGAGAAGCCAAAACTCTGTAGCACTCGGGTGAGATACATCCAGTGAATGCGATCAAAGACCTTCTCTGCGTCCAAAGCAGAGAAGGCCTTTTGTGTAGTTTGGCTAGGTGAATAATATTAGTCAGTCTATGGGTGGCATCGGACGTTTGGCGGCCTTTAGTAAAACCCGTCTGGTCCGGGTTGATAATAAGGGGAAGTATGTCTATTAATCTAAAGGCAACAATTTTGGCATAGACCTTCAGGTCGATGTTGAGAAGTGATATGGGCCTAAAGTTTGGAGGGGAATTAGGCTCCTTCCCCGGCTTCGGCAAGGCCACAATTACAGCGTTCAACATTTCAGGGGGGAAGGAGGCAGCGGCAAAGATTTGTTCCATATATGGTGTCAGTATATATTTAAAGGATTTATAATAATCACCAGAAAATCCATCTGGACCGGAGATTTATTAATCGGAAGCGAGTCTATTGCCCAATGTATCTCTACAGTACTGAATGGCTGATTGAGAGTCAGCGATTGCTCCTGCGAGATATTAGGAATGTCTAACTTTCCAAGAAACAAGTTAATTGCGTCAATATTTGGTTGGATAGTATTTGGATCGTCTTTCAAGTTGTAAAGGGAGCCATAGTAATGGCTGAAGGCATCTGCTATTTCCTGGGGGTGATAAAGTTTATGTTTGGTGAGGGGATGTAGTATGTACGGAATCCTCGTTTTTTGTCTCATGCCCTTTACGCTAAATTTTTACCCGCTTTGTTTCCCGTGGCGTAGTATGGAAACTGGTCCTGGTAGCCCTGGAAGATCAAGATCCAGACAAACTTCTACATCATCCTTCGAAGGAGGCCCGCCTGCTGCGGAAAGAGTGGGACAGGCTACAGGTGCATTAAGGAGCGGTCTACCGAAGGGGCCCCTCTGATGACCTGGAGGACAAATGGCAACTATTTCTGCCCGAGAAGCACAGAGAGACTGTCTTAGTCTACACGATAACCATGGTCACCTGGGAGCTGAAAGAACCTTTCAACTTATCAGGAGTCGGTTCTATTGGCCTTGTATGAGGGCTGAAGTGGAGGCATACTGCCACTCCTGTGTACGCTGCATCCAACGAAAGACTCTACCCCATCAAGCTGCCCCAATGGGCCACCTACAAAGTCAAGGTCCATTGGATTTGGTATGCATTGATTTTCTCTGCCTGGAACCCGACTTGAGTGGACTAGGAAATGTTCTGGTGGTAACCGATCATTTCACTCGGTATGCCCAGGCCTTCCCAACCAAAGGCCAAAAGGCTTCCACCGTGGCCAAAGTACTCATGGAGAAATACTTTGTGCACTACGGGCTACCGCAACGCCTTCACTCGGATCAAGGGAGGGACTTCGAGAGTCGGCTGATCTGGAAACTCTTGGACTCCTTAGGGATCATGAAGACCCGGACCACTCCCTACCATCCACAAGGGGATGAGCAGCTGGAGAGGTTCAACAGAACCCTACTAAACATGCTAGGGACTCTAAGCAGCGAAACAAAACAGCACTGGAGTAAGCACATAGCAGCAATTGTGCATGCTTATAACAGTACAACAAGTGATGCCACAGGGTACTCTCCCTATAGACTTATGTTTGGAAGAGAGGCAAGACTACCCGTAGACCTGGCCTTTGACACCTCCATAGATCACACCTCAGCCACATCTCACAAGGGATATGTGGATAGGCTGAGGCAAAGTTTGAAGTTGGCCTATGAACAGGCCCAAGCAGCCTCGAATCAAAGGGGAGCTCGTAACAAACAAAACTTTGACTTGAGAGTTCGGATTCAGGATTTGCAACCTGGAGATAGAGTGCTGCTGCGAAACTTGGGGGTCCCTGGGAAGCATAAGCTGGCAGACAGATGAAGACCTGAACCCTATGTCATCTGCAAGAAGATACCTGGTCTACCAGTTTACCAATTGAAGCCGGAGGGAAAAGTGGGGCCACTGAAAACCTGGCACAGAAATCATCTACTTCCACTTTCTGAGGCAGTTCGGATACCTCCTGTAAAGGATTCCCCTGAGCCAACTTCCATCCTGGATACTCCTAGGCCAAATACCCGGTCTCAGACATCTCAATCTAGAGGAATGGATGTCTCTGAACCCAGCGAGGATGAGAGAGAGGAGCTTGAGTGGCTGTGGCCTTCCCAGGGCCCTGTACCTTCTTCCATAGATCTCCCACCTTCTGAAAGCACCATAGACAGTACACTGAACGCAGAAGCCACAGAGTTTATCCCGTCCAGCCCTCTGTCAGACACATGGGAAGATGCCTTTGACTCACTCCCTGCAGAGGATCCAAGAGAATCTATGTATCTTCCTGCATCTGAGCTGAATGCTCCAGAGACTATGGAGGCTACTACATCTGTTCCAGGAAAGGAACCTAAAATGACTGAACCAGAGATTCCAAGGGAACAGAGAATGAAAAGAACCATACGTCCTCCCCGGAAGTTGATTTACACCCAAATAGGGGAGAGTTCAGAGGACACTGTGATAACAGCCAGGAGGAGTGTAGAAAACCCTGACCCCTCCACTGTTCATTTGGTGGAGGGCAACCCCAACTCACCCTCTGGCACAGCTAGGCAGGTCACTTCTGACAATGTGACCTGTGGGCAGGGTAATTCCCCTCCTCGTTTTTGGTGGGAACTTCCACAGAGACTCATGGGGTGGGCCATAAAGGTGAAGCGGAGGCGGAGTTTGGCCTCTTTGGACGCCGCCCTTCTAGCAAGAGGATCCCCTGTGCGGACTAGCTGCTGGTGCGAGGCCTTAAGCCTGGGCCTTGCACACTTCCAAAGAGCCTTCCACTCCACTGCGGAGCCTGTGTGGCACCTGATCTCCATTCGTTTCTCACTGACATCAGGAGGACCTAAGACCCGGCTATCGCAGACCCTGTGTGCGGATACACAGTGGTGGAAGTTACGGACGGGGACTAAGTCCGGTGTGGTGAGAGAGCACTTGCTCAAAGTTATAGCCAAGTACTTTGTTTAGGCCTACTGACTGCCTTGGCCCTTAGTGCTATATCAACTATCCTAGCAGGAGACTATTTCCAGAACTGAGTTTGATAGTCTCCTGGGAGTTGTTACTTTGCTGAGACACTGTCCCATTGGATTACAATTATTGTTCCTGATGTGCACCACCGTTTTCCTTGCATGCGAAGATTCTTCACCCTAAGACTATACCTTACTTTAAGTCAGGCCTGACTGGGTAGCGTAGAACATTATTGGGTGCCATATTGCTCACGGGGAGGATAGCTGCAGCGTGGTGTGCTAGTATATTTTATACAGTATTGCTAAGTGTCACTAATATTGCAGGGCTCTGCATGTGTTATTATGTACTGTACTTCTACCTAACTTTTATACAAAAGTAAAGTTGCTATAGTTAAGTACTCCGGTATCAGTGTCAATTACTATACTTTATTACTGTTTGCTTTATTGTAGGGCTGAGTCATAGATAATCGCAGAGACATTACCAGTCTATCATTCCCTAGACTAACTGTGCCAGGGGAGGGTCGAGTAGATTGCCGGGGGTTGGCAGTGCTGTGTACAGGGCCCGAAACAATATCAGCGGCTCTCTTAAGTTGGGGGTATCACTACAGTTGCTAATGCAGTGCAAGCATGTGTGTGCCCAATGACAGGTTCAATGGAGCAGAGAGGGAGAGAGGAGCATAAATCAACTTGACACAAAAATCCTGGGTCTCGGCCTGCTGATACAAAGCCTGTGTCTGAAAATAGAAAAAAAACTCTGATAGTAAAACACTCTGGGGGGAGATTTAATAAAACATCTGTTGCAAAATATGATGCAATCTCTTCATGGAAACCAATCAGTTACTATGTTTAAGGCCGGGTTCACACTGGTGCGACACGACACTTGTCCTACTTTGGATCCAATTTTGCCCTGCGACTTGAAGCCGACATACGTCCGACTTTCAATGAATGGGGATCCGACTTGGATCCCCGCCAATACCAGGCACTGTGTTTGGTATGAATCTTGAGGGGGAACTCCACGCCAAATTTTAAATAAAAAACCGGCATGGGTTCCCCCTCCAAGAGCATACCAGGCCCTTCATTCTGGTATGGATTTTAAGGGGACACCCTACGCCGAAAAAACGGCGTGGGGGTCCCCCCAAAATCCATACCAGACCCTTATCCGAGCACGCAGCCCGGTTGGTCAGGAAAGGGGGTGGGGATGAGTGAGCGCCTCCCCCTCCTGATTCGTACCAGGCCGCATGCCCTCAACATGGGGGGGTGGGTGCTTTGGGGCAGGGGGTCACCCTTCGGCCCCCCACCCCAAAGCACCCTGTCCCCATGTTGATGAGGACAAGGGCCTCTTCCTGACAACCCTGGCCGTTGGTTGTCGTGGTCTGCGGGCGGGGGCTTATCAGAATCCGGGATCCCCCAGATCCCGGCCCCCCACCCTATGTGAATGAGAATGGGGTACATCGTACCTCTACCCATTCACCTGGGGGAAAAAATGTAAAGAAAAAAACACACTAGACAGCTTTTTAAAGTAATTTATTAGGCAGCTCCGGGGTTCTTCTTCCGACTTCGGGGGTCTCTTCCAACTCTCCGGTGCCTTCTCCGCGCTCTCCGGTTCTTCTCCCGCTCTCCGGTGCTTTCTGCCTTCTGCCGGGCACCTCCTCTATCTTCTGCCAGCTCTTCTGCTAGCGGTGGCCCGGTCTTCCCCGTCGCCTTCTTTCCTTTTCTCTTCTTGAGATGTTGACACAACAAGGTCTCCCGCTGTAATGCCGTGTGCGCGGCGCGCAATGATTTATATAGGCATGGGGCGTGGTCACCAGGTGATGTCGCCCGGTGACCCTGCCCCCTATAACGTCACAGCCCCTGGGCATTATGGGACTGTGACGTCATAAGGGGGCAGGGTCACATCACCCGGTGACCACGCCCTATGCCTATACAAGTCGTTGCGCGCCACGCACACGGCATTACAGCAGGAGACCTCTTCGTGTCAACATCTCAAGAAGGAAGAAGGCGATGGGGAAGACCGTGCCACCGCTAGAAAGAGCTGGCAGAAGATAGCGGAGGTGCCCTGCAGAAGGCAGAAAGAACCGGAGAGCGCGGAAAAGGCACCGGAGAGTCGGAAGAGACCCCTGAAGTCAGAAGAAGACCCCCGAAGTCGGTAGAAGACCCCCAGAGCTGCCTAATAAATTACTTTAAAAAGCTGTCTTGTGTGTTTTTTTATTGACACTTTTCCCCCGGGTGAATGGGTAGGGGTACGATGTACCCCATACTCATTCACATAGGGTGGGGAGCCAGGATCTGGGGGCCCCCTTATTAAAGGGAGCCCCCAGATTCCGATAAGCCCCCCGCCCGCAGACCCCAAAAACCAACGGCCAGGGTTGTCGGGAAGAGGCCCTTGTCCTCATCAACATGGGGACAGGGTGCTTTGGGGCGGGGGGGCCGCAGGGCGCCCCCAAGCACCCACCCCCTCATGTTGAAAGCATGCGGCATGGTACGGTTCAGGAGGGGGGGGCGCTCGCTCGTCCCCACTCCCTTTCCTGACCGACCGGGCTGCGTGCTCGGATAAGGGTCTGGTATGGATTTTGGGGGGACCCCCACGCTGTTTTTTCGGCGTAGGGGTCCCCTTAAAATCCATACCAGACCAAAGGGCCTGGTATGCTCTTGGAGGGGGAACCCATGCCGTTTTTTTATTTAAAATTTGGCGTAGAGTTCCCCCTCAAGATCAGCAGAGCACAAGTCGCATGCCAAAGTCGGATCATGCAAGACGGCGTTCCGACTTTGATCCAACTTCAATGATAGTCAATGGGCTGAAGTAGGATCAAAGTCGGACCAAAGCAGTACAGGGAGCATTTTCAAAGTCGGACCGACATGTATCGGACCAGTTAAGATCCCATAGGGAAACATTGATTTTCACACGTCATGCGACATGAGCTCCCAATGTTGGAGCGTTTGTCGCACCAGTGTGAACCCGGCCTTATCGTTGAAGCTTAATTGAACAAGCTGGAGTTAGAAGCTGATGGCTACCAAGCACAGCTGCACCAGATTCTCCAGTGAACAACGTAGAACAATGCCCCTGTAGTCATGATGTCACCTCCTGTCTTATCTTGCCATGTTTTTGATACTGCCAATCTTTCTCAAATATTTCCTGTAAGGATGTTATTCTACTACATAGCCTGGTGTCACCTGCAAATTCTGAAATGGTACTCTTAATCCCAAATTCTATATAATTTCTAAATAGAATAAATAGTAAGGGTCCCAAAACTGGTACTTTTAATCCCAAATGTTAAATAATTTATAATTAGGATAAAAAGTAAGGGTACCAATAACCTTAGACCAGGGCTCAACATTTCAAGTCCTAAGCTACTAGCCAGGCCTCAAGGGTTACTTGCCACCAGTTGCCCCACCCAACCCCTACCCGGCCCGCCCCTAATCACGCCCTCATAAATTATCTCAAGAAATTACACTTAAATGTTTTATGCAGAATTACATTACAAAAATAAATATTAACGACTTTATCAGTTCCCCTCAATGCAGGCTCACCTGTGCCATCAATGCAGCGTGACTTTTGCCCATCATTGCAGCGTGACCTGTTCCCATCATTGCAGCGTGACCTGTGCCCACCATTGCAGCCTCACTGTGCCCCACATTGCAGCCTCACTGTGCCCCAAATTGCAGCCGCAATGTCATTGAGCCCCAAATTGCAGCGTCATTGAGCCCCAAATTGCAGTTTCATTTAGCCCCAAATTGCAGCTTCACTATGCCCCAAGTTGCAGCCTCACTGTGCCCCAAAATCCAGCCTCACTGTGCCCCACGTTGCAGCATTACTGTGCCCCAAAATCCAGCCACACTGTGCCCCAAATTGCAGCCTCTCCAGGGTGGAGGAAGTGAGAGGGCGGCCAGGACATGACTGGAGGAAGATTAGAGCCACGGGAGACATTCTCCCAGCGCGATCGCCCCAGTGGAAGAGAGCATATAGGAAGAGGAAAGCTGCGGGATCGCAGAGCAGTAAAACACGCTGTAACAGGTGACATTGTCTCCGCTCTGCTCACTCTCACACAGCCCTGCCTCCTCCTGACCCTGCACCTGTGAGACAGAATACATCCGAGCATTGGACCCGTGTTCTGTCTA
This sequence comes from Rana muscosa, assembly GCA_029206835.1. Classification (NCBI taxonomy): domain Eukaryota; kingdom Metazoa; phylum Chordata; class Amphibia; order Anura; family Ranidae; genus Rana; species Rana muscosa. Next base: position 443,181,991 of record CM055120.1, on the reverse strand, counting down.
TTACAAGCGCGGGGTCAGGAGGAGGCGGGGCTGTGTGAGAGTAAGCAGAGCGGAGACAATGTCAGCTTTTACAGCGTGTTTTACTGCTCTGCGATCCCGCTGCTTTCCTATTCCTATATGCTCGCTTCCACATCGCACTGGGAGAATGTCTCCCGATCAACCCCGACTGCCGGCGGTGCTCACCTTCCCTCTCCCAAGCAGCTCAGCTCCTCGCCAGACCTCATTTTCCACTCGCAAAATGCGAGTAGGCGAGTGGAAAATTTGAGGGCTGCCTTAGAACATTCAGAATATGAATCATTAATCACTGTGACAGCAATGAACGTGTAAAATAAATCCCCCCCCCCCCAAGTAGTATGAAAGTATGTTACAATAAAAAAAAGGAAAATAATATAATTTAACCGCTTGCTGACCAGCCGCAGTCATTATACTGTGGCAGATCGGCACGTTCTCGCGAACTGTTGTAGCTGTACATTGGTCCATTAGGCGGGGATAGCAGGTGCGCGCCTGCTGCACTGCGGGGGGTGCCGATGCACGTGGCCGGCGGTCGCCAGCACGAGAGCCAGAGCAGGGATGTCCGTGTGTTCCCTGTTCTGTGAGCTGAGGAGAGAGAGATCGTGTGTTCCTACTAGCTAGGAACAACGATCTGTCATCTCCTCTAGTCAGTCCCATCCCCATACAGTTGGAACACACACGAGAGAACACAGTTAACCCCTTGATCGCCCCTAATGTTAACCCCTTCCCTGCCAGTGACATCCACACATTAATCAGTGCATTTTTATAGCACTGATTGCTCTATAATTGTCAATGGTCCCACAAATGTGTCAAAAGTGTCCGATCTGTCCGCCATAATGTCGCAGTCCCAATAAAAATCGCTGATCACCGCCAATAGTAGTAAAAAAAATAATAATAATAAAAATGCCATAAATCTATCCCCTATTTTGTAGACGCTATAACTTTTGCGGAAATCAATCAATATACGCTTGTTGCGTTTTTTATTACCAAAAATATGTATAAAGAATACATATCGTCCTAAACTAAGGAAAAAATTTCCTTTTTTTCCCAAAAAATTGGGGATATTTCTTATAGCAAAAAGTACAAAATATTGTGTTTTTTTCAAAATGTATGCTTTTTTTGGTTTATAGCGCAAAAAATAAAAACCACCAAAAGAACCTCTATTTGTGGAAAAAAAATTGTTTGAATGCAGCGTTGCACGACCGAGCAACTATCAGTTAAAGCAACTCATTGCCGAACTGGAAAAAAATGGCCTAGTCATTGAGCAGCCAAATCTTCCGGGGCTGAAGTGGTTAGTTTATTTTATTTTTTAACATACTGCCACCAGTCAGTATCCCTGATTAACCGCCACACCAGTCATATGATGACGCTGTGCAACAATCTACAGTACCAAAGACAATCATACCTTTATACCAACACCACAGATATAAGTCACTTCTATTACTCATCTATTCCTTCACCCAGTGGCGTAGTGTGGGGGGGGCAGGGGGGGCCGTGGCCCCGGGCGCAACATTGGGGGGGGCGCAAAATCCCGCACCTGTTTGTGTCACTTTTCGAAATTCGGTGAAATTCCATTAATGTGTCACCGGGACCCCGTTCGCCTTTTTGCGCCCTGTGATTGGGCGAATGTGGTCATGTGCTGCGGTGGGCTGGCCAGTCCTTGAACGCAGGCAGCGCATGCGCGAAGGCTGCTCCTGGAGTCCCGCCCGCGCTTCCTCAAGCCGCCGCAATCTTCTCCTGGAGTCCCGCCCACCCTTCCGCCTGAGACTCCTGACCGCGCCGATTTGAAAGAAAAGAAAGTGCAGTGCGACTACTTCATCTGGGACTGAGTGGGAATCATTCCCAAGCTCAAGCTGATCAATGGACAACAAAAAACGGAGGTGAGTCACAAGTGAGCCGGTGATGGATCATGGAGGCAGCTGAGGCAGCCATCTCAGATCATGGGAGCAGCCGCCGGTCAGCAGCACTGCAGTTAGGGAGAGTCACGCCGCGCCCCCATGCCAGGTGTCGTTAATGCCATTGCCAGCCAGCCAGCCAGCACACACACGCAGCATCATGCCTGCGAGCCTAAGTACAGTTGATGCCAAAAGCCCCCCCCCCTACTGCTGCAGGATTAATAAATGACAGGCTGCGTATTGTATTGTGTAGTGTAGTGTAGTGGTCAGTATAGGAGTCAGGTAGATTAGTGTAGCGGTCAGTGGGTAGTGTATTGTGTAGTTTGTGTAGTGATTAGTATAGGAATCAGGTAGGTTAGTGTGGTGTGTGTGGTGTGTAGCGGTCACTGGGTAGAGTATTGTGTAGCGGTCAGTGTGTATAGTGTAGTTTGTGTAGTGTAGTGGTCAGTATAGGAGTCAGGTAGGTTAGTGTAGCGGTCAGTGTGTATTGTGTAGTGGATAGTGTAGTTTGTGTAGTGGTCAGTATAGGAGTCAGGTAGATTAGTGTAGCGGTCAGTGTGTATTGTGTAGCGGTCAGTGGGTAGTGTATTGTGTAGTTTGTGTAGTGATTAGTATAGGCAGTGGCGGTGCGTCCATAGAGGGCACCGGAGCGCCGCCCCCTCTCGCTCCCGCACCGCCACTGAAAGACAATACACAGATTCATGCATTGCATGAATCTGTGTATTGTCACCGCTGCCGCGCTGCCCACTATTCATATGGCCGGCCTCCTGGTGAGCGCCGGCCATATGAATTAGAGCGGCGGCCGGCAGTGGGTGTGTTCTGGAAGTGTCTATCAGAGCCAGCGGCTCTGATAGGCTTTCCGAATACAGCTCTCACGCTGTATTCGGCTTCAAAAAACTCCTCCCAGGTACGCACGGGGGTGCGTTCCTTGGAGAAGACTGTGGAGGTTTCAGCCAATCAGGTTCACCGGATCTGGTTACCGGTAACCTGATTGGCTGAAGCGACATCGAGGGCGGGAGAACACATCGAGGACGGCGCAGACCGAGGAAGGTAAGTGCAGGGCTGGGGGGGGGGACTGGCTGCATTTGGGGGGAACTGGCTGTATATTGGGGACACACTGGCTGAATATGGGGGGAACTGGCTGTATATGGGGGACACACTGGCTGAATATGGGGGGAACTGGCTGTATATGGGGGACAAACTGGCTGCTTTGGGGGGAACTGGCTGTATATGGGGGGCAAACTGGCTGCATTTGGGGGGAACTGGCTGTATATGGGGGACAAACTGGCTGCATTTGGGGGGAACTGGCTGTATATGGGGGACAAACTGGCTGCATTTGGGGGGAACTGGCTGTATATGGGGGACAAACTGGCTGCATTTGGGGGGAACAGGCTGTATATGGGGGACAAACTGGCTGAATATGGGGGCACACTGGCTATATATATGGGGACAAACTGGCTGTATATGGGGGCACACTGGCTGTATATGGGGGCACACTGGCTATATATATGGGGACAAACTGGCTATATATATGGGGGCACACTGGCTATATATATGGGGGCACACTGGCTATATATGGGGACAAACTGGTTGTATATGGGAGCACAATGGCTGTATATGGGGGGCACACTGGCTGTATATGGGGGGCACACTGGCTGTATATATGGGGGCACACTGGTTATATATATATGGGGGCACACTGGCTGTATATGAGGACAAACTGGCTGTATATGGAAACAAACTGGCTGTATTTGAAGGGGCAAACTGGTGGCGTTTGGGCACAGTGGCTGCGTTTAATGGGCACAGTGGCGGCAATTGTTTTTTTTTTTTTTCAGTTTGTTTGCGCCCCCCCAAAAATTTTGAGCACCAGCCGCCACTGAGTATAGGAATCAGGTAGGTTAGTGTGGTGTGTAGCGGTCAGTGGGTAGAGTATTGTGTAGCGGTCAGTGTGTATTGTGTAGCGGTCTGTGGGTAGTGTATTGTGTAGTTTGTGTAGTGGTCAGTATAGGAATCAGGTAGGTTAGTGTGGTGTATTGTGTGGTGTGTAGCGGTCTGTGGGTAGAGTATTGTGTAGTGGATAGTGTCGTTTGTGTAGTGGTCAGTGTGGTATAGTGTGTTGCGTGTATTGGTCTGTGAGTAGAGTATTGTGTAAGTGTAGAAAAGAGAGGGGGTGACTCCGCGCAAGGGAATTCTAACGCTGCACAGTAGGCAGAACTACTGCCTCTACTAATTACTACCACCTGTGTAGGTGGAGCAAGAAATGTGAAAGGATAAAAGGTGTAGTTGTGGCGCTGTTCTGGTGTGTGAACCAACCTATTTTAGTGATATTACTGTGTGATCTTGAAATTGAACCTCAAAAATTAAATAAAAGAAAAAACAAGTGTTGGCTCAGCCAGGTGTTTGCTACAGCCCGAATTGTGGGGAGTGCCTTTTTAGGGGGTTTGGATGAATCCTGGTTTGGAATGTGTCCATAAAAGGTTGTATAGTGAAGAGATTGGTGAATATCCAAACTTCAGGTGGTGTCTCGGCCGGGTGTTTACTAAATCAAAAAATGGCTGATGTAGTGTATTAGTGCTAGATTTCTGGAATAATGTGAGATGTGGGGATCTCACATCTCACATTATACCAGCAATCTAGCACTAATACACTACATCGGCCATTTTTTGATTTAGTAAACACCCGGCCGAGACACCACCTGAAGTTTGGATATTCACCAATCTCTTCACTATACAACCTTTTATGGACACATTCCAAACCAGGATTCATCCGAAACCCCTAAATAAGCACTCCCCACAATTCGGGCTGTAGCAAACACCCAGCTGAGCCAACACTTGGTTTTTCTTTTATTTAATTTTTGGGGTTCAATTTCAAGATCACACAGTAATATCACTAAAATAGGTTGGTTCACACACCAGAACAGCGCCACAACTACACCTTTTATTGTGTAAGTGTAGTTTGTGTAGTGGCCAGTGTAGTGTGGTGTGTATTAGTCTGTGGGTAGAGTATTGTGTAGCGGTCTGTGGGTAGTGTATTGTGTAGTTTGTGTAGTGGTCAGTATAGGAATCAGGTAGTTTAGTGTGGTGTGTATTGTGTAGTGTGTAGTGTAGTGCATTGTATAGTATAATGGTCAGTAAAGGAATCGGGTAGGTCAGTGTAGTGGTCGATGTAGGAATCAGGTAGGTCAGTGTAGGAATTATGTAGGTCAGTGTAGAAGTTAGTATAGGAATCAGGTAGGTCAGTGCTATTGTAGGAAGGGAAGGGACGGGACTCGGAATGCGAAAAGTCCACAGGTTAGGGGGCGCAAATTACTTGCCTTGCCCGGGGCGCTGACAACCCACGCTGCGCCACTGCCTTCACCACCTAGCATAAGAAGAATAAATTCCTTTTACATATTTACACTATAGAAAAATTGATCATATCATAACAAAACAAAACAAATTTCTGTTCCTCTACAGGCTGTATATTTCCATGTAAGAACTAGAAGCACACTGCTGCGAAACATGTCGGGTACATGAACTTGCTTCAAGTCCTACTACGCCATACATGAATTTTTTGTGATCACCATTTTACTAGCAGCCTCAGGATGCCTGTATACTTTTTTATTGCTTTTTTTTTTTTTTTTTTTTTTTTTTATGTGTTTGTTCTTGGAATAAATAAGCCTTTTTTACTATACACCACCTGACTGATCTATACTATGAGGAGGCTTCTTTTGTTCCTTTCCATGGTGGATATCGTTTCTTGGATGTCTGGATCTCGGGGACACTGAGATAAGGGAATTCCAACCTCCCTTGGATGCCTTGTCGGACATCGGTGTAGGACACCATTCCCTACAGGAAGTTCCAGTCCACACGTGTATCCGAGTGGATCATCTGCATGCCTTTTTGACCCACCGCTGCTGGCGTGTGAGTCCACACGTAGGGGTAAGAGTATTTATTCCCCTCCCCCGGTGTTTGAAGTCACATTCCTGGGTGTTGTGCATCTCGAAGCATTCATCAGCAGCACAGTCGTTCTATATGGGCTACCGTGGACATTGTGTTTAGATATAGAGTCATACTGACCCCAGCATATCCCATATGTGTTCTTCATAGATGGACTTCACACACCCATTTCTAAGTTCTGATATATTTGTGTTTCACATTATCACATTCTATCACCATTATTGATCAATGTATGTGCATTTTGGTCTTTTGTGTATATTAGTTTTATTTATGGGCCTTACAGGCCATATCTCACATGAGTGTTACAGTCACCTGTTCCCACTTTTCACAGATTTTAATTGCCCACGCAGAATACGTGAGGTACATTTAATTTGAGAATTGGTTTATATATCAATTTCTGAAATTTATTTCGTTCATGGCGCCGCATTTATTTATTTTATTTTTTGTTTACAATATGTCTGATTGGTAATGCTGGCAGCCTATCACATTTGTTTCACTATTAGGTAGCGCAACTTTTTTCACACATATTTGTATATTTCCATGGCTCATCTCCAAATATACTCCATGTGTCCTATCCTGTGTGATTCTGTTTAACCTGAAAGAAAACATGAAATTTAATCCTCATACTCTTTATAGGAATAAATATAGATCATAATCCCTGTTCATCCCCTCAGGATGCAGCGACCATAATCTATTTATCCACCATACTTCTCTTTGTTTCAGTTTTAAAATACTGTCACCCCCCTCTCTTGTCTCTAAGTACTTCCTCCATAGGTCTGCGCAGCCTATTGCATTAGGGTGTGCGCACCAAATCTCAAACACACATGCATGTGTATATATATTTATACAGTCTTTCTTGCAGCACTCTGCCCCACCAGCACATGATCTCCCTGCCTGCCAATTCAAAGTGAGAAAGAAATGCTTCCACACTTCTCTTTTAAGCAGAGTAGGAGATCTTTCCCATCTCCCCACTGGCACACAGAGCAATAATGCTAATACAAACAGGGGGATTAGGGTATGCCCAGGCACATCCGGCACACCCTGTGTGCACGGCTTTGACTTCCTCCAAATTCATAAATCTCTGATCTGAAAATTTGTGTCCCTGTTCAAGGAAATGCCTAGAAACTGGCAGTCTTGGTTGCTTGTGTCTAATAGTACTTCGATGCTGAGCAATCCTGTCCTTAATCTTTTGCGTAGTTTCCCCAACCTATATTAGCTTGCATGGGCATATTAGAATATAAATTACATAGGAGGACTGACGTGTGAAATTCTTTCACCATGACCTTCTCACCATTACTAGGATGTATATAATGGTCACCTTTTATTATTAACCACTTACTGCCTGGCCTATAGCAGAATGACGGCCGGGCGGTGGTTGCGTTATCCTGACTGGACGTCATATGATGTCCAGCAGGATAACAGCTGCTGTGCGCCCGTGGGGGCGCGCATCGGCGGCGATCGGTGGTGCGGTGTGTCAGTCTGACACACCGCTACACCGATCTCGGTAAAGAGCCTCGTGATCAGCCGTGTCCAATCACGGCTGATCACGATGTAAACAGGAAGAGCCGTTGATCAGCTTTTCCTCACTCACATCTGAAAGATGCGGGTAGAGGAGAGCCGATAAGCTGTTCTTCTGACAGAGGGGGTCTGTGCTGATTGTTAATCAGCGCAGCCCCCCCTCAGATGCCCGCCCAGGACCACCAGGGATGGCCACCCCACTGGACCACCAGGTATGCCACCTAGACCACCAGGGAAATGCCAATCTGTGCCCAGGCAGCTGCCAATCAATGCCCAGGCAGCTGCCAATCAGTGCCCACTCACAATGCCTGCCAGTGCCACAAGGGATGCCTATCAGTGCCATCTATCAGTGACGCATATCGGTACCCATCATTGCCACGTATCAGTGCCAAGCAGTGCTGCCTATCAGTGCCACTCATGAGTACCCATCAGTGCAGCCTTTTAGTGCCCACCAGTGCCACCCATGAGTGCCCATCAGTGCACCTATCAATGCCCATCAGTGCCACGTTATCAGTGCCCATCAGTGAAGGAGAAAACGTATTTACAAAATTTTATAACGGAAATAAAAGAAAAACTTTTTTTTTTTCAAAATTTTCAGATTTTTTTAAATTTATTTAGCAAAAAATAAAAACCGCAGAGATGATCAAATATCACCAAAAGAAAGCTCTATTTGTGGGAACAAAATGATAAAAATTCTGTTTGGGTACAGTGTCGCATGACCACGCAATTGTCATTTAACCACTTCTCTACTGTGCACGAAAACCCCCTTCCTGCCCAAGCCATTTTTCAGCTTTCAGCGCTGTCACACTTTGAATGACAATTGCGCGGTCGTGCGACGTGGCTCCCAAACGAAATTTGCGTCCTTTTTTTCCCACAAATAGAGCTTTCTTTTGGTGGTATTTGATCACCTCTGCGGTTTTTATTTTTTGCGCTATAAACAAAAGAAGAGCGTCCAGTTTGGAAAAGAAACACTATTTTTTACTTTTTGCTATAATAAATACCCATTTTTTTTTTTTAAATAAAATTTTCCTCAGTTTAGGCCGGTACGTATTCTTCTACATATTTTTGGTAAAAAAAAAAATCGCAATAAGCGCGTATTGATTGGTTTGCGCAAAAGCTATAGCGTCTACAAAATAGGGGATAGATTTATAGAATTTTTTTTTAATTTATTTTTTATTAGTAATGGCGGCGATCTGCGATTTTTTTTATTGTGACTGCGATATTGCGGCGGACACATCGGACACTTTTGACACATTTTTGGGACCATTCACATTTATACAGCGATCCCTGCTATAAAAATGCATTGATTACTGTATAAATGTGATTGGCAGGGAAGGGGTTAACCACTAGGGGGCGGGAAGGGGTTAAATATGTGCCCTCAAAGTGTTTTTACTGTGGGGAGAGGGGACTGACTGGGGGAGGTGACCGATGGTTGTCCCTATGTACAAGGGACACACCATCGGTCCCCTCTCCCTCACAGGACGTGGATCTCTGTGTTTACACACAGAGATCCACTTTCCTGCTCGTTTCCTGGGCAATTGCGGGTGCCCGGCGGCAATCGCGGCCGCCGGGCACGCGCACCGGGGCCTTGTGAACGCGCGCGCCTCCTAGCTCGTTTTAAAGGGAGGACGTCATATGACGTCCTCCCAGAACGAGAGTGTCCTCCGCCCGCCGTCTATTGACAGTGGGCGGGGGACAAGTGGTTAAACAGCGACAGCGCTGAAAGCTGAAAATTGGCTTAGTCAGGAAGGGGGGTGTTCTGTCTCAAGGACATATAGCTAAACCTTCTTATCCCAAAAACTTCAGATACCATATTTCCTTGACCTCAGTTTTATTAGAACAAGCCAGGTGAAACTACAAAATAACTGAAATAGAGCTCAATAAGTACAATGCTGCATACAATACAGCATACATTGCAGAAACAATGATATACAATACAAGATGAGATAGAGAACTTAAAAAGTACGTTTTTACTAAGGGGTGATGGCGATAGATTGAGCAAGACATGTCTTGCTTCCTGCAGTGTCTTCTCAAAGAAAGGTGTCTGCTTCACTTCCTGTGAAGATTCTACCCAGAATTCCCTGCTCACTAACAACTTCCTTAACTACACACACAGTGAGTCTAATAAACAGAATAACTGCAGCAATACCAAAAAGGAACGCTAGATGGAGCCTGCACTCCACATGTGATTGTCTTATGTAAATTACAAACCTTATATGTAATTTTAACAACACAGATACAGATAATCATCATAGACATCTGGTGGACAGAACACTCCCCACCTGATGTCACTAACAGAGTCCTCCGTAGAAAGCAACAGAACAAGTTCAGTCACTGGTCTTAAGAATACTTTAGCCTCATTCTGTTGAAAGATCTTGACCTCGACTTTATGGACACGATTATCCTTGCTTGGGAGTACTTTGGTGACCAGACCTAAAGGCCACATATTCCTTAGTGTCTGAGAATCTTTCATGAGCACAACATAACCAGGTTAAGTGTAGAGTAGATATGTATTGTTTCTTACAGTGGTGCCAACCTCTGCAATTGTCATGAGTTGGTGGTTGTTTTTTGTAGGACTGAGCTATGTGGATTAAGCAAGTGATAGCTCTAACTAGTGACCTCCAGGTGGAGAAACTGCTGAAACGGTGGGTTTTAAACTGGAGAGAAGTTGTTGGGACTGCGGTAGGAACCTGAGGGTGAATTTCCTGATCCTTGTCTGCATCTATTAGGTCAAATGTGGTGAGGTCATTAGTGTTACAGTCAGGACTGTGTAGAAAGGTGGGACCTGTGAACCACAAAGTACTTTCGAGGCGGCAGGCCGCCACAGATTTGGTCGCTAGGTCTGCAGGAATACAGTCTGTAGGCACAAAATGCCATTGCTCTGGGCGGGTAGATCTCCTTATCCTCAACACTCTGTTATTGACATAGACGTAGAAACATATCAAGAAGGTGCAAAAAATAGGCCTAGATTGCACTTTCCGGCGCCACAGTAGTGAAATACTAATTCACAGTCTTCCTTTAATAGCCGTGAATCTAAAAAGGGTACTGGTTAAGTGTAATTAATAAATATATAAATACACAAAAGAACAGATAAAACAGAGTTAATAAATCACTAAATGTAAAATAAATACCATAGACTAATATTACACTGGATGGGGTGTGGCCAACGACCGGGATGTGTGGAAGTGCTTAGCCAGAGCTCCGTCCATGCCGCTTACATCCTGACTGAATCCTGCTGATCCGTTCGCCATCCAAGGATCCCGTTTTTCCCCCACAGCATTCAGGGAACCTTGTGCCCACTGGGAGATGGTCAAATATGGCCCACCGATGGGGGAAGCCTCAGGACCCGGCCCGCAGCCCCCATCATGCAAACAGAGGCAAGATGGCACCGGTCACCATGCTGCAGACACATGCAGCCAGCCATCCTCATGCTCCTCAGCGCTGACAAAGAAGCCTGCAGGGAAGGGTAAGTCACACTGTTCCCCCCCTGTTCTAAGCCCGGAAGATCCTTTCCTGTTCTCTCCAGCTGAGGACATTGCCCTTGATACTCCCAGCAGTGACACTGCTGATTCAGGCCCTGCAGAGCCATCCCGGTCTCAGATCATGGAGGCCATCCAGCACAGCCATGCTTCCCTGACCACCCAAATGGACTCCATAAAAACAGACTTATCCTTCCTAAAACAGGATGTCCATAACCTCCGCCACAGGGTGTCTAATGCTGAGCAGCGCATTAGCACGCTGGAGGATGAGACCCGTCCATTACAGGGCTTTGTTAGGGAGCTACGCCAGGCCCAAAATTACACAGCAGATAAGCTCACTGAAATGGAGGACCATTCACAGAGGAGCAATTTACGTTTCCTGGGGTTCCCAGAGGGGGCTGAGGGTAAAACCCCAGAGGTTTTTATGGAAAGATGGCTAATCACCACATTCGGCGCTTCAACCTTTTCACCGTTATTCGCCATTGAACGAGCACACAGGGTTTCTATGCGCCCCCTCCCACCTGGGGCCCAGCCACGTGCCATGATCATCAAACTCTTGCACTTCAGGGACAGGGAGGCAATTCTTGGTGCTGCCAGAGAAAAGGGAAGGGTGTCCTTTAATGGGAGCGGAATTACTATTTTCCCTGACTTCTCTGTAGCTACACAAAAGCAGAGGGCCACTTTCCTGGCTATTAAACGCAGGCTCCGTGAGCATCATCTCCCCTATGGCATGCTATATCCTGCTCGATTGAGGATTGTCTACCAGGGCAAGGCCTACTTCTTCACGGATCCTAAGGAGGCATCTCACTGGGTGGATACCCTGGGACATCCTGAACGCCGGAATCAGAATCAAAGATCCCCTCCGCGCTGACATCGCCCCTAACCTGCATTTTTTGATAGCTATACCTTGTGCCTTATGTGGCCTACGTTACCCCTTTCCAGCAAAGGACAGCTGAGGGGGGGGTAGGAGTGGGCCTGGAAATCCTTACGCCTCTGATCATCTCACTCCCCTCTTTACAGTTATATGAAAGTGGCGAACTACATTCTACTAACTCGGTTTGTTTCTTACTTGTTTGATCTGGATGACTGCTGCATTTTTTCCTTCAGACTCAGGGTCAACTAGCATACTTGTCCTGTGCGGTCACGGACGGTAGCCTGCGTCTAAGGGACTTTAACGCTCCTCAGGGTTGGTTAGTTTGGGGTCTGTGTCATGACCCCCCTGCTTTGCAGTTTTGGTTTTGGGAACAAAGCTCTCATATGTTTGGGTTTGGGAGCCGGGAGGGTTAGGGTGGGTGGGGATGTTTGGGGATTTTTGTTTGAAGTTTTTATTTTTATGTGTTTTGTTCTGCAGTTCTGGTATCCATTTGTGCATGTCCATTTACAGGCTGGTATAACTGACCCTTATGATATGCATCTGATCACTTTATTTCCTATGCTGTTGCCTTTCTTTTTGACCTGTTTTATACCTTGCGCACTTCCCCTGGTTCGCGGGACTTCGGGCCTTGCTTGTGTCCGGCGGGCCATGGGAAGTGGGTACGGTTAATAATGTGCTTTACGCCTCCCTATGTCTAAGCTACGTTTAGTGTCTTGGAATGTATGGGGGCGGAATTCCAAGGTGAAAAGATCTCTGATGTTTGACTACTTGGCACGCCACAATCCGCATGTAATCCTACTGGGCTCTAGAGTCATGGCCCTCAAACGGGCAAAAATAGCCTATGCCCTCCATTCTACATACTCCACATATGCCAGGGGGACCTCCATCCTAATAGCCAAATCAGCCCCGGTTAGTATTAAACATGTTAAACTGGACCCGCAAGGGTGTTTTGTAGTTGTTGTACTCAAACTTATGGGAAGACCATATACCGTGACTAGCCTGTATGCCCCTCCCCCTTCACTAAATTGTTCTTTGAAAGGGTTATGACCTCCATTCTGGCGATAGCAGAGGGTCCTTTACTAATAGCAGGTGACTATAATACAGTACTGGGTAATTCCATAGACAGGTTACGTTGCTCTTCATTACCCCCCACTCCCCTGGGTTCCTTCTTAAATCAATTTGACTTGGTAGAGGCCTGGAGGTGGAAGCATGCGGACAGGAGGGAGTATCGTGTCACTCTGAGTCACACGGTACTCTGTCTCATATAGATTTGTGTCTGGTCTCGTCGGATCTACTTTCCATGGTATCAGAGGTTAAATACCTCCCTAGGGCAATATCCGACCATTCTCCTTTGATGGTGGACCTCGCCCTGGGCCCCTCCTCCTCCTATCGGGTGTGGCGACTGAGCCCACTGTGGTTGGCGGATGAGATCGTGGTGAACCAATGTATGACGGAGATGAAATCATACTGGCTACTTAATAAACAGAGTGCATCCGCTCCAGTGGTATGGGATGCCTTTAAGGCCACTACACGTGGCTCTTTTGCTGCGGCGGTTGGTCAGACACGCAAGGCCTCTATGTCCAAGTTGATGGATGCAGAGGGGGCTCTCAGGGAGGCAGAAGCCGCTTATACCGCGACTCCCTCTCCTGAGACACATGCTGCCTGGAAGCATGGGTCCAGAGAATTGGACCTAGTGCTTTTGGAACGCACCCAGAAGAAGCTGTTATACCAGAATCAGCGAATCTTTGAGTTTGGTGACAAGAATAGCCGTTTGTTGGCATATCTTTCTAAACCTGACTATCAGCCATGCAGCATACCCAGAATTAAGAGCACAGAGGGCATAGTGGTAGAACAGAACAATGAGATCATGGAAGCCTTTATTTCCTTTTACTCCTCCCTATATGCTACTAGAGCTCACTACACGATTGTGGAATTGGATGACTATCTTGCGGACATTTCGTTGCCCAGACTTCAGACCCAGCAGGCGTCAGATCTTGACGCTCCTCTGACAACTGAGGAAATTGGGGAGGCTATCCAGTCCTTTGCCAGAAACAAAACGCCGGGACTGGATGGGTTCCCCATCGAGTGGTATTTGCAATACAAAGATTTGCTTATACCCATCTAAGCAGGGTATATGATTTTGCTATGAAAACGGGACAGCTACCCCCCTCTATGTCGGAGGCATTGATTGTCCTCATTCCTAAACCACATAAGGATCACCTCCTATGCGAATCTTACAGACCAATATCACTCATCAACTCAGATGTTAAGATTTTGGCCAAGGTGCTCACCCAGCGATTGAACACAGTTATTACTACCATTATTGGTGCGGACCAAACTGGGTTCATCCCTGGGCGATCGACCTCCATCAACCTGCGGAGATTGTTCACCAATCTTCAGGCCACTAATGCGGAGATGGGTTCCAGGGCTGTTCTGGCCTTGGACGCACACAAGGCATTTGATTCAGTCAAATGGCCTTATCTGCTGGAGGTCCTGGCAAAGTTTGGTTTTGGCGGTACCTTCATCAGATGGGTCCAGCTGTTATATTCGAAACCCACTGCTCGACTGAGGGTGAACGCAGCCGTGTCTGATCTCTTTCCGATAAAGAGAGGCACCAGACAGGGGTGCCCTCTGTCGCCGTTGCTCTTTGCACTGGCGATAGAGCCCTTGTCAGCACTGATAAGATCTTGCGGGGAGGTTGCGGGACTGACGATTGGGGGTCTGGAGGAGAAGGTGTCTCTTTATGCTGACGACATGTTGATCTCTTTGTCGGACCCCCAGTCGTCTCTCCCAGTCCTGCTGGAGATTATTGGCAAGTTTGGGCATTTCTCCGGGTTCCGGGTTAACTGGGACAAGTCCATCCTATTTCAGATTGACCAGGCAGACCCACCCAGGCTAACTTCCTCTTGCCCACTACAAATAGTCACCTTTTTCTGATATTTAGGAGTTATGGTACAGCTCCCTATTACCTCTTATGCTAAACTCAATATAGACCCCCTTATAGGGAGAATGAAGACCACATTCAAAATCTGGGCAAATCTCCCACTTACCTTATTGGGCAGGATTAATATTTTTAAAATGATATTCCTGCCACGATTTCTGTATGTATTGGGTAATTCACCAATATATGTCACTAAGCTTAAATTTAAAGAAATAGACTCCATCCTTACTTCCTTTTTATGGAGGGGGGGAGTAGTCAGGATTGCCAAGACCACCCTCCAGTTACCGTTACTGAAGGGTGGATTGGCCTTACCCTGTCTCCACACCTATTATATTGCCTCACAATTAGCTCATGCACATTGGTGTTTTTTTCCTGAAGCCAACAACGCAGCCACTGCTTTGGAGGCTGCTATCCTTACCTCCTATGAATCCCTGCAGAACCTGATATATCGTATGTCCCTTAGAGGGCGGGAGAGTACGAGTGTCCTGGCAATGACTATCAGGCTTATTAAGCTAACAAAACTACAGTAGTTCACTGACAGTAATACTTACTCGCCGAACACTCCACTCTGGGGGAACCCGACTCTACCAGAGTTCTTCCGCAGATCTGACGGGGGATTCTGGTCGAAAAGGGGGGTAAAAACTATTTTGCATTTATTCTCAGACAACGTGTTTCGTTCTTTTGATGAATTTCGTAGAGATTACAATCTACCACGCACAGCTTACTTCCTCTACCTACAGATACGCCACACTGCAGCAACGCAGTTTGGTCTTCGCAACATATCCATTCAACTCTCCCCACTGGAACGTATATTGACCGACTCCTCTCACACCAAGCTAGTTTCTACATATTATAGGTCCCTTCTGCATTCCACGACTCAAAGGCTGAGCAAGACGGCTGCCAGCTGGAGAGCTGATATTCCTGAGCTGACGGAGGAAATCTGGCAGGAGCTTTCGCCCCTCCAGGTTCCCTCTGTCATCTCTTCTCGTGATAAAGTAATACAAACAAAATTGTTATACAGATCCTACTTTACTCCATGCTTACTATTTAAACTGAATAGATTGCCCTCTGCATTGTGCTCTCGTTGCGGCATGGCTGATGGCACGTTCTTTCATTTAATGTGGGAGTGTGCTCCGATCAGGCAGTTCTGGTCGGAGGTCACGGCCTTCAATAGTTCATTGACACAATTACCTAATGCATGTAATCCTCTAAGGTGTTTACTGGGCTATATTGATGATGATAGTATATCCGAGAATACACGAACATTTCTGAGAATAGTATTGTTTTATGCTAAGAAAGCAATAACCTTCCATTGGAAGTCTCCATCCTTGCCCACTATTGCCTTCTGGCTCACAAATATTAACCATGCTGTATCATTATACAAACTGACATATGAGACTAGAGGGTGTCCGAAAAAATTCAGGAAGGTTTGGGGCTACTGGGTTGATTCTGAGAGCACTTTTTCTCCTGCTCCTTAAAAATGTGACTGAATATTGTCTTCCTGATATATGCCAATTGTTTACCAGCTTTCTAAAAGGCATTTTTTGCACTGTACTGGATTGGGCGATGTTCGCTCCACGAGTGTCTGTTTGTTGTCTATTGTATGTCTTGTTTTGAAAAAAAAATGTAATAAAAATTTACCTTTAAAAAATAAATATTACACTGGATAAGAGCAATAAAAGCCAGCCAGCTGCTGTTTAAAACTCAAACGAGAAACCCCATAAAAGTGCATAAATAAATAAAAGTTATCAAAAAGTCCTGAGACATAAAAGTCCAGATGATAAAACAGCGCTATAGTTGGATAAATGTCCACTTGCATAAAAACATTCGGGTGATGATACAGTAGTAAGTCTTTAAATCCGTGAGTGCGTGTAAACAGTTAATTAAAAGTGCATCCTACACCTGTTCCCAGACTTCACCATACGGGAGGCACTCTCACCCGTCGGGGTGCAAACTCACCACAATGATGACACAATTGGGCCTGAGATATTAATACTGGTGGGCTCTCTCACTCGACCATCCGTCATCACCAAGCAGGGGACAGCAAGGGTTAACTCCATATACCATTCATATAAAACACAAAAGACACTAACATAGTGTAATCTTGCTTTAATGAATAAAAAATACCCCCATGCAGTAAACCCCTGCTACAAATGCACGTACAGAAAAAAATCAGTCAAACAGCATGTGTATGTGTATATTCACCGCTTTGCATTTGACCACAGCAGCGTCTGTATTCCTGGGGAATTACTTCTGTTGAAGTCGATTGGACGAAACCGGTCAAGGCGTGGCTACAACGACACTTCTCTAACTGAGAACTAATGGATGCTGTTCCCTGCTGACTGGCCACAACAAGGAAGTAATTCCCCAGGAATACAGACGCTGCTGTGGTCAAATGCAAAGCTATCCAACTATAGCGCTGTTTTATCATCTGGACTTTTATGTCTCAGGACTTTTTGATAACTTTTATTTATAGGCGTAGAAACGCCTAGTTTCATTATGGATGTAACCCAGAACTACTTTACTGTGTGTGTAAAACTCAGCCTTTTGAATTTCTAGGTTTGTGTCTGTTGTAATTAGTTCAGCTAGCTCTGTAGCCTATACTGCAGCACAAAGTTCCAGCCTGGGTATGGTGTGTTCAGGAAGTGGTGCAAGTTTTGCTTTCCCCATTACAAACCCTATGTGGCATTCTCCTTTAGTGTCTATGGTTTTCAGGTAAGCTACAGCAGCAATTGCTTTAACAGAAGCATCCGAAAACACACAAAGTCTTTGCATCTGAACGTCTGCAGATGACAGAGGAGCATATGGGCGTTAAATTTTAAGGTTGGATAGAGCTGTTAGTGAGTCCTTCCACTCTAGCCATAAGTTCTTGTCGGTGGGGAGAGGGTGCTCCCAATCTAGCGACTCACAGGTTAAGTCTCTAAGTATAAGTAGTGCCTTACCCTGGATGGTGACAGGTGCTGCAAAGCCTAAAGGATCATACAGGCAGTTTATGGTAGACAGGACACCTCTACGGGTAAAGGGTTTTTCTTCTGTGTTTACTTGGAAAGTAAAGGTGTCAGATCTTAAGTCCCAAAGCAAACCAAGGCTGCATAGGAAGTGAGTCTGTGCCTAGATCTAAGTCCCTTAACTCGTTAGAATGATTTTGGACAGGAAAGGCTTCTAAAACTTTTCTACTGTTGGAAGCAATCTTGTGGAGTCTTACGTTGGAACAAGCAAGCATTGCCTGAGTTCTTTTGAGGAGACTGATTGCGGCTTAATTTGTGGGTAGTGATTTCAAGCAATCGTCTACATAGAAATCCTTTTCCACAAATTGTCTGACATCTGACCCAAACTCTGACTCCCCCCCTCTAGCAGAGTGTCTGAGGCCATATATAGCAACTGCAGGGGAAGGACCGTTGCCAAATATGTGCACCCTCATGCGGTATTCTGTGATGTCTCCAGAGGGGTTGTTGTCCCTGAACCAGAGAAACCTCAGAAAGTTTTGGCATTCTTCTTTAACAGGAAAGCAATAGAACATTTGCTGTATGTCTGCCATGAATGCAACTGAATCCTTGCAAAAGCGTAGAAGTACTCCTAATAGTCTGTTGTTCAGGTCAGGGCCAGAGAGAAGGACATCATTTAGAGAGACACCCTCATGCTTGGCGCTGGAATCGAACACCACTCTAATCTGCCCTGTCTTCTTAGGGTGATAGACCCCAAATATTGGTAAGTACCAACATTCCTCTGAGTCTATGAGGTTTGGGGCTATCTCAGCATGACCATTCTGGAATATTTTCTCCATGAAGGAAAAGAAATGTTCTCCCATCTCTGGTTTCCTTTTAAGATTGTGTCTTAGGGAAGTGAGGTGTTTATATGCTAGTTCTCTTTTGATAGGCAAACGTCGTCTTTGTGGCCTAAAGGGAAGAGGTGCAACCCAGCTATTAGTCACGTCTTTCTCCATACTCCTTTCCATAACTTCTAGGAAGAGCCTTTCCTCAATGGACATTGCTACCTGGTTATCTTTCTTTGTTCTCTTGAACACTGTGCTTCCTAAGTCGCTTTGGTCATCATCATAGGTATTGCTGTCACAGATGGGACTTAGGAAAGTAAGAAGTACAGGGTTGTTGTGTGGTAGCTCCTTTATGAGGATGTGATTTTGACAGGGTTGGAAAAGAGAAGGACGACTATTCTTTAGGGTACTTGTGAGCAGGTTATTAACAGATGCCGGTTTGTGTGCACCTCCCAGGCAAACATCACCTATAATGACACACCGGAGATCCAGTTTTTGGGCATATGGGGCGTTTTTAGGACCGTTGATCAGTTTTCTTACTTTGTGGACTTGCAAGATATCCCTCCCTAGGAGTAAGATTATCTGAGCCTGATCATCTAGTTCTGGTATGAGATGTGCTATACGATTCAAGTGAGTCTGGTAAACTGCTGCGTCTGGTGTGGGAAACTCTGATCTATTGTCTGGCATCTGGTTGCACTCTATTATGGTCGGTAAGGGTAGGCATGTCTTACCATCCATAGATTCAATTTGTAGGCCGTCAGCTCTTCTCTCCGCCGTTTCCACTGTACCTGCACAAGTCCTAAGGGAGTATGGGCTGCTGGGGCCTTTAAGGTTTAGAATGTCAAAAAACACAGATCTAGCTAGTGACTTATTACTCTGATCATCCAAGATGACGTAGAGCTTGACTGCTTTGTCTCTGCGTCCTTTTGGGTAAACTCTCACTAGACAGATTATGGAGCAGGATCTGCCACCTGTACTTCCTTTGCAGACTTCAGTGCACTGTGAAGTGATTGCTGTGGCATCTGTACTAGAGTCTTTGGTCTCCCTGCTTTGCTCCTTGTCACCATGGACAGGTGAGAAGGTTCTTGGAGTAGGCCTTGGGTGTAGAGCTGTGTTGTGCTCTGTGCCATCACACTCTGTGCATTTGACACTGACCTTACAGTCCTTGGCGAAGTGTGTGGACAAAGAGCAGCACTTGTAACAGATGTTGTTCTCTTTGAGGAAAGCTTTGTGATCCTGGATGGTCTTTGTCCTGAAGGCTCTGCATTTCAGAAGAGGATGTGGCATCTTATGAAGAGGGCAGAACTTAGTAGGTTCGTTGTCTTGATCCTCTGGCTGAGACTCTGCAAATCTGTGGGAAGATATGTTAGTTTTGTGCACTGCTAATGGAGCTCTGAGTTGTTTAGGGCCAGAAGAAGTGGTATAAGACACTGGAAAAATTAAGCTGGGGTCATCTTTTGTTCCTGTTTGTCTGTCTACAATGTCCACAAACTCACTAAAGGGTAGAAAAGGCACATTGTGTTTTCAGTTGTAGCTACAGCCATGAGCAATCCATCTTTCGTGTAACTCATAAGGAAGTTTTTGTGCTAGGGAGTTAATACCTCTAGCAGAGTCAAGATAAGAAAGGCCAGGTAAGTCCCCTTCTGCTTTAGCAACTTGTAACTCCATACACAGGTCACTGAATTCCCTGAGTCTTTGGTAACCTCTGCTAGGTATTTTTGGGAAGTCTTTTTTGAAGAAATTGCTTAAACGTGCATCCTCACAGGGTGACACTGTAAATTTGCACAGGTATAAATGTGCCAACGTCCCGATATGGCAGGAAGAATATGAATAGACTAAGGAATGGACTTTAGGCGGCACATGGATAGATATTGTAAGAAGCTAAGGGTTTTTGTTTTAGAAAAAGTAATAAGAAAATACATATAAACATTCAAAAAATGACAGTCTATTCGTATTTAGATACAAGGCTCAGGCTAATGTTCTACAATGCTTCAGAATTATACAACATATATGCACTCCATCCTTAATGAAAATACATAGCCAGCAACCACAGGCTAGTGAAACAGTGAACGTGTGAAGCAGGTGGTGTGACAGGAGGGTCACTTTGGACACAGGGTGAGCCAGGAAATAATGGACATTAAGAAATATATCTTGGACTACCTAAAATGGGTCTGTACTATTTATCCACCATATTCCCACGGATATCTGTAAAGGACTATTTACTTATTCTGAACTCAACAGGTTAATTGAGAGATACTGAGGTGTTCAGCCTCAATCACCTGTCTGCCTAGTGTAATGCTAATGAATTCCAGCTTCTAGAAGACCTGTTCATTGTTTGTGGTGATGTGGATTGGGGAAATTAAGTGTGTCCTTGTGCGTATTGTAAAGTAACAGACAGTCTGGTGAATATAAAGGTCATGCATAGTTATTTAAACATAAAGGGGATTAGAACCTGTTGTCTAATAGCAGACGTCAAAATAATGTGTATTGGGGCTTGTTGTGTTGTGGGTGGAGCTGGACCATTGTTCATTCAGGTTAATGCAGTATTGGATGTGTATAAGAGTTTCAATGTTTTTGGCAATAAAGGCAGTCTATTTTTGGAAAGATAGAGCGTGTTGTCTCGTTCTTTGGAAGGATTAATTCCTATGGGAAGTGGTCTTCTGGCTGTGGAGGATCGACAGTGAAGTTGTGTCCAGGAGAGGGAATATCTTTAAACGGCGCGTTACCCCCTTTCGTATTTGGGGTGCCGTTACATTGGTTGGCAGCAGCGGGATTTTCCCTCCAGTTCCTGGGACACTCCAAGCCACCACAGTGAATGACCAGCTATGCAGCCTGCAGGAAAGCCATGCTGAAGGACCTACTTGAGAGCTGTGGAGGGACCAGTGGGACAAAGAACAAGGCCACCTTGATCAGGGAGCTAGCCGAGATGGACCAGAGAGACGGTGATGCAGGACCCCGGTCAGTTGAAGATTGCAATGAGTGCGACAGCGGTTGGCATTATATGGTGCTAACCCATCAGAGACCATCAGAGACCACCATACAGGAAGCCATTAGAGGCATCCAGCTGCAGGATGCGCGACAAAAGAGAGAACTAGAGCGGCAACAGGAGTGGAGAATGGCGGTAATACGACAATCTGAGATCGCCTACAGACAGCTGCTAGAATCTGCTCAGCAGCAGGGTGGTGCTACCTTTGCCTGGGACTATCAGGAAATACCAGTGGACAACTCTGAAATCCTGGCTGAAGAATCGGCAGTGGAAAATCTGAAGATTGCCATCCCTAAAGCCGAAGTGGATGATATGGAGTTCCAGGGAGCTAGCCTGGCTGAAGAATCGGCAGTGGAAAATCTAAAGATTGCCAGCCCTAAAGCCAAAGTGGATGATATGGAGTTCCAGGGAGCTAGGGCAGTTGGCTCATCTCCCCAGCCACAGATTACAGAAGGTATGGACTTAAGGGACTGTTCAGAGGATGTTAGGGATTATGCATCGCCTGCCCAAGTACTGGCAGCAGGACAGAGTACTGCAGACCCCTGCTCTACACCCGTGGCAGTTTTGGAGGCCCGAGGTGAGAAGGTGATGGTTCCTCTTTCCCAGGGGATTTCAGAGATGCAGGGGGAGAAGCAGCTCTTTTCCCTCCCCAACAGTTAGCCAGAGCAGATGGTGTGGAGTCCCCAGCAGAAGTGCTGGCAACAGGGCAGAGTGATACCAACCTCTGCCCAGCACCGGAAACAGCTGTGGAGTTTCAGGGAGCCGGGGCAGTTGGCCCATCTCTGCAGCAACAAGCTGAGGTGGGAAAGCTTTTACCCCCAGCTGAATCACTGGCAGCAGGGCAGAATGCTACTGGCCGCTGCACACAACTGCCACTTGAGCGGATATCGGTGGATGGGACTGCGGTCTCCACTCACAGCAACCCAGCACAAGAGCTGGCAACAGAGCAGAGTGCCGCGGGCCTCTGCTCTCAACTAACAGAAGAAGGAGTTCCTGTGGTACCGGATGGGACTTCGGTCCTCACTGACCCAACCCCAGAAAATGGTGTGACACTGAGACAGGAGGATGTCAGCCTTGCTTTGCAAGCACTGGGGGATTTTCACCTACCACAAGTGGAGGGGACTTCAGTCTCCACTTGTATACCCCAGGGATGCTGGGCAGTCGGCCCGGATCCCCAACAGCATGATGGACTGAGCCCAGTCACCCTGTCTTCTCCCCAGCGGCGGGTATGTTCTCTGAGAGAGGCAGAGGTTGGCTGGGTAGGTGATGCTCTGTTTGGAGAAATTTGTTTGGGGTACTGTGTGGATACCGGCATTAGAAGAATGGACCTATGGACTAACTTCGGAGTCAACCCGTCTGGGGTCACCTCCTGTGTTAGTCTCCTGCCGAAAGGGGAGATGTGTGACAGGAGGGTCACTTTGGACACAGGGTGAGCCAGGAAATAATGGACATTAAGAAATATATCTTGGACTACCTAAAATGGGTCTGTACTATTTATCCACCATATTCCCAAGGAT
The DNA here is from genome assembly GCA_029206835.1 of Rana muscosa. Classification (NCBI taxonomy): domain Eukaryota; kingdom Metazoa; phylum Chordata; class Amphibia; order Anura; family Ranidae; genus Rana; species Rana muscosa. The sequence goes on along the minus strand of CM055120.1, from coordinate 443,159,059 downwards.
ATCTGTAAAGGACTATTTACTTATTCTGAACTCAACTGGTTAATTGAGAGATACTGAGGTGTTCAGCCTCAATCACCTGTCTGCCTAGTGCAATGCTAATGAATTCCAGCTTCTAGAAGACCTGTTCATTGTTTGTGGTGATGTGGATTGGGGAAATTAAGTGTGTCCTTGTGCGTATTGTAAAGTAACAGACAGTCTGGTGAATATAAAGGTCATGCATAGTTATTTAAACATAAAGGGGATTAGAACCTGTTGTCTAATAGCAGACGTCAAAATAATGTGTATTGGGGCTTGTTGTGTTGTGGGTGGAGCTGGACCATTGTTCATTCAGGTTAATGCAGTATTGGATGTGTATAAGAGTTTCAATGTTTTTGGCAATAAAGGCAGTCTATTTTTGGAAAGATACAGAGCGTGTTGTCTCGTTCTTTGGAAGGATTAATTCCTATGGGAAGTGGTCTTCTGGCTGTGGAGGATCGACAGTGAAGTTGTGTCCAGGAGAGGGAAGGGATCTAAACGGCGTTACCCCCTTTCGTATTTGGGGTGCCGTTACAGGTGGTATTAGCCATGGGTCCAATGTATCAGGTGTAATCTTGAATTGCTCTACCAGTTTTGCGAATTAACGCTTCTTCAGGAGCATAATAGTCTGTTGGGCATATATATAAACAACAAAAAATATATTTAACATCTTTTTAATACATAAAACATAAAACAGCATAAAAGACAAGAAACGTATTTAAACATAAAAATTGAAAATTGCTGGCCCCATATAGCCTATATACCAAAGAGCAAGCCAACCGCGTGACACCCACCCAACACGTGAACTAGCCCCCAATGGGGCACTAGAAGATGGTAATAGTGCTGACAGTGGTGCCTGGGAAAGGAAGAGGGAGAAATAGAGGAGAGAGGGGGGGGGAAGAAAGGGAGGAAAAAAAGGGGGGGAAGGGGGGAATGAAACAAGGAAATTGGAGGAAGGAAAGAGGTGTGCCTAAAGAGGAACCCAGATAGAACACAGAACTGAAGAAAAAAGAGTAAATGATGAAGGAAGGTACAAAGGACCAAATCCCTAAAGTAATCAATGGAGGGGGGCGTGGTCAGCATGGCTGACTGAGTGGACATGCTTGCTGAGCTCTGCTGGGACATAATCCGTTACTGACTCCGTTCCTGGGTGGATTTCTTCATAAATCGGTCCCACCGCATCTGTATGCCGTCCAGAACATCCGGGGGCCCGAAAAAGGACAAAAAGCTGAAGTTTCCTGCAGATACCCCTGTCTTGGTGAGTCCGGCCTGTTCACCGCACGTGGAGCCTGCACGCCAACACAGTATGGCGTCGCAGACTGACCAGGAGGAGAGTGTGGCGGTCTCCCCGCCTGGAATCCCGGAGGTGATGGCGGCTATCACGGGTCACCAACAAGATCAAAGCTGTGCAGCTAGACGTGGGCTTCTTTCGCCAGGATCTGGACAAGATTCGCTCCAGAATCACGGAGGCGGAACACCGGGTAGGAGATGTGGAGGACGCGGTGACAACACACGATGCCTCCATCCGGACCCTGCTGACCAAGGTAAAGGCACTCGAATACCGGGCAGAAGACGCAGAGAATCGCAGTAGGCGCAACAACATACGCATTGTTGGCATCCCGGAGGGGGTGGAGGGGTGTAATCCTACAGCTTTCATAGAAGACCTTCTCAAGAACCTACTTCCTGCGGCCCAACTATCCCCCTACTTCACGGTGGAAAGGGCGCACCGCGTGCCGCCAAGGCCTGGTCCGGAGGGGGCCCCCCCCGCACCTTCATTCTTCGCCTGCTAAATTCCTGGGATAGGGATGAGCTGCTGCGTGCCGTCCGCCTGGCATGCAATCTCCCCTATCGAAACACCAGGCTGATGTTCTTCCCGGATTACACTATGGAGACACAGAGGCAGCGGCGCTCCTTTGATGGAGTGAAAATGGCTCTCCGAAAGAAGGGAATTAGCTATAGCATCATGTTTCCGGCGAAACTGCGGGTGGTTGTTGGTGAGACTGTGAGAATCTTTACTAATCCTAAGGGTGCGGGTGCGTGGCTGGAGACTCTGCTTCCATAAGGAATTTACTTCCCTGGTTATCTAAGGAGGGGATGGGGGGTTTTTCTTTCCCCCCCCATTTCGTTTTTTTTTTCCTTCCTGTTCTTCTGGGAGTCTGTTATTTTCCTTTTTGCTGGGTCACTCTCTGGAGGTAGGTGACTTTGCTATCTGCTATGTGGGCTGTTATATCTGACTAAACTGCTGTTACCCTTCTGTGCTCACATTATACGTTTTCCCAGGTGGGACACTGAGGCTCCAACCCTGTCATACTGGTGGAGTGACCCCTCAGCAGCTGCTTTCTGCTCTACCCAGGAGTTCATTTTGACTGCGGCGGCATGTTATATTTTTTCTCCCAGCAACTCAGGCCAGGAGACACGAACTTAAGTACTCTTCTTTCTTTAACTTTTTGTTATATGCAGATCGTTAGTATTGACTAAATGAGCCGACCTGCTGCGGCTCACGCCTCCCAATCTATTTAGATTTAGTAATTTGACTTTTCTTTTTTTTTCTGTTAGGGGAAAGATGTGCTCCTCCATGTTAGGGGGACACGGGGTGGGGGGTAGGGGTTGGACGACCGTTGTTGTCTGGGCTTCTATGGGTTTATGGGTTACTCTGTTCTTTGTTCGTTTGCAAAGTTGGTTGGTCTTGACTATATCTAATCTGTTTTATGAGTCTCTGATATGTTGTATGGATTCCTCTGGGGGGGGGGGCAGCGCTCTATAGCCCTGTTTTTCTTAGCGACTGCACTGTTTGGTGCGGGGGCGCTGCACTCTCTCAGGGGACCATGGCTAGGAGATGTGAGATGTACTCCCTTGAGCATACTACAATTACCTGATGGCTAATTTTAAGGTACTATCGTGGAATGTCAGGGGCCTCAATTCCGCTATCAAGCGGTCGCTGGTTCTAAATTTATACGACAACATAATCCCCAAATCTGTATATTACAGGTGACACATTTGGCGGGCTCCAGGGTCCTGGGGCTGAGGCGGGCCTGGGTGGGTGCACATTACCACGCCTCCTACTCTAACTATGCTAGGGGGGTAGGCATCCTTGTGCATCGATCTTTGCCTTTCAGGCTGCAGGAGGTCCGGACTGACCCTGGTGGTCGGTTTGTTCTCCTGCATGCCTCAATAGCAGATGTCCCCTATGTCATTGTTGGACTTTATTTGCCTCCCCCTGCGGATCCAACCTTACTCCACTCGGTGATGCAGATGGCGGTTCAGTATGGGGTAGATAGGGTGCTGCTAGTAGGGGACTTTAACATGGTTATGTCGGACGTCCGGGATAGGCTCCGGCCCTCATCTACCCCTAATTCAGGGTTGTCCCTCTGGGCATCCACCTTTAATATGATGGATCTTTGGCGCCATTTCCACCCCTCTGACTCTCAGTATACATGTCTCTCCTCTACTTACCGTACGTTATCTCGTATAGACCTGGCATCTCCTTGGGGGGGTGGCCTCGGCCGAAATACTCTCTTGCGGCGTGTCTGATCATGCTCCGTTGTTGGTCTCGGTCGGTGTCGCTCCCTCCCGGGACCGAGGGGTCTGGAGACTTTCTAGATACTGGGTGTCAGATCCAGAGATTCAAGAGGATCTACCCGATGAGATCTGTAGCTTTTGGTTGCCAAATGTTGAGTCCACAGGCCCATTAACACTCTGGGACACATTTAAGGCCTGGTTGCGGGGAACATATATTAAGAAGATTGCTGCTAGATGGAAGGGATCTGTGCAGGCTCTATGGCAGTTAGAGATAGAGGCCCTCTCGCGTGAGAGGGTATATACTCAGTCGCCTAATGCGGACACTTACCATGCCTGGCAACACACCCTGAGGGAGTTATCCTTGGTGAGAGTAGACAATACAAAGAAGTCCATGCTGGAGGGTGCTCAGAGAGTGTTCGAGTTTGGGGATAAAAATGGCAAGCTCTTGGCCTGGCTGGCCAGGGGACAGCACGCTACTACTCACGTGGGCAGACTCAGAGATGCAGACGGCACGCTACTGACGACCCCTGACTCCATTTACTCTAGGTTCTTCCGTTTCTATCAGGATCTATATTCAACTAGGGTGATGCACACTAATACTGACCTGTCTGACTTCTTAGATAGGATCCCCCTCCCCACGCTTGACCCGATCAGGAGTAGGGATTTGGATAAGGACATTACTCTAGAGGAGGTGCAGGCAGCTATGGGTAGTATGCAGTCGGGGAAGGCCCCTGGGCTGGATGGTATACCCATTGAATTTTATTCGGAGAATCAGGAATTGTTGGCACCTAGGCTAACTACTCTCTTTAAGGAATTCCTGGCGATAGGTTCCCTTCCCGAGTCGATGGCTGATGCCGTGGTGGTGCTGGTGCCCAAGCCTGGTAAGGATCCAGAGGAATGTGGTTCGTACAGACCCATCTCTCTTATCAACGCTGATGCCAAGTTGCTGGCCAAAATTCTTGCCTTACGTTTGATCACGGTGTTGGAAGATCTGATCCATCCGGATCAGACAGGGTTCATGCCAGGTAAAGGCACGGACATCAACATCCGCAGGCTATTTCTCAACATGCGAAAAGTGTAAATTATACTGCGCTGTCTATATAAGATTTGATCACACAATGAACGTGAATCAATCTCCAAAAAATGCTGCAACTTAAATGTAAGACACACACAATGAATTAATAATAAGAGTAATAAAGCTGCGCAACTCTTGAATGTATACCACCAAAAAATGATCAAACAGATGGTATACACAGGATGCAATCTCTAATGCTGTATGTTGACAACTGAATAAAGTCCCGACTGATGCCAGACATTCAAATATAAAAACAAAAAAAGGTGCAATCCTGTATAAAAAATAATAAAAAACGTATAGAGCTATAATGTCCTGAAATCCAAGATGACAGTATGGTACAGATGCAAATCTTCACATTTGACCACTGGTGACTTCAAACAAAAACACCCTTTGAAAAGTGGCAGATATTCGATAGAAAAGGTTCCACCACCACTAGTTATCACTGCCGCTTACCAGAACGAATGATCCGTACACGGATCAATGCAAACATATGGCTAATCCCCTGCCAGGGTCTCTATATCGCTATCAGCTTCCTCCAGGATTCAACGCCAATTCTCTCCATGTATCACAGATATTAAGGTGCGAAGGGAAAGAAAGCCACCATAGCGTAAATCCAGTAAAACAATATTTAATAAAAAAATGTAATGCACTTACAAACATTCGTGATTCTAAGGCATGTGGTATATAAAAATAGCCGGCCGGCTAAGACAGCCCGTTCGCTCCGGGACTCGTTGGTATGTTGGTGACGTCAGCACGTCACTCCTCCCTACGCCGTTTCGTCACATATGACGTCGTCCAGGGGCACGGGCGACGTGCTGACCCACCGCCATAAATACTCATGTGTGCAATAGGAACGCCTAGATCTGATCGCCCAGCGTCCCGGCCTTGTAAGTCGCCATTTTGGACAAGGGCAAACACTGTCCGTATCCCCAACAGCAATCCTGCTGGAATTACAAAACCTGGCTAAGCATAATAAGTCCCAGTAATGAAGCATTGATTCAAACACTATGACTATATTGCGAGTTACATAGAGGAAAATCCAGGTTGATGCTCATATACATTGCTGGCTGGTGGTGCCAAGCGCAGCATAAGGCAAAACATAACCCGGATACCCTCCTATAATATATAAATACTACACTAACTCGCTTCTGCATTAGTTCATAGACTAGAACATACCCGTACTTTAATAATTATACAACGTAATTCTACTCCTGGATAATAAATTGCGAGCGAAAAATGCAAGAGCCATCTAATGGTCATTTGCCATATTTATTCAACTCAATTTAAAATTGGACTCTATCAATAGATATGTCCAAAATAAAACAAACCAATTAAATTTATGCAAATGAAAGACAATATATCTCAATCCCCTAAACCAATTAAGTGCTTAATAAGGGATATAATATCTCTGTCTATTGTAGCAAATGCAACTAAAAGGAAGATGGGGACATATATTACACGATGATTCAATATATCATTTGATGATATTGATATAAATCTCATGATCAATCTAAATATAATTTAAATATTCAGACAAAAATTAATTAGTTCACCAAAAATGAAACAGGATCCCTATATTAGGGCACAATATTTGGAAAGCTATTATTCCATAGACAGTGGGCTTTTGGGGAATCAGATCTGGTTCACACCAAAACAAATTAATTATAGGCAGTCTTAAACAACTAACATAAATAACTAAACTGTTGCCCTACGCATTATCAATAAATGCGTTCACATCCACATCTATGTTTAGGCCGTACGGGGTGTAACAACGGACCCTATATATCCAAGACATTTCCATCCTGGATATTTCTCTCACTAGGGACAGGTACAGTCCACCAATGTGGACTGTACCTGTCTATACCCAAAAAGGTAGTTCCTGCTGGGTTACGTTGGTGATGCAGATCATAGTGTTTTGAAACTGAGTGGTCTTTAAATCCACTCTTAATGTTTGCAATGTGCTCACCCAACCGTACCTGCATGGATCTTTTAGTCCTACCTATATATTGTTTCCCGCAGGGACATTCCAATAGGTAGACAATACCCGTAGAGCTACAGGTCACAAAAGCCTCTATTTTATGTTCTCTAGAGGTACTGGTTGATTTAAACGACATTGTCTTCTTTGATCTTACTTTATTCAATGCGCATACTTGACACCTGCGACACTGGTGATAGCCAGAAATGTTCTGAAAGAACGAAACTTTTTTTTGGAGGTGGGTCAACCACATTTGGCGCTATTCTATCCCTCAACGAAGGAACTCCCTTAAAGATAATTTGTGGAGTAGCTGGCAGGAATGAATTAATAATTTGGTCAGTTCTTAAAACATGCCAATGCTTTCTTAGAATCTTCTACACCAAATAATGTTGGGTAGAATATGTGGTGATCAGTGGTATCAGTGGCCCTTCACGCTTTTTTTTCCCTTTAGTATCCAACAAGACTGATCTTTCAATTTTTCCAACTTCCTTTATCGTTTTTTCTAAAAGGTTTTTGTCATAGCCTTTATCTATCAGTCTCTTTTTTAGAATATCCGCTTGGAAAACATAATCAGATACATCCGAACAGTTCCGTCTCAGTCTTAGGAACTGGCTTTTAGGTACTGATTGTAACCATGATTCTTTATGGCAACTTTCCACAGGTATATACGCATTCCGATCTGTCTGTTTGAAATAGGTAATCGTTTTGAAGCCTGTCCCCTCCTTGCTTATTGTAAGATCAAGGAAGTGTATCATCTCCTTACTGGCCTCATAGATAAAGCGTATACCGCTATCATTGGTGTTGATCATCCCAAAAAATTCTTCCAACTGGGAGGCCGTCCCTTCCCATAGGAGGAGGACGTCATCAATATACCTTGCCCAAAAGGCAAGGCAAGGATTGCGATCCTTATAGATGACGTCCTCCTCCCATTTGGCCATAAAAAGATTGGCCAAACTGGGGGCGTACTTTGCCCCCATGGCAACACCTCTTTTTTGTTTGTAAAAATTCTGGCTAAACCAAAAATAATTATGATTGGCCGCATATTCCAAAAGTTCCATAACAAAGGCTTGTTGTTCTTGTGGGATTTTAGAAAACAAATCCAAATAATATTTTACAGCAAATAATCCCAAAGAATGGGGAATCACTGTGTACAATGATGTCGCATCAGCCGTAACCATCCACGTATCTACTGTTGACTTCTGATTCGCCAACAAGTTGATCACGTGTCGAGTATCTCTCAGATACGACGGCATTTGCTGTACCAATGGCTGCAAAAAATGGTCCACATACTTGCCCACCCGGGACGTAATGGAATCGATCCCGCTTACGATCGGACGACCCGGGGGGCAAGTGAGGCTCTTATGGATTTTCGGTAGACAATAAAGAATAGGTACCCTTGGGGCTTTAGGTATCAAAAAAAGTTGTTCTTTCTCATTCAGGATACCGAGTTTCGCTCCTTTCTGAATTATTACTTCCAGAGTTTTTCTGTATTGAACTATTGGATTCCCCAATAAAGGTACATATGTATCACGGTCATCAACAATTCTAGATAATTCCTGAAGGTAACTCTTCCGATCCAGAACCACTATCCCACCCCCCTTATCTGCAGGGCGGATAACCAGCTCTTTGTTGTTACACAAAGAGTCTAAACCTTTTCTCAAATTGTTTTCCATTTCCTTGTTGGTAACTTTTACTGATTCTAGATCCCTCAATACTACATCTCGGAATACTCTTAAAGACGGGGCCAAAGTACCAGGAGGGTTAAACGTAGAGGCATTAGACAATCCTGAATAATGGTATTTGGAAGCCATACTTCCTCCCTGAAAGGGTGGCATACTAGTAAAGTGTCTTTTAATATTGATTCTTCTTATATACTTGTGTATGTCCATGTAGGTCTCAAATTTGTTGCGTTTTTTCGGAGGGGCATATTTAAGACCTTTGTTCAACAAAGCAGTTTCTGAGGGTGACAAAATCTGTGAACTCAGGTTAAATATGCCTTCTCCCATCACTTCCTTGGCTTTTTTTGATTGTGCTCTCCTCCCCCCTCTAGTTCCTCTTTGCTTTCTATTGGTCTCTTTGTCCCTTGATTGGGTCTGGGAAAACCCCAATGGTGTTGCTCATAGCTATTATCATCTGGCCCATTAGAGTGATCCCTAGGGGTCCAGGAGTCTTCCTGATCTCGATAGTCATATTCCGGATAGCCTGATTGACTTGGGCCATCCCAATCCCTTAGAGGAAAGGAACGATTTTGGGAATCACCTTCACCGTTATATTCCCAATCATCCCTATTTCTCTCTGGGCGTGTCCACTCCTCATGGTGCAGGCCCAGATGGGACGATCTTTCTTGGCCATGATAATTATAGGGAGCTCGTCCAGAGCCCCCCCTTACTCTACGAGCTTCCCTATAGGATTGGTACTGAGGTTTATTATGTTGAGAATAATGGCCTCTATCCCCATTTCCTCCTGGCCCATATTGATAGTTCCAATTATTGTTTTTGTTATATTGGGCTTCCTTACTCTGACCCTGAGGTCTGGATGGGGATTGGTAGGATACTCTTCTACCCTTCTTCCCAGTTTTGTTATGGGCTCTTGCATTTTTCGCTCGCAATTTATTATCCAGGAGTAGAATTACGTTGTATAATTATTAAAGTACGGGTATGTTCTAGTCTATGAACTAATGCAGAAGCGAGTTAGCGTAGTATTTATATATTATAGGAGGGTATCCGGGTTATGTTTTGCCTTATGCTGCGCTTGGCACCACCAGCCAGCAATGTATATGAGCATCAACCTGGATTTTCCTCTATGTAACTCGCAATATAGTCATAGTGTTTGAATCAATGCTTCATTACTGGGACTTATTATGCTTAGCCAGGTTTTGTAATTCCAGCAGGATTGCTATTGGGGATACGGACAGTGTTTGCCCTTGTCCAAAATGGCGACTTACAAGGCCGGGACGCTGGGCGATCAGATCTGGGCGTTCCTATTGCACACATGAGTATTTATGGCGGTGGGTCAGCACGTCGCCCGTGCCCCTGGACGACGTCATATGTGACGAAACGGCGTAGGGAGGAGCGACGTGCTGACGTCACCGACATACCAACGAGTCCCGGAGCAAACGGGCTGTCTTAGCCGGCCGGCTATTTTTATATACCACATGCCTTAGAATCACGAATGTTTGTAAGTGCATTACATTTTTTTATTAAATATTGTTTTACTGGATTTACGCTATGGTGGCTTTCTTTCCCTTCGCACCTTAATATCTGTGATACATGGAGATAATTGGCGTTGAATCCTGGAGGAAGCTGATAGCGATATAGAGACCCTGGCAGGGGATTAGCCATATGTTTGCATTGATCCGTGTACGGATCATACGTTCTGGTAAGCGGCAGTGATAACTAGTGGTGGTGGAACCTTTTCTATCGAATATCTGGCATTTTTCAAAGGGTGTTTTTGTTTGAAGTCACCAGTGGTCAAATGTGAAGATTTGCATCTGTACCATACTGTCATCTTGGATTTCAGGACTTTATAGTTCTATACGTTTTTTATTATTTTTTATACAGGATTGCACCTTTTTTTTGTTTTTATATTTGAATGTCTGGCATCAGTCGGGACTTTATTCAGTTGTCAACATACAGCATTAGAGATTGCATCCTGTGTATACCATCTGTTTGATCATTTTTTGGTGGTATACATTCAAGAGTTGCGCAGCTTTATTACTCTTATTATTTCTCAACATGGACCACTCTCATGATAATGGAGGCACTCGAGTCATAGCCTCTCTAGATGCAGAGAAGGCTTTCGACTCGGTGGAATGGGGGTACCTGTGGGAAGTGTTGAGGCGTTATGGGTTTGGGCCACAGTTCCTTAAGTGGTTGGGAATGCTATATGGGTCCCCTAGAGCCAGAGTCCGGGCAAATGGGACACTGAGTTTTTCCTCCTCCAGAGGGGCACCCGGCAGGGTTGCCCCTTGTCGCCCAGCTTGTTTGCCTTGGCCCTTGAGCCGCTGGGGACCATGATTAGGGAGTCGTCCGGGTGGGCCTCCGGGTGGGCCAGCTGGAGGAGAAAATTTCCCTTTACGCTGACGACACCTTGCTATACCTACAGGACGCGGATGCTTCTCTGCAGGCAGCTTTGCGAATCTTTGAGGAATTTGCCCGCTTCTCGGGGGTCAGGATTAACTGGTCAAAATCAGTCCTGTTCCCGCTAGACCCTGGGTCCCAGAGAGAGGCCACTCATACCCCGCTGCTATGGGTTGAGGAGTTCAAATTCCTTCGGAATTGTGGTGTCGAGGGACTTACGGGACTTTCGCTGCCTCAATTTGGTGCCCCTTGTCGGGAGACTCAAGGAACATTGTAGCAGATGGAGGGATTTGCCCCTCAACCTGCTCGGTCGCATAAATATATTAAAAATGCTGTTCCTACCCAGATTTACGTATATGTTTCGGAACTGCCCGATTTGGCTCCCTGGCTCATTTTTCAAGGAAATAGACGTCTGTATAGGCTCCTTTATCTGGAGGGGATCCTCGCCTAGGTTGGCGGGGTCCACCTTACAGCTTCCAGTCTGCTGTGGGGGGCTCGCGCTCCCCAGCCTACTGGTATATTATTGGGCAGCAATTCTGGTCACAGTTCATTGGTGGTTTATGCAATCCAGGTCAAACGCAGCCACCTGTTTGGAGGCCGCTATCTTGGGTTCGCTTCGGGAGTTAGGGAACCTAGTATATCGAGGTGTGACTGCGTACCCGTCTCTTCCAGGGCCCACCAAGACTACCCTTAAAATATGGACCATTGCTCGTAAGAGATTTATGCGTCCAAATTGTTATTCTCCGCTTTGTCCCTTGTGGGGTAACCCCTCCCTCCCCCAGTTCCAGGCGATCCCTGATCCGCACCTTTGGGCTGGATATGGCATTAAGACCCTCCAAGATGTCTTCCGCTCTGGTTGTTCAGTATGGGTTACCGGAGCGGATGTTGTTCAGGTATTATCAACTGAGACATGGAGCTAGGGCCCAGTTTCCCTTGACTGTCAGCTTGGCGCCAGACCCTATTGAGCGGTTGCTAGCTCGGGAGGGTCTTCGGAAAGCGCTCTCTGCTCTCTACCTTGCCCTATTAGTAGTTGAATCACCTAGGATTGACGCTCTCTGGGGAAAATGGCTGACTGATATACCTAGCCTAGACAGGGCTACTTGGGAGGAGTGTTTTGAGGATGGGTCAAAGCTGATGATATCCTCCAGAGATAAATTATTGCAGACAAAATTTATACACCGTGTTTACTATACGCCTCAGAGATTGCACGGGATATACCCGGAGAGATCCCCTGATTGCCCGAAATGTCACTCTTCTGTTGGTACATTCATTCACATGTTCTGGACCTGTCCCTTGGTGGCGGAGTTCTGGGATAAGGTCTTTGAATGTATCAATGTCCGTCTGGCGTTGTCTGTGTCGATAACGCCTGAACTGGCCCTACTTGGGATACATGATGATGACCAGAGGCCCAGATACACAAATTTATTGGTATCTATGTTGTTATTTTATGCTAAAAAATAAATTCTTATGCAGTGGTCCTCCCCTGCCCCCCTCAAAGTGGACTCTTGGGACTCCTCTGTTAATGCGATCCTGCCAATGTATAAGCTGACATATATTAGCAGAGGTTTTCCCAAGAAATTTGACCGGGTCTGGCTTCCCTGGGTTCAGTAGGTTTAGAACGTTATCTTTATTGCTTAGGAGAAAAGTCCTTACTGGGTTATGCTTTTCTTGACTATTTTGGCATTGATTTTTGTATTGCTGGAGACTATTACTTCTCGCCATGTATTTTTTATGAGAAATGTCTGTATATCTCTTGTTATTTGATATCTTCTAAATAAAGACCAACCTTTCTTGTTAAAAGTAATCAATGGAGTACATGCTATTTCGAATACAAAAATACTCACAGGTCGAATGTGCTGCCAATGCAACACACACCTTGGTAAAATTAGATTGGCGATTTGTTTGTGGCAAATAACCAATAATGATAAAAACCTAAAGGAAGAGGAAAAAAGTGATATATATATATATATAAGGTCGCCTTGTTAACAACCATAGCATGTATGACACAGTAAATGAGACTGACCAGATATAGTATATGGCTAAAAAAGTGCTCACCACAATAAACGACAGCTGGGTAAACTGCTAGGTAGAGGCTGCTGGTAAGCAGCAACAGGTAATGTCCTCCAGGACTTTAGAAACTGTAAATACCAGAACATAAGAGAGAGGGGCTAGATATGCACCATAGTTGACCCTGGTGCACATTCAGGGCAGAGGGTATCTGACCCCAGAAAGCCTATGGTAGGTGGGCAGGCGTTTTTACTGACATTTCACAAAAGTTACTAAATTACATTTTTAGGTTCAAATTTCAGTATTTAGGCTACAAACAAGTACGCTAGGCAAATAGCAATGTGATTTAAGGTAGATATTAAGGTAAAAAACCATATTTTTGTTATTTTCGATATAATAAGGTGTGAAGGGGTTAACTCGGTAGCGGGTGTGTGTGACCCCCTGGTTGGGCTCCCCACACAAAAACAGGGCCAGCAGACGGAGGTTGTGGTTTTCAAAATCAAAAGGTGCGGTTTATTTCTCTATGTACAGTGACAAAAACACAGCAAAGCCAAAAAGAAACATAAACAAAATAAATCCTGGTCAGTTTGACCTCTGACTAAACATGCAGGTTTCCTAAACTAACAACTGGGATCAGCCTGGTGCTGTCCTAGTCCCTAAGTCCCTGGTTTAGTAAAAGTCCAAACAAATAGCCACACAGGCTTTGTCTCACCGCACAGGGGTTCACTCTCCCTAGACAGTCCACACAGGTCTGGGTCCAGGCATGAGCTAACATCTAATGAAGCTGGGAGTTTTTATAGAGGCCTTAAACGAACTGACAGGCTTCAGCTGGTCTCATCAACTCCCTGCCTGCACGACGCCCAGCCCTCTCCCTAGAGGTATGAGTCATCCATGAGCCCACTAGCCTCAGCTGGGCTTCATCAACTCCCTCCCTAGTTGTATAAGTCAGCATAAAGCCTGAATCTGGGAGAAATATATCTACCCCCCTGGATGCAACCAGGTGACTTTACCTTCCTGCTGTCACATACCCCCCCCTCTTGTTTTAACCTTGGGGTTGGAACACCAGCAATCAGGCATTCATGTACTCGAGACAAAGCATCCACATTCCCCATTTGAACGCCAGGGCGATGCTTTACTGTGAAGTTGAATTCCTGTAGGGCCAGGAACCACCTATTCACTCTTCTATTTGTCTCCTTGTTTTGAGCCATCCACTTTAATGGAGCGTGATCCGTAACCATGTCAAAGTGCCTACCTAGCAGATAGTACCGAAGGGAATCTAGAGCCCACTTCACCGCTAAACACTCCTTTTCAACCGTGGTGTAATTTACCTCATGGGACTTCAACTTCCTGCTGAGGTAAATGACTGGGTGCTCTTCCCCGTTCCAGACCTGGGACAATACTGCTCCTAACCCCACATCTGACGCATCACTTTGTACGACAAAGTCTTTAGAGAAGTCGGGTGAGTACAACACTGGCTGGCTACATAAGGCTTGTTTCAAGAATTGGAATGCTGCCTCAGCCTCGGGGGTCCATTTAATCATGACCGACCCTTTCCCTTTCGTCAGGTTGGTTAGGGGCACAGCCTTAGAAGCAAAGTGGGGAATGAAGCGCCGATAATAACCCCCGATTCCCAGAAAGGCCCGTACCTGCTTCTTGCTGTTGGGACGTGGCCAACTCTGGATGGCCTCGACTTTGTTGAGTTGGGGTTTTATCACTCCCCTGCCAATGGTGTACCCAAGATATTTGGCCTCCTCCTGCCCAATGGTACACTTCTTGGGGTTAGCCGTAAACCCCGCTTCCCGGATAGAGTCTAGGACTGCTTGCACTTTTGGCAGATGTGAGGCCCAATCTGTGCTATGGACAATTACGTCATCCAGGTAAGCCGCAGCATACTTCCGATGGGGCCTCAGTATCTGGTCCATTTTCCGCTGGAATGTGGCCGGCGCATTCTGTAACCCGAACGGCATTCTCTTATATTGGAACGCCCCGTCTGGGGTTACAAATGCGGTTTTCTCTTTGGCCGACTTGGCCAGGGGAATTTGCCAATACCCTTTTGTGAGGTCAAGAGTCGTCATGTATCGGGCTGTTCCCAGCCGGTCGATCAACTCATCTATACGTGGCATGGGGTAGGTGTCAAATTTTGTAACTTTGTTCAACTGACGAAAATCGTTACAAAATCGCCAGCTCCCATCCGGTTTAGGCACCAACACAATGGGACTAGACCAATCACTTTGGGACTCCTCTATCACCCCTAAGTTCAGCATTTTCTGTACTTCCTCCCGTATTGCCTCCCGTCGGGCCTCTGGGATCCGATAGGGTTTTAACTTCACCCTTTCACCGGGCGGGGTAATAATATCATGCTCTACCCCAGATGTTTGTCCCGGCAGCTCAGAGAACACCTCCTTGTTGCGAAGCACAAACTCCTTAACCTCCTGTTGTTGGGGTTGTGACAAGGTGGCTGCTATTCCAACCTCCGGAATCACGCAACCAGTTTGAGCTGGTGACCAAGTTTCTGCGACTAGGGACTCTCTATCCCTCCAGGCTTTCAACAGATTAACGTGATATATCTGTTCGGGCTTTCGCCTTCCTGGTTGTCTGACCTTGTAATTCACTTCGCTCACTTTTTCCATTATCTCGTAGGGGCCTTGCCATTTGGCAAGGAATTTACTTTCAACCGTAGGGACAAGTACCAATATCCTATCCCCCGGGGAAAAGGTACGGGTCTTTGCTCCACGGTTGTACACTCTCTGCTGTGCCAACTGCGCTTGGGCCAAATGTTCCTTCACGATGGGCATTACCTGTGCAATTCGATCTTGCATCAGGGCGACATGCTCAATCACACTCCTGTGGGGAGAACTCTCACTTTCCCAAGTTTCCTTGGCAATATCCAACAGCCCTCTTGGGTGTCTCCCATACAGTAACTCAAAGGGGGAGAATCCCGTAGAGGATTGGGGCACCTCCCTAATAGCAAACATCAAATAAGGAAGTAGACAGTCCCAATCCTTTCCATCTCTATCCACCACTTTCTTCAACATTTGTTTTAGGGTTTTGTTGAATCTTTCAACCAGCCCATCGGTTTGGGGGTGATACACAGATGTACGCAATTGCGTCACTTTGAACAATTTACACAGCTCTTTCATAACCCGGGACATAAAGGGTGTACCTTGGTCCGTAAGCAGTTCTTTACAAATACCCACCCGGCTAAAAACAAGAGATAGCTCTTTGGCTATGGTTTTGGCCGAGGTATTTCTGAGAGGGATCGCTTCTGGATAACGGGTGGCATAGTCCATTATAACCAATATGTACTGGTGCCCCCTAGCGGACTTGATTATAGGACCTACCAAATCCATTGCGATTCTCTCAAACGGGACCTCAATGATGGGTAGAGGGACCAGCGGGCTACGGAAATGTGGCATCGGGGCCGACCTCTGACACACAGGGCAGGAGGAACAATAATTTTCTATGTCCTTCATCACCCCAGGCCAATAGAATCTCTGTAATACCCTCTCTCGGGTTTTCTCTGTCCCCAGATGACCTCCAAGAATGTGCCCATGGGCCAACTCCAACACCAACTTCCTGTAAGGTTTGGGCACCACAAGCTGCTCAACGGTTTCTTCTGCCCTTTTTGCCACCCGATACAGTAGGTCCTTCTCTACGCTGAAGTATGGGTAAGTGCAGGTATTATCTGGGTTCACTAACTCGCCATCTATTTCCACTACGTTTTCCCGTGCCTTTATTAGGGCGGGGTCTTTTAACTGTTCTGTGGCAAAATTTTCCCTGTGAACCTCCAGATCAGAAAACTCCACAGACGGTAGGTTTTCGTCTGAGGAGGTGGGCTCCTCTCCAGTTTCTTGAGTCTCCCCTGCCAATACTGACAAGGGAAATTCTGGAGAGTCCTCACCACTCTCAGAGGAGTTCTGGCTATCACATTCCTGGTACATAGGGGCACCAGTGGGGGGCTCAGGATCATCCCACAGTTCCCAGAACTTCGGAAAATCCCTTCCCACAATGGCATCATGCGGTAATTGAGATACTAACCCCACTGGATGAGAGAGGGTACCTTTGGGGGTCTCGAAACACACTGTAGTCACTGGATACTCTCAGGTGTCCCCATGCACACAAATAACAGCTACCTTGCTATTCCCAGAGACCTCTGTTTTAACTAATTCAGCCTTTATCAGGGTCACAAGGCTACCTGAATCCAGTAATACCACAACATTTCTACCATTAATACACATTTTGCATAAATGTTTCTCAGTTCCCCGAATGGCAGTGCATGCGACTGTCGCACACAGCGACTGACGTCTGTCCATCAGAAAGTCACATTGCATGGGTTCCTCCACAACCGGGCAATTTGCTGCAATATGTCCCGCTTGCCGGCAGCGGTAGCAAACAATCCATTTGGCTGCCTCTTGAGCCCCTGACTTCCCAGGCTGTTCTCGCCAAACTTTGGGTAGAGCTCCCACCCTCTCACTCTCTCCACCCTCACCCCTTGGAATCCTCTTATCCGCCCCTGGGGATGGTCTGGTCTTAGGGTGGAAAGTCCGAGAGTCTCTGGAAGAGGCCGTCAGGTTCTCTGTAGCCAAGTATTTCTCTACACGATCCACAAGACCACCGGCCGTCTCTGGGTCTCCATGGCTTACCCACTTTTGGATGGCAGTAGGAAGAGCTCTCAAAAACCGATCCATTACAACACGTTCCACAATCTCTGGTGCGGACAAAGTCTCTGGCTGTAGCCACTTCCTGCTCAGGTGAATGAGATCATACATTTGAGACCTGGGGGGTTTTCAAAGCTGGAAAGTCCAGTTATGCACACGCTGAGCCCGGACAGCCAGGGTGACACCCAGCCTTGCCAATATTTCAGCTTTTAGCATCACATAGTCTTTTGCTTGGTCAGGCTCTAGGTCATAGTAAGCCTTCTGCGATTCACCAGTTAACAGAGGAGCCACCAGTCCAGCCCACTGCTCCTCAGGCCACTTTTCTCTTTCAGCAGTCCTTTCAAATGTGGTCAAAAATACCTCTGGATCATCCTCTCCAGTCATTTTTGTCAATAAACGACTCACCCCAAAGGACGCGGTATTAGTGGGACGGCTTTCCTCACTGGTCTGCGGACGTTGCTGCATTACTGCTTCCATTTGTTGTAGTCTCTGCTCTTGCTTCTGTAACAGGTCTATGAAGCGGGCCTCAGATTGCTGCTGGGCTTGTTGATGAGCTTGCTGCTGGGCTGCAAGGCTCCTTTGCAAACCTGCATTTGTCTGCTGTTGATTGGCATTTGCTAGAGCCAGCTGTTTCAGTATCTCCTCCATGCTGGCTTAAAAACTGCCACTGGTTCTCCACCAACTGTGAAGGGGTTAACTCGGTAGCGGGTGTGTGTGACCCCCTGGTTGGGCTCCCCACACAAAAACAGGGCCAGCAGACGGAGGTTGTGGTTTTCAAAATCAAAAGGTGCGGTTTATTTCTCTATGTACAGTGACAAAAACACAGCAAAGCCAAAAAGAAACATAAACAAAATAAATCCTGGTCAGTTTGACCTCTGACTAAACATGCAGGTTTCCTAAACTAACAACTGGGATCAGCCTGGTGCTGTCCTGGTCCCTAAGTCCCTGGTTTAGTAAAAGTCCAAACAAATAGCCACACAGGCTTTGTCTCACCGCACAGGGGTTCACTCTCCCTAGACAGTCCACACAGGTCTGGGTCCAGGCATGAGCTAACATCTAATGAAGCTGGGAGTTTTTATAGAGGCCTTAAACGAACTGACAGGCTTCAGCTGGTCTCATCAACTCCCTCCCTAGTTGTATAAGTCAGCATAAAGCCTGAATCTGGGAGAAATATATCTACCCCCCTGGATGCAACCAGGTGACTTTACCTTCCTGCTGTCACAAAGGGCAAATTATTTAGTCACATCACCCCCTGCCTCCATCCCCCTCTGCCACCAACACCCCCTGCCTTCACCCCCCTCTGCGGTGCCACAATCTCCCCCTGCCTCCAATCTCCCCCTGCCTCCAATCACCCCCTGCCTCCATCCCCCACCCTCTGCGGTGCCTCCATCCCCCACCCTCTGCGGTGCCTCCAATCACCCCCTGCCACTAACACCCCCTGCCTCCAATCACCCCCTGCCACTAACGCCCCCTGCCTCCAATCACCCGCTGCCTCCAATCACTCCCTGCCACTAACACCCCCTGCCTCCAATCTCCCCCTGCTTCCAATCACCCCCTGCCTCCAATCACTCCCTGCCACTAACACCCCCTGCCTCCAATCTCCCCCTGCCTCCATCCCCCTCTGCGGTGCCACCATCACCCCCTGCCTCCATCGTCCCCCTCTGCGGTGCCACCATCACCCCCTGCCTCCATCGTCCCCCTCTGCGGTGCCACCATCACTCCCTGCCTCCATCGGATCCCCCTCTGCCACCATCACTTGATGTCACATTTGGCTGGGCTGTCTGTCACTCTGTTCGTCCCCGACTCCCCTGTGAACTTTGTATTGCCTGGATGCAGCAGGCTCCTCCATTCTGCTGCCGCCACGTGCTGCTCAGCCTCCAGGTCCTGACTCCTGCTCCAGTGCTGTGCTCCTCTGTCCTCCTGGTTAGTTACAGATTTAAAGTTCTGGTGCGCGCGCGCCTGGCGGGATCCTAATACATCACTCGCCGGCGCTGCGAGGCACAGCCTCTGTGAAATCCGCCCCCGCCAGCCAAATACAGCATATGCTCGGCAAGCTCTGGAACTGTGCATGCGCAGTTCCAAGCCAAACCGATCTCGGCTATTTTTACTGGCACATTCCCGCAACTACGGACATTTACGGACGGGGGGGAGAAGTGCCCTTTTTTTACGGACTGTCCGTAAAAATACGGACGGTTGGCAACACTGGTTGCTGTGCAGAGCTTAAGTTAGATATCTATCATGCAGAGTGATAGCAGAGATCACATACCTGTCAACCTGCGCCTTAAAAAAGAGGAAAGGTTTCCAACAGTCCAGAGCAATCCTAGCAGTCAGCCATACTGTTCAAGCGGTGTGCACCGCTCTTATATGTCCCCACAAGACAGACGTCATCTCTGCAGGAAGTGACGCTGTTGCAGGAGGTCAGAGGGCCAGTACGCATGCACCGAGGGCGAAATAAGGCCAATGAAATGATGTGGGCGGGGCTCTTGCGGCCAGAGTGCCAAGAGTGCCGATGACGCGGCGAACCTCGGCCAATGAGATGGTAACATGGGCGGGACTGTTGCGGCCAGTGCGCCGAGGATGCCGCTGGCGCGACGAACCTCGGCCAGTGGAGTTGTAATGTGGGTGGAACTTTAGCGGCCAGGGGGCGATGTTATGGATCACCCAAATGACGTGACCCCGGTCGCAATAACAAACTGGATCTCACACTGTGCAATGAATCCAATTGCCGCAAATAAACAGGCAACAAGGGGAAAAAGGAGAGACAAGTGGGAGAGGGAAGAAAAGAGAAAACAGGAGGTGCTTCTTGGCATAACAGCAATACAGGGGCAGCAAACAAAAACATCATGTTACAATCAGCAACCCATAAAAAGGTGCTCAAAAGGAAAAAAGGGTAGTGTAGTGGAGGATAAAGGGTGAAAAAGGAGAGGGGGGGGAGAGCCAAAAAACTGATAAGACAGATGTTTTTGAAGTGAACAACCTAGTTCAAAGTGATGGTTGTGATAGCAGAAACCTATTAACAAAAACCATATTATATTGACAAAAAAGTGATTATTCTACTGGGAGTGAAAATATCGATTCAAAAGTGCAGTGACTGCAGTTAGTGGGTGAATAAGCTCCTAAGATGGGGAAAGTGGATGGTGAGAGGTAGATATTGAGAAAAAAGGGGGGGGCAGGGGTTTGGGAAACGGAGAGAGTATTTCGCTTATTCCATGAGACCGCGGACAACAAGCCAGGCACAAGACAGAGGAAAAAGTACAAAGGAGAAAGAATGTATATTCCAAATCGCCACAGTGTGTATATTCCAGCGATATTATAGTCAAAGGAATGGCCTGTATGACTGGGTTTCATTGAGACCAGGAGGGCATGTGGCACTGAGTCTTTCGACCCATAGGGTTTCCTTCTGGAGGATGATTCTTTCCCACTCACCCCCCCTGGGGCTTTTTGGGTTGACAGCTAAGACAGAGAAAGAGACCAAGGAGGTTTCGAAGCGATGGTATAGATCAAGGTGGCGGCTGACTGGTGTCAGCATTTTGCCGTTACCCGAATAGTAGATGTGGTCATTGATTCTCTGTCTCAGCTGTCTGGCTGTTTTGCCCACATAGAATACCCCACATTCACAGGTCATAAGGTAGATGACACCTTCGGTGCGGCAGTTGGCTGAGAATTTGGGTGAAGAGGTTTCCCCATTGGGGAGTATGTTGTTTTGGCAAGGTTTAACCCATTTGCAAAAGGAGCATTTGCCACATCTGGAGGTGCCGAGCGGTGTTTTGGCATTGATGTTCTTATTCCTAGTGTAGTGGCTTGCAGTTAATTTGTCCCTTAGGGAATTTGCACGTTTGAAAATAATTTCTGGTTGTTCCCCTACGTATTTCCCAAGTATCGGGTCTTCACGCAGAAGGTGCCAGTGATTTTCGAGCATGTGTCGAATGTCTAGATGGTGACTAGAAAATTTGGTAACCAATTTGGTAGTCGGTTGACGAAAGCTCCTTTTGGTTTTATACAGAAGCTCATTGCGAGTTTGACCAATGGTTTTGTTGTAGGCCTGTTGCAACAGCGACTTGCTATACCCTCTAGCAAGTAGGCGGGTTTTTAGTGCTTTCGCTTGCACTTGAAAGTCAGACAGACGCGTGCAGTTGCGTCGCAGCCTGATGTACTGGGCATAGGGAATGCTACGTATCAAAGCTGGAGGGTGCAGGCTAGCTGCATGCAGCAACGTGTTACCTGACGTATTTTTACAGAAAAGGTCAGTAGCCAAGGAGTTGTCACAATTTCTGAAAATAGTTAAATCCAAAAATGTAGTGGTGTGTTTATCGCAACTGAAGGTAAACTTCAGATTGAACTGATTGGTATTAAGATTCTGTATGAATTCATCAAGCAACACTCTAGTGCCAGTCCAGATGATGAACACGTCATCAATGTAGCTCATCCAGACTAGCACTTTGTCAGTGAACCTGCTTAAAGGTTCACTGGAAAACAGGTCCCTCTCCCACCCCCCAGGTACAGATTGGCGTAGCCAGGGGCACAGCAGGTGCCCATGGCTATGCCCTGCACCTGGAGGTAGTGGAAGTCGCAGAAACCGAACCAGTTGTGGGTAAGGATGAATTGCAAGAGCTTGATGATGAATTCATTGTATGGCCATTGGTAGAGGTCTTCTTCATGGAGGAAGGTACGTATCGTCTCGACTCCCTGCTCGTGGGGGATACTGGAGTACAAGGCCTCCACGTCCAAGGTCACGAGCAGGAAGCCAGGAGGAACGACCATCCCCTCGATTTGTTTGAGGAGGGCTAAGGTGTCCCTAATGTATGAAGGGAGAGCAATCACATGGGGCATCAGGACCGAGTCTACCAATCTTTTGGCATTCTCAGTCAGACAGCCAATACCCAAAATGATTGGTCTCCCAGGAGGCGACAAGGGATCCTTATGCACTTTGGGTAGCGCATAAAATGTCGCCGTCCTGGGAGACCGAGTATTCAGGTAGTCGTAGGTGTCCTGATCAATGAGGCCCTTGGCAAAGGCGTCATTGATGATCTCCAGGAACATGGTTCTATAGGAAGCAGTATGCATAAGACTGATAGGTCGGTACCACTCAGGATTTAATAAGATCTTGTAACACATGCTCTCATAGAAACTCCTGGTCATGAGAACTATGTTACGACCTTTGTCTGCCCCTTTAACTATTACATCAGGGTGGTTCTGTATCTTCAAAAGGCTTTGTCGCTGCACTCTAGTGAGGTTGCTCTGTTTGGGCAAAATCTCAAATCGTTTTATGTCACTAATGACACTGCGTAAAAAGGCCCATGCTTGCAGGCTGGTAGTCATATCTGGAAAGTTCCTGGATTTGAGTTTGAATTTTTTGCTGGGAGGTTGAATGGAATCAGGTATCGTCAGGTAGAGTCTCGCCAATTTTATCCACACCTTCACTTTCCTCCAAGAGTAACATCAGGTCCCGAAGGGCCCTGAAATCCTCCATTTTAAAGTGTTTAATGCTCTCAGAGAGTTCCCTCTCTTCTTTGGTCTGAATACGGTCCTTATCGAACATAAATTTGAACGTGAGGTTTTTAATGAACATGTGGATGTCCTTGATGAGCTCATATCTGTCTACATTTTGAGAAGGACAGAAGCTCAACCCAAACTTGAGCACAGCAAGCTCGTCCTTAGAAAATCGGTAGGGGGTAATATTAATTACGTCCATCTCTACGTTGGGGGTTGTGTCAGTCCTAGTGTCTGAAAATTTAGAATTTGGGTATTGCCTTGGTTGATGTGACAATCAAGTGTACTTTGTGTTTTTAATTCGTTGTTTGTTTTTTTAGCATGCTACCTCTATCCTTTTTCTCCGCCTTTATCCTGCCATTATCAATTAAATGTTTTTTGTATCCTTTCCTCATTAGTCTTTCTAAGACGACAGTGCATTCTTTCTCATAATCTTCATGATCAGAGCAGTTCCTTTTTGTTCGCACGAACTCCCCCACTGGTAGTGCATGTATGGTATGAAAGGGGTGACAACTCGTTGCAAGCAAAAGTGAATTGCCAGTACATTGTTTTCTGAAAGTTTTTGTGATTACCCTGCCACTGTCGGTGTGTCCTGTAAGTGTTATATCCAAATAATCAATGCTGTCAGAGTGAAAGTGATGACTGAACTCCAAATTCAAATGATTATTATTAAGATACTGAATAAAAGAATCTATCATAGAGACCGGGCCAATCCACACCAGGGCCAGGTCATCTATGTAGCAACAGTACCAGTCAATTGTACACTCTGAAAGGATTATTATGTGTGAAAAGAAAGACCTCTTTCCACCACCCCATATATAAATTTGCCAATAACTGAGAAATTGGGCCCCCATAGAGGCATCTTGGCATTGTATGTAAAAGAATGAATCAAACGTGAACTAATTATGTTTCAATAGAATCTCAATGGGCAAAAGTAGAAAATCGCACAATTCCCGACTATAAAAACAGTACAATGTAAGGTGGTGTTTAATAGCCTCCAAGGCTAAACAATGTGGTATACATGAAAATAGTGCCTTAACATCTTCAGTGATCCAAGTGTTGGTTGCTGACCATTTGATTTTATGTGTATGGGCAAGAATATGACTAGTGTCCCTAAGATAACCTGGTAGACGAGTGAGGAGTGGTTGAAGATGTTCATCCACCGACTCGCCAAGTCTCTCTAATAGGGACCCTATACCTGCAACAATGGGATGACCCTGGACAGGAATATGGTTTTTGTGTACTTTTGGAAGGTGATGAAACACTAGAACAATTGGTTTTTCTACCATCAAATATTCAGTCATTTTTTGCTCCAGTATTCCTTCCTTCATCCAAAAGATGTCTAATTTTGCACTGTATAACTGGAGTTGGATCTGTGCTGAGTATACGATATGTATTTGCATCATTCAGCTGTCTCAGTGCTTCTTCCCTATAGCTGTCAGTGTCTAACTCTAAGACAACAACCAGCCCACCCTTATCTGCTTTCCTTATGACAATATCTTTTCTTGCTTTTAACCCCTGAAGGGCAAGATATTCTGATTTAGATAAATTAAACCTCCCAGGATGTATATGGGTTTGAGATGATTCTTTCAGTTTATTTAATTCAATCTCCACTATGTGCTGAAAAGAATCTACAGCTTCACTGCGAGCCAGAATGGGGTAGAAATATCTGTCACTCAAGGAGATAGTACTTTTCTTAATGCCATGAAACCCTTATCTCCCCTCCCCTCAGACTTGGATTGAAGACTTTGTAAAGTAGATGTCATAGTTAAATGATCAAACAGGAAGGATCTGCAATTGTCAAATCGTGAGGTGTGTGGTGTGTGATTATCAGCTGTTGTTTCTTGTAAAAAGTGTTTAAGAATTATATTTCTAATGAAGCGATTAATGTCTAACAGTTGAAAAAACATCAAATTCATGTGTTGGGACAAAAGATAAACCTCTGGACAACAAAGACAAAGATGATTGGATAATGTGACAGGAGTAGGGTGACCACGTGTCCCGGATTTCCCGGGACAGTCCCGCATTTTGCAGGTCTGTCCCGGGCACATTCATTCCAGGACAATACAGTGTCCCGGAATGAAACTGGCACAGCCACCCCCCGGGCCAAACTGATACCCCCAAAAAAGGCTGCCACATTACCGCTTTACTCACTGACAGTACTTGTCCTGGCCGGGAATGCCTGGAGGAGCACAATCCACGCCCCCTGCTTGTGATTGGAGAACTCATAAATCTTGCCTCTTGTGTCCAATCACTGTGCTGTGATTCGTTACAGAACAAGCTGATTTTTGGGAAGGGAGTGTGTCCCTGAATGGTAGTTTGGAAATGTGGTCACCCTAGACAGGAGACAGATTACGTACATTCACAGTACCTAGTCTCCCGCCTTCTTTGATCGTGTCGGATTCTTCTTGTGCTCTGCCTTTGCTGGCTGACTTCCCCCATCTTGTCCTTTTCTTTTTCCTTTTGTTCTTTTCTTCGAGTCCCGGAAGTTTTTTGATGATTTGTTTGGAGAACCTTGTCTAGAAAACAGAGCTGATGGAGCTGCAAGATGTATTGGATAAACTTGGCTCAGCTGTGTCAGAAAGATCCGACAGTGTCTGAGATTTCTGGTGAACTGAAATTAACCCTTTTCTCGCTGATTGATCTGGGTTTTCTCTTTAGAATGGAGTGTGGAAGTCTGCTGTCCTTACGCACATGCACGATATCCTCCTCGTAATCTTTCAGATCTCTTAAAAATTTAGATCTCGGCTTCTAGATTTTTTATATTGGTTAGTAGCTTATATGAGGCAGTAGACCGGAATTGATTTGCAGATTCTTTTAAGATGGTAATATCTTTATTTACATCCACCAGAAGCTTTTCCTCGTATGTCATGAGAAGATTCATGAGGCTGTATGAGCACTTAGAGAGGATGGCATTCCATTCTGTCACAAAAGTATCACAATATGTATGTAGTGGGATTCCCATATGCAATGTAGATAAAGACTACCATTTGACATTTAAAAGAAGGAACCCAGCTCCCTCTGGTCGTGTAAGTGTTACAATGCAATTAATGCATATGTATATAGTTTAATGCACCCTGGAACATACAGCAGCAAGGAGAAAAGACTCTGTTACTTTTAGTAGTAGACAGATTACACTACCCACGGTGCAGCTGTGTTACCAGGGTGCACTGCAAGACCGCAAAGCCTTCTGGAGAGACTATTTAAAGGAGGGGAGGGGCCATCTTCTCTCTCTCTGGACTCTGCTCTGAACCAAGCAGGAAGCTGGCACTGAGGCCTGCTTCCGGAGTGTTAGGCCGAAAGCCTGGTCCTAAAGTATGCCAGTGCACCGAGTGATTTCCAGTAGAGGATCTTCCACGGTGTCCTGTTGTTGCCTAGCAGAGACCAGAGTCGTCCATCACCATCACCTTACGCTGTTAGTGACGGAGGCCGGAGACTGCAGCAGAAGCGTGGAGATCGTGTGACCGGGATAAGCCAGAGGAGAATATCCGGAAGCCGGGCCTGTTTGGTGAGAAGGGCACCTGCCCAGAATTGACTGTTACCTTAGAGGAAAGTGACTTAGTTAGTGCCAGCCACACTCCACCTATCGCGCCACAGACTGCGGCCTAGTGTATTTTACGGGAGACTGTGTGATTAGAGATTGGCGCATTTGCCATTAGTGGGTGGCAGGCACACGAGTACTCAGGAATATTGTGGATGACTACAATATCTTGTTAAAACCCTTTGGATTACAAATTAACTTGTGCACCAACGGCGGCTAGCGAAGACTCCATTTGAGGAAGGAACTTTGAGCGATCAGTCAGCTGTATATATGTATATATATATATATATATATATATATATATATATATATATACACATAGTTTTCTGTTATCATTTAACATCAGTGATACCAATCTTACTTTGATTTGTTGACTCTGCAATGCGCATGCAGAGTCAACTGTGTGTATTAACGTGTTTCTTTACCTTTTCATTTTATACTTAGTAAAGATACCTTTGGTTAAGTAAATAATCTGTGTGAAGTATCTTTGTCACTCGGAAGGACTAGTGACCAGCAAAGGTAATAATATTTACAGTTTGTGTGATGTATGCAGGATTGTGTCTCCTAATACTTAATAGGTCTCACAATCCTTATTCGTATCAGTTGTGCTAAGGGAGGGTTTGAGCCACTTCCAGGGGTTGATAGGCAGGACGTAGACCCAAAACAAATAAACAGAAGCTCCTACGGGGGTAGTGCTACACGTGGGGGCTCGTCCGGGATTTCTACTGTTCTGCAATCAACCCACCCTCGACAAAACCCTTGTCAGTACAACCATGGACCCTACTGCTGCAGTCCCGTGGTGTCTGGAGGAAAACATCCTTCCGGCCAACGGTCTAGTGATCGAAATCAAGAGAGAAGTCTGGACAGAGGAGCAGCTACTCCCAGTTTTGAGAACACTGTCCACAGACAGGAAACCATGGGTGATTGACATAAGAACAGACACCATCAACCCGCACACCTATGCACTGTGTGAATGGAAGAAGGGAGTTTCAGACTTCTTTAAAGGCACCAGTATAAAGACTGCCAACCAAGTTGAATTCTTCCTGATACACCCAGAAGGACTCAGGGAAGGTCCCACCTGCACTAGCCAAGCAGGGCCCAGTACAGGGGCGGATGGCCAGAAAGAGAGTTCCGGTTCATCACCATTGACTACCCTTGGGCCATAACTATGCGCTGTTCTGGGGGAAATTGTGGCTAAATGTAAGAAGGATTCCCCAGACTACCTGATGACTGGATACAGGAAACTCAGGACTTTCTCCGGGAAGCAGCCAGTGCCTTCTGTGGAAGATGGGTTCGAAGAATGGCTAGATCATGCCACTCAGGCTCTAGAGGAGTGGGAAGTTTCCGAAAAACACAAGAAGCAAAGGATTACAGAGAGTCTAAAGGGACGTGCCCTGGAGGCCATACGTAACCTCAAGCTCAGTAAGAGAGACTGCACTGCACAGGATTACCTGGATATCCTACAGGATGTGTTTGGATGGACTGAAAAAGTTTACTGAACTTCTCTACCAACTGGAACACTGTTACCAGAAGGAGGGAGAGAAACTGTCTGAATTCATCAGGCGCCTGGACAAGATACTGCATCAGATCCTGTTAAAAAAAAGGGATTGATCCTCGGAAAGTGGATGAGACCCGTGCACAACAAGTCCTACGGGGAGCCCAACCTCTGGATCCCATTGTACTTCTGTTGCGAACCCGCCAGGGCGGTAGTATCCTGGAGTACCCTGACCTGATCCGGATGGTCAGGGAGGAAGAGGTCCTGTTGGACTATAAAAAGAAGAACCGGCAAACAGAACCAACTGCTCAAGTCAGAGTGATCGGTGCCGATGAAGGTGACTCTCAGGTTGAGCTTCTGAGGACCCAGGTGTCTCAGTTGATAGAAATGGTGTCCATGCTGACTAGCCAGGCCAATGTTCTGCCCAACAAAAACACTCCAGAAGAACCCAAGAAGTCCCTCAACTCTGAAGCCTCGTACACACGACCGAGTTTCTTGGCAAGAACCAGCAAGAAACTTGCTGGCAGAGATTTCTTGCCGAGAAATTCGTTCGTGTGTATGGTTTCTCGTCAAGAAAACCGACTAGAATCTCAACGAGAAAATAGAGAACCTGCTCTCTATTTTCTCGTCGAGATTCTCGTCAGCCTGTTTCTCGACGAGAAAATTGTGTGTGTGTACACTTACCTGTCCTCCGGGAAGCCCGCGCATGCTCGAAATGAGTTTGACGCATGCGCGGTAGCTTCCTAGGCATCAGATAGGGTGTACAAAGATGGCGGCGACGGCATCGAATGTGACGAGCGCATGCTCGTCGTATTCAATTACGTCACCGCGTTCGCTCCCTTCAAAAAACCGCGGGTTCTTTGAAATGAGCGTGTTTACACTCGGCCGGGACAAGTTTCTTGTCCAAGGATCTCGTCGAAAAAAACGACGTGTTTTTTACGACGAGATTCTCGGCCGTGTGTACGAGGCTTGAGGCTGATCAAGTGCAGAAGCCGAAGAGACCTATAACTTGCTTCAACTGTGGAGGAGTTGGACATGTTAGAGGAGTATGTCCGAGCCCGGATAAAGCTGCACAACAACACCACAAGCTGGCGGAAAACTTCAGAGGGCCCTGGTGAAGGAGTCAACCGGGTGCCCACCCATCTCAGCTAACTCCATGAGATCCAACAATGCAAGGAAACAATGCCAGGAGCACAGGTCTTTACCAAGCACCACCATTGTTACCTCTGAGCGACCCAATGCTTCCCATTCCACTACTCAAATTTCTGGATGGCGGGAAGTCAATGCAAATCAGGCCCAGCAGGGATCAAGATCCAGTAAAGATCCAAGGAAGAAGGGAGTAAGAGTGCAAATTACAGAACCAAATAGGAAGGTCACTCCAAGAAAACTCCCTGCCAATTTAGTGGGGCCTTCCCCAATAGTGTCAATCCAAGTAGAAGGAATCTATACAAAGGCCCTTCTAGACACAGGAGCTCAAGTGACTCTTCTATATAGGGACTTCTATAACAAGCACCTCAGACATCTGCCACTGCAGAAACTGGAAGAACTGGAGATATGGGGCATTGGGACTCAAAGTTTCCCTTATGATGGATAACTGTCAATCAAACTGACTTTTGACCCCTCGGTGGCGGGAGAGGCAGAGACCTTTGACACCCTGGCAGTGGTCTGCCCTCGCCCGCCAGGAGCCAGCAAGAGCCCCCTCATCATAGGGACCAACACTGACCTAGTCAGGAGACTATTGACCCCCCTAGCCCAGGAGCAGGATACCTCCACAACCCCATGTTACAGCAAGTGTACCAATGCCTGGTGATGGAGCAGAAGGCCCCAGCAGGAGTTGGGAAAATCTGGAAGCTGGACAGAATGGAAAAAGTGTTACAACCAGGAGAGGTAACTTGTTTGAGAGCTTCTGTTAAACTTACCTGGAAACAACCAGACCCCTTTGTTGTCCTTGAACCAGGCCCACAGGAAAGACAGAAAGGGATTGAAGTAATCCCCAAAGTGATCCCATTAAAGGCCCTACAGAAAAGTCATGGGAGGGTTTCAGTGAGCATCAGGAACACTGCTACTACACCAGTGAAGGTGCCGGCCAGAATGCTATTGGGCCAGGTGAATCCAGCCACCCCAGTTGCCCTGTCTGAATTAAAGAAAGAAGAAAGGGGTGAAGTCAACATAGAGGAGCTCTGTTCTGAAGGCACGGCCCTCCCACCGGAATGGAAAAAAAGGGCCAAAGCTCAACTTGCAAGATGGGGGAAGATCTTTTCTAAAGATGAGTTTGATGTGGGGTGAGCAAGGAGTGCCACTCACAAGATACGCTTACAGGAAGATAAACCCTTTAGAGAGAGAGAGAGAGTTTGACGGGTCCCACTGGGTGACTTAGAAGACTTACGGGAACAGTTGGCAGAGCTTAAGAGGACGGGGATTATTCGAGAATCCAGGAGCCCTTACGCTTCTCCAATAGTTGTAGTCCGAAAGAAGAACGGGTCGCTGAGGCTGTGTATCGAATACAGAACACTAAACATAAGGACCATCCCGGATCAATACACCACTCCCCGAATTGAAGACGCCCTGCAGAGTCTGTTAGGGGCCAAGTGGTTCAGTGTAATGGATCTAAAAAGTGGATATTACCAAATCCCCATGCACCCTGAAGATCAGGAGAAGACAGCATTCATCACCCCTGTGGGGTTTTTTGAGTTCAACCGTATGCCTCAAGGGTTGTCAGGAGCCCCCGTCACTTTCCAAAGGCTGATGGAGAGAACAGTTGGGGACATGAATTTAATAGAGGTACTGGTGTACTTGGACAACGTCATTGTGTTTGGGAGAACCCTAGAGGAGCATGAAGAGAGGCTGGAGAAGGTCCTAAAGAGGCTCAGTGAAGAGGGTCTGAAACTCTCCCCAGAGAAGTGTAACTTTTACCAGTCCTCAGTCCATTACCTGGGCCACATCGTGTCTGCAGAAGAGGTGGCCACTGACCCAGAGAAGCTGGAGGCCGTCACCTCTTGGCCGAGGCCTACAAACGTGACCGAGCTTCGGTCATTCCTGGGTTTCTGTTCTTACTACAGAAGATTTGTAGAAGGATTTGCCAAGATTGCCAGACCCCTAAATGAGTTACTCAGAAATGAAGGGGAAGATGATGTCCCAAAACTGGTTAAACCAGTGAAACTCACCATGGGACCCCGAAAGCCCAAAGAGTCGATCCAGGACCAGTGGACCATGAAGTGTGAAGAGGCATTCATCCAACTGAAGAAGAGCCTGACCACTGCCCCTGTGTTGGCCTATGCAGACCCCACAAAACCTTACAAGTTACATGTCGATGCCAGCCGAGATGGGCTGGGTGGGGTACTGTACCAGGAACATGATGGTTACCTAAGACCCATCACATATGTAAGTAGGAGTCTGATACCTGCTGAGAAGAATTACCACACACACAAGCTTGAATTCCAGGCCTTGAAGTGGGCAGTGGTGGACAAATTGAGAGACTACCTATATGGGGCGGAGTTTGTAGTGAAGACGGATAATAACCCGCTCACCTACCTTCTGACTACTGCCAAGTTGGATGCCACGGGACATCGGTGGTTGGCTGCCCTCTCAAGCTTCACTTTCAGCTTGAAGTACCGACCAGGAGTGGGAAATAGGGATGCGGATGCCCTGTCAAGGAGATCTCATACCCCCACCGACCCTACCGAAGAGTGGGCCCAACTAGACCCAGAGGGAGTGCGAGCCCTATACCAGGGAACAGAACTTCAAGCCAGAGGTGGGTCAAGAGCCGAAGAAATTGGGGTCTCAGCCGTTGGAGTACCAAAGTGCTATTGCAGTGTGATCCAGGTCGGAGGGGAGGGTTTGCCCAAGCTGTCCAAAAAGAACATGAGAAAGGAGCAAGAAGAAGACCCTTTAGGGAAACTCCTGATGAAGGCCTTGGAAAGCCAGTGTCCTGAGATGCTTGAAACAGACTCCCCAAGAGAAGCCCGGTTGCTGCACAGGGAGTGGGATGGGCTACATATACGTCAAGGGGTGGTCTACCGCAGGGGCCCCTCTGACAACTCAGAAGAGAAGTGGCAGCTGTTTCTACCAGCCAAATATCGGGAAGCCGTCCTGGCTGCCCTCCATGACAATCATGGCCACCTGGGACCCGAAAAGACTTTTCACCTTGTAAGAGATAGGTTCTATTGGCCCTGCATGCGGACTAAAGTTGAGGGATACTGCCATTCCTGTGTCCGATGCATTCAAAGGAAGACCTTGCCACGTCAAGCGGCCCCAATGGGCCATCTGCAAAGTCAGGGACCTATGGAACTGGTGTGTATTGACTTCCTTTGCCTGGAGTCTGATCTGAGTGGTCAAGGGAATGTCTTAGTGAAAACAGAACACTTTACCAGATATGCTCAATCGTTTCCAACAAAAGACCAGAAGGCTTCAACAGTAGCCAAAGTACTGGTAGAAAAATTCTTTGTGCACTATGGTCTACCCCAACGCCTTCATTCAGATCAGGGCAGAGACTTTGAAAGCAGGTTAATAAGGAAGTTGTTAGACCTGTTAGGCATCCAAAAGACCAGGACAACCCCTTACCACCCACAAGGAGATGCTCAGCCTGAACGGTTTAACCGGATTCTCTTCAGAAAAGAAGCAGCACTGGAGCAAACATGTAGCTGGCATGGTACATGCCTACAATAGCACTGCCAGTGATGTCACCGGGTATTCCCCATACTGTTTGATGTTCGGGCGGGAGGCTCGGTTGCCAGTGGACTTGGCCTTTGGCATATCGCTGGATCATACCTCCGCAGCGTCCCACAAGGGGTATGTAGACCGATTGAGGAAGAGTCTGAAAACAGCCTT
The DNA here is from genome assembly GCA_029206835.1 of Rana muscosa. Lineage (NCBI taxonomy): Eukaryota > Metazoa > Chordata > Amphibia > Anura > Ranidae > Rana > Rana muscosa. The sequence continues at coordinate 443,126,378 of CM055120.1, read as the reverse complement.
TGAAAAGGCCCAAACAGCATTTGATCAACGGGGGCTGAGAAATAAAATAAACTTTGACCTAAAGAGTCAGAGTTCAAGACTTGCAGCCAGGAGATAGAGTGCTGTTGAGAAACTTGGGAATTCCTGGAAAACACAAGTTGGCTGACCGTTGGAAATCCCAACCTTATGTTATCTGCAAGAAGCTGCCAAACCCTCCAGTGTACCAGATTAGGCCAGAAGGAGGTGTGGGACCATTAAAGACCTGGCACAGGAACCACCTGTTGCCCCTCTCCAAGGCAGTTCGCATGCCTCCTACATCAGATTCACAGGAAACCCCTTCAACTTCTCAAGGTTTCAGACCCATCACCAGATCTCAAACAGTGCTTCCAGATGTGGGAGATGGAGATTCTGACAATGAAGGTCAAGCGGATGAAGAGATAGAATCTGATTGGTTGTGGTCATCCCAATTGCCAGAACCCATGACCACTTCCCTATCCTCATTCAAAACAGCTGACAATAGAACTCTTCGTCCAGAAGCTCCTGAATTTGTGCCTTCCAACATTCTCACTGAGGAGGTAGCTGATGACTCAGAGTCTTTGTCAATGGAAGACCCAGAAGAAGGGTTGTTTGTCCGAAGGAGAATCGGATGCTTCTGCATTTGTGGAGCCCAACATGCCTGAGCAAGATGAGGAAGCCCCTGAAGAGCTTCTAGAAACAGCCCGCCATAATGTCCTTGAGAATATGATACCTAAGGAGCAGAGGGAAAGAAGAGTAATTCACCCCCCAAAAAGACTGACGTATGACCTATTGGGTGAATGCTCTGAGGAGGCCATCATCACTTCTAAGAGGACCATTGATCAGTCTAGCTCTTCCACTACAAATTTAGTGGAGGACAACCCCAGCTCACTCCCTGGCACTTCTGAAACAGACACCCAAGTGTCGGTGGTCTGTAGACAGGACAACCTCCCTCCCTGTGATAATTGGTGGGAGGTTCCTCTGTCAGCTCTGTGTTAAAATATGAGCTGTTTAAGCTTAAATCCTGCTTATGAAAGGGCAAATTGTTTATTGTCATGCATAAACTAATAAAATTTCTCTGCATGTATTGCCAAAGCATGTATCAGATTACATACTGTTGTCCTCTTTGGGGACAAAAGACTTTAAGTGGGGGGAGTGTGTAGCGGGATTCCCATATGCAATGTAGATAAAGACTACCATTTGACATTTAAAAGAAGGAACCCAGCTCCCTCCGGTCGTGTAAGTGTTACAATGCAATTAATGCATATGTATATATTTTAATGCACCCTGGAACATACAGCAGCAAGGAGAAAAGACTCTGTCTACTACTAAAAGTAACTGACTACACTATCCACGGTGCAGCTGTGTTACCAGGGTGCATTGCAAGACCACAAAGCCTTCTGGACAGACTATTTAAAGGAGGGGAGGGGCCATCTTCTCTCTCTCTGGACTCTGCTCTGAACCAAGCTGGAAGCTGGCACTGAGGCCTGATTCCAGAGTGTTAGGCCGAAAGCCTGGGCCTAAAGTACGCCAGTGCACCGAGTGATTTCCAGTAGAGGATCTTCCACGGTGTCCTGTTGTTGCCTAGCAGAGACCGGAGTCGTCCATCACCATCACTTTGCGCTGTTAGTGACGGAGGCCGGAGACTGCAGCAGAAGCGTGGAGATCTTGTGACCGGGATAAACCAACGGAGAATATCTGGAAGCCGGGCCTGTTTGGTGAGAAGGGCACCTGCCCATAATTGACTGTTACCTTAGAGGAAAGTGACTTAGTTAGTGCCAGCCACACTCCACCTATCGCGCCACAGATTGCGGCTTAGTGTATTTTACGAGAGACTGTGTGATTAGAGATTGGCGCATTCGCCATTAGTGGGTGGCAGGCACACAAGTACTCAGGACTATTGCGGATGACTACAATATCTTGTTAAAACCCTTTGGATTACAAATTAACTTGTGCACCAACGGTGGCTAGCGAAGACTCCATTTGAGGAAGGAACTTTGAGCGGGACTCAGATAGGCCTTGTCTGTCTGGTATAGTGACTGAACACGTGCAAGGTATTGCAAGATAGGGGGAGCTCGCGAGCGATCAGTCAGCTGTGTGGATATATATATGTAGCGACCTCACCCCATCTCTTTCTTCTAGGGGTATCACACACGACAGGGTGAGATGCGCTACGGCCCATGTCCTCCCCATAGCTGTGGGTGAGGTGAAGGCCAGTACCAGATATTTCCTCGGGCCTGTGTGCTTCTGTAAAGGATTAAGTCCTGCTGTGCCAACACTTCCCTTTGCTCCCATTAACCAGAGTTCCACACACCGATCACAGTCCAACTCTTGTTTTATTGCATATCTCACAATAAACAGTGCTTCAGTAGCCAACTAGTTGCGACTTGATAACATTTTGATACAGGGGATGAGCAGGTCGAGGCACTGTCCTGATTGTCAGCTAAACCACTGCGATCTCGCCAGCAGTTACTATAGCCTTAGCTAGAAAGGACTTGGAACTTGAGAGTCTCTACCAGCGACTCAAGAGAACATAGATAGGAGTACCTTTGCTGCGTTGTGGCCACTGTCAGGGGAAGATATCCCTCCAAGGGAGTTACCAGAGGCCCATCCATCACTGGGTTGATGCTGCTCCAGACTCTCCGAATGGGTAACCTCCCCGGCCTCCTCACCTCAGACATGGGCCCCATCCACCTCAGGGACCCTCGGACTTCTCCAGCCTCGCGGGACCCAGTCGAAGTCACTGGGCCCCAGGCCTCCTGGTTTAGTACCTTACCCCAGGCTGAAGGTCAGGCCTAGGGCACCTGAGCCGGAATCCGGAACCGCCCGCACCCAGGCCTAAGGTGCCTGAGTGCGTGAAGAAGAACCTCCACAAGAGCAAGACCTCGTGATCAGGGCGTCTCCCCCTTTTTATCCCCTCCAATGACACCACGGCAGGTTCCCCGCCCTCGTAGCACCATCTCCGAGAAGGGACAAAAAAAGGACAGCACTATGGCAGTGAATCTACACTGAGCCTGCGGGCACCCGCCACCCACCGGCCAAGGAGATTATTACACCGCCCAATCCTCCACGAATACAAATGGTCCATTACTCCCATACTTACACACCTGGACTTCCACCCAGGTGTACCCCACCTACATTTAGAGACCCCGCTACATATATATATATATATATATATATATATATATATATATATACACATACATAGCCGTTGATTTTTTTTTTCTGTTATCATTTAACATCAGTGATACCAATCTTACTTTGATTTATTGACTCTGCAATGTGCATGCAGAGTCAACTGTGTGTATTAACGTGTTTCTTTACCTTTTCATTTTATACTTAGTAAAGATACAGTTGGTTAAGTAAATAATCTGTGTGAAGTATCTTTGTCACTCGGAAGGACTAGTGACCAGCAAAGGTAATAATATTTACAGTTTATTGTGTGGTGTGATGTATGCAGGATTGTGTCTCCTAATACTCAATAGGTCTCACAATCCTTATTCGTATCAGTTGTGCAAAGGGAGGGTTTGAGCCACTTCCTGGGGTTGATAGGCAGGACGTAGACCCAAAACAAATAAACAGCAGCTCCTACGGGGGTAGTGCTACACGTAGTTGCTGGGAACTTTTTTATTCTTAAGCCCCTTGGGATCATACCCTCATCAACATATTTGTTCAGTCCTGTATAGTCCCACCAGAGTCTTAGTTCTTTTCGCATAAGGTATTTTAATTTGTCAAAGATGGAACTGCACTGGACTTCTGAGGTTGAGGCCCCTTCATCCCTGGTAAACACTTGAGACAGTTTAAAACATCGGTCTGGTATGGCCTGTATGGCCTCAGGTCAGTTGATCTCCTGGATGTCTGTATTCAGCTGCATGCTGCGAATAATACAATGTAACCAAGCTATACTCTCACACTTCTGACTCAAAAAGTCCAAAATCTTATAGTAGGAGCGGTTATATAAATAGGATAAAGTGGCAACAGAAAAACTCACCCAAGCTCTACCGCTATATAGTATAGTTGGTGTGTAGAGTAGTCGGTGCTCTGGCTAATGCCCGCTTTTCAGGTGTACCAGCCAGGCCAAGGCACACCTCAGGCCTTGGTAAGTTAGGGGTTATTGTTTCTCTATGAAGACTCTGACTACAAATATATATAAGTTCAAAGGGTGAGGTGCAGAACGGTCCTGGCAAAAATGTGCAAGCAATCTATTTGAATTATTTAGTTCCAGGTCTGAAGTTTAATATATCCATCATAAATTAAGCCACTTCGTTTCTAGACACATTATTGTACATACAGGACAGTCACATTATTAGTGATCTATATAGAAAACCCACAGATCGTAATCAAGATAAATCCACCAGGGGTGTTTAACCACTTCCCATCTCGTGTATAGTAATATGACGGCCGCAAGGTGGCTCTGCCATCATATGACGTCCCCGCCGCATCTCTCAGATGCCGATCCGTGTATCTGGCAGCCACGATGTCCGCCAGGCACCCGCGATCGCCAGTTACAGAGCCAGGGACGTGGATCTGTATGTGTGTAAACACACAGATCCACGTCCTGTCAGGGAGAGGAGACCCATGGTGTCTTCCTTGTACATAGGGACACCGATCGGTCACCTCCACCAGTCAGTACCCTCCCCCCACAGTTAAAATCACTCCCTAGGGAACACATTTAACCCCTTGATCGCCCCCTCAAGTCACACTGGACTTCAAGCATCTTGCAGTGTGTGCCTCTCCATTCTTCCTCCATACTCTGGGTCTTTGGTTTCCAAATGAGATGCAAAATTTGCTCTCATCAGAAAAGAGGACTTTGGACCACTGAGCAACAGACCAGGTCTGTTTTTCTTTAGCCCAGGTAAGACGCTTCTGACATTGTTTGTTGTTCAGGAGGGGCTTGACAAGAGGAATACGACATTTGAAGCCCATGTCCAGGATCCATCTGTGTGTGGTGGCTCTTGATTAGAGATGTTCGGTTCGCACCAGAACATGCGAACGGACCAAAAGTTTGCGCGAACTTTAGAACCCTATTAAATACAATGGACGCGAACGTTCGAAATCTAAAGTGCTAATTATAACGGCTAATATGCATGTTATTGTCCTAAAAAAGGTTTGGGGACCCGGGTCCTGCCCCAGGGGACATGTATCAATGCAAAAATAATTTTTAAAAATGGCCGTTTTTTCGGGAGCAATGATTTTAAAGATGTATAAAGTGAAAAAAAAAAGTGAAATATTCCTTTATATGTCGTGCCTGGGGGGTGTCTAAAGTATACCTGTGAAGTGGCACGTGTTTCCCGTGTTTAGAACTGTCCCTGCACAAAATGACATTTCTAAAGGAAAAAAAGCCATTTAAAACTGCTTGCGGCTTTAATGTAATGTCTGGTCCCGGCAATATCGATGAAAATCGTTGAGAAAAATGGCATGGCTAGCCCATAACCCCCCCTACCCCAGCCCATTACCAGCCCCTTTGGGTCTTGTATGGATATTAACATCAGTAGAGAGGAGACACCTTTTTCCCATATTAACTCTTACAGGAGAGAATTTCCCTTCCTAGGGGTAGATTTCCTCTCACTTCCTGTTGTCTCCTTCCTTTTGCAAGTAGGAGTCATTTGTAAGTTGGATGTTTGAAAGTAGGGGCCTGCCTTACATACTCTGCAGAAATTTTGCCCTTAGGTGTTGGTGTTGCCACAACACTGTAAGCCCTCACAGTTACTCTTGGTGGGCGCTGGAACGCCTTGCTGTGAACTATTATATCAGGAATTGTAATTACATGCCATTGTTGAACAGTGGTAGGAAAAATTGGGCCTTTGGTGGTGGTGCTGGTGCCACAACACTATAAGCCCTCACAGTTACTCTTGGTGGGCGCATGAATGGGCCCTGCTGTGAATTATTAGATCAAGAATTGTAATTGCATGCCCCTGTTGAACAGGGGCTGAAAATGACATTTGTACCTGCCAATGACATTTATACAGTAATCAGTGCATATTTATAGCACTGTTCGTTGTATAAATGTCAATAGTCCCAAAATAGTGTCAAAAGTGTCCGATCTGTCCGCCGCAATATCGCAGTCCTGACAAAAATAACCGCCATTACTAGTAAAAAAAATAATATTAAACATTTTATAAATCTATCCCCTATTTTGTAGGCGCTATAACTTTTGCGCAAACCAATCACTATACGCTTATTGCGATTTTTTTTTTTTTACCAAAAATATGTAGAATACATATCGGCCTAAACTGAGGATTTTTTTTTTTTTTAAATTAGGATATTTATTATAGCAAAAAGTAAAAAATAGTATTTTTTTCAAAATTGTCAGTCTTTTTTTGTTTATAGCGCAAAAAATAAAAACCGCAGAGATGATCAAATACCACCAAAAGAAAGCTCTATTTGTGGGAAAAAAATGATCAACATTTCATTGTGGTACAGTGTTGTATGACTGCGCAATTGTCATTCAAAGCGTGACAGAGCTGAAAGCTGAAAATTACCCTGGGCAGGAAGGCGGTGAAAATGCCCGGTATTGAAGTGGTTAAATCTATCCCCCGAAGTCAATTTAACCACTTAGGCCCCGGACCATTTGGCTGTCCAAAGACCAGAGGACTTTTTGCGATTCGGCACTGCGTTGCTTTAACTGACAACTGGGCGGTCGTGCAAGGTGGCTCCCAAACAAAATTTATGTCCTTTTTTCCCCACAAATAGAGCTTTCTTTTGGTGGTATTTGATCACCACAAAAATAGAGCGACAATTTAGAAAAAAATGCAATATTTATTACTTTTTGCGATAATAAATATCCCCAAAAAAACTTTTTCCCACAGTTTAGGCCGATATGTATTCTTCTACATGTATTTCTATATATTTCTTCTACAAAATAGGGGATAGTTTTATGGCATTTTTTTTTTACTAGTAATGGCGGTGATCATCAATTTTTATCGTGACTGTGACATTATGGCGGAATCATCGGACACTTTTGACACATTTTTGGGACCATTGTCATTTTCACAGCGATCAGTGCTATAAATATGCACTGATTACTGTGAAAATGAAACAGGCAGTGAAGGGGTTAACCACTAGGTGGCGCTGAAGGGGGTTAAGTGTGTCCTAGGGAGGGATTCTAACTGTTAGGGGGCGTGGCTACGAGTGACACGTCACTGATCGCTGCTCCCGATGAGAGGGAGCATACGATCAGTGACAGTGTCACTAGGCAGAACGGGGAGATGCTTGTTTACACTTGCCTCTCCCCCATTCTGCAGCTCTGTGACCCGATCGTGGGACACCAGTGGACATCGAGTCCGCAGGTCCAGCAGGCACGGAGCTCGCGGCAGGGGCGCGCGCGAGCGCCCGCACGGCGGGAATTTCAAAGTGACGTAAATATATGTTACTTTGCCCAGCCGTGCCATTCTGCCAACGTATATGTACAGGAGCCAGTCTGGAACCAGTTAAACGTATAGCTAGGATCACTAGTACAGGTGAAACTCAAAAAAATTGAATATCGTGCATAGGTTCATTTATTTCACTAATGCAACTTAAAAGGTGAAACTAATTTATGAGATAGATTCATTAACATGCAAAGCAAGATAGTTCAAGCCGTGATTTGTCATTATTTGTGATGATTATGGCTTACAGCTCATGAAAACCCCAAATCCACAATCTCAGAAAATTAGAATATTACATGCAACCACAAAAAAAAGGATTGCACATAGAATATCGGACCTCTGAAAAGTATAAGCATGCATATGTACTCAGTACTTGGTTTGGACCCCTTTTGCAGCAATTACTGCCTCAATGCGACGTGGAATGGAAGCTATCAGCCTGTGGCACTGCTGAGGTATTATGGAAGACCAGGATGCTTCAACAGCGGCCTTCAGCTCTTCTGCATTGTTCGGTCTCATATCTCATCTTTCTCTTGGCAATGCCCCATAGATTCTCTATGGGGTTCAGGTCAGACGAGTTTGCTGGCCAATCAAGCACAGTAATCCCACGGTCATTGAACCAGGTTTTGGTGCTTTTGGCAGTGTGGGCAGGTGCCAAGTCTTGCTGGAAAATGAAGTCAGCATCCCCATAGAGCTCGTCTGTGGAAGGAAGCATGAAGTGCTCCAAAATCTCCTGGTAGACGACTGCGTTGACCCTGGACTTAACTTCACACTGGACTTCAAGCATCTTGCAGTGTGTGCCTCTCCATTCTTCCTCCATACTCTGGGTCCTTGGTTTCCAAATGAGATGCAAAATTTGCTCTCATCAGAAAAGAGGACTTTGGACCACTGAGCAACAGACCAGGTCTGTTTTTCTTTAGCCCAGGTAAGACGCTTCTGACATTGTTTGTTGTTCAGGAGGGGCTTGACAAGAGGAATACGACATTTGAAGCCCATGTCCAGGATCCATCTGTGTGTGGTGGCTCTTGATTAGGGATGTTCGGTTCGCACCAGAACATGCGAACGGACCAAAAGTTTGCGCGAACTTTAGAACCCTATTAAATACAATGGACGTGAACGTTCGAAATCTAAAGTGCTAATTATAACGGCTAATATGCATGTTATTGTCCTAAAAAAGGTTTGGGGACCCGGGTCCTGCCCCAGGGGACATGTATCAATGCAAAAATAATTTTTAAAAATGGCCGTTTTTTCGGGAGCAATGATTTTAATGATGTATAAAGTGAAAAAAAAAGTGAAATATTCCTTTAAATGTCGTGCCTGGGGGGTGTCTAAAGTATACCTGTGAAGTGGCACGTGTTTCCCGTGTTTAGAACTATCCCTGCACAAAATGACATTTCTAAAGGAAAAAAAGCCATTTAAAACTGCTTGCGGCTTTAATGTAATGTCTGGTCCCGGCAATATCGATGAAAATCATTGAGAAAAATGGCATGGCTACCCCATAACCCCCCCTACCCCAGCGCATTACCAGCCCCTTTGGGTCTTGTATGGATATTAACATCAGTAGAGAGGAGACACCTTTTTCCCATATTAACTCTTACAGGAGAGAATTTCCCTTCCTAGGGGTAGATTTCCTCTCACTTCCTGTTGTCTCCTTCCTTTTGCAAGTAGGAGTCGTTTGTAAGTTGGATGTTTGAAAGTAGGGGCCTGCCTTACATACTCTGCAGAAATTTTGCCCTTAGGTGTTGGTGTTGCCACAACACTGTAAGCCCTCACAGTTACTCTTGGTGGGCGCTGGAACGCCTTGCTGTGAACTATTATATCAGGAATTGTAATTACATGCCATTGTTGAACAGTGGTAGGAAAAATTGGGCCTTTGGTGGTGGTGCTGGTGCCACAACACTATAAGCCCTCACAGTTACTCTTGGTGGGCCCATGAATGGGCCCTGCTGTGAATTATTAGATCAAGAATTGTAATTGCATGCCCCTGTTGAACAGGGGCTGAAAAATTGGGCCTTTGGTGGTGACCGTGGTGCTGGTGCCACAAGACTGTAAATCCTCAGTTACTCATGGTGGGCGCAGGAATGGGCCCAGCTGTGAAATATTAGATCAAGAATTGTAATTACATGCCCCTGTTGAACAGGGGCAGAAAAATTGGGCCTTTGGTGGTGGTGGTGGTGGTGTTGCCACAACACTGTAAGCCCTCACAGTTACTCTTGGTGGGCACAGGAATGGGCCCTGCTGTGAATTATTAGATCAAGAATTGTAATTGCATGCCCCTGTTGAACAGGGGCTGGAAAATTGGGCCTTTGGTGGTGGCGGTGGTGCTGGTGCCACAAGACTGTAAGTCCTCACAGTTACTCTTGGTGGGTGCAGGAATGGGCCCAGCTGTGAAATATTAGATCAAGTATTGTAATTACATGCCCCTGTTAAACAGGGGCAGAAAAATTGGGCCTTAGGCACTGGTGCCACAACACTGCAACCCCTCACAGATACTGTACTTGTAGCGCAGCAATGAGCCCTGCTGCAAAGCATTGCATAAAAAATTGTAAATACACACCCCTGTTAAACAGCTGCTGAAAAATTGGGCCTTAGACACTGGTGCTGGTGCCACAACACTGCAACCCCTCACAGATACTGTAGTTGGAGCACAGCAATGAGCCCTGCGGCAAAGCATTGCATCAAAAATTGTAAATACACGCCCCTGTTAAACAGGGGCTGAAAAATTGGGCCTTAGCCACTAGTGGCGGTGCCCAGAACCAAAAATTTTCTTTCAAGCTATCAGCATGATTATTGAGGAGGAAGAAGATAGTCACTCAGCATAACAGGATAGTCACTCTGCATCAGCATAGGCAGTCTTGAAAGGGTTCTGACATTTCAAAGAAAATTATTCTGTTACATCAGAAATTAAAACACAATGTTGGGACTTTATATGAGGTCATGGCCAGTAGGCGTCATGTACCTCCATCCCTGTCTATTGAAAATGAAAAAGGGAAAGGGGAATGGGGAAATGGTGGGACTTTGTGTGGAGCACGCAATCTGGGGAGAAATAACCATAAATATAATATATAATAGTAGGTATTTATTTAGGTAAAAAACAATAGTACAACAATAATTCCATAATTGTATGAAAATAATTAATATAGCAGACCATAAATACATGTGTAGCGCACAGACCCCAGTCTTTACCTGCTTTTGGCTCCTCCACAGGAAAGAACAAGGGCACACCGCACCACAAGCCCGTACCCTCCTTAATGGGGAGGTTGAGCGGTATTGTTTTCCCGGGCCTGTCTGCAGTGGGTGTCAGACTCCTCCCAAACTGATCTCGCTCCTGCGGTAGCCAGAAACAAGTCCCTTTAGTTCTCCCCAGTAAACGGCTGTCCACAACAACTGAAAGTCCCAATCAATGTTTATTTTTGGAGAACAATAAACAGTCTCTATGAAAGCAGACAGGCTGGACGAGAACAGGTCAGATAAGGTGGGAGAGAAGTCCAGGCACAAACTCAACGTTGATTAGAAACACTGCTCCGATTAGCGCGAACAGCTTGGCGTACAGTCACTGTCACTATGACTTACAGGACACGCACTTCTCCTTCTTGAAATAGCTAGGCCTCTGAGAGTGAAACGAATAGCCAGGCCTCTGTAGGGTGAGACCATCCCTCCGGAGAGTTACCAGAGGCCCCCTCTGTCACCACGACTCTGCGCTGGGTCTTCAGAAGGGGTCACCCCCCTGGCCTTCTCGTCCTGGATACGGGTCCCCTTGAAAGGCAGATCCCTGGGAGCCCTCGTTCCCTCGCAGAACCCAGCCGAAGATCGCTGGATCCCTGGCCTCCTCGAAAGCACCTCACCCCCAGACCTAAGGTGTCTGGAGATGGAACGGGCGATCGACCTCCGGGCCTAGGAGCACCCGAAGACCATCCTCACACACCCGCCCAAGCCGAAGGTGTCGGGGCGGAACCTCGAACCAGGCCTCCGGGCCTAGGGCACCCGGAGCGACACGCACATGTACCCAGGCTGAAGGTGCCTGGGCGCGGACCTCGCACGGAAGATGGCCGCCACTTTTATACCCTCTCTCGACAGGCACAGCGGGTTCCCCGCCCCGCCGTACTACCGTTGAGAGGGGACACAAAAAGGCACAGCCTTACAACGGTGGTTCAACCCCAATCTATGGCGACAGCGCCACCTATAGACCGCAGGGAACTAAACACCATTGATCTCCTCCATAACAATAATGGTCCATAGTCCCTAACAATTCGTGTACCCGAGTCTTTCTAACAATCAGGTACTTCCCCTAAATGTAACCACCTGCTACACATCCCCCTGCTTGATGGACACTGGTGCCCAGTGTCTGGAACCAACCCATGCCTCTCAACCAGAGCCAGCATGAGCCAAATCAAGAACCTACTACCAAAAAAATGTAAATTTAAAAATTGGAGTTTGTGCCGGAACCTAACACAAGGGAGGGAGGAAGAAACACATAGGAACATAAACAAATCTCTCTTTTTCTTTTTCCTTTCTTGCAATTCCCTCCACAATACTAGCTAAGACCCACCCCAACTCAGCAGTCTTGCATGACGTTCTCCTGCAGAGGGAAAGAAAAAAACACACATAATCCAACACAATATGTGATTAGAATGGACAGGTTCCTCCCTGAAGCAAAAACCTATCCGCTCTAAAATAAGTGCAGTGCAAGACTAGCGACATAATAGTTGCATAACACCGCCACGGTCAGAACACCCATTCACGGCAAGGAAATTTCTTCTCTGTATCTGTGGCCCTCAACTGACTATAACCCCAAAGTCTTTCATTGTCTCTGTAGTGGGAAAAAAAACAGCAAACAGTTCTCACTTCACCAAATGGCAGAACATTCTGAATTTCAAAAAACAAACAGAGGAGTCTATTCTCCTAGAGGTAGAACCTCGGGTGTGGCAGTACCAAGGGTTTTAAGTACTTATCAAAAGTGTCCACATCACATGATACTCAACATCATCTCCTTCTCTCCGGTGAATAAGCACACTGTCTGCATAAATATGCCGACCCAACATCCATTCAGCCTTGCAGTCTTTAAACCGTTTAGTGGCCGCAGGGGAACAGGAAAGATATCTGCGGGCTTGGGGTACCTTAATATGAGTCCATACGAAGTCATCATACCACTGATGTCTGTAGGCCTCCACTTCAAAGGAGAGCTCCTTCGGCAAGTAGGGGTACTCCCACCCATATTCTCCAGCGACTATTTGGTTAAAAAGTCTTTGCAAGCGGGACATAGGTGGCATGGTGGCACGGTCTCCCTCGCCAGGCAGAACAATAGCATCTGGATGCTGAGGCACTTAAACTGCCTCCGGGCCAGTTGCAGGGGCCTGCAATGACTCCCGCCTCCTCACAGTGATGGAAACAGGTGCCCCCGAAGGTGGAAGGGTAGGTAAGGGGACAGATCCCTCCCTCAGGCTCGAAAGCCACCACCCGGGGTGTACTTTCTCCCAGTGGACATGGGTGGGTCCCTAGACCTACTGGACACGGACAGGGGCATCTTATCCCAACCCTTCTTCTCGAACAGTTCCTCAATCGCGGTATCATCACCCGCATCACTGATGGACTCCAGGTCGGAGGTATCACATTCCTCCACAGGGAGGTAGTGCCTGGTGAAGGACGAGTCACCCCCCTCTGCCAATTCACAAACAGGTGAACCCTCAGGGCTAGGGGCCTTTAACAAAGTCTTTTCCCCCGGCTTGTGGAAGAACTTGGACGTCCGTGACTTTTCCCATCGCATGCATCCGTTCCGGGTAAGCGCTGGGGCGTTGCTCAACCACGTCCACGGGAAGCTTTTACAAGACCGATCTTCCTCTTGGGCGGTGGGAGAAAGGACTCCGTGGTGACTGAGACATCCTTCGACTTCTCGCTCGCTACGAAGAGCTCCTCTTGAACTTCCTCCGAAGTCCCATCAGTGCGCGCAGGGATGGCTGTACAAGCTCTGATTTCTCCTTCTTGTATGGTGGCGCTGGTAAGGCAATTGAGGTGGAAGGCCCGAGGCCACTCTGTAGGTTGCTCCACCTCGAAGAGGACTTCCTTGCAGCTTTCGCATCGCCCGAATGGCTTCAGATGCACCACCAGTCCCGAACAGCCGGGACAAATCACACCGAGGGCCTCCACGTCCTTGCACACGTAGAGGGCAAACCTTCCCCGGGGCTTGAGCCGAATCCCAGTATCCGTCAGCGAAGCAGCGAACAAAGTCATCCTCGTGGTTGTGGAAGCTGGAACCCACGCAGCATAAGTAGACATGTTGACCGTTTGCTGCTCCATCGCGCACTGACCCTCTTTCCACGCCAAAGTCCCCATGTGCAACTCCGCACATGGCCAGACTTCTCCCATCTCCTGCATCGTTTGCGGGCTTACTGAACAGGCACGCCCACGAACTATGCAGTCAGGGTTCTACTCGTGGCGCAGTTTCCAATATGGCCGACCTCCACGGAACTTCACTGGGGAATAAAGTTGAGCTTCTGGGGGGGAATCCCACACTCTTGACCACAGACAAATCCCGGACTACGAGCCCCCACGTGTAGCGCACAGACCTCCACAGGAAAGAACAAGGGTACACCGCACCACAAGCCCGTACCCTCCTTAATGGGGAGGTTGAGCGGTGTTGTTTTCCCGGGCCTGTCTGCAGTGGGTGTCAGACTCCTCCGGGTAGCCAGAAACAAGTCCCATTAGTTCTCCCCAGTAAACGGCTGTCCACACCAACTGAAAGTCCAACTCAATGTTTATTTTTGGAGAACAATAAACAGTCTCTATGAAAGCAGACAGGCTGGACGAGAACAGGTCAGATAAGGTGGGAGAGAGGTCCAGGCACAAACTCAACGTTGATTAGAAACACTGCTCCGATTAGCGCGAACAGCTTGGCGTACAGTCACTGTCACTATGACTTACAGGACACGCACTTCTCCTTCTTTAAATAGCTAGGCCTCTGAGAGTGAAACCAATAGCCAGGCCTCTGTAGGGTGAGACCATCCCTCCGGAGAGTTACCAGAGGCCCCCTCTGTCACCACGACTCTGCGCTGGGTCTTCAGAAGGGGTCACTTCCCTGGCCTCCTCATCCTGGATACGGGTCCCCTCGCAAGGCGGATCCCTGGGAGCCCTCGTTCCCTCGTGGAATCCAGCCAAAGATCGCTGGATCCCTGGCCTCCTCGAAAGTACCTCACCTCCAGACCTAAGGTGTCTGGAGATGGAACGGCCGATCGACCTCCGGGCCTAGGAGCACCCGAAGACCATCCTCACACACCCGCCCAAGCGAAGGTGCTAGGGCGGAACCTCGAACCAGGCCTCTGGGCCTAGGGCACCCGGAGTGAGACGCACATGCACCCAGGCTGAAGGTGCCTGGGTGCAGACCTCGCACGGAAGATGGCCGCTCCTTTTATACCCTCTCCCGACAGGGACAGCGGGTTCACCGCCCCGCCGTACTACCGCCGCGAGGGGACACAAAAAGGCACAGCCTTACAACGGTGGTTCAACCCCAATCTATGGTGACAGTGCCACCTATAGACCGCAGGGACTAAACACCATTGATCTCCTCCATAACAATAATGGTCCATAGTCCCTAACAATTAGTGTACCTGAGTCTTTCTAACACTCAGGTACTTCCCCTAAATGTAACCACCCGCTACACATGATAAAACAGATATGATAGCATTAAATACATTCCCATAAAGTAACATGGATGGACACAGGCATGTGTATATGATATTGACACAACATGGAAACCACTACCAAGGTGAAGAAAGCCCAAACTTCCTGATCTATATAAGTGTAGTTTGGAGAGAGATCCTAGGGTATTAGCATCTCAATTGAACCACAATTGAATATAAGATAAAAATTTGATACAAGACATGTCGGTGCAGCCACGGCTAGAAACTAGCTTGACGCGTTTCGTGGTTTGGTGTTACCACTCATCAGGAGCAGGCTCGTGTTGCATATCTGAAATGGGGTACAAAGTTGAAAAGATAGTAAATAAAAATCCATAATTCATTGGCCTGCAGCAAAAGAAAGCCACACATAAACCATGAGCAAACCCCAACCCCATAATAACTTACAGACAGGCATGCTGTGTATGGGGACATGGAGTGGCCCACTGTACCCAGAGGTCCACCAGTGATGTCAAGCTAGGGAACTGAGGGAGCATGTACCAGAACCATAGCCCAACAACGGGCCCTTACCACGGTAGCATGGACCTCCATTCATTGTGGCTAATAATGGTATTGGACCTGACGTAAACCTCTGATAAGGGCTTCTGTAAAACAGGTAAAAGTGTATAGAAAAACTCCATTAGCCAATGAGCATGACAAGGTCATGCAAAGGGTAAGGTAGCAACGTGTAATAAAGGATAAATGATAATATTATAATATAGCAGAGCCCTAAGTGGCCAGGTATTGGGAGGAAGCCAAGGGGAACAGCTTGTACCTTGTAGAAAGTTCAGTTTCTTGAGAGTGTACGGATAGTGGAGAGCTGCGAGCCAAGCGAGGCCAGCAAGGGATGAGCTTAAATAGGCGTAGCAAAGGCACACACCCCCAACGTCACGCAGCGTGTGAGAGGGTAGGGCGGCATAACCACCTAAGCCTCGCAGACGCTCGGCGGTTATCGCTAACGCTAACCCGGATGTACACGTAGATGGAGATGATGCGCCCACACAGTGATGCCCTGTTGAGGACTCAACACGCGTGGGGGAATGGGCGTGACGTCGATGTGTAGATCACGGCACCCACCCACCTCAGGGCGGTACACATCGCAGTTCCCAGGGCAGATAGTAGAACCGGAGGACGTAGGTCAGACCACACAACGCCCATCCACCACAGCATATAAACAATGGCCATAGTGTCTGCAAGGCGAGGTGGGTCAACACATGGATCGTGCAGCAAACCCCGATGCATGCCAGCAAATTAGGACATAGGGAGAAGGGTGGCTTATATACAGGGGTTCCCTAAACATAAAGATGAAATAAAAAAGTTGCAGCCATAAATACAGTGCGTGTGTCAAAATCATGACCAATTAAACATAACAAGTTTGTGCGCTCCCATCCCTGAATCATTAGAAATTAAAAAACAATGTTGGGACTTTATATGAGGTCATGGCCAGTAGGCGTCGTGTACCTCCATCCCTGTCCATTGAAAATGAAAAAGGGAAAGGTGAATGGGGAAATGGTGGGACTTTGTGTGGAGTGCACAATCTGGGGAGAAATAACCATAAATATAATATATAATAGTAGGTATTTATTTAGGTACAAAACAATAGTACAACAATAATTCCATAATTGTATGAAAATAATTAATATAGCAGACCATAAATACATGATAAAACAGATATATAGTATTAAATACATTCCCATAAAGTAACATGGATGGACACAGGCATGTGTATATGATATGGACACAACATGGAAACCACTACCAAGGTGAAGAAAGCCCAAACTTCCTGATCTATATAAGTGTAGTTTGGAGAGAGATCCTAGGGTATTAGCATCTCAATTGAACCACAATTGAATATAAGATAAAAATTTAATAAAAGACATGTCGGTGCAGCCAGGGCTAGAAACTAGCTTGATGCGTTTTGTGGTTTGGTGTTACCACTCATCAGGAGCAGGCTCGTGTTGCATATCTGAAATGGGGTACAAAGTTGAAAAGATAGTAAATACAAATCCATATCCAATAGACGATCATACAGGAAGTGGAGGTCACATGACTTGTGTGTAGAGTGGAGCTCCAGTGACTGCAGTCTGCACCACATACTGATCCATTCTGTTGGGATTTGCAGAAATACAAGGAGAGATTTTGGGAGGTTTTGTACTTTCTGCTTTAGGTCGGATGAGGAGATACCGCCATGGAGATCTAAAAGGTTGTGGGGAAACCTTATTCCCTGTGCTGGGTGAGACTGTTTTATACAGTCACGGATATCTGGTAAGCAGGAGATATAGCTTTTCCACCTGGGTGTCAATATCATAACCATCATTTCACTTTTGGGAAGAAGTTTCACTTACCACTTTCCTTGGAACACTTCACTTCACCTTGGATTTTTCTTCATTCATTTTGTATTCACTATACTCAGGAGATCTTTGTTTATGGATTTTCTTTGTTTATGGACTATATTATCACTGATTAATTTTTTTCACAATTCACGGTTTCAATAATTTTAATTAATTTATGGACTTATGAATTTTACACACATGTGATTGAGTTTTCACTCATCAATCCCGGATTAATTTTTGGGGATATTGATTATCACTCTCATTAGCGCTGCATACTTTTGACATTTTTGATCAACTGAGTCGGTTGACAGGCGCACCCTGTGATCGGTTACAAAGCCCCCAGCAGCACTGAATGTGCGTTTCGAAAGAACGCTGGATGCAGGACAGGCCAGTATCTCAATTGCATACTGTGCAAGCTCTGGCCAGTGATCCATCCTCAAGACCCAGTAACCCAGAGGATTTTCGTTGGGAAAGGTGTCCAAGTCTGATCTTGCCCCTAGGTATTCCTGCACCATGTAAACCAGACGCTGGCGATGGTTGCTGGAACCGATCATACCTTGGGGCTGCGGACTAAAAAATGGTCTGAATGCATCGGTCAGACGGCCACCTTCTCCACCGCTCCTTCTTTGACTGACCGAAGCCTCAGCAACACATTGTCCAGGACCAGGAATTTGTAACCTCCCAGTCTCTGGGAACGCGTTGCACAGACCTTTCTGCAAGGCCTCCGCAACCCTACCCTTGTAACGTGGATCAAGGAGGGTTGCCAGCCAGTAATGATCCCTCTCCTTGATCGCACGAATACGAGGATTCTTACGCAGGCTTTGCAGGATCAGGGAGGCCATGCAGCGTAGGTTTGCTGAGGCATTCAGTGCCGAGTCCTCTGGGTCACTGAGGACGACATGATCCGCAGCCACCTCCTCCCAGCTACGTACAAGTCCATGGGTGTCTTGGGACTGTAATTGATCCCTTGAAGACTGCTGCTGATGCTGAGTGCTAGTCTCCACCTCCATGCTGACACAATCCTCGTCCTCCTCCTCGTCCTCTTCCTGTGTGATAGCCAGGCCAGCAGGAACACTGTCTGGATAAAGGGGGCCTTGAGAGGTAAGGAAGTCCTCCTCTTTCTGCCTCAAGTGCCCTGTCCATTATTCCACGCAGCGTGTGCTCCAACAGGGACAGTGTCACTGATGCATGCACTGTCACTGCTCACCATCCTCGTGGCGGCCTCAAATGGTGCCAGGACAGTGCATGCATCCCTGATCATGGCCCACTGTCGTGGGGAAAAAAATTCAAGCACCCCTGACCCTGTCCTGGTGCCATATTGCAACAGATACTCATTGATGGCCCTCTGCTGCGTGTGCAGCCGCTGCAGCATGGCCAACATAGAGTTCCACCTGGTGGGCATGTCACAGATTAGGCGGTTCTTGGTTCACTGGCATTATATGACCGGCGGAAATGCCCACAGAGTTTCCTGGCCTGCTTCAGGACCTCCTGTAAGCCCGGGTAGCTGCCCAAGAACCGCTGCACCACCAAGTTAAGGACGTGAGCCAAACGGGGCACATGGGTCAGTTGTCCCTGTCAGAGGACGGAGAGGAGGCTGGTGCCATTGTCGGAAACCACCTTTCCTGGCTTAAGCTGGCGCGGCGTCAACCACCTCTGAGCCTGTCCCTGCAGAGCTGACAGAATCTCTGCCCCAGTGTGGCTCCTGTCCCCCAGGCACACCAGCTCAAGCACCGCATGGCATCTTTTTGCCTGCGTACTGGCGTAGCCCCTTCAACGCCTACGGAGCACCGCAGCACAGGAAGATGCCATGGAGGAAGAAGAGGAGGGGGTGGAGGAGAGAGGTGTGTCAGAATCACCAGTAGTAACATTTTGGATGCGTGGTGGTGGAACAACCTCCAACACTACTGCACCTTGTCCTGCATCCTTCCCAGCTGCCAGCAGAGTCACCCAATGCACCGTGAAAGATAGGTAACATCCCTGTCCATGCCTGCTGGACCATGAGTCAGTGGTAATGTGCACCTTACCGCTGACCGCTCTGACCAGTGAGGCCAAGACATTGCCTTCCACATGCTGGTAGAGAGCCGGAATCGCCTTCCGTGAGAAAAAGTGGCGTTTGGGAACCTGCCACTGAGGAACCGCACATTCCACAAACTCACGGAAGGGGGCAGAGTCTACCAACTGAAAAGGCAGCAGTTGAAGTGCTAGCAATTTAGCCAAGCTAGCATTCAACCGCTGGTCATGTGGATGGCTGGGAGCGAACTTCTTTCGGCGGTGCAGCAGCTGGGGCAGGGAAATGTGCCTGGTACAATCGGACGTCGGTGTACCGATTGCAGATTGCCCGCAAGTACTTGGCTGTGACACACCTAATTCTACACCTTCATTCCGATCAGTGCAAGTTTCAGAGAGGACTGAAGGTATTCTGGGGTTGGAGATCCCAGCTGATGAGGAGCAAGGAGAGGTCCGCCTTGTTCTTTGGTGTGGGTCTTTTAGGTGTGCTTGCCAACAGACTGCATGGCAGGTCGACATATGTCTGGTCAAGCACGTGGTGCCCAAGCGGCTGATGTTTTGGCCACGCGAGATACGCTTTAGACATATGTTACAAATGGCAATGGTGCGATCTGCTGCACACGTCTGAAAAAAGTCCCACACCAAAGAACTTTTTGAATAACGCGCAGAGACAGCAGCGCCCTGCACATTCGGAGCTCTGCGGTGTGATGCAGTCGCTGTGCTGCCCTTAAGCTGGCCTCTGGAGGGCATCCTGCCTCGTTGGAGATGTGCCTCCTCCTCCTCCTCTCTGGCACCCACGTGGAGTCAGTGACCTCATCATCCCCTCCCTCCTCATCACTGGAGCAAATCTATGCTGCAGCTGGGGGAACATGCCAGATAGCTGACCTTGTTGGGCACCCCCTCTCTCTGAGCTCACGTTACTGCCTTCCTCCAGCTGGGTTCCATCATCAGAGCCTTCAAAACGCTGGGCATCCTCTTGGAGCATGTGAAGAAGAAAGGCCTAATGAGCAACGGGTGATGGCTGCTAGTACCATACTACCCATAAATGATCAAATAGGAAGAAAAGTTGGATTTTCCTAGGCACTGATTAAACGACACCGATGTCTAGTATATAAAAAAATATTTATTACATAAAGGCAAAGACCAATTACAGTACATTAAAAACATAGGCCGACCCCACAACAGAAAATAGCAGTATATATAGGTAGCGAAGCCCCTGTCACCGTCTATTTGGAGTGGAGAGGGCAGTGAACCTCAACCGGTTTCGCGGTTATCACCGCTTCTTCAGGAGGGTCTATACAAACATAATTGAAAATTTATAAATAAACTAGCAGAGGAATTATAAGCAATGTATTACATACAGTATACTTTAGTTCAATACAAATAACATTATTAGCCAATGTCGTGATCTGCTCACCATGAGACGTTCACTGGTACACGCGTGAAAGCCTGGATATCCCCCGCGGCGGACAAGGGGGATAAAATAATGGTGCTGTCTGGTAAGAATAAGTATATCATTGTACTATGGTAATACTATAATTTACATATTTAGGGGACACCCGAAAGTGACTCAACGTAGGGAGGGAAGTGAGGGATCAAGGAAGGGATGGGGAGGGTGGGGAAAGTTATTGTGAGAGGGGGGGGAGAAAGAGAGGAAGAAAGGGGGGGGAGGGAAAAGGAAAATTGTTGTGGAGGGGGGGGAGGAAGAAGGGGGGGTGGGGAGGGAGGGGAGGGGGAAAGAAGGGGGGGTGGGGAGGGAGGGGAGGGGAAAAAAGGGGGGGGAGGGGAGGGGGGGAGGGAAAAGGGAAGGGAAGGAAAAAAGGGGGGAAGGGGGAAAGAGGGGAAGGGGAGGGGGGAAAGGAGGGGGGAGGGAAAAGGGGTATGGACTGGGGAAGGAGGTTGGGATAAGTGTAAAAAAGGCCAAGAGTGTTAAAGGCCCATATCCTCTTAGATTTGAAAGTAGACCATCACCATCAAGATAATATGGGTTAGTCTTACCTTAGTAGAAAAAACAGTCAATCTCACTGGGGGTTGGTACCATGTAAGGCTAAATGATTAGCCAAGGGATAACTGCTATATGGCCATTGAAAACATGGCCAGTTAGGACAAGCGTGAAGGGGTCCTTTGCCAAAGGGCCCGGATGGCTGCACAGAAAAGGTAATAAAAAAGGGGAAGGGATTAATGATTAATGGCAATGGGGTGAAAAGGGTATCTAGTATAACTAGCAGCCAGCGCTTACCTTAGCAGTATATCCGAGTGTAATTCCCCAGGGAGAGTGTATTCACCACTCACATCCAAGGCTTGTGAAAGCCGTTTAAATGTGATCCCCAACCCCGCCGTCTCCCATGCCGCAAACAGCGTGCGGCGTGTGACGTCACGGGGTCATTCCTCCCGCACACGACGGAGCAATAAGCTACTACGTCGGTGCGCGCGTCCGAAGACCCAATGGCCGTGAAGCCAGGTATTCAGACGCTAGGACGTGATGACGCTGGGTCATCCAAACCCGGAAGGAAACATGTCCGCCAATAGGATAATAGTTAGACAAACTCCGCGTCATGTGACTCGTCTGCTGCGGAGAGAATCACAACAAAGGCTATACAGGTAGAAAACGTTATTTATACATAACAAGGTATACATGTAGGTAAATGTGAAATATAAAAAGAATAACTATCAGAATCAGATTAAATTCTGATATTAAATCACCAGATTACAGTAATCAGGATCGGGGGTTCCCTCCAAACGAGGGGGGAGGATCCAAACCGTAGAAAAATAGTCATGACTTAACCCAATATCAATTGTGCAGGCAATCTCATAGAAGGGGGGAAAAAAGAAAAAGAAAAACTTCCACCTAGGGCAGGGAAAGTTACAGAAAGGGTTTATAAGAGTTCATTTCATTTAACCCAGGCGAATTAGTAGCATTGAGATGCTCTATCCATAGGGTTTCCCGCTGTAGGATGGTCTTATCCCAGTCATCACCCCTGGGACTGGGTGCAACCACCTCTAAAACGAGAAACCGAACTGCAGATAAATCATAACGATGATATAGTCCTATATGTCGCCCGATGGTTGTGAGTTTACCGTTGCCAGTAAATTTGTCGATGCCTTCCTGATGCCACACGTCAGTGGTTTGCCCTCGTATATTAAAGATACTTCTGATTTGTTGAGACACATCGAGGGGATCCGGGTCCCTCCGGACGCCCTGCTCGTGGCTATGGATGTCGAGGCCCTATACTCGAGCATCCCCCACGAGCAGGGCGTCCGGACGGCCGGCTCCTTCCTGCATGAGCAGAAACGTACCTCATGGCCACTTAATTAATTTATTCTTAAGTTATTACAATTTATATTGACCAAAAACTATTTTGTCTTCAATAACCAACTTTATTTACAGACCCAAGGGGTCGCAATGGGGACATCATGTGCCCCGGCATACGCCAATTTGTATTTGGGTGGATGGGAGCGACTTATCAATGCAGATGACCATTACACACAATTTCTTGAACACGTACTAGTTTGGTACAGGTACATTGATGATCTTTTGTTGGTGTGGACTGGCAGTAGTACACAGCTTGTACAATTTGTGGAATTACTTAACCAAAATGACCTTAATCTTACATTTACTGTACAGTTTGATGATGGCCAGATCCCTTTTTTGGACCTGGTCATCATCAAACAATTGGATGGCACTCTTGGTACTGATCTTTATCGCAAACCAACTGCTGGTAACACATTACTATATGCTACCAGTGCCCATCCAAAACCATTGATACGGAGTATTCCGTTTGCACAGTATCTGCGTCTTCGCAGAAACTGTGCATCATCAAGTGATTTCAAAATTCAGGCTGATGCTCTGCGTGAACGCCTCCTCTCCAGAGGCTACTCCCGCTCCAATTTAAGAAAAGCCTACAACAAGGCCTGCCTTTGATCCAGACAATCCTTGCTCTACCCTCCCCCCAAATTGAAAACTAATCAGGAATCTGTTAGATTCGTCACTACTTTTTCCGCCCATCATAATACACTTAAAAATATTCTAACCAAACATTGGCATTTGCTTACGGATAATACTACTTTACATAAACACCTTAAGCCTAACCCCGAGCTGGTGTTCCGTAGAGCTCGTTCACTACGTGACCACCTAACCCAGAGTCATTATATACCCTATGGTAGCTCTACATCAGGACCCAACGGCACCTACCAATGTGGGAATTGCCCTCGCTGTCCTTGGGTCTTGGAGGGTAGAAACTTTATTCTCCCTAATGGAGAACTCTTTCGCCCCTCCACATATGCGGACTGTGGTACTAAGGGAGTTGTATACCTGATGGTATGCTCATGTAAGGCTTTCTATGTGGGTAAAACCATTAGAGAATTCAGACAACGCATTGGAGACCATGTTTATTATTCTGGCAACGGTAAACTCACAACCATCGGGCGACATGTAGGACTATATCATCGTTATGATTTATCTGCAGTTCGGTTTCTCGTTTTAGAGGTGGTTGCACCCAGTCCCAGGGGTGGTGACTGGGATAAGACCATCCTACAGCTGGAAACCCTATGGATAGAGCATCTCAATGCTACTAATTCCCCTGGGTTAAATGAAATGAACTCTTATAAACCCTTTCTGTAACTTTCCCTGCCCTAGGTGGACGTTTTTCCTTTTCTTTTTCCCCCCCTTCCATGAGATTGCCTGCACAATTGATATTGGGTTAAGTCATGACTATTTTTCTACGGCTCGGATCCTCCCCCCTCGTTCGGAGGGAACCCCCGATCCTGATTACTGTAATCTGGTGATTTAATATCAGAATTTAATCTGATTCTGATAGTTATTCTTTTTATATTTCACATTTACCTACATGTATACCTTGTTATGTATAACGTTTTCTACCTGTATAGCCTTTGTTGTGATTCTCTCCGCAGCAGACGAGTCACATGACGCGGAGTTTGTCTTACTATTATCCTATTGGCGGACATGTTTCCTTCCGGGTCTGGATGACCCAGCGTCATCACGTCCTAGCGTCTGAATACCTGGCTTCACGGCCATTGGGTCTTCGGACGCGCACTGACGTAGTAGCTTATTGCTCCGTCGTGTGTGGGAGGAATGACCCCGTGACGTCACACGCCGCACACTGTTTGCGGCTTGGGAGACGGCGGGGTTGGGGATCACATTTAAACGGCTTTCACAAGCCTTGGATGTGAGTGGTGAATACACTCTCCCTGGGGAATTACACTCGGATATACTGCTAAGGTAAGCGCTGGCTGCTAGTTATACTAGATACCCTTTTCACCCCATTGCCATTAATCATTAATCCCTTCCCCTTTTTTGTGCAGCCATCCGGGCCCTTTGGCAAAGGATCCCTTCACGCTTGTCCTAACTGGCCATGTTTTCAATGGCCATATAGCAGTTATCCCTTGGCTAATCATTTAGCCTTACATGGTACCAACACCCAGTGAGATTGACAGTTTTTTCTACTAAGGTAAGACTAACCCATATTATCTTGATGGTGATGGTCTACTTTCAAATCTAAGAGGATATGGGCCTTTAACACTCTTGGCCTTTTTTACACTTATCCCAACCTCCTTCCCCAGTCCATACCCCTTTCCCCCCCCTCCCCTTCCCCTCTTTCCCCCTCCCCCCTCCTTTTTTCCTTCCCTTCCCTACCCTTTCCCCCCCTTTTTTTCCCCCTCCCCCCCCTCCACAACAATTTTCCTTTTCCCTCCTCCCCCCCCTTTCTTCCTCTCTTTCTTTCCCCCACCCCTCCCCCCCTTTCACAATAACTTTCCCCACCCTCCCCATCCCTTCCTTGATCCCTCACTTCCCTCCCTAGGTTGAGTCACTTTCGGGTGTCCCCTATGTAAATTATAGTATTACCATAGTACAATGATATACTTATTCTTCCCAGACAGCACCATTACTTTATCCCCCTTGTCCGCCGCGGGGGATATCCAGGCTTTCACGCGTGTACCAGTGAACGTCTCATGGTGAGCAGATCACGACATTGGCTAATAATGTTATTTGTATTGAACTAAAGTATACTGTATGTAATACATTGCTTATAATTCCTCTGCTAGTTTATTTATAAATTTTCAATTATGTTTGTATAGACCCTCCTGAAGAAGCGCTGATAACCGTGAAACCGGTTGAGGTTCACTGCCCTCTCCACTCCAAATAGACGGTGACAGTGGCTTCGCTACCTATATATACTGATATTTTCTGTTGTGGGGTCGGCCTATGTTTTTAATGTACTGTAATTGGTCTTTGCCTTTATGTAATAAATATTTTTTTTATATACTAGACATCGGTGTCGTTTAATCAGTGCCTAGGAAAATCCAACTTTTCTTCCTATTTGATCATTTACGGGTAGTATGGTACTAGCAGCCATCACCCTTTGCTCATTAGGCCTTTCTTCTTCATCAATCTTAATGGATGATGGCACTACTTTTTGTTCATGATCATTTTTTCTAATTGAGGCTATACTCAAAATATTGTCTCTTGGAGCATGTACCCAACACTGTGCTCAAACAGTTCGGGGGACTCCTCAGAAGGACATGGTGGGGCTAGGGAAGGAGTGACTGATGCCATTGAGCCGAGGGAAGAGGCCGCTTTGGCAGCTGCTTTGCCAGACAAAGAACCCTGAGCCTGGATGAGAGAGGATGAGGACGACGGCTTGGTCATCCACTCTACCAAGTCTTGTGCATGTTGCGGCTCAACATGGCCAGCTGCCGAAAAGAAGGACAAGCGTGTCCCACAGCCACGTGCTGATGAGGATGCACCGTGTCCACGACCAGCAGCACTGTTGCTTCTAGACACAGAGCCTGCTTACCCTCTTTTATTGCTTCATGACCAGGGCTGGTGCAAGGATTTTTGACACCCTAGGTGAAACTTGATTTTGCCGCCCCCCATGGCTCCACCCCCGACTCCACCCCCATTGCCCTGCCCATGTACACCCCACCTTTTAAATGAGGGGACCAGTCCAGTGGTTCTTGTGTGTCTAAGGGATGCATTGTGTGTTTCAGTGTCTGTGTGTGACTGTAAGGGATGCCCATCAATGCCGCTTCACCGGTACCAATCAATGCAGCCCCACCTGTGCCCATCAAACGCAGCCTCACCTGTGCCCATCAAACGCAGCCTCACCTGTGCCCATCAAACGCAGCCTCACCTGTGCCCATCAAACGCAGCCTCACCTGTGCCCATCAAACGCAGCCTCACCTGTGCCCATCAAAATGCAGCCTCACCTGTGCCCATCAAACGCAGCCTCACCTGTGCCCATCAAACGCAGCCTCACCTGTGCCCATCAAACGCAGTCTCACCTGTGCCCATCAAACGCAGTCTCACCTGTGCCCATCAAATGCAGGCAGCCTCACCTGTGCCCATCAAATGCAGGCAGCCTCACCTGTGCCCATCAAATGCAGGCAGCCCCACCAGCGCCCATCAAATGCAGTCTCACCTGTACTCATCAAACGCAGTCTCACTTGTGCCCATTAATGCTGCTTCACCTGTCCCCATCAAATACAGTCTCAGCTGTGCCCATGAATGCTGCTTCACCACTGTCAATCAATGCAGCCTCGGGGGGGGGGGGGTGCGCTCGGTACATACTTGCCATCTAAGGCAGCAACAGTGTTTACTCAACACACACCAGGTGATGGTCTTAGGCTCAGCAAACTTGTATCTAAGGACGTGAACCTGCTTGCTGGCGCTGCCTGTTCCTCGCTCGCACCAATCTAAAATTCTTCTGTACACCCGTACCTGCCTCTGTGTCCAGGCTCCACCTGTCCTCAAGCACGCTACGTGACTGTCCCATGATTTACTCCGCTCCACTCAGTCCAGTATGACACGGCCAGTCCAGGAGAGCGTCCTCGGAGGGGGTGGTCGCTGGACACACACGTCAGAGCGGAGAGCGTGGGGGGGCTGGTGCTGCTGGACACAGACACATGTGATGTCACTCAGAACTATCTCCGCTCCGAGTCAGAGCGCAGAGCGGGCTGGGGGATGGCCGCTGGAAATTTGTCAGAGCCGAGGGCGACGGGGGAGGTTTTCTGGACAGTGTGGACACACATGATGTCACTGATGTGTCAGAGCGGAGAGCGGAAACGGGGGGGGGGTCAGATGTCAGAGGCTCAGAGCGGCTGCCTGGTGTATAGTGCAAGCTCTGTGGACAGTGCGGGAGTGGTAGGATAACCAGCCGTCGGGCGCCCTAGGCGGCAGTGCGCCCTAGGTGGCTGCCTTGTCCGCCTAGTGGTGGCCCCGGCCCTGCTCATGACATCATTACTCGTTGGGTAGGGGTACTCTCGAGGATATACGGATAATGCCTCTCATGCAGCCAGCTTACTGCATTTGGTTGGGGATGGTGAGGCGCAGAACCGCCTGGATACAGGAGTTC
Organism: Rana muscosa; assembly: GCA_029206835.1. Lineage (NCBI taxonomy): Eukaryota > Metazoa > Chordata > Amphibia > Anura > Ranidae > Rana > Rana muscosa. The sequence goes on along the minus strand of CM055120.1, from coordinate 443,098,638 downwards.
TGTGACTATCTCATCCTGGAATTTTAGGAGAGATAACGTCCCGCCTGAAGCTCTGTATAGCACATGAGCGTTCAGCAAAGCCAATTGGAATAAGGATAGAGACACTTTTTTGTACCAGCGTCTCGCCTTACGGTCAATTAGATACGGCGCCAACAACTGGTCGTTGAGGTCCACCCCTCCCATATTTTGGTTACATTCGTGGACACAGAGGGGTTTCTCCACAACACCAGTCGCCGTACAAATTTGGACTGTCGTGTCTGCATGAAGGGAGGTAAGAAGGAAAACATTCTTATTATTCCTCCACTTCATAGCGAGCAAGTTATTACACTTCAAGCAGGCTCTCTCCCCCAGCCTAAGACGAGAATCTACAAGCCTCTGGGGAAAGACCCGGTGATTAGGTCGCACAGTGCCACATGCTCCAATCTGATGATCAAACAAGTGACTAAACAGTGGCACGCTCGTGTAATAATTGTCCACATACAAGTGGTACCCCTTTCCGAATAAGGGTGACACCAAGTTCCACACTATCTTGCCAGCGCTCCCTATGTAATCTGGGCAGTTGACCGGCTCAACCTGACTATCTTTTCCCTCATAAACCTTAAAGCTCCATAAATAGCCTGTTGCCCTGTCACAGAACTTATAGAGCTTTCCCCCGTATCTGGCACGCTTGCTGGGAAGGTACTGCTTGAAAGACAAGCGGGCAGAAAATTTAATCAGGGACTCATCAACACAGACAACTTGATCGGGAATAAACAAGGCTGCAAAACGTTTGTTGAAGTGGTTTATGAGGGGCCGAATTTTGTAGAGCCGGTCGTATTCAGGGTCTCCACGTGGACTACAAAGTTCATTGTCGTTGAAATGCATGAACCGCAAGATCTGCTCGTATCGTTTCCTGGGCATGGAGGCAGAGAACACGGGCATGTGGTCAATTGGGTGCGTGGACCAATAAGCACGCAATGACGGGAATTTATGTGTGCCCATGTTGAGGGAAAGGCCCAGAAAGGTCTTAAAGTCGGAAACCGTAATTGGTCTCCAATCTTTGGCAATGGAAGGCAACTGGGGATTAGCGGCGATGAATTGACCAACATATAAATTACTCTGGTCCACAATAGATCTATAGAGATCTTCCGTGAAAAACAGCGAATAAAAATCAATTGGCATAAAATCAGCTGTTTCCCCCTGAATACCGGGTTCGGCAGTGAATGGGGGAAGTACGAGTTCTGCACAAGTGGTGGGGACCCAATCAGGATAGGTGAATTCTGCAGGAAGGGCACTATGGGCACAACGGGCCTACCTTTGTCTTCTTCTTGGTGGCAGCAGGACACTACTTGTGCTTGCCACCTCGCCAGCTTGAACTGCACTTATGGGACTCGCCACGTCACCACGTGATACTGCAGTGCTGGATGTAATGCCAATTCACCAGAAGGAATAGCGGCGCTAGTACTACTCTGCTCCATGATACGAGAGCCCTGCTGTTCTTGCTCCTCAACAACCTCAGAAGATCGGGATCGGGCATGCCTGACCTTAGCAGGGACCTCATCTTCGTCGTCAGAGCTATCTGACATGGAGCCGCTGACTTCACTGTCTTCTACGGGAAGATATTCTGAGCCTGAATCTGACAGATGCGTGACCTCCTCTTCACCATCTGTCATGCTCAGAATCTCGTAGGCCTCTTTACTAGTGTACCTTCGATTTTCCATTTTGGGCTCTAAATTTAGGGGTACACTAGTAAGATTCACAGGTAAGAAAAAGCACCTGACTGTCAGAAAATGTATCAAACGCTTAAAAAAAAAAACTGTTAGCGATCGCAGGGATCAGGACTGTCTCTGCGAACGCTGCAGTTATGTGTGTTGTGTTTGGTAAGTGACAGTGATCGATCGATACTGCACTTGGGTGGGCTGGGCTGAGCGGAGGGGCTAAACGCAGGTGCTAGCAGGTATCTGTGCTGATCCCGCTAACACTGCGTTTTTGGGAACCCTAAACCGCTGGAGACGCTAGTATAGATCTGATATTGATCTGTTCAGATACTATACCACTAAGGGAGGTGTATGCTTTGCGCGTGGGTGTTAGCGTTACTGGCACTAACCTAACGCTGCCTGGGGCGACGCAGACCCTCTCTGGCGCTAAAACCTAATTGATATCAGCCGCCGGGCGATCAGGGGGATAAACCTTTATTGGGTTATATACGGTGGGTGCCCTGATGCTATAAAAAGCAAACTAACCAACCAGCGTCACCCGTAAAACTTATATGGTGATCAATGGTGAAAGGGTTAACTAGGGGCAATCAGGGGGTTAAAACCTTTATTAGGTTATATATGGGGGTACCTGACGCTATATAAAAACCTGACGGGTAACCTAAATAACTAATGCCGCGTACACACGATCGTGATTCACGGCGGTGAAAACACCGCCGTGAATCACGACATGAAAAAAAATGAAAAACGAGGGAACGGCATGTTCCCCCACACACGACCGTTTTTTCCCGTCATTTTTTTCTTTGTCGAGAAAAACGACCGTGTGTGGGCTCCGTGGCAGTGTTTCCCTATGGGAAAAAAATGCTGGAAAAAACGATGAGAAAAATTAGAACATGTTCTAATTTTTCTCATCGTGATTAATGCCGTTTTTCCCGTCGGGAAAAACGGCAAAAAGCCCACAGACGATCGTTTTTCTCGTCCAAAGGAAAAAATTTCATTTTTCCCGACGGGAAAAATGATCGTGTGTACGCGGCATAACTGGCTAACCAGTGTCACCAGTAAAACTTATACGGTGATCACTGGTGAAAGGGTTAACTCTAGGGGCAATCAGGGGGGTAAAATAATATATGGAGGTACCTGACGCTATAAAAACCTGCGGCGAACCTAAAAATAAATAACTGGCTATCTAGGGCACCACCGGCACTAAATACAGCGATCGGAAATAAGATTGCTTAGTGACGCTGGCGTTAGGGGGTAAAAGGGTTACCTGGGGGGCAATCAAGGGGTTAAACCTTTATTAGGGGGTTAGGGGGCTACCCTGGACCTAAAGGGGCCTAAACCTAACTGCCCTGACACTTTTTACAGTCACAAATGACATTAAATGCAGTGATCAGTAAATAAATGATCACTGCAATCAGTGACACTGTGACTGGGGGTGCACGGGATGACCTGGGGGATAAATTGTGTGCCTATGTGTACCTACGTGTTAATGTAGTGTTGGTGCACTAGCCTGTTGTCTTCTCTCCACGGCGCTCTGGACGAAAAGACCGCCGCATGGAGAGATGACATCACTTCCTCTGCCTGTGTTTACATTACACAGGCAGAGGAAGATTCTCATTCGCCGGGAGCGATCGCGAGGGGGTGGCCGGAAACGAATGGCCGTCCCCTCATCACGGATCGCTCCCGCACCGATAACCACTGCTCACTGTATAGAAGGGGGGTCCGATGGTCCCCAACTATACGAAGGCAGGCACGTACAGGTACGTGATTGTGCCTGTCCGTGCCATTCTGCCGACGTATATATACAGTGAGCGGTCGTTAAGTGGTTAAAGGCTCAGGAACCCTTTGCAGGTGTTATAGCTTAATTTGCTGATTTGAGTGGGACACTTTGAGCCTAGAATATTGCACCTTTTCACAATATGCTAATTTTCTGAGATTGTGGATTTGGGGTTTTCATGAGCTGTAAGCCATAATCATCATAATTATGACAAATTACGGCTTAAACTATCTTGCTTTGCATGTATTGAGTCTATCTCATATATTAGTTTCCCCTTTTAAGTTGCATTAGTGAAATAAATGAACTTTTGCACGATTATCAAATTTCGATGTTACACCTGTAAGTCAAAAGTAAAAAAACAAGCTTTCATCCACCAGGGTTTAAATCTATCCCCCAAAGTCAATTTAAACGTGTAGCTATGATCACTAGTAAGTCCGACACCTGCGGGAACAGATTAGATGAAATGAAAGCCAGACTGCAACAACGTGGATATCCTAAAGAAATAGTTCACCAAGAACGCATGAATTTATATTGTGATAAAATAAAAACCACAAGTCGCAGAATGCCATTTATTTCACAATTTCATCCATTTTGTAATAAGATAAATAGTGTTATCAAAAAACATTGGTAGGAATTATCCCACTGTCCCTGAATTTTACTATCCCCCACACTACCCTTGTATCGTCGAGGGAGAACTCTATATGACACTCCTCATAAAACTGCAGAACTCTATACTGCATGTATATACCACATTATTTTATCTATGGAATTCCCTGACTCTTACAAAGTCCTTACTAGCTGGATTCATGCGAGACAATAAGATTTGTCACACCTGTACAATCTCTTGTTACCAGTCCGTCCTGACGAAGCCTCACAGCGAAACTCGTCAACGTTTAGACGTACAAGGGACTCTATCCATACTGTCTTTTCATTTCTGTAAGGTTTTTATTTTGAACATTGTCATAGTTTTTTATGTCATTAAAATAGAAATATTTTCTCTACTCCATTCTCTGTGTGTTGCCTTTAAAGTCCAATTCCAGTCTTTGCTCTTCGAGCAATTTCAAACAATTTTCACGTAACTACGGATGTGGCAGTGTGAGTGCTTCCCCTTATTCCCCCAATATCTCTTCTACACTTCTCCTTTAAGCAGAGTCGTTAAGCTCCCCCCTGGCACACAGAGCAATAATGCTAATGCGAACAGGGTGATTAGGGTGTGCACTGGTACAACCGACACACCATGTGTGCATGCTTATGCCCCTGGGAAAATGCACTAGGCTGGTGCGCCCTCTGTTTGTTTTTTCGCAATTCTAGAATGATTGTCTTGCTTTATTGGATACAAATGTTGTTTATTCTTCTTATGCATTAAGGATGTGTGTGAGCACTGCAGGAATTTCTTTATAGTGTTCCCTCAGGAACTAGTTCTGGCCACCTAAGAAGATTGTTTTACTAAAGAGATGGATGCATCCCTACATGTACAAAATATACCTAGATATTAACATCTGTAGGTAATAATACCAGGGGTAGTTGATCAAGGGATTATCCAATTGACTCCTGGGGGGGGGGGGGGGGGGGGTCGGAAAGGAATTTGTCTTCTAAAGCAAATTAGGTCATGCTTAACTGTTTTTGTTTTTTTTACTTTCTCTGGATCCACTGTTAACATACGATTGCTTGTGAATGTTTTTTTTCTCTCCCTCTATTGGTTGATGTAGATGGACTTGTCCTCTTTTCAACCTGACTAACTAATGAAAATACAGTGGAACCTTGGTTAACGAGTAACGCGGTTAACGAGCGTTTTGAAAGATGAGCAACTTTTAGAAAAAAATCCTGACTCGGTTTGCGAGTGTTGTCTCGCAAAACAAGCAGGATTCTAGCCAATGGGGTGTGCAGTACCGCATTTGGCCAGAGGTGCGGGGGCGCCGGTGACACTCGGAACGGTACAGAGCCGTTCGGAAATACTCGGAATCACTCGGAAATACTCAGTTCCCGAGTTCAGCTGAGCTGTCCCCGAGTATTTCCAAGGCTTTCCGCTGCCCCCCCCACCTCTGGCCACATGCGGTATTGCATGCAATAGATGGCAATGCGGAACAAATTATCTTTGTTTCCATTGACTTCGATGGGGAAACTCGCTTTGATATGCGAGTGCTTTGGATTACAAGCATTCTCCTGGAACGGATTATGCTCGTAATCCAAGGCTCCACTGTAACATAAGAAATTCCTCCATCCACACAAATGAGATGGATGGAGGAATATCAAATCTACTCACTGATTTGTCTGTTCCCTGCTGAACCAGATGAGGTTAAAACAGTGTATGGCTAGCTGTAGAGAACCTAGATACTGTATATCTGTTCTCAAGAGGTGCATCTTGGTACACATATGGGGTCTCCCATATACCATCAGGAGTCTAAATGTATTCCCTTCCCCTTCTCCACTCTGTCTAGTATTTTGCCAAACCTAGTGCGCTTTTCTACTACTCCTACTACACCTTACTTTGTCTAATAATTTTTTCTTGCTTTGAATTTCAGTTGTGACAACACGCTGGATGCCTTCAGCTCATCCCACGTGTCCTATGTCAGTACATATCCGTGGGCCACTTTGATTCAAATGCTAAACTGCAGAACCCTTGTGCAATAAGTGTTTGATAGAGGGACAACATCACTTCTGACTGATCCTTAATTACTATTCTCAAGGATGCTTACGGTGGCATGAGCACCAATTTTTCTCAGCGGGGAAGTCTGAGGAACAGATTGCCAGGTCTTCTTTCTTTGACTTGGGTATTTTTTAACTCGCTCAGGTGTTCTGGATATAGTATTTTTTGCTCCAGTTCATGTGGAATAACTTTTTCAGGGGTACTTCAACCTGTTTTCTATTCCCAAACCCAGTGTGGGCTTCCCTACATTTTAAATCTCAAACCTCTTAATGTATTCACTCGAGCCAAAAATTCTGCTTCAAAATCAGTCATCACCTCCTTCATGAGGGAGACTTTGTGGCTCTGTGGACATCAAGAACGCGTACCTGCCTTGCTTCTTCCTTCCAGTGCATCAATATTTTCAAAATTTTGTGGCGGGCCCTTACACTCTCTGTTCTGGGCTCTGTCCTTCAGCCTTTTATTTGCACTTCAGGTGTTTCGCCAAGATGCTAACCACAGTTCTGCTTTTGTGGCATCCCCATTGTGGGGCACTTAGACATTTGTTGAGGGGTAATTTGATGCAGACTCTGTCAAATACTGTCCAGATGTTACAGCGGTTTGGGTGGATACTGAACCTCCAGAAATTTTTACTAGAACCAACTATCTGTTTTAGAGTATTTGGTTCTGGACACAAGTTCGACTAGTGTGTTAATTACACAGGAGATACTTCTGACTCTCTAATCTCAGATTTGAGCTCTCCACTCCAGGTACAATCCAGCCTCTCCACATTTGCATGAGAGTTGTGGGTCTGTTGGTGGCCTTTAATTGCGGGATTCCCATTTGCTCAGTTTTCATTCGAGACATCTAGAAAACAACATTCTGTAGTTGCGGGACAAGAAATAGGTCTTTCTATCGTTTTGGAGAATCCTCCTGATAGGCGCCAGACTGTCAAGCTGAGATCTAGTGATAGGTATCCTTTTAGTAGAGGAGTGCTCAATGTCCTGGAGTTTGATGCTTTGGCTGTTTCCACAGCAATGGATCATCTTGCCGAAATGCCATCCAATCCAGATTAAGTTGGACAACGCTATGGAATTGTAAAAGAGGTAGAATAGATCCCGTTCTCCTTTAAATATCTAGTTCCAGGCTTGTCTGCCATGTACTGTATATTGCAGAATTATATAGTATAAAATCAGGGGCATAAGAAGTCACTAACTGGAAAGATTTTTTATTTATTTTTTTGCAGCTTAAATACAGATATGTCCAGAAGCCTTACAATAGGCAATGCTGGATTTGTTGCAAATTGTACCCCAGAACATTGAGGATTCCCCTTGTGACAGTACCAGTAAATAACACTTCCTACTTGAATGGTGCCCCATCTGTCAGTTTGCACAGTGTGTCAGACAGTGTTGTGAACCAATCACTCCCCTTTCCAGTTACAACCTAGGCCAGGGGTCCACAACCTAGGGGTCGAATTGCGATTTGCCAGGGGTCACCGAATCCCGGGCTGTTCCTGAAGCGCGCGCAGCTCTCCCAGCCTTTTCACAGCGGCCCAGCAGGGCTGTTCCTGGAGCCCGCAGCCACCCACTCAGCCTATTATAGCAGCTGTCCCGGCATGGATGGGGGGCGGACACTAGAGATCAGCTGATTGGTGAGGAATGTGAAGTGGGAGGGGCTGGAGGAGACCCTATCTTCTGATTTCAGCATAGGGGTCACTGCTGCGAGACACAACGAAGCCAGAGACACAGTGAGTAACACTGCCTGTGATTATATTTGCCAATAAAAGTCCTCACTACAGTTCTCAGATCAGCAGATGACCTTGATCAAGAACACCTAAGTTGGCTGATCAAAACTCCCAGCACTGCTACTTCTCCCTTAACAAGGAGTAAGAAGAGGAAAAGAGGGGGAGTAACAAAGAAAAAGGGAGAGGAAGAATAAGAGAAAGAACAAGAAAGACGGCTAGAGAGAGAGATGAGAGAGAGAGAGAGAGATGGGGGAAAAAAAACAAGAAATTAGGATAGAGAGAGATAAAAGGAAAAGAAAGGAGAACAAAGAGAAAGAGTGGTACATCCTAAAATGTGGAGTGGAAGGGATACAGGGAGCGCTAAATGTCTGTGGGTCAGGAACGCAAATTACTTGCCTTGCCTTGCCTTGGGGGCTGACAACCTACGCTACGAAAATAATTTTACTGTTAGGGGTCCCCACAACTTGGGAAATTTTATCAAGGGGTCACGGCACTAGTAAGGCTAATTAAACAACACAGTAAAGAGGTATTTGGTCTCCTTCAAGCTAGGGTTAGAAGTAATGCTGGTGATGGGTGGAATCTTTTTAAAAGTCTAGGAGGTCTTGGAGATTACTTTGGTAGCCTATTTTCGTGGTTCAAATGAACCTTATAGTGAAATTTCCTATGTGTGTCAGTATGTCTGAGTGCCGTTCACATTGGGGCGGTGGGTGCGTTTAGCAGCACTTTACCGTCAATTTTGCGGCGCTATTCGGCCGCTAGCGGCCGAGAAAGGGTTAAAACCACGCAAAGCGCTGCTGCAGCAGCACTATGCGGGCGGTATAGCCGCGCTGCCCAATCATTTCAATGGGCAGGAGCGGTATACACACCGCTCCTTCACCGCTCCAAAGATGCTGCTAGCAGGACTTTTTTTTACCGTCCTGCTAGCACACCGCTCCAGTGTGAAAGCCCTCAGGGCTTTCACATTGGATAGACAGCAGCAGCTCTTTCAGGGCGCTTTGCAGGCGCTATTTTTAGCGTTATAGCGCCTGCAAAGCGCCCCCGTTTGAAAGGGGTCTTTTAGTAAACCAACCCCATATGGGTCTATAGTACATGGGTCATAGTGTATAATTCACAGGCCACTTTACATAGTACAACTTAAATTACCCTCCCCAAGCCCATATTCCTGCACACCTTCCTTCCAGCCTACCTGCTCAGTAGAGTCCCCTTCCATCACAGGCTGCCCCATCCCAACCCCAAACCAGGACCCCTCAGTACAGAGTTACCTTTACATGTTAGTTGAAGCAGCAAACAAATTTCATGAGTTTTCACCTTTTACGGTACATTTACATATCACTGGTGGATGTTGGTTTTTATGCCCAGTATTGTATGTTTTTTAAGTATATAAAGTCATTGCATATAGATAAACAGGTCTATGAACATGGGCTCACAGAGCGTCCGGGGTTTGGTCTGGTGAGGCCTTGCACGGCAGCGAGGAAGAATATCTCGAACCTTAGATGTCTGTTGTTTCCCAGGAGGGCCTGACCCTCATCTGAGAAACAAACATGTTCCACAGGGTCCAGGTTTTGGGATATTTTTCTCGTTGATGTCTGGCCATGAGTATGAGGTCTTCCATCCTATTTATGTCTTCGACTTTTCTAAGCCACAGGTCAATGGTCGGTGGGTGTGGAGATTTCCACTGGAGGGGGATGCAGGCTTTAGCAGCATCAAGGAGGTGACGAAGTACGGATTTCTTATAAGTTTTTGCCGGGGTCCCTGAGGCATGTAGAAGAAAGAAAGCCGGGTCATCCGGAATCGAGCGTTCTGTAAACTTTTGCATGATCTGGCGTACTGTCCCCCAGAAGTTTATGAGCTTGGGACATGACCAGAAGATATGAAGGATAGTTCCTCTATCTCTCTGGCATCTCCAGCAGAGGTCGGGGGAAAGTATTTGTGTAGTTGCGTCAGGGTCCTATACCATCTAGACAGGATTTTAAAATTAGTCTCCTGTGCTTTTGTGCAAATGGAGTATTTGTGTGTGAAATGGAGGATTTGGAGGCACTGTCTTGGGTTGAAGCTATGGTTCAGCTACGGCCAGTCCTAGGATCTGGAAGTCATCTGGTGGGGTGTTCAACAGGTTGTACATTAGTGATAACGTGTACGATAGACCTCCTGTGTCTGAGCAGTATGCCTCAAAGGCTGCAATGCCACGTACACACGACCGTTTTTTAATGTCATTGAAAAAACTGCATTTTTCTCGACGTGATTTTTCGTGTTTCCTCTCAAGCCTGCCTTGCCTACACACTATCGTGGAAAAAAATGTTCGAGTAAAGCGCGGTGACATACAACATGTACGACGGCACTATAAAGGGGAAGTTCCATTTGGATGGCGCTATCCTTCATGTTAGTAAAGTGTGTTGAGCGACGATTCACGCTTTTCAGCCTCGTTTTCAGTCCGTTGCAGCGTGACAAATGTGCTATCTCCATTACGAACGCTAGTTTTACCAGAACGAGCGCTCCCGTCTCATACTTGATTCTGAGCATGCGCATTTTTTTTCACGTCGTTAAAGCCCACACACGGCCGTTTTTCATGACGAGAAAAACGACGATGTAAAAAACTATGTGAAAAATTACAGCATGTTCCAATTTTTCTCATCGCGATTCTCAGCGTTTTTCTCGTTGGGAAAACTGCTGGAAAGCCCACACACGATCATTTTTAATGACCATTTTAAAAAATGTAATTTTTCTCGTCATTAAAAACGGTCGTGTGTACGCGGCATGAGAGGTTGGCTAGGGTCTCTAGGGTGTGGTAAGGTGCTTAGAAAATGGCCTAGTTGAAGCGGTCTCAGGAAATCTAATTGGAAAGGTCCTGCGGGGGCTATAAGTTCTGGCAATGACACCCATCTACCCATAGTTCGGAAGTGTGAGGCTTGGTAGTGGCCAGACTTGATCAGGTTTTGAAAAATTACATCTCCAAGTCCTGGCGTGAACTGTGGGTTACCTAGAATAGGAGCTAGGGGCGGGCGAGTTACTTGACGAGATGTCGGGCCGGTCCAAAATTTGGCGCACGTTCGTGTTGTAGGGCCAATGAGGGGGTGTCGTTTGACGCACGTGGGAAGCGTTGCATAACACCACGGCGCTCTGTTTAGAGGAACGGGGCTTTGTGCTTGTTTTATTTGAGGCCACAGCTTAATGTCTTGATGACGGCACTAGTCTATAAGCCTACTGAGATGCACTGCAGAGTAATAGGCATGTATGTATGGCATAGCCAAGCCACCGTGATGTTTGGGCATTGAAAGTAACGTCCTCCTTAGCCATGGTCGTTTGTGCACCCATATGAACTCTACAAATAGGGAGTTCGTCATTGTAAAATAACTCGCCGAGATGTGGATAGGTAGGGCCTGAATGAGATATAAAAATTTAGAGAGGATACTCATTTTCAAAATGTTACAACGACCAAACCACGAGTGGAGGCCTGAGTGCCAGGTGTTGAGTGTCCGATTTTAGAAGAGGGAAATTTAGGTTGAATATTTTAGAGAATTTTGGGGGGATGTAAGTACCTAAGTATTTCAGCACGGTATCCGTCCATTTCAGATCAAAGTTTTCCTGGAGCTGTGGTAGCAGCGGTTGGGGTATACCAACCCCCATAGCCTCTGATTTAGTAAGATTATCTTTTTAGATTAGACAATGTTCAGTATATTTTAAATTTGTGTATCAGATTTGGTAGGGAGATGACTCGGTTTGTATTGGAAAACATATCGCCTGCGTATGCAGACACTTTTTGTTGCGAGGGTCCCATGGTAATACCGGTGACGTCTAGGTTGAGCCGCACATGACATAGGAAGGGCTCCAGGGACAGGGCAAATAGGAGAGGCAACAGGGGACAGCCCTGTCTAGTCCTGTTGGCGATCTTAAAAGGTTCCGAGAGGACCCCATTCGCCCTGAACCTAGCGGTCGGGTTGGAGTAAATAGACCCCACCCAGTTCATCATTTTGCTACCCAGGCCCACATGTCGCAAGACCGAAAACATGAATGGCCAATAAACCCGGTCAAAAGCCTTTTCCGCATCCGTCCCCAGAAAGACACACGGGGTCCCGGTGGTGTTGGCTATATGGAGTAGGTTCAGGACCTTGGTTGTATTGTCCCTGGCTTCTCTAAGCGGGACAAAGCCAACCTGGTCTGGGTGAATCAGGGCCGGTAGATGTTGTATTCTTGTAGCTATGATTTTGGTAAACAGTTTAAGGTCGGTATTTAGAAGGGATATGGGCCTATAACTCCCACACTGGGAGGGGTCCTTACCGTCTTTCGGGATCACCGATACGTTTGCGTGGAGGGAGATCTCGTGGAAAGGTATCCCCGTGCCCAGGGCGTTAAAGAGTGGCTTCCTAGGGTGGGGAGTAGGGTTTTGTAATATTGGAGTGTGAGGCCGTCTGGCCCCGGCGCCTTCCCCAGTTTAGCACAATCCACAGCCAGTTGGAGCTCTGACAGTGTGATGGGTACTTCCAGGAGTTCACCTGCGTCTGACGTTAGAGAGGGCATGTGGGAAGAGTTGATGTATTCCACTGAAGGATTAGTACCCGCCAAATTATAGAGTGATTTACAGAATAGTTGGAACTCCCTAGTGATATGCCGTGGCATGGTGGTTTTATGACCGGTGGGGGATGTAATGTGGGGTATGTAGGACGCCAATTTCTGTGCACGGAGAGACTGAGCTAGCAGTCTGCCACATTTGTTACCCGACTCATGTTCTTTTGCGGCAAACCTGAGTTGCTGCTTTGGCTCTAAAGTATAGGAGATCCGTAATTTGTGTTCGGATGGCGTTGAGTTCATTTTCTATGGCTGGTGATGGGGTATGTTTATGTCTAGCTTCCACGGCCTGTAGTGTAGATAGGAGGGAAGCAAGTCGGGCGGTGCGCTGCCGTTTGATCCTTGCCCCGTGCTTGATAAGCGTTCCCCTTATTACCGCCTTGTGGCCCTCCCAGACCATGCCTATATCGCAGTCTGTGGTGTCATTAGTTTGGAAGTAGTGCCCTAATTCCTTGACTACGTCTGTCAGCACGTCTTGTTCTTGTAGGAGGCTCTCATTTAGCCTTCATGATTTATTTCGAATCGAGGGATCATCTGACAAGGCATAGGATGGCATCACCGGAGCGTAGTCCGACCATGTGATGGAACCTATGGAGGTGTCCCGTATCGCATGTAGTTGGGCGTGTGGGAGCAGGAAATAGTCGATATGGGAATATGCTTGGTGTGGCGTGGAGAAAAAGGTATAATCCAGTTTTCTGGGGTGGAGTAGTCGCCAGACATCCACCAGTTGGGCATTACGTAGGGATTTTGCGATACGCTTCCGGGAGCCTGGTTGGATCGAGGACGTCCCCGAAGAAGTGTCTTCCGTAGGGATCAGTGGCATGTTAAAGTCCCCACCCAAAATTAAATGTCCCTCTGTAAACTCAAGGAGTGATTTAAGCTGTCTGCTAATGAAATGTATGTTACTTTTAATCCTCACCCCCTATTCCTGTACTATGAAGACTGCTTTTTAAAGGGCTTGTTTGTAATAGCAGCAAGGACTGCTGCTTCTCTGAAAAGTAATCCATGCTCAGATCGCAGAGGCACTTGACAGGCGGTAAAGAGGCAATATGTAATCTCCTCACCACCTGTTTTAACCACGTAAATGCAGCATCACCACACCGCAAGCATGTGCAATGCACACAGTTGTGGGGTGGTTGCAATGCAGCCCCATTCACCCTGGGTATACCTCTGGCTGCAGCTACAGCATGTGTACACCCCCAGCTGCTGCAGTTGGGTATGGTAAAAACTGCCCAACCATGTGGTTTTACAAATCAGAGATCTTGTACACATAGGGGTGGGAGCCGCTCAGTGGCGGCCCGTCCATAGGGGGCCGCCCCCCCCCTCCTGTGGTCACAAAAAAATAAAAAAAAATAAAAATAAAAAAACGGGCCCTTTAAGAGTTTTTTTTTTATTTATTTTTTTAAATGTCTTTTTTTTTTACACAAGGCGGCGCGACCATAGTGGGCGCAGAAGCACCGCTACCGCTCGCTTCTGCGCCCGGCCGTCACTCACCACAACAATACATAGGTTCATGCATTGCATGAACCTATGTATTGCTGCCGCCCACTATTCAGATGGCCGGCCCCTTGAGCCCCGGCCATCTGAATCACAGCGTCTGGTTGGTCTTTAGAAGTGCCTATCAGAGCCAGCGGGCTCTGATAGGCTTCCCGACTACAGCCTGAGGGCTGTAATCGCCTTCTAAATATCTAATGAGAGGACGCACGGGGGTGCGTTCCCTGGCCAATCAGGTTCACCGGGTCTGGTTACCGGTAACCTGATTGGCTGAAGTGACATCGAGGGCGGGAGAAGACATCGAGGACGGAAGAAGGACGGCGCTGACTCGAGGAAGGTAAGTGCAGGGCTGGGGGGGAAAAACTGGCTGCATTATGAGGACAAACTGGCTGCATATGGGGGAGAAACTGGCTGCATATGGGGGAGAAACTGGCTGTATTATGGGGGAGAAACTGGCTGCATATGGGGGAGAAACTGGCTGCATATGGGGGAGAAACTGGCTGTATTATGGGGGAGAAACTGGCTGTATTATGGGGGAGAAACTGGCTGCATATGGGGGAGAAACTGGCTGCACATGGGGGACAAACTGGCTGCACATGGGGGAGAAACTGGCTGTATTATGGGGGAGAAACTGGCTGTATTATGGGGGAGAAACTGGCTGTATTATTGGGGGAGAAACTGGCTGCATATGGGGGAGAAACTGACTGTATTATGGGGGAGAAACTGGCTGCATATGGGGGAGAAACTGGCTGCATATAGGGGAGAAACTGGCTGTATTATGGGGGAGAAACTGGCTGTATTATGGGGGACAAACTGGCTGCATATGGGGGACAAACTGGCTGCATATGGGGGACAAACTGGCTGCATATGGGGGACAAACTGGCTGCATATGGGGGACAAACTGGCTGTATTATGGGGGACAAACTGGCTGTATTATGGGGGACAAACTGGCTGTATTATGGGGGACAAACTGGCTGTATTATGGGGGACAAACTGGCTGCATATGGGGGACAAACTGGCTGTATTATGGGGGACAAACTGGCTGTATTATGGGGGACAAACTGGCTGTATTATGGGGGACAAACTGGCTGCATATGGGGGAGAAACTGGCTGCATATGGGGGACAAACTGGCTGTATTATGGGGGACAAACTGGCTGTATTATGGGGGACAAACTGGCTGTATTATGGGGGACAAACTGGCTGCATATGGGGGACAAACTGGCTGCATATGGGGGACAAACTGGCTGTATTATGGGGGAGAAACTGGCTGTATTATGGGGGAGAAACTGGCTGTATTATTGGGGGAGAAACTGGCTGTATTATTGGGGGAGAAACTGGCTGTATTATTGGGGGAGAAACTGGCTGTATTATTGGGGGAGAAACTGGCTGTATTATTGGGGGACAAACTGGCTGTATTATTGGGGGACAAACTGGCTGTATTATTGGGGGACAAACTGGCTGTATTATGGGGAGAAACTGGCTGTATATTGGGGGGAAACTGGCTGCATTTGGGGACAAACTAGTGGCGTTTGGGCACAGTGGCTGCGTTTTAATGGGCACAGTGGCGGCAATTGATGATTTTATTTTTTTCAGTTTGTTTGCGCCCCCCAAAAAATTTGAGCACCAGCCGCCACTGGAGCCGCTGCTTGTATTCAAGCCAGGTCTACCAGCAGTCATCATGACAAGCAGGAGACCAGGACTCCAAACGGACATCTCCTCCCTTGAGGCACACAAGGTGGCTACTGATGGGGGTGCTACAGCACTCACCTGGCACTACAGCACTCACCTGGCGCTACCACTGCTCATCATATTACAGAGCTTGTGTGAGAAAAGTCCTCCTGGCTCTATCATATGGGTTGAGCAAGGGAGAAGACTTGCTCTCACACTGATCTCCAGCTGTCACTGAAGCATCGGGTACAGATTCAGTGGGGGTGCCGTAGCTGTGGGTGACAGCGCTGTGTCAGGCAGCCCACGACACTCTTACTGAGTCTATACTCCACTGTTTACAGGTGCCAGTGGCACCCCTCTTAAATATTGCACCCTGGGCATATGCCCCCCTAGTTTCAGCCCTGTGTGTAACACTACAGTCCCTGCTGAAAAGCAGCCCATTTTGCTGATGAAAAACCCTTGCATTGGAATAAAAACTGTTTCAAAAAGCTTCAAAGGAATGGAGCTTCTGCTTTCAAGACCAGGAAGTTCCCCAGCCATGGGTGGGCTCGATGAATAGTGCACCCAACAGAGAGCACCTTGAAGTACCTTGGATGGTGAAGGGTTAAGTCAGAATTATCAGGTAGAAAGATGGGTTACTGTTGTCAAAGAGAGTGGTAGGGGCTCACAGAAAAGGAAGGCCAGCCCTGGGTTTTGAGGATCCAAACACATTTTGCCATGTTGGGTGAAGATGTTGAGATGGTAAACTCAGAGGTGACCACCCTAGATGTCACTGCAACTCCTAACAGCCAGGAGAGAAGCCCATCTACCAGGAGTAGTGAGGGTAGTGCAGGTAGGCCTAGACAGATGGTGGTAATAAAAAGGTTTTATAATCAGAAGTACTGATAGAATAATTTGTCACCAGGATCGCCTCAACAAAATGGTTTTCTGTCAGGGTTCGGCATGTGATGGACCCGATTGATAAATTACTGGGAGGGGCTGAGCATGACCCAGCTTTCTTGGTCCATATTGGAACCAATGACAGAAGACATGGAAGGTGGAGGCTCCTTAAGAATCAATTTGAAGAAATAGGCTGCAGGTTAAAGGAAAGGGACTTCAAGGCGATTTTCTCTGAAATATTGCCTGTGATATGCACAACACAGAAAAGACAGAAGGAGCTTGGAGAACTGAATGCATGGCTAAAGACCTGGTGTAAGAGGGAAGGATTTGGGTTTCTAGAGCACTGGGCTGACTTTTCATTGGGATACAACCTATATGATAAAGATGGTTTGCACCTAAATGGAAGGGGGTCTGCTGTACTGGGGGAGATATTTATGGGAAGGCTGAAATAGTATTTAACCACTTAACGACCGCCCACTGTAAATATACGTCAGCAGAATGGCACCGACAGGCAGAATCACGTACATATACGTGATTGCCTTTGTATAGTTGGGGGGTCCGATCGGACCCCCCTTCTTTACAGTGGGTGGTCGTTTTACCTTCGGGAGCGATCCGGCATGAGGGGACGGCCGTTCGATTCCGGCCACCCCCTCTCAATCGCTCCCGGCGAATGAGAGAGCTTCCCCTGCCTGCCAGGAAGGAGGAAGTGATGTCATCTCTCCTGCGGCGCTCACATATACCGAGCGCCGTACAGGAGAAGATGCAGGTTAGTACACAAAACAGCACACTGACACCAGGACACATAGGCACATAAATCGCCCCCCCAGATCACCCCCCAGTCACAGTGTCACTGATTGCAGTGACCATTTATTTAGTGATCACTGCAATCAGTGACATTTGTGACTGTAAAAGTGTCACTACATTTAGTTTTAGGTCTAGTGTAGCCCCCTAACCCCCCCTAATAAAGGTTTAACCCCCTGATCACCCCCCAGATAACCCTTTCACCCCCTAGCACCGCCGTCGCTATGCGATCATTTTTCTGATCGATGTCTTAGCGTCGGTGATGCTGATCGGTAGCCAGTAATTTTTTTTAGGTTCGCCGCAGGTTTTTATAGCGTCGGGTACCCCCATATATTACCTAATAAAGGTTTAACCCCCTTGATCACCCCCCAGGTAACCCTTTCACCCCCTAGCACCGCCGTCGCTATGCGATCATTTTTCTGATCGATGTCTTAGCGTCGGTGATGCTGATCGGTAGCCAGTAATTTTTTTTAGGTTCGCCGCAGGTTTTTATAGCGTCGGGTACCCCCATATATTACCTAATAAAGGTTTAACCCCCTTGATCGCCCCCCAGGTAACCCTTTCACCCCCTATCACCACTGTCACTAGGCGATAATTTTTCTGATCGATGTCTTAGCGTCGGCAATGCTGATCGGTAGCCAGTAATTTTTTTTAGGTTCGCCGCAGGTTTTTATAGCGTCGGGTACGCCCATATATTACCTAATAAAGGTTTAACCCCCTTGATCACCCCCCAGGTAACCCTTTCACCCCCTAGCACCGCCGTCGCTATGCGATCATTTTTCTGATCGATGTCTTAGCGTTGGTGATGCTGATCGGTAGCCAGTAATTTTTTTTAGGTTCGCCGCAGGTTTTTATAGCATCAGGTACCCCCATATATTATCTAATAAAGGTTTAACCCCCTGATCGCCCCCCAGGTAACCCTTTCACCCCCTATCACCACTGTCGCTAAGCGATCGTTTTTATGATCGTTGTCTTAGTGTCGGTGATGCCGATAGGTAGCCAGTAATTTTTTTTTAGGTTCGCCGTCAGGTTTTTATAGCGTCAGGTACCCCCATATATTACCTAATAAAGGTTTTAACCCCCTAATTGCCCCTAGTTAACCCTTTCACCAGTGATCATCATATAAGTGTTACGGGTGACGCTGGTTAGTTAGTTTGCTTTTTATAGTGTCAGGGCACCCGCCGTATATAACCCAATAAAGGTTTAACCCCCTGATCGCCCGGCGGGTGATATCAATTAGGTTTTAGCGTCAGAGAGGGTCTGCGTCACACCCCAGGCAGCGTCAGGTTAGTGCCAGTAGCGCTAACACCCACGCGTGAAGCATACACCCCCCTTAGTGGTATAGTATCTGATCAGCTCAATATCTGATCTGATCAGATCTATACTAGGGTTCCCAAAAATGCAGTGTTAGCGGGATCAGCCCAGATACCTGCTGGCACCTGCGTTTTGCCCCTCCGTCCAGCCCAGGCCACCCAAGTGCAGTATCGATCGATCACTGTCACTTGCAAAACACAACACACATAACTGCAGCGTTCGCAGAGACAGGCCTGATCCCTGCGACTCCAGTGCTGTAGGAGGTGATTTCACCACCACAGTTAAAAAAAAAAAAAAGCATATATGCCGAAGCATTGGGGCAGCAGGGGCGGAGGAGTGATTTTGCTCCTAATGCCGCGTACATACGGTCGAAATTCCGACGGAGGCTTTCCCGTGGAAAAGTCTGACCATGTGTACGCGGCATAACTTTTGCGAGAAGATGCCCCCATGCTTCGGCATATATAAATGGTGCATGTATGCCCATCATTAGAAGTGGGTGGATGAAGGGCGGTATTCTAATGGTGGGCATACCCACCGATCAATCTTTTTTTTTCGTTCAGCCAACAGGCTGCATGAAAAAAAAGATTACAATACATGTCCAACAAGGACCAGCAACGTACTGGTATGTTGCTGGACTTTGAATGTTTATACCAGAATGATGCCTGCAGGTTTAGGTATCATCTTGGTATCATTCTTTTCAGCCAGCGGCCGGCTTTCATGTAAAAGCAATCCTAGTGGCTAATTAGCCTCTGGACTGCTTTTACAAGCAGTGGGAGGGAATGTTCCCCCCCCCCCGGATATAAAAAGCGCCATTGGGAAATTGGGAAAGCATTTTATCACACCGATCTTGGTGTGGTCAGATGCTTTGAGGGCAGAGGAAAGATCTAGGGTCCAATAGACCCCAGTTTTTTCAAAAAAGAGTACCTGTCATTACCTATTGCTATCATAGGGGATATTTACATTCCCTGAGATAACAATAAAAGTGATAAAAAAAAAATATGGAAGCAACAGTTTAAAAATAAAATAAAAAAGCAAAATTAATAATAAAAAAAAAAAAAAAAAAAAAAAGCACCCCTGTCCTGCCCTGCTCTTGCCCAATAGCGAACGCAAGCGTCGGTCTGGCGTCATATGTAAACAGCAATTGCACCATGCATGTGAGGTATCACCGCGAAGGTCAGATCGAGGGCAGTAATTTTAGCAGTAGACCTCCTCTGTAAATCTAACGGGGTAACCTGTAAATGCTTTTAAAGGCTTTTAAAAATGTATGTAGTTTGTCGCCAATGCGCGTTTGTGCGAAATTTTAAAGCATGTCGTGTTTGGTATCTATGTACTCGGCCTAAGATAATCTTTTTTATTTCATCAAACATTTGGGCAATATAGTGTGTTTTAGTGCATTAAAATTAAAAAAAGTGTATTTTTTCCCCAAAAAATGCGTTTGAAAAATCGCTGCGCAAATACTGTGTAGAAAAAAAAAAATGCAACACCCACCATTTTATTCTGTAGGGCCTTTGCTTTAAAAATATATATAATGTTTGGGGGTTCAACATAATTTTCTTGCAAAAAAAAAATATGTTTTCATGTAAACAAAAAGTGTCAAAAAGGGCTTTGTCTTCAAGTGGTTAGAAGAGTGGATGTAAGCTTCCTAATGTTGTGTATAAAATGCCAGAACAGTTCAAAACCCCCCCAAATGACCCCATTTTGGAAAGTAGACACCCCAAGCTATATACTGAGAGGCATGTCGAGTCCATGGAATATTTTATATGTTGACACAAGTTGCGGAAAAAATACAATTTTTTTTTTTTTTTTTTGCACAAAGTTGTCACTAAATGATATATTGCTCAAACATGCCATGGGCATATGTGGAATTACACCCCAAAATACATTCGGTTGCTTCTCCTGAGTACGGGGATACCACATGTGTGAGACTTTTTGGGAGCCTAGCCGCGTACGGGACCCCAAAAACCAAGCACCGCCTTCAGGCTTTCTAAGGGTGTCAATTTTTGATTTCACTTCTCACTGCCTATCACAGTTTCGGAGTGTGGTATAAAGGTGATAGTGACCGCTCTTAAAAGCACATAGAGAATAAAAAATATATTAATATTAAACTCAAAAGCCACAAGAGCATTAGCTGTAAAGGACTAAAGCCATAGAGGCAGGCATGTTGGAAAGCTATCTGAGGTGATCACATAATGGCACATCAAGTTCACTACTCAATCTCAGGGAACTCAGTCCTTCTTGCATGTGACTGGAATCCAGGCTGCACAGGTATCCAGCATGGTGGTTAGGTTCAGTAGTCACCACTGTGACAAATAAAGGATTCCTAGGGAAAATACGAACGGCCGAGAAGCTGGCAGCAGGGGACAGCCCTGTGCCCCCTGCACTGGGACTACACCCCCCAACAGTCCCCCAGACAAAGGTACTGCACCGAACACCACATGAGCCGCCCAAGGAACATCCACAGAGGGGATGAATAGAAAAAAGGGGGGGGAACCCCAGCTTAACTGAGGGATTTAGGATGGGAGAACCTACAGGCAGGTCTGACCATCTCCAAGGAACAAAGGCAAAAAAAGATGAATGGAAGGAGAAAATAATTGCTAGGAACAAAAGATCCCGGCAGGGAGCCTAGGTCCTTATATTCCTGACTAGACAGAAAAAAACTGAATGCCTATAGTAGGAAGGGGGGTTATATACCAGCTGAGGACGGCCCATGGGTTTAGCCAAGTTTTTTTGTTCTGCCTAGTCCTACTCCTGCAGAGGGTGATGTATAACCCTATAGTCGGGTTTAATGGAGCTCTGTGTTTGTGGATGAACTAAAGAGAAATATATGTTTTGATTTGGTGTAACATTGTTTGGTGATTTGACTTGTGCTTTTGTGATAAGATCACTTGTTTTCTATAGATTTAAAGCGGAGTTCCACCCAAAAATGGAACTTCCACTTTAAGGGAAGGTGACCCCCTGACCTGCCACATTTGGCATGTCATTTTCTTAGGGGGGGGGAGGCGTAAACGCTATTTTTAGAGAGTTCCAGTTCCCACTTCCTCCCGGGGCTCCGCGGCGCCGGAAGGAAGTTCACCTCTCCCCCCTCCCTCTCGTAATGGGACACGTCACAGGCCCCAGATGATTGCTCGGCAAGTGACAGTGCGCAGCGCGGCTCGCGCAGTGCGTGCCCGGCTGTGAAGCCACAGCTGGGGCACCCACACTGACAATGCCGGCGCTGCGGAGAGGAGTGGGAGTCGAGCAGGGCTTCGTTCCCCTGCATCGCTGGACCCTGGACAGGTAAGTGTCCGATTATTAAAAGTCAGCAGCTGCAGTATTTGTAGCTGCTGACTTTTAATATTTTTTTTGTAGGAACTTTAACCGCTTTCCGACTGCCTCACGCACTTATACGTTGGCAGAATGGCACAGGCAGGAAAAGCAACATATATATACGTTGCTTTGCATCTGCTGCCGAGGTCTCCGTGCCCGTGCCTGTGGACTCGATGTCCACTGGTGTACCGAGATCAGGTCACGGAATGGCAGAACGGGGGGATGCCTTTGTAAACAAGGCATCTCCCTGTTCTGCCTAGTGACAGGACACCGATCGTCTGCTCCCTCTCATCGGGAGCAGCGATCAGTGTCGTGTCACAGTAAGCCCCGCCCCCACAGTTAGAACACATCCCTAGGACACACTTAACTCCTTCCCCGCCCCCTACTGGTTAACCCCTTTACTGCCAGTGTCATTTACACAGTATTCAGTGCATTTTTATAGCACGGATCGCTGTATAAATGACAATGGTCCCAAAACAGCGTTAAAAGTGTCTGCTGTGTCCGCCATAATGTCGCAGTCACGATAAAAATCGCAGATCACTGCCATGACTAGTAAAAATAATTTTTATAATAAAAATGCCATAAAACTACCCCCTATTTTGTAGACGATATAACTTTTGCGCAAACCAATCAATAAACACTTATTGCGATTTTTTTTTACCAAGAATATGTAGAAGAATATATATCGGCCTAAACTGAGGAAAAAATTCGTTTTTTTATATCTTTTTTTGGGATATTTATTATAGCAAAAAGTAAAAAAAAATTGCTTTTTTTTCAAAATTGTTGCTCTATTTTTGTTTATAGCGCAAAAAATAAAAACCGCAGAGGTGATTAAATACCACCAAAAGAAAGCTCTATTTGTGAGGGAAAAAAAAGAACGTCAATTTTGTTTGGGAGCCACGTCGCACGACCACGCAATTGTCAGTTAAAGCGACGCAGTGCCGAATCGCAAAAAGTGGCCCGGTCATTTAGCAGCCAAACCCTCCGGGGCTGAAGTGGTTAAGCACGTGGCTTCAAAATAAAAACAAAGCCATATCTACCATTTATAGCCGGATGGTTTTACCCCCTTCATGACCAGGGGGTATTTTTTGCAATTTAGCACTGTGATACTTTAACTGGCAATTGCGCAGTCATACAACACTGTACGCAAATGAAATTTATATATTTTTTTTCACACAAATAGAGCTTTCTTTTGGTGGTATTTGGTCACCACTGGGTTTTTTATAATATAAACAAACAAAACACTGAAAAAAAAAAAAAAAAGTACTATATTTTCTACTTTCTAAAAAAAAGTACTATATTTTAAAACATAAAAAAAATAAAAGTCTTCATAAATTTAGGCCAAAATATATTCTGCTACATGACTTGGTAAAAACCAGGCTGCGTTTTTGGGGACACTAGTATAATTCTGATCGTGATCAAGGTACTGATAAGTACAGGCACTGTACAGGTTATGGCCGTGACAGAGTGGCTGGAAATCTAGTGCTAACTGACACTGGCTGGGAGGGACGCTAACTGACACTGATGTCACTAGTGACACTAATACAGTGATCAGTGAGAATACTGTTCACTGTACTAATGGCACTGGCTGGGAAGGGGTTAAAATGAAGGGGGCAATTAAGAGGTTAACACATAGTTGGTAAGGTTGAAAAAAGACAAGTCCATCAGGTCCAACCTGTGTGTGTGTGTGCTTTTATATCAATATTACATTGTATATCCCCTGTATGTTGTGGTCGTTTTGGTGCCTATCAAATTGTTTTTTTTAAATGATCTGTGCTCCCTGCTGAAACCACTGCTTGTGGAAGAGAATTCCACATTCTTACTGTACAGAACCCTCTACGCAGTTTCCGGTTAAATCGCCTTTCCTCTAATCTTAGTAATTGGCCGCGAGTCTTTTTAAATGCCCTTTCTCTGAAACGTTTTATCCCTATTGTGGGGTCACCAGTATGGTATTTGCACATTGAAATCATATCCCCTCTCAAGTGTCTCTTCTCCAGAGAAAATAAGTTCAGTGCTAGTAAATCTTTCCTCATAACTAAGATCCTTTATTAACTTTGTTGCTCTTCGTTGTACTCTCTCCATTTCCAGCACATCCTTCCTGAGGACTGGTTCCCGGAAATGGACGGCATACTCCAGACGTGGCCAGACGAGAGTGGGAGAATTCTCGCTTTATCTCTGGTAGGGTTGTCCTGATACCACTTTTTCATGACCGAGTACAAGTACCGATACTTTTTTTCATGTACTCACCGATACGTTTTTTTTTTATGTCATGTGACAGTTTCAAACCACAATACAGACTAATGACATCTTCTTGATAATTTATGAAGAACTCTAACTCAAGACATAAAAGAATAAAACTGTTGGGCACTGATAGGATTAGGTGGCACTGATATGCAGCACTGATAGATGGCACTGATTAAGCATTACTGATGGGTGGCACGCACTGATGAGGCAGCCCTAATATGCAGCACTGTTGGGCACTGATAGGATTAGGGGGCACTGATATGCAGCACTGATAGGTGGCACTGACTGATAAGTGGCACGCACTGATGGGTGGCAGGTACTGAGTGATGAGCACTAATAGGTGGCACTGATTATGCAGCACTGATGAGCACTGATAGGTGGCGCACACTGATGGCTGGGCACCGATAAAGGGATTTTTATAACAGCTTACCTGTAAAATCCTTTTCTTGGAGTACATCACGGGACACAGAGCGACTTAGTCATTACTAATGGGTTATATAGTTTACCTTCAGGTGTTGGCACTGGCCAATTCCAAACCGGAAGTACCCTCCCCTATATAAGCCCCTCCCACCCGGGAGCACCTCAGTTTTGTAGCCAAGCAATAAGTGTCCCAAAAAGAGGGGTGGGAGCTCTGTGTCCCGTGATGTACTCCAAGAAAAGGATTTTACAGGTAAGCTGTTATAAAAATCCCTTTTTCTTTTTCGTACATCACGGGACACAGAGCGACTTAGTCATTACTAATGGGACGTCCCAAAGCAATGCCAAATGAGGGGGGGGGTACATAAGCTGGGCGCCATCAGGCATGAGGATCTTTTGCGGCCTGCAACACACTGCGCCCAAAGGCGACATCCTCCTGACTTCTAACGTCTACCTGGTAGAACCTAGTAAACGTGTGTACCGAAGACCATGTTGCGGCCTTACATACTTGAGCCAGGGAGGCCTGGTGATGCACTGCCCATGAAGTTCCAACCGCTCTTGTGGAGTGCGCCCTAACTTTGAACGGAGGCGGTCTCTTTCTCAAGCCATAGGCTTGTATTATGACCTGTCGAATCCACTTGGCTAAAGTAGATTTTGATGCTGCCTGACCCCTTCTGGGGCCTTCCGGCAGAACAAACAAAGAATCCGTTCTGCGAATCTGAGCAGTGGCTTTTAGATAAGCTTTAACTGCCCTTACCACATCCAAAGAATGTAATAACTTTTCCTCTACTGAGCTAGGTTTGGGGAAAAAAGAAGGAAGAACCACATCTTGGTTCAAATGAAACCTCGATACCACCTTAGGAAGAAAGGCTGGATGAGGACGTAATACTACTCTGTCCTTATGGACAACCAGATATGGCTCCTTACAGGACATAGCTGCTAATTCCGACACTCTTTTAGCCGAACAAATGGCTACTAAGAAAACCAATTTCCTGGTGAGAAGAACCAAGGAAATGTGTTGTAATGGTTCAAACGGTTGTTTCTGTAGAACCGACAGAACCAGGTTTAAGTCCCAAGGACATATGGGAATACTAACCGGAGGGCTAATACGCATCACTCCTTGTATAAAGGCTTTGACTAGTGAATGCGAAGCCAAGGGCCTTTGAAAAAATATTGACAAGGCCGAAATCTGACCCTTGATAGTACTCAAGGCCAGCTTCCTATCTACAGCCCACTGTAGGAAGTCCAGAATCCTCCCTATCATGTACTTACGTGGATGCCATTTCTTGGTCTCACACCACGTAATGTACGCTTTCCAGATCCTATAATAGATCTGCCTGGATACCGGTTTCCTGGCATTGATCATGGTAGATACCACAGAATTAGAGAGCCCTCTCTTTTTCAGAATGTGGGCTTCAATAGCCAGGCCGTCAAACCTAGGGCTGGTAAGGAAGGGTGGTATATCGGTCCTTGCGACAGCAGGTCCGGACGAAGTGGGAGGGTCCACGGACTCCTCACTGACATTTTTACAATCTCCGCGTACCATGCCCTTCGGGGCCACGCTGGAGCCACCAGAATCACTGGTTTCTTTTCTACCCTGATTCTGCGGAGTAATCGCGGTAACAATTGTGGCGGTGGGAATGCATATATCAGCTTGAACCGATCCCAAGGGAACACTAGGGCATCCGAGCCGCAAGCTAGGGGATCCCTTGTGCGAGACACAAACCTGTCCACCTTTGCGTTGAATCTGGATGCTAGCAGATCTACATCCGGTGTTCCCCACCGCTGGCATATTGCCTGGAAAACCTCGGGGTGAAGAGACCATTCCCCCGGGCATAATTGTTGGCGACTTAGAAAGTCCGCTCTCCAATTTTCCACTCCTGGGATGAAAACCGCGGATATGGCTGGGACATATCTTTCTGCCCACTCCAGGATGCAATTTGCTTCCTTCTGGGCTGCACGACTTTTGGTGCCACCCTGATGATTGATATATGCCACTGCCGTGGCATTGTCTGATTGAATTCTGACAGGGGACCCCTGGAGTTTGGATGTCCATGCTACTAGGGCATACCGGGCTGCTCGTATCTCTAAGAGATTGATGGGCAGGGCCTTTTCTGCTTCTGACCACCTGCCCTGGAGAGACCATTGCTCCAGCACTGCCCCCCAGCCGATGAGGCTGGCATCTGTAGTGACCACCTTCCAAGAAACCGGACTGAAGGGTTTCCCTCTTTCCAGATTCTGGGGCACCAACCACCAATGGAGGCTCTTGCGAACGGAAGGGGACAGGGACATTGGTAAGTCTAAAGCCTGAACTTTTTTGTTCCAGGCTGACAGTATGGCCCTTTGCAAATTCCTTGAATGGAATTGACCGTAGGGTACCGCTTCGAATGAAGCCACCATCTTTCCCAGCAGCCTCATGCAGAGACGTATGGATGGTTTTCTTTTTGTACCCACTAAGTGGGTCAAATTTCTTAAAGACGACACCTTCTCTGGAGGTAAGAAAATCTTTCTCTGATTTGAATCCAGCCTTAGCCCTAAGTATTCCAGACTTTTGACTGGTCTTAGAGCTGACTTGTCCCGGTTGATAATCCAACCGTGATATTCCAGATACTCGATTGTCTTGTGAATAGCTACTTCCAGCTTTTCCACTGAGTGGTCTATTAGTAGCAGGTCGTCTAGATATGCCATTATCGTTACACCCTGTGTTCTTAGATTGGCCAATAATGGGGCCAGAATTTTTGTGAACACTCGTGGTGCTGTGGCCAGACCGAAAGGTAAGGCTCTGAACTGAAAATGGCGCCCTTCTACTGCAAAGCGTAGAAATTTCTGATGGGCCGGAAAGATGGGAATATGCAGATAAGCATCCCTTATGTCGATCGAGGCTAGCCATTCCTGCCCTTGTAGGGCGGTGGCCACTGATCGGATCGACTCCATCCGAAAAGTCCTGATATTTAGGAACTTGTTTAGCCCTTTTAGATTTAATATGGGCCTCACGTCCCCATTTGGTTTGGGGACTGTGAAAAGGTTCGAGTAAAACCCGAATCCGCTTTCTTCCAGGGGAACCTTCATGATTACCCCTTGGAGCAATAGTTGTTCTAGTGCCAGAAGGAGGGATCCTCTCTTTTGGGGATCTCTTGGCACGTTTGACCTCATAAATTGGGCAGGAGGAGTGCCTTTTAACTCCAGCTTGTATCCCAGACTTACTGCGGAGAGCACCCATCTGTCTCTGATGGTGTCCCGCCAGGTCTCCTTAGGGGGAGGTTTTGTACCTCTCTTGATCCAGGGCTTCTTGTTACCCTGTGATTGTCCCTGATTTCTGCCCCCTGAATTTGACCGCGGAGGCCGTCGGAACTGCTTCACAGCCGATGTGCCCGGGACTGGAGAGGTAGGCCTCTTAAAAGAAGGACTTCTACCCTTGTTCTTAACCGGTAAGAGTGAACTTTTACCGGCAGAAATTTTCTGGATATATTTGTCCAGATCTTCTCCAAATAAGCGTTCTCCATGAAATGGGAAGCTAACCAGCAGTTTTTTACAGGGAGCTTCAGCAGACCAGTTTTTGAGCCACAGAAGCCTACGCATATGTACTATAGACAGCGTAAAGCGGGAGGCCTGTTGGATTGTATCCTTTATGGCGTCCACCGCAAAACACAAGGCTCTAGGCAGGTCAGCTAGGGCATGAGCCTGCTGATCTGGTAAGTCCCTTAAGACTTGTTTCAACTGATCTTTCACTGCTTGGCAGACTCCAATCGCTGCTACCGCAGGTTGTGTCACCATACTTGCTGTAGAGAAAGCAGATTTTAGTAAAGACTCCAATTTTTTATCTATTGGGTCTTTGAACATTGGAACATTATCTACTGGACATGTCAGTGATTTGTTAACAGAAGAGATGGCTGCGTCCACTATAGGGACCCTCCATTTTCTTATGAACTTATCCTCCATGGGATAGATCACCGGAAATCTCTTGGGGGGAGCAAATATTTTATCAGGATGCTCCCAATCCTGGTAAATAAGCCCTTCTAATAAAGGGTGGATTGGGAAGGAACAGACCGCCTGGGGAGCTTTTAGCGACCCCAGCGAGGAAACCG
This sequence comes from Rana muscosa, assembly GCA_029206835.1. NCBI lineage: Eukaryota > Metazoa > Chordata > Amphibia > Anura > Ranidae > Rana > Rana muscosa. The sequence continues at coordinate 443,070,028 of CM055120.1, read as the reverse complement.
TAGTGGATGGTGGTTCCGCCAGAGGCATTTTAAATGCTGATCGGACCATGTTAGTCAGAGACTGAACCCATAATCTTTCAGCCTGAGAAGCTGAGAAAGGTTCTTCCACTGTTGATTCCTCTATAAGTGAATCAACCTCATCCTGATCCCCTTCAGGTAGGTCGATCTCTGTGTGGGGCTGTTCCTCCACTAACAGGCACTCTGAAGGAGGAGACGGAGATCGGACGCGCTTTCCCTGAGATAGGGAAGCAGCGATCAATGCTGTTAATCTCTCTTCTAATCCTCCCAGAGTTGAGGATAAAACCTCCTCTGTTATATATACAGGAGCAGGTGGACTGGGGACAGCCGCAGCACCAGGCATTCCTGCGGGGTTTCTACGGCTACTGACCTCTGCATTCTCAGGGGAGATTGGTGCAGTGCAAGCATGCCCAATATCCTCAGAGCCCGATGGAGACCCCTTTGGCTTCCTGGAAGATCTATTTCCGGAGCGTCTGGACGACATATCCTTTAAGCACAAAGCTGAGGTATTCCCGTCGTCATACACCAATTTTTGCTGGTAATAGTCTAACACAGGTGCTGCTATATACCAGCTGGTGTCCACTAAAGTGCCTTTCTATGGGGATGCCTGCATCAACCGCCTCTGTGTGCCACTGTTTGTTGCTAGCTCTGTTTGCATGCAGCTGACACTTGTACTGTGTCTTTTAACCATGCTGGGACGCCCGCACATGCGCAGAAGCGCCGCGGCGCGCATCGAGCGTCATCCACCCGCCCCGCCCCTTTTTTTTCATAGGAGGCGCGTGCACGCGCCCGTGCGCCAATGGCGCCCTTTTCGAAAACCAACAGAGGACTAGGAGCCAGGGCCCTTTTTGCCGGAGGGCCTGTGCGGTGGATGAACGCAGCAACAGGGCAGAGGAAGTGGATTCCCTCAGAGAAACTTACCAGCTGCCTGGATCTTTTGAGTTGAGAAAACCAAAGATCCACATTACAAGAAAAATGGACTACAGCGGCCTCTAGTGGTTTAACACAGGTACCGCGGTCCCTGTTTTTTTTTTTTTTTTTCTTGACTACTATTAAAATTTTACATTTTCAGTAGTTATAGGCAAACACAGATATTTAGCGGGAATACCGTTAGGTAACAGACAGAAAGACAAATTAGGCTTGGGGGTCCCCCAATAGAACCAAGTTCCTGGGGGCCCCCACTTACCTGATCCCCGCCGCAGGACTTTGTTTGGTCCACAAAAGTCCAAACTTCACCTATCACGGCAGGCATTGTAATTAAACCTTCAGGGACCGGGTTCCCAAGGATTCCACTCCCCTGGACCTGTATAGCACCCTGCACAGACAGCGTCTTGGTCGTGGGTATGACCAGAGCTCTGGATCCCAGGGTCCAGCCCTCCTAAGAGAAGCATTACAGGCAAAACCTTGCTCTTCTGCTGCAAGGCCCGGGTACCGACCGTTTAGCTATGAAGCTTTTTTGGTGGGATCCGGAACAGCTTACTAAGGCCCAAAAGAACCTGTACGCAAGCCCAGTGAAAACACATGTTACTCTTTGGCCAACACCTTAGACACTGGCAAAAAACTGAGGTGCTCCCGGGTGGGAGGGGCTTATATAGGGGAGGGTACTTCCGGTTTGGAATTGGCCAGTGCCAACACCTGAAGGTAAACTATATAACCCATTAGTAATGACTAAGTCGCTCTGTGTCCCGTGATGTACGAAAAAGAAAGGTGGCACGCACTAATGGGCACTGCACAAAGGTGGCACGCACTGCTGGGCACTGATATGTGGCACACACTGAAAGCGGGCACTGATAGGTGGCACTGACTGATGGCTGGCAGTGGTACTGGCTGGATGGGCACTGGCTGGATGGCACTAATGTCACTGAGCATTTATTTATGACTGGCACTTATAGGCACTTAGGCAGGAGAGGATTTATTTTTCTATGCTGCCTCTGCAACGCCCATCTTGGTACACCCTGCACTCAGCCTCAATAAAGCAGCAGCGGACATCTTGTTACACCCAGCCCAAACTACGTGGGCTGGGTGAAACAAGATGTCCGCTGCTGGCATACTGTGGCTGAGTGCAGCGTGTACCAAGATGGCATCGTCATTGCGCAGGCGCCGTGTAGAGCTGACCTCAGCTCTACATCTTCGGCGGCTCCGGAAAGGTTCGTACTGCGCAAGCGCCGCACCTGCGCAGTACAGGGGGGGGTCCTTATCTGCCGGGGGACCCTTTTCGGCAGGACACCAGCAACACGGAGTGTTACTTCATTTAACGAATGTGATGGCTCCGGTCGCAGATGGATAATGATGCAGCTGCACCCCTTGCCCGCCTGAGGAGCTCTGCTCTCCGCCCGCTGATCCCAGGTATCGGAAAAGGTATCGAGAGCATTTGCGCGAGTATAAGTACTCCCGCAAATGCTCGGTATCGGTCCCGATACCGATATAGTATCGGTACAACCCTAATCTCTGGAGTTAATTCCCTTTTTAATGCAAGCCAATATTCTATTAGCTTTGCTTGCAGCAGCTTGGCACTGCATGCCGTTGCTGAGCCTGTCATCTACTAGGACCCCCTGGTCCTTTTCCATCCTAGATTCCCCCAGAGGTTTGCCCCCTAGTGAGTAGATTGCATTCATGTTTTTGCCACCTAAATGAATTATTTTACATTTTTCTACATTAAACCTCATTTGCTATGAAGTTGCCCACCCCATTAATTTGTTCAGATCTTCTTGCAAGGTTTCCACATCCTGCAGAGAAGCTATTGCCCTGCAGAGAAGCGATCGCAGATCGCCGTCATCACTAATAGAAAAAAAATACTAATAATAAAAATGCCATAAATCTATCTCCTATTTTGTAGACGCTATAACTTTTGCGCAAACCAATCAATATACGCTTATTGCGATTTTTTTACCAAAAATATGTAGAAGAATACATATCGCCCTAAACTGAGGAAGAAATTTGTTTTTTTTATATTTTTTGGGGCATATTTATTATAACAAAAAGTTAAAAATATAGCAGTTTTTTTCAAAATTGTAGCTCTTTTTTGTTTATAGCGCAAAAAATAAAAAACGCAGAGGTGATAAAATACCACCAAAAGAAAGTTCTATTTGTGGGAAAAAAAGGACCTCAATTTTGTTTGGGTGCAACGTCACACGACCGCAAAATTGTTAGTTTAAGCGACATAGTGCCGTATCGCAAAAAGTGCTCTGGTCAGGAAGGGGGTAAATCCTTCCGGGGCTGAAGTGGTTAAGAAGTGAAAGGTATTTGGTACAACACAGACCCTCTCTCGATCAGGATGTTGCTCCAAACTGGGATGAAAGAGCCATGAGGAAACTGGTCAGAGAGGCTACCAAGAGGCCCACAGCAACGCTGAAGCAGTTGCAGGAATTTATGCCCTTTGCCAGAAAGCTGTCAATAGTTTACATTCTAGCATGACAATGACCCACGCAGCAAAAATGACCACAGTGGTCGAAGGAGAAAAAGATGAATATCCTTACATGGAGTCCAGACACCATTGAAAATCTGTGAATTGACTTGAAGACTGCCTTCCACAAATGGTAACCATCAGATTTAACTGAACTTGAGCAGTTCCGCAAAGAAGAGTGGCAAATATTGCAGTCTAGTTGTGAAAAGTTAGTAGAGACATATCCAAAATGACTAAAGGCTGTAATTCAAGCAAAAGGTGGTTCAACAAAAATACTGGCACGAGGGGGTGATCCTTTCTCCAACTCAGTAATTCTGTTTTTGTATCTTTCTTATTTTTTTCTGACACGGTGTTATATCATTGGATGTTAAAAGTTGCACTGAGTAAATTACAGCGGGATAAAACAAAAACTGTCTGCCTTCATTTCAGGCTGCAAAGTAACAAAATGTGATTTTAGAGGGGGTGATTCTTTTCTTTATCAACTGTACACTGCAACATACGGGTACGTAGTGGTGCCTGGCTGTGCCGCCTGTCTACATCTATTTTGATCGGGGCGGAAAGAGATTAACCACTTCCCTACCCAGCCATAGTCAAATGACGTCCACAGATGGGATCTCCCATCCTGGGTGGACGTCATATGACGTCCTCGGCTTTGTAGGGGTATATCTGAATGATGCCTGCAGCTAGAGGCATCATTCAGATATCCTTTTGAAGTGCCGGCGATTCTGCGCACCATAAGAACGATCATAGCGGCAGTTCCGCCGCTTGATCGTTCTTACAGGCGGCGGGAGGGGACATCCCCCCCCTCCCGCCGCCATCTGGTGCTTCTCCGGGCTCCCCGTGCGATCGGGGACCCGGAGCGAATCTTCCGGCGTCGTTGGTGGGTCACGTGATGAGCATAGAGATGACTGGTGACCAGATGGTCACCAGTCATCTCTATGATCGTCGGAGGCCCGGGCGCGATGTGATGACGTCACGCCCGGGCTTCAAATGTAAACAAAGCCGCCATTGCGGCTGTAAGTATGAGATCGGTGAAAATTTTTTCACTGATCTCATGCTTTCCAGCCTGGAGGAGAGATGTGGGGTCTTATTGACCCTGCATCTCTCAATAAAGAGAACCTGTCACACATATCCTATTACAAGGGATGTTTACATTCCTTGTAATAGGAATAAAAGTGATAAAAAAAAAAAAAAAAAGTAAAATCATTGTAAAAAAAAAAAAAAAAACAATAAAAAAAAATTAAAACGCCCCTGTCCCCGGTAGCTCGCGATCAGAAGCGAATGCACACGTAAGTCGCCCACATATGTAAACACCGTTCAAACCACGCATGTGAGGTATCGCCGCGTGCGTTAGAGCGCGTGCAACAATTCTAGCACTAGACCTCCTCTGTAATTCTAACCTGGTAACCTGTACAAAAAATGAAAGCGTCGCCTATGGAGATTTTTAAGTACCGAAGTTTGGCGCCATTCCATGAGTGTGCGCAATTTTAAAGCGTGACATGTTAGGTATCTATTTACTCGGCGTAACATTATCTTTCATATTTTCCCAAAAAATTGGGCTAACTTTACTGTTTTGTTATTTTTTAATTCATGAAACCATTTTTTTTTTTAAAAAGGCGTTTGAAAAATTATTGCGCAAATATCGTGCAAGAAAAAATGTTGCAATGACCGTCATTTTATTCCCTAGGGTGTCTGCTAAAAAAACATATATAATGTTTGGGGGTTCTGAGTAATTTTCTAGCAAAAGAATGATGATTTGTACATGTAGGAGAGAAGTGCTAGAATAGGCCCGGTATTGAATAGGTACAAAAAGCCCTGTATTGAAGTGGTTAACAATGGTGGATGGGTAATTTTTGGAAGCAACCATGCAACTAACATGATCCCTGTACATAGACCATATACTGTACACAGTTTTTTTTTTTTTTTTTTAAAGCTGTTGTTGTTCAGTAGTGAAAATAAATGGCAAGAGGTAGGAATGTGTGTGTGTGTGGTATGTGTTAAAAAAGCAAAGTATACATATTGGTTTCAAAATATACACTTGTATATATTTATATATATTTTATATACACACAGCTACAGAACTATATGACAATGGCACATCCACTCTTATATGTCAGACAAACTCAAACTGACCAAATGAAAATAACAGAATTAAAGAGTAGGTCAAGTGTGACAAAATCTTTCCAGTGTTTCTAAGTGGTCTAGCATTTCTCCCTTTACATTCAAACTGGAGTGTAAATCCAGAGTTTTGTGTATTAACAAGAGTTTGAGAGAGTCCTTGGCAGTAGAACAGTGATAGAAAAGTGCACAGCAGGAATGAAGTTTAATCAAGCTCCATAGGGTCAGCAGAAGATGAGAACCATCATCCATCAATGTCCCAACTGAAGAGATGGTGTTTAACCAACATGTCCTGCACACCTTCCTTCAGCGGCTTCTTCTCTTTTTCCTGAAATACATAAACAAGGCATAAAGGTACGTTTGTTTTATTTTTGTACATTAGATTTCAGTAGCATAATTTTATTTTCCAAATACTCAGCTATAGCCAACAATTTTAAAGCTGGATCACATATTTAAAGTGGACCTGAACACAAAAAGTGAGTTTGCTATGTTATAGGGAACATTTTGAAATGTTAGTTGTACTTAAGCAGTACCTTGAAAATGTACCCTTTGTCTGGTTTTCTTTTTGAAAAATATGTGTTAAGGCCCCTCTGTTCATGTGAGGGTGCCTAGGCACTCCTGTGCTCAAAGCCTCATAGATGTGCAATTTAAAGCGAAGGCACCACTACCTCTGATTGTTAGTTTTAAAAGATTTAGAGTGAGGTATCGTGATGTCACTACTGTCCTGCTCACTGTTCTACATGCTGATAGCTCTGACATTAGGGAAGCAAAGCCCCACTTTTACCAAGTTGGCACAAGGAATGGTAAGTCAGTAATGAGTGGGCCAGTAATTGGGGGCATGATAGGCTATGGGAGAGCTGGATTGCTGCTTTGTATGAGCAAGCTGCAGTCTCCAGATTGCTGCAGCATGGTCTTTTTAAAGCATAGAAGAACACAGAGGGTGCAAAGGTCTAGCGCATTATCCTCAATACATGTTTTTATTTAATAAAATAGAGGTGAATATAATCACAAACCGGTACTTGTGTCATAGCATTATCATCAAATCATCCGCTTAAATCCATATGCGAAAATCCACAACACTTGTAGTCACATCGGCTAACACGTTTCAAGGTTACCTTCGTCTTCAGAGCCTTCCTTGATAACAAGGAAAAAGAAAGCTAGATACAGCAGCACTAAAGAGAGAAGCACTGATCCTGAATGAAAAGTTCCTTGTCAACACTAAGAGACATCTAAACAAGGCTCTGAAGAAGAGGGAAACCTTGAAATGCGTTAGTCGATGCGACTACAAGTGTTGTGGATTTTTGCATATGGATTTTTTGTTTAACCACTTCCTTCCCCGCCCATAATCAAATGACATCCGCAGAAGGGAACTCCCATCCTGGGCGGGCGTCATATGACATCCTCGGCTTCCCGGCTGTTACTCGGGAGCCGATGCGCGTGCCTGATGGCTGCGATGTCCGCTGGGCACCCGCGATTGCCTGTAAAAGAGCAGGGACATAGATCTGTATGCAATTCCGACGGGAAAAAAACCATGCATGCTCGGAAACAATTCGACGCATGCTCGGAAGCATTGAACTTCTTTTTCCTGCCTCGTTGTGTTGTACGTCACCGCGTTCTTAACGCTCGAAAGTTCAGAGAACTTTTGTGTGACTGTGTGTATGCAAGCCAAGCTTGAGCAGAATTCCGTCGGAAAAACCATCCAACTTTTTTCCGACAGAAATTCCGCTAGTGTGTACAGGGCATCAGTCTTCAGTTATATTTATTCCTGCCCATAGGCTGTCCAACCGTTTAATAAAAAAAGTATAAAAGCCTATTGGTATAAAGCTGGGAAAAGGACTATTGATGGTTGTTTCTATGCCAACTAAACAAGTGTTGAGCTTTATTTTCTAATCTGCTAAAGACTGTATAATAAAGGAGTAACTCCTTGCACTGCATGTAATAAAACTGGTAGGGAAGGTATATAAAAAGTCACTCACACTCACCTCCTTTTTCACGGGTAATTCCCAGTCAGGTGACAAACTAAAGGCAAACTTTGAGAGAACCCTGAAAAAATATGAAAACTGATTAAGTTGCTTTTGCCTATTAGAATATACAACAACTGACATGTATGTGCAAGTACACCACAACAATCTGCAATATCAAATCAGCACTTTATGAACAGATCTTTCTTGATTTGCTGTATGTGCCAATTGTTCAGCTATCCAGTCATGTCCTTTAATATAATTTGAGAGCAAGTGTGCACAGTGAAATGGTGGTTCATTAGGTAGCACTGCTACTTTACAGGACTAGGGCCCTAAATTTAGTCAAGACACTTTATATCTTTTACATCTTTACAGTCTGTATTTTCCTCACTGTAGGTTTTTGGTTTCCTTTTACTGTCCAAAAACACATACAAATTGGTTGTCTTCCACCTGAAACTGTACCATGTAGCTGGGAGTGTTTATGAGAATCAGATGCTAGATATAAATAATTAAAGTGTAACTAAAGGCAATTCTTTTTTAATTTTGGATAGAGTAAGGGAGTATTACCAACCCGTCAGTTTTTTTTTTTTTTTGCCATTTTCCATAGGAGATACGAGTTCTCTTCACTTCCTGTCCCATGGCCAAATCAGGAAGTAATAGAAAATCCCTCCAAAGTGAGGGAATCCCAGGTTGTCATCAGAGTCACCAGAACCACTGTCCTCATTGAAAGGTTTCCAGGTTTGCCTTTAGTTACACTTACAGTGCTCTCTAAACAAGGCCATATTTACACTTCAAACTCTTTATTACAGCATGAGCAAACCCCCCCCCCCCAAAAAAACAAAAACAAAAACTATTATACAGTACAGCTCTCCAATGCATGCAGATTTCTCCATGTTACAGTGCATCCGGAAAGTATTCACAGCACTTCATTATTTCCACATTTTGTTATGTTATAGCCTTATTTCAAAATGTATTAAATTCATTGTTTTCCTCAAAATTCTACAAACAATACCCCATAATGACAATGTGAAAGAAGTTTGTTTACAATCTTTGCAAATTTATTTGAAATAAAAAAATGGAAAAAAAATCACATGTACATAAGTATTCACAACCTTTGCTCAATACTTAGTTGAAGCACCTTTGGCACCAATTACAGCCTCAAATCTTTTTGAGTATGCTGCTACAAGCTTGGCACACCTATTTTTGGGCAGTTTTTCCCATTCTTCTTTGCAGGACTTCTCAAGCTCCATCAGGTTGGATGGGGAGCGTTGGTGCACAGCCATTTTGAGATCTCTCCAGAGATGTTTAATCAGTCTGGGCTCTGGCTGAACCACTCAAGGACATTCACAGAGTTGTCCCATAGCCACTCCTTTGTTATCTTGGCTGTGTGCTTAGGGTCGTTGTCCTGTTGGAAGATGAACCTTCACCCCAGTCTCTGGAGCAGGCTTTCATCAAAGATGTCTCTGTACATTGCTGCATTCATCTTTCCCTTGATCCTGACTAGTCTCCCAGTTCCTGCCACTGAAAAACATTCCTGCAGCATGATGCTGCCACCACCATGCTTCACTGTAGGGATGGTTTTTGGCCAGGTGATGAGCAGTGCCTGGTTTCCTCCAGACATGACGCTTGCCATTCAGGCCAAAGAGTTCAATCTTTGTTTCATCAGACCAGAGAATATTGTTTCTCATGGTCAGAGTCCTTCAGGTGCCTTTTGGCAAACTCCAGGCGTACTCTCATGTGCCTTTTACTGAGGAGTGGCTTCCATCCGGCCACTCTACCATACAGACCTGATTGGTGGAGTGCTACAGAGATGGTTGTTCTTCTGGAAGGTTCTACTCTCTCCACAGAGAAACGCTTGAGCTCTGTCAGAGTGACCATCGGTTCTTGGTCACCTCCCTGACTAAGGCCCTTTTCCCCCAGATTGCTCAGTTTGGCCGGGCCTCCCGCTCTAGGAAGAGTCCTGGCGTTTCCAAGCGGCTTCCATTTATGGATGATGGCGGCCACTGTGCTCATTGGGACCTTAGATGCTGCAGAAATTTTCCTGTACCCTTCTCCAGATCTGTGCCTTGATACAATCCCATTTCGGTGGTCTACACACAATTCCTAGGCCTTCATGGCTTGGTTTGTGCTCCAACATGCACTGTTAAAGTGGTTGTAAACCCTTTACAACCACTTTAACCTACAGGTAAGCCTAGATTAAGGCTTAACTGTAGGTGCTTGAAATATCTCCTAAACTTCCACGGTTTAGGAGATATCTACTAAAATCACGGGCACCGCTGTCTGCGGCGCAGGCGCATTGTAGTGTGCAGTTTCTCATTAAGGCCGGGCCGTCACTGCCAGCTCAAGCGCGCATACGCGGGAGTGACATCATTGCGGCTCCGGCCAATCAGAGCGCTGGAGCCACGATGCGTGGAAGTGACCCCCGGGCAAGATGTCGGCTGCCCAGGCAATGGAAGAGGACAGCTGCGGGGGCTTTGATGGAGGTGAGTGTTACATAATCAGCTAGTATACCATGCATACTAGCTCATTATGCCTTTGCCTTGCAGGTGATTTTTTATTAAATTTTTTCCTGGGTTTACTTCCTCTTTAACTGTGGGACCTTATTTAGACAGGTGGGTGCCTTTCCAAATCATGTCCAATCAACTGAATTCACCACAGTGAGACTCCAATCAAGTTGTAGAAACATCTCAAGGATGATCAGTGGAAACAGGAAGCAACTGAGCTCAATTTTGAGGGTCATGGCAAAGGCTGTGAATACTTATGTACTTGTGATTGTTTTGTTTTTTATTTGTAATAAATTTGCAAAGATTTCAAACAAACTTCTTTTTTGTTGTCATTATGGGGTATTGTTTGTAGAGTTTTGAGGAAAATAATGAATTTAATCCATTTTGGAATAAGGCTGTAACATAACAAAATGTGAAAAAAGTGAAGCGCTGTGAATACTTTCAGGATGCCCTGTATGACTCTTTAAAAAAAATTATACACGTGCTGAAAAATGCCAGATGATCCTGCTGAAAATGCAATTATCTCCTAACCTCCAGTAGTGTGCTGACAATGCAGCCATCCATGCACTGAAATCCCAAGCAGCTTTGTCAGCCCTGCCTAAATCCTCCTCTACATTAAGTCAGCTCAACTTCCTCTTCTCATCTCCATAACTTCTTCTTGTTTACATTCTCAGAACTTGCTCCCCCAAAACCTACAATGTCGCAGTCCCGATAAAAATTGAAGATCGCCGCCATTACTAGTAAAAACAATAAAAATAAATAAAAGTCCCTAAATCTATCCTATAGTTTGTAGACATGATAACTTTTGTGCAAACCAATCAATTGTGATTTTGTTTTACCAAAAATATGTAGAAGAATATATATCGGCCTAAACTGATGAATATATGTGTTTTTTTTTTTCAAAATTGTCGCTCTGTGTTTATAGCGCAAAAAATAAAAACAGGAGGGGTGATCAAATACCACCAAAAGAAAGCTCTATTTGTGGGGAAAAAAAGGATGTCAATTTTGTTTGGGTACAGTGTAGCATGACCATGCAATTGTCAGTTAAAGCGACGCAGTGCTGTATCGCAAACAATCGCATGGTCAGGAAGGGGGGAAATCCTTCCGGGCCTGAAGTGGTTAAAGGGGGATAAACAGCAGGCAGCTGGTATGGATGGGGAAGGGGAGCAAACTTTGAGAATATAAACAAAGAAGAGTTATGAAGATGAGGAGAGGGAGATGTGGCCTGGCAGGGCTGACGCCACTGACTGGAATTTCAGTGCAGCGCCATCAATGTTGTCAGCCCACTACAGGACATAAGGAGCTGACTGCATTTATGGCAGGATCATCAGGTATTTTATAGCACTTGCATTGTTTGTAAAGAGACATTACATGTTGAAGTGTTAGAAGCTGTCCCGTATGTTTTTATTCTTAGAAAATGTCACTACATACAATTCAAAAGGAGCGCCTATAATTAAAAGTGTATACATTTATAATGGAAAATAAACACACATGGTAAGAGAAACAAAATAAAAACTGTAATTTGGTAGTCTTGGCTTACTTTATCAGAAGATTTAACTATAGCAAAACTAAAATAAATGTTTTGGCCTCGACATACACTTTGAGACCGCTCAGAATAAACACATGTTGTATTTTGTTAGGAGGGCCCAGTAATCATAGGTATGGGGAAGATCCCTGTGAGTAATGTATGCTTTCACAGAAAAGAACAGAAAAATTTAATTTTTGACTTACCGTAAAATCTGTTTCTCTGATTTCATTGACAGACACATCCTTCTTTATTCAGAACCATAGGGTTATATCGCCTCCATAGGAGTAGAACTAGGCAGAACAAAAAAACACCTGGCTACACCCATGGGCTTTCCTCAGTCAGTATATAACCCCCTCCCTGCTCTAGGTATTCAGTTTAGTAGCATACAGTCGTACAATGGAAAAGGTAACTGTTAGCGCAAACACAAAGTGCATAAGTAAATGGGGATATGGCAATGAGTCTGTTTAAAATAATAATGGTAACAGGCAGTTCAAGGGTTAAAAGGCAGATAATATGGCTGGTGGATGGCGGCTGCTATCCTCAGAGAGCTGACTCGGTGGTAGACAAAAAAGGGTAGAGAAAAAAGGAAGCGCCACCTAAGTGCAGTATTAAAAGATTATTTTAATGACAAATATCAATCACATTTACAGGAAAGGAAGCAAAGGAAGGCTCATCTGTAAAGATCCTGTAGTCCTCATCCCGGATCCATGGGCTGCACAGATGTAGAAGATGCAGAGTAGGAAACAGGAAATACAAAGGCTCATCTGTGTGTCAGTGGTCCGTTTTTCTATGCAGAGATGGTAAACTGCAGTCGTTGTTGCTGCTCAGCCTGGAGCAGATCCTGTGGCCATCAGGAAGAAGCTGTGGCTGAGGTCACGGGTCACGGGATCACTTCCGGGGGAGGATTCCACAGAGTGAGAAGGGTTGGATAGGCAGGCTACGCGCTCGGAGTCACTGCTCCTTCTATTGGCCTGATAGGAAGCTGAAAGAACTGGTGCTTTTAAGCCTGTGCTGGAGCCATGGGGCTACAGGTCCCAGCGTGGACCAAAAATCAGCAAGAGACCAAAAAAAAAAGGGGCTACAGCACCTGGTATTCCCAGGCGGTCTCCCATCCTGGTACTAACCAGGCCCGACCCTGCTTAGCTTCCCAGGTCAGACAAGATCGGGCGCTTTCAGGGTAATATGGCCGTGGGCAATAAATAAGTGGACTGACAAGGAATATAAACTAAGTATGGGGCATATTGGTAAAATCACTGGGATATAAAAGGTTTACACGTATATGGGGTTTTGGGAGAGCATGCACCTTGCAGCTGACCATCCCTTTGCCGCCCAGGTAATATACTATGGTCGATATATTGACGACATAGTGATTATCTGGGATGGCACTGCTGACGATATTGATGGCTTTGTACAGTACTGTAATCGCAACACTTTGGGCCTATCCTTTACTCATGTGGCTGATCCACATACTCTAGCATTTTTAGATCTTGAGCTTTGTCACGAGAATGGCACTATTTATGCAAAAATTTTTAATAAACCTACTGCAGGGAACCCATTTATCCATTATAATAGTTGTCATCACCCTAGATGGGTCAATAACATTCCCCGCAGCCAGTTCTGTCGTCTACGTAGGAACTGTACCAGAGACTCTGATTATGAGGCCCACGGCCAATTGCTCTCCCAGAAGTTCCTAGAGAAAGGCTATCCTGATGCACTGATTAATAATGCTTTTAACGACTATCGCAACCCACCCACAGGCCCACGTATTCTAACATCCGTTACTAAGCCATCTACACGTTTTATCACGCAGTTCCATGAGAAGTACAAAAATATGGAAAAGATTTTAGCTGCACACTGGCCCATTTTAGTCGAGGACCCCCATCTAAAAACCACTATTGATACTAAACCCAAAGTGGCATATAGAAAATGTAGAAATATTAAGAGTAAAATCGCACCCAGTTAAAGTAAGCCAGCCCAACCTACTCCATCACGATTAGTACTCATACCCCTTAGAGGGATGTACCAGTGTAAGAAACCCCTCTGTCTGACTTGTCAGTTCGTACACCATGGACAGAAAACTTTTACCGTGAAGGGGAAAAATTACACCCTGAAAGAATTTTATAACTGTTCCACGGAGTATGTCGTGTACTGCCTTACTTGTCCGTGTGGACTTTTCTATGTCGGCAGGACTATTAGGGCACTTAGGGCACATTTCGGCGAGCACAGACGGTTTATCGAAAAGGGTCGTGACCATCACAGTGTTCCCAAGCACTTTCTCACCCACCACGGCCAATCAACAGCTGGTCTCAGGGTGTGGGTGGTTGAGTCCATCCCTGCCACCTACACTGCCGCTGAGCGGTATAAACGCCTGTGTCAGCAAGAAACATATTGGATATATTCCTTGGGCACTTTGACCCCTGGGGGGTTAAACGAGGAGATTGAGGTTCATACACTTCTATGAATCCAACTCCTATCCTGCTCTCCTCTGTATAGATCCGTTTTATATGTGCATATACATTGTATTCATGTGATTTTTACAGATAATGTGTGTGCGTTTATGCACATTTATATTAATATGTGTGATAAACTATATATATATATATATATATATATATATATATATCTATTATTATTATCAAATATTTATGCATATGTTTTTATATATTTATATATGTTTTTATACATGTATGTGTGTTTGTATGGACATGCACATATTTACGAGTGGCAAATCATCCAGATCTCTTTATGTCCCCCATCTTTTCTCCTTATGGAGACTTTCTGTCTGATCTGCTACCATGGTTAGTACTAGCTGCAAAATTGTGACTATGGTTATAGTATTTCCTCACACTTTTTGGCCCATTTCCAATATTATATTTTGCTGCCATTTTACTATATTGACATTTTATGCCACTTAGTTTCCCTCTTATGTGTGTTGTAAACTCTTTCGAATAGGCTTCCTATAATATTGGCTCACTGCTTTATGTAAGCACACTGTTCCTATTTGTGTCCTCTATAATAGTCTAATGATGGTGTTTTTAAACTATAATAGTCTAATGATGGTTTTTTTACCCCTTTTTTTTATTTTTATATACGTGTAAACCTTTTATATCCTAGTGTTTTTACCAATATGCCCCATACTTAGTTTAAATTCCTTGTCAGTCCACTTATTTATTGCCCACGGCCATATTACCCTGAAAGCACCCGATCTTGTCTGACCTGGGAAGCTAAGCAGGGTCGGGCCTGGTTAGTACCAGGATGGGAGAACGCCTGGGAATACCAGGTGCTGTAGCCCCTTTTTATTTTTTTTGGTCTCTTTCTGCTTTTTGGTCCACGCTGGGACCTGTAGTCCCACGACTCCAGCACAGGCTTAAAAGCACCAGTTCTTTCAGCTTTCTATCAGGCCAATAGAAGGAGCAGCGACTCCGAGCGCGTAGCCTGCCTATCCAACCCTTCTCACTCTGTGGAATCCTCCCCCGGAAGTGATCCCGTGACCCGTGACCTCAGCCACAGAAAAACGGATCCGGATCTGAAGCTTCCCTACAGACCACTGACACACAGATGAGCCTTTGTATTTCCTGTTTCCTACTCTGCATCTTCTACATCTGTGCAGCCCATGGATCCGGGATGAGGACTACAGGATCTTTACAGATGAGCCTTCCTTTGCTTCCTTTCCTGTAAGTGTGATTGATATTTGTGTCATTAAAATAATCTTTTAATACTGCACTTAGGTGGCGCTTCCTTTTTCTCTATCCTTTTTAGTAGCATACAGTAATAGAAGTATCAAAAAACTCCATAGAGGGGTGGGTGCTGTGTCCATCAATGAACTCAGAGAAACGGATTTTACGGTAAGTCAAAAATCCTATTTTCTCATTCATTCATTGACAGACACAGCCTTCTTTATTCAGTGCCAAACATGGGGGGTGGAACAATGAAAAATCCCCAGGCTAACACAAGAGCCAACCAGGTAACAAGAGCTTCACACAAGACAAGCTGGAACCCAATCTGAACGCTACCCCTTCAAGTGGGAATAGACCCTCTAAACAGCAGACTACAAAAACTTGCGGCCAAAAGAGGCATCCGCAGATGCCAACCCATCCACTTCGTAGAACTTGTGAAAATGTACACCGACGACCAGTGGCCGCCTTGCAAACTTGTGCAACGGACGCCTGATGACAGAAGGCCCAAGAAGCACTAAGCGCCCGAGAAGAATGCGCCGTAACAGGGAATGGAGGATCCCGATCCCTGACAGAATAGCCCAGAGTCATCATCTGTCCGATCCATCCAGAAAAAGGTCGCAGAAGAAGACAGCCCCTTTCTTGGCCCGTCCATGAGTAGAGTGAGCCTGACCTCCAAACAGACTCAGTGACTGGCAAATACACCCAAATTCCCCAAAAACACATTAAGGGCACATAAGGCAAATTCCTTGGGATGTGCTGACCAGGGACACAAGAAAGGCAACACAATGTCCTTATTAAAATGGAAATCCAAGGACGGAACTATGGAAAAAGGGCAAAGCACCACCTTAACCTGGGTAAGGTGAACGACAAGATAACGCCACAATTTTCGACACCCTGTGAGCAGAGGTGATGGCCACCTTCCAAGACAGAGTAAGCAGTGGAATCTCCCAAATATTTTGAGAGAGTGATAGAGAGGCTTCTGGAGAACCGAAATCACCAAGTTCAGATCCCACGGTGGTAGAAGAAACCGCACCGGTGGAAACAGACGTCTAACCCCTTGAATAAAAGGTATGCACCAGGGAGTGCGAGACCAGGGGACACTGAAGAAGACCACCCAGGCTGACACCTGGCCTTCGATGGTACTCGAGGCCCATTTCTGCTCATCCCCCCGTAAATAAAAGGTCGGAATTGGAGCCACCTAGAAAGAACAAGGATGAATGCCCGGTGACACACCAGGATATATGCGCTTTCCACATCCGGAGGTAAAACCCCCTAGAGCAGGGATATGCAATTAGCGGACCTCCAGCTGTTGCCAAACTACAAGTCCCATGAGGCATAGCGAGACTCTGACAGCAGCAAGCATGACACCCAGAGGCAGAGGCATGATGGGACTTGTAGTTTTGCAACAGCTGGAGGTCCGCTAATTGCATATCCATGCCCTAGAGGGTAGACTCCCTAGCCATCAGCAGTTTTGGAACTGCATCACCTGGCTCATCACAGCCAGGCCATTAAAACCAGCGACTCTAAAACAGGATGGAAAAACGGTCCTTGGGACAGTAGATCCTTCCTGAGAGGCAGTCGCCAAGGAACCTTGGCGACTAGGTGCACCCGGTTGGCATACCCAGACTGACGGGACCCATCCAGAGCCAATAGAATTACCGGAATCCCTGCATCCGTGATCCTGCGCAAAAAGCCACAGCAGAAGCTGGAGAGGAGGAAAGGCATAGAGCAAACGTCACTGGTTCAATGGCCCACCAGAAAATCCTGTGACCTTGCCAGAAACCTTGGTACCGTCCAGTTGAGCCAGGATGCAAACAGATCTACCTCAGGAGTGCCACAGCGGAGACAAATCCAATGAAACATGGCCCAGTGAAGGGCCCACCCCGTGGTCTAACCCTAGCCAACGGAGGTATCAGTTTGACAGTTTTCCACTCCTCGAAAGCGTACGCCAGAAAGGGCTGGAACGAGACGCTTTGCCCACCGGAGGATACTGGCAACAGCCAGGCCTGACAAAAAACTATTTTGGCCTGCCCTGGTGAGTGACATAAGCCACCGCTGTTGCCTTGTCCGACTAGATCTGTACCAGGAGCCCACAAAGTCGATCCGTCCATGATCCAGAACTAGTCTGATCGCTTGAAGTTCCAGGATATTACTCGGTAGTCTGGATTCCACCAACGTCCAATGACCCTGAGCAGAGCTTGGAGTATGTTTATCTGTTGATTGTTAAACTTTCTGGAATACACATATTTCTATTGTTGTGTAGGATCTGGGCCTGATCTCTCTCTCACTCTCTCCCTCCCTCTCCATCATCTCAGATGCTAACCACACCCCCTTAAGTCACGCCCAGTATTTTGCTGAAACCACGCCCATTTCCACCAAGTGGGAGTGGTCAAAAGAAGGGCGGGGTCTGGCGCCCCCCCATCTTTCACCAGCAGCCACTGATGCCCATTGAAAGCAAAAAAAAACTCTTTGGAGGAACACAGCCAGAAAACTATCTTGTAACCGGACAAAATCAAGACGCGACATGATGTCATTCAGGGTAGCCCCCCAAAATACATGTCTAAGCATCACTGAGGAAACAGAGAGCTCAGCAACCAGGGGAACTGCGGCCAAGCGGACAACTGCAGCGCCTAGACCAACAGGTCCGCCAATGCAGCAAAGGCAGGGGGATTCTGCTCCCCCTCTAGGTATGTCAGCTGGACCATTAGAAGCCAGAGATTCCTCTATTGGAACCATGGTTGCCTTGAGCAGCCTAGAGACAGGGGGGTCCACTACTGGTGGAACAGTCCACTTCTGAAGGAGGGACTCCCCAAAGGGGTACCTTACAGCAAGAGTTTTTGGAAACACAAAAGACACTTTGGACACTCCCAGTCCTCATGGACAAATTTGTGAACATAAGAGGGAGAAGGGAATGCCTTCGCTGCGCAAGACAGCTTATCCAAAGGGGTACTGGCCCTCCGCCGCAGCCACCACTGCATCCCCCATCCTGAAAAGGTTCCCGCACAGATGTAATAAGTGCGACAACCAGCGCCCCTTCGTGCACTACTGCAGTCATCCTCA
Organism: Rana muscosa; assembly: GCA_029206835.1. NCBI lineage: Eukaryota > Metazoa > Chordata > Amphibia > Anura > Ranidae > Rana > Rana muscosa. The sequence goes on along the minus strand of CM055120.1, from coordinate 443,051,759 downwards.
CTCCCTGACAGAATAGGGAGCGTGGGCCACGTCCGTGGCGGCAGAACTAGATCGGACTGTTCGAGACAGGGGAGGTAGGAATGCCATATACTAATATGCCTAAGCACTACCCCAAAAAAACTCGGGGGGGGGCACCAACCGGGGACCCCCCCCGCCTGTGGTCCACATAGGGGATGTCGACCGGGGCCCTGCACAGGGGGCACAGACCTAGGCCCCCCACAGGGGTCACAGACCGAAGCCCCTCACAGGGGACACAGACCCGGGGCCCCTCACAGGGGACACAGACCCGGGGCCCCTCACAGGGGGCACCGACCCGGGGGCCCCTCACAGGGGACACAGACCGGGCCCCTCACAGGGGGCACAGACCAGAATCCCCTCACGGGGGCGCCGACCCCCCACCCCTTTGGTAAGAGGCGGCCACGAGGCCTAGCAGGCCGCAGAAGTCGCGGCCCAGTAGGCCGCCGCAGGCTACATTTTTAGCCGGCCGCCACGAGTGCGCGGCCCTCGGGGGGACCGAGCCTTGGCCTCCCCCGGGAAGGAGAGGGGAGGGGGAGGGGAACCCCGGAAGGACAGACCACCCCAGGGAGTACCCGTGCCCCACACCACTCCAGGGAAAGAGAGGAGGGAACCCCTCACTTACCACTCCAGCGAAATGCACGGGTGACGCTCCCAGACAGATCCTCCTCGCCACCGAAGTGGGGGGGCTGTCGGTCATGAGGAACACTGCGACACAGGCCGAGACCTGGTCGTATGCAAACTCGTGAGACATTTAACTCGCAGGGCCAGCCCCTGTCCAATGGGGCTATGTCGCGGCCGACCTAGCGCTTAGCTGCGGTCTTCACGCACTCGCTGGCCAGACTGGGGTGACCACTGGATCAGTCCGTCGCCCCGCCCGGCAGTTAATTGTAGATCTCACTGGAAAAAAATCCAGGAAAAGAGAAAATAACAAACAAAAAATTCTCAGGACTAGAGATCACAGCAGGGAACTAGGTCCTTACTCCTGACTAGGCAGAAACAAACTGAATACCTAGAGCAGGGAGGGGGTTATGTACTGACTGAGGACAGCCCATGGGTGTAGCCAGGTGTTTTGTTTTGTTCTGCCTAGTCCTACTCCTATGGAGGCGATATAACCCTATGGTTCTGAATAAAGAAAGCTGTGTCTGTCAATGAACAAATGAGTAGGACTTTAACATTATAATGACATGTAAATGTAACGCTTTCTACATTGGAAATGCTTGTAGGCTCTTTTGGAAGTGAATAAGGGACCATGTGTCTATCTGATTTGGAAATGGCAAAATGGAGTCAGCTATTAGCAGGCATGTAGGGCTCTATCATAGCTTTGATTTATCAGTGTTGCAATTTTTTGCATTGAAACATGTCCCAGCCTCAGAAAAAGGAGGGGACATTGACCCTCAGCTACTCCAGTTGAAGACTAAATGGATAGATGATCTAATGACATATGGTTGACGTATCACTGGGGGTCTCAGAGGTGGAGTGACAATTTATGAATTTTCTCTTCTCGTCTGCACCCCACTATGTGGTTTGCATCCCCTTTTACATCAGATAAGGAGGCCCTCTTGCACTAAACTAGTGTTGAATGTACAGGTCCTTCTCAAAAAATTAGCATATTGTGATAAAGTTCATTATTTTCTGTAATGTACTGATAAACATTAGACTTTCATATATTTTAGATTCATTACACACAACTGAAGTAGTTCAAGCCTTTTCTTGTTTTAATATTGATGATTTTGGCATACAGCTCATGAAAACCCCAAAATCCTATCTCAAAAAATTAGCATATTTCATCCGACCAATAAAAGAAAAGTGTTTTTAATACAAAAAAAGTCAACCTTCAAATAATTATGTTCAGTTATGCACTCAATACTTGGTCGGGAATCCTTTTGCAGAAATGACTGCTTCAATGCGGCGTGGCATGGAGGCAACCAGCCTGTGGCACTGCTGAGGTGTTATGGAGGCCCAGGATGCTTCGATAGCGGCCTTAAGCTCATCCAGAGTGTTGGGTCTTGCGTCTCTCAACTTTCTCTTCCCAATATCCCACAGATTCTCTATGGGGTTCAGGTCAGGAGAGTTGGCAGGCCAATTGAGCACAGTAATACCATGGTCAGTAAACCATTTACCAGTGGTTTTGGCACTGTGAGCAGGTGCCAGGTCGTGCTGAAAAATGAAATCTTCATCTCCATAAAGCTTTTCAGCAGATGGAAGCATGAAGTGCTCCAAAATCTCCTGATAGCTAGCTGCATTGACCCTGCCCTTGATAAAACACAGTGGACCAACACCAGCAGCTGACATGGCACCCCAGACCATCACTGACTGTGGGTACTTGACACTGGACTTCAGGCATTTTGGCATTTCCCTCTCCCCAGTCTTCCTCCAGACTCTGGCACCTTGATTTACGAATGACATGCAAAATTTGCTTTCATCCGAAAAAAGTACTTTGGACCACTGAGCAACAGTCCAGTGCTGCTTCTCTGTAGCCCAGGTCAGGCGCTTCTGCCGCTGTTTCTGGTTCAAAAGTGGCTTGACCTTGGGAATGCGGCACCTGTAGCCCATTTCCTGCACACGCCTGTTCACGGTGGCTCTGGATGTTTCTACTCCAGACTCAGTCCACTGCTTCCGCAGGTCCTCCAAGGTCTGGAATCGGTCCTTCTCCACAATCTTCTTCAGGGTCCGGTCACCTCTTCTCGTTGTGCAGCGTTTTCTGCCACACTTTTTCCTTCCCACAGACTTCCCACTGAGGTGCCTTGATAAAGCACTCTGGGAACAGCCTATTCGTTCAGAAATTTCTTTCTGTGTCTTACCCTCTTGCTTGAGGGTGTCAATGATGGCCTTCTGGACAGCAGTCAGGTCGGCAGTCTTACCCATGATTGCGGTTTTGAGTAATGAACCAGGCTGGGAGTTTTTAAAAGCCTCAGGAATCTTTTGCAGGTGTTTAAAGTTAATTAGTTGATTCAGATGATTAGGTTAATAGCTCGTTTAGAGAACCTTTTCATGATATGCTAATTTTTTGAGATAGGAATTTTGGGTTGTCATGAGCTGTATGCCAAAATCATCAATATTAAAACAAGAAAAGGCTTGAACTACTTCAGTTGTGTGTAATGAATCTAAAATATATGAAAGTCTAATGTTTATCAGTACATTACAGAAAATAATGAACTTTATCACAATATGCTAATTTTTTGAGAAGGACCTGTATATGTTTGCCCATGCTTCTTTTCTCTCTTCCCCATTTTGTACACATTCCTTTCTTTTTACCATTCATAATTTAGGTAATTGTGATATCAATGTGTAGCAACATCAATATGGAGAGATACATACATATATGTTCGCCTGGAGAATGGCGTTTGTGTTCAGAGACACCTTTCGCAATTGAGAAAACACATTTGCCTGCCAGTAGAAACAAACCTGACCTCTCTTTCTACCCAACCACCAGAGTCTACTCAGGGCTCTACTGGTGACATATGGCATGGTGTCTGGCATGATCCAACAAGTTTACAACCAACCCCTGAAGCGGTTGGTGACCATATTCCTAAGGAGCCCAGAGATGTGCCTGGAGTTGCAGAGACTGATTTGTCTGTTGGACGCCCACTGACACCTCCAGAACCTTGAAAAAGCCTCTACCCCTCCTAGTGCTATGCCACTTCGTAAGTCTGCCCACCAAAGACATCAAACTCCTCTTTGGCAAAGCACTGAAATCTTACGGGACTCTTTGGAGGTCAGGAAACAGAGACAAAGGGCTCATAACGTGATGCGGGAGCCACAGAACTGAGTTGGAGATACTATTTGCTGAACTGATCCTGCTTGCCTTGTTATTTTATGTGTTGAGTATTTTATGTGTTGAGTATTTTGTTCTTTGTTATGTTTTATTTTTATTTTTTTCCTTTTTTATTTTTTTATGGGAAAAAGAGGAGATGTGATGTTTGTGCTGGAGCACTGTGACCCTTCACCCTTTTCTCCTGATGCATGCTGGGGGAGGGGCGGTACCAGGAACAAAGAGTGTGTGTGTGAGACTGGAAGCAGCAGCAGCATGGATGCATAGATCTGGTAATGACAGAAGCCTGTTGTATTAGGACTCCTCCATGTAACAAGTCATCATGTTCTGAGTGAGTAATAAACCCTCTCCATGGTTAAGAAGTTGATCCGGCCTGTGTGTAACTTGCTGAGCAGATACTGGCAGCATTGCTAGCAACACCCTGAGAGACCCCGTGTCTAAGGGACATAACAATATGCAAATATACTTCAAGCATGGGAGCCTGGAGTGGTTCGGTCCCTGACAGGATGGTCTGATAGGGAGTGCAGTGTATCTGCCCAGTGGTGAGAATGATACCATTGCTCCCTCTCCACCCTCCTTTCCCCCCTTTTTTTTCAGCTATTGGGTATGTGGGCCATTGCCTTTGCCTGCAGTGTGTTGTTGTGTTGTATGGCATTTACATTGACTATGTCATGCATGTTGCGAATGACGATGTACTGCTTTTTCGTTTTTTTTTTATCGCTCTCTTCTCTTTTATATACGTTTCTTTATTATTTTTCTCATATATATATATATATATATATTTTTTTATATATATATACACACACACACACACATATACAGTATATATATATATATATATATATATATATATATATACACATACACACACACACACACACATACACATTTTATTTTATTTCCCAGTTTATTTCCCATTTTCCTTTTTTCTCTTTATTTATATTTATTTATTTTCTATTTAAATTATATTTCTCATTTCCTTTTCCCTCACTTCCTTGTTTTTCTTTTTCCCTTATTTCTCTTTCTTTTTTTTTTTTGCTTGGTTCAGTTTATTTACTCTTTACTTTAAATTTTCATTGTGCCTCTTGTGTTCCACGTGGGTCTGCATGCTGTCTGCTTGGTAGTTTGCATGGGAGGTATAGCAGCATGTGCAGGCAGTGATAAATGCATCGTTTCGGTCTCGACCGGAAGTACAGCGGGAGACATCTTGCTACACGTCCCTCCATCTCTGGACATGCGTGGCTATGGTTAGACTGCCGTGCAGGCCCGGGGACATACCCGCCCATGATCTCTGACAGCCAGCGCGGTGGGCGTGGGGGAGGAGCCAGGCTTCCGACAGCGATGTCTGCCTCCCTATTTATAGGAGGCGGTAAGACAATCCGAGTGGACGTCTTACTCAATGGGGAGCAGTTGGAGGGTATAACCAGGACTGGGACAGAAGTAGCCCATACAATGTTTTACACATAAGGTTAGTGATCTTCCCTACTTTATACCAAACTTTGGAGACTGGGAGGTGGTGTTTTATACCCCTCCTGTGTGCTCTTATCTATACATACTCAGAGAGTTTATTATAGCATATGCTGTTGTTGCCATTTCTTCTCAGAGAACAGCGATATATGAAAAGGTGGACCTACTTAGCTCCACATAGTGCCATTCAAGTTTTGAACTGGGAGCCATTTGCTTTCTCCCCCTCCCTCCTTTTCTCCATCGTTTCTAAAGTAAGTTCTTCTAAGGGTACTATTTTATTGGCATGGTAACAATATACATTGTCATATTCATTACTACTATACATTCTATGGCTGTTCTCCACACTCCCCATTAGGGGGAAAAAAAATATTTTGGCACGGGACCCCCCCTCCCATCATGTGATTATTATTTTTGTGCAGTTTGCATATTTATATGCTTTCACATGCATCCACACAGAATTATCACTTTGTTTTATTCATTAGGTATAGGCTGAGCCTTAGTGATACTCCTCATTAGCTGGATTGATCGTTGCATGGTCTTCTCTCCCCCCCTGTGTTTTTGAGCTGAATGCACTTAGCCGCCCCCCCCCCCCCTACCCCAGATGCTGTGGACAGGATACTTTATGACTCCCATGTTTGTTTGAGGGAAAAAAAGTATTTGATCCCCTGCTGATTTTGTACGTTTGCCCATTGACAAAGAAATGATCAGTCTATAATTTTAATGATAAGTTTATATTAACAGTGAGAGACAGAATAATAACAAAAAAAAATCCAGAAGAACACATTTCAAAAAAGTTATAAATTGATTTGCATTTTAAATGAGTGAAAAAAGTATTTGACTCCTTCGCAAAACATGACTTAGTACTTGGTGTCAAAACCCTTGTAAGCAATCAGAGTTCTGACGTTTCTTGTACTTGGCCACCAGGTTTGCACGCATCTCAGGAGGGATTTTGTTCCACTCCTCTGTGCAGATCCTCTCCAAGTAATTAAGGTTTTGAGGCTGACGTTTGGTAACTCGAACGTTCAACTTCCTCCAAATATTTTCTAAGGAATTATGGTCTGGAGACTGGCTAGGCCACTCCAGGACCTTAATGTACCTCTTCTTGAGCCACTTCTTTGTTGCCTTGGCTGTTTGTTTTGGGCCATTGTCATGCTGGAATACCAATCCACAACCCATTTTCACTGCCCTGGCTGAGGGAAGGAGGTTCTCACCCAAGATTTGATGGTACATGCAGTTCAGTTGTCATGTCTCCTTAGCAGAAAAACACCCTTAAAGCATAATGTTTTCATCTCCATGTTTGACAGCCGGGATGGTGTTCTTGGGGTCATAGGCAGCATTTCTCCTCCTTCAAACACAGCGAGTTGAGTTGATGCAAAAGAGCTCGATTTTGGTCTCATCTGACCACAACACTTTTACCCAGTTCTCCTCTGAATCATTCAGATGTTCATTAGCAAACTTCAGACCGGCCTGTACATGTGCTTTCTTGAGCAGGGGGACCTTGAAAACCGGGCGCTGCAGGTTTTCAGTCCTTCATGGCGTAGTGCATTACCAATTGACTATAGTCCCAGCTGCCTTGAGATCATTGACAAGATTCTCAAGGTGTAGTTCTGGGGCGATTCCTCACCTTTCTCGGGATCATTGAAACTCTACGAGGTGAGATCTTGCATGGAGCCCCAGACTGAGGGAGATTGACAATTCATTTTGTGTTTCTTCCATTTGAAAATAATCGCACCAAGCTGCTTGGCGATGGTCTTGCAGCCCATTCCAGCCTTGTGTATGTCTACAATCTTGTCCCCGACATCCTTGGACAGCTCTTTGGGCTTGGCCATGGTGGAGAGATTGGAATCAGATTGATTGCTTCTGTGGACAGGTGTATTTTATACAGGTAACAAGCTAAGATTAGGAGCACTCCATTTAAGAGAGTGCTCCTAATCTCAGCTCGTTACCTATATAGAAGACACCTGGGAGCCAGAAATCTTGCAGATTGATAGGGGATCAAATAATTATTTCGCTCATTAAAATGCAAATCAATTTATAACTTTTTTAAAAATGTGTTTTTCTGGATTTTTTTTTTTGTTCATCTGTCTCTCACTGTTAAAATAAACCTACCATTAAAATTATAGACTGATCATTTCTTTGTCAGTGGGCAAACGTACAAAATCAGCAGGGGGTCAAATACTTTTTCCCTCACTGTGAGTACTCCTTCATTAAAGAAACATTTTCTCTTTTTTTTGTAATGTAAAGCTGTAGAAGATTATCATGATGATCATGTATTGTCTGTATATGTGCATGCGTGTTACATTTTTTTATATATATTTGAGCATTATAATATACAGTTAGGTCCATATATATTTGGACACAGGCACAATTTCCATACTTTTGGCTCTGTATGCCACCAGAATAAAATTAAAACAAAACAATCCAAATTAATTTGAAGTGCAGACTTTCAGCTTTAATTCAAGGGGTTGAAAATTAATATCAAGTACAAATTCTGGGAACTGCAACCATTTTTATATACAGGCCCCCATTTTCATGGGCTCAAATGTAATTGGACAAATGAATATAATCATAAATAAAATGTTTATTTTTAATATTTTGTTGAGAATCCTTTACTGGCAATGACTGCCTGAAGTCTGGAACCCATGGCCATTACCAAAGACTGGGTTTCCACCTTTCTAATGCTTTGCCAGGCTCTAACTTGTCAGGCTCTTCAGTTGCTCTTTGTTTGTAAGTCTTTCTGCCTTTAGTTTTGCCTTCAGCAAGTGAAATGCATGCTCAATTGGGTTGAGATCAGGTGATTGACTCGGCCATTGCAGAATATTCCACTTCTTTTCCTTTAAAAGCTCCAGGGTTGCTTTTGCAGTGTGTTTTGGATCATTGTCCATCTGTACTGTGAAGCGCCATCCAATCAACTTTGCTGCATTAGGCTGAATCTGGGCTGACAGTATATCTCTAAACACTGCAGAATTCATCCGGCTGCTTCTGTCTTCTGTCACATCATCAATAAACACAAATGACCCAGTACATCTGGAAGCCATGCATGCCCATGCAATCACACTGCAAGCTCCACCATGTGACCACAGATGTTGTGTGCTTTGGATCATGAGCTCTTCCACACTTTTTTCTTCCCGTCATTCTGGTACAGAGTAATCTTCGTTTCATCAGTCCAACGAATGCTTTTCCAGAACTGGTCTGGCTTTTTTAGATGATTTTTGGCAAAGTCTAATCTGGCTTTTCTGCTCTTCCGGCTTATGAATGGTTTGCACCTTGTGGTTAACCCTCTGTATTTTCTCTCGTGAAGTCTTCTTTTGATTATAGACTTTGACAATGATACGCCCACCTCCTGGAGCATGTCCTTCACTTGTCTGGATGTTGTAAATGCGTTTTTCTTTACCATAGAGAGGATCCTGCGATCATCCACCACTGTTGTCTTCCGTGGACATACAGGCAATTTTTATGTTGCTGAGCTCACCAGTGCATTCTTCTTTCCTCAGAATGTACCAAACTGTTGATATGACCACTCCTAATGTTGCTGCTATCTCTCTGATGGATTTGTTTCGTTTTTGAAGCCTTACAATGGCCTGTTTCACTTGCATGGACAGCTCTTTTGAATGCATGATGTAGGTTCTCACAGCAATAGATTCCAAATGCAAATACCACACTTAGAATCAACTCCAGACATTTTACCTGCTTAATTGAAGAAGAAATAATGAAGGAGTAGCTCACACCTTGCCACGAAACAGCTTTTGATTCAATTGTCCAATTACTTCTGGTCCCTTGAAAAAGGGGGATGGCTATTCTTAAGAGCTGTAACTCATAAACCCTTCTTCTGATTTGGATGTACATACCCTCAAATTAAACCTGAGAGTGTGCACTTTCAGACCATATCATTAAATAACTATAGCACAGACACACTGCCAGCAGATCCGAGAGGAGACGAGCTCGCCGCTCGTAAGGATTCAATACCCGGTTTTTACTTCCAAATGTGAGTTTTTTACTTTAGTTTTAATAAACGTTTAGCGGTTTCAGACCCACACTATTTCTCCGTCCTTTGTTTTCTCTACATTCCAACTCTGTGATTGCTGCTGCTGACACTTGCCACCTGAGGGTTGCATCGGATGCACCATAGATGCCACAGTCTTTCCCATTGGCACGAGCTCGGCGCTCGTTTGGATTGAGGTCCATGCTCACTCCATCACAAGTGAGTGTGTGAATGTATGCATCAGCTACTCCTCTTGCTGCACTCACAGAGTTGCGCTATTGATGTACTCTCTGTTTTTGTTTTCTCTTATATACTCCAATGAGTAACGGTGCCATAAAGATCAGGCCATAAGGACGTGATACCCCCCTTCACTACAGAGAACTGCTGTATACTGTCCCCCCTTCCAATAGGGAGGTAAGCCAGGTGTGATCACAGGGTGGACGCCACAGGATTCTTTCCAAGCACTTCATTGGTGACAGGACTTTATCCACATATGACTTATTCATATACCATATAGTTATTTTGGAAGGATTGGGAAGTCATCACCAGGACTTATTTGGGACTGCCTCTCCTTACTAGTACAGTTCACTCATTCACTGAGTGTGTGTTTTCATTTATCCCATCCATTTCACTTTTCCCATTCATGGATTTGTTTGTGGATTATTACTATGTCTAAGTGGTTTATCTTTATCACGTGTTGCATATCTCGACCATTTGGATATTGGTTTTATATGTCACATCTTTGTCTATTATTCACTGTGTTACATATTTTTCTGATTATTATTGATCAGTCTTTTATTAGTGTATTTTCATTTGTGTCACTGTGCACATTGCACATCACTGCTAGTTAGCCCAGCACTAGCTTATTACTCACCCACTTAGTCTCCCAGTCTCTCCCTCTTCCCCTCCCCTTCCCCCTCCTCTCCACACCTCCGTACCCTACCCTTCCTTGCCACATCCCCTCCGAGTTAAATTTTTTCTCTCCCTTCCCATCATCCTATTTTTACACACTACAGCGCAGTCACCATCACGTTTTATAATTAAATAACTATAGCTTGAATATGTTTGGGAAATACCAGAAGAAAAAAAAAATTGTGCCCGTGTCCAAATATATATGGACCGAACAGTATCTCCCAGTACCAATAGGAGCTCCTGAAGAAGCTTTTGGCGAAATGCGTAGCGATTTCTTTTGGTGACGATACTCTGATTCCTACGTCTGACCCTACATATGGTGTGTGTATATAACCATTTATATCCATACTACTATGTATTGATAGTGAGCCATTCAGAAAGGTTTCTGTGTATGTTTACATATCGGGTCATTAATGATAGGAGATGATCAGCATTTGTATGATTTGTTACACTTTTATGAGATTTTAAACATGTTGTTTAAATAAACTTTGTATTTTTTTAATATATATATATGAGTACCCTTTCCTTCCTACTTGGGATTATAAGTGGCAACCATTAAAGTTCTATTTTCTGTTATTTTCTGTTTTTGCATGTTTTTCCTGAATGTGGTGCCACAATGTACAGGCTATGTCTCTATATTCTACTTATATACTCGAGTATAAGCCGAGATTTTCAGCCCTTCTTTTTAGGCTGAAAATGCCCCCCTCGGCTTATACTCGAGTCTATACTCCTGACTGTGTACCTGATTATGGTGCAGAGTCAGACGGCGGGCGGCCATTGTGGAAAAGTCGTGCCTCTTCCTCGTTCTGTTTATCTGATTATGGTGCACTGCAGAATCAGACGGCCATTCTTGAAAAGTCGCGCCTCCTCCTCGTTCTGTTCCGTGATAGGCGGAACACGCAGTTTCCCAACAGACACAGTGTTTAGTGTTCCGCCTATCACGGACATTCTTTCATCCTCGGACAAGAGGATGAAAGAATGTCTGTGATAGGCGGAACAATAAACACAGTGTCTGCTGGGAAACTGCGTGTTCCACATATCACGGAACAGAACAAGGAGGAGGCGCAACTTTTCAAGAATGGCCGCCCGCCGTCTGATTCTGCAGTGCACCATAATCAGATAAACAGAACGAGGAAGAGGCGCGACTATTCCACAATGGCCGCCCGCCGTCTGACTCTGCACCATAATCAGGTACACAGTCAGGAGTATAGAATCAGGTATGGCGATCGGCATGGCTGCAATGGGCACATTGAGGCGAGATTGCAATGGGCACAGTGAGGTGAGATTGCAATGGGCACAGTGAGGCTTGCAATGGGCACAGCGAGGTTGCAATGGGCACAGTGAGGCGTGCAAATGGGCATTGTTGACCCTCTTTTCCACTTACAGTATCTGCTGCATTTTCACCCTAGGCTTATACTCGTGTCAATACGTTTTCCCAGTTGTTTGTGGTAAAATTAGGTGCCTCGGCTTATACTCGGGTCGGCTTATACTCGAGTAAATACGGGTAATATATGCTTTTTCCATGCAGAAATTTCTTAACTATCCCCGAAAGATATTCGGATTATCATCATGTCACTGTGATCCTGAATTAGACAAGACAACATGTCAATATCACCTAAGAGATGTAACCAGCTCACCTCAGCTCACATTTGATTTGCACCCAGCCTGGGCTCCTCAGAAAAGACCATGGCTGATACCACTTCTCCACTGTCTGCAAGCTAGAACAGAGAACCTCAAGCCACAGATGGATCACTTGCTCACTATAGTTTTAAAGACAGAAAAAAAAAAAAATATTAGATTTTTACATGTTTACAAATACTGAACAAAAACAAACTAAACTAAAGAATACATAGTGGCGATAGAGAAAGCTGGAAGGAAATGCACCGGTGGCTCAGAGCAATGTGGCGAGAACTGTTAACAGCTACTTCAAGGCATGGGGAGCTGCAGGGGAACAACTGAAAACTTGGAGGGGGGTTGTCCAATAAACATAAGTGACACCAGTGTAAAAAAGTACAAATGTCAGAAGTTTTTCTTTTCAAATAAAGCTGGCAGTAACACAGAGTAGGAAAGGAACAATTTATTTTTTACTCAGTGCCCTGCTAATTTCAGGTACAAATCCCAAACACAGCATTAGGAGGAGTGTATAGCCCAAAAAACAAAACAAAAAAACAGCAGCAGTGTGAAAAAAAGGCTGGCTGCAGGTCACTTAGCCTGGGGAAACCCAGCAGTATGAAGAAGCTGGCGCCTAAGCCCTCTGTAACTTCACAATAAATTAAGTCCTGGCTTACATGAAAAAAAGACGAGAAAAACAAGTGGTAGTTGGATACCATACATTGTCTTGTCATTGAGTAATAAAGTGCCTTGAAAAAGTATTCAAACCCCTTGAACCTTCATGTCATGTTACAACCAAAAATGTAACTGTATTTTATTGTGATTTTATGTGATAGACCAACACAAAGTGCCACATAATTGTGAAGAAAAAGGAAAATGATAAATGGTTTACATTTTTTTTTACAAATAAATATCTGAAAAGTGTGGCGTGCATTTGTATCCAGTCCCCTAACCCTAACTAAAATCTAGTAGAACCAATTGCCTTTAGAAGTCATCTGATTAGTAAATAGAGTCCACCTGTGTGTAATTTAATCTCTGTATAAATACAACTGTTCTATGATGCCCCCAGAGATTTGTTAAAGAACCTTAGTGAACAAACAGCATCAAGAAGGCCAAGAAACACACCAGACAGGTCAGGGATAAAGTTGTGGAGAAGTTTAAAGCAGGGTTAGGTTTTAAAGAAATGTACCAAGCTTTGAACATCTCACGGAGCACTGTTCAATCCATCATCTAAAAATGGAAAGCGTATGGCACAACTGAAAACCTATCAAGACACGGCTATCCACCTAAAAGGCTGGGCAAGGAGAGCATTAATCAGAGAAGCAGCCAAGAGGCCCATGGTAACTCTGGAGGAGCTGCAGAGATCCACAGCTCAGGTGGGAGAATTTGTCCACAGGACAACTTAGTCATGCACTTCACAAATCTCGTCTTTATGGAAGAGTGGCAAGAAGAAAGCCATTGTTGACAGAAAGCTATAAGAAGTCCTGTTTGCAGTTTGTGAGAAAACATGTGGAAGAAGGTGCTCTGGTCAGATGAGACCAAAATGGAACTTTTTGGCCTAAAAGCAAAACGCTATGTGTGGTGGAAAACTAACACTGCACATCACCCTGAAAACACCATCCCCACCATGAAACATGGTGGTGTCAGCATCATGTTGTGGGGATGCTTTTCATCAGCAGGAACAGGGAAGCGAGACAGAGTTGATGGGAAGATGGATGGAGCCAAATACAGGGCAATCTTAGAAGAAAACCTGTTTGAGTCTGTAAAAGATTTGAGACTGGGGCGGAGGTTCACCTTCCAGCAGGACAGCCCTTAACATACAGCCAAAGCTGGAATGAAATGGTTTAGATCAAATCATATTCATGTGTTAGAATAGCCCAGTCAAAATCCAGACCTAAATCTAAGGCTACTTTCACACTGAGGCGCTGGATGCGCTGGCGGTATAGCAGCGCTATTTTTAGCGCCGCTATACCGTTTTTTTTTCCGCGATTTGCGGGCGCTAGTGGGGGTATTTTAACCCCCGCTAGCGGCCGAAAAAGGGTTAAAAACGCCCGCAATAACGCCTCTTTGAGGCGTTTTGCGGGCGTATTAGAGGCGCTACCCCATTGATTTCAATGGGCAGGGGCGCTATAGGAGCGCTATTTTTAGCGCTCCTATTGCGCCTCAAAGATGCGGCTTGCAGGAGTTTTTTGAGCCTCCTGCAAGCGCAACGCTCCAGTGTGAAAGCCCTCGGGCTTTCACATTGGATAGTATTGAGAGGCTTTTTTGGGGCGCATTGCAGGCGCTATTTAGAGCGCAATAGCGCCTGCAAAGCACCTCAGTGTGAAAGGGGCCTTACTGAGAATCTGTGGCAAGACTTGAAAATTGCTGTTCACAGATGCTCTTCATCCAATCTGACAGAGATTAAGCTATTTTGCAAAGAAGAATGGGCAAAGATTTCGCTCTCTAAATGTGCAAAGCTGGGAAAAGGGCCCCCTCCGGTTGGGGTGGGGGGTTGCGGGGTGAAGGGAGAGGTTGGGGGGGGTTTGTTTTGGTTATTGTTTGGGTTTTTGTTGTATTGTTTTAGTCATGCATACATGAGTCAGTATACTTGGTGCATTACATGTTTAGTGCTTTACTCAGGGATCCGTTTATATGTGCCTGGGAATGGTGGTGTGGTGGGGGGCCAGCCCGCTTACTTTGTATTTTATCCTCCTGTAGATTGAATGGTGGGACCCTATGTCCATGTGTAAAATAGTGTCCTGGAACACCAGGGGCCTGAATTCCAAGGTCAAAAGGTCACTGGTGTTTCAGTTTCTGCAGCGTCAGTCGCCCCACATATGCATTCTCCAAGAGACCCACCTGACGGGGGGAAAGCTCCTGAGTCTTAGAAGGCCGTGGGTGGGTCACTCTTATCACTCAACCTTCTCTAATTATTCGAGAGGTGTTAGCATTTTGATACGCAAATCCCTGCCCTTTCACCTACTGGCGCTTGAGGTGGATCCTGGGGGGCACTATGTGATGATTCATGCCAATATAATGAATATGGAAGTTGTCATTGTGGGATTGTATGTGCCTCCTCCTGCCTCCATTTCCTTCCTATATCAGGTGGTGTCCAAACTCCTGCAATATGCTACTGACAATATCCTGCTGTTGGGGGATTTTAATATGGTCCAGGCCCCCGGGATGGACAGGCTCTCCCAGACATCCAGTCCCGTCACTGAATTGAAAGCATGGGCGGACGCATTTAACTTTACGGATGTCTGGCGATGGAGACATCCCCAGCTGAGGGCTTTTACATGCCACTCCGCTACCTACAGAACGTTCTCCAGGATTGACCTGGTGTACTCTGGGGGATCAGTCCTGTCCAGGATAAGAGACATCACTATCCTGCCCAGGGGGGGTCTCGGACCATGCCCCGGTTTCCCTGCAACTGGAGTTGTCCTGCCCACCTTCAGAGGGTATGTGGCGACTATCTGGGTTCTGGCTGTCTGACTCGAGGGTGTAGATGCCGTGTAGGGCCGATATGATTTCCTTCTGGAACACGCGGGATAGGTCTATCCCCGTTCCAGTCACCTGGGATGCCTTCAAGGCCAGTATGAGGTGTAGCTTCCAGGAACACATTGGGAGGGTCCGGAAAGGGGCTCGTAGGGCGCTGCAGGAGGCCGAAGCGGAAGCCAGGGCCCTGGAGGCTGCCTACATTCGGGAGCGCACCCCACGGGTCTACTTCTCACTGCAGGAGGCCCTGCGGGATGTGTCCCTAATCCGGGTCTCCACTACTAAAATCCATCTATTACATCAGAGTCAGAGAATATTCGAGCAGGGGAAGAAAAGCGACCGATTACTAGCCTGGTTGTCATGGTAACACTTTCCCGGTGTCCATAGCCCGCATACAGTCCATCAGTGGGGAGATCTTAACGGACCCTGTCCATGTTAATACCCGGTTTGCCTACTACTACCAGGAGCTCTACAGCTCTAGGGTGCAATATACTGAAAGGGAGCTGCAGGACTACTTAGACCAAGTGGACTTGCCCTGCCTCATGGACTCCGTCAGGGAGCGGTTGGATAGCCCATTGACACTTAAAGAAATTCAGAGGGCGGTCAAATCTCTGCAGAGCGGGAAAACGCCGGGACCGGATGGGCTCCCAGCTGAATTCTATAAGCAGTACGCTGAAGACCTTCTACCCACTTATCGTGAAGTCCTTATGCCGGCTCTAGACAGGGACGAATTGTCCTTGTCTATGTCTGAGGCGGTGGTGGCGATCCTCCCTAAGCCGGGCAAGGACCCTGAACTGTGTTCCTCTTATCGGCCAATATCTCTCCTGACGCAAAGGTTCTAGCTGGCCACCTGAATTCTGTAATAACAGCTCTGATCCACCCCGATCAGTCTGGGTTTATGCCTGGCAGAGGGACCGATATAAACATATGCAGACTGCTGACTCACATGGATAGGGCGGGGGAGGGCAGCCTGGGGGTGGTGGTATCCCTCGACGCCGAGAAAGCATTCGACTCGGTCGAGTGGAAGTACCTCTAGGCTGTCCTCCAAAAATTTGGGTTTGGGCCTGAATTTATTAGGTGGCTGCGTCTGATGTATGCCTCTCCTAGAGCCCGGGTACGTACTAATAATTCGCTCTCACCGGCCTTCCCACTGGGCAGGGGCACTAGGCAAGGTTGCCCCCTTTCCCCGGGGCTATTCGCCTTGGCGGTGGAACCTCTGGCATTGCAGATTAGGGCTGAGACCGCGGTCAGGGGAATCCAGGTGGGGGTGGTGGAGGAGAAAATATCCTTGTATGCAGATGACACTATCCTGTATTTGAGTGATGTCTCCTCCTCACTCCCGGTAGCCCTGCAGTTGATCGACGTGTTTGGGTCGTACTCCAGTGTCAGAATAAACTGGGATAAATCCCTTATATACCCCTTGGACCACACTGGGCCGAGACGGCCCATGTGGGGTCCGTTGGTATGGGTGGACAGCTTCAAGTACTTGGGGATACGTATGGGTGGGCCAGTAGCCAGGTATATGGACCTTAATTTGACACCCCTGCTGGAGTCGTTCTCGAAGCGATGCTTGGAATGGAGGTCGCTCCCCCTGACCCCAGTAGGCAGGGTTAACCTGGTAAAAAATGATTTATCTCCCTAAATTCTTATACTTCTTCAGGAAAAGCCCACTTTTGATTCCGGCATCGTTTTTTTAAAAAGCTACAATCTATAGTCATCTCCTTCATTTGGCTGGGCAGGGTACCCAGGCTGGCATTGTCCACGCCGCAGCCGTCGTCGGACTGGCCCTCCCTAATTTCCAACAATACTATTGGGCGGCTTTCCTGGTGCCGGTCCACTGGTGGTTCTCGCAGCCCAAGGACAACCTGGCTGTGACCCTGGAGGCAGCGCTCCTAGGATCATATGCTGCGCTTAGCAACCTGGTATTTCGTGGAGTTAAAGCCCATCCGGATTTGACAACTTTGATGCGTACAACCGTAGGGGTTTGGCATAGGGCTAGGGCGGCTTATCGTTCTCCTGACACTCTCTCCCCCCATACATCTCTATGGGGCAATCCTAACCTGCCTCATTTGCGCAGTGTGCCTGACCCGCAGGTATGGGCGGCTAGGGGCATAGTGGTACCGAAGCATCTGGTGACGGGACGTAGGTTACATACATTCCCAGAACTCAAGGCTGCACATAACCTCCCTAATTGGATGCTTTTTTAGGTTTCTACAGGTGAGACATGCCTTTCAGCATCAATTCCCCAATGGGTTCACCCTCGAGTCGGAACCGGTGGAACGTTTGCTATCCTCTAGGGTCCTGATAGGCCCATTGTCCGCATTGTACTTCCGCCTTTTCGGTGTCCTCACCCACTAAGTTAACTAAAACCTTTACAAAATGGAAGCAGGATATCCCATCCCTTACGGAGGAGGCTTGGGAAGATTGTGTATCCACATATGTGTCCACCATGATTTCTGCTAGAGATCGCTTTATACAACTAAAATTCTTACATCGGGCGTATTATACACCATGCAGGCTGGCTGCCATTTACCCAGAAAGGTCCCCTTCCTGCCCTAGATGTGGGGACCAGGAGGCCTCCCTTCTGCACATGACATGGTCCTGCCCCCGCTTGCGGGGGTTTTGGGCCCAGATCTTGGAGGATATCAATCAGGCAGCGGGGACCTCGCTCCCCCTGGCTCCAGAAATTATGCTGTTGGGTGTGACAGTTGACCCCACGGTTAGAAAATACACCAAATTGTTTATAGCATACTCTACCTTCTATGCCCGCAGGGAAATTTTGTTGCACTGGAAGAGTAGGCCACCACCCACCGCCACTGCTTGGAGGAATACCCTGAATGCTGTATTACCCTTGTACAAAATAACATACATCAATAGGAACTGTCCGAGCAAGTTTGATAAGATCTGGTCTTCCTGGATAGATTCCTGGGGATCTTTGCAGTCGGATGTGGCTCCTTAGTTTAATCCTGCCTAGGGCTGGGTGGACCAGGACTTGAGAGTCACCTGTGCAACCTATCCCCTTCCTACCCTTTGGTGATCTCCTGCCCTCTCTCCCCTTGCCCCCCACTCCTCCTC
The DNA here is from genome assembly GCA_029206835.1 of Rana muscosa. Classification (NCBI taxonomy): domain Eukaryota; kingdom Metazoa; phylum Chordata; class Amphibia; order Anura; family Ranidae; genus Rana; species Rana muscosa. The sequence goes on along the minus strand of CM055120.1, from coordinate 443,033,445 downwards.
CTTCCCTCTCCCCTCCCCTCCTCCTTTCCCCTCCCCTCCCTCCTTCCCTCTCCCCCCCCCTTTTTTTTATTATCCAAGACTCACAGGTCCGGGTGAGAATACTCTCCTGGCTAGATCTGTTAACCTTGTTCCCCTATGGTTTGTTTTTTCGCTATGCAAGATATGACTGTGAACTGACTACTGTGCGGATGTATGTATGTAATGTACACTACTAATTCTTATGCTTCTTGTTTATTATGTAATAAGTTGTGAACTGATATGTGACTATTGACTTTGAATAAAGTTTACTTTGTGAAAAAAATAAAATGTGCAAAGCTGGTAGAGACATACCCAAAAAGACTTGCAGGTGTATTTGCAGCGAAAGGTGGTTCTACAAAGTATTGACTCAGGGGGTCCTGAGTACAAATGCACGCCACACTTTTCAGATTATTTGTAAAACATTTTGAAAACCATTTATCTTTTTCTTTCCACTTCACAATTATGTGCCACTTTGTAGTGGTCTATCACATAAAATCCCAATAAAATACATTTACCTTTTTGGGTTGCAACATGACAAAATGTGGAAAATGTCAAGGGGTATAAATACCTTTTCAGGGCACTGTATCTAATGATATATACACAAGGATTCATGAGGCTCCAGAATGTAAGTCAGCAAATATTGGTCACTGTAGACATAATTTATCTGTGTGATGGCTGTTAGTGCAAACACACTTATGCAATTAAAGACATAGTCCTCTTTTGCAAAAATGTAGTAAATTAAATACACAGGCTTTTTGCAGCTACCATGAAATCTGTTTCTTGGAGTTCATTAAGGGACACAGAAGCAGATGTATATCAGAGCCAAGAGGGTTTATACTGCTGCCATTAGCAGGAATAAGACACTAGCAAACAAAAAAAAGCTGTCAGCCAATCAGGTAAACCTCTCCCACTACCATCATGCTTCAGTTTTGAAGAAAGCACAAAAGACAAAAAAAAAAAAAAAAAGAGACTTATTGACTTACCTGGACATTCCATATCTTGGAGAAACAGAATAGAGGCAAAGTATTCATAGAATCGTACCTTCAAGTACCCTGGGTTAAAGAATCTCTCAACCTGGGCTACAGTGGTCTGGTACTGAAATGCCCAGGAAACTCTCACTAATCTGATGGAATGGCCACATTAAAGATCAGGAGATTTCTTATCCATCTGGCAATGGTGCTCCTTGCAAAGTCCTGGAGTCGAGACAAATAAGGAATCTGTCTGTCTAATCGAAGCACTAGCTTTGTGGTAGACTCTAATGGCTTTGACTATGTCCAGACAATGAAGAGAGATTTTCTTTGGATGCTTTGAAGCAAGGTATAAGGATGGCATAACTATGTTCTCATCTCTGGTAAGGACGAGCCGAACACCCCCCGTGCCTGTAAAGTGACGCATTTTTCCCATGTTTAGAACAGTCCCACAGCAAAAATAGGATTTTTTACTCACCGTAAAATCCTTTTCTCTGAGTTCATGGACCGACACAGCTTCTCTATTGACAAAGTGGGTATTATCCGTTATTTAGGAGTAACTAGGCAGAAAAAAAACTTGTAAAAAGTGTTGCATCACACCTTCTACAGTACCGCCCAGGGGGCGAACCCCCCGGGTATATCCCCTCACTCTGCATCTCACAGATCAGATTGTCAAAAAGCAGTACAAACTTAAAAGGAGGGGTGGGTGCTGTGTCGGTCCATGAACTCAGAGAAAAGGATTTTACGGTGAGTAAAAAATCCTATTTACTCTTTCGTTCATGGACCGACACAGCTTCTCTATTGACAAAGTGGGGCGTCCCAAAGCAGTGTCAAAACGAGGGGTGGTAACAGCATAAAATTAAACTTCACTGGAGTTGCAACTCTAAACAGCCGCCTGCAAAACTTTGCGGCCGAAAGAGGCACCCGAAGATGCACCTACATCAACCTTGTAGAATTTTGTGAAAGTGTGAGCGGACGACCAAGTCGCCGCTTTACATAATTGGGAAACAGACGCTTGATGTCAGAAAGCCCAAGAGGCACCTATTGCCCTGGTCGACTGCACCCTGACAGGAAAGGGGGGCGCTTGACCCTTTAAGGCGTAGGCCTGGATTACTATCTGTCGGATCCATCTAGAGATGGTGGCTGATGAGACTGCTAGGCCCTTCTTGAGGCCAGCCACCGAAACAAACAGTGAGTCTGACTTCCGGAACAGGGAAGTAGCAGATAGGTATACTCTCAAAGCTAGGACAACGTCCAAGGAATGCAATGCCGACTCCTTAGGATTCGACGGATGAGGACACAAGGATGGAAGTACAATGTCCCCGTTGAGATGAAAAGCCGAAACGACTTTAGGAAGAAAGGAGGGCTGCGGCCGCAGCACCACCTTATCATTGTGGAAGATCAGATAGGGAGCCTTGCAGGACAAGGCTGCCAGCTCAGAAACTCGTCTAACTGACGTAACAGCCACCAAAAAGACCACTTTCTGAGAAAGTGTCAATAAGGTAATATCCCTAATATTCTCAAACGGTGACTTCTGAAGCACCGAGAGGACCAGGTTCAAGTCACACGGAGGTAGCGGGGGACGGACCGGAGGGGTCACATGTCGAACCCCCTGCACGAAAGTACTCACGAGAGAGAGTGAGTAGACAGGGGTCGCTGAAAAAAGACAACCAGGGCAGATATCTGCCCCTTAATAGTACTTAACCACTTAAGCCCCGGACCATTTGGTAGCTAAAGGACCAGAGGTGAATTCAGAATTTTGCACTGCGCTGCTTTAACTGTAAATTGTGCGGACATGCAATGTTGTACCCAAACGAAATTTGCGTCCTTTTCTTCCCACAAATCGAGCTTTCTTTTAATGGTATTTAATGGCCTCTGCGATTTTTATTTTTTGCGATATAAACGGAAAAAGACCGAAAATTTTGAAAAAAAATGATATTTTCTACTTTTTGTTATAAGAAAAATCGAATAAACTCAATTGTAGTCATACATTTAGGCCAAAATGTATTCAGCCACATGTTTTTAGTAAAAAAAATGTCAATAAGCGTATATTTATTGGTTTGCGCAAAAGTTATAGAGTTTACAAACTAGGGTACATTTTCTGAAATTTACACAGCTTTAAATTTATGACTGCCTATCTCATTTCTTGAGGTGCTAAAATGACAGGGCAGTACAAAACCCCCCCAAATGACCCCATTTTGGAAAGTAGACACCCCAAGGAAATTGCTGAGAGGCATGTTGAGCCCATTGAATTTTTTATTTTTTTTGTCCCAAGTGATTGAATAATGACTAAAAAATAAAAAATAAAATAACAAAAATTACAAAAAGTTGTCACTAAATGATATATTGCTCACACATGCCATGGTTATATGTGGAATTGCACCCCAAAATACATTTTGCTGCTTCTCCTGAGTACGGGGATACCATATGTGTGGGACTTTTTGGGAGCCTAGCCGCGTACGGGACCCCGGAAACCAAGCACCGCCTTCAGGATTTCTAAGGGCGCAAATTTTTGATTTCACTCCTCACTACCTATCACAGTTTCGAAGGCCATAAAATGCCAAAATAGCACAAAACCCCCCCCAAATGACCCCATTTTAGAAAGTAGACACCCCAAGGAAATTGCTGAGAGGCCTGTTGAGCCCATTGAATATATTTTTTTTGTCCCAAGTGACTGAATAATGACAAAAAAAAAAAAAATTACAAAAAGTTGTCACTAAATGATATATTGCTCACACATGCCATGGTTATATGTGGAATTACACCCCAAAATACATTTTTCTGCTTCTCCTGAGTACGGGGATACCACATGTGTGGGACTTTTTAGGAGCCTAGCCGCGTACGGGACCCCGAAAACCAAGCACCGCCTTCAGGATTTCTAGGCACAAATTTTTGATTTCACTCCTCACTACCTATCACAGTTTCGAAGGCCATAAAATGCCAAAATCGCACAAAACCCCCCCAAATGACCCCATTTTGGAATATAGACACCCCAAGCTATTTGCTGAGAGGAATGGCGAGTATTTTACAGCTCTCATTTGTTTTTGAAAATGAAGAAAGAAAATATATATATATATATATATATTTTTTTTTTTCAATTTTCAAAACTTTGTGACAAAAAGCGAGATCTGCAAAATACTCACAATACCTCTCAGCAAATAGCTTGGGGTGTCTACTTTCCAAAATGGGGTCATTTGGGGGGGGGGGGGTTTGTGCTATCTGGGCATTCCATGGCCTCCGAAACTGTGATAGGCAGTGAGAAGTGAAATCAAAAATTTACACCCTTAGAAAGCCTGAAGGCGGTGCTTGGTTTTTGGGGTTCCGTACGTGGCTAGGCTCCCAAAAAGTCTCACACATGTGATATCCCCGTACTCAGGAGAAGCAACAGAATGTATTTTGGGGTGTAATTCCACATATGCCCATGGCATGTTTGAGCAATATATCATTTAGTGACAACTTTGTGCAAAAAAAAAAAATTGTCGTTTTTCCGCAACTTGTGTCAACATATAAAATGTTCCATGGACTCGACATGCCTCTCAGTATATAGCTTGGGGTGTCTACTTTCCAAAATGGGGTCATTTGGGGGGTTTTGAACTGTTCTGGCATTTTATACACAACATTAGGAAGCTTACATCCACTCTTCTAACCACTTGAAGACAAAGCCCTTTTTGACACTTTTTGTTTACATGAAAACATTTTTTTTTTTGCAAGAAAATTATGTTGAACCCCCAAACATTATATATATTTTTAAAGCAAAGGCCCTACAGATTAAAATGGTGGGTGTTGCATTTTTTTTTTCCACACAGTATTTGCGCAGCGATTTTTCAAACGCATTTTTTGGGTTAAAAAATACACTTTTTTAAATTTTAATGCACTAAAACACACTATATTTCCCAAATGTTTGATGAAATAAAAAAGATGATCTTGGGCCGAGTACATAGATACCAAACACGACATGCTTTAAAATTTCCCACAAACGCGCATTGGCGACAAACTACATACATTTTTAAAAGCCTTTAAAAGCCTTTACAGGTTACCCCAGTAGATTTACAGAGGAGGTCTACTGCTAAAATGATTGCCCTCGATCTGACCTTCGTGGTGATACCTCACATGCATGGTGCAATTGCTGTTTACATATGACGCCAGACCGACGCTTGCGTTCGCCATTGGGCAAGAGCAGGGCAGGACAGGGGTGCTTTTTTTTTTTTTCTTTTTTTTTTATTATTAATTTTGCTTTTTTATTTTATTTTTAAATTGTTCCTTCCAAGTATTTTTTTTTTTAATCATTTTTATTGTTATCTCAGGGAATGTAAATATCCCCTATGATAGCAATAGGTAGTGACAGGTACTCTTTTTTTGAAAAAACTGGGGTCTTCTAGACCCTAGATTTTTCCTCTGCCCTCAAAGCATCTGACCACACCAAGATCGGTGTGATAAAATGCTTTCCCAATGGCGCTTTTTATATCCGGGGGGGGGCATTCCCTCCCACTGCTTGTAAAAGCAGTCCAGAGGCTAATTAGCCACTAGGATTGCTTTTACATGAAAGCCGGCCGCAGGCTGAAAAGAATGATACCAAGATGATACCTAAACCCGCAGGCATCATTCTGGTATAAACATTCAAAGTCCAGCAACATACCAGTACGTTGCTGGTCCTTGTTGGACATGTATTGTAATCTTTTTTTTTCATGCAGCCAGTTGGCTGAACGAAAAAAGAGATTGATCGGTGGGTATGCCCACCATTAGAATACCGCCCTTCATCCACCCACTTCCAATGATGGGCATAGACGCACCATTTATATATGCCGAAGCATGGGGGCATCCTCCCGCAAAAAAGTTATGCCGCACACACATGGTCGGACTTTTCCACGGGCAAGCCTCCGTCGGAATTTCGACCGTATGTACGCGGCATTAGGAGCAAAATCGCTCCTCCGCCCCTGCTGCCCCAATGCTTCGGCATATTTGCTTTTTTTTTTAACGGTGGTGGTGAAATCACCTCCTACAGCACTGGAGTCGCAGGGATCAGGCCTGTCTCTGCGAACGCTGCAGTTATGTGTGTTTTTGTTTTGTAAGTGACAGTGATCGATCGATACTGCACTTGGGTGGCCTGGGCTGGACGGAGGGGCAAAACGCAGGTGCCAGCAGGTATCTGGGCTGATCCCGCTAACACTGCGTTTTTGGGAACCCTAAACTGCTGGGGACGCTAGTATAGATCTGATCAGATCAGATATTGATCTGTTCAGATACTATACCACTAAGGGGGGTGTATGCTTCACGCGTGGGTGTTAGCGTTACTGGCACTAACCTGACGCTGCCTGGGGTGTGACTCAGACCCTCTCTGACGCTAAAACCTAATTGATATCACCCGCCGGGCGATCAGGGGGTTAAACCTTTATTGGGTTATATACACGGCGGGTGCCCTGACACTATAAAAAGCAAACTAACTAACCAGCGTCACCCGTAACACTTATATGGTGATCACTGGTGAAAGGGTTAACTAGGGGCAATTAGGGGGTTAAAACCTTTATTAGATATATATGGGGGTACCTGACGCTATAAAAACCTGTGGCGAACCTAAAAAAAATTACCAGCTACCGATCTGCATCACCGACACTAAGACAGCGTTTAGAAAAACGATCGCTTAGCGACAGTGGTGATGGGGGTGAAAGGGTTACCTGGGGGGCGATCAAGGGGGTTAAACCTTTATTAGATAATATATTGGGGTACCTGACGCTATAAAAACATGCGGCGAACCTAAAAAAAATTACTGGCTGCCGATCGGCATCACTGACGCTAAGACAGCGATCAGAAAAATGATCGCTTAGCGACAGTGGTGATAGGGGGTGAAAGGATTATCTGGGGGGTGATCAGGGGGTTAAACCTTTATTAGGGGGGGTTAGGGGGCTACACTGGACCTAAGACTAAACTTTGGTGACACTTTTACAGTCACAAATGTCACTGATTGCAGTGATCACTAAATAAATGGTCACTGCAATCAGTGACACTGTGACTGGGGGCTGGGGGGGTGATCTGGGGGGTGTCTGGGGGGGCGATTTATGTCCCTATGTGTCCTGGTGTCAGTGTAGTGTTGTGTGCACTGACCTGATGTCTTCTCTTGTACGGCACTCGGTATATGTGAACGCCGCACCAGAGATGACATCACTTCCTCCTGCTCCCTCTGTCTGACACAGACAGAGGGGGCATTTCCATTCGCCGGGAGCGATCGCGAGGGGGTGGCCAGAAACGAATGGCTGCCCCCTCATCCCGGGAACGCTCCCGGACACTTAGCCACCGCTCACTGTATAGAAGGGGGGTCCGATTGAAATGTAGGCCTTCCAAGTGCGATGATAAGCCTTCCTAGAGGATGGCTTCCGAGCACTTCTCATAGTAGAGATTACTGAATCTGACAGGCCCCTGTCTCTCAGTACCTGGTTCTCAATAGCCCTGCCATTAAAGCCAGAGACTGTAAAGCAGGATGGAGTATGGGACCTCGCGATAGCAGGTCCTTCCGTAGAGGTAGATGCCAGGGGACGTCTGCTACCAGACGTACTAGGTCGGCGTACCAAGGACGCTGAGGCCAATCTGGGGCGATCAGAATCCTTGGAATTCTCGCTGCCTCTGTTCTGCGAAGCAGAAATATCTCCCGATTGAGTCGGGACGCCAAAAGATTTATGTGTGGCGTGTCCCTTCTTTAGCAGAGGAGCTGGAACCCCTCCGGGTGTAAGGACCCTTCTCCCTGGTCCAGCATTTGGCGACTTATGTAGTTCGCCTGCCAATACTTCACACCCGGAATGTACACGGCCGACAGTGCCAGTACGCTCCTTTCTGCTCACCTCAGGCTGCGGCTGAGCTTCTTGTTCTTCCCTGACGATTGACATCTGCCACCGCTGTGGCATTGTCTGACTGGATCCTGGCTGGACGTCCTTGCAGCCTCAAACCATCTGAAGAGGCGCCGCCTGATCGTCCGGAGTTCCAGGACCTTGATCGGCAGGCGGGCTCCTGTAAGGCTGGCGTCCATCGTGATCACAATCCAATGAACAAGAAGGAATGACCTCCCGGCCAAGAGAGCCGGGGAGGTCAGCCACCCTATCAGGGATCTCCTGACTAGGTGGCTTACCCGGATTAGATAATACAGAGATGATGGGCATCTGTTCCATCTGGACAGAACCTCCTTCTGTAACACTCGAGTGTGATCTTGAGCATATGGGACCGTCTTGAAGGAGGCTACCTCTGAGGAATCCAGAATCAACCCCAGATACACTAGGCGTTCGTCGGCACCAATACTGACCTTTGCGTGTTTTATACCCAACCACAGTCTCGGAGAGTCTGATAGGTTATGGACATGCTTACCTCTAATCCTGAGCTTGAATGGGCCTTCAGAAGAAGGTCGTCCTAGTAGCCCATGATAGCGATGCCCCTCTGTCTTAGAAGGGGCAGACACAGGTCGAGCTCTGGAACTGGCTTGTAACCTGAGGAGATCACTTCGCAAACCGATTGGTCGGAGATCAGAGATGTCCATTGAGTCGCATCTTTGCGAAGACGTCCCCCCACCGAAGAACTGGGTGGGGGCGGACCTCCATGCAGACGCAGATTTGTCGGCAGGCTTGTTGGGCTTGCGGGACCAAGAACGTCTGTGTCCTTGTGCAGGTGCTTTGTCGGCCTGGGGTCTTTTTTCTGTTGCCCTAGGTGGACGAAAAACGCTTGCGTGCAGTAAAGGAGGGCCCTTGCCCTGGTCCCTTACCCTTTATGGTTTGAGGAAGCAATGTGCTTTTACCTCCTGTGGCATCCTTGATGATGTCATCAAGAGAGGCTCCAAAAAGTCTGTCGCCCTTAAAGGGCAGATCCAACAGGGCCTTCTTGGAAGCTTGGTCCACAGACCAACCTTTAGCCAGATCAGGCAGCGTATAGCTACTGCATAAACCGAAGCTTTGGACAGCAAGGGGATAGTGTCCATGTCTGACTCGCAGACAAACTTAAGGCCTTGTACCAACTGGTTGGCCAAAGTTATATCATTAGGAGGAGCATCTCGCTCCTTTAACCCCTGGAGCAGCAATTTTGCCCACTCAGTAAGTGTCTGAGACACTAAGGCCCCAGCCAATGCCGGGCGCACCGCTGAGCCTACCACTGTGTATAGGTAGCGAGTGAGTGCTTCAGCTTTCTTATCCACAGGGTCCTTGAAAACAGGAGCCCCTTCCACTGGTACACAAGTAAAATGCGCATAAGTCCAAATTGCTGGTATCCCTTTAGTATAGGATCATATGGTGAATGTACAAGCAGTAAAATTAGAGTACAAGCTCTGGGGGTGTGTAGGCAAGATGATGGGGGCCAAGGGGGAAATAGTAAAAACAAAAGTCACATTTACAGTCTCAGGGCTGCCATCAGAGGAGAAACAGAATCCGTGTTCCAATACTGTAGAGGAAAAAGCAAGGGAAGAGGCGCCTCTGAGTGTAGACGTTTAAAACAATTTAATAAAAGGTAGAAGTACAGGCAACTCACATTTTACAGGGTAAAAGCAGGCATTGTACGAATTCCATGGTTAAGAAGAGGTGTCATCAGGTCAGTCATGCTGTGCTTTAATCCTGCTGGGGCGCTGTGCTGCTGGATGTCATCAGGTACCGCTGAAGATGGAAAAAGCCAGTGGCGGTGGCGAGACAGCAGAGCATGGCGTGGATAGTTGTTATTCCTGGCAGGCAGGGAGCGATGACGTCACTGGTATGCGACGCGTTTCCTGAGCCGGCGTACTGCGTGTGATGTGGCAGTCACACTCCTTCGTCAAGCTAGTTAATGGGATGGTGGAGCTAGTGCTTATGGAAGAGGAGGGGGCGGGAGTGAAGGGGAGGGGGCGGGGCCAAGGCAGAGATGGCAAGTGGAGTGTCTGCAAGGAGGCTGCTAGTACAAGGCTTAATGACACAAAGCCGAACTGGGGCCATGGTTGCAGAAAAAAGGGGAAGGAACTAGAACAGAATGTTGGGCAGCATAAATGAAAGGGGTGAGGTGATTAATTAATAAAAATAAATAAAAAATAAAAATAAATATAAAGTGACAGCGGGGGAGGGGGGGAACCTAATCCATTTCTCCTCTTCAAAGACCTCAATTACTATATACGTAACCTTACCCTTAAAAGACACTTTCATATTAAACAAGAAAAAGGAGAATAATAACATTACCAGCAATGCACTGACCAGCCCTCCCACGGTATCCCATTTCGATTCATTGGAACCCCATCTTGAATCATTTGAAACCAATACGGATCCCTTCAGTAAGGACTTTTGTGACGAGGGCGACTACCTAAGACTCTACACTCAACACCTCGCCACATCCCCTCCGATAGTCCATTCTACCTTAAAAGGGGTTGTAAAGGTTTGTTTTTTATTTTCTAAATAGGTTCCTTTAAGCTAGTGCATTGTTGGTTCACTTATCTTTTCCTTTGATTTACCTTCTAAATGTTTTTTTTTCTTTGTCTGAATTTCTCACTTCCTGTTTCTCCTCACTAAACTTCACACCATCATCCGAGTGGTGTTGAGTCAGCCTGAACAGCTTACTGAGGAGAAACAGGAAGTAAGAAATTCAGACAAAGAAAACAAAGAAAAAAAATATTTAGAAGGGAAATCTAAGGAAAAGGGGTGGGACTTTAAATGAGGCACGCAGTCCATGTAGTTAATAAAGGTTGGCATTTAATGTGTGCCAAGGTAGAGCAACAATACAGACATGATTAGTGACACAATATACCTTATACATACATACATACATAGCATGAATGACACATATCCTTAGGGAAGAAGTTGTGGGTATAATACCTCTTGTCTTCCCATTGTTAGAGGCTAAATACCAACAATATTGCAAGTCATATGATACGTTACTGGGGGTACACCATACTAATAAAATGATAAAAACACATGTTGATGGAAACAAGATACAGAAGCCCGACGCGTTTCATGGAATTATATCCATTCTTCAGGGGCAAGCATGTGTACATCTGTAAAAAACATGAAAAAATATCAAATATAGATATATACGTCCTTGGATAACTGTCTCATCGAGAAAAGCCAAAGAAGGGGGAGGACATCCCCCACTGGCTAGGTTGTACTCACAGAAACGCTGTCTGTAGAGGGTGCCAGAACAGGCTGGAAGCCCCCTATGGGAAGGGCACCTTTTCCGGGAGCTGTGGTGGTGGGAGCCGCAAAACAACCAACGTAAGGCGGCGGCCAGAGGCGCAGGATACCCGGCAGAACAGTCCCCAGATAATGACCAACGGGGTGTCCTATGGTGATCTTGAGAAACTGTCAAAATAAAAAGTGAAGAGTGAATGTATGTATGGCCATTGTGTATGACAACCCATGAACAGTAGGGGTGTTGTAGCAATGTATGTGTGATGGTGTGTGAGTCCCCGACCAAAAAGATTGGGGAGTGAGTGTAATTTGGCAAAAAGTGTAGGAATGCCCTCCCATTGAAAGCTAAAGTGATCAAATTGGTGACCTATATCAGTGTGGAATGCAAAACTGAAGTTGGTGAAATACTTGATATTGAAATCTGAATGTGAGATGAGGGGAATGATCTGGAGATGTCTACCGGACAAACCTGCCATCTCCGCAGGCGCCCACGACAGATGCATGCGGCACACACCCCCAAACGCCATGCTGGACGTGTGTGGGGGCGGGGGGGAGGAGACCAGCATCCGAGTGACCTAGGCGTCCGGAATGTGGCGCCTCTCCCTCTCACACGTTACTGAGATGGAGTGCACTGTCGGCGCGGCAGCGCTCATATGGAGCAACGCAGCACGTCCAGCGGCGAGTGCGTGACGTCGATGCACAGCGCGAGGGCCTCCCCCCGCCCCTTTAGGGGAAAGGAGGAGACCCCACAAGGTGCATCGCAGCTCCCGGAAAGACACGAGTCACAGCTCGTGTGGCCAGGCAGGGTAGCATCATACGTGACAGCGTGTGGACAGTCATGAAGGATAGGTATAATGTGGGGAGTGATGACACATATGGGCATCCATTCCCTGTTGACAGAAGGCCAAGGATCGACATATATATGTATTAAAGGACCAGTGCCAATGATAGTACTGGCCATATGATAGAATAAATTGTAAAACAATGCACTAGCTTAATGGAACCTATTTAGAAAATAAAAAACGAACCTTTACAACCCCTTTAAGGCTCAAATCCATCTTATTCCCCACCCACTCAAAAGGCCCATACATTGAGAGCTTTTACAGAGTGGTTTATGCAGATCTGGTTAAACTGTGCAACTCTACCTCCTCCTCCAAACAAAACAACTTCTCACCGTGAGAAATCAAAGCATTAGACCAACTTTTACACACTGACAGTATAGTAATAAAATCCGCTGACAAAAGGAGGAGGCATCATTCTCCTCGACAAAACTATAGGCTTCCTTTCTAAAGGATGCCTATAGACTTCTGTCTGACGACACCACTTACATGAAGCTCAACAAGGACCCTACGACAGATTTCGCCAAGGAAGCAGATGTCCCCATTTCCAACACACTCAAAGACGATATCATCACCAAAACAGAAAATGGGATTTTTATAACAGCTTACCTGTAAAATCCTTTTCTTGGAGTACATCACGGGACACAGAGCGACATAGTCATTACTATGTGGGTTATATAGATACCTTCAGGTGCTGGCACTGGCAACTTCCAAAACCGGAAGTACCCTCCCCTATATAAGCCCCTCCCATCCGGGAGTACCTCAGTTTTGTAGCAAAGCAATAAGTGTCCCCAAAAGAGGGGTGGGAGCTCTGTGTCCCGTGATGTACTCCAAGAAAAGGATTTTACAGGTAAGCTGTTATAAAAATCCTATTTTCTTTCTCGTACATCACGGGACACAGAGCGACATAGTCATTACTATGTGGGACGTCCCAAAGCAATGCCAAATGAGGGGGGGGGGATACACCATGCATAAGCTGGGCGCTATCAGACATGAGGATCTTTTGCGGCCTGCAACACACTGCGCCCAAAGGCGACATCCTCCTGACTTCTAACGTCCACCTGGTAGAACCTAGTAAACGTGTGTACTGAAGACCATGTTGCGGCCTTACAGATCTGAGCCAGGGAGGCCTGGTGATGCACTGCCCATGAAGTTCCAACTGCTCTCGTGGAGTGCGCCCTAACTTTGAACGGAGGCGGTCTCCTTCTCAAGCCATAGGCTTGCATTATGACCTGTCGAATCCACTTGGCTAAAGTAGATTTTGACGCTGCCTGACCCTTTCTGGGGCCTTCCGGCAGAATAAACAAAGTATCCGTTCTGCGAATCTGAGCAGTGGCTTTTAGATAAGCTTTAACTGCTCTTACTACATCCAAAGAATGCAATAACTTTTCCTCTACCGAACTAGGTTTGGGGAAAAAGGAAGGAAGAACCACATCTTGGTTCAAATGAAACCTCGATACCACCTTAGGAAGAAAAGCTGGATGAGGACGTAACACTACTCTGTCCTTATGGATAACCAGATATGGCTCTTTACAGGACATAGCTGCTAATTCCGACACTCTTTTAGCCAAACAAATGGCTACTAGAAAAATCAATTTCCTGGTGAGAAGAACCAAGGAAATATGCTGTAATGGTTCAAATGGTTGTTTCTGTAGAACCGACAGAACCAGGTTTAAGTCCCATGGACATATGGGAATATTAGCCGGAGGGCTAATACGCATCACTCCTTGTATAAAAGCTTTGACTAGTGAATGCGAAGCCAAGGGCCTTTGAAAAAATATTGACAAGGCCGAAATCTGACCCTTGATAGTACTCAAGGCAAGCTTCCTATCTACAGCCCACTGTAGGAAGTCCAGAATCCTACCTATTACGTACTTACGTGGATGCCATTTCTTGGCCTCACACCAGGCGATGTACGCCTTCCAGATTCTATAGTAGATCTGCCTGGATACCGGCTTCCTGGCATTGATCATGGTAGATACCACAGGATTAGAGAGACCTCTCTTTTTTAGAATGTGGGCTTCAATAGCCAGGCCGTCAAACCTAGGGCTGGTAAGGAAGGGTGGTATATCGGTCCTTGCGAAAGCAGGTCCGGACGATGTGGGAGGGTCCAAGGACTCCCCACAGACATTTTTACAATCTCCGCGTACCATGCTCTTCGGGGCCACGCTGGAGCCACCAGAATCACTGGTTTCTTTTCTACCCTGATTCTGCGGAGTAATCGAGGTAACAATTGTGGAGGTGGAAATGCATATATCAGCTTGAACTGATCCCAAGGGAACACTAGGGCATCCGAGCCGCAAGCTAGGGGATCCCTTGTCCAAGAGACAAACATGTCCACCTTTGCGTTGAATCTGGATGCTAGCAGATCTACATCCGGTGTTCCCCACCGCTGACATATTGTCCGGAAAACCTCGGGGTGAAGGGACCATTCCCCTGGGCATAATTGTTGGCGACTTAGAAAGTCCGCCTTCCAATTCTCCACTCCTGGAATGAATACCGCGGATATGGCTGGGACATAACTTTCTGCCCATTTCAGGATGTAATTTACTTCCCTCTGGGCTGCACGACTCCTGGTGCCACCCTGATGATTGATATATGCCACTACCGTGGCATTGTCAGATTGAATTCTGACAGGGGACCCTTGGAGTTTGGATGTCCATGCTACTAGGGCATACCGGGCTGCTCGTATCTCTAAGAGATTGATGGGCAGGGCCTTTTCTGCATCCGACCATCTGCCCTGGAGAGACCATTGCTCCAGTACTGCTCCCCAGCCTATAAGGCTGGCATCTGTAGTGACCACCTTCCAAGAAATCGGACTGAAGGATTTTCCTTTTTCCAGATTCTGGGGAACCAACCACCAACGGAGGCTCTTGCGAACGGAAGGGGACAAGGACATTGGTAAGTCTAGGGCCTGAACTTTTTTGTTCCAGGCTGACAGTATGGCCCTTTGCAAATTCCTTGAATGGAATTGACCGTAGGGTACTGCTTCGAAAGATGCCACCATTTTTCCCAGCAGCCTCATGCACAGGCGTATTATTATTATTATTATTATTATACAGGATTTATATAGCGCCAACATTTTGCGCAGCGCTTTACAACATCAGGGAAGACAGTACAATCACAATACAATTCAATACAGAGGGATCAGAGGGCCCTGCTCGATAGAGCTTACAGTCTAGAAGGGAGGGTCACGTGAAACAAAGGGTATTGGCTGTGGGGGATGATCAGGTGGACAGAATGGAAATATAGTTATTAGGTGTGGGTGGGATAGGCTTCTCTGAAGAGGAGGGTTTTTAGGGATCCTCTAAAAGCTAATAGAGAAGGAGATAGACGGACCGATTGGGGTAAGGAGTTCCATAGGCTTGGGGAGACTCTGGAAAAGTCCTGGAGTCGAGCATGGGAGGAGGTGATGAGCGAGCTAGAGAGCAGGAGGTCTTGAGAAGAACGAAGAGAACGATTAGGTTGGTATTTAGAGACTAGGTCAGTGATGTAGCTGGGGGCAGTGTTGTGGATGGCTTTGTAGGTGGTCGTTAGTATTTTGAATTTAATTCATTGGGTGAGTGGAAGCCAGTGGAGGGATTGACAGAGAGGGGAAGGAGACACAGAGTGGTTGGTAAGGTGGATGAGACTGGCAGCAGCATTCATGATGGACTGAAGGGGTGTTAAAGTTTTCTGAGGTAAGCCAATGAGGAGGGAGTTGCAGTAATCGAGGCGAGAAATGACCAGGGAGTGGATAAGGAGCTTTGTTGTGTCTTTGGTTAAAAAGGGGCGTATTTTGGAGATGTTGCGGAGGTTGATGCAGCAAGATTTGGACAGTGATTGGATGTGAGGATTAAAGGAGAGTTCAGAGTCTAGAACTACTCCTAGGACCTTGGCGTGTGGGGATGGGCTGATAGTTGTGCCATCAATTTTAACAGAGAGATCGGGGGAGGAGGCACGAGGGGGAGGAAAAATGACCAGTTCAGTTTTGGATAGATTAAGTTTGAGGAAGTGGTGTGACATCCAAACTGATATATCTGATAGTAAATTAGAGATACGTGAGGCGAATGAAGAAGTGAGTTGAGGGGCAGAGAAATAGATTTGAGTGTCGTCAGCGTAGAGGTGGTATTGGAAGCCGTGGGAGGCTATCAGCTGACCCAGGGAGGAGGTGTAGATTGAAAATAGGAGAGGTCCAAGAACAGAACCTTGGGGGACCCCAATTGAGAAAGGAAGGGGAGAGGAGGAAGTAGAGTTGTAAGTAACGCTAAAGGTGCGGTTGGATAAGTAGGTAGAGAACCAGCGAAGAGTACAGTCGCGGAGACCAAAGGCATGGAGTTTTTTGAGGAGGAGGGGGTGGTCAACCGTATCGAAGGCAGCGGAGAGGTCCAGGAGTAGGAGTACGGAATAGTGTCCCTTAGTTTTGGCCGTTACTATATCATTTGTTAGTTTTAGGAGGGCAGTTTCTGTGGAATGTTGAGGACGAAATCCAGACTGAAGGGGATCAAGAAGGTTATTATCAGCAAGGTGGACGCTCAATCGGTTGTAAACTAGACGTTCAAGGAGTTTGGATAAAAAGGGGAGCAAGGAGATAGGGCGCAGGTTGTCAAGATTGGATGGGTCCAGAGAGGGCTTTTTAAGTATGGGGCTGACTAGTGCATGTTTCAAAGAGTTAGGGAAGATGCCAGAAGAGAGGCAGAGATTGAAGATGTGGGTTAGTGAGCGTAGAATAGAGCCAGAGGGTGAACGTAGCATTTGCGAGGGAACAGGATCCAGAGCGCTGGTGGTAAGATGGACATTAGCAAGTAATTTAGCAACTTCGTCTATAGTGGTGGGATTGAAAGAGGGAAGTAAAGATTGTACCTGTGGGCATGAGGTGTATAGCATAGGGGGCATCTGAACCGTACAGATTTCCTCGCAAATTCTAGCAATCTTCTGTTTGAAGTGATTGGCAATCTCCTGGGCAGTGAGTGAGTTAGTGGGCGGAGGCAGTGGGGGACGAAGGAGCGAGTTGAAGGTAGAGAAGAGTAGACGGGGACGGGATGATAAGTTTTTAATGAGGGTGATGAAATAGGTCTGCTTGGCAGTGAGGAGGCTGGAATTGTATATTTGGAGGGCAGATTTATACTGGCCGAAATCTTTCTGGGACTTAGTCTTACGCCATAGGCGCTCGAGAGCACGGCTGTGCTTTTTCAGACTTCTAGTATCATCTGTTTGCCAGGGTTGTAGGGGGCGGGGCCTTATTCTGCGTGTAGTGAGGGGGGCGTATGGACGGGTGTCTTTTTGTATCCACTAGGTGGATCAAATCTCTCAAAGACGACACCTTTTCTTGAGGCAAGAAAATGTTTCTCTGGTCTGAATCCAGCCTTAGCCCCAAGTATTCCAGACTTTTGACTGGTTTTAGGGCTGACTTGTCTCGGTTAATAATCCAACCGTGAGATTCCAGATACTTGATTGTCTTGTGAACGACCACTTCTAGTTTTTCCACTGAGTGGTCTATCAGCAACAAGTCGTCTAGATATGCCATTATCGTTACACCTTGTGTTCTTAGATTGGCCAATAATGGGGCCAGAATTTTTGTAAACACTCGTCGTGCTGTGGCCAGACCGAAGGGTAAGGCTCTGAACTGAAAATGGCGCCCTTCTACTGCAAAGCGTAGAAATTTTTGGTGGACTGGAAAGATGGGAATGTGCAAATAAGCATCTTTGATGTCGATCGAGGCTAACCATTCCTCCCCTTGTAGGGCAGTGGCCACCGATCGGATCGACTCCATCCGGAAAGTCCTGATATGTAGGAATTTGTTTAGCCCTTTTAGATTTAATATGGGCCTCACGTCCCCGTTTGGCTTCGGGACTGTAAAGAGGTTTGAGTAAAACCCGAACCCCCAATTCTTCCAGGGGAACCTCTATAATTACTCCTTGGAGCAATAGTTGTTCTAGTGCCAACAGGAGGGATTCTCTCTTCCGGGGATCCCTTGGCACGTTTGACCTCATAAAATGGGAAGGAGGAGAGTCTTTTAACTCCAATCTGTATCCCAGACTTACTGCGGAGAGCACCCATCTGTCTCTGATCGTGTCCCGCCAGGTCTCTGCGAACAACTGGAGTCTTCCCCCCACCCGATTGAGTGGGGGCAACCCTTCATGAATTTGACTTTGGGGGAGGTTTTGTACCTCTCCTGACCCAGGGTTTCTTGTTACCCTGCGATTGTCCCTGATTTTTACCCCCGAGATTTGACCGAGGAGGCCGTCGGAACTGTTTCACAGCCGATGCCCCAGGGACTGGAGAAGCAGGCCTCTTAAAAGAGGGACCTCTAACTCTGTTTTTAACCGGCAAGAGTGTACTTTTACCGCTGGAAATTTTCTGGATATATTTGTCCAGGTCTTCCCCGAATAAGCGTTCACCATGAAATGGGAAGCTAACCAGCAATTTTTTACAGGGAGCTTCAGCAGACCAGTTTTTGAGCCATAGAAGCCTGCGCATATGTACTACAGACAGCGTAAGGCGGGAGGCCTGATGGATTGAATCCTTTATGGCGTCACCCGCAAAGCATAAGGCTCTAGGTAGATCAGCTAAGGCAAGGGCCTGCTGATCTGGCAAGTCCCTTAAGACCTGTTTCAACTGATCCTTCACTGCTTGGCAGACCCCAATAGCTGCCACTGCTGGTTGTGTCACCAAGCCTGCTGTAGAGAAAGCAGCCTTTAATAAGGACTCCAATTTTTTATCTATTGGGTCCTTGAACATTTGGACATTATCTACTGGACATGTCAGTGATTTATTCACACAAGAGATGGCTGCGTCCACTGTAGGGACCCTCCATTTTTTGATGAACTTATCCTCCATGGGATAGACCACCGGAAATCTCTTGGGGGGAGTAAATATTTTATCAGGATGTTCCCAATCCTGGTAAATGAGCCCTTCCAGTAAAGGGTGAAGTGGAAAGGAACAGACAGTCTGGGGAGCTTTTAGCGACCCCAGCGAGGAGACAGTAGTGGTTGATGGCTCCGCAAGGTGCATTTTAAATGCTGATCGGACCATGTTAGTCAGGGACTGAACCCATAATCTTTCAGCTTGAGATGCTGAGAAAGGTTCCTCCACTGTTGATACCTCTATAACAGAATCAACCTCATCCTGATCCCCTTCAGGCAGGTCGATCCCTGTATGGGACTGTTGCTCCGCTAACAGGTACTCTGAAGGAGGAGACGGAGATCGGGCGTGCTTTCCCTGTGACAGGGAGGCAGCGATCAATGTTGTCAATCTCTCTTCCAATCCTCCCAGAGCTGAGGAAAAAACCTCCTCTGTTACATACACAGGAGCAGGTGAACTGAGGACAGCCACAGTACCAGGTACTCCTGCGGGGTCCCTACGGTCACTAACCTCTGAATTTTCAGGGGAGACTGGTGCAGCAGAAGCATGCCCAAGATCCTCAGAGCCCGATAGAGACCCCCTTCGCTTCCTGGAAGATTTAGTTCCGGAGCCTTTGGACGGCATATTCCTAAGCCCAAAGCTGAGGTATTCCAGCCGTAATACACCACTTTTACTGATAATAGTCTAGCACAATTGCTGCTATATAACAGTTGGTGTCTACTAAAGTGCCTTTCTAGGGGATGCCTGCATCAACCGCCTCTGTGTGCCTTATTCTACTGTTGCTAGCTCTGTCTGTGCACTTCAATAGCCAGCTGACACCTGTGATTGTGCCTTTAAACACGCTGGACGCCTGCACATGCGCAGAAGCGCCGCGGCGCGCACCGAGCGTCATCCACCAGCTCCGCCCCTTTTTCCAGGTCGCCTCTATATATAGAGGCGCGCGCACGCGCGCGGGCATGTGCGCCTTCGGCGCTCTTTTAAAAAAAATAAGGAACTAGATGGGAGCCAGGGTCCCTGTTTGCTGCAGGGCCCGGGGATGGATGAGCGCAGCAACAGGGCAGAGGAAACAGCCTCCCAGCAGAGAACTTACCAACTGCCTGGATTTGACTTTGGAAGAAAAAAATCCACATTACAAGAAAAAAGAACCACAGCGGCCTCTAGTGATTAACACAGGTACCGCGGTCTTACCATTTTTTATTTTTTTTTTCTTGACCACTATTACAATTTTTTACATTTTCTTAGTAGTAACAGGCATGCACAGAATATTAGCGGGAATACCTTAGGTAACAGGCAGAAAGACAAATTAGGCTTGGGGGTCCCCCAATAGAACCAAGTTCCTGAGGGCCCCCACTTACCTTTTCCTCGCCGCAGGACTCTGTTTGGTCCACAGAAGCCCAAACTTCACCTCTCACGGCAGGCATTGTAATTAAACCTTCAGGGACCGGGTTCCCAAGGATTCCACTCCCCTGGACCTGTATAGCACCCTGCACAGAAAACATCTTGGTCGTGGGTATGACCAGAGCTCTGGATCCCAGGGTCCAGCCCTCCTAAGAGAGGCATTACAGGCAAAACCTTGCTCTTCTCTTGCAAGGCCCGGGTACCGACCGTTTAGCTATGAATCTTTTTTGGTCGGATCCGGAACAGCTTACTGAGGCCCATAAAAGAACCTGTACGCAAGCCCAGTGAAAACACATGTTACTCTTTGGCCAACACCTTAGACACTGGCAAAAAACTGAGGTACTCCCGGATGGGAGGGGCTTATATAGGGGAGGGTACTTCCAGTTTTGGAAGTTGCCAGTGCCAGCACCTGAAGGTATCTATATAACCCACATAGTAATGACTATGTCGCTCTGTGTCCAGTGATGTACGAGAAAGAAAGCTCGTTTCTAAGAAAGAACTTCTATCAGATCCCATATTTCTACTACTTACCAAAAATTCATAAGAACCCACTACACCCCCCAGGCAGACCTATCGTAGCCGCCATGAACAGTGTGACTACAGGCTTCAGCCTCTATATAGACCAATTTCTTTAACCTATTGTACTTCAATTACAATCATACATACGTGACAGTACTCACCTCTTGGAACTCCTTTCGTTCTACAGGTGGGAGTCCACATATGTCTGGTTGTCATTTGACGTGTGCTCACTTTACACGTCCATACCACGTACCTTTGGAATTATATGTAATGTATGGTGTGGGGTATTGGCGCTGCTTTAAGTAAAAGGGACTGGTTACCTTGCCTTCTAAAGGATGGATTTAAAGCTACTGTGCCCTTATTATTGGAAGTGTATACAATCCGTATTGATATCTCAAACTATATTATGTCCTCAACTTATATGTGATAACTTAGAATCACTCCTGACTCTCACAATACCCTGTGGGGTTTGTGACAATGTGCTAGATTGGGCCTCTGAATTGCCACTTAAAATTGTGTGTGTGTTGATCAATTACATATGTGTCAATCACTCCTCAGTACAGATTCCTTCAACCAATTAGTGAAAACAGTGTTACAAAAAATAATAAAAAATAATAATAATAATAAACATAATGATGTCCTCATAAGTCCTCATAAATTCTATACAGTGTACACCTATGTAACGGTGTATATTCAGTGTGTCCAGTGCCAAAACTTGAAATTTATATACTATATTAATGCACACCCAATTCCAATTAAGGTCACTAATCACTGCCCCAGGTGGGAGCTGCCGGACAACCAATACGTTCCTTTGTAGGTTACACCAATCCCTAAACCAATGAGATTAGATCACAATGGTCATGTGATGGTTAGCCACTTTAATAGTAAGGGTTAATCCCCTCTGGTTCTATATCCAGCAAAAATAATTGAAATAAATATATGTATATAGCAGGTGTATGTTCATATGGCTATAGAGTACTCTTTGCTGACATAACAATTTCAAAGAACAGTTGCAAATGACAGTTTCAAAAACAGTTTCAAAAAAAGTTTCAAAAAACAGTTTCAAAAAAATCTTGCGCTGGCAAAATAAATGTTCAACTATCCTTCATGCATTTGGTCAAGTGACTTTGGTGACTCTATATTTCCAGTAGGGATCCTTCAATTTGCAGGTGAAGAAAAAGTTGACTTTATGGTGCTCCCCCCTCACATGGGTCCCCACTCACCAGATTGACGCACCCCTGCAGGGGTCACACGCTCATCAAGTATCCCCAGTGATTCCTCCACCGCTCCTTGTGTTGTTCCTCTCCTGCTTTTTCCTCCTCCACCACTCAGATCCTCAAGAAAGAACCACAAGCAGGGCTTCCATAGCGCAACTTGCTTATTTATTTAAAATTTAATACAAACCAAAAAATGTATAAAAATAAAATGAAATAAAATAAAAGAGGTCCTCAGACCTTCCTAAATACAGCCCCTTGAGATTGTGGTATCGCCAGGTACCAATAGGGTCTATCTACAAAACATATGCAGAGTGCAGACAAGCCCCATGTAAGTCACGCCAACCTATGCTGTCAGCTACGGCTGCGGCGTGCGCTCCACCGCTCAAGCCTCGCTAACCGGACGTGACGTGGACGTGTCTGGATGGTCACCTGACGCGTTTCGACGTATGGTCGTTTTCAAAGGTGATGTCATCCCTTCGTGTCCTCCGTCTATAAGCACACACTGGCATTGCAGCTCCGCCCCTTCAAGGCGTCTCTATCTGTTCCAAATTACTATGTATAAGTGTGTGATCGCTCACACCTATCCTGTTTGGCTCCATCTTGTGGTCATTCCGCAATATGTCAGTACTATGCCAGTGGTTGTTTATATAAGTTGGTTACATCAATTTCTCCTCTAAGGCAAGTTCCACAGACTTCTACATAACCTATACCCTTAATGTATTCACATGATCTAAATAATAATAATAGTTACCTTATTTCATATTAAACAAGATAAAGCAAGATTAAACAATTCCTGGGAGGCAATACAATATACCTCTAACTCAATTATATATAAGCTTTAATCATATAGGTATGGGTAATAGGATCCCCTCATAATAATGTGTAGTGGTGTGGATGTTCTACGTCCATGCTGATCCCCATGTATATTATATACAAGCTAGTATTCTATCATTCTATTAGTACTACATTGCTGCATAATGTATGTCTCTTTCCTACCTTTTACCAAAGTAGGGACCACCCCCCTTCTTTTTTTTTTTTTGTTAGTTGTTTCTTTTTCATTGGGGGTCCACAGGGGGGTCCACAGGGATAAAGCAAAATTAAGCAATTCCTGGGAGGCAATACAATATACCTCTGACTCAATTATATATAAGCTTTAATCATATAGGTATGGGTAATAGGATCCCCTCATAATAATGTGTAGTAGTGTGGATGTTCTACGTCCATGCTGATCCCCATGTATATTATATACAAGCTAGTATTCTATCATTCTATTGGTACTACATTGCTGCATAATGCATGTCTCTTTCCTATCTTTTACCAAAGTAGGGACCACCCCCTTTTTTTAAAAGTTGTTTCTTTTTCGTTGGGGGTCCACAGGGATGGACTATTGAAATCTTATCTCTATGTGGTTTAGTTATCAATACATAGTTTAGGTGTCTCCTCCATGTTCCAAAAACCTATAGTTTCAATGAGGTTGATCTGGTGTATTGCTGTATGACTTATTTTTCTTATAAGCTATATGAGTAGTTATTGTACACCCTACATTTCTTTATGTCTCACATTCTATTGCTGAAATTTAAATTTAAATAATGTTCAGAAGTTGGAGAGAAAGCAATTGAGATCGATATCTAGGTTGAGGCCCCTAGGAGCGAGGGACCCCAACCTATGTATCCACCTCGTTTCATTTTGGGACACTTGAATCAATTTATTGCTACCCCTCCAATGATCCCCTATGATGTCTATTCCATAAAAGACCATTCCAGATGGGTCTCTATGATGTACTTCATCGAAGTGTCTCGAAAGGCTGTGCTTGGGGAATCCTTTCTTTATGTTGGCTATGTGTTCTCGGATCCTCACTTTTAATGGTCTGGTGGTTCGGCCCACGTATTGCAGATGACATGGACATTCTATCACATATGTGACGTGTGTACTATTGCATGTGATAAGTTCTCTTATTTTATATTCTTTATTATAGGCCTGTGATTTAAACGAGATCTTCCTCCTCGGCTGGGGTCTACTTTTTCTGCACGCTAGGCATCGTTGGCATTTGTAGAACCCCTTGAGTTCTGGACATAACTGTACTTGGGAAGGAGCATCTATGACGTTATGTACAAGCTTGTTCCTCAACGTAGGAGCCTTTCTGTAAATAAAGATGGGTTTGTTTGGGATTACTTTTGATAGTGTTCTATCTTCCAGCAAAATGGGCCAATATTTTTTGACAATATGTTCCACTTGGGGGTATTGATTATTATACCCTGTGATGAATGCTATTTTCTCATGGGTAGATGGTATTTTGGTTTTCTTTGTTATTAAAGTGTTTCTTTCCACCTGCTTTATCTTTTCTTTAAGTTTCTGCAGGTGGTGGTCCCGGTATCCCTTTTCTTTGAATCTATTCATAATGACCTTTGCTTGCCTATCAAAGTCTTCTTCCTTATGGCAATTTCGTCTGATTCTTAGGAGTTGCCCTTTTGGAATATTTGCTTTCCATTTTGGATGGTGGCAGCTACTACTGGGTATATACCCATTTCTGTCCGTTTGTTTGAAATATGTTTGTGTATATAGCGTATCCCCTTCCTTCATTATCTCCAAATCCAGATATTCCATTTTCTCTTTATGGCATCTTCCTGTGAACTTTATACCATATCGATTATTATTCAAATTACATAAGAAATGCTCGAACGTCGTTTCTGTGCCTTCCCATAGAATGATCAAATCATCAATATACCTCTTAAAGAATTTAATTTCTGGTATATTCTTGTTGTAGATGTACTCCTCCTCCCACATGTCCATAAACAGGTTCGCCACACTGGGGGCATATCGTGCCCCCATGACGACTCCCCTGGTTTGGACATAATATTGTTTGTTGTACCAGAAATAATTATTATTCATAGCCAATTTCAATCCTTCAAGGATAAAGTTCATTTGTTGTTGCATTAGTTCTGTACGTTCATATAAGGCTTTTTCTACTCCCTTCAGTCCATCCTCCTGCGCTATACTTGTGTAGAGTGACTCCACATCAATAGTAGCAATTAGACATTCTCTGACTTCTGTTTGTTTTTGGAGCTCGCCCAACAGATGTGAACTATCCCTCAAATGGGATTTCCCTTGGCTGACCATTGGCTTCAAGAACTTGTCAAGATATTCACTTAGTCTTGAGAAAATGGAAGTAATACCACTTATAATTGGTCTCCCCGGGGGTTTCAATATTCGTTTATGCACTTTGGGTACATAATATATGACTGGGGTTTTAGTTGATTTAGATACTAGGTACTCAGCCTCTTTTTGATTCAGAATGCCAATGTCCCTGCCCTTGGTGACAAATGTTTTTAATTTACTTTCCAGGTCCCCTTTCGGGTTCCCTTTCAGTTTTCTATAAGTGTTCTCAACTTGCAATAAGTTATTCATCTCTTCTTCATAGTCCAGTTTGTTAAGTATAACTAGCCCTCCTCCCTTGTCTGCTGGTCTTATTATCACTTCCTTTTTCTCTCCTATTTGTTTAATTGTTTTCCAGATACTCTTATTGTTCCTATACGATTTTCTCTCCAATTTCCTTACGTCCTCCTCTACCATCTTTTTGAATGCTGTCATACACTGATTTCCCGGGGTCGGTGGGTTAAATAGTGAGTTGTTTTTCAACGTGGTGTGTTTGTAGACCGTTGGTTCAGCTTTTCTCAGATCTTTGTTCAGCTCAAAATGCTTTTTGAGGTTTAGTTTCCTCATAAACTTTTGGAGGTCTATGTACACCTCAAATTTATCCAATTGTTTCTCAGGTGCATATTTTAGTCCCTTATCTAAAATTACTAACTCCTCTTTTGAAAAAGTGGCATTGCTTAAGTTGTAAATGCCTTCCCCTAATGTTCCCTTTGGCGTTTTCGTCTTCCCCCCTCTCTTCCCTCTTCTTCGTTTGTACGATCGTTGTATCTCTGAGGTGCTTCGTTGTGTCTCTCCCACTCCTGTGGTCTGCCTTCTCTGTCTCGAGTTCCTTGGTTGTAATAATAGGGGCGCTCTTCCATGGGCTCCTGTCCTCTCTGTGTGTCTCTGTTTGTGATTCCCCCTTGATCTCCCCTGTTCCATGTTGGACCCCTCCAACTCGAATTTCTGTAGGGTACTCGGGCCTTCCATCTCCCTGGTGGTCTGCTGCGGGGTCCTCCCCTGGAAAAATCCCTCTGCTCCTGATGGTCGTAACCTCTGTCTCGATCTGTTGGTGTTCTCCATCCCCTATTCCTATATGGTGGGGAGACTCTATTTCTTGAATAGTTGTTATGTCTTGGAGTAGTAGGGATTCTGGGTGGATTCCTATGATCTTCTTGATACTGACGATTGTTGTTTGTGGGTCTATGTTTCATTTGTTGTTTATTTCTGATGTGGTTAAGGGTGGGTGGTTCCGGAATTGTTTCAAACCTAAGATGTTGGGTTAGGTGTTCATTGTCACTTTCATCCCCATCCTCTTCACTTGAACTATCTTCAAGTGATGGATTTTCTGCTTCCTGGATTCCTTTGGAATTATGGCACTAGAACAATTTTTGCTCCAGGAACCATTAATCAACCAGCGTCAGGCTAATTTTATTATACTAGACACCCAATTTTGTCTAACACACAATTATTTTAATTTCAACAGAGAATTCTATCAGCAATCACAGGGTACGGCGATGGGAGCCAATTTTGCTCCCTCATACGCCAACCTTGCCATGGGCTTCTGGGAGACCCATCATAGCTACACCAACAACCCATTTGCAGCAAATATTGTGTTTTTCGGACTTATATAGATGATCTCATCATCATCTGGGACGGTCCTTTTGAGCTCATCCCCCCTTTCTTTCAACACTGCAACAACAACACCTACGAGTTGTAATTCACATCTGTTTCCCACCCTTCCACCATGGCTTTTCTGGACCTGGAACTCGGACATGACAAACACACCATCCATGCTAAGAACTATACTAAGCCCACAGCTGGAAACTCTTATCTGCATTATAAGAGTTGTCACCACCGTAAATGGATAAGCAACATCCCTAAGGGCCAATATTGTCGCATCAGACAGAATTGTACCAGAGACTCCGTCTACATTGAACTTAGTGCCACCCTAGAAAATAAATTTATGGACAAACAGTACCCCGAGAACCTGGTCGACGAAGCACACAAGTTCTATCTCCATGGCAAGCCACCCAAACCTGACCAATTCCACATGACTTGGAACAGGCCATGCGGTGACAGGTCAGATATGCCTTGGAGACAGAACAGTGGGCCGTGTGTTTGTTGTGGCTGGTGGAGATTGCAGCGACCAGGTCGGATGTGGACTATTGGTTCATGCCTTTTTGAACCTTACCTCTGGTAAGTGCATCCCCTTAAGGGGAATTTAAATTTCCCCCCACGTGGTGAACAACTGGAGATAAAGGAATAATCTGGCACAATCAATATTATTGCAGTCACATCTTTAACCATCTGCACCATTGTCATTACCTATACTTGAACTTGTATAGAGGACTTTCAGAAATTTATTTTGAAAGAAGCGCTGCTACAGTATCATTTAGGACTCTGTGTATTTATCTAGAGTTTTTTCTATACTGTCTTTTTTTATAATTCCACATGACTGCTCAACTAGATTTGTTACCACCTTTCATTCAAAACATAAGAATATGGAAAAAATACTATCAAAACACTGGAACATCCTACACCAATATCCACATATGAAATCTGAACTCCCAGCCCACTCCAGAGTCATCTATCGTAGGGCTCCGAACTTAAAAAACAAAATTGCCCGCAGTAAACTTAAACCCACCATCACATCACCACCAGTACCGATTCTTATACCTATCATAGGCATGTGCCAATGCCATAAACCATTGTGTAAAACATGCAAATTTGTTCAACACGGTCAAAATTCCTTTAGTACCAAAGGAAAAACTTATCAGCTGAAGGAATTTTTCAATTGCTTCTCTGACTTCGTGGTGTACGGCCTCAGGTGTCAATGCGGCCTAATATATGTAGGTCGCACCATACGCCCGCTGAGACAAAGATTCGGTGAACATCGAAGATTTATAGAGGGCTGTCTCCCCACCGCCGCCGGCTTTTTCCATCTTCAGCGGTACCTGATGACATCCAGCAGCCCAGCGCCCCAGCAGGACAAAGCACAGCATGACTGACCTGACGACACCTCTTCTTAACCATGGAATTCGTACAATGCCTGCTTTTACCCTGTAAAATGTGAGTTGCCTGTACTTCTACCTTTTATTAAATTGTTTTAAACGTCTACACTCAGAGGCGCCTCTTCCCTTGCTTTTGCCCCTTCCACTGGAATTGTGGTAGCTTTATTAAGTCTGGACACCGAAGGGTCCACTATCGGGGGAGAGGTCCATTTCTTCAGAAAACTCTCCTCAAAGGGGTACCGTACCGCAAGATTCATTGCAAGGAAACACCTTAGTAGTGCGGGTAGGTTTACGGAACCCAAAGGCGATCGGAGTCTCTGCTGCTTCTGCAGTATTCTCCAACTTTAGCGTATCCCGCACTGCAGTAATAAGGTCAGATACCAAAGCCTTTTCACGTACTGACCTGGACTTGGAGTCATTCTCACTGTCCGCTTGGTCACGGTCTGCAGTCTCTGATGCATCAGAATCCGGGACATGAGCCATAGCTGGGCCTGGTTCTGCATCAGAATTATCCCCGGAAGATTGCAGGGGACGGGAGCGTTAACTACCCCCCGTGTGCTGCTTCCACCCTGGCAGCAAAAGCCTCTAGGATTGCCGACATAGCGTCCATAGGAACATCAGGGGCACCAGCCACCAAATCAGGTGTTTTAGGGGAAGAAACGTCTGCTTCAGACGCCATGCTTACCCACGCGCTGTCACCCACAGGGCTCCAGGCAAGGTATCAATAGGCCACCCTCCTAGCTGATACAGAGATGCAGGGTCTCCCGGAGGACTCACCACCCTTGGAACGGTACTGCTATGCTGCCGTGTGCTGCGCCTGTGATGCTATCCCACCGCTGTCTGTGTCAGTCTGATTCTTATCAGCGTCTTCTGTGAAAATTTGCACAAGAGAAATGCATCCTAGAGGCCGGAGACTACCGCAAAATGGCCGCTAAAGCGGCTGTATATAACAATGTGGGCTCTAAGAAAATGGCCGCTGAGCCTGAATATAGAGGCATAAAGCGGCCGTGGACCACAACAAAATGGCAGCCGAGCGGCAGTATATACATACAGGCGAGAATCCTAAGAAACATGGCCGCTGAACAGTCGGTAGAGGCCGCTGGGCGGCGATTTTAAAGCTACAAGAAAATGGCCGCCGGACCTTCACTAGAGGCCGAAACAGGCATGGACCATCGCAAAATGGCTACAGACAGCATGGAGGGAGAAGCACACACACACACACACACACACACACACACACACACAGGTAAGCAAAATTACATTTTTAAATGACGAACACAGCGCAGCCCCGCTCCAGATGGAGCCCCCCCATGGTGACCAGCACCCAGCAACTTTAGCTCAGAGCCCAGGGAGGAGGGAAGGCAGGGAGAGAGGAAAGAAAGGGGTCATAACAACTTACTTGATCTCTCCGGGAACGTCCAGCCAATGTCACCCTGCCGAAGCGGGGGAGCTACTTACCCTTCCTGCGTGTCTCATGCTGGAAGACATTCCGGATAGATCATCCGCGCACGGAGGTGACTGTTGGCCAGGCATGCTGTGATTGAACCCTGGGGAACGATCCTATGCATGCCCTGGAGCGTTAGCTCACCAGACAGGCTGCTGTGACTCGGCCGTAAGGTCAGCCGAAGCTGAGCGGTCCGATGCAGGCCCTGGAGCGTAGGCTCACCGGCCACCCGTAGAGCGATGGGTATGTCATGGAAAACCCAGCGTGTAGCTAGGGTCGGCACACGCTCGATGGCCGAAACTGGGGGGGGGACTACAAGGATCGAGGACCCAGCCTGTCACCCAGTCGGCAGTTGATCGAAGATCGCAGGAACCAAAAAAGCAAAAAATAAAAAAATATTTTTCCCTGGACCAATGGGCCCGAAGGGAGCCATGTCCTACTCCTTGCTAGACAGAAAAAATCTGATCTGCGAGATGCAGAGTGAGGGGATATACCCGGGGGGTCCGCCCCCTGAGTGGTACTGTAGAAGGTGTGATGCAACACTTTTTACAAGTGTTTTTCTGCCTAGTCAATCCTAAATAACGGATAATACCCACTTTGTCAATAGAGAAGCTGTGTCGGTCCATGAACGAAAGAGTAATGACATTTCCAAAGGAAAAAAAGTCATTTAAAACTACTTGCGGCTCTCTGACGGCCTTCCAATTGAATTTTATTTCCAGTATGGTGAGGTCCTGATCCCTAAACTATTAGCCTTTTCGAGACGTTTACACTCCCCTCATCTATGAGAGAGGCGACCATAGTCCTTATCCCCAAACCGGGAAAAGACCCTGGGTATCCAGAATCCTATGGCCCCATCTCTCTCCTCCAGTTGGATATTAAAATATTGGCCAAGGTCCTGGCAAACCGGCTCAACCAAGTCATACTCTCACTGATGCACACAGATCAGGCAGGCTTCATGTCTGGTCGCAACACCTCCTTTAATTTGCGCAAATTATATATCAACCTACAAGCCACACACGAAAATGTAGGATCTCGGGTAGTTGTGACATTGAACACGGCCAAGGCATTTGACTCAGTGGAATGGAGTTATTTGTGGAGGTGCCTGGAGTGCTATGGCTTTGGCCCTAGATTCCATAAATCAGACCTCTCCATCAGGCTTCAACGGCTAAAGTGGTGGCGAATGGATGGCCGTCTCCAGTGTTTGATCTCAGTAGAGGTACGAGACAAGGTTGCCCACTCTCCCCACTTCTCTCTGCTCTGGCTGCAGAGCTCTTGGCTATGTCTATTCGCACAAACCCGGAGTTACGGGGATTGCAAATAGGCCCCTAACAGAAAAAATTAACATGTATGCGGACGATACATTGTTATACCTCGCTGATTCAGGCCCTTCCCTCCAAACTGCACTTCGGACGATTGAGCAGTTTGGGAAATTCTCCGGACTCAAAATCAATTGGGGGAAGTCACAGATTCTCCCGATTGATAGCTTCCCACCGCCCGAGTCCCAGAAGGACCTGCCACTTCAAAGAGTTGATACCATTCGGTACTTATGAAATCCACATATCTAGGAGCCCGGCTGACTATATTGCTCTCAATATAGAACCATTGTTTTTGTTGGTTAGAGCCAAGATACAGGTTTTGGCTCATCTCCCCCTTGGGGTGTGGGGTCGCATAAACCTGGTAAAAATGGTCCTTCTGCCCAAGATCTTATATGTTTTATGGCACACCCCGATATACTTACTTAAGTATATACTTATACTTACTTACTTAGTACTTTAAGTCACTAGAAGCCCTTCTCAAGCCCTTTGTCTGGGGTACCGGCAGGCATAAACTCACCTGGCAAGCACTCAAAGACCCGACTGATATGGGAGGTACAGCATTACCAGATTTTAATCTCTACTTCATTGGCATCCCAACTATCCCAAACAGACGGCATACGTTTCCGGGGCGGGGGCTCAACGCACTGGAGACCTGCTCTATGCAGTATCGGCAGGCTCCAGGAGTGCTGAGTCGGGTGGAGATATGAAGTCTTTACTGTATCATTATAGATGCATTTGGGACCTCGCCTCTACCAGATTGGGAATACCCCAGACCACGGATTAAACGCCACTATGGCATAACAAAGGTTTGCCTGAATTCCTTCCTGTTCAGGGCTCTGAGCTCTGGGCCGCACAGGGTGTCTATTACCTACATCACTTATTCTCAGATGGAAATCTTAAAACCTACCAAATACATAAAGAGGAATTCTCACTTCACAATCATATGTTCTTCAGGTTTTTACAAGTAAGACATGCGGCCCAAACACAATTCTCACATACCCTACCACAACCCACCCCGCACCCTATCATGGCTATAGCTAAGAGTAAGGATCCGCGCGGATTGATATCCACGTTTTACCACATGCTCTCTACCCCTATTACCACTAAATTAGCACTTGAATTGAAGCCTCACTGGGAGAGGGAGGTGGGACCACTGGAGGATGAGGAGTGGGAGGAGGCGCTGAAAAACTGCAAGGCAGTGTCCCCCAGACTCTCAGACAGACTGTCCCAGATCTACATAACTCACAGGGCATACCTTACCCCTATCCGAGTGGCTAGATACAAACGTAACCAGTCTACCCTGTGCTTGTTGTGCAACCAGGAGACAGGCACGTTCTTTCACCTCCTCTGGGCTTGTTTGAAAATTCAAGACCGTTGGAGGCAAATTGTGAATTTCCTCCATGATGTCATATGCTCTCCCATAGCACTGGATCCAAAACAATGTATACTCTGGATATTTCCTGACGTTATGGACAAATATACCAAGATATTCCTACACGAAACCCTATTCTCAGCCAAAAAGATTATTGCCAGGAGATGGATGTGGTCTTCACCCCCCAGTTTTTCAGAGTGGAAGGCGGAGGTAAATGTAACCTTACCCTACAAAAAATGTATATACACAAATAGAGGCTGCCCAGTCAAATACGATAAAATTTGGGACCGCTGGTTGAAGGACACAGAGACCTGCAGTTAACGGTAGACCCATCCTGAGTCACGAATGTGGAAACCGTTTGGGCTGTTTACCCTTTTGTTAGATCTCATGTTTGTATTCTCATGGCTTTGCTCAAGTGCACACTGTTATGCATTACCTGCTGTAACCGTTTTGAATGTACCACCTGATTCATCAATATTTTCTTTTGTGACCTATGTATAAGTGAATGTCATGCTGACTTTGTATGCACTTTTTTTTTTACTCAATAAACACCGTTGTTTAATTTTAAAAAAACTACTCGCGGCTGTAATGAATTGGCGGGTCTCGGCAATACAGATAAAACTCATTGAAAAAAACCTTTTCACCCCAGTCCATTACCAGGCCCTTTGGGTCTGGTATGAATACTAAGGGGAACCCCCGAACCAAAATTAAAAACAAAAATTGCGTGGGGGTCCCCTCAAATTCCATACCAGGCCCTTCAAGTCTGGTATGAATATTAAGGGCAACCCTGCTGCAATTTTTTTTTTAAAAAATGGCGTAGGGATTTTAAGGGGAACCCTGTGCCAAAATAAAAAAAAATGGCGTAGGGGGTCCCCCCAAAAATCCATACCAGACCCTTATCTGAGCACGCAACCTGGCAGGCTGCAGGAAAAGAGGGGGGACGAGAGAGCGCCCCCCCTCCTGAACCATACCAGGCCACATGCCCTCAACATGGGGAGGATGCTTTGGGGTCTGACCCCAAAGCACCTTGTCCCCATGTTGAGGGGGACAAGGGCCTCATCCCCACAACCCTTGCTCGGTGGTTGTGGGGGTCTGCGAGCGGGGGGCTTATCGGAATCTGGAAGCCCCCTTTAACAAGGGGGCCCCAGATCCCGCCCCCCTATGTGAATTGGTAATGGGTAAATTGTACCCCTACCATTTCACCCAAAAAAGTGTAAAAAAAAAAAAAAAAGAGACAGTCCTTTATTAAAAAATAAAAAATTAAAATTTCCAGCGATGTAAATCCATCTCGTGCTGCCCGACCAAAAAAAATAAAATCTGCAACAGTTCCGCCTGTTGCCATGAACACCGCATAATGTTTACTATTCGTCGAACACCCGATGTTCGAGTCAAACTTACGCTCGACTCGAACATCGGGCTCATCCCTAATCTCGGGATTAAAATGTCTGTGTTCACACCAGGCAAGAAGGATCTTCCTGGATGTGACCTTTTTTGCTTTTAGCAAGGTAGGAGTGAGAGACTCTGAGACCGCTATGTCTTCTAAAACCTGGGATTCAGCAGTCATGTCGTTAAAGCCAGAGACTGTGAAGTAGGATGGAATAGAGGGCCTTGAGATAGCGGATCTTGCCTGTTGGGAAAAGGCCAGGGGTCATCTGCTAGAAGTTTTAACATGTCTGTGTACCAGGTTCTACTGGGTCAGTTTGGTGCAATTAGAAACACCACTTTTTCTAACTGCGCTATCATTTTAGGCGCACAAGGCAGAATTTACATTGGAAGGCAAAGATCAGCCTAATCTGAAAGCAGGGAATTATCAAGGCATCGGAAGCTAGGACTAGAACATCCTGCGTCCTGCCTACAAACAGACATAGTTTGCTGTTGAATCTGGAGGCTAGCATATCTACATGCTTGCGGTTTATTATAATTATAAATGATTTATAAATGGGTCTGGGATTAAAAGTACCATTTCAGTCTTTTCAGATGACACCAAGTTATGCAGTGTAATAACATCCTTACAGGATGTTTCCAATTTATAAGCCAACCTCAATGCACTGTTCAATTGGGATCCTGTGTTGAAAATGAGGTTTAATGTTAAAAAATGTAAAAGGTATGTGTGACGATCTCCCAAAATGGACACACAGCTTAGCACAGCTAGGCGTCCATTTTGTTCTTGGCAGCCATTGCAGTTTGTGGCAGAGAGAAAGTTAGCAGGAGAAATCAACTTGCTCTTCCCCCCTCCCTCATCCTTAAGGAATTTGCAGCTTTCTACTTCAAAGAGTGTTATCTCACCCTCTAAGCTTTCTACATCAAACACACCTTATCTCGGCAGAGGAAGCTAGGTTTGATAACGGGCCTGGCAGTTCCTGGCCTGTCTTAAAAATGTCACCATTTGAGCCTCAGAGTTATAAGAGATCTTAAGTCATAAAACCCTAAACACACAGTAAGGGATTGAGTATGGAAATTCAACATGTTTCATAACTTCCAAATAACAAAACACACTGTCATAACATGCCTATATTTAGTTTCCTCAGAGAATTTGTAACGTTTCAAGTCCAGACACGGATATGATAGGCCATAGGGAAAACGAGGGGTAGCCTTTCTTTCCCCTAGCTCGAATAGAGCTGACAGGCTGGCCATGTTTGGATTTAAATTAACGGTAAAATCACGCTGAACGAGAAAATGAATATTGTTAGTATGTAAAACCTTAGAGATGCAGAGATATGAAAATATATCTCAAAAAAGTGTACCTGAGTGAGACACCTCCCAGGGCTCAGCCCCTATCTCAGAAGGACCAGTCATTGGTCACAGTCAACACCCCCTGGAGTTGGAGAGAAAAAGGAGCTCTCTGATCACACAAGGAGTTCTCCTTTCACCATCAAGATGCAAGTTCTGCGGAGCTCCCTTTTGACATTTAATCAAGAACCTCTGCAAGTTGAGAACCGGATTCATCGATCGAACTCGGATCAACCTTTGGACATTTAATTGCAAGTATTCTTCGTCTTCAATTCTACCTTATTGCTTTGTGGCTGTATACTATTATCTCTTGAAGCATGTTTTTTCTGTAACATTTTATTGCATCAACTTGACCCTTTTCAAAATAAATCCTTATGTTGGAAAGGTTACTCTTGTCTCTAAAAACTCTTAATGCAAACTATAAACGAACCTGCCTCTTGAAGAGCGCTACTAAAATCATATTGGTATTGTTAATTTATGGGAGTACCATTGCTTCCTGATCAAAGTTGGTGGTGGCAGAGAAAGGGTTAATTGTGACATTAACCCGGTAACAATCGCTCTCAGGCTGCTGGCACTTAGATTGTCGTCCCGCAAGCTGGAAAATCTTTGTGCTGGACGCAGCTGAGAGGGGCATTGTTACGCAAGTGACAGCGTGGTGTGAGGTTGGCCGGTCCTTCGACGCGAGTTAGCGCAGAGGGCGGGGATCTGACACCCGCGTTCGTCACAGTATGCACTTGGGAGCTAAAAATATGCATGCATCATACATACTAGGTTCATACATACTAGGAGTACAACTGGTGGAATCAATGGTGGAGACGGATCTGGGTTTTCTGGTATATCATAAGCTTAATAGCATGCAATGCCAAGCAGTAGTTTCCAAAGCGAACAAAATCCTTTCTTGTATTAAAAGGGGCATGGAAATATAATTTTTACACCTGTACAAATTATTAGCAAGACCTCATCTGGAGCATGCAGTTCAGTTATGGGCACCAGTTCACAAAACGAATATTGGGGACCTGGAGAAAGTGCAGAGAAGAGCAATCAAACTGATAAGAGGCATGGATGAGCTCAGCTATGAGGAAAGATTAGCTCAACTGAATTTATTGTCCCTTGAAAAGAGGAGATTAAGGGGGGATATGATCAACATAGGGGGCATAGAGGACAAGGGGGCACTCTTTACATCTGAAAGAAATTAGATTTAATATTCAAATATGGAAAAGGCATTTTCACAGTAAGAACTGTGAAAATGTGGAATAGACTCCCTGAAGAGCAGGCTCTGACCAGCTCAGTAGATTGTTTAAAAAAGAAAAAAAAAAAGGCCTGGGTTTTTCGCTAAATGCACATAATATAATTGTATACTAATATTACGAATATTTATAGGTAAAGTTGATCCAGGGATTATCCGATTGCCTGTTGGGGGATCAGCAAGGAATTTTTCCCCCTCTGGAGCAACTTGGATCATGCATTATTGGGGTGGGGTTTCCTTCATCTGAATCAATTGTGGGTATAGGATTGTATATATGGAGATTTTCTATTTGTGTGTGTGTTTTGTGCTTTTTTATTTTTTTCCTATGTTGGTTGACCTGGATTTGGTCTTTTTTTTATAGTTAACTATGTAACTATACATCTGGAGTCCCCCATTTCTGACATATCAGATTGAAGATGTCTGGGTGAAGGGTGTATTCCCCTTGATGCAGGCAGTGGGGCTAAGGTAGTCTGACTTCCAGTTTCCCACTCCTGGGATGTGGACCACAGAGATTGCTACTTTTTACTGGTTTGTTACTTTCAAGGCTGCCAGACTCCTGGTGCCCCCTTACCGGTTGATATAAGCCACACTAGGGCATTGTCTGACTGCACCCACACTGGATGTTCTCCAAAAAGGGGGGTCCAGTGTTGCAGAGCCTTTAGAACTGCTCTGAGCTCCAGGATGTTGATGGGGAGCTTTGTTACCACAAGCCTGAAAAGCTGATATTGTTATCACTTTCCAGTTATAGGTAAAGAAAGACGTCCCTGTTAGTGCTGGGCTTGACAATTCCTTTGGCTGTTGCTGACCACATCTCTGCCTGCTGCCTGGACCAATGCTTTGGCTGTGCGGACAATATCTCTGCCTGCTGCCTGTACTGACTATAGACACTATTCCTGCCTGCTACCTGGACAATTCCTTTTGCTGTTGCTGACCACGTCCCTGCCTGCTGCCTTGACCAATGCTCTCCTCTGTTGACAACTGCACTACTAAAACCACAGGTAATCTTTTGTTTATCCTTTGCTCAGCAGAATGTACTTTGGGGTGTAATTCTTATTTCTAACAAACAGCATGTACAGACAAGTCTTATAATTGGACAACTTTTTTTTTTTTTTTTTTTTTACAAAGTTTTAATTTTCTTTCCACATTTTGTGAAAACTTGTGTAAAAAATTACATGATCAAAAGACGCATTATGCCTCACAGAATATACATTGGGGAGTTTGAGAGGAAAAAGGTGTAGGTGTGGCGCTGTTCTGGTTAAAGATAAAGTGTCAAGTGCTGAGAAACAGAAAGAGAGACAAGCTCTCACTAACGGGATTTTCCAGGGAAAGAACAGTTCTGATAGCAGGTGAGTATACTGAAAACAACAATATAGAAAAATATAAAATTTATTTATAACATCATATAAATTGACATAATACAGATTCATAAGCTTAGAAAATAAAGATCTATGTTGTGCAATTAGCCGACATGTTTCGCACTGTATGCGCTTCGTCAGGGCTTAGCACGTGTCTTTAATTTCATGGTGTCTGTATAAGACATAAAAATATATATAATTAATATCATGACAAGGCACCCAACGCGAGCCAGACCACCAGACCGCCGCCTGAAGGTAAAATTTCCAGTGTCTGGGGCCGTCTGGAGGAAAGTCCGCGGCTCCGGCCTAACTCCCGGAGCGGCGGCCATCTTGCTACACCCGGCCGCGGCTCCAGCCCTCAATCCTGGCTTCCCGGACCCCCTGTGGCTCAGCTTTTCCCCCACACGGCACCCGGAGCCCACCCTCCATCAGGGACTCCCATCTACGCACCTGCACGGGGGCCTGCAGACAAAAAAACGGCTCTGGCCCTGTGATCGGCGGCCATCTTGCTATACCCGGCCGTGGCTCCAGCGCTTAGTACTGGCATACCAGACCCCCCGTGGCTCGGCTTTTCACCCACACAGCAACCGGAGCCCACCCTCCATCAGGGGCTATCATCTACCCCCCCCCCCACAGCGGCCGACAGGAGGAAGAGCGGCTCCGGCCCTGTGAACGGCGGCCATCTTGCTTCACCCGGCGGCCATCTTGCTTCACCCGGCGGCCACCTTGCCCACCATACTGCCCCCCTGAGACTGGTGAACCGCCCCTGGAAGCTGGAGCACTCTGGCCGGCCGGGTTGTGACCCCCAGGGATGGATAGCTTGACTTTACTCCCTGACTGATGATAAAATCACAATCCGGGAGGCGCGGCTTAGCAATGGCCGAGTAGAGACGGGCACCGACAGAGTCCCCGGCCTAACCCGATACACCATGGCCATTACCTGCCATTTAACTCATGTGGGCACGACATGAGCACCCCAAATCAATACAGGACACGCTTGACCTCAAGAGGGACCAGATCCCAGAACTCGCAGACCAGTATTCATAATTTTTTCGAAGGTACAACGAGGCAAGCAACAGGCGCCATAGTAGCCGCTCCACGGGGGCCGCACACAGAACGGAACCCGGGCCTGCCCCAAAGCAATCCGCCAACACCACCGGAGGACCCGTACTACCTTGCAGAGACACCGGCAGCATTCCGTACAGAGATGTCGGACACATCGCAAGGCCGAATAGACGACGACCTCCGCGCCATGCTGCGGGCCCTCCCCACCAGAGCCGACATTGAGGCCTTACCGACAAGGGCCGACATAGAAACGCTGATCCTAAGGATAGAGGAGGCGCACAGCAGGGACATCCAGGAGGTGAAAGCAGAGCTGCTTACAGTGTCGGACCGTGTGACATCTGGAGAGTCACGGGTGTCGGCACTGGAGACACGCATGCAGGCCCTGGAGCAGGCGCAGGTATCACACACGATGAACTCCCAAGACATGCAATTACACCTAGAGGAAATGGAAGACCGCAGCCGCCGCAACAACCTGCGGCTGCGGGGGATACCTGAAGCCACGGGCCCGGAAGACCTGGCAGAGACAGTGACCGCAATATTCCACAGACTGCTGGAGACCCCCCCACCGACGCTTGAACTCGACAGGGTGCACCACACACTGGGTCCCAGATCCACCGACCCAGCCAGGCCACGCGATGTACTGTGCCGCCTCCACCGCTTTACAATTAAAGAAAACATACTACGAAAGGCTTGGGGGGCAGGCGATGTCGACTTTGATGGGGCCAATATCCAGATCTTACCGGACTTATCCAGGGCAACCCTACAGCGCCGGGCCATGTTAAAGCCAGTATTGGAAAAGGCGAGAAGTAGAGGATACACCTACCGCTGGGGATACCCCCTGGCGGTAATCTTCCGAACGGAGCAGACCTCCTTCATCCTGAGAACGCCCGCAGACCTGCCGGGATTCTTCTCCTTCATAGGCACAGAACCAGTCCAGGTGCCCAATTGGCTAATGAGGCTACCGAAGGCACCGGGTCGCTCGGGTCCAGCAACGGGCAGATACAACCAACCACCGCGCTCGCAGAGGAACCGAGGCCGATCCCGCTCCAGCACCGCCGCCGCCGCAGTCGATGGTACACGTGAGTCCTGATTACTGCAGAGCTGCCTATACCTGTACCCATTGTTTGTAACGCATAGGCCACTGAACTTACCTTGATGCTGCCCCCCGTTTTCTGCCCCCTCCCCCCCCCTCGCTTGCTGCGGAAGACCCGCCGAGGGTCCAGTTCTATGCCCAGGCCACCCCCACGCCTCAGAGTTTGAAGGGGGAGAATGGTCCACCATGGTGCAAAGATGCACACCTACCCCCCTTTTTCCCCAACACTTTGCATACTACAAATCGAGACTCCCACTAAGAGAGAGGCCCTCCACACCGCAGACCCCCCACAGAACTGAACACAAGGGTTACTCCCCCCGGAGTCCTTGCCCTTTTTGCCTTTTTGTTGTCTGGAGGAGTGGGGTCACAAAGGGAGAGAAGGACAATGCGTCCCCCGCGCCCCCCCCCCGGGGACACATGCAGGAGAACATACTCTTGCAGCACTGTCCCAGGTGGACTACCGAACCCCAATTTACCTGGCCACCAAACTGGAGCACCACCCCTACAGGCATCATCCTTTGCTCCACAAGCTGAGAACTACACATGTACTTACCTGGCTCCCCCGTCATGTCAACTGGGTCATAACCACCTACCCAGAAAGGAGCTAACAGATGACAGGTGTCAAGATACTTTCTAGGTAACAAGACCCACGCCCACAGATGTGGCCCATGGGGGACCACGGGGGGGGGGGCAGAACATATACTGGGTGGTTGCTTGGGAGGAATGGGGGTTTGGACCCCATCAGAGGACAAGATGCAGCCTTGGAGGGTGTTCGGGGGTGGGGGAGGTGCGGTGCCAGACGGAAAGGGGAGTCATAAATGGGGGGGGGGACAATGAAACCGCACCAAACTGCTCAGGACCATAAATTATTGTGGGGAATTTCTCTGGCGCGGGTTGGGGGGGGGGGTTGGATTATGTGGGGGAATAATTAGTTGACAGATGTAACCTATGCATTTAAGTTAATGTTGTTTCGTTGATACCGTCTTTCTGGTTAAAGTTTTTTCTTTTTGATAACTAGAAAATGAGTAAGTATTGAATTTCCATGTCCTTGTGTTGTTATTATATATTATAGCCTGAAACGTACAAACCACTCTACGATACACCATTGAGCACGTATGCCCACACACTCTTATACAAGCAGAGGCCGGGTGGTCGGGGAGGGACCGGGAGACTCGCAGGGACCCCTGCTGACCTCACCCCCACATAGGACGACGCACGATACCCAGGACACCTGGAGAGCGTCTTTGCAAAAATTTTGCACGCACATTAGAGCACCAGCTAAATTGGTAGGCAACCGCTAGAGGCACTAGGCTTCTGGCGGGCGCATTTCATACCCTTTTAGTACTGGTTGAATATACCTATCTTTCTCTGCTACATTCTTATCTCTATTCTATACCTCTCTCTAACTCTTTACTGTACTTCCCTACCCCCCTCCCTACACCCCCCCCCACGAACATGGATGACATTACTATTGTCACTTTAAATGCGAAGGGACTCAACATCCCAGAGAAAAGGAGAATGTTACTTAATGATATGCGACGCCTAAAGGCAGACATTGTTCTCTTGCAAGAGACACAC
Source organism: Rana muscosa (assembly GCA_029206835.1). Classification (NCBI taxonomy): domain Eukaryota; kingdom Metazoa; phylum Chordata; class Amphibia; order Anura; family Ranidae; genus Rana; species Rana muscosa. The sequence continues at coordinate 442,992,192 of CM055120.1, read as the reverse complement.
TTCCGAGAAAACACACTCCCGATCCTCAGGAATAGATACTTCCCAACGGTGTATCACTCGACCTACAAGGAATCCAAATCGCGAGGAGTTTCAATATTAATTTCAGCCAAAATCCCATGGTCCCTGACAGACATACTGACAGATCCGATGGGAAGATTTCTATTCCTCAAAGGCCAAATTGGGGGCATCAAAATAACACTCGCAAACCTTTACGCCCCAAACACCCAACAAGATACGTTTCTAAAAAGACACTTGATCAAACTACAAAACTTTACTGAAGGACAACTAATAGTGGGAGGAGACCTGAATATCCCCCTAATACCCGAGGAGGATACCTCAACAGGGAGTTCATCAACCCCGAGAAACACACGCAAGACCATCCATATAGCACTTCAGAGATCACAGTTAATAGACACGTGGCGCCTCTTTCACCCTGGCGAATGAGACTATACATTCTACTCGCGTCCCCACAACACATATTCGCGAATTGATTACCTGTTGATACCACACAACCAACTTCACGCCGTTAGAAACACCTCACTAGGATCAATCACTTGGTCCGATCACGCCCCAGCTATCCTGAGGTATGCCCTGACAGACTTCCAAAAAAATCAAAGGAAACCGTGGAGGCTTAATGAAAGCCTTCTGAAAGACCCAGACACACTGGCAGAGGTGACAAGGGAAATAACTAACTATTTTCAAACCAATAGCGACTCAGAAAGTGACGAAGGCCTAGTATGGGAAGCACACAAAGCGGTGATTCGCGGAATACTTATAAAACACGGCGCAAGACTAAAAAAACAAAGGACAGCCCAATTGACTTCTCTCCTCAGCAGACTTCACGCCCTAGAAATCAGACACAAGCAAACCCTGACTGACCAGATAGGGAACGAACTGGACGCATTACGCACGCAAGTCACTGACCTGTTAAATTTTAAAGCAAAGACGGCACTACAAATATCACGGAAAGGGATTTACGAGTCAGGCAACAAATGCGGCAGACTACTAGCACAGTCATTACGGGACCAGAGAACAGCGTCATACATACCCTCCATACGCTCGCCATCGGGACAGAAGAGAACCTTACCACAACATATAACACAGGAATTTAAATCCTACTATGAATCGCTCTACAACCTATCCAACACGCCACCATCGGTAGAACACATAACAGATTATATTACTACCTCCCGTATGCCCACCCTCTCCACTGACACCCGAGATCTGTTAGAAGCCCCTATCACATTATCGGAGGTCCAACTTGCGCTGAAAAGCACTAAAATCGGAAAAGCCCCAGGGCCGGATGGACTCACGCCACACTACTACAAGACACTACTACCAGTATTAGGAGGACGCCTAGTTAATGTGCTTAACGGCCTTACTAAAGGAGGGAAACTACACGCCACCACATTACAAGCACAAATATCCGTCATCCCGAAAGAAGGCAAAGACCTGACCAACTGTGGAAGCTATAGGCCTATCTCCCTACTTAATTCGGACCTCAAACTATTCACCAAAATAATAGCGACCAGAATACAGACTCACCTGCCCCACCTAATACACTTAGACCAGGTGGGATTTGTCCCCACAAGAGAGGCAAGGGACAATACTACTAAGGTCTTGAATCTACTACATACGGTCACCCGCACCCAAACGCCCAGTGTTTTTATGAGCACGGACGCTGAGAAAGCGTTTGATCGGGTTAGTTGGGCCTTTATGTTTGCCACGTTGCGGCATGTGGGACTGGGAGACAACATGCTAAAATGGATAGCCGCAACCTATGAAAAACCATCTGCCAGAGTGAGGGCTAATGGAGTGCTCTCAGACCCTTTCCTGATTACAAACGGGACAAGGCAGGGGTGCCCGTTGTCCCCCCTTCTATTCGCCCTCACTCTGGAACCATTCCTATGCCACGTAAGACAAAACCCCAACATCTCAGGAGTGAAAGTACAACAAGCACAACATAAGGTATCGGCGTACGCCGACGACCTCATGTTTACACTTACCACCCCCTCAATCTCCCTCCCCAACCTCTTACAAGAATTTAAGATATATGGAGCCCTCTCCAACCTAAAAATTAATTTTACTAAATCCGAGGCGATGGGAGTAGGAATACAACCAGCACAACTTGCACATTTACAATCAGGTTTCCAGTTGAAATGGACGCAGACAGCCCTAAAATATTTAGGTACTTACATCCCTCGCACGCTCCCACGGTTATATGAGCTGAACTTCCCACCGCTTTTGAAAACAATCAAAATATTACTTAAAAAATGGCACACCGGTCTACATTCATGGATAGGTCGCTGCAACATCCTCAAAATGATGATACTCCCAAAATTCCTCTATCTTATGCAGGCGATACCTATTCACATTCCCACACTCTACTTCAAACAAATACAAACCATGTTTACAGACTTTGTATGGGCTAAGAAAAGGCCACGACTCTCTTATAAACTCTTGGTTCTACCTAAACAACACGGGGGACTCGCGTTGCCGAACATTCGTACATACTACCAGGCAGTACACCTGGGCAGGCTTATAGACTGGTGCAGGCACCAGGAGACTAAGCTCTGGACACAACTGGAGCAACATCAAAGCGAGACTCCGCTTGGTAGGGCTCCCTGGTGCTACCCGTCCCTGCCAGCGGAAATCAAGCGACACCCGCTAATAGGAACCACAACACAGGTCTGCGCACGTCTCTTGTCGACGACCCCCATATCATCCCCCAATTCACCCCTCTTCCCCATCTTGGGAAACCCCGAATTTGCACCAGGAATACAGGACGCGGAATTTAAAAGACCGAGAGACGAGGGCACTCACCAGGCCTCCCACTTTAGTACCAATGGTCGTTGGCCCACGTTAACAGAACTTTCAGACGCCACAGGCCCATTTCGGCTGGACTTTTTGAGAGCCAGCCAACTGAGCCACTTCTTACACTCACTGACAACCCACCCGACAACATCCCGCCCCCTCACAACATTAGAAGAACTCTGCAACACATCGGGTACCATAACGCACACGCTCTCACAAACCTACAGCCTGCTAAACGTACCACAAACAGACTTTACCCCACCAGGGCTGACCAAATGGGAAACGGAACTGAATTGCAACTTCAGCACAACTAAGAAACAACGAATAATTAAATACACTCACAAATCCTCGATATGCGCCAAAATCCAGGAGACTAACTATAAGCTACTGTCAAGATGGTACAGAACTCCAGACCTGCTCCACAGATTCTTCCCGACAACGCCGGACCTTTGCTGGCGGTGTCGAGCAGAAAAGGGAACACTGCTGCACATATTCTGGTCCTGTCCTTTACTACACCACTTTTGGAAAGTGGTTCGAGAAGTTATACAAAAATTTACAGACAGCCCCATACCAGTAGACCCCGCTTTCTTCCTACTCCACGCATCAGACACTCCGGAAAAAACATACAAAAAATCGGTAATCAGACACTTGCTAGATGCAGCCAAGGCCTGCATACCGATAATGTGGAAATCCACAAGCCCACCTACCATAGCATCATGGATAGCGAGAGTGGAGGAAATAAGATATATGGAGGACCTCGTCCTCACAGCCCAGCATAGACAAGAGACATTCTCCAACACCTGGCAGTTGTGGATTATCTTCATCTACTCGGCAGAGGGCCAGGCGCTGAAGGGAACCTCAACAGACACACAGAGTTGCACCCCGCCACCGCCAATCCCATCCGATACACAGGACTGAATTACTGATGTCCCATGTTCTTGGGCCCCAATACCCCCCCCTATCCACCACCCAACCCATCTTCCCACAACAACTCCCCCTCCCCTCTTCTTTTTCTCTTTTTCATATCTTTCTCTATTCTAATATTCTACCTTTAACCAATCCCATCCTAAACTGGGGGGATTTGCTTTACACTCTATTCTCCACCTTTTCTCTAATATAAACAGGAAAAACCAAGGAACTGGGCCCATGTCCCCGGTACTACACAACACGACAACCTCAAGCACAAATACCCTAACGGAGCAAAGGGAACCAACAGGCAGAACTAGACACCTAGGAAGGAACAAGTCGCTGAAACAAAATTAAAGACATCAGAGGTCACGAATAAAACTAACAATAGCTCAGACATACTAAGTGACAATACACCAGGGAGCGTAATCTCCACCAATTTGTCCACACTCATATGTTTGAACCCTGCTTTTCTTTTCCTTCCTACATCAAGACTATGTGATGTAATGTATTCTGACTGTTTTTGAATAAGTTGTTTGTCTTGATACCCGTACTACTTTGTAATGTATCGACCCGACGGGGTCCCTTTCCTTGTTATAAATAAAAATAAATAAAAAAAATAATTAATATCATAAACAACAGTATTATGATACATAAACAACAGTACATATTCACAATTTTCATAAAGATATATCATGCTCACCCAATAATTATTTTCTATATTGTTGTTTTCAGTATACTCACCTGCTATCAGAACTGTTCTTTCCCTGGAAAATCCCGTTAGTGAGAGCTTGTCTCTCTTTCTGTTTCTCTCTATTTTTCACGTGGGATTGGGAGACCATACAGTATCTGTATCTGGCCTATATCCAATATTCTTTATATATAAGGTGTCAAGTGCTTTCAATGTGCAAAAAAGGTGCAAAAATTTACAATCAGGACACAGACCCGATGGCCCCCCAGCCAGGTGTTTACTGAAATAATATGTCCTTAATCCAATGTGGGATATAGCATTAGGAACTCATGTCAGTGACAGGTACACTTAGCATGGTATTAAGTAGATAAATGTATATGAACCCCCTGCCGTGAGTTTGCTGAGGTGTTGCACCCTCGGCCGGGTGTTAAGAAAAGGTAAGTAAACCTGTGTTGGCTGAGTAGAAAGTGCCCGTGCTATAGTAATGTGATGGATACTGATTACACCATATAATATACATAAACCACTTCACATAAAGTTGATGTGGAAAACGTATTACACATAAAATCAAGCCCATATAAAGTCCATGGAATAAAATCAAAAGTGAAATACAAGAAAAGTCCGTGGTGAAGATGAAGATTAAATAAATATAAAAATAATAATAATGTAATTATAGGTGACTTGTGCTTTAAAACTTCAATGTTGAACGTTATATAATCTTGCTCTGTGCGCGATAATCCGTGCTCTTTACAAAGTTGCACTCACCAGAAACGTCTTACCCTCCAGAGGTATGACGAAGTCACATTATAAGTGCCACTGTGTTGCAGCCTGAGGAAACAGGGTCAGCTTGGGTGCATTTTACTATCCTCTAGGACGTTTTATGCAAGGGAAGAAAGGATGCCCATAGTGTGATTCCGTTTAAAAAGATTTATTGTAGAAAAAGGTTTTGAAATACTCACATTGTATCAAACAATCAAAGACAAAAAGAAAGCTTAGTGCTGGCGCTGAAAACCAGTGTTTACAGCCCAGACCGGAAGTGATAAACCGAGGTGCCTTGACTCCGCCCCGGGGAGACCAAATAAAATACACGGATTTAGGCTATTTTTGCCAAAGAAGTGTAGCAGTATAAATTTTGGTCAAAATCTATAAAGAAACATTACTTATTTTCAAAAAATTATAACAGAAACTAAGAAAAAAAAAAGTTTTCCCAAAAAAAACCCAGTGCTGTTTAAATACCATCAAAATAAATGTCTATTTGTGTGAAAAAAAAAAGGATGAAATTTTTTTATAGGTACAGTGTCTTACATGACTGAGTAATTGTCATTCAAAGTGTGAGCACTAAATGCTGAAAATTGGCCTGGGCAGGAAGGGGGTATAGGTGCCCAGTGGGCAAGTGGTTACATTAAAACAAAACACAATATAATATAAGATGATGTTATGCCAAGTAATTAGATACCACCGAGCATGTCCTGTTTTAAAATTGTGTGCGCTCGTGGAATGGCGCCAAACTACAGTATTTAACCACTTCCCACCTGGCTAATGCACATAAAACGGTCAGGTGGGCGCATCCTCCTTCTGAGTGGACGTTCCTGAAGGTCCCTCAGAAGGCGTGGGATCGTGCAGCTGCGCGATCCCGATGCGCTCGTGTCACCTAGACACTGCGCATCTCGGATCAGCAGGAGGGCTCTGTGATTGGCCCTCCTGATCACATGGCTGTGTCCAATCACAGCCATTATGTGATGTAAATAGAGAGCCGGCTGCTAGGCAATCGGCTCTCCTTCTCCTCACACAGAGCTGGTCAGTGAGGAGAAGGAGAGCGGATCTCTGCAGCCGGCCAGTGAGTATGAGCTGTTTTTTACAGCTTTTTACACACTGATCACCGGCCTAGTGTCCCCACACAGTAAAAACACCTGTCCCACATATGTCCCAGGAAAAACCTTTTGTCACAGTGATCATCTGCACACACCTGTACATGATTATCTGCACACATCTGTCCATGATCACACAAACCTATTATCATACACTTATCAGGATTATTTATTTTTTAACCAAAGACATGTAGCAGAACACACTCTGGCCTAAATTTATGATGAACTTTGCTTTTATTGGATTTTTTTTAAAACAGAAAGTAGAAAATATAGTTTGATTCCAAATTTTCACTCTTTTTTCGCTTATATCGCAACAGATAAAAAAAGCAAGTGGTGAATTAATAGCACCAAAAGAAAGCTCTATTTGTGTGAACAAAATGATAAAAATGTCATTTGGGTACAGTGTAGAATGATCGCGCAATTGTCATTTAAATTGTGAGAGCGCTTAAAGCTGAGAATTGATCTGGGAAGGAAGAGGGTGAAAGTGCCCAGTATTGAGGTGGTTAAAAATCTCCATAGGTTACCAGTTTAGAGTTACAGAGCAGGTCTAGTGCTATAATTATTGCTCTCGCTCTGACATTCATGGCAATACCTCACATGTGTTGTTTGAACACCGTTCACATATGTGGGCGTGACCTACGTATGCCTTAACCACTGCGCGTGTGCACACGGGGGTCCTTTCATTTTCTTTTTGTACTTTATTGCTTTTTCAATTTTTACACTGTACCGTTAAAAAAAAAAAATTTAATCACTTTCACTGCCATTGCAAGGAATGTAAACATCCCTTGCAATAACAATACGGCATAACCGGTCTTCTTCATGGAGAAATCTGGGGTCTTTCAGATCCCAAATCTCTCTTCTACATTGGGTGGGGGGGTGGAGTACAAATCCCGCCTGGTGTGAAGCGATCATCACAGACTGCACATTCTGTTCATGAACAGGAAATGTTTTAAAAGATTTTGTATGTCTTTGTACCCGAAGGGGCATGGGGAGACAAAAGGAGAATCAAGCTAAATAATGCCAAGGCTCTTGCGAGCTACAGAAGTTAGCTTTTCAATGTTAGCACGCATGTTCAGCAAAGCTCCCTCTTCAAAATAGCGTCATTCTGGGGGAGAAAAAACTTCCGTAGCATCCTCAAATACTGGCTCTATGTCCTTTTCATTCCCTTGGGTTTGCCTTGTCCAGGGCAGCCATATCTGGATCCGACTCAGGTAGAGAATTGGAAGCAGGAAAAGAGCTGTGGCATCTTTAAACTCTGGACAAAGATGCCTGTATTAAGGCTACTATTTGTCAGAGGAATCATGCCATACAGTAGATGCAGAAAATGCTGCTTTTATTAAGTAGACAGTTAAATGACTGGAATAGAGCTACAACTGGATGCAGAGATCGGTGTTAAAGCCAGCTCCTGCTCCGGTGCAATGAGTGTTGTGTGGGCCTTCTGCAGTGCGAATGTTCACCTGCAGATTTGCAATGGCTCTCCTTTGCCTGGTCTCTACCATAGGTATGTGTGAGGGTATTCCCCTATGGGTTACTTACAGAGTAGGGTGTGGACAATAGGGTAAACGGGTCCAGAAGGAGAATGCAGCAACCTGGGTGTAGACCGTCCTGTAGTGAATCCTCGTGGTGAAAGGGTAAGAGGAAGCGCCTGAGGGCTCTAGGAGGAGGTGGCAGTAAAATGTGCGACTTGTGGTATGATGCCACATCTGATACTAAGCCACGAGCGCCTTATTGGAAAAGTTGACACTGTAAATTCAAATATTGCCCTTTTCTTGAACAGTAATGGTCAGAAGCATACAAGGTCACCCTGTCTTACCCATCTATGACACTGGACTATATAAAGTCCAGACTTCCGCCAACATGGTGGGCATATCCCTGATGAGGTCTTTCATGGGCATGGACTATGGCCATGGACCTGTATTAGCACACATTGCACAAAGTGCCAAGGTGAGTGCCCATGCAGGATCCAGCACCCAAAGCAACATTACAGGCCTTCTCCACAAAGTGGGGTCTAATTACAGCTCCCAAGACTGCCTCTTTTTGTGGCATTAGAAGGCAGTGATGAATTGAATGAATTTTATAAAATAAAAGGAAAAAAGGAGGAGAAGAGGTCCATCACCTTAGGACAGCAGCACAAAACTGAGGACTCACAAAGTGGGGTAGGGTTATAGGGAAGGCGATTAGTGGTCATTTTCTCAAATGTTTACCAGTGTCCAATCACCTGAAGGTATGAGCCTCTAATCCAGGGTCTATGAATACTTTGCCTGTATTGTACAATTAATATATCCCGTTTTTCTAATGATTCATTAGAGAACAAGTCTTTCAGAAAGCCTTTGTTTTGTAGCATGCAATAGGATGATCGTAAAAGAACAAAGGAGGAAGGTTCTGTGTCCTGTATTTTACTGCAAGAGATGGGTTCTATTAGTAAGTCAAAACCCTATTTTCCTATTAATGCAGTATAGGACACCATGGATAGCCAAAGGAAATCCAGCTGAAGGTTGGGAAACACAAACAAATGTCAACACAGACTCAAGCAGCAGCTTATACCCATAACTGGTGTCAAACAGGCCTGAACATATACTTGGTAAACTTAAATGTGTGAACAGAATATTAAGTGATAGCCTTCTGTATCTTACAAACACATGCCTGATCCTGAAATTTACACAAAGCACTAACAGACCTGGTAGAGTGCGCCTTGACAGGGAAGGGAGGCACACTATCCGTTAAACCATGGGCTTTAATGATAAGTTGTCTACTCCATCTAGCAATGGTGGAGCAAGACGTAAGGAGTTCCCTGTGGGAGCTGTCAGGAAGCACAAATAAGGGGATCCAATTGCATAAAAAACTGTAGCTGAGAGGTAGACTCTCACACCATGTACTACATCAAGACAGTGGAGTGAAATTTCCTTTAGATGTTTTGAAGTAGGACAAATGATAGGAAAGACAATGTCCTGGTTGAGGTAGAAGAAGGAAACCACCATAGGGAGAAAAGAAACTCTAGGCCTCAGGATGAACTACGTTCACTGGACTTGCACTTTCTCACTTGCCTCATAGAAAGATGAGAGATTGGCCTAACAAGAACCATAAAAATAAATTAATGCCGATAGTCCCTGAGCTGAAAGTCCCTCACCTCAAATACCTCACACACAAATTACGTTAGGCTGAATGGTCTGTAGTTTCCTAGTATACATCATGATCTCTTTTTGTAAAATGGTACCATATTTGCTCTTCACAAATCAGTTAGACACCTTACTGACTGGAATGGTACCAACAGTTAGAAATGGCCTAAAAATCATTGCGACAAAAACTAGTGCATTATGGGTGCAATATATATGCACTTGCATTTTACCCTGAACCCCAGGTACATATAGGAGGTATGGACCTTTAGGCTGGGTTCACATTGCAGCACGCTCCGGCTCACAGCAGGAGTCCGGTGCGTCCCCATTCACCGTTTCAGGTCCGAATTCAGACCGAATTTTTGGCTGAACTCGGATCTGAAACGAAAATACCAAAAGACGGACAGGACTCCTCTGCAACTTGTTCAGAAGCCACTGCGGAGATGTGTGAACCGGCTTCATAGTGAGCCAGTCACAATCTCCTGCTATGCGAATTGGATGGGGAATGGGAAAAGCACATCCAATTCGCAACAGTGTGAACCCAGCCTTAAATATGGGGCTGGAGGAATAGCTAACTGGACTACATTTACTGTGACATCCTCGCCCTGCTTTGGCTCGCTTCACCAAGTCTCTCTGCTGCCGTGGACGATGGGACTTGTATTTACAATGAATGGTCCAGTGAAAGAATGACACTGAATAAAAAAACTCTGTCCTTTTTTGACGTATGGAATGGCAAGTGAAACCACAATGCACAGTTCTCTGTCATGGTGTCAGGTGGGACTTCCATTTTCCTTTTACAAAGGCATTCCAACACTTTCAGACACATAAGATTTTGTATTTAGGGAAGCTTTAACACAGCAGACTTTAAAGCCATGGATAATGGCACAAGTACTGATGCTTTTCTTCGCGGGCTTAGTTCTTTTTAGGTTTCTGAAATTGCAACAGAGCATTAACACATCATTATATATGGATTGCAATAACACTTTGTGGAAACTACAAAATAAAATAAGTATGCAAGACAAAGCACATTAGAGTTTGTGAATATTTCCTACTGCATTTATGTACAATAATTTGCATAAATTAAACTTACTTTAGTCCAATACAAATAAGAGAGCGCAATTTGACATCCATCTGTGCATGAGCTGCATCATGACTCACATTTACAGACTGTACCCCCTATAAAAAAAAAAAATGTGTAACAAAATAAAAATAGATTTTCCTTATCAAAAGTAAAATACCTATATAATTTAATAGGAAACAAGGTGGGAAAGAAGGAGGGTAAAGAAAAGAGGAAGTTGGTACATCAAAAGGTTTTGCAAGAGCCCTACTTAAACAGGCACCTTTTGCCAGGATATGGACATTTGAATATTGACATATTCATAACAGTCAATAAATGTAAAAAAATCCTGTTGCTGCAGGCACTGTGGAACAATTAATTTTAAGGATCCATGCACACATGCTTAAAAAACACGCCTAAGAGCAGCTTTTGAGCAGTATTTTTGTTTTGCTTCTAGAAGCAAATAGTGTTATCCGATGTGTCAGAGCACACCATTTTAGTCTAGAAGCGTTTTTGAAACTTAAAAGGGATTGTAAATAATTATATATTTTTTTTTTAAATAACAAACAGGTTATACTTAGCTCCATTCTGCAGCTCGTTTTGCAGAGTGCCCCCGAACCTGGTCTTCTGGGGTCCCTCGGCGGCTGTCTCGGCTCCTCCCCGCAAGAACTCACCACCTATATGCGAGCAAGCGAGCATGGTGGTGAGTCCTTGCGGGCGCGCTCCAGTGATACAGCCGGCGGCTATAGCCGCTCACTGTATCACTCGGCCCCCCCACCCCGGCGCGCCGTCTCATTGGATGTGATTGACAGCAGTGCGCGCCTATGGCTGCGCTGCTTTCAATCCATCCAGTGTAGCCAATCAACGGCCAGGCTCAGAAACGAGGAGGATGACGGGGGCGAGCGCGGGACTTTCGAGGGCTCAGGTAAGTAAAACTGGGGGCTCGGGGGGGGGGGGGGCGGTATCGTCGGATGTTTTTTCACCTTAATGCATAGGATGCATTAAGGTGAAAAAACTTTTACCTTTACAACCCCTCTAAGCTTCTAGGAGCAGAAAAATACTCTTTTCTTTTTTGTTTTTGGGAGTAATTTGCCTGCTTTGACAGGAAGCATGGTAAAATGAGCTGGCTTAAACAATGACTTCAGTGATTCTGCTGTGAACCTGGCTAGAACTCTGACTACTTTGTCTACTTTAATCTGAGGCTTTTATTTGGCACACTGTTTTAATATAGTATAAACCCAGCTTTTTTAAAACTTTTTTCTATATTTATTTTTTCCCGTACATCTAAAAACTAATGGTGCATTGTTTTCTGTTCCCTTAATCTGACCTGGCAATCCTGTGAATAACACACATTTCCTATCCCTTTGCGTCTACCCTCATTTCTTCATTGTGACTTCATGCACAACGGGCTTAAAAAAATTGAAGGTTCCCTAGGCAAAAAACAAAACAAAACAAAATTAAAAAGAGCATTTTTGTACACATGTTTAGGAGTGTTTAGCGTTTCCAGAAAACTCCAATAAAAAACGCAAACCAGAAGTATTTTTTTTTCTGCCTCTATACGCTGAGCTTAAAATATGCCTATAAATGTCCTAATGTGCATGTACACATAGTATAACATTGCCCTGCATCTACAGACAAAATGTAAAACTTCTGTAGAAGCAGTGTTTTTAAAGCCAGTGTGCATGGACCCTGAATCTATAGCGGCAGCAATGGTTGTCACACAGGCTGGACTTTAAACATTATCCTTGAGGTTGCATATATGCGTACCTGTGTTTGTGCTATGGGCGCACTGCAGAGCATTTTCCCAGCACAGAGCAGGTAATCTGATCGCTGTGATAACCTCTGACTGGCAATTAGTCACTGTGCAGTCCACCCACGTGTTTTCTCTTTCCTCTGAATGGAGAGAAAGATACATTGTATCTTTTTCTCTTTGCAGGGGAGAAACATATCAAATAAATAATAATAAAAAAAATATATATATATATATATATATAAAATAGCTAGATCAAGGTGTGACCGAGGTCAGTGGCAGGATTAATGTTAAAGTCAAGGCAATGGTCAAAGGTCAAGGTCAGATAATTTTTTGGAATTAGTATCATTGTCAGTGTGTTTTAGGTAGGATAAAAAAGTAGGATTTTTAAAACAGCTTACCTGTAAAATCCTTTTCTTGGAGTACATCACGGGACACAGAGCAGCATAGTCATTACTATGTGGGTTATATAGAATTACCTTCAGGTGCTGGCACTGGCAACTTCCAAAACAGGAAGTACCCTCCCCTATATAAGCCCCTCCCATCCGGGAGTACCTCAGTTTTGTAGCAAAGCAATACGTGTCCCCAAAAGAGGGGTGGGAGCTCTGTGTCCCGTGATGTACTCCAAGAAAAGGATTTTACAGGTAAGCGGTTTTAAAAATCCTACTTTCTTGTTCATACATCACGGGACACAGAGCAGCATAGTCATTACTATGTGGGACGTCCCAAAGCAATGCCACATGAGGGGGGGATACACCATACATAAGCTGGGCGCCATCAGGCATGAGGATCTTTTGCGGCCTGCAACACACTGCGCCCAAAGGCGACATCCTCCTGACTTCTAACGTCCACCTGGTAGAACCTAGTAAACGTGTGTACTGAAGACCATGTTGCGGCCTTACAAATTTGCGCCAGGGAGGCCTGGTGATGCACTGCCCATGAAGTTCCAACTGCTCTCGTGGAGTGCGCCCTAACTTTGAACGGAGGCGGTCTACTTCTCAAGCCATAGGCTTGTATTATGACCTGTCGAATCCACTTGGCTAAAGTAGATTTTGATGCTGCCTGACCCTTTCTGGGGCCTTCCGGCAGAACAAACAAAGAATCCGTTCTACGAATCTGAGCAGTGGCTTTTAGATAAGCTTTAACTGCTCTTACTACATCCAAAGAATGCAATAACTTTTCCTCTACCGAGCTTGGTTTGGGGAAAAAAGAAGGAAGAACCACATCCTGGTTCAAGTGAAACCTCGATACCACCTTAGGAAGAAAGGCTGGGTGAGGACGTAATACTACTCTGTCCTTATGGATAACCAGATATGGCTCTTTACAGGACATGGCGGCTAATTCCGACACTCTTCTAGCCGAGCATATGGCTACTAAAAATATCAATTTCCTGGTGAGTAGAACCAAGGAAATGTGCCGCAAAGGTTCAAATGGCTGCTTCTGCAGAACCGACAGAACCAAATTTAGATCCCATGGGCATATGGGAGCCTTAATCGGTGGAATAATACGAGTCACACCTTGCATAAAGGATTTGACAAGTGAATGCATAGCCAGGGGCCTTTGAAATAGTATTGACAAGGCCGAAACCTGGCCCTTGATAGTACTTAAGGCAAACTTCCTGTCTACAGCCCACTGCAGGAAGTCCAGAATTCTGCCTATAACGTACTTACGTGGATGCCATTTTCTGGCCTCGCACCAAGTGATGTACGCCTTCCAAACTCTATAGTAGATCTGCCTGGATACAGGCTTCCTGGCATTGATTATAGTTGATACCACAGAGTTAGAGAGACCTCTCTTCTTTAGGATGTGGGATTCAATAGCCAGGCCGTTAAACTTAGAGTTAGTAAGGAAGGGTGGTATATCGGTCCTTGCGAAAGCAGGTCCGGACGACGTGGAAGGGTCCAAGGACTCCCCACAGACATTTTGATGATCTCCGCGTACCAGGCCCTTCGGGGCCACGCTGGAGCCACCAGGATTACCGGCTTCTTCTCCAACCTGACTCTGCGAAGGAGTCGAGGCAACAATTGTAGCGGAGGGAATGCATATATCAGTCTGAACTGATCCCAAGGGAACACCAGAGCATCCGAGCCGCAAGCGAGGGGATCCCTTGTCCGGGAGACAAATCTGTCCACCTTTGCGTTGAATCTGGATGCTAGCAGATCTACATCCGGTGTTCCCCACCGCTGACATATTGCTCGGAAGACCTCGGGATGAAGGGACCATTCCCCTGGGCATAACTGTTGGCGACTCAGAAAGTCCGCCTTCCAATTCTCCACCCCTGGAATGAAGACAGCTGATATACATGGGACATGCTTTTCTGCCCATTCCAGGATGTGACTTACTTCCCTCTGGGCTGCACGACTCCTGGTGCCTCCCTGATGATTGATATATGCCACTGCTGTGGCATTGTCTGATTGAATTCTGACAGGGGACCCTTGGAGTCTGGATGTCCAGGCTACTAGGGCGTACCGGGCTGCTCGTATCTCTAAGAGATTGATGGGCAGGGTTTTTACTACATTTGACCATCTGCCCTGGAGAGACCATTGCTCCAGTACTGCCCCCCAGCCTATAAGGCTGGCATCTGTAGTGACCACCTTCCAAGATATCGGGCTGAAGGGTTTTCCCTTCTGGAGATTCTGGGGGATCAACCACCAGCAGAGACTCTTCCGAACGGAAGGGGACAAAGCCATCGGGAAGTCTAGAGCCTGAACTTTTCCGTTCCAGGCTGACAATATGGCCCTTTGTAAATTCCTTGAGTGGAATTGGGCGTATGGCACAGCTTCGAATGATGCTACCATCTTTCCTAGCAGCCTCATGCACAGGCGTATGGACGGCTGTCTTTTTGCACAAAGCAGACGGACCAAGGCCCTCAAAGAGGATACCTTGTCTAGAGGTAAGAAAATCTTCCTCTGGTCTGAATCCAGCCGTAGCCCTAGATATACCAGGTTTTTCACTGGCTGTAGGGCTGACTTGTCCAGGTTGATGACCCAACCGTGAGACTCTAGATACTTGATTGTATCGACAATTACCACTTCTAGCTTGGCAACTGAGTGCTCCATCAACAACCGGTCGTCTAGGTATGCCATTATCGTTACACCCCGTGTTCTTAGATCGGCCAACAGTGGGGCCAGAATTTTTGTGAACACTCGTGGTGCTGTGGCCAGACCGAATGGTAAGGCTCTGAACTGAAAATGGCGCCCTTCTACTGCAAAGCGTAGGAATTTTTGATGACCTGGAAAGATGGGAACATGCAAGTAAGCATCTTTGATGTCGATCGAGGCTAACCATTCCTCCCCTTGTAGGGCAGCGGTGACCGATCGGATCGACTCCATCCGGAAAGACCGGACGTTTAGAAATTTGTTTAGACTCTTTAGGTCCAATATGGGTCTTATGTCCCCGTTTGGCTTCGGGACTGTGAAAAGGTTTGAGTAGAAACCCAACCCCCACTCTTCCATAGAAACCTCCATAATTACTCCTTGGAGCAATAGTTGTTCTAACGCCAATAGGAGAGATCCTCTTTTCAGAGGGTCTCTTGGCATGCCTGACCACATAAAATGGGACGGAGGAGACTCTTTTAACTCCAACTTGTATCCCAGAGTTACTGCGGAGAGCACCCATCTGTCTTTGATCGTCTCCCGCCAGGTCTCTGCGAACAACTGAAGTCTTCCCCCCACCCGTTTGATTGGGGGCAGCCCTTCATAGGCTTGACTTGGAGGCTGGTTTAGTACCTCTTCGGATCCAGGGCTTTTTATTACCCTGTGGCTGTCCCTGATTTTTACCTCCTGAGTTTGACCGAGGAGGCCGTCGGAACTGCTTAGTAGCAGACGTCGCAGGGATAGGAGAGGTAGTCCTCTTAAAAGATGGACCCCTAGACCTCTTTTTACTCGGTAAGAGAGTACTTTTACCACTGGAAATCTTCTGGATATACTTATCCAGGTCTTCGCCAAAAAGGCGTTCCCCATGAAATGGGAAGCTAACTAAGAGCTTCTTACAGGGAGCTTCAGCAGACCAGTTTTTGAGCCACAGAAGCCTACGCATATGTACCAAAGACAGCGTGAGGCGGGAGGCCTGATGGATAGAATCCTTGATGGCGTCAACCGCAAAGCATAATGCTCTAGGCAGATCAGCCAGAGCCTGGGCCTGCTGGTCTGGCAAATCCCTCAGGACCATTTTCATTTGATCCTTTAAAGCTTGGCAGATCCCAATAGCTGCCACTGCTGGCTGTGTAACAGCCCCTGCTGTGGAAAAAGCAGATTTTAATAAAGATTCCAATTTTTTATCCACTGGATCTTTGAACATTTGAACATTATCTACTGGACATGTCAGTGATTTGTTCACAGAAGAGATGGCTGCATCCACCGTAGGAACATTCCATCTCTGGGTGAACTTTTCCTCCATGGGATAGATCACCGGAAACCTTTTAGGCGGAACAAATAGTTTATCAGGATGTTCCCAGTCCTGGTATATAAGTCCTTCCAATAATGGATGTATTGGAAAGGAGCAATTAACCTGGGGAGCTTTTAGCGACCCCAATGAGGAGACAGCAGTAGTTGATGGTTCAACAAGAGGCATTTTAAATGCAGATCGAACCATGTCAGTTAGGGTCTGGACCCACAATCTTTCAGTCTGTGATGCTGAAAATGGTTCATCTACTGTCGATTCCTCAAAAACAGAGCTAACCTCCTCCTGATCCCCTTCAGGTAGGTCGGTCCCTTCCTGGGACTGTTGCTCTGCCAACAGGCTCTCTAATGGAGGTGATGGAGATCTGGCGCGCTTTCTTTCCTGTAGAGAAGAAGCGATCAATGCAGCCAATCTCTGCTCCAATCCCTCCAGAGTTGAGGAAAAAACCTCCTCTGTTATATATGCAGGAGCAGGTGGACTGAGGACAGCCGCAGTACCTGGCACTCCCGGGGGTTCCTTATGGGTATTAACCTCTGATTTCTCAGGGGAGGAGGGTGCAGATGACTGCTCCAGATCCTCAGAGCCCGATGGAGACCCCCTACACTTCCTGAGAGGTATATCTCGGAGTTTTTTAGGCGGCATATTCCTTAGTTCAAAGCTGAGGTATTCCAGCCGCAATACACCCCTTACTGAAATAGTCTAATGCAATTTGCTGCTATGTACATCAGTGGGTGTCTACTAATGCGTCTTTCTGGGGATGCCTGTATCAACCGCCCGCTGTAAGCCCCTATACCATGCTACCAGCTCCTTTTCATGCTCTGTGTCCATAGCAAGCAGCGTGGACTGAGTCCTTTTATCTTGCTGGGACGCCCGCACATGCGCAGAAGCACTGGGCGCACAGAGCGCGTCATCCGCCAGGCTCCGCCCCCTTTTTTGAAGCTAAACCTTATGAAAGGAAAGCATGTGTGCGCGCGCGCGTGCACGTGTGCGCTCTTGGCGCCATGTAGGGAGAGGAGCCAGGGTCCCTGTTTCACCAGGACTCGGGGATGGAAGGAAACTACTTGGCAGCATGACAGAGGAATGCAGCTTCCCTGATAGAGAGCTCACTCATCTGCCTGGACTTTCACCATGGAAGGAATAGTCCCAAGAAAAAAGACGTTCCACAGCGGCCTCTAGTGGACAAACACAGGTACCGCACCTTTGTCTTTTTTTTTTTTTTTTTTTTAAAACCTCCTTTATGAAAAAACATTTCCAGGTTTACAGTTTTTTTAAAACTTCCCTTATGAAAAAACATTTCTAGGATTACTTAGGCATATACAGCTATTAGCGGGAATACCCTTTAGGTAACAGGCAGAAAGACATATTAGGCTTGGGGGTCCCCTCAATAGAACCAAGTTCCTGAGGGGCCCCCACTTACCTTTTCCCCGCCGCAGGACTTTGTTTGGTCCACAGAAGCCCAAACTTCACCTCTCACGGCAGGCATTGTACTAGACCTTCAGGGACCGGGTTCCCAAGGATTCCACTCCCCTGGACCTGTATAGCACCCTGCACAGATAGCCTCTTGGTTTTGGGTATGACCAGAGCTCTGGATCCCAGGGTCCAGCCCTCCTAAGAGAGGCATTACAGGCAAAACCCTGCTCTTCTCTGCAAGGCCCGGGTACCGACCGTTTAGCTATGAAACTTTTTTGGTCGGATCCGGAATAGCTTGCTAAGGCCCAGAGAACCTGTACACAAGCCCAGATGAATACATGTTAACCTTGGCCAACACCTTAGACACTGGCAAAAAACTGAGGTACTCCCGGATGGGAGGGGCTTATATAGGGGAGGGTACTTCCTGTTTTGGAAGTTGCCAGTGCCAGCACCTGAAGGTAATTCTATATAACCCACATAGTAATGACTATGCTGCTCTGTGTCCCGTGATGTATGAACAAGAAAAGGAAAATGCGCATTATTGTTTATGGACCCTACTATGAGTATAAACAACATAAACATATGTGGTATCACTGCTATTGGCAGAAGCAGTAGAATTTGGGTTGTTCTTTGGTGGTAATTTTTGTACTCACCGTAAAATCCTTTTCTGTGAAGTCCATGGACGGACACAGCTCCTTATAATTCTTGACTTATGGGTTATGTTCGTCTATTAGGAGAGGACTAGGCAGACATGTTAGACATTTAAAACATGTAACTTTAGCAAAGCTGAACAGCCCCGCCCGGGGGGAGGTCCCTCTGGTGATAACCCCTCACACTGCACTTAGCAGCTCAGTTCGTCAAAAAGCAGTACAAACCTAAAAAAGAGGGGAGGGTGCTGTGTCCGTCCATAGACTACAGAGAAAAAGATTTTACGGTGAGTACAAAAATCCTATTTTCTCTTTCGTCCATGGACGGACACAGCTCCTTATAATTCTTGACTTGTGGGACGTCCCCAAGCAGTGCAAAAAACGAGGGGTGGGAACAGCAATTAAACAACTTCACCCCAAACAACCAGAGCTCCTCAACGAAGGAGATGCAATCTCAAACAGCCACCTGCAAAACCATGCGGCCGAAGCAAGCATCCGAAGATGCATACACATCAACCTTGTAAAACTTAGTGAAGGTATGAATGGACGACCAGGTCGCCGCCTTACACACCTGTGAAACAGATGCTTGATGTCGGAAAGGCCAGGAGGCAACAATTGCCCTGGTCGAATGCGTCGAGACAGGAAGGGGAGGCATAGGCATGAATCACAATCTGTTTGATCCATCGAAAATGGACGATACCGCCAGGCCCGTCCATGGGCCAGTCACCGTAGCAGACAGATACATTCCTTAAACGTGTTCTGCGGGTGTAACGCAACCTCTTTGGGATGCGACGGCCGAGGACACAAGAATGGAAGTACAATGTCCTTATTCAAAAGAAAAGCCGAGACCACCTTCAGAAGGCTGCGGGCGTAGCACCGCTTATCCGTATGAAGGAGCAAGCAGGAGGACTTGCAAGACAAAGAAGCCATTTAGAAACCCTCCTGACAGAGGTAGTAGCAACCAGAAAGGCAACTTTCTGAGAGAGTGTCAAAAGAGTTATCTCTTTGATGTCCTCAAAGGGAGGGTACTGAAGTACCGAGGGTACCAATTTCAAATCGCACGGAGGTAGTGGTGGCCGAAATGGAGGAGCCAAATGTCGGACCCCTTGCACAAACGTACTCACCAGTGAATGAGCCGCCAAGGGCCGTTGAAAGAAAACAGCCAAGGCTGAAAACTATCCCTTAATGGTGCTTTAAGGCAAGTTTTTGATCCACACCACGCTATAAAAACAGCAGGATCCTGGAAACCGACTATGCCCGTGGGCGCCAACCCATCTCCTCACACAGAGACGTAGGCCTCCCACGTGCGATGATAGATCTTCAGAGAAGAAGACTTCCGTGCCCTCAGCATGGAGGAAATGACAGGCCTCAGTCCTCCAGAACCTGACTTTCAACAACCAAGTCGTTAAAGCCAGCGACTGTAAAGCAGGATGAAGTATAGGACCAAAGGGGCATCCGCCACCAGGCACACTAGGTCGGTGTACCTGGGACGCCGAGGCCAATCTGGGGCAATTAGAGTCCCTGGAATCCCCTCAGTCCCCACTCTGCGGAGCAGACGAGGCAGAAAAATCAGTGGGGAAGAGGTATAACTTAGCCAATACTGACCCTACGGGGCCACCCACGCGCCCATCGCGTCCGCCCAGGGATCCTTGGCCCTGGCCACAAACTGCAATACCTTCCGATTGAATCGAGAAGCCAGGAGATCCATGGCCGGCGTGCCCTATCTCAGGCAAAAGAGTTGAAACACATCCGGGTGTAGCGACCATTCTCCTTGGTCCAGCATCTGGCGACTTAGGTAGTCAGCTGCCAGATACTACACCCAGAATGTACACGCCTATAGAGCCGGCACGCTCCGTTCAGCCCATTGCAGGATGAGTGACCTCCAATGCTGCAGTCGAGCTGCTTGGTCCTCCTAGATGTCAGGTCACCTGAGTTGCCAGATGACAGATGCACACCGTAGGTCAGGAGTGCACCACAAGGTAGAGAACCCTATGGCTGACTGCTGCGGATAGAACACTGGATGGTTAAGGAAGGCAGATCCACTGGAGCACAACAGGGATCCCACAGGGAGCTAGAGCCCAAGATTCCCCAGGGCGCAGAGTCTAAGATCCAGCAGGTGTTCACCAGAGCCTCTAGTGGTGAGGATGGCCTAGGCTGCAGATGGATCCAGGTCGCGGCCCCCTGAGTCCCCTAGCTCACGCTCAGTAGGGGATAGAGGGGAAGCAGCAGCTCAGGATACAAGAGATAGTGAGGAGATAAGCCAAGGTCAGGGCGACAAGCATAAACAATAGACAAGCCAAAGGTCAGGGTCACAAGCAGACAGGGATAGTCGAGAATAAGCCAATATCGTTAACACAGAGACAGACGTAGCACACGGCAAGCAGGAACCCAAACACACAATGCTTAACAAACAACGTTGATCAGCAAGGCAGACTTGCAGTGCACAGGTTAATATAGAGTTCTCTGATAGAGCCTGGGGTGGGGCCATGCTTGGAGGAGAGATTATAAAAGCAGCCAGGTGAGAGTGTTTGGCCTCTAAGGTGAATACATGGAGAGGTAAGCTGACAAACATTACTGCATAACCATGACAGTACCCCCCCTCTTATGGGCCGCCCTCCCCCTCACCCGCCTGGGCCCAGGCTTAAAGGGAAATCTCAAATAAAACCTTCTCAACAGATGAGGTGCAACGACCTCAGATGCAGCGATCCAAGACGCCTCCTCAGGACCAAACCCTCTCCAATGCACAAGGTACTGAAGAACGCCTCTGCAGAGCCGAGAATCCAGAACTTGACTAACCTCGTACTTTAGATTATCCTCAGAGGCCGGAACCGAGGTAGGGAGAGGATGAGAGGATTTATTGAAGACCAAAGGCTTTTTAGGAATAAGCAAGGGCATGAGAGGATCAACAGGAATCTGAGGCGGGTCCCCCAGACCCCTTAAAGATGAACTGGACATCAAGCACAGGACCATCAGACTGGGCAGAGGTCAGTGGAACCCTGAGGTCAGGTTGGCAAGAAGGTGACATGTCACAGGAGTCAAGCTGAATAGCTGAAAGATGAGCAGAATGCAGAGAGCCCTGAAAAAAAAGTTTGAAAACCCCACCTGGCCGAATGAGGCAGTCTATCCAAAGGATGGATTGAGTCCCTTAGACAGGTTTGAATGGACGTAATATTATTAGGGTGAGGCGAGGTTGCAGAAGGTCCTGAACAAGAAAAAGTAGGAGGCTCACTGGGTATGGGCTGGACTGGCATAACTGGTGCAGAGGCCGAGTGAATAGCACAGTCAGGTGTAGCGACTACCTGAATCGCATCGCAGGGCGTAGCGACTGCAGAACTTGCAGACAAGTTAGCCTGGCTGTGCGTCCAAGGGTGTTTAGGGACAGACAAAGGTAAATGGTTATGCAAACAGGAGTGAATGATCGGCTCAGGTTCACAGGTGGGCTCCTCATCCAGAGTGCCACATGACCAAAGAGTGCATCAGTCTGACTATTGTAGGGCCAGAAATTACTATATGCATTAGGAAGAGCAAGATACTGGGATGGTGGCAACAGGAAGTTTCTCTTTTGGGGCAACCTTGGGTAGGCAGGACGAGGAACAGGAGGAACCCCAAGCCAGGATCTGTCCAGCAGTCCAGTGAACGTGTGGAGAGTGGAGCCGTAACCAAGGAAGACCCAAACGATAGGAGTTGGCGCCTTAGGTAAAATAAAGGAAGGATATCCACTCCTGGTGGAGTGTCCCTACCGACATCTTAACAGGGAGGGTCTGGAAGCGGATAGGACCCCCTGGGAGAACAGTGCCATCAATCGCCAAGACCACCAATGGCGTGGTGAGAGGCAAAAGGGTGAGTCTCGTGGAAGATGCGATTTCTCAGTCCATGAAATTGCCAGCGGCTCCGGAATCCAGATATGCCGAGACCGAATTAGAAGAAGCGCCAACATGAAAGAACACAGGAAGTAGAAGACGAGATGGTGAAGGTGATATTTCTGGGTCCAATACTCCACCTTTCAGATGTATTGGACCCGAGCGTTTTTCCGGGCGAAGAAGGCAAGTGTCACAAAAATGACCTTTGCCCCCACAGTAGAGACACAGGCCCAGAGTTCTGCACTTAGCACGTTCCTCGGGGGATAGCCTGGTCTGACCCAGCTGCATGGGTTCCTCAGCTGGCAGGAGATGCTCCACGGGTCTAAGAGAGGGGAGCTCAGGCTGACTAAAGACCAAGGAGTGCTGGCGTTGCTTTTCTAGGGTCCTTTCCTGAAAACGAATATCGATCTGGTTACACAAGGAGATAACTTCGTCCAGATCAGTGGGGATGGTTCTTCCTGCTAATTCATCCTTCACTCTATCAGAAAGACCATGCAAAAAGGTTGTGACTAAGGCCTCATTGTTCCAGCTCAACTCAGCCGTCAGTATGCGGAAATGAAGAGCATACTGTCCCACAGAAGTAGACTCTTGGCGAAGACGTAAAAGGGCGCTGGCCGCTGAAGAGACACGAGCCGGTTCTTCGAAGATATTCCGAAAAAGTTTCAAGAAGTCAGACAGACTAAAAACCACAGGATCATTCAGTTCCCACAGAGGGGCTGCCCAGGCTAAAGCTTCACCGGAGAGGAGGGAGATGATATAGGCTTCCTTTGCCCGATCAGACAGAAAGTTTTGAGACTGGAGCTCAAAATGAATAGTGCATTGGCTGAGGAACCCCTTGCAGGCCTTGGAGTCCCCAGAGAAACGTGATGGAGCTGGCAGTTGTAGTGAATGTGTGCCTGCGACTGGAATAGGTGCAGTCGCTGATTGTGCTTAAGGTTGCTGACTCGGGGTTCCCAAGGAGACCTGAAGCTGCTCGAAGCGGGAAGCCAGATCCTGGAGGAATCGCATCACCTGAGTCTGATTTGATTCCTGGGTCTCAAGTCTGCGGACTATGCCCCGTAATGGATCATCTATGGAAAGCGGCACGTCAGCCGCGTCCATGGCTGATCAAACTGTCAGGTCACCTGAGTTGCCAGATGACAGATGCACACCGTAGGTCAGGAGTGCACCACAAGGTTATGGCTGACTGCTGTGGATGGAACACTGGATGGTTAAGGAAGGCAGATCCACTGGAGAACAACAGGGATCCCACAGGGAGCTAGAGACCAAGATTCCCCAGGGCGCGGAGTCTAAGATCCAGCAGGTGTTCACCAGAGCCTCTAGTGGTGAGGATGGCCTAAGCTGCAGCTGGATCCAGGTCGCGGCCCCCAGAGTCCCCTAGCTCACGCTCCGTAGGGTATAGAGGATAGAGGGGAAGCAGCAGCTCAGGATACAAGAGATAGTGAGGAGATAAGCCGAGGTCAGGGCGACACGCAGACAAGGATAAACAAAGGACAAGCCAAAGGTCAAG
This sequence comes from Rana muscosa, assembly GCA_029206835.1. Taxonomy (NCBI): domain Eukaryota; kingdom Metazoa; phylum Chordata; class Amphibia; order Anura; family Ranidae; genus Rana; species Rana muscosa. Next base: position 442,968,165 of record CM055120.1, on the reverse strand, counting down.
GTCACAAGCAGACAGGGATAGTCGAGAATAAGCCAATATCGTTAACACAGAGACAGACGTAGCACACGGCAAGCAGGAACCCAAACACACAATGCTTGCAGACTAACAAACAACGTTGATCAGCAAGGCAGACTTGCAGTGCACAGGTTAATATAGAGTTCTCTGATAGGGCCTGGGGTGGGGCCATGCTTGGAGGAGAGATTATAAAAGCAGCCAGGTGAGAGTGTCTGGTCTCTAAGGTGAACACATGGAGAGGTAAGCTGAGAGACAAACATTACTGCATAACCATGACACTAGATGACATGACATAAGCCACCGTCATGGCGTTGTCTGACTGGATCCTGACCAGACACCTCTGTGACCATGTGGAGAGGCACTGCCTGATCGCTCGAAGTTCTCGTACATTGATCGGCAGGCGGGATTCGTCCTGTATCCAGCGACCTTGCGTCAACTGAATACCCCCAACCGGTCAGGCTGGCATCTGTCAAGATTACCGTCCAGTGAAAAGGAAGGAACGAGCTTCCGGACTGAAGAGCCGGAGATTTCAGCCACCAGACCAGGGGAGGTCTGACTAGGTGGCCCACCCGGATTTGACAATCCAGGGACAACAGAGACTTGTCCCTTTGGACAGGATCGCCTTTAGCAAGACTCGAGTATGGAATAGGAGGATACGGTACTGCCTCGAAGGAGGCTACCATGAGACCCAGAACTCACATGCAAAAAGAGCAGTGACGACCACCTGCGGGATGCCAACAGCTTCACCGCCGCCTGAAAAGCCTATAATTTTTTCAAAGGGAGAAAAAACCTTTGCCTCTGAAGAGAGCAGGATCAAACCCAGGTACTCCAGGCACCGAATAAGCACAAACACCGACTTCTGGAGGTTCAGTACCCAACCATATTTTTGAAGGAAAAAATAAAAAAATGGGGGGGCTGGTGGGACTTTAAATGAGACATGGATGGGTGTAGAAAGTTAATCTAGGATATCAAACATAGTATCACAGTCCCAAAAGGGAAATCACTGTTGCCATAAAAAAATTGCTAAATAATCAACCCAAAGGAACGAAAATCAAAGCATGTATATGAATATCAAAATATATTGTATTAAAAAGAAATAATACAGAGATCATGCAGTCAAAGGCATAATATAGGTAATAATAATCACATTGGCATAATTGATGGTTCATAGTCAAGGACATGATTAAAAAGAAGGCAATCCTGTCTAGATTTGGGGTGGGTAACACATTTCTACGGTGGGTTCAGTTACTTTATAGCGCCCCGTCGGCTAGAATGAGAATTAATGGGGATGTGTCTGACTCATTCAGACTCTTTCGGGGCACACGGCAGGGGTGCCCGCTTTCACCCCTGCTGTTTGCTCTCGCTTTGGAGCCTCTAGCCATACATATAAGAGCATCGCCGGACATCACAGGGTTTTGTAGAGGTCCTAGTCAGGAAGTAGTATCTCTATACGCAGACGACACTTTGATTTACCTGGGGGACACTGGCCGCTCTCTGGAGAATGTGATGCGTTTGATCGCGGACTTCGGAGAGCTGTCAGGGTTCAGTATTAACTGGAACAAATCAGTGCTTATGCCCTTGGACCCATTGACTCGCCCGGTTCCAGAATGCGCGAGGGACATTTTGTTAGTGGAAGAGTTTCGCTATCTGGGTATACAAGTGACCCCTGACCCTACACAATACCTGTCACAAAATCTAACACCTTTGCTTCGTAAACTGCGTGCTAAATGCACGGCGTGGACGAAGTTGCCGCTTTCGGTCACAGGGAGGGCTAACCTAGTGAAAATGATATGGGCCCCACAACTCTTATACATCTTTCATAATGCACCCATTTGGATATCGCATAAATGGTTCACTCAGATTGATTCTCTATTTAGGGCACTAATTTGGGGGAATAGGGTGGCTCGCATTAGTCTATTCTCTCTACAACTGGCCAAGGATCAGGGTGGGTTGGCAGTTCCTCATGCCAGATACTATTATGTAGCATCCCAATTACAGCATTTGGGTAATTGGGGGGGGGGGGGGAGGATGCGGGAGACTCCATACGTTCATTGCTGGTTCCTCAGGGATCGGAGTTATCTGTATTATCCCACCTGGAAGCGGGATTTACTCATCTCCCTAGTACACTCCCCACGATTCAGTTACTCAATGCTTTATGGAAATACTCCAGGTCTCTTCTGCGAATTACAGGGATCTGTTCATTCACCCCCATATGGAGAAATAAATACTTCCCTGAACTCTTTAAACTTATAGATTTTCGCTCCTGGGAAAGTGCTGGTATACATTATATTGCTCAATTATTTCAAGGTTCGATCCTTAAGTCATTTACTGACCTGATGGGGGAATTTGCCCTCCATAGGTCACAATTTTTTAGGTATTTGCAATTACGGCATGCTATCCAGGCTGAATCTCGGATTTCTGAGTTCAGGCTGCTGACACATCCCTTAATAAATGTGGTATTACAAGTTGAAGATAAAAAGGGGATGATATCCAGGGTCTATACTAAGTTATTGAACGCTTCTCACGATGCTTCCAAACTTCCCTGTAGAAGGGGATGGGAAAAGGATCTGGGACCTATAGATGGGGAGACATGGGAATTGTGTCATACCTCTGCTCCTTTGGTATCAGTTTCGGCCTCCCGCAGACTGTCCCATTTATATTTACTACATAGGGTTTACAGGACCCCACTCCGGCTGTATAGATGGGGTTGTCGAGATATGCCACTTTGTCCTAAGTGTAGCATACATGATGGAGACCTGCTCCACATGATGTGGAAATGCCCGAAACTCTTTCGGTATTGGGATTATAAAGGGATTTTTATAACAGCTTACCTGTAAAATCCTTTTCTTGGAGTACATCACGGGACACAGAGCGACTTAGTCATTACTAATGGGTTATATAGATTACCTTCAGGTGTTGGCACTGGCCAATTCCAAACCGGAAGTACCCTCCCCTATATAAGCCCCTCCCATCCGGGAGCACCTCAGTTTTGTAGCCAAGCAATAAGTGTCCCAAAAAGAGGGGTGGGAGCTCTGTGTCCCGTGATGTACTCCAAGAAAAGGATTTTACAGGTAAGCTGTTATAAAAATCCCTTTTTCTTTTTCGTACATCACGGGACACAGAGCGACTTAGTCATTACTAATGGGACGTCCCAAAGCAATGCCAAATGAGGGGAGGGATACATAAGCTGGGCGCCATCAGGCATGAGGCTCTTTTGCGGCCTGCAACACACTGCGCCCAAAGGCGACATCCTCCTGACTTCTGACGTCTACCTGGTAGAACCTAGTAGACGTGTGTACTAAGGACCATGTTGTGGCCTTACAGACTTGAGCCAGGGAGGCTTGGTGATGCACTGCCCATGAAGTTCCAACTGCTCTTGTGGAGTGCGCCCTAACTTTGAACGGAGGCGGTCTCCTTTTCAAGCCATAGGCTTGTATTATGACCTGTCGAATCCACTTGGCTAAAGTAGATTTTTGATGCTGCCTGACCCTTTCTGGGGCCTTCCGGCAGAACAAACAAAGTATCCGTTCTGCGAATCTGAGCAGTGGCTTTTAGATAAGCTTTAACTGCTCTTACTACATCCAAAGAATGCAATAACTTTTCCTCTACCGAACTAGGTTTGGGGAAAAAGGAAGGAAGAACCACATCTTGGTTCAAATAGAACCTCGATACCACCTTAGGAAGAAAGGCTGGATGAGGACGTAATACTACTCTGTCCTTATGGATAACCAGATATGGCTCCTTACAGGACAAGGCGGTTAATTCCGATACTCTTTTAGCCGAAAAATGGCTACTAAGAAAATCAATTTCCTGGTGAAAAGAACCAAGGAAACGTGCCGCAATGGTTCAAATGGTTGTTTCTGTAGAACCGACAGAACCAGGTTTAAGTCCCATGGACATATGGGAATACTAACCGGAGGTCTAATACGCATCACTCCTTGTATGAAAGCTTTGACTAATGAATGCAAAGCCAAGGGCCTTTGAAAAAAATATTGACAAGGCCGTCTGACCCTTGATAGTACTCAAGGCAAGCTTCCTATGTACAGCCCACTGTAGGAAGTCCAGAATCCTACCTATTACGTACTTACGTGGATGCCATTTCCTGGCCTCACACCACGTGATGTACGCCTTCTAGATCCTATAATAGATCTGCCTGGATACCGGCTTCCTGGCATTGATCATGGTAGATACCACAGGATTAGAGAGCCCTCTCTTTTTTAGAATGTGGGCTTCAATAGCCAGGCCGTCAAACCTAGGGCTGGTAAGGAAGGGTAGTATATCGGTCCTTGCGAAAGCAGGTCCGGACGATGTGGGAGGGTCCAAGGACTTCCCACTGACATTTTTACAATCTCCGCGTACCATGCCCTTCGGGGCCACGCTGGAGCCACCAGAATCACTGGTTTCTTTTCTACCCTGATTCTGCGGATTAATCGCGGTGGGAATGCATATATCAGCTTGAACTGATCCCAAGGGAACACTAGGGCATCCGAACCGCAAGCTAGGGGATCCTTTGTGCGAGACACAAATCTGTCCACCTTTGCGTTGAATCTGGATGCTAGCAGATCTACATCCGGTGTTCCCCACCGCTGGCATATTGCCTGGAAAACCTTGGGGTGAAGAGACCATTCCCCGGGCATAATTGCTGGCGACTTAAAAAGTCCGCTCTCCAATTTTCCACTCCTGGGATGAAAACCGCGGATATGGCTGTGACATACCTTTCTGCCCATTCCAGGATGCAATTCGCTTCCCTCTGGGCTGCACGACTCCTGGTGCCACCCTGGTGATTGATATATGCCACTGCTGTGGCATTGTCTGATTGAATTCTGACAGGTGACCCTTGGAGTTTGGATGTCCATGCTACTAGGGCATACCGGGCTGCTCGTATCTCTAAGAGATTAGTGGGCAGGGCCTTCTCTGCTTCTGACCACTTGCCCTGGAGAGACCATTGCTCCAGTACTGCCCCCCCCCAGCCTATGAGGCTGGCATCTGTAGTGACCACCTTCCAAGAAACCGGACTGAAGGGTTTCCCTTTTTCCAGATTCTGGTACCAACCACCAATGGAGGCTCTTGCGAATGGAAGGGGACAGGGACATTGGTAAGTCTAAAGCCTGAACTTTTTTGTTCCAGGCTGACAGTATGGCCCTCTGCAAGTTCCTTGAATGGAATTGACCGTAGGGTACCGCTTCGAATGAAGCCACCATTTTTCCCAGCAGCCTTATACACAGGCGTATGGATGGTTTTTCTTTTTTGTACCCACTAAGTGGGTCAAATCTTTCAAAGACGACACCTTCTCTGGAGGTAAGAAAATCTTTCTCTGATTTGAATCCAGTCTTAGCCCCCAAGTATTCCAGGCTTTTGACTGGTTTTAGGGCTGACTTGTCTCGGTTGATAATGCAACCGTGAGATTCCAGATACTTGATTGTCTTGTGAACGACCACTTCTAGTTTTTTTCACTGAGTGGTCTATCAGCAACAAGTCGTCTAGATATGCCATTATCGTTACACCTTGTGTTCCTAGTTTGGCCAATCGTAGGGCCAAAATTTTTGTGAACACTCGTGGTGCCGTGGCCAGACCGAAAGGTAAGGCTCTAAACTGAAAATGGCGTCCTTCTACTGCAAGGCGTAGAAATTTCTGGTGGGCCGGACAGATGGGAATATGCAAATAAGCATCCCTTATGTCGATCGAGGCTAACCATTCCTGCCCTTGTAGGGCGGTGGCCACCGATCGGATCGACTCCATCCGAAAAAGTCCTGATATGTAGGAACTTGTTTAGCCCTTTTATATTTAATATGGGCCTCATGTCCCCATTTGGTTTGGGGACTGTGACAAGGTTCGAGTAAAACCCGAACCCGTTTTCTTCCAAGGGAACCTTCATGATTACCCTTGGGGCAATAGTTGCTCTAGTGCCAGAAGGAGAAATCCACTCTTCTGGGGATCGCTTGGCACGTTTGACCTTATAAAATGGGCAGGAGGAATGTCTTTTAACTCCAGCCTGTATCCCAGACTTACTGCGGAGATCACCCATCTCTGATGGTGTCCCGCCAGGTCTCTGTGAACAACTGAAGTCTTCCCCTCACCCGATTGAGTGGGGGCAACCCTTCATGACTTAGGGGGAGGTTTTATACCTCTCTTGACCCAGGGTTTCTTGTTACCCTGTGATTGTCCCTGATTTCTGCCCCCTGGATTTGACCGCGGAGGCCGTCGGAACTGCTTCACAGCCGATGTGCCAGGGACTGGAGAAGTAGGCCTTCTAAAAGAAGGACTTCTACCCTTGTTCTTAACCGGTAAGAGTGAACTTTTACCGGCAGAAATTTTCTGGATATATTTGTCCAGATCTTCTCCAAATAAGCGTTCTCCATGAAATGGGAAGCTAACCAGCAGTTTTTTACAGGGAGCTTCAGCAGACGAGTTTTTGAGCCACAGAAGCCTACGCATATGTACTATAGACAGCGTAAAGCGGGAGGCCTGTTGGATTGTATCCTTTATGGCGTCCACCGCAAAACACAAGGCTCTAGGCAGGTCAGCTAGGGCAAGAGCCTGCTGATCTGGTAAGTCCCTTAAGACTTGTTTCAACTGATCTTTCACTGCTTGGCAGACTCCAATCGCTGCTACCGCAGGTTGTGTCACCATGCTTGCTGTAGAGAAAGCAGATTTTAGTAAAGACTCCAATTTTTTATCTATTGGGTCTTTGAACATTGGAACATTATCTACTGGACATGTCAGTGATTTGTTAACAGAAGAGATGGCTGCGTCCACTGTAGGGACCCTCCATTTTTTTATGAACTTATCCTCCATGGGATAGATCACCGGAAATCTCTTGGGGGGAGCAAATATTTTATCAGGATGCTCCCAATCCTGGTAAATAAGCCCTTCTAATAAAGGGTGGATTGGGAAGGAACAGACAGCCTGGGGAGCTTTTAGCGACCCCAGCAAGGAAACCGTAGTGGATGGTGGTTCCGCCAGAGGCATTTTAAATGCTGATCGGACCATGTTAGTCAGAGACTGAACCCATAATCTTTCAGCCTGAGATGCTGAGAAAGGTTCTTCCACTGTTGATTCCTCCATAACTGAATCAACCTCATCCTGATCCCCTTCAGGTAGGTCGATCTCTGTGTGGGGCTGTTCCTCCACTAACAGGCACTCTGAAGGAGGAGACGGAGATCGGACGCGCTTTTCCTGTGACAGGGAAGCAGCGATCAATGCTGTTAATCTCTCTTCCAATCCTCCCAGAGTTGAGGATAAAACCTCCTCTGTTATATATACAGGAGCAGGTGGACTGGGGACAGCCGCAGCACCAGGCACTCCTGCGGGGTTTCTACGGCTACTGACCTCTGAATTCTCAGGGGAGATTGGTGCAGTACAAGCATGCCCAATATCCTCAGAGCCCGATGGAGACCCCTTTGGCTTCCTGGAAGACCTATTTCCGGAGCGTCTGGACGACATATCCTTTAAGCACAAAGCTGAGGTATTCCCGTCGTCATACACCAATTTTTGCTGGTAATAGTCTAACACAGTTGCTGCTATATACCAGCTGGTGTCCACTAAAGTGCCTTTCTATGGGGATGCCTGCATCAACCGCCTCTGTGTCCCACTGTTTGTTGCTAGCTCTGTTTGCATCCAGCTGACACTTGTACTGTGTCTTTTATCCATGCTGGGACGCCTGCACATGCGCAGAAGCGCCGCGGCGCGCATCGAGCGTCATCCACCCGCCCCGCCCCTTTTTTTTCATAGGAGGCGCGTGCACGCGCCCGCGCGCCATTGGCGCCCTTTTCGAAATCAAACAGGGACTAGGAGCCAGGGCCCTTTTTGCCGGAGGGCCTGTGCGGTGGATGAGCGCAGCAACAGGGCAGAGGAAGTGGATTCCCACAGAGAAACTTACCAACTGCCTGGATCTTTTGACTTGAGAAAACCAAAGATCCACATGACAAGAAAAATGGACTACAGCGGCCTCTAGTGGTTTAACACAGGTACCGCGGTCCCTTTTCTTTCTTTTTTTTCTTGACTACTATTAAAATTTTACATTTTCAGTAGTTACAGGCATACACAGATATTAGCGGGAATACCGTTAGGTAACAGACAGAAAGACAAATTAGGCTTGGGGGTCCCCCAATAGAACCAAGTTCCTGGGGGCCCCCACTTACCTGATCCCCGCCGCAGGACTTTGTTTGGTCCACAGAAGTCCAAACTTCACCTATCACGGCAGGCATTGTAATTAAACCTTCAGGGACCGGGTTCCCAAGGATTCCACTCCCCTGGACCTGTATAGCACCCTGCACAGACAACATCTTGGTCGTGGGTATGACCAGAGCTCTGGATCCCAGGGTCCAGCCCTCCTAAGAGAGGCATTACAGGCAAAACCTTGCTCTTCTGCTGCAAGGCCCGGGTACCGACCGTTTAGCTATGAAGCTTTTTTGGTGGGATCCGGAACAGCTTACCAAGGCCCAAAAGAACCTGTACGCAAGCCCAGTGAAAACACATGTTACTCTTTGGCCAACACCTTAGACACTGGCAAAAAACTGAGGTGCTCCCGGATGGGAGGGGCTTATATAGGGGAGGGTACTTCCGGTTTGGAATTGGCCAGTGCCAACACCTGAAGGTAATCTATATAACCCATTAGTAATGACTAAGTCGCTCTGTGTCCCGTGATGTACGAAAAAGAAATACTCTCTTCGATTTCACGAGTATACCAGATACCGCTACCACGAGAACCCATTGTGTGCTTACTCGGTGCATTGGAAATTCCCTCGCTGTTGCCCCACGGCCACACAGCAATACTCCGTCTCCTATATATAGCCAGGAAGGCGATTGCGGGGTTATGGATATCCCCGAGAGTTCCAACGGGAGGGCAGTGGGTAAAAATGGTTTATGATCAGTTGATACGAGAGAAGCTTACCTATCAACATAGGAACGCACTGAAAAAATTCTATTCCATGTGGCAGCCTTGGCTAGATACGCCGGGGCTGGGACCTCCTCATTTAATTAAAGATAGGCTGTTGCAGATATAGACCAGTGACATGGGATGGTGCGCTCTGTGGACGGGATTGATATGGATAAGGAGCTAGGGACTAGAGATATGCACAGGAAGGGGTTGGGGGTCCGGGAGGGGAGCGAGTGGGTGTGAGAGGACTAAATAGATAAGGACTATTGTCTTGATTTTGTGCGAATGGGGATGGGTCCTGGGGGGGAGCGTCTGAGGCATGGTGGAGATTGTACCCCCGTAGTGAGAGTTAGAAGGGGAAGTTTATCCAATCTTGACGGTTAGGAGATTGGTACCTGGTTACTTTAAATTTGTCTGATTCTTTTTCTCTTCTTTTATTTCTCTTCTTTTATTTCTTCAAGTATGTTATTGTTTTTTATGACATATCAGTAAATTTCTTGAAGGGTCACTGATTGTATATCTTAAGTGACGTGTAGTCCCTGCTATATTTGTCATAATACATGCAATATAAGATCTTGTAGAGAAAATGAAATAGATGTTATCCACTGTATATGAGACATGTCTGTTCAATGTCTGCATTTTTTTGTATCTATCTTGGATTATCTTCTTGATGGCACATGTCCGTTATATTGTCTTTTTCAATAAAACTTTTACTGATTTAAAAAAAAAAAGAAGGCAATCACAGTACATGGACATACAGGTGCAGTGAACATGATTATCCAAATATATAAATCCAGAATACTTGATAAAATGCATAGTTGAGCAGGCTTGAGCTTGGCATACCTGAGCATGGACTCAACGCGTTTCTTGGCGTTTAAAGCCAGTCATCAGGAGTGGGGTGCGTATACTTTAGCTAGAAAAAGAGGGGGGGTGTGAATAAATAGGTCAATGAGGTCATAAAGAGTATATGTAAGTAATGCTTAAAACATAAAGTAGAGTTGGTGGGTTTATACATTACCCATGGGAAAGCCCAAAAAGGGGTCAGTTCAAGCGTTCCATTAAGGAGGTAGGATGGTGGTCCTGAGTGAGTTGTCTCCCCCGGGGTTGAGGCGGGGATGGAATCCCTGCAGTCCAAGAACCCTCCAGTGGAAGGAGAGCCATGGAGATGATGGAGTGGGACATCGGCCAAGGCAAAAACCAGACAATCACAGTACAGTGTCAGACCGACAAGAGGCATGGCGTGGAGCAGGTGCATGGGCTGGCAAAAAGTGATGGAAGTTTGTCAGTAAAATGGAGGGTCAAAACCAATACACAAAAATTGAAAAGCAAAAGGAAGGAGTGTTGACAAAGTGGGTTCCCAGAAGTGGGATGGGTGGGGGACCAAAGCTGATGTGAGTATGAAGCTGCATGGGAGGTTGGTGGGGAAGTGTGTTTGGGGACCAAAATGGACCCTGCATGTATGTGAACAAATGATGAAGTAAGTAGGGAAATGAAAAAGAGATCAGGATAGCAAGGAAGAAAGAAATGAATGGGAAAGTGAAAAAAGGTGTGGGCAGGGAGGGATGTGGGTCCTTGAACAGCAACCCGTGATTACCTGGCAGTGTGGATGGAACCAGATGGAACCTCTCAGCGGATAGGACTCCGTAAAGTGACCCTGCCAGGATGAGAACGGCCTAAGTACCCACAAACAGGGGCGTTCCCCCGCCAACACCATGTGTCATCGCTTTAGCCGGGGGTGGGGCCAAAACAAACGCCCGCCCAAGGTACAGCAGACCTTAGCGGGAGCCCGTCCAGCCCCCTCCGGCTGTGCGGGATGGAAAAGAGCCGTGACACACCTGCCGGCATCCGTTAGGACGCCGCGCCTGTCACGTGCTAGGCATGACGCCGATGTGCCAAGGTCCAGCCCCGCCCCCATCGCCGGAAGGGGGGGAAATGGGTGGGGGGGGGACTGGGAGCACCGAAACCCCCTCTTTTTCTAGCTAAAGTATACGCACCCCACTCCTGATGACTGGCTTCAAACGCCAAGAAACGCGTCGAGTCCATGCTCAGGGATGCCATTCTGGACAGCCAGGGGGCTGTATCAAAGGCCGCATTGCAGACCTGAGGCCATGCACCAACTGATCCGCTATCATGCAGACTGGGGAAGCCTGTTGCTATTCCAAGCATGGTGCAGCAATCTTGCCCATTCAAGGAAGCGCCAGTGACACCAGGGTCGTGGCCAACAGTGACCGCCATGCTGACCCCAATACCATGAAAAACGACTGGGCCTCGGTCCTCCTGTCTGCAGGGTACTTAAAGACAGGGGCCCCTACCACCGGACCGTGGTAATTCCCTGGATGCCGGGGGGCCCCCATCGTTGGGAGATGTCCTTTTTCAGGAAACACTCCCCAAAAAGATAACGGACAGCAATGCAATTCTTTTGGAATGCTGCGGCCGCTCCCATACTTGGCATTTAAAACTTATCAAATAAGCTAGGTAAGGAAACCTCCTAGCGGTGCGGGCCGGCTAGTGGGACCCAGAAGGGACCGACACCTTAAAGTGGGGTTCCAATCACATTTTTCTTTTTTTAAAAGCATGTTATTTGACCATTCAATACAGTAGTACAATTAAGATGACTTCCTATTTTAAAAACCGCCGCCGATCTGCCGAGTTACTGCATAAAGAGACTTTAAAAAGCTCTTTGCTGAAGTTTTCATTTTGCTTGTGGGCATGTGAAGCCCACAAGCATTTACTTCCTGGATTGTGATGACGAGTGACCATCTCGGACCGCCCGTCCCGCCCGATTCTAGCCATAGGGGAAGCGCACTGCATCCTGGAAAATTATGACACACATTTCCCAAGAGCAGTAGCGAGCTGAGGAGCCGAGGGAGATGACGTCAGAATCCGAGGTGATTCAGAAGGCAGATTTCGTGGGACCGCATAGCAACAGGTACTGCCAGGCGAGTAAAAAAATTTTTTTTTCAAATGTTTTTTTTTTAGGCTATTATATGCACAATAATGCTATTTTGTATTTTTAAAAAGATGCCCTCGCCGAAACCTCCATTTTGACCCGGACACGGAAGCAAGCAAGGACGCAGTTCCGCACTGTCCGAAGGGTCCTGGTTTGCATCTTCTGACAAGTCAGAGCAGGGGACATCTGCCACAGCAAGGTCCGAGTCTGAATCAGAACTGTTTTCCCAGAAGATGGTGGAGGGAGGGGGCGTTTTTACCACCCTTACGTCCGCACACCACTTCTACCCTGGTAATAAGGGACTCCAGGACCACCAGCAAGGCGTCCATACGCACCCTCGGGAACAGGGCACCGGTTGCCACCACAGGGATGTCAGGGAAAGAAAATGCCAGCTTCTGACACCATGCAAACCCACACTTGCCTGACCCCCATAGGGACCAAGGCAAGGTACATTGGGTCCACCCTCCTAGCTGCTCAGACTGAGGGACCCCCCAGGGGACTCACCGCTCTGACCCAGGTGCCGCACAGCGCCGCTGTCCGCTCACCCCATATGTCTGCAACCTGTCATGGCTGCGTTGTATTCCTGTGCCTGCGGTGTTTTGCACTATTCGCACCGTTCAGAAGGGCCGTTTTCACTGCTAGAGGCAAAAAACAAAACAAAGCTGGGGCTACATGAAAATGGCCGCCAGCCGCCCCGATGTAAAAGCGCGCGGACTACAAGAAAATGGCCGCCGCTGCTCAGCATTAAAAACAAGTCCGGCCACAAGAAAATGGCGCCGCTAAAGTATCCACCGAGGGGGGCGTGGCCAAGACAGGCATGTGAGAGGACGCATCTCCCACAGCTCCTAACAGTGATCCGGTACTGATCCTCCCCCAGCCGCCTAATCGGTCCGACGGTCACCTATGCTCGCAGCCTGTGATCCGGGGACCACTGAGGTACCACCACCGGCTCTCTGTACCAGGGAGATGACCCGCAAAGGACAGGCGGAAATCGCGGGGCCGGAGCTCCAAGATGGCGCCGCCGCATCTGTAGTGAAGGGGACACCGCGCGGCCAGGACAAGCTAGGCCCCAAGGCAAGTAAGCCGCCCAAAACCCCCAAAGAACCCCCTAAGGACATGCTGTATTATGCCCAGAAGATGTCTGGGGCTATGGGGACCGAGATGCCCGTCCGATCGGGGGACCCCACACATATGATGCCTGATATACATGCAGACGCTGTCCCAGATCAGTGGGGAGAGGAGGAGGGGGGCCAGGCAGGCTCTGTGATGCAGGACACTTCAGCCCCAGATGCACAGGATGCAGTGCAACCCACTCTGGCTGATATCCTTAGGGCTGTGAACAAATGCACAGCCTCTGTTGATACTTTAAAGGAGCAGTTTGGCTTGCTGAGGCAAGACATGCAGAAGATCCGTGAACGTACCACGGCTGTGGAGAGCAGAGTTAGTGAGGTGGAGGACCAAATGCAGCCCATAGCCCAGGACACAAGAGCAGCCCTGCAGATGGCTAGAGATGCATACGATCGTGCTGAAGATTTGGAGAACCGCCTCAGAAGAAACAACGTTCGTATAGTGGGTCTCCCGGAGAGGGTGGAGGGCAGGGATCCTACTACATATGTGGAGAACTGGTTGATTGAACTTTTTGGCAAAAATTCATTTTCACCATTATTTGCGGTGGAGCGTGCGCACAGAGTGCCCTCTCGCCCACCCCAACAGGGGGGTCCTCCTAGATCCATCCTTGCGAAACTACTGCATTACCGGGACAGGGAGGCGGTGCTACGCCAAGCTCGGGAGCGAGCGAATGTACAGCACAATGGCACCAGAGTGTCCTTCTATCCAGACTTTTCGGCAGAGGTCCAGAGACGCAGGGCCAAATTTAATGATGTGAAACGCCGCCTGCGACTCCTGCAACTTCCATACGCTATGCTTTATCCTGCAAAGCTCCGCTTAGTGGTGCGGGGCCAGGCACAATTCTTTGAGTCTGCCAAGGAGGCTCTAACCTGGCTGGATCGGAACGAACAATCACTTCAGCGACGAGAGCAGGAGGAGGGGGAATAAGGTCTAAATTCTGATTGTGCCTGATGGCACGAATTGTATGCTGCTCAAAGACACCTTGCGTTTAATTTCCTCAGGGGGGATCCCCTATTATTGTTTGCGGCTACTGTTTTATGGCTGGGGGACATTATATGGCTATACAATGCAATGAGAGTGATTTACACCACGTTGTCCAATAAGAGGATGTTACAATTGACTGAACCATGGCGACGTTCTGTCGTGAAAGGAGTTGCTGCTGCCCTGTTGGTGGATTATGTAGCTCCAGGACCCGTTAGGTCCACTGTTCCTACTAACTTTCCCTTTTTCAGCAGTTACAACTTCAAAGAGGTACATTGCAGCAGACGTGAATTAATACTCCTAGAGCGCAGTGCAGCGGGGTTCAGGAATGGTACGAGAGGGGTGACGTCACCCCTGCCCCGGGGACTATATTGTTGTCTCTACCCACGATTATCCGACCATTTATCTTTAATTGCGGATGCTCATGGCTAAGGTTTCTATTGTTTCCTGGAATGTGAGGGGTATGCACTCCCCCTTGAAACGTACAATGCTTAATATGTGTTTGAAGAAATTCCTTCCTGGGGTTATCTGTTTCCAAGAGACTCACTTAACGGCAGAGACAGTATGCTGTTTACGGTATGCATGGGTGGGGAGAGCTTATCACTCTACACACACCTCCTTTTCTAGGGGGGTGAGTGTACTGGTGCATGCAGCCTTGGATTTCCAGGAGTTTGACAGTGTCATAGACCAGGAGGGGCGATATGTATTTCTTCACTGCAGGTTTGGTACATTGATATGTGTGCTGGCATGCATATATATCCCACCACCGTTCGCGGCGGCGGTACTCCGGCTGCTCCTTGCGTTTTTGGATGGTAGGCCGGATGTGCCGCTGCTAGTGATCGGTGACTTCAACTGCTGTTCGGACCAGGTGGCGGATAGACACCCGAGCCCTAGGCCCTCTGCCCTCGCCAGGAGTACTCCCCTGGCGCGGTTGTTGCAAGAGGTGGGCTGGGTGGATATCTGGCGACATCGCAATCCGGGCGACAGACAATTTACCTGCTTTTCAAAGTCCCATGGTTGCCTGTCTAGGATAGATCTGGGGGTGGGGAACCTGAGCATACTCCCGTTTGTAGCTGACATTACACATAGACCCCGTAGTGTATCAGACCATTCTGCTCTAGTGGTACAGTTGCTGGTGGCTCCACCGGCAAAATTAACTAGGGCGCCCTGGAAGTTTAATGCATTTTGGTTGAAATTGTTTCGTTCCCATGAGGAGATAATGGGTGATATACGGAGGTTCTTTGATGACGGGGATGGAGTAGAATTTAATGTGCGGCACTGGGATGCCTTTAAGGCGCATCTCCGGGGCCTCCTGATAGGGGAAATGAATAAGGTTAAAAGAGCCTCCTCTGAGCTCCTGATAGAAGTGGAGGCTAGGGTTCAGGAATTAGAGAGGGTATATGTGACGGATCCCTCTGATCTGACCAGAGAAGCATGGGTGGCCGCTCAGTCGGCCTATCAACAACTACTTTCCTCCTCGGCTGAGAAGAAAAGGTTCTTTACGAAACAGGCGTTCTTTGAGGAGGGTGAGAAGACCGGCCGACTTTTGGCACGGATTGCAAACTCCCATCAACGCTCGCCTGCTATAGGAGCCATTAGGTCCAAGACAGGGAGTGTAGTCTCCCAACCAGAGTTTATTATGGAGGAATTGGCGGGTTTCTATGAGACCCTGTACAGTCCTGGAGCGCCATACGCCCAGGAGGATCTGGAGTTATACCTGGCCCGATTAGTCTTCCCTGCGCTGTCCGAGGGTCAGCGGGCACAGTTGGAGGCGCCGCTTACTGTCGGGGTGCTCCGGGGGGCTGTGGGTGCATTCCCTAATTGTAAGGCCCCGGGGGAGAATGGGTTGCCTATGGAGGTGTATAAGCAATACTCAGAGGAAATACTGCCCCAACTACTGAGAGTGTTTAACAATGCCAGGGAGAGAGGGACCCTTCCACCCTCAATGTCTAAGGCAAACATAGTACTACTGCTCAAACCGGGTAAGGATCCTGTAGACCCAGGGGCGTATCGCCCCATCTCCTTGCTGCAAAGCAACATCAAGATATTAGCCAAGGTACTGGCCATTCGGCTGAATGGGGTGATTACTTCAATTGTGCATGGGGACCAGGCTGGTTTCATGCCAAATAAATCTACAGCGGTTAATTTGCGGAGGTTGTTCCTGAATGTACAAGCAAGGGCAGATAACATGGGAAGCAGGGCACTCTTGTCCCTGGACGCCACAAAGGCGTTTGATAGCATAGATTGGAATTATCTTTGGTCGGTGCTGCGGAGGTTCGGGTTTGGTCCAATTTATATATCCTGGGTGAAGTTGCTATATAGTCAGCCGCAGGCCGCCATAAGGACCTTTGGTTCTTTGTCTGGGAGCTTTGCATTGAGGAGGGGGACTCGGCAGCATTGTGAGATAAAGCCCTTTGACGACCCAGCATCCCCAAGAAGCCTAAACACCGGGGTTGGCGACAAGTGCCACTCCGAGGAGCGACCCTGTGCCGCCACCGCATGGAGCGATTGTAAATAATAAAAGTACATTGATTGCGGGAGACCGTAAGATTCCCTTAGGTCGCTAAAAGGGCGCAATACTCCATTACAGAATATGTGTCTAAGATGCGTAATCCCATACTGCTTCCATCTGGCCCCAGACTGCAGTTTTGCCAATTCAGTATATGTATCATTTTGCCATATAGGGCTATATTCTGTATAGCCATCTGCATTCTGAATGTATTTAACCTTGTTCCATACCTTCTGAATTAAGCTATAAGTTGGAAACTTTTTATGTGGTTTAGCGAAGGCCTGAGCCTCCAACGCCACAGGAACCGGATCTCTGCACACAGTAAACAGCAGCAGTTTATGAGCCGAGGTTTGCAAGGTGGGCGCCCCCTCTGCCTCTAATGGAAACATGCCTATAAGGTGCTGTAGCTGGGAAGCTAAGTAATACAGCCAAGGGTTTGGTAACGCCAAGCCCCCGCAGTCTTTGGGCCGCTGCAAATGTTCCAATCTGATCCTAGGGAGCTTATCCCTCCATATGAGGCTGCGAAAGATACTATTTACTGTACGAAATGTTTTGAGGGGGATAACCATAGGAGTATTATGAAGGAAATACAGTAGCTGTGGCATGAGTATCATCTTTATAAGATTCACCCTGCCAGCCACAGATAGGAGAAGAGCCTTCCAGGTTTTGACTTTATCCCTAAACCTTAGTAACAGGGGGAGATATTAAGATGGATAAAATCCCGTGGCCTAGCTGTGATCTGAACCCCCAAGTACTTAAAAGCAGTGGTAATGGGAATGGGGCAGGAAGAGTTAATCACCTGTGTGTCGTCCCCATCCAACAGGAGCAACGCCGATTTTGACCAGTTTATATGCAAACCGGAAAACCCTCCAAATTTGGATATGGTCGACATAGCTTCCCTAAGGGAGGAGTCCGTGTCCCCCAGAAGAAGCAGAGTGTCATCGGCATATAGCATGACTTTTTCCTGCAAGTCACCATAGCAGAAACCAGTAATGCCAGAATTTGCCCGAATATCCATGGCCAGTGGCTCAATAGCCAAAGCAAAGAGGAGGGGCGACAGTACATCCGAGCAGTACGGAGAAGCTGACGGCCACAGTTCACTGTGACTGAGACAGTAAGCAGCCCAGTCATATGTGAACCCCGGAGCATATATCTCACCGGCCACCCCTGGAGCCATGGGGTATGTCGTGGCTGACCCCGCACGTAGCCAAGGTCTGCTCACACTCGATGGCCGGACTGGGGAGACTACAAGGATCTATATTATTCAGCCTGTCACCCAGCCGGCAGTTGATAGTAGATTCTCAAAAAATAAAATAATAAAAAGTAAAAATTTCTTCAGGACCCTGGGCCCAAAGAAAGCCAGGTCCTTCTCCTCTACTAGGCAGAAAAAAACTGAGCTGCTACTGTAAGTGCAGTGTGATGGGTTATGACCAGAGGGACTGCCCCCTGGGCGGGGCTGTTCAGCTTTGCTAAAGTTACATGTTTTAAATGTCTAACATGTCTGTCTAGTCCTCTCCTAATAGACAGAACATAACCCACAAGTCAAGAATTATAAGGAGCTGTGTCCGTCCATGGACGAAAGAGTAAAGTTTTTTTTTTTTTGTGGACAATTATAACTGATGACACTCGTGTCTGGAAAAAGATATCAGAACTCTTATGTAATTTGCTAAATGCTGCAAATGCATGCAACGTCCCCAACACTCGGCCAATGGTTCACCAGGGTGACCAGTATAATACAAACGTTGGACCTAACTGCATCATTTATACCAATTCGGGGAATACTGTTTGTACTGTATACAAACCATCAAACCACAAAATATATAACCATTGCAAAACACCCAATGGACTCTGAATACACACCTTAGATAAATAAAAATAATTGCTCCCATGAAGCAGCCCCACCTAATTTTTCAATTTTCCAAACCCCAATTCACACCAAAGGTCTTTTTACATTTACATTTTTATATCCTCTTTTTTTCTTTTGCCCTTAATTTTTTTTAAGAAAACCCTCCTAGAACTCTCAGGATTATCTGCTCATCATTGTGAGTGACTTTTTAAACCTTTAGTACTCTTGTATGGCTATGTACTAAGCAAGCTTTAATGCTGCAAGAGCTGACAACAGTGAGGAATTCCCACAGCATTGGGATCATCTCACTGGTGCCACTGCTCTGGGTGTGGTTGGAGTCTCTTCACACCAGCCACCCAGGAACAGGAGGCTGCTCGGAGGTGACTTGCACAACAGTTAGAGCATTGGTGCTGGTGGGATGAAGCCACTGCTCTGGAAATTCCTCACTGTTGTCAGTGTTCACAGTAGCTGCCCAGGACCCAAAACCATGTAGTCATGTGACTTTTAGTAGACCGATTTAAAAATTTACATTTACAGACTTATAGTCATAGACCAGGGGTTATAGGTGGAATACCTTCAGGTGATCCGAAGCTTTGCTAGTGTTGCACCCACTGTATGCTCAAATAACCGCGCCTACTCCATGAGACTCCAGTTTTTGTGTGTTCAATACTATACTCTAAGATAATGAAATAACAGGCAAGTCAAAATTTCCAATACTCTTATAGTACAGTACAGGGCTTGGGACATCCCCAAATAATAAACAGCGGAATGGGCAACAATATAGCAAACAGAGCTGCCAACAGGCATGCAAGAAAAACAAGGGTTAAGGAACCGGAAAACTCTTAGCTTGATGCACTTTGCAGCTGAAGCTCCCATCAGACAAAGCCTAAACATCCACTGGGTAGAAAATGGAGAATGTGTGAACAGATGACGGCCTTGAAAATCTGGGATATAGATGCTTGATGCCCAAGAGAAATGTTTTTTAGTGGCTCCAGCAATGACAATTGGCAACTTAGACAACACACATGGCGGTGTCTGGCACGTAATTATATACGCACACAGAAGCCTCTGGGAGTGGATCTTCTCAGAATAGAAAAATACAGTACCTGTAATACCAAAAAGACACCACTAGGGGCAGCAGACTAAGTGATGCAATATAGTCATGGAAAAACACGCTAGTGTATAACAAGTCACAGAAGAAGGTGAATCCGTGCCTATATATGGCATGGGACTCCCAGCCTCACACAGGTCTGTCAGTGTCTCAGGTCCACTGGGAACTGAAGAGCCAGGCAGGATTCTACAGTCACTGGGATCCTGTAGATGTTGATGGGAGCCTAAAAGAGTGCCGGAGAACCGGTAGACAGCGATCGGTGGAACACATGTGGCTCCGGAGGTTAGGGGGCATGGTTACACGTTTTCGTAGAGGACCGCCTCTTTGTCTTTGGACAACTTTACCTTGTGTAGCGGCCTCACCCCATCTCTTTCTTCTAGGGGTATCACACACGATAGGGTGAGATGCGCTACGGCCCATGTCCTCCCCATAACTATGGATGAGGTGAAGGCCAGTACCAGATATTTCCTCGGGCCTGTGTGCTTCTGTAAAGGATTAAGTCCTGCTGTGCCAACACTTCCCTTTGCTCCCATTAACCAGAGTTCCACACACCGATCACAGTCCAACTCTTGTTTTATTGCATATCTCACAATAAACAGTGCTTCAGTAGCCAACTAGTTGCGACTTGATAACATTTTGATACAGGGGATGAGCAGGTCGAGGCACTGTCCTGATTGTCAGCTAAACCACTCCGATCTCGCCAGCGGTTACTACAGCCTTAGCTAGAATCGACTTAGAACTTGAGAGTCTCTACCAGCGACTCAAGAGAACATAGACAGGAGTACCTTCGCTGCGTTGCGGCCCCTGTCAGGGGAAGATGTCCCTCCAAGGGAGTTACCAGAGGCCCATCCGTCACTGGGTTGATGCTGCTCCAGACTCTCCGAATGGGTAACCCCCCCGGCCTCCTCACCTCAGATATGGGCCCCATCCACCTCAGTGACCCTCCGACTGGGTCCCGCGAGGGTGGAGAAGTCCAAGTCACTGGGCCCCAGGCCTCCTGGTTTAGTACCTCACCCCAGGCTGAAGGTGCCTGGGATGGACTCCAACTCCATTCCGGTCAGGCCTAGGGCACCTGAGCCGGAATCTGGAACCGCCCACACCCAGGCCTAAGGTGCCTGGGCGCGTGATGATCGACCTCCAGAAGAGCAAGACCTCGTGATCAGGGCGTCTCCCTCTTTTATCCCCTCCAATGACGCCACGGCAGGTTCCCCGCCCTCGCCGTACCATCTCCGAGAAGGGACAAAAAGGCCAGCACTGTGGCAGTGAATCTACCTTGAGCCTGCGGGTACCCCGCCACCCACAGGCCAAGGAGATTATTACACCGCCCAATCCTCCACGAATACAAATGGTCATTACTCCCATACTTATACACCTGAACTTCCACCCAGGTGTACCCCACCTAAATTTAAAGACCCCGCTACACTTGTATGGAAACAGGTTGTGTAGTCCTAACTGGATGGGTTACTGCAACCTTGCCAGCTGTATGTTATTCTACATTTTTATTTAAGCCAGCACTCTGGGAACAAATAAATTCCAAATATATACTAATTACACCATAAGGGCTCTCCCATCTCTTCTCCCCTTGTTTTTTGCTGTAAAAAACGTGGATAAATCTGAACCCCTCCTTGTGCCTTAAGCTTTACCCTGCAGATCCCTGAGGACCACCACCAAATGAATACTTGACATGGGAGAGCATTTGTTGAGAAGCCATAGCTTGCTGTTCACAAAATGCAGGGGCTTCAAAATCCTCTGCAGCTTCTGCTACAATATCTGCAACCCCTTCCTTTCCTCTATTTTTTTAATCTTCAAACATGTATGGTGTCTCCACCTCTGATGCATGAGAATGTCTGGGGGGAAAGAAAAAGCATAGTGTTTTCGTCCCCTGGAAGCCAAAGGTTCTGGAGTGGCAAATATTTTACAAATAACTCCACATTAATGTGTGCCTAAGAGGTAGATATAATCAGCGAAATATAGCAGCATCATAATAGAACATGATCCTCCTATGCTTAGGCGAGAGGATTCCCGGGTGGGTACTATTTAAATGGATGCAAAGGGGTTGGGGTTTTGTGTGTCCAGAATACAGAAGTCGCTAAAACCCAGGCACTAAAGCGTTGCCATGACTACATCATTATCTTGAGACAATTAGAACTGAGACAATGAAAAGTAAGAATGGTGTAAAAATATGCCAAATTTAACATGACAATTGCACCGAAAACATAAAAAAAAAGTATTACAGGGAGTAACATAAAAAAGTTAACGCCTAATTCCTTTGCCTATGTATCTGAATTGTGTATCAAGCACTGCAGGTTGTCCATTAATAGCCAGGAACTAGTGCCAAAATACAGGAAAAATAGGATTTTTATAACAGCTTACCTGTAAAATCCTTTTCTTGGAGTACATCACGGGACACAGAGCGACATAGTCATTACTAATGGGTTATATAGATACCTTCAGGTGCTGGCACTGGCAACTTCCAAAACCGGAAGTACCCTCCCCTATATAAGCCCCTCCCATCCGGGAGCACCTCAGTTTTGTAGCAAAGCAATAAGTGTCCCTAAAGAGGGGCGGGAGCTCTGTGTCCCGTGATGTACTCCAAGAAAAGGATTTTACAGGTAAGCTGTTATAAAAATCCTATTTTCTTTCTCGTACATCACGGGACACAGAGCGACATAGTCATTACTAATGGGATGTCCTAAAGCAATGCCCAACGAGGGGGGGGATACACCATACATAAGCTGAGCGCTATCAGACATGAGGATCTTTTGCGGCCTGCAACACACTGTGCCCAAAGGCGACATCCTCCTGACTTCTAACGTCCACCTGGTAGAACCTAGTAAACGTGTGTACTGAAGACCATGTTGCGGCCTTACAGATTTGAGCCAGGGAGGCCTGGTGATGCGCTGCCCATGAAGTTCCAACTGCTCTCGTGGAGTGCGCCCTAACTTTGAACGGAGGCGGTCTCCTTCTCAAGCCATAGGCTTGCATTATGACCTGTCGAATCCACTTGGCTAAAGTAGATTTTGATGCTGCCTGACCCTTTCTGGGGCCTTCCGGCAGAATAAACAAAGTATCCGTTCTGCGAATCTGAGCAGTGGCTTTTAGATAAGCTTTAACTGCTCTTACTACATCCAAAGAATGCAATAACTTTTCCTCTACCGAAGTGGGTTTGGGGAAAAAAGAAGGAAGAACCACATCTTGGTTCAAATGAAACCTCAATACCACCTTAGGAAGAAAGGCTGGATGAGGACGTAACACTACTCTGTCCTTATGGATAACCAGATATGGCTCCTTACAGGACATAGCTGCTAATTCCGACACTCTTTTAGCCGAACAAATGGCTACTAGAAAAATCAATTTCCTGGTGAGAAGAACCAAAGAAATATGCTGTAATGGTTCAAATGGTTGTTTCTGTAGAACCGACAGAACCAAGTTTAGATCCCATGGACATATGGGAATATTAACCGGAGGACTAATACGCATCACTCCTTGTATAAAGGCTTTGACTAGTGAATGCGAAGCCAAGGGCCTTTGAAAAAATATTGACAAGGCCGAAATCTGACCCTTGATAGTACTCAAGGCAAGCTTCCTATCTACAGCCCATTGTAGGAAGTCCAGAATCCTACCTATTACATATTTACGTGGATGCCATTTCTTGGCCTAACACCAGGCGATGTACGCCTTCCAGATTCTATAGTAGATCTGCCTGGATACCGGCTTCCTGGCATTGATCATGGTAGATACCACAGAATTAGAGAGCCCTCTCTTTTTTAGAATGTGGGCTTCAATAGCCAGGCCGTCAAACCTAGGGCTGGTAAGGAAGGGTGGTATATCGGTCCTTGCGAAAACAGGTCCGGACGATGTGGGAGGGTCCAAGGACTCCCCACAGACATCTTTACAATCTCCGCATACCATGCTCTTCGGGGCCACGCTGGAGCCACCAGAATCACTGGTTTCTTTTCTACCCTGATTCTGCGGAGTAATCGAGGTAACAATTGTGGCGGTGGGAATGCATATATCAGCTTGAACTGATCCCAAGGGAACACTAGGGCATCCGAGCCGCAAGCTAGGGGATCCCTTGTCCAAGAGACAAACCTGTCCACTTTTGCGTTGAATCTGGATGCTAGCAGATCTACATCCGGTGTTCCCCACCGCTGACATATTGTCCGGAAAACCTCGGGATTAAGGGACCATTCCCCTGGGCATAATTGTTGGCGACTTAGAAAGTCCGCCTTCCAATTCTCCACTCCTGGAATGAATACCGCAGATATGGCTGGGACATATCTTTCTGCCCATTTCAGGATGTAATTTACTTCCCTCTGGGCTGCACGACTCCTGGTGCCCCCCTGATGATTGATATATGCCACTGCTGTGGCACTGTCTAATTGAATTCTGACAGGGGACCCTTGGAGTTTGGATGTCCATGCTACTAGGGCATACCGGGCTGCTCGTATCTCTAAGAGATTGATGGGCAGGGCCTTTTCCGCATCCGACCATCTGCCCTGGAGAGACCATTGCTCCAGTACTGCTCCCCAGCCTATAAGGCTGGCATCTGTAGTGACCACCTTCCAAGAAATCGGACTGAAGGATTTCCCTCTTTCCAGATTCTGGGGAACCAACCACCAGCGGAGGCTCTTGCGAACGGAAGGGGACAAGGACATTGGTAAGTCTAGGGCCTGAACTTTTTTGTTCCAGGCTGACAGTATGGCCCTTTGCAAATTACTTGAATGGAATTGACCGTAGGGTACTGCTTCGAATGATGCCACCATTTTTCCCAGCAGCCTCATGCACAGGCGTATGGATGGCTGTCTTTTTGTACCCACTAAGTGGATCAAATCTCTCAAAGACGACCCCTTTTCTTGAGGCAAGAAAATTTTTCTCTGGTCTGAATCCAGCCTTAGCCCCAAGTATTCCAGACTTTTGACTGGTTTTAGGGCTGACTTGTCTCGGTTGATAATCCAACCGTGATATTCCAGATACTTGATTGTCTCGTGAACAACCACTTCTAGTTTTTCCACTGAGTGGTCTATCAGCAACAAGTCGTCTAGATATGCCATTATCGTTACACCTCGTGTTCTTAGATTGGCCAATAATGGGGCCAGAATTTTTGTGAACACTCGTGGTGCTGTGGCCAGACCGAAGGGTAAGGCTCTGAACTGAAAATGGCGCCCTTCGACCGCAAAGCGTAGAAATTTTTGGTGGGCTGGAAAGATGGGAATGTGCAAATAAGCATCTTTGATGTCGATCGAGGCTAACCATTCCTCCCCTTGTAGGGCAGTGGCCACCGATCGGATCGACTCCATCCGAAAAGTCCTGATATGTAGGAATTTGTTTAGCCCTTTTAGATTTAATATGGGCCTCACGTCCCCGTTTGGCTTCGGGACTGTAAAGAGGTTTGAGTAAAACCCGAACCCCCATTCTTCCAGGGGAACCTGCTTGGAGCAATAATTGTTCTAGTGCCAACAGGAGGGATCCTCTCTTCTGGGGATCCCTTGGCACGTTTGACCTTATAAAGTGGGAAGGAGGGGAGTCTTTTAACTCCAATTTGTATCCCAGACTTACTGCGGAGAGCACCCATCTGTCTCTGATCGTGTCCCGCCAGGTCTCTGTGAACAACTGAAGTCTTCCCCCCACCCGATTGAGTGGGGGCAACCCTTCATGCATTTGACTTTGGGGGAGGTTTTGTACCTCTCCTGCTCCAGGGTTTCTTATTACCCTGCAATTGTCCCTGATTTTTACCTCCGGGATTTGACCGAGGAGGCCGTCGGAACTGTTTCACAGCCGATGTCCTAGGGACTGGAGAAGCAGGCCTCTTAAAAGAGGGACCTCTAACTCTGTTTTTAACCGGCAAAAGTGTACTTTTACCGCTGGAAATTCTCTGGATATATTTGTCCAGGTCTTCCCCGAATAAGCGTTCACCATGAAATGGGAAGCTTACCAGCAATTTTTTACAGGGAGCTTCAGCAGACCAGTTTTTGAGCCATAGAAGCCTACGCATATGTACTACAGACAGCGTAAGGCGGGAGGCCTGATGGATTGAATCCTTTATAGCGTCCACCGCAAAGCATAAGGCTCTAGGTAGATCAGCTAGGGCAAGAGCCTGCTGATCTGGCAAGTCCCTTAAGACCTGTTTCAACTGATCCTTCACTGCTTGGCAGACTCCAATAGCTGCCACTGCTGGTTGTGTCACCAAGCCTGCTGTAGCAAAAGCAGATTTTAATAAGGACTCTAATTTTTTATCTATTGGGTCCTTGAACATTTGGACATTATCCACTGGACATGTCAGTGATTTATTCACACAAGAGATGGCTGCGTCCACTGTAGGGACCCTCCATTTTTTGATGAACTTATCCTCCATGGGATAGACCACCTGAAATCTCTTGGGAGGAGTAAATATTTTATCAGGATGTTCCCAATCCTGGTAAATGAGCCCTTCCAGTAAAGGATGGATTGGAAAGGAACAAACAGTCTGGGGAGCTTTTAGCGACCCCAACGAGGAGACAGAAGTGGATGATGGCTCCGCAAGGGGCATTTTAAATGCTGATCGGACCATGTTAGTCAGGGACTGAACCCATAATCTTTCAGCATGTGATGCTGAGAATGGCTCTTCCACTGTTGATTCCTCTACAACAGAATCGACCTCATCCTGATCCCCTTCAGGTAGGTCGATCCCTGTATGGGACTGTTGCTCCGCTAACAGGCACTCTGAGGGAGGAGACGGAGATCGAGCGCTTTTTTACTGTGACAGGGAAGCAGCGATCAATGCTGACAATCTCTCTTCCAGCCCTCCCAGAGCTGAGGAAAAAACCTCCTCTGTTACATACACAGGAGCAGGTGAACTGAGGACAGCCACAGTACCAGGTACTCCTGAGGGTGCTCTACGGTCACTAACCTCTGATTCTTCAGGGGAGATAGGTGCAGCCAAAGCATGCCCAAGATCCTCAGAGCCCGATGGAGACCCCCTATGCTTCCTGGGATTTTTAGTCCCGGAGTTTTTAGACGGCATATTCCTAAGCCCAAAGCTGAGGTATTCCAGCCGAAATACACCACTTACTGACAATAGTCTAGCACAAATGCTGCTATAAAAACAGTTGGTGTCTACTAATGTGCCTTTCTATGGGGATGCCTGCATCAACCGCTTGCTGTATGCCTTTTTTAAATGTTGCCAGCTCTGTCTCTGCACTCCATAGCCAGCTCACAACACATAATTGTGGTTTTTAACATGCTGGGACGCCCGCACATGCGCAGAAGCGCTGCGGCGCGCACAGAGCGTCATCCCCCAAGCTCCGCCTCCTTTCCCAGCTCACCTCTATATATAGAGGCGCGCGGCCACGTGCGCCTTCGGCGCTAATTTTGAAGAGGGAAACTAGGGACAAGAGCCAGGGCCCCTTTTGCCGCAGGCCGGGGGACGGACGAGCATTGCAACATGGCAGAGGAAGCAGTTTCCCACAAGAGAACTCACCATCTGCCTGGACTTGCTCTGATGAAAAGAAACTAGTCCACATGACAAGAAACGTTCCACAGCGGCCTCTAGTGGATTAACACAGGTACCGCAGTCTATTATATTTTTTATTTTTTTCTTGACCACTATTTAAATTATTACATTTTTTAGTAGTTACAGGCATGCATAATATTTAGCGGGAATACCGTTAGGTAACAGGCAGAAAGACATATTAGGCTTGGGGGTCCCCTCAATAGAACCAAGTTCCTGAGGGGCCCCCACTTACCTTTTCCCCGCCGCAGGACTCTGTTTGGCCACAGAAGCCCAAACTTCACCTATCACGGCAGGCATTGTAATTAAACCTTCAGGGACCGGGTTCCCAAGGATTCCACTCCCCTGGACCTGTATAGCACCCTGCACAGAAAACATCTTGGTCGTGGGTATGACCAGAGCTCTGGATCCCAGGGTCCAGCTCTCCTAAGAGAAGCATTACAGGCAAAACCTTGCTCTTCTCTGCAAGGCCCGGGTACCGACCGTTTAGCTATGAAGCTTTTTTGGTCGGATCCGGAATAGCTTACTGAGGCCCAAAAGAACCTGTACGCAAGCTCAGTGAAAAACACATGTTTCTTCTTGGCCAACACCTTAGACACTGGCAAAAAAAAACTGAGGTGCTCCCGGATGGGAGGGGCTTATATAGGGGAGGGTACTTCCGGTTTTGGAAGTTGCCAGTGCCAGCACCTGAAGGTATCTATATAACCCATTAGTAATGACTATGTCGCTCTGTGTCCCGTGATGTACGAGAAAGAAACACTATTTTTTCCAATCCATGTTGCTGTGCCCGTTAGGGTTCATGATGCACCTGTCAAGGTAGGCATTAATCCAAAGGGATCTTCGGGGTGTGGGAACCATAGATATGGACCATAGCCCCGCAGCTGTATAGTACCCTGCAGCTAACACATGTTGCACTTCGTGTCAAGGTAAGCACCTAATGCAAGATACAGTGCCTAAAGCAAGCACAGGGTCGGGGTACGGTCTCAAAGGTACACCGTGGGGTATCAATCCGGAAACTGATAGTCTAGAGCCCGAGTCAGATTTTGATAGAAGTGTCAGAAGGAAAAAAAATATATATTTAAAAAGCAAAAAGTAGCACAAGGACATCAGCAAAAACTAGAGTCTCATTGAGTGGTTGGGGGTTGTATGGGTTTATAGGAGCATGCAGTATGGGTGGCTTACAGCAAAGTTTTTTTTCCAGTGTCTAATCACCTGAAGATAGCCTGTATATAACCCATGGTCTATAAATACAAGTCTGTATTGTACGAGTAAGATAAAGGTATTTACACTGCTAATCATTACCAACTTTATGCAACATTAGTAAAAATACAGAGGGCAAGCAACATTTAAAGCCAGCCATAGATGGTTCCATGTATGGGCAGGCTGAATGTATGGTACAACCAGCCTGCTAGATTTTACATGATATTATCGCTAGCGGCTGTTACAGCCGCTAGCAATAATAACTGTGTTCTCCTGGCGGGGATGGCTTCCCCTGCTCCAACCAGCTGTGTACCATACTGCACCTGGGCTGGTGCATTACACAGACACCTTTATAGGCTGCTTGTACATTGGTCAGGAATTTTTTTTTTCATTTTGGCTAAGATATTCCCACAGTGCAAGCATTCGGCTTTTTAGAAATAAATGGGCCAACTGACTTCCATGGGTAGAACACCTTATTTCTTTGGAAGATAAGCCCAGGGCTATACAGCCTCTTCAGGAAAGAGTGATTTGATTGGCTTGCTTATTCAACTGCCTCGGTGAACCCCAATATAGTAATTACAAATACCTACTCGGTATAGTAACTCTTCTGGTGTTAATACTTTGCCATCTTCGTCTAACCTGCAAAAGGATGAACACAGATTTACAAAACATGCAAACAAAACAGAGTCATAAAGCCTTTAGTTAAAAATAAGACAAATTTCAAATTAGGATCTGTTAAATTTAGTGCATTGGTGCTCAACTTGTGGCCCTCCAGCTGTTGCAAAACTACAAGTCCCATCATGCCTCAGCCTTTGAAAATCATATTTTTGAACTATCAGCCTTGCAATGCCTCATGGGACTTTTAGTTCCACAAGAGCTGGAGGGGTCACAGGTTGAGCACCCATGATTTAGTGAATAAAAAAATATTAAACTTATCTACTTCCAGTACCCTATGACAGCATATAATTTGCAGTTCAGTTGAAACCTTGAAAAATGTAGCTCCCATCTCTTACAAAATAACATGGGAGGTAAAGTTGCTTTCCAACAAACAAAATATTCCTCTTAATCCTTATTCCTTGATGGCTACAAACCATTTGAGGCATACCTCGGAAAAGTCATAAAACTGTCTATGCCCCGGTTTGTTAATAAAAGATTTATTGTGAAATCAAAGACAATCAATGTTAAACATCATGCTCGATTATGAACCTCGATCTCACCCAAACCTTGGAAGGCTGACTCCGGCATATCAGAGCCAGTGCTGGGGGCAGTCAAAAGGTGTGTAGGTGCCAGATATCGCATGGGCATCCATGCAATGTAAAGGATAACAGACCACAATGAACCGGGCAAAGGACTCCAAACCACCGGATGGTGCAGCTGGTGTAGTCGGGCGGTGCGCCGGATATGATGTCACCAACAAGGATTGATGTCAGACCAATTTACCACAACGAGGCTTGGGATGGAACGCAGATGCAGTAGAAGAGCAGATGGAAGGCTTTCAGCAGGCTGTAGTCATTACAACCCATTTCGGGCATGACCCTTTATCAAATCACGGGACATGGACAGCCTGGAAAGTTTAAATAGGAGCTACGGGGGTATGGAAATGAGGTCTTAAAAAGGGGGAAAAAAAATAGTTTTGGCTTCCACAGGAACCAAGCACCATAACATTATCTTTTGTACAAATTATCATGTTACAACAAGGCAGACAATCAATAAATAATTGAAAATAATTATGATAAAATGCAATAAACCAAATTAAACCTAAAATTGAAGACACAAAACCCAAAAAATAGAAATGAATTTCTAACAAGTTAATATAAAGTATATGTGTTTGGGTAATATTTATCCTATCAAAAAAAAAAGACGAATTTTTTTTGGACCCATTATGCACATACCATCACACCGAAGAATATTATCAATGGCCAAGGGAGATGAAATAATAATAATAAACAAAAAACATGAGGGGGGGCTGGGTGGCTGGGTAGTAAAAAAATAGGAAGGGAGGGTAATAAAGAAAAAAATAAAGGGGGGGGCGGTAATTGAAAAGAAAAGGAGGGGGATAATAACAGATAGGAAAGGGGGGAGAGGTAATAAAGAAAAACATTTTTGTTAACAAAATTATATGAATAAAAAACTACCGCAATCAATACTTGTGCTCAATGAAAACTAAAAATAAAATAAGAAGAAATATATAAAAAGAGTGATATGTATACAGATATAAAAAGAAACTCAAATGTGCGTTAGATCCTAGGTCACAAGGTCTCAACTGCTATGGTTGGAATTACATAAGACATACAGAGCCTTGAAAAAGTATTCATACCCCTTGAAATTTTCCACATTTTGTCATGTTACAACCAAAAACGTAAACGTGTTTTATTTTAATGTGATAGACCAACACAAAGCAGCACATAATTGTGAAGTAGAAGGAAAATGATAAATGGTTTGCACATTTTTTTACACATAAATATCTGAAAAGTGTAGCGTGCATTTGTATTTAGCCCCCTTTACTCTGATACCCCTAACTAAAATCTAGTGGAACCAATTACCTTCAGAAGTCACCCGATTAGTAAATAGAGTCCACCTGTGTGTAATTTAATCTCAGTATAAATACAGCTGTTATGTGAAGCCCCCAGAGGGTTGTTAGAGAACCTTAGTGAACAAACATCATCATGAAGGCCAAAGAACACACCAGACAGGTCAGGGATAAAGTTGTGGAGAAGTTTAAAGCAAGCTTTGAACATCTCACAGAGCACTGTTCAATCCATCATCCAAAAATGAAAAGAGTATGGCACGACTGCAAACCTACCAAGACATGGCCATTCACCTAAACTGACAGACCAGGGCATCATAGAGGCAACCAAGAGGCCCACGTTAACTCTGGAGGAGCTGCAGAGATCCACAGCTCAGGTGGGAGAATCTGTGCACAGGACAACTATAATGCCGCGTACACACGATCGATTTTTTTCGACGGTGAAAACACAGTCAAGAAAATAGACGTGAAAAACGAGGAACAGCTTGTTCCCCCCACACACGGCCGTTTTAAATTACATTTTTTTTTTGGTCGAAAAAAAACGACCGTGTGTGGGCTCCCCGGCAG
The DNA here is from genome assembly GCA_029206835.1 of Rana muscosa. Taxonomy (NCBI): domain Eukaryota; kingdom Metazoa; phylum Chordata; class Amphibia; order Anura; family Ranidae; genus Rana; species Rana muscosa. The sequence goes on along the minus strand of CM055120.1, from coordinate 442,936,964 downwards.
TGTTTCCCTACGGGAAAACTGCCGCGGAAAAAAACGACGGTAATCACGACGAGAAAAATTAGAGCATGTTCTAATTTTTCTCGTCGTGATTAATGCCGTTTTTCCCGTCGAGAAAAACGACAAAAAGCCCACAGACGATCGTTTTTCTCGTCTAAAGGAAAAAATTTCATTTTTCTCGACGGGAAAAATGATCGTGTGTACGCGGCATTAGTCGTGCACTCCACTGTTGTGGAAAATATTATGAAGATGTATTTAATATGTATTGTCATAATGTCACCCAGTGTTAGTACTTCCGCAACCCGCTCTAAAGAGCTGACTGGGGCAGTCTGAGGCTGGTTGAGATAAACTTCCTGGTTTGGGGAAGGGTGTTTGCGGAGTGAGGCCTCTCTGCAAACACATTATCGGTTTAGCAGGTGTGTTTTCTTGTCATCTATGTGGTGCCTGATCAGCATTTGAGGCGATGGCGTGAGTGCACACCTGCAGAGAAGCTCCCCTCATCGGGAACGGTGCTCATTGGTTATTGTATTGTTATTGTATTATTATTGTATTATTCTGATCCATGATTAAGGCCCCTTTCACACTGAGGCGTTTTTACAGCATTTTCATGGTAAAAACAGCGCTGTAAAAATGCCTGAAATAATCCTGCCCCATCCTGCCCTTTTTGAGAGCCTAGCCGCGTACGGGCCCCCGAAAACCAAGCACCGCCTTCAGGATTTCTAAGGGCACAAATTTTTGATTTCACTCCTCACTACCTATCACAGTTTTGAAGGCCATAAAATGCCAAGATAGCCCAAAACCCCCACAAATGACCCCATTTTGGAAAGTAGACACCCCAAGCTATTTGCCGAGAGGCATGGTGAGTATTTTACAGCTCTCATTTGTTTTTGAAAATGAAGAAAGACATATTTTTTTTTTCTTTTTTCAATTTTTAAAACTTTGTGACAAAAAGCGAGATCTGCAAAATACTCAACATACCTCTCAGCAAATAGCTTGGGGTGTCTACTTTCCAAAATGGGGTCATTTGGTGGGGTTTTGTGCCATCTGGGCATTCCATGGCCTCCGAAACTGTGATAGGCAGTGAGGAGTGAAATCAAAAATTTACACCCATAGAAATCCTGAAGGCGGTGCTTGGTTTTCGGGGTCCTGTACGCGGCTAGACTCCCAAAATGTCTCACACATGTGGTATCCCCGTACTCAGGAGAAGCAACAGAATGTATTTTGGGGTGCAATTCCACATATAACCATGGCATGTTGGAGCAATATATAATTTAGTGACAACTTTTTGTACATTTTTTTTTTTCTTTTTGTCATTATTCAATCACTTGGGACAAAAAAAAAAAATATATTCAATGGGCTCAACATGCCTCTCAGCAAATAGCTTGAGGTGTCTACTTTCCAAAATGGGGTCATTTGGGGGGGGTTTTGAACTGTCCTGGCATTTTATGCACAACATTAGGAAGCTTATGTCACACATCATCCACTCTTCTAACCACTTGAAGACAAAGCCCTTTCTGACACTTTTTGTTTACATGAAAACATTTTTTTTTTTTGCAAGAAAATTATGTTGAACCCCCAAACATTATATATTTTTTTAAAGCAAAGGCCCTACAGATTAAAATAGTGGGTGTTGCATTTTTTTTCCCACACAGTATTTGCGCAGCGATTTTTCAAACGCATTTTTTGGGGGAAAAACACACTTTTTTTATTTTTAATGCACTAAAAAACACTATATTGCCCAAATGTTTCATGAAATAAAAAAGATGATCTTAGGCCGAGTACATGGATACCAAACACGACATGCTTTAAAATTGCGCACAAACGCGCAGCGGCAAGAAACTACATTCATTTTTAAAAGCATTTAAAAGCCTTTACAGGTTACCACGTTAGATTTACAGAGGAGGTCTACTGCTAAAATTACTGCCCTCGATCTGACCTTTGCGGTGATACCTCACATGCATGATGCAATTGCTGTTTACATATGACGCTAGACCGACGCTTGCGTTCGCCTTTGCGCAAGAGCAGGGGGGGACAGCGGTGCTTTTTTATTTTTTTATTATTTATTTTGCTTTTTTATTTTATTTTTAAACTGTTCCTTCCATATTTTTTTTTTTTTTTAATCATTTTTATTGTTATCTCAGGGAATGTAAATATCCCCTATGATAGCAATAAGTAGTGACAGGTACTCTTTTTTTGAAAAAAATGGGGGGTTAGACCCTAGATCTTTCCTCTACCGTCAAAGCATCTGACCACACCAAGATCGGTGTGATAAAATGCTTACCCAATTTCCCAATGGCGCTGTTTATATCCGGGGGGGGGGCATTCCCTCCCACTGCTTGTAAAAGCAGTCTAGAGGCTAATTATCTGCTAGAATTGCTTTTACATGAAAGCCGGCCACTGGCTGAAAAGAATGTTACCAAGATGATACCTAAACCTGCAGGCATCATTCTGGTATAAACATTCAAAGTCCAGCAATTTACCAGTACGTTGCTGGTCCTTGTTGAACATGTATTGTAATCTTTTTTTTCATGCAGCCTGTTGGCTGAACGAAAAAAAGAGATTGATCGGTGGGTATGCCCACCATTAGAATACCTCCCTTCATCCACCCACTTCTAATGATGGGCATATATGCCGAAGCATGGGGGCATCCTCCTGCAAAAAAGTTATGCCGCGTACACACGGTCGAACTTTTCCACGGGCAAGCCTCCGTCGGAATTTCGACCGTATATACGCGGCATTAGGAGCAAAATCGCTCCTCCGCCCCTGCTGCCCCCATGCTTCGGCATATATGCTCTTTTTTTTTAACTGTAGTGGTGAAATCACCTCCTACAGCACTGGAGTCACGGCTTTATGTATCGTGGGAGCAAACGCTGTTGCTGTCAAGATAAATAATTCCGCGCTGCAGTTGAATGGCGCACCTGAAAACAAAAAATTACATACCTGAAAAGCAAGCATGATAAAACATTGCAGAATGGAATACAGTAAAAAAGAGCAGAACAATAGAGAGAAAATAGAGAGAGAGAGAGAGAGAACAATAAAACGACAACTATTTTTATTTTTTTTATTTTATATTTTTTTTGTGTTTTTGTTTTTTACGTTTTTTTTTTTTTTACACTTTTTTTTTTAAACTTTAACAACTGTAATGGTTCGGGTCTCTCAAAATGTAATGGCATCTTGGGAGACCCTGTTTAAGTGTGTCCTAGTCTGTGAAATGCTGTACCCTACGCTAAAACTTCACTTTTGAGTGGTAGCGTTCAAAACATTCACCAAGGCAAAGACCAGGTTTGTCAGGACAGAGTGGACAATAATAACGGGTGTCACGCCTAAATCCGCGCTTGCTACAGACACGACATCTTTTTTGGGGGGCTCGTTGGGTAGGGGTACTCGGGAGGAGATGCGTATAATGCCTCTCATGCAGCCGGCTTACTGCATTTGGTAGGGGATGGTGAGGTGCAGAACCGCCTGGATACAGGAGTTCTGTGACTATCTCATTCTGGAATTTTAGAAGAGATAACGTCCCGCCTGAAGCTCTGTATAGCACATGAGCGTTCAGCAAAGCCAATTGGAATAAGGATAGAGACACTTTTTTGTACCAGCGTCTCGCCTTACGGTCAATTAGATACGGCGCCATCAACTGGTCGTTGAGGTCCACTCCTCCCATATTTTTGTTATATTCGTGGACACAGAGGGGTTTCTCCACAACACCAGTCGCCGTACGAATTTGGACTGTCGTGTCTGCATGAAGGGAGGTAAGAAGGAAAACATTCTTATTGTCCCTCCACTTCATAGCGAGCAAGTTATTACACTTTACGCAGGCTCTCTCCCCCAGCCTAAGACGGGCATCTACAAGCCGCTGGGGAAAGCCCCGGCGATTAGGTCGCACGGTGCCACATGCTCCAATCTGATGATCAAACAAGTGAATAAACAGTGGCACGCTCATGTAATAATTGTCCACATACAAGTGGTACCCCTTTCCGAATAAGGGTGACACCAAGTTCCACACTATCTTGCCAGCGCTCCCTATGTAATCCGGGCAGTTGACCGGCTCAACCTGACTATCTTTTCCCTCATAAACCATAAAGCTCCATACATAGCCTGTTGCCCTGTCACAGCACTTATAGAGCTTGACCCCGTATCTGGCACGCTTGCTGGGAAGGTACTGCTTGAAAGCCAAGCGGCCAGAAAATTTTATCAGGGACTCATCAACGCAGACAGCTTGATCGGGAATAAACAAGGCTGCAAAACGTTCGTTGAAGTGGTTTATGAGGGGCCGAATTTTATAGAGACGGTCGTATTCAGGGTCCCCACGTGGACGACAAAGTTCATTGTCGTTGAAGTGCATGAACCGCAAAATCTGCTCGTATCGTGTCCTGGGCATGGAGGCAGAGAACACGGGCATGTGGTCAATTGGGTGCGTGGACCAATAAGCACGCAATGACGGGAATTTATGTGTGCCCATGTTGAGGGAAAGGCCCAGAAAGGTCTTAAATTCGGAAACCGTAATTGGTTTCCAATCTTTGGCAATGGAAGGCAACTGGGGATTAGCGGCGATGAATTGACCAGCATATAAATTACTCTGGTCCACAATAGATCTATAGGGGTCTTCCGTGAAAAACAGCGAATAATAATCGATTGGCATAAAATCAGCTGTTTCCACCTGAATACCGGGTTGGGCAGTGAATGGGGGAAGTACGGGTTCTGCAGAAGTGGTGGGGACCCAATCAGGATAGGCGAATTCTGCAGGAAGAGCACTATGGGTACGACGGGCCTGCCTTTGTCTTCTTATTGGTGGCAGCGGGACACTACTTGTGCTTGCCACCTCGCCAGCTTGAACTGCACTTATGGGACTCGCCACGTCACCACGTGATACTGCAGTGCTGGATGTACGCCCAGGCTGTACTAGGCCGCTGGTGCTTGCCAATTCACCAGAAGGAATAGCGGCGCTAGTACTCCTCTGCTCCATGATACGAGAGCCCTGCGGTTCTTGCTCCTCAACAACCTCAGAAGATCGGGATCGGGTACGCCTGACCTTAGCAGGGACCTCAACTTCGTCGTCAGAGCTATCTGACGTGGGGCCGCTGACGTCACTGTCTTCTACGGGAAGATATTCTGAGCCTGAATCTGACAGATACGTGACCTCCTCTTCACTATCTGTCATGCTCAGAATCTCGTAGGCCTCTTTACTAGTGTACCTTCGACTTGCCATTTTGGGCTCTAAATTTAGGGGTACACTAGTAAGATTCACAGGAAAAAAAGCACCCGACTGTCGTCAGCAAATATATCAAACGCTACAAAAAAAACTGTTAGCGGTCGCAGGGATCAGGACTGTCTCTGCGAACGCTGCAGTTATGTGTTTTGTGTTTGGTAAGTGACAGTGATCGATCGATACTGCACTTGGGTGGGGTGGGCTGGGCTGGGCGGAGGGGCTAAACGCAGGTGCTAGCAGGTATCTGGGCTGATCACGCTAACACTGCGTTTTTGGGAACCCTAAACCGCTGGGGACGCTAGTATAGATCTGATCAGATACTATACCACTAAGGGAGGTGTATGCTTTGCGCGTGGGTGTTAGCGTTACTGGCACTAACCTAACGCTGCCTGGGGCGACGCAGAGCCTCTCTGGCGCTAAAACCTAATTGATCTCACCCGCCGGGCGATCAGGGGGTTAAACCTTTATTGGGTTATATACGGCGGGTGCCCTGATGCTATAAAAAGCAAACTAACCAACCAGTGTCACCCGTAACCTTTATATGGTGATCACTGGTGAAAGGGTTAACTAGGGGCAATCAGGGGGTTAAAACCTTTATTAGGTTAAATATGGGGGTACCCGACGCTATATAAAAACCTGACGGGTTACCTAAATAACTAAATAACTAACTGGGTAACCAGTGTCACCAGTGACGCTTATACGGTGATCACTGGTGAAAGGGTTAACTCTAGGGGCAATCAGGGGGTTAAAATAATATATGGGGGTACCTGACGCTCTAAAAACCTGCGGCGAAACTAAAAATAAATAACTGGCTATCTAGGGCACCACCGGCACTAAATACAGCGATCGAAAATACGATCGCTTAGTGACGCTGGCGTTAGGGGGTGAAAGGGTTACCTGGGGGGCGATCAAGGGGTTAAACCTTTATTAGGGGGGGTTAGGGGGCTACCCTGGACCTAAAGGGGCCTAAACCTAACTGCCCTGAAACTTTTTACTATCACAGATGACACTAAATGCAGTGATCAGTAAAATAAATGATCACTGCAATCAGTGACACTGTGATTGGGGGCTGGGGGGTGACCTGGGGGGTGATCTGGGGGTGACTGGGGGGTGAAATGTGTGCCTATGTGTACCTATGTGTCAGTGGACTGTTGGTGCACTAACCTGCTTCCTCTCTCCTCGGCGCCGGAATCGAAAAGACCGCAGCGAGGGAGATGACATCACTTCCTCCTGCCTGTGTTTACATCACATGGCGGAGGAAGCATTTTCATTGGCCGGGAGCGATCGCGAGGGGGTGGCCAAAATCGAATGGTCACCCCCTCATCTCTGATCGCTCCCCAACGATTAACGGCCGCTCACTGTATAGGAGGGGGGTCCGATCGGACCCCCCAACTGTACAAAGGCGATCACGTACACTCTACGTGATTGTGCCTGTCGGTGCCATTCTGCCGGCGTATATATACAGTGAGCGGTCGTTAAGTGGTTAATGGAAAGAAAGGGCAAAACAGCAGCAGAGTGGAGGAAAGGACATTCGCAAACTATCCGTAACAGCCATTGAGTGTATACCAAAAGGCTCCCTTACTGCCAATGAAAGATTAGCTTTTTTGTGCAAAATGGAGACCTTTTGGCTATACAGACAGAGTCGACAGACGGCGTACCATTAAGAGAGGTGAAAAGTGACAAAATAAGACCAGGGGACCCCGGCGAGTATAGACTCGTATGCTCAAAAGACGTCTTGTGAAAAGGAAAAGAGGAGGTACATCGAAGAGAGGAAATCGAATATTGCAATTGCAAATGATGGAAGGTTTCCTGCTGTGGGATCATATCCCAGAGGACCTCCCAAGATGGAAACGAGTGCATGGTGATAAAATGACGCACCCCCATTAAGCAATGGTAAAAGGGTGGTAAAAGGGGGTTATTAATGATTGGTAATAGAGGCAAAATAAGGGGACATCAAATTTCACGAATATTGAAACGAACCCACACAGCTTCAAGCTATGAAGCTTAAGAGGGCTCAGCGTCAGAGGATGTAGTTTTATGAGGAAGCCAAAGCAATGCCTGCAAATAAATCGAGGCGCAATTAGGTAGTACCAAGAGCACCCACGGAAGAATGTCAAAGATAGCATGTAACGTGGATAATTGAGAAATCAGGGCTGCCAGATAAGGGGCTCCAAGGCCACCCTACAATCTATGACTATAGAGTGTCGACCTGGGGACTCTGTGACGTTTATGAGCCCAGATAAACTGAAGGATTCAGTTCTGTAAAAGACGTAGAAAGAAGGAGGGGATGTGTATAGTCAAAACCCGAAAGAAATAGAGGATTGTCATTTTGACTGCATGGATTTGGCCTATCCAAGAGAGGGAGGGGAACTGCCAGAAATGAAGAGAGGTCAAGGAGCGCAGCAAGGGATAGTAGTTGGCTGAGAACAAGGTGTCCTAAAAGTTAGTGAGTTTAATCCCCAAGTAATCTATGGAATCGGGCGCCCAGCGATAAGGAAATTGTATCTGTAAATGCGTGACCAGGTCTTCAGGGTGGGTAATATTAAGCGCCATGGTTTTGGAAAGATTTATACGGAGTCCGAAAATAGCCGATAAGTGATTCAACGTTGCTTGTAAATTGGGAAGAGTGATAAGAAAATGTGTTAGGAGCAGGAGGGCATCGTCCGCATAAAAATTTGCCTTATAATGGGTGCCCGCGTAAGGAACTCCAGATATGTCAGGATTGTCATCAAGAGCAATGGCCAAGGGTTCCAATGCTGGTGACAGTGGACAGCCCTGGACAGGAAACATGAGGAAAAAAACCCTGTGTACTTAACAGAAGCTGTAGGGGATTAGTATAGAGCTTTAATCCAGGAAAGGAAGTCGACTCTCCAGCACAATTTCTAGATAATTCCAGGAATCAAATGCCTTGCATCTGTCAAGAGACAATAAGAAGCCAGGTATGGTGCGTTGATGTAAAATGTGGATCAGATGGATAACCCTGCAAATATTTTCCCCCGCCTTCCTACCCCGAATGAAGCCCACCTGAGCTTTAGGAGTATGAGTATGTGTATGAGAGCTTGGGGTATTTTTTTGACACGGGTGCTCAGAACCGTCTCCAAACTCTTCAGATTCACATTCAATAGAGAGATGGGTCTGAACGCCTGCGGCTCAGGGGCCTCATTGGATGTTTTAGGAATCAGGAATCAACAATTCCAATATGAAAAGCAATATGCGCTTTGAGGGACACCGGGGAGGGCTGAGAACCCTGTCTAAATGAATTAAAACATGCAGAAAGATGGGGGGGGTCAGGAGGGTAGCAAATTTCTTGAAATAAAGTCTCAAATACCCCATCTAGGCCAGGGGCCTTGGAAGGCTTTAGCGACTTAATGGCCTGAGCAATTTCAACCTCAGAAATACCTGACAGTATCGCGGGCCGCTGAAGATAAAGGAGGGAGAAGCAGATGCTGAAAAAAATTCTCTGTGCGCTCCAAATCAAACGGATTCAATTTCCCATAAAAGGAGGGCAAAAAGGTTGCAAACTCTGCTGTGATCTTCATCGTGTCGGAAGCGAGACCACCACCCCTGGAACGCAGCTGGACAGGTTTGTGTGTGCGGGCCACTGAATTGAGTTTCCTGGCAATCATGGCCCCAGGCTTTTTAGCACTTATATAGAATTCATTACTGGCCCAGCGTAAGGCCTTTTCAGCCTGCTCAGAGGCAAGGAGGACAAGTTCAGTGGCCAAGGTAGGGGCTGTGCCTTCCAGGTCGCGTCGGCCTGAGCCAAGAGAGAGGTCAGCTCCCGTACCTGCTTTTCCATAGCCCACTTTCTGAAGGTGGTAATGTGGATTAAATGACCCCCAATAGTTTCCTTATGAGCCTCCTATAGGGATACAGCGTGGATCACTGAACCCAAAAAATAGGATTTTTGTACTTACCGTAAAATCCTTTTCTCTGACATCCATGGACCGACACGGCGGCTCTTATTCACTGAACGTGTGGGTTATGTCCCTGCTTGCAGGAGACGACCTAGGCAGAATGTGAGATGTTTATACATACATTCTAAAAGCCAGAGCTGAACAGCCCCGCCCAGGGGGCGGTCCCTACGGACATAGCCCACCCCCTGCAGTCCGCAGACCTCAGTTCGTAACAAAGCAGTACAAACTTAAAAGGAAGGGTGGGTGCCGTGTCGGTCCATGGATGTCAGAGAAAAGGATTTTACGGTGAGTACAAAATTCCTATTTTCTCTTATCATCCATGGACCGAGACGGCGGCTCTTATTCACTGAACGTGTGGGATGTCCCAAAGCGGTGTCAAGAGGGATGGGAGCAGTATAAATGGAAAAACCAAAAACTTCACTCCAAACAAGGCAGAGCTCCTCAACGGAGGAGTTGCAACTGTAAACAGTGGCCCGCAACACCTTGCGGCCGAAGGAAGCATCCGAAGATGCAGCCACATCAACCTTCTAAAATTTAGAAAGTGTGTAAAAACAGACGACCAGGTCGCCGCCTTGCACACTTGTGCAACCGACGCTTGATGTCGGGCACCAATTGCCCTGGTGGAATGCGCCTTAATCGGAAAGGGAGGCGCCCGCCCCTTGAGAGCATAGGCTTGAATGACGGTTTGTCTGATCCACCTAGAAATGGTGGCAGACGAAGCCGCTTAGCCCTGTCTTGGACCAAAGACAGTCACAAACAGTGAGTCAGACTTCCGAATAGAAGCAGTAGCAGACAGGTACACCCGCAAGGCTCGTACCACATCTAATTTGTGCAGCGCAAACTCTCTGGGATGCGATGGGTGAGGACACAAGGACGGGAGGACAATGTCCTCAACTAGGTGAAAGGTCGAGACCACCCTTGGCAAAAGAGAAAATTGCGAATGCAACACCGCCTTATCCATATGGATGACTAAATATGGTAACTTGCAGGACAAGGCCGCCAACTCAGACACTCGTCTAACAGAAGTGATTGCCACTAAAAAGGCCACTTTCTGAGACAAAGTCAAGAGGGGAATATCCCTGATATTCTCAAAAGGAGGTTCCTGGAGAACCGAGAGTACCAATTCAGATCCCACGGGGGGATAGGAGACTGGACAGGAGGGAGCACATGGCGAACCCCCTGCATAAAGGTGCTAACCAAGGAATGACCCGCTAGTGGTCGCTGAAAGAAGACGGCCAAGGCTGAAATCTGACCCTTAATGATACTCAAAGCGAGTTTTAGGGCCACTCCATGCTGCAGGAAACGCAGGATTCTAAGGACGGAATACGTCCGAGGACGTCAGTCCAGCTCTTCGCACATGGCGATGTAAGCTTTCCAGGTACGGTGATAGATCATTCTGGAGGAAGACTTCCGTGCCCTTAATATGGACGAAATGACCGAGTCCGAGACCTCGGTCTCTCAACCCCTGGCTTTCAACAGCGATGCTGTTAAAGCCAGAGACTGTAAAGCAGGATGAAATATATGACCCTGAGACAGAAAGTCCTTCCTTATTGGCAACCGCCAGGGAACGTCCGCGACAAGACGTACCAGATCGGTGTACCAATGACGCCGAGGTCAATCCGGAGCAATGAGGATCGCCGGAATTCCCTCGGTCACCACCCTGCGCAGCAGGCGAGGGAGCAACTGCAGCGGAGGATAAACGTATATCAGGTGATAACGACCCCTTGGAGCCACTAACGCCTCCAAGGCATCCGCCCAAGGATCTCTGGATCCGGCCACAAACCTCGACACCTTGCGATTGAGTCGAGAGGCCATCAGGTCCACATCCGGCGTGCCCCACCATTGGCAAGGGAGTTGAAATACCTCCGGGTACAAGGACCACACTTCCTGGTCCAGCGTCTGGCGACTCAAATAGTCTGCCTGCCAATTGTCTATGCCCGGAATGTAAATGGCCGACAGAGCCGGAACGCTTCTTTTAGCCCACTTCAGGGTACGGGCGACTTCGGAAGCCGCAGCTGAGCTCCGAGTCTTCCCTTGATGGTTGACATACGCCACCACCGTGACGTTGTCCGACTGGATCCCAATGGAGTGATCCTGCAAACTCTCAGACCACGAGGAGAGGCACAGTCTGGTGGCCTGTATTTCCAGAACATTGATCGTAAACAGGCTTCGTCCGGAGTCCAAGCCCTTGGGCCGACAGGGCTCCCCAGACTACACCCCAGCCCTTCAGGCTGGCGTCCGTAGTGAACACCGTCCATTGGATGGGGAGGAACGACTTCCCGGACCGAAGAGCCGGGGACCCCAACCACCATGTCAGGGACGCCCTGACCAGGTGACTCACCTGGATCGGAAGATCCAAAGACCGTGGGCATTTATCCCCAGTGAACAAGATCTTCTTCTGCAATGCCCTGGTGTGTGATTGGGCATACGGAGCAGCCTTGAAAGAGGCCACCATGAGTCCGAGGACTCTCATGCAAAACGGATTGACGACCATTTTTGGGATGTCAGCACCCGCACTGCAGACTGAAGTGTCAGTAACTTCCCCGGAGGTAGGTACCTTTGCCTCCAAGGAGTCCAGAATCAGACCCAGATAATCCAGATGCTGAGTCGGGACCAGGACTGACTCCTGAATGTTCAGGAGCCACCCGAAGTCCCTGAGGGTCCGACTGACGATAGTCACATATAGTCTTCCAATTCTGAGCCACTTTCTGCTCTAAGAAGATCGTTCAGATAGCCCACGACAGCGATGCCTCGCCGTCTCAGCAAAGCTAGAACTGGCGCAAGCACCTTGGAGAACACCCTTGGTGCCAAGGCAAGGCCGAAGGAAGAGCCACAAATTGATCGTGGACTTCACCGATCGCAAGCGCAGAAACTTCTGCCATGCGGAACTTTTGCACCTTCACAAAGGCATTCAGGACCCTGAGGTCCAGGATAGGCCAAACCCCGTCCCTCTTTCGGGACGACAAACGGATTTGAGTAGAACCTCTGAAACCTCTCATGTGACGGAACCGGCACAATCACTCCGGACCTGATCATCCTGATTAGCCCCCATGGGGCTGCCAGACGGGCAGGAAGGAGATGAAGATTCGAGGGAAGAATCTGTCTTGGACCAGGAATGGAAACCTATCCTGTAACCTGAGGTGGTCACCTCGCACACCCACCGGTAGGAGATTCGGGAGGTCCACTGATCCGTAAACCCGCAAAGTCGTCCCCCCTACCCCAGAATCGGGTGGGAGCAAGACTTCACGCGGAGGCGGGCTTGGGAGCCAGCTTGTTTGGCTTACGCACTCAGTGGCGCTTGTGTCCACCAGCTGCACCGCTTTCAGAGTAGGAAGGCCAACCCGTGAACTCTGACTGACGAAAAAACCCCTTTATTGCTGGAAAGGAAGGACCCTGCTTACGGCGGCCTCCTTACCCTTGCTAGCCTGAGGAAGAAGAGTGCTTTTACCCCCCGTGACATCTTTGATGATGTCATCCAGCGCAGCACTGAAAAGCCTACCACCTTTAAATGGTAGATCCGTCAGAAGCTTTTTAGAAGCTAGGTCGGCAGACCAGCATTTCAACCAGATAAGACAACGCAATACCACTGCCAAGACAGAGGCCCTGAGTATTAAGGGGCCACGTCTAACGTGGCGTCGCAACATAAACCAGGCCCTGCACCATTTGGTGGGCCAGAGCAATGGTATCTGGAGGAAGATAATGCTCCTGTACAGTTTGGTGCAAAAAAATTTTGCCCATCCCGTGAGTGTCTGAGACACAAGGGTCGCCGCTACCACAAGCCGGAGGGCGAACCCCAACAAGGCAAACATGGCTCTGCTCACCACTTCTGACCTCCTATCAGCAAGGTCCTTAATGCAGGAGTCCCCTCCATCGGGAGAGTGGTGGCCTCGTTCAACTGGGCGACTGGAGGGTCGACCACTGGGGGAGAAGCCCACGTTTTAAGTAGGGCATCTCCAAAGGGGTATCTGATAGGCAAACGACGCGGGACCATAAAAGTCTTCTGTGGCTTTTTTCAGACCTTATCAATGAGCTGGTCAAAGAAGGTACATATGGAAAAAAATAGGATTTTTATAACAGCTTACCTGTAAAATCCTTTTCTTGGAGTACATCACGGGACACAGAGCGGCATAGTCATTACTATGTGGGTTATATAGATACCTTCAGGTGCTGGCACTGGCAACTTCCAAAACCGGAAGTACCCTCCCCTATATAAGCCCCTCCCATCCGGGAGCACCTCAGTTTTGTAGCAAAGCAATAAGTGTCCCCAAAGAGGGGTGGGAGCTCTGTGTCCCGTGATGTACTCCAAGAAAAGGATTTTACAGGTAAGCTGTTATAAAAATCCTATTTTCTTTCTCGTACATCACGGGACACAGAGCGGCATAGTCATTACTATGTGGGATGTCCTAAAGCAATGCCCAATGAGGGGGGGTACACCATACATAAGCTGAGCGCTATCAGACATGAGAATCTTTTGAGGCCTGCAACACACTGCGCCCAAAGGCGACATCCTCCTGACTTCTAACGTCCACCTGGTAGAACCTAGTAAACGTGTGTACTGAAGACCATGTTGCGGCCTTACAGATTTGAGCCAGGGAGGCCTGGTGATGCAATGCCCATGAAGTTCCAACTGCTCTCGTGGAGTGCGCCCTAACTTTGAACGGAGGCGGTCTCCTTCTCAAGCCATAGGCTTGCATTATGACCTGTCGAATCCACTTGGCTAAAGTAGATTTTGACGCTGCCTGACCCCTTCTGGGGCCTTCCGGCAGAATAAACAAAGTATCCGTTCTGCGAATCTGAGCAGTGGCTTTTAGATAAGCTTTAACTGCTCTTACTACATCCAAAGAATGCAATAACTTTTCCTCTACTGAACTAGGTTTGGGGAAAAAAGAAGGAAGAACCACATCTTGGTTCAAATGAAACCTCGATACCACCTTAGGAAGAAAGGCTGGATGAGGACGTAACACTACTCTGTCCTTATGGATAACCAGATATGGCTCCCTACAGGACATAGCGGCTAATTCCGACACTCTTTTAGCCGAACAAATGGCTACTAGAAAAATTAATTTCCTGGTGAGAAGAACCAGGGAAATATGCTGTAATGGTTCAAATGGATGTTTCTGTAGAACCGACAGAACCAGGTTTAAGTCCCATGGACATATGGGAATATTAACCGGAGGGCTAATACGCATCACTCCTTGTATAAAGGCTTTGACTAGTGAATGCGAAGCCAAGGACCTTTGAAAAAATATTGACAAGGCCGAAATCTGACCCTTGATAGTACTCAAGGCAAGCTTCCTATCTACAGCCCATTGTAGGAAGTCCAGAATCCTACCTATTACGTATTTACGTGGATGCCATTTCTTGGACTCACACCAGGCGATGTACGCCTTCCAGATTCTATAGTAGATCTGCCTGGATGCCGGCTTCCTGGCTATGATCATGGTAGATACCACAGAATTAGAGAGCCCTCTCTTTTTTAGAATGTGGGCTTCAATAGCCAGGCCGTCAAACCTAGGGCTGGTAAGGAAGGGTGGTATATCGGTCCTTGCGAAAGCAGGTCCGGACGATGTGGGAGGGTCCAAGGACTCCCCACAGACATCTTTACAATCTCGGCGTACCATGCCCTTCGGGGCCACGCTGGAGCCACCAGAATCACTGGTTTCTTTTCTACCCTGATTCTGCAGAGTAATCGAGGTAACAATTGTGGCGGTGGGAATGCATATATCAGCTTGAACTGATCCCAAGGGAACACTAGGGCATCCGAGCCGCAAGCTAGGGGATCCCTTGTCCAAGAGACAAACCTGTCCACTTTTGCGTTGAATCTGGATGCTAGCAGATCTACATCCGGTGTTCCCCACCGCTGACATATTGTCCGGAAAACCTCGGGATGAAGGGACCATTCCCCTGGGCATAATTGTTGGCGACTTAGAAAGTCCGCCTTCCAATTCTCCACTCCTGGAATGAATACCGCAGATATGGCTGGGACATATCTTTCTGCCCATTTCAGGATGCAATTTACTTCCCTCTGGGCTGCACGACTCCTGGTGCCACCCTGATGATTGATATATGCCACTGCCGTGGCATTGTCCGATTGAATTCTGACAGGGGACCCTTGGAGTTTGGATGTCCATGCTACTAGGGCATACCGGGCTGCTCATATCTCTAAGAGATTGATGGGCAGGGCCTTTTCTGCATCCGACCATCTGCCCTGGAGAGACCATTGCTCCAGTACTGCTCCCCAGCCTATCAGGCTGGCATCTGTAGTGACCACCTTCCAAGAAATCGGACTGAAAGATTTCCCTCTTTCCAGATTCTGGGGAACCAACCACCAACGGAGGCTCTTGCGAACGGAAGGGGACAAGGACATTGGTAAGTCTAGGGCCTGAACTTTTTTGTTCCAGGCTGACAGTATGGCCCTTTGCAAATTCCTTGAATGGAATTGACCGTAGGGTACTGCTTCGAATGATGCCACCATTTTTCCCAGCAGCCTCATGCACAGGCGTATGGATGGCTGTCTTTTTGTACCCACTAGGTGGATCAAATCTCTCAAAGACGACCCCTTTTCTTGAGGCAAGAAAATTTTTCTCTGGTCTGAATCCAGCCTTAGCCCCAAGTATTCCAGACTTTTGACTGGTTTTAGGGCTGACTTGTCTCGGTTGATAATCCAACCGTGATATTCCAGATACTCGATTGTCTCGTGAACAACCACTTCTAGTTTTTCCACTGAGTGGTCTATCAGCAACAAGTCGTCTAGATATGCCATTATCGTTACACCTCGTGCTCTTAGATTGGCCAATAATGGGGCCAGAATTTTTGTGAACACTCGTGGTGCTGTGGCCGGACCGAAGGGTAAAGCTCTGAACTGAAAATGGCGCCCTTCTACCGCAAAGCGTAGAAATTTTTGGTGGGCTGGAAAGATGGGAATGTGCAAATAAGCATCTTTGATGTCGATCGAGGCTAACCATTCCTCCCCTTGTAGGGCAGTGGCCACCGATCGGATCGACTCCATCCGGAAAGTCCTGATATGTAGGAATTTGTTTAGCCCTTTTAGATTTAATATGGGCCTCACGTCCCCGTTTGGCTTCGGGATTGTGAAGAGGTTTGAGTAAAACCCGAACCCCCATTCTTCCAGGGGAACCTCTATAATTACTGCTTGGAGCAATAATTGTTCTAGTGCCAACAGGAGGGATCCTCTCTTCTGGGGATCCCTTGGCACGTTTGACCTTATAAAGTGGGAAGGAGGGGAGTCTTTTAACTCCAATTTGTATCCCAGACTTACTGCGGAGAGCACCCATCTGTCTCTGATCGTGTCCCGCCAGGTCTCTGTGAACAACTGAAGTCTTCCCCCCACCCGATTGAGTGGGGGCAACCCTTCATGCATTTGACTTTGGGGGAGGTTTTATACCTCTCCTGCTCCAGGGCTTCTTGTTACCCTGCAATTGTCCCTGATTTTTACCTCCGGGATTTGACCGAGGAGGCCGTCGGAACTGTTTCACAGCCGATGTCCTAGGGACTGGAGAAGCAGGCCTCTTAAAAGAGGGACCTCTAACTCTGTTTTTAACCGGCAAAAGTGTACTTTTACCGCTGGAAATTTTCTGGATATATTTGTCCAGGTCTTCCCCGAATAAGCGTTCACCATGAAATGGGAAGCTGACCAGCAATTTTTTACAGGGAGCTTCAGCAGACCAGTTTTTGAGCCATAGAAGCCTGCGCATATGTACTACAGACAGCGTAAGGCGGGAGGCCTGATGGATTGAATCCTTTATAGCGTCCACCGCAAAGCATAAGGCTCTAGGTAGATCAGCTAGGGCAAGAGCCTGCTGATCTGGCAAGTCCCTTAAGACCTGTTTCAACTGATCCTTCACTGCTTGGCAGACCCCAATAGCTGCCACTGCTGGTTGTGTCACCAAACCTGCTGTAGCAAAAGCAGATTTTAATAAGGACTCTAATTTTTTATCTATTGGGTCCTTGAACATTTGGACATTATCCACTGGACATGTCAGTGATTTATTCACACAAGAGATGGCTGCGTCCACTGTAGGGACCCTCCATTTTTTGACGAACTTATCCTCCATGGGATAGACCACCTGAAATCTCTTGGGCGGAGTAAATATTTTATCAGGATGCTCCCAATCCTGGTAAATGAGCCCTTCCAGTAAAGGATGGATCGGAAAGGAGCAAACAGTCTGGGGAGCTTTTAGCGACCCCAACGAGGAGACAGAAGTGGATGATGGCTCCGCAAGGGGCATTTTAAATGCTGATCGGACCATGTTAGTCAGGGACTGAACCCATAATCTTTCAGCATGTGATGCTGAGAATGGCTCTTCCACTGTTGATTCCTCTACAACAGAATCGACCTCATCCTGATCCCCCTCAGGTAGGTCGATCTCTGTGTGGGACTGTTGCTCCGCTAACAGGCACTCTGAGGGAGGAGACGGAGATCGAGCGCTTTTTCCCTGTGACAGGGAAGCAGCGATCAATGCTGACAATCTCTCTTCCAGCCCTCCCAGAGCTGAGGAAAAAACCTCCTCTGTTACATACACAGGAGCAGGTGAACTGAGGACAGCCACAGTACCAGGTACTCCTGAGGGTGCTCTACGGTCACTAACCTCTGATTCTTCAGGGGAGATTGGTGCAGCCGAAGCATGCCCAAGATCCTCAGAGCCCGATGGAGACCCCCTATGCTTCCTGGGATTTTTAGTCCCGGAGTTTTTAGACGGCATATTCCTAAGCCCAAAGCTGAGGTATTCCAGCCGAAATACACCACTTACTGACAATAGTCTAGCACAAATGCTGCTATAAAAACAGTTGGTGTCTACTAATGTGCCTTTCTATGGGGATGCCTGCATCAACCGCTTGCTGTATGCCTTTTTTAAATGTTGCCAGCTCTGTCTCTGCACTCCATAGCCAGCTCACAACACATAATTGTGTTTTTTAACATGCTGGGACGCCCGCACATGCGCAGAAGCGCTGCGGCGGGCACAGAGCGTCATCCACCAAGCTCCGCCCCCTTTCCCAGCTCACCTCTATATATAGAGGCGCGGCCACGTGCGCCTTCGGCGCTCTTTTTTGAAAAGGGAAACTAGGGACAAGAGCTAGGGCCCCTTTTGCCGCAGGCCGGGGGATGGACGAGCATTGCAACATGGCAGAGGAAGCAGTTTCCCACAAGAGAACTCACCATCTGCCTGGACTTGCTCTGATGAAAAGAAACTAGTCCACATAACAAGAAAACGTTCCACAGCGGCCTCTAGTGGATTAACACAGGTACCGCAGTCTATATATATATATATTTTTTTTTTTTCTTGACCACTATTAAAATTATTACATTTTTTAGTAGTTACAGGCATGCATATATTTAGCGGGAATACCGTTAGGTAACAGGCAGAAAGACATATTAGGCTTGGGGGTCCCCTCAATAGAACCAAGTTCCTGAGGGGCCCCCACTTACCTTTTCCCCGCCGCAGGACTCTGTTTGGTCCACAGAAGCCCAAACTTCACCTATCACGGCAGGCATTGTAATTAAACCTTCAGGGACCGGGTTCCCAAGGATTCCACTCCCCTGGACCTGTATAGCACCCTGCACAGAAAACATCTTGGTCGTGGGTATGACCAGAGCTCTGGATCCCAGGGTCCAGCTCTCCTAAGAGAAGCATTACAGGCAAAACCTTGCTCTTCTCTGCAAGGCCCGGGTACCGACCGTTTAGCTATGAAGCTTTTTTGGTCGGATCCGGAATAGCTTACTGAGGCCCAAAAGAACCTGTACGCAAGCTCAGTGAAAAACACATGTTACTTCTTGGCCAACACCTTAGACACTGGCAAAAAACTGAGGTGCTCCCGGATGGGAGGGGCTTATATAGGGGAGGGTACTTCCGGTTTTGGAAGTTGCCAGTGCCAGCACCTGAAGGTATCTATATAACCCACATAGTAATGACTATGCCGCTCTGTGTCCCGTGATGTACGAGAAAGAAATAGGATTTTTAACTCACCGTAAAATCCTTTTCTCTGAGTCCATGGACCGACACAGCTTCTCTATTGACAAAGTGGGTATTATCCGTTAATTAGGAGTGACTAGGCAGAAAAACTTGTAAAAAGTGTTGCATCACACCTTCTACAGTACCGCCCAGGGGGCGGACCCTCTGGGTATACCCTCTCAGTCTGCATTTTCGCAGATCAGTTCGTCAAAAAGCAGTACAAACTTAAAAGTAGGGGTGGGTGCTGTGTCGGTCCATGGACTCAGAGAAAAGGATTTTACGGTGAGTTAAAAATCCTATTTACTCTTTCGTCCATGGACCGACACAGCTTCTCTATTGACAAAGTGGGACGTCCCAAAGCAGTGTCAGAGAAAAAACGAGGGGTGGTAACAGCATAAAAATAAACTTCACCCCAAACACAAAACAGCACTCCTCCAACGGAGGAGTTGCAACTCTAAACAGCCGCTTGCAAAACCTTGCAGCCAAAAGAGGCATCCGAAGATGCACCTACATCAATTTTGTAGAATTTTGTGAAAGTGTGAGCGGACGACCAAGTCGCCGCTTTACATAATTGGGAAACAGACGCTTGATGTCGGAAAGCCCAAGAGGCACCTATTGCCCTGGTCGAATGCGCCGTGACAGGAAAGGGGGGCGCCTGACCCTTTAAGGCGTAAGCCTGGATTACTATCTGTCGGATCCACCTAGAGATGGTGGCCGATGAGACTGCTTGGCCCTTCTTGGGACCAGCCACCGAAACAAACAGTGAGTCTAACTTCCGGAACAGGGAAGTAGCAGATAGGTATACTCTCAAAGCTCGGACAATGTCCAAGGAATGCAACGCCGACTCCTTAGGATTCGACGGCTGAGGACACAAGGATGGAAGTACAATGTCTTCGTTGAGATGAAAAGCCGAAACGACTTTCGGAAGAAAGGAAGGCTGCGGCCGCAGCACCACCTTATCCTTGTGGAAAATCAAATAGGGAGCCTTGCAGGACAAGGCTGCCAGCTCAGAGACTCGTCTAACTGACGTAACAGCCACCAAAAAGACCACTTTCTGAGAAAGTGTCAACAGGGGAATATCTCTAATATTCTCAAACGGTGCCTTCTGAAGCACCGAGAGGACCAGGTTCAAGTCCCACGGAGGTAACGGGGGACGGACCGGAGGGGCCACATGTCGGACCCCCTGCACAAATGTACTCACGAGAGAGTGAGTCGCCAGGGGTTGCTGAAAAAAGACAGCCAGGGCAGATATCTGTCCCTTAAATCGTACTTAGGGCAAGCCCTTGGTCCACCCCATGCTGTAAAAACAGCAGGATTCTGGAAACCAAATAGGTACGCGGATGCCATTTCATTTCCTCACACATGGAGATGTAGGCCCTCCAAGTGCGGTGATAGACCTTCCTAGAGGACGGTTTTCGAGCACTTCTCATAGTAGAGATTACTGAGTCTGACAGGCCCCGGTCTCTCAGTACCTGGTTCTCAACAGCCATGCCGTTAAAGCCAATGACTGTAAAGCAGGATGGAATATGGGACCTTGCGATAGCAGGTCCTTCCGTAGTGGTAGGCGCCAGGGGACGTCTGCTACCAGACGTACTAGATCGGCATACCAAGGACGCTGAGGCCAATCTGGAGCGATTAGGATCATTGGAATTCCCTCTGCCTCCACTCTGCGGAGCAGAAGAGGAAGAAGCCTTAAGGGAGGGAAGGCATAGATTAGCCGATACTGACCCCACGATGCTACCAACGCGTTCGTTGCGTCTGCCCATGGGTCTCTTGACCGGGCCACAAATCTCAATACCTTCCGATTGAGTCGGGAAGCCAGAAGATCTACGT
Source organism: Rana muscosa (assembly GCA_029206835.1). NCBI lineage: Eukaryota > Metazoa > Chordata > Amphibia > Anura > Ranidae > Rana > Rana muscosa. Next base: position 442,916,040 of record CM055120.1, on the reverse strand, counting down.
CTGGTGTGCCCCATCTTTGGCAGAGGAGTTGGAACACCTCCGGGTGTAAGGACCCTTCTCCCTGGTCCAGCATCTGGCGGCTCAGGTAGTCCGCCTGCCAGTTTTCCACACCCGGAATGTACACGGCCGACAGTGCCGGTACGCTCTTCTCTGCCCACTTAAGGATGCGAGCGATCTCCGATGTTGCAGCTGAGCTTCTTGTTCCTCCTTGATGATTGACATATGCCACTGCTGTGGCGTTGTCTGACTGGATCCTGACTGGACGCCCTTGCAGCCTCTGAGACCATTTGAAGAGGCACAGCCTGATCGCCTGGATTACCAGGACATTGATCGGCAGGAGGGCTTCCTCTGGGGTCCAGCGACCTTGCGCCGACTGAACACCCCAGACTCCCCCCCAACCTGTAAGGCTGGTGTCCGTCGTGATCACTATCCAGTAAACCGGAAGAAATTACTTCCCGGCCATTAGAGCCGGTGCTGTCAGCCACCATACCAGGGATCTCCTGACTATGTGGCTCACTCGGATTTGATAATCCAGAGATGATGGACATCTGTTCCATCTGGACAGAACTTCCTTCTGTAACACTCGAGTGTGGTATTGAGCATATGGAACCGCCTCGAAGGAGGCTACCCTGAGGCCCAACACTCGCATGCAAAAAACGGAGTGACGACCAATTCCTGGAAGTCAGCTGCCGTACTGCAGCTCGGAGGGTCTGCAAGCCTGTGATAGCGATACCCCGCTGTCTTAGAAGTGCCAGAATCGGAGCGAGCACCTTGGTGAACGTCCTGGGTGCTGAGGCAAGGCCCAACGGGAGGGCCACAAACTGGTAGTGGTCCTTCCCGATAGCAAATCGCAGAAACCTCTGGTGTCTGGAGTATATGGGGACATGCAGGTATGCGTCCTTGATGTCCAAGGAGGCCAGAAAGTCCCCCGGATGGAGAGCCGTGACTACAGATCGAACCGACTCCATCCGAAAACTTTGTACCTTCACAAAGCAATTGAGGGCTCTGAGATCCAAGCTTGGACGAACCCCCTCCTTCTTCGGCACAATGAACAGATTTGAGTAAAAACCCCGTTCCAGTTCTGGAACTGGAATAACTACCCCGCGTTCCAGTAGACCCTGGACCGCCCCATACAGGGCCTCCCGACGGATCGGTAGTAGCTGGAGATTGGAGGTGTTGAATCTGTCCGGTGGACAAGAGAGAAACTCTATCTTGTAGCCTGAGGAGATTACTTCGCAAACCCACCTGTCGGAGATTAGTGCTGTCCACTGAGTCGCGAATTTGTGAAGACGTCTCCCCACCCGAGAGCTGGGTGGGGGTGGACCTTCATGCGGACGCAAATTTGTCCGCAGGCTTATTGGGTATGCGGGACCAGGGACGCTTTTGTCCTTGGGCAGGCGCTTTATCGGCCTGGGGTCTTTTCCCTGTCGCCCTAGGGGGACGAAAAAACCACTTGTGTGCAGTAAAGGAGGGCCCTTGCCCTTGGCGTGGCCCCTTATCCTTGCTAATTTGGGGAAGCAAAGTGCTTTTACTTCCTGTGGCATCCTTGATGATGTCATCCAGAGAAGCCGCAAAAAGTCTGTCGCCCTTAAAAGGCAGATCCAACAGGGCTTTCTTGAAAGTCTGGTCTGCAGACCAGCCTTTTAGCCAGATCAGGCGGCGTATTGCTACTGCATAAACCAAAGTTTTAGACAGCAGGGGAATAGTATTCATGTCTGACTCGCAGACAAACCTAAGGCCCTGGACCAACAGGTCGGCCAATGTTATCTCATCAGGAGGAGCATCTCGCTCCTTAACCCCTGGAGTAGCAATCTTGCCCATTCAGTAAGTGTGTGAGACACTAGGGCCCCCGCCAATGCCGGGCGTACTGCCGAGCCTACCACTGAGTATAGGTAGCAAGCGAGTGCTTCAGCCTTCTTATCCACAGGGTCCTTGAAAACAGGAGCCCCTTCTACAGGAATTGTGGTGGCTCTATTAAGTCTGGACACCGGAGGGTCCACTATAGGGGGGAGAGGTCCATTTCTTCAGAAAACTCTCCTCAAAAGGGGTACCGTACCGCAAACCTCTTTGGGGCTGTAAAGACCCTCAGTGGGTTCTTCCATTCCTTGTATAAGAGTTTATCAAAAGACACACAAGGGAACACCTTAGCAGTGCGGGCAGGTCTATGAAACCCAAGTGGACCGGAGTATCTGCTGCTTCTGCAGTATTTTCCAATTTTAGCATATCCCGCACTGCAGTAATAAGGTCAGATACCAAAGCCGTCTCGCGTACTGACCTGGACTTTGAGTCATTCTCACTGTCCGGTCACGGTCTGCAGTCTCTGATGCGTCAGAATCTGGGCCCCGAGCCGTAGCTGGACCTGGTTCTGCACCAGAATTATCCCCAGAAGCTTTCAGGGGATGGGGCGTTTACTACCCCCTGTATTCCCGTGTGCTGCTTCCACCCTGGCAGCAAACGCCTCTAGGATTGCAGTCATAGCGTTCATAGACACCTCCGGGGCACCAGCTGCTAAATCTGGTGTTTCAGGGGAGAAGACATCTGGCTCAGATGCCATGCTGACCACACGCTGACACTCACAGGGCTCCAGGCAAGATATCAATAGGCCACCCTCCTGTGCTGCAGAGAGGCCGGGTCACCCAGAGGACTCACCACCCTGGATAGGTACTGCTATGCTGCGCCTGTGATGCTGTCCCCTGCTGCTGTGTCAGTCTGCTTCTTTTATCAGCACTTCCTGTGTGAATTTTCGCGCCAGTGTAATGCACCCTAGAGGCCGGAGGCTCTCGAAAAATGGTTGCCAAAAACGTCTGTATGGAAGATAATGTGGGCTCTAAGAAAATGGCCGCCGACAGAAGATAGAGGTCAAGCAGCCATAGCCCACAAAAAGATGGCCGCCGAACGGCAATATCTGCATACAGGGTGGACAAACATGGCCGCCGATCAGCTGATAGGGGCCAGTGGGTGTGGCCGAACCACAGGAAGATGGCCGCCGGGCAGTCACAAGAGGCCAAACTTGGCATGGACCACCTCAAAATGGCCGCCGACAGCATGGAGGAGGAAGGACACAAACACAGGTAAGAAAAAATGACATTTCTTGTAAATGTTAGTTACAGCCAGCCCCGCTCCAGTGGGACCCCCTAGGTGACCCCCAGCACCCAGAAACCTTTAGCTAGAAGCCCAGGGAGGAGGGAAAGGCAGGGAGAGAGGGAAGAAAGGGGCCACAACCACTTACTTGATCTCTCCAGGAATGTCCAGCTAAATCACCCAGCCGAGGCAGGGGAGTTTTACTTACCTATCCTGCATGTATTCTGCTGGAAGACATTCCAAACAGATCATCGTCCGCGCACGGAAGGTGACTGTTGGCCAGGCATGCTGTGATTGGACCCAGAAGGGACGATCATATGTATGCCCTGGAGCATGACGCTCACCGGACAGGCTGCTGCGACTCGGCCGTAAGGTCAGCCGAAGCTGAGCGGTCCGATGCAAGCCTTGGAGCGTAAGCTCACCGGCCAGGCTGCTGCGACTCGGCCGTAAGGTCAGCCGAAGCTGAGCGGTCCGATGCAGGCCCTGGAGCGTAAGCTCACCGGCCACCCGTGGAGCGACGGGCATGTCGTGGAAAACCCAGCGCGTAGCTAGGGTCGGCACACGCTCGATGGCCGAAACTGGGGAGACTACAAGGATCGAGGATCCAGCCTGTCACCCAGTCGGCAGTTGATCGAAGATCGCAGGAAACAACAAATGTAGCAAAAAAAATAAAAATAATAGGATTTTTATAACAGCTTACCTGTAAAATCCTTTTCTTGGAGTACATCACGGGACACAGAGCGACATAGTCATTACTAATGGGTTATATAGATACCGTCAGGTGCTGGCACTGGCAACTTCCAAAACCGGAAGTACCCTCCCCTATATAAGCCCCTCCCATCCGGGAGCACCTCAGTTTTGTAGCAAAGCAATAAGTGTCCCCAAAGAGGGGCGGGAGCTCTGTGTCCCGTGATGTACTCCAAGAAAAGGATTTTACAGGTAAGCTGTTATAAAAATCCTATTTTCTTTCTCGTACATCACGGGACACAGAGCGACATAGTCATTACTAATGGGATGTCCTAAAGCAATGCCCAATGAGGGGGGGGATACACCATATATAAGCTGAGCGCCATCAGACATGAGGATCTTTTGCGGCCTGCAACACACTGCGCCCAAAGGCGACATCCTCCTGACTTCTAACGTCCACCTGGTAGAACCTAGTAAATGTGTGAACTGAAGACCATGTTGCGGCCTTACAGATTTGAGCCAGGGAGGCCTGGTGATGCACTGCCCATGAAGTTCCAACTGCTCTCGTGGAGTGCGCTCTAACTTTGAACGGAGGCGGTCTCCTTCTCAAGCCATAGGCTTGTATTATGACCTGTCGAATCCACTTGGCTAAAGTAGATTTCGACGCTGCCTGACCCTTTCTGGGGCCTTCCGGCAGAATAAACAAAGTATCCGTTCTGCGAATCTGAGCAGTGGCTTTTAGATAAGCTTTAACTGCTCTTACTACATCCAAAGAATGCAATAACTTTTCCTCTACCGAAGTAGGTCTGGGGAAAAAAGAAGGAAGAACCACATCTTGGTTCAAATGAAACCTCGATCCCACCTTAGGAAGAAAGGCTGGATGAGGGCGTAACACTACTTTATCCTTATGGATAACCAGATATGGCTCCTTACAGGACATAGCTGCTAATTCCGACACTCTTTTAGCCGAACAAATGGCTACTAGAAAAATAAATTTCCTGGTGAGAAGAACCAGGGAAATATGCTGTAATGGTTCAAATGGTTGTTTCTGTAGAACTGACAGAACCAAGTTTAGATCCCATGGACATATGGGAATATTAACCGGAGGACTAATACGCATCACTCCTTGTATAAAGGCTTTGACTAGTGAATGCGAAGCCAAGGGCCTTTGAAAAAATATTGACAAGGCCGAAATCTGACCCTTGATAGTACTCAAGGCAAGCTTCCTATCTACAGCCCATTGTAGGAAGTCCAGAATCCTACCTATTACGTATTTACGTGGATGCCATTTCTTGGCCTCACACCAGGCGATGTACGCCTTCCAGATTCTATAGTAGATCTGCCTGGATACCGGCTTCCTGGCATTGATCATGGTAGATACCACAGCATTAGAGAGCCCTCTCTTTTTTAGAATGTGGGCTTCAATAGCCAGGCCGTCAAACCTAGGGCTGGTAAGGAAGGGTGGTATATCGGTCCTTGCGAAAGCAGGTCCGGACGATGTGGGAGGGTCCAAGGACTCCCCACAGACATCTTTACAATCTCCGCGTACCATGCTCTTCGGGGCCACGCTGGAGCCACCAGAATCACTGGTTTCTTTTCTACCCTGATTCTGCGGAGTAATCGAGGTAACAATTGTGGCGGTGGGAATGCATATATCAGCTTGAACTGATCCCAAGGGAACACTAGGGCATCCGAGCCGCAAGCTAGGGGATCCCTTGTCCAAGAGACAAACCTGTCCACTTTCTTTATCGTACACCACGGGACACAGAGCTAGTCATTACATAATGGGTTAAGGGTCACCAGCGGTGATTGGACACTGGCACAACCAATGGAAGACAGTTCCCCTCCATATAACCCCTCCCATCAGGGAAGTACCTCAGTTTTTTCGCCAGTGTCGAAAGGTGTTGGACGCGTTAGGAGGTGCTAAAGGAAAGCTCTACCAAAGAGACCCTCTGGGGGTAAAAGAGCTATGCTTTCGGATCCATCCAAGACGCCTACAAATGAGCTGAATCTGGATGGGATCCGGGCCTCATCCATGAGGCGTCGCCTGTAATGTCTCTCTTCGGAGGACTGGGCTCTAAGATCCAGCACTTTCGCTATTTCGCTATAAAGTCCTGGTAAGAGTCTTGTACAAGGCCCAGGGGAGAGGTATCCTTTAAATAGGAACCCATATCCCTGAAGGTTGGCACACATAGCCCACCGTGAAGGGTGAAGTTTGGTATCTGTCTGAAAACTTTCAGCAGAAAAACCTGCGGCGTGGATAAGGTGAGATTAGAAGGTCCATAACTAGGTTGGGACCTTTTTCAAAAAGTGGATGTCTTCTTTTTTTCCACCACTGGGGGGAGTAAAGAGCTGAATATACTCACCTCACTCTGTTCAGTGTCGGCTTCGGCGAAGTACACTGCTCGTCACCTCCGCTGCTGAGCTTGCTTGAGCACCCCGCTCCTCCTTCCGGTGGCCGATACAGACACCTGCAGATGCAGGTAAGTGGGGACAGGGGCTGATGAGAGTCCTCTCTCACTATGGCCACCACCATAGCGCTAAAGGCCGCGCGCAGCGCGCGGGAGCGCGCTTTATCGGAGGGGGGGGGGCCGAGGCGTGCGCGGGCACGTGGCGCGCGCAGGCACAGAAACGGCGCCAAATTTAAAAGACTGTCAGTGTAAAAAGCACTGCAGCAGCAAGCAAGCTCGTTAGTTCTCTTGTTCCTGGCAGAGAAACACAGCAGCTATACAGGGACGTAAGACTCCATGTGGTTGGATTGGGTACTTCCTAGAAGACATCCATGTTATGCATAGTTATGTGTTAAAAGTTGCATACTTAATGTATTTGCTAAACTGAACACGGTAGTATATGCATTTAGGTACCTTGTATTTTGTCTAAACAGTAAGTCTTCCAGGGGAAGTAATGCGGACAAAAAGAGATAAAAGAGCACCGCCGCCTGAGACAGGGGGCTCTAGCTGTGCTGACTCGGTACCTTCCTCTCCTGTGTTGCCAAAAGCACCTGTACAGGATGAGCCATTACCTCTGTCAGGTATGGCGGCTTCCCCAGTGAAGCCTGGGCCTGCATATGTCACTGAGGACACTTTATCAGCTGCCCTAAATAATCTGGAGGAGAAAATTGCTACTTTAATCGCTAAATACTCTAAAAAGGACAATAAGCGAAGCAGATCTCCTCCAGTATTGGACCTCCCTTCAGAAGTACCTGAGGAGGAGGAGGATGAGGAGGAGGCTACATCAGCAGAGGATGAGGAGTCAGACGGATCAGGGATATCGGATGAGCCTTTTTCGGTATCCCAGATTTTAAAGTCACAGGTGCAATGCTATGCAGGAGCCGTGCGAGCTGCATTTAGGTTACCCTCTTTGGAGGTAACAGAATCACCTGTCTCCTCCCTAGGATCATTAAGATCCCTGCAAGGTGCATGCTCCTTCCCGGTTCATCCGTTACTAGAGGATCTATTGTACGCAGACTGGCAACATCCAGATAAGCGTTTTTCACCTCCAAAAAAGTTTAACATTCTTTATCCTATGGAGGAAAATTTTTTAAAGAAATGGAGCCTGCCTACGGTAGATGCGGCTATTTCTTGTGTAAATAAAAACCTGACATGTCCAGTGGATAATGTACAAGTGTTTAAAGATCCTTCTGAGAAGAAGTTGGAATCCTTACTGAAATCCTCCTTCCTGTTGGCCGGCTCAATTATCCAACCTGCAGTAGCAGCAGTCGGTATGTGTCAGGTCGTCAGCCAACAGGTAAAGCAGGGGCTGAAGGAGCTGCCTTCAGAGCAGGCTAAAAATTGGGAGAATTTGCCTAAAGCCTTATGCTTCACAGTGGATGCCATGAGAGATTCTATCATACAGGCATCACGCCTTACACTCCAGCTGGTACAGATGCGCAGAGTACTTTGGCTTAAGCATTGGTCAGCGGAAGCCCCATGCAAAAAGTTGTTGGCAAGTTTCCCGTTCCATGGCGAACGCCTTTTTGGGGAAGATTTAGAAAGATATATCCAAAAGATATCAAGTGGTAAAACGACACTTTTACCTGAGAGAAAGAAAAACAAGAGACCTTGTTTTAAACACACTCTCTCCCCAGCTCCCGGGAAATCTGACTCCAGCCAGTGGCGACGGCCTTTTCAGCCGCCCAAAAAAGCCAAAGAACAGGCTCAGAAGAACAAGAAGCCGTGGGGTTCAAGAGCTAATAAGCAAGCCCCCAAAACCTCTCATTGAAGGGGCGCCCCCGCTCGGCCGAGTGGGGGGAAGGCTTCGTCAGTTCTCAGCGACTTGGCGGACAGAAACCCAGGACAAATGGGTGGTATCCACAATATCCTCAGGGTACAGACTGGAATTTCGAGAGATCCCATCTTCTCAATTCCGAAGTTCAAGACTCTCCAAGGATCCACAAAAAAGAGGATCCTTCTTCAAAGGTTTGAATCACTTAATAGCTCAAGGTGTGGTTACAGAGGTACCCCAAAAGGAGCAAGGTTCAGGTTTTTACTCAAACCTCTTTGTGATTCCAAAACCGAACGGAGAAGTCAGACCCATCCTGGATCTAAAAAATCTAAACCAGTTTCTGAACGTTCGCCATTTTCGAATGGAAACGATTCGATCCGTGGTCGCTACTTTAAAAGGCGGAGAATTCATTGCGTCCATAGATATCAAAGACGCATATCTACACATACCAATCCTCCCCGCTCACCAAAGATTCCTAAGATTTGCGGTAGAAGATCGCCACTTTCAATTTGTGGCCCTGCCATTTGGTGTAGCCACAGCGCCCAGAGTATTCACAAAGGTGCTAGCTCCTCTGTTAGCAAACCTAAGAACACGGGGCATTGCGGTAACAGCCTATCTAGACGATCTACTATTAATAGATCAGTCAAAGGAGGGATTGGATCACGCTGTAGACACTACAGTAGGATACCTGGAGCATTTAGGATGGATTATAAACTTACAAAAATCCTCTCTCCAGGCCCAAAGAAGGATAGTGTACCTGGGCATGATCATAGATACAGCCCAAAACAGGGTATACCTGCCAGAGCCAAAGATACAGTCTCTGAAAGACCTGATCCACAAGGTCAAAGCAAACAAGAGGCCGTCTATTCGCCTTTGCATGAGACTATTGGGAAAGATGGTAGCCTCCTTCGAGGCGGTCCCTTACGCCCAGTTTCATTCGAGACTACTTCAAGGCAATATTTTAGCCTCCTGGTACAGGAAGAGCCAAGCTCTGGATATACCCATGCGCCTGTCCTCACAAGTACGCCACAGCTTCAATTGGTGGCTAGAAGCCAGGAATTTACGGAAGGGAAAGTCCTTCCTCCCAGTGGCCTGGAAGGTGGTATCTACGGATGCCAGCCTATCGGGCTGGGGTGCAGTATTCGAGGAGGCTTCTACCCAGGGAACCTGGGCCAAGACTCAGGGGATCCTGCCCATCAATGTGCTAGAGATCCGGGCGGTATATCTAGCCCTCAAAACCTGGACATACAGGTTACAGGGCTACCCAGTTCGGGTTCAATCCGACAATGCTACGGCAGTAGCTTACATCAATCACCAAGGAGGCACCCACAGTCGGGCAGCCCAAAGAGAGGTGAACCGGATCTTGGCATGGGCAGAAGAGCATGTACCTTGCATCTCTGCAATCTTCATTCCAGGGATAGAAAACTGGCAGGCAGACTACCTGAGTCGTCAGCAGCTGCTACCAGGAGAGTGGTCTCTTCACCCAGAGATCTTTCAGGCCATATGTCTGAGATGGGGAAACCCAGATGTAGACCTGCTAGCTTCCAGGTTCAACAAGAAATTGGACAACTTTGTGTCCAGAACGAGAGATCCTCTAGCCTACGGGACAGACGCTCTAATAACTCCATGGAATCAGTTCTCACTGATCTATGCATTCCCTCCGATCCCTCGTCTACAAAGACTGCTTCGCAGGATCAAGGAGGAGGGAATACCAGTAATCCTAGTGGCCCCAAACTGGCCCAGGAGGCCTTGGTATGCCGAGATCGTAAAAATGGCGATAGGAAGGCCCTGGAAGCTTCCACTTCGACACGACCTGTTGTCACAGGGTCCAGTATTCCACCCTTCCTTACAAAGGCTAAATTTGACGGCCTGGCTGCTGAGACCCACATTTTGAAAAAGAGAGGGGTCTCTGGCCTGGTTCTTTCTACGCTCATTAATGCTAGAAAGCCAGCCTCCAGACTCATCTATCATAGAGTCTGGAAAGCATACGTTTCCTGGTGTGAATCCAGAAGTTGGAATCCTCTGAAATATGAAATAAGTAGGATTCTTGCTTTTTGCCAGTTAGGAGTGGATATGAAATTAGCCCTTAGCACCATCAAAGGGCAAATATCGGCTCTATCAGTCTTCTTTCAGAGACCATTGGCATCTCACTCCCTAGTTCGGACATTCATTCAGGGGGTACTGAGGATAAATCCTCCAGTCAGGTCTCCCTTGTGTCCATGGGATTTGAATTTGGTATTGTCAGTGTTGCAAAAGCAACCTTTTGAACCTATTCGCCATATTCCTTTAATTATATTAAGTAGGAAATTGGCCTTTCTGATTGCTATAGCTTCTGCTAGGAGAGTATCAGAGCTAGCAGCTCTTTCTTGTAAAGAGCCTTATCTAATTTGTCACAAGGACAAGATCGTACTACGACCCCATCCGGCTTTTCTGCCTAAGGTGGTGTCGGCTTTTCACTTGAATCAAGACATTGTTCTGCCTTCCTTTTTTCCAAACCCGCGGACGGCGGGGGAAAAATTATTACACTCTCTAGATCTAGTGAGAGCGGTAAGGGTGTATCTGCAAGCAACCGCTCAGATACGTAAAACAGATGTTTTGTTTATTTTACCAGATGGTCCCAAGAAGGGCCAAGCGGTATCAAAATCCACCATTTCCAGATGGATTAGACAAGTAATTGTTCAAGCTTATGGTTTAAAGAACAGGACTCCTCCTTTTCCTGTTAAGGCGCACTCTACCAGGGCGATAAGTGCTTCATGGGCAGTGCACCACCAGGCTTCGATGGCTCAGATCTGTAAGGCTGCAACTTGGTCCTCAGTCCATACATTTTCCAAATTCTATCAAATAGATGTGAAAGGACATGAGGATTCCGCCTTCGGGCGAAGTGTGCTGCAGGCAGCAGTATAGGGCTTCTGGTCCGCAAGCGGTCGGTTTGATCTGTGTCTCCCCCCCTTCATATGAGCATTGCTCTGGGACGTCCCATTATGTAATGACTAGCTCTGTGTCCCGTGGTGTACGATAAAGAAAATAGGATTTTTATAACAGCTTACCTGTAAAATCCTTTTCTTGGAGTACACCACGGGACACAGAGGTCCCACCCTTCTTATGGGAACCTTACTGCTTTGCTACAAAACTGAGGTACTTCCCTGATGGGAGGGGTTATATGGAGGGGAACTGTCTTCCATTGGTTGTGCCAGTGTCCAATCACCGCTGGTGACCCTTAACCCATTATGTAATGACTAGCTCTGTGTCCCGTGGTGTACTCCAAGAAAAGGATTTTACAGGTAAGCTGTTATAAAAATCCTATTTTTGTATTGAATCTGGATGCTAGCAGATCTACATCCGGTGTTCCCCCACCGCTGACATATTGTCCGGAAAACCTCGGGATGAAGGGACCATTCCCCTGGGCATAATTGTTGGCGACTTAGAAAGTCCGCCTTCCAATTCTCCACTCCTGGAATGAATACCGCAGATATGGCTGGGACATATCTTTCTGCCCATCTCAGGATGTAATTTACTTCCCTCTGGGCTGCACGACTCCTGGTGCCCCCCTGATGATTGATATATGCCACTGCTGTGGCATTGTCTGATTGAATTCTGACAGGGGACCCTTGGAGTTTGGATGTCCATGTTACTAGGGCATACCGGGCTGCTCGTATCTCTAAGAGATTGATGGGCAGGGCCTTTTCTGCATCCGACCATCTGCCCTGGAGAGACCATTGCTCCAGTACTGCTCCCCAGCCTATAAGGCTGGCATCTGTAGTGACCACCTTCCAGGAAATCGGACTGAAGGATTTCCCTCTTTCCAGATTCTGGGGAACCAACCACCAGCGGAGGCTCTTGCGAACGGAAGGGGACAAGGACATTGGTAAGTCCAGAGCCTGCACTTTTTTGTTCCAGGCTGACAGTATGGCCCTTTGCAAATTCCTTGAATGGAATTGACCGTAGGGTACTGCTTCGAATGATGCCACCATTTTTCCCAGCAGCCTCATGCACAGGCGTATGGATGGCTGTCTTTTTGAACCCACTAAGTGGATCAGATCCCTCAAAGACGACCCCTTTTCTTGAGGCAAGAAAATTTTTCTCTGGTCTGAATCCAGCCTTAGCCCCAAGTATTCCAGACTTTTGACTGGTTTTAGGGCTGACTTGTCTCGGTTGATAATCCAACCGTGATATTCCAGATACTTGATTGTCTCGTGAACAACCACTTCTAGTTTTTCCACTGAGTGGTCTATCAGCAACAAGTCGTCTAGATATGCCATTATCGTTACACCTCGTGTTCTTAGATTGGCCAATAATGGGGCCAGAATTTTTGTGAACACTCTTGGTGCTGTGGCCAGACCGAAGGGTAAGGCTCTGAACTGAAAATGGCGCCCTTCTACCGCAAAGCGTAGAAATTTTTGGTGGGCTGGAAAGATGGGAATGTGCAAATAAGCATCTTTGATGTCGATCGAGGCTAACCATTCCTCCCCTTGTAGGGCAGTGGCCACCGACCGTATCGACTCCATCCGGAAAGTCCTGATATGTAGGAATTTGTTTAGCCCTTTTAGATTTAATATGGGCCTCACGTCCCCGTTTGGCTTCGGGACTGTAAAGAGGTTTGAGTAAAACCCGAACCCCCATTCTTCCAGGGGAACCTCTATAATTACTGCTTGAAGCAATAATTGTTCTAGTGCCAACAGGAGGGATTCTCTCTTCTGGGGATCCCTTGGCACGTTTGACCTTATAAAGCGGGAAGGAGGGGAGTTTTTTAACTCCAATTTGTATCCCAGATTTACTGCGGAAAGCACCCATCTGTCTCTGATCGTGTCCCGCCAGGTCTCTGTGAACAACTGAAGTCTTCCCCCCACCCGATTGAGTGGGGGCAACCCTTCATGCATTTGACTTTGGGGGAGGTTTTGTACCTCTCCTGCTCCAGGGCTTCTTGTTACCCTGCAATTGTCCCTGATTTTTACCTCCGGGATTTGACCGAGGAGGCCGTCGGAACTGTTTCACAGCCGATGTCCTAGGGACTGGAGAAGCAGGCCTCTTAAAAGAGGGACCTCTAATTCTATTTTTAACCGGCAAAAGTGTACTTTTACCGCTGGAAATTCTCTGGATATATTTATCCAGGTCTTCCCCGAATAAGCGTTCACCATGAAATGGGAAGCTGACCAGCAATTTTTTACAGGGAGCTTCAGCAGACCAGTTTTTGAGCCATAGAAGCCTGCGCATATGTACTACAGACAGCGTAAGGCGGGAGGCCTGATGGATTGAATCCTTTATAGCGTCCACCGCAAAGCATAAGGCTCTAGGTAGATCGGCTAGGGCAAGAGCCTGCTGATCTGGCAAGTCCCTTAAGACCTGTTTCAACTGATCCTTCACTGCTTGGCAGACTCCAATAGCTGCCACTGCTGGTTGTGTCACCAATCCTGCTGTAGAAAACGCAGATTTTAATAAGGACTCCAATTTTTTATCTATTGGGTCTTTGAACATTTGGACATTATCCACTGGACATGTCAGTGATTTATTCACACAAGAGATGGCTGCGTCCACTGTAGGGACCCTCCATTTTCTGATGAACTTATCCTCCATGGGATAGACCACCGGAAATCTCTTGGGGGGAGTAAATATTTTATCAGGATGCTCCCAATCCTGGTAAATGAGCCCTTCCAGTAAAGGATGGATCGGAAAGGAACAAACAGTCTGGGGAGCTTTTAGCGACCCCAACGAAGAGACAGAAGTGGATGATGGCTCCGCAAGGGGCATTTTAAATGCTGATCGGACCATATTAGTCAGGGACTGAACCCATAACCTTTCAGCATGTGATGCTGAGAATGGCTCTTCCACTGTTGATTCCTCTACAACCGAATCAACCTCATCCTGATCCCCTTCAGGTAGGTCGATCCCTGTATGGGACTGTTGCTCTGTTAACAGGCACTCTGAGGGAGGAGACGGAGATCGGGCACTTTTTTCCTGTGACAGGGAAGCAGCGATCAATGCTGACAATCTCTCTTCCAGCCCTCCCAGAGCTGAGGAAAAAACCTCCTCTGTTACATACACAGGAGCAGGTGAACTGAGGACAGCCACAGTACCAGGTACTCCTGAGGGTGCTCCACGGTTACTAACCTCTGATTCTTCAGGGGAGACTGGTGCAGCCGAAGCATGCCCAAGATCCTCAGAGCCCGATGGAGACTCCCTATGCCTCCTGGAATTTCTAGTCCCGGAGTTTTTAGACGGCATATTCCTAAGCCACAAAGCTGAGGTATTCCAGCCGAAATACACCACTTACTGACAATAGTCTAGCATAAATGCTGCTATAAGAAACAGTTGGTGTCTACTAATGTGCCTTTCTAGGGGATGCCTGCATCAACCGCTTGCTGTATGCCTTTTTTTAAATGTTGCCAGCTCTGTCTCTGCACTCCATAGCCAGCTCACCACACAAAATTGTGGTTTTTAACATGCTGGGACGCCCGCACATGCGCAGAAGCGCTGCGGCGCGCACAGAGCGTCATCCCCCAGGCTCCGCCCCCTTTCCCGGCTCACCTCTATATATAGAGGCGCGCGCACGCGCGCGGCCACGTGCGCCTTCGGCGCTAATTTCGAAAATGGAAACTAGGGACAAGAGCCAGGGCCCCTCTTTGCCGCAGGCCGGGGGATGGACGAGCATTGCAACATGGCAGAGGAAGCAGTTTCCCATAAGAGAACTCACCATCTGCCTGGACTTGCTCTGATGAAAAGAAACTAGTCCACATGACAAGAAACGTTCCACAGCGGCCTCTAGTGGCAAACACAGGTACCGCAGTCTAATATATTAAATATATATATAAAAAAATTTTTTTTTTTTTTCTTGACCACTATTAAAATTATTACATTTTTTTAGCAGTTACAGGCATGCACAGATATTAGCGGGAATACCGTTAGGTAACAGACAGAAAGACAAATTAGGCTTGGGGGTCCCCCAATAGAACCAAGTTCCTGGGGGCCCCCACTTACCTGTTCCCCGCCGCAGGACTTTGTTTGGTCCACAAAAGCCCAAACTTCACCTATCACGGCAGGCATTGTAATCAAACCTTCAGGGACTGGGTTCCCAAGGATTCCACTCCCCTGGACCTGTATAGCACCCTGCACAGAAAACATCTTGGTCGTGGGTATGACCAGAGCTCTGGATCCCAGGGTCCAGCTCTCCTAAGAGAAGCATTACAGGCAAAACCCTGCTCTTCTCTGCAAGGCCCGGGTACCGACCGTTTAGCTATGAAGCTTTTTTGGTCGGATCCGGAATAGCTTACTGAGGCCCAAAAGAACCTGTACGCAAGCTCAGTGAAAAACACATGTTTCTTCTTGGCCAACACCTTAGACACTGGCAAAAAACTGAGGTGCTCCCGGATGGGAGGGGCTTATATAGGGGAGGGTACTTCCGGTTTTGGAAGTTGCCAGTGCCAGCACCTGACGGTATCTATATAACCCATTAGTAATGACTATGTCGCTCTGTGTCCCGTGATGTACGAGAAAGAAATATATATATATATCTTTTTTCCCCGGACAAATGGGCCCGAAGGGAGCCATGTCCTACTCCTTGCTAGACAGAAAAAAAACTGATCTGCGAAGATGCAGACTGAGAGGGTATACCCAGAGGGTCCGCCCCCTGGGCGGTACTGTAGAAGGTGTGATGCAACACTGTTTACAAGTTTTTCTGCCTAGTCACTCCTAATTAACGGATAATACCCACTTTGTCAATAGAGAAGCTGTGTCGGTCCATGGACGAAAGAGTAAACCTTTTTAGAAGGCCCGGCCTTAAAAGAACCAAAGGAGACTGTCCGCCTGAGGTTCTGCATCCGCAGCATTTAGCTTGCGAGTGTCCCTCACCGCAGCAATGAGTTCACTAACAAGCGCCCTGTCATTTACTGACTCAGAACTGGAGTCTTCCTTGCAAGGAATGTCCTGTTCAAAACCATCAAACATATTCAGAGCTAGGGTCCTGAGCGGTAGTGGCTAGGCCCATATCCGAATCAGCGCACACCCCCTTATTTTATTTTTTTAATAAAAATAAAGTGGGGAGAGGGGCTTTTTTGCTCCCTTGCGCTCACACACTGGTTCCCTCCTGGTCAGAATGATTCCAGGACTGCCGACAACTGGTCCATAGGGACCGCAGGTGCTGGAGCACTGCCTGTTGCCTCAAACATGCAAGGGGAAGCTGTGACACTGACTCCATGTTGCCCCTCTCTGAGACTCCTCAGATAAACAAAAGTCTACCCACTGGCTGTGCTGAGGCTGAGAGGATACCCGGAGGACTCACCACCCCTAGGGACCGCTCGGTTCTGCTGTATGAGTCATGCTTTGTCAGCGTGAGTGAAGCCTGAGGAGAGTGAAGAATCTGTGAGGAGATGAGGTATTTCGCGCCGTTCAGCAGCGCCGATAGTGTCCGAAAACAAAACTGAAAGCGCCGCGGCTACAAGAAAATGGGCGCCGGGCGCCTGTATAACTGCGCTTTGAGCCGCGGCAAAATGGCCGCCGATGGCGCACTTTTTAAATTTAAAACACCGCCAATGGCGCACGCAATAAGCCTCACACACTCCCCCAGAACACTTCCCAAGTTCACCAACAGCCATGGAGCACCCCCCCCCGCCCAGGGCAGAGCGACCCCCCAAGTATCCCTACACAGCACAGCACCAGAGCAGGGTGCAGAGAGCAGCATAACAGGGGGGGAGACAGGGAGAACCCCCCACACACAGAAACACAGCCAGTATGTACTCACCTTGAGAGACTACTTACCCGTCCCTAGAGGGACCCACTGACTTGTTTCAGACAGACCTATCACAGAGTCGTACTGCATAGCTGTCAGCCCGGTCCACCGCGAAAGATACAGTAGGTACTGTTCAATCTTGAGAGGACCGCGGAGGCATGAAAGCAACCCGGCCACCCCTGGAGCCATGGGGTATGTCGTGAACTGAGTCTCACGCACACAAGGCAAGGATCAGCACGCTTGATGGTCGGACAGGGAAGACTACGAGGATACTAGTGTACCCAACCTGTACCCAACCTGTTGCCCAGCCGACAGTTGATTGAAGGTCTCAAAAATAAAATAATCTCAGTGTTTCAGTTTGTAGATCTCTGTTCCAGCGTGCCTATGTCTCTCCTCTCAGTGACTGAAACTGGGAGATAAACTTTCTTCTATTTTATGGTCCCATGTTTGAATGGTGACTATTTCTGCAACTGAATGACAGCAGCCACTTATATTGAAAAAAGAGCGCGTATACAAGGACTAGAAAAAAATAGGTATTCTTTGCATTTAAGCATACAGCCAGGGGCTGTTTTTTGTATCTGACCACAAAATCAGAGAGCAGTGATTGTTAAACCTACATGTTTTTGTGGGGATAGTATCTGGACAATCGGAATACACAATACTTTGTGCAACATAAGAGAGGTGATTGCTAAAGCTATTGGTGCTATTACTATTTTGTGAGTATAGTAATCTGAGTGAACAGTGCTGTGTAAAAGATAGAAGGGGTGATCCCTAATGCCGCGTACACACGATCGGAATTTCCGACAACAAATGTTCGATGTGAGCTTTTGGTCGGATATTCCGACCATGTGTAGGCTCCATCGGACATTTGCTGTCGGCAAATGATTGAGAGCTGGTTCTCAATTTTTCCGACAACAAAAGTTCTTATCGGAAATTCCGACCGTGTGCATCCAATTCCGACTCACACAGAAATCCTACGCATGCTCGGAATCAATTTGACGCATGCTCAGAATCATTGAACTTAATTTTTCTCGGCTCGTTGTAGTGTTGTACGTTACCACGTTCTTGGCGATCGGAATTTCCGACAATATTTGTGTGACCATGTGTATGCAAGACAAGTTTGAGCGAAAATCCGACGGAAATAAAACCCAGGGTTTTGTTGTCGGAATGTCTGATCGTGTGTACGCGGCATCAGACTACAATTGTTGTGTACAGCTGTGGCCAAATGTTTTGAAAATTACACAAATATTAAGTTTTGCAAAGTCTGCTGCCTCAGTTTTTATGATGGCAATTTGCATAAACTCCAGAATGTTATGAAAAATAAAAAGTTGACACTTATGAAATGCTTGTAATCATACTTCAGTATACCATAGTGACATCTGACAAAAAGATCTAAAAACACTGAAGCAGCAGACTTTGTAAAAAATTATATTTGTGTCATTCTCAAAACTTTTGGCCATGGCCGTATGTGCATGTGGGATTAAAGCGTCAAGAGCAGTGCAGCGATTGCAGTGATCTCTAAGGGTGAAGGCTGACATCTAAATAATTATAGTTGTTTGTAATGCACTTGGAAGCTAAAAATATGAATGAAAGTTACTCTCTAGAGGGAAAACCTTTGGAGGAATCAAGGATCAAAAAGGATCTGGGGGGTCCTAATATATCACAGACTCAGCAAAGCATGCATTGCCAAGCTGCAACAAGCAAGGCTAGCAGACTATTAGCACACATTTAAAAGAGTATTTAGTCAAGAGATAAAACTATAATTCTACCACTCTTGCGTATGTGTTCCAGTTTTGGCCACCTATCTTCAGGAAGGGTGTGCTGGAACTGGAGAAAGTCCAAAGAGTCCAAAGAAGGGCAACAAAGCTAATTATAGGGCTGGAGAACCGCAGTTATGAGTAACAGCTACAAAAGTTAAGCGTGTTCCCCCAAGAAGTAACGCCTAAGAGGGCACGTGATACTGATATACAAATCCTTCAATGGCGACTCTAGCATTGGGAGGAAACTTTTAATATTAGGTCTCTAAGACCCCTTTCACACTGAGGGCGTTTTGTAGGCGCTATAGCGTTAAAAATAGTGCCTGAAACCGCCTTAAAAGTGCTGCTCTATTGTCTCCAGTCCGAGGGCTTTCACACTGGAGCGGTGTGCTGGCAGGGCGTCAGGAAAAGTCCTGCCAGCAGCTTCTTTGCAGCACATTAGGAGCAGTGAACTCACCGCTCCTAATGCGCTCCTGCCCACTGAAATCAATGGGCAGCGCCGGCAATACGCCACTGTAGAGGCGCATTGCGGGCGGTTTTAACCCTTTCAAAATGCGCTGCAAATCCTGCGGTAAAATAGCGGCGTTTTACCGCCGACGCTATGGGCGGCACCAGTGTGAAAGGGCTCTAGAAAGGACATGTGGCCTTATTCTCCCTGGAGATGAGACACTCAAGAGGGGATATGATCACAATATACAAATCTTTAAATGGTGACTCTAGCATTGGGAGGAAACAGTTTAACCACTTAAGCCCCGGACCATTTGGTAGCTAAAGGACCAGAGGTGATTTCAGAATTTTGCACTGCGCTGCTTTAACTGTAAATTGTGCGGACATGCAATGTTGTACCCAAACGAAATTTGCGTCCTTTTCTTCCCACAAATAGAGCTTTCTTTTAATGGTATTTGATTGCCTCTACGATTTTCATTTTTTGCGATATAAACGGAAAAAGGCCGAAAATTTTGAAAAAAAATGATATTTTCTACTTTTTGTTATAAGAAAAATAGAATAAACTCAATTTTAGTCATACATTTAGGCCAAAATGTATTCAGCCACATGTCTTTAGTAAAAAAAATGTCAATAAGCGTATATTTATTGGTTTGCGCAAAAGTTATAGCGTCTACAAAGGGTACATTTTCTGGAATTTACACAGCTTTTAATTTATGACTGCCTATCTCATTTCTTGAGGTGCTAAAATGGCAGGGCAGTACAAACCCCCTCCCCCCAAATGACCCCATTTTGGAAAGTAGACATCCCAAGGAAATTGCTGAGAGGCATGTTGAGCCCATTGAATATTTTTTTTTTTTTTGTCTCAAGTGATTGAATAATGACTAAAAAAAAAAAAAAATTACAAAAAGTTGTCACTAAATGATATATTGCTCACACATGCCATGGTTATATGTGGAATTGCACCCCAAAATACATTTTGCTGCTTCTCCTGAGTACGGGGATACCACATGTGTGGGACTTTTTGGGAGCCTAGCCGCGTACGGGCCCCCGGAAACCAAGCACCGCCTTCAGGATTTCTAAGGGCGCAAATTTTTGATTTCACTCCTCACTACCTATCACAGTTTTGAAGGCCATAAAATGCCAAAATAGCACAAAACCCCCCCCAAATGACCCCATTTTGGAAAGTAGACACCCCAAGCTATTTGCTGAGAGGCATGGTGAGTATTTTACAGCTCTCATTTGTTTTTGAAAATGAAGAAAGAAAATATTTTTTTTTTTTTTAAATTTTCAAAACTTTGTGACAAAAAGCGAGATCTGCAAAATACTCACAATACCTCTCAGCAAATAGCTTGGGGTGTCTACTTTCCAAAATGGGGTCATTTGGGGGGGTTTTGTGCCATCTGGGCATTCCATGGCCTCCGAAACTGTGATAGGCAGTGAGAAGTGAAATCAAAAATTTACACCCTTAGAAAGCCTGAAGGCGGTGCTTGGTTTTTGGGGTCCCGTACGCGGCTAGGCTCCCAAAAAGTCTCACACATGTGGTATCCCCGTACTCAGGAGAAGCAACAGAATGTATTTTGGGGTGTAATTCCACAAATGCCCATGGCATGTTTGAGCAATATATCATTTAGTGACAACTTTGTGCAAAAAAAGAAAAAAAATTGTCTTTTTTCCGCAACTTGTTTCAACATATAAAATATTCCATGGACTCGACATGCCTCTCAGTATATAGCTTGGGGTGTCTACTTTCCAAAATGGGGTCATTTGGGGGGGTTTTGAACTGTTCTGGCATTTTATACACAACATTAGGAAGCTTACATCCACTCTTCTAACCACGTGAAGACAAAGCCCTTTTTGACACTTTTTGTTTACATGAAATTTTTTATTTTTTTTGCAAGAAAATTATGTTGAACCCCCAAACATTATATATATTTTAAAAGCAAAGGCCCTACAGATTAAAATGGTGGGTGTTGCATTTTTTTTTTCTGCACAGTATTTGCGCACCGATTTTTCAAACGCATTTTTTGGGGAAAAAATACACTTTTTTTAATTTTAATGCACTAAAACACACTATATTGTCCAAATGTTTGATGAAATAAAAAAGATGATCTTAGGCCGAGTACATAGATACCAAACACGACATGCTTTAAAATTTCGCACAAACGCGCATTGGCGACAAACTACATACATTTTTAAAACCCTTAAAAAGCCTTTACAGGTTACCCCGTTAGATTTACAGAGGAGGTCTACTGCTAAAATTACTGCCCTCGATCTGACCTTCGCGGTGATACCTCACATGCATGGTGCAATTGCTGTTTACATATGACGCCAGACCGACGCTTGAGTTTGCCATTGGGCAAGAGCAGGGCAGGACAGGGGTGATTTTTTATTTATTTATTTATTTTTTATTTTTAAATTGTTCCTTCCATATTTTTATTTTTTTTAATCATTTTTATTGTTATCTCAGGGAATGTAAATATCCCCTATGATAGCAATAGGTAGTGACAGGTACTCTTTTTTTGAAAAAACTGGGGTCTTCTAGACCCTAGATCTTTCCTCTGCCCTCAAAGCATCTGACCACACCAAGATCGGTGTGATAAAATGCTTTCCCAATTTCCCAATGGAGCTTTTTATATCCGGGGGGGGGGGACATTCCCTCCCACTGCTTGTAAAAGCAGTCCAGAGACTAATTAGCCACTAGGATTGCTTTTACATGAAAGCCGGCCGCTGGCTGAAAAGAATGATACCAAGCTGATACCTAAACCCGCAGGCATCATTCTGGTATAAACATTCAAAGTCCAGCAACATACCAGTACGTTGCTGGTCCTTGTTGGACATGTATTGTAATCTTTTTTTTTCATGCAGCCAGTTGGCTGAACGAAAAAAGAGATTGATCGGTGGGTATGCCCACCATTAGAATACCGCCCTTCATCCACCCACTTCTAATGATGGGCATACATGCACCATTTATATATGCCGAAGCATGGGGGCATCCTCCCGCAAAAAAGTTATGCCGCACACACATGGTCGGACTTTTCCACGGGCAAGCCTCCGTCGGAATTTCGACCGTATGTACGCGGCATTAGGAGCAAAATCGCTCCTCCGCTCCTGCTGCCCCAATGCTTCGGCATATATGCTTTTTTTTTTTAACTGTGGTGGTGAAATCATCTCCTACAGCACTGGAGTCGCAGGGATCAGGCCTGTCTCTGCGAACGCTGCAGTTATGTGTGTTGTGTTTTGTAAGTGACAGTGATCGATCGATACTGCACTTGGGTGGCCTGGGCTGGACGGAGGGGCAAAACACAGGTGCTAGCAGGTATCTGGGCTGATCCCGCTAACACTGCGTTTTTGGGAACCCTAAACTGCTGGGGACGCTAGTATAGATCTGATCTGATCAGATCAGATATTGATCTGTTCAGATACTATACCACTAAGGGAGGTGTATGCTTCACGCGTGGGTGTTAGCGTTACTGGCACTAACCGGACGCTGCCTGGGGTGTGACGCAGGCCCTCTCTGACGCTAAAACCTAATTGATATCACCCGCCGGGTGATCGGGGGGTTAAACCTTTATTGGGTTATATATACGGCGGGTGCCCTGACACTATAAAAAGCAAACTAACTAACCAGCGTCACCCGTAACACTTATATGGTGATCACTGGTGAAAGGGTTAACGAGGGGCAATTAGGGGGTTAAAACCTTTATTAGGTAATATATGGGGGTACCTGACGCTATATATAAACCTGACGGGGAACCTAAAAAAAATTGCTGGCTACCGATCGGCATCACCGACACTAAGACAGCGATCAGAAAAACGATCGCTTAGCGACAGTGGTGATAGGGGGTGAAAGGGTTACCTGGGGGGCGATCAAGGGGGTTAAACCTTTATTAGATAATATATGGGGGTACCTGACGCTATAAAAACCTGCGGCGAACCTAAAAAAAATTACTGGCTACCGATCTGCATCACCGACACTAAGACAGCGATCAGAAAAATGATCGCTTAGCGACAGTGGTGATAGGGGGTGAAAGGGTTATCTGGGGGGTGATCAGGGGGTTAAACCTTTATTAGGGGGGGTTAGGGGGCTACACTGGACCTAAAACTAACTTTAGTGACACTTTTACAGTCACAAATGTCACTGATTGCAGTGATCAGTAAATAAATGGTCACTGAAATCAGTGACACTGTGACTGGGGGTGATCTGGGGGGGGGGCGATTTGTGTGCCTATGTGTCCTGGTGTCAGTGTAGTGTTTTGTGCACTGACCTGATGTCTTCTCTTGTACGGCGCTCGGTATATGTGAGCGCCGCATGAGAGATGACATCACTTCCTCCTGCTTCCTCTGCCTGTGTTTACATTACACGGACAGAGGAAGCATTTTCATTCCCCGGGAGCGATCGCAAGGGGGTGGCCGGAATCGAACGGCCGTCCCCTCATCTCGGATCGCTCCCCAACGAATACCGACCGCTCACTGTATAGGAGGGGGGTCCAATCGGACCCCCCAACTGTACAAAGGCAATCACGTACACTGTACGTGATTGTGCCTGACGGTGCCATTCTGCCGACGTACATATACAGTGAGCGGTCGTTAAGTGGTTAATATATGGCCCCTAAAAATGATATGCAGCCACACAATGAAGTTGGACGGGAAGTGGATCAATCTTAAACTGCAAAAGGGGTCCTTTACTGTTAGAGCGGCAAAGATGAGGACCTCTCTTCCACAGCTGGTGGTGTGAGCAAGGAGTATATATAAATTCAAAAAAACGTTGAGATGTGTTTAAAATGTGTTTCTCAGCGAACACAATGTACAGGGATATGAAAATTCGTAGCAGCAAACACACATACACAGTAACTATATGTAACGGTTTATAATATCCCATTTTTTACTATATAGCATAGGCAATCTTGGTTTTACAAATAAAAATTTTATAATACAAGGAAAACAATTCCCAGCACACTATGGTTTATCTAAAGAGCAAAAGAGTAGCTTGCTTTGCAGCTCAGTTTAACTGAAACTTGTGATTCAGCCATCTGATAAGGGATGAGTCACTTTTCTGATTATTCATTTCAGTTCTGTACTCATCTCTGGCATGTCATTTTAGTTCTGCTATTATTACGGTCCTGACCATAATAATCACAATGTTTACAAAACCACTATACATTTCTTTTGTTATATATACAAAAGCTATGATATACAGTAATATAATAAAACAACCCCAACCCCAAATGTTACCTGTATGTCTTGCAGAGAACAAGGCGAGAATACACAGAGTCAAAGTCTCTTTCTACTTCTCGGCTGGCAGCCTTTAAAAAACAAACAGAATATATCAGTATCTCTCATTCCAGAATAAAGTTTACATCAGGATCCTATCTGCTTTACAAAACTGTCCACAGATAGAATTTAGGGCAGGTTTCTATAGAGATGCATTAAACCTGTTTGTGTTTTCATAAAATAAACATTTGCTCGTTGTTTCATTAAATACTGTCAAGCAAAGCAGCCAGTTAAAAAAAAAAAAGAAGATCAGACCTACTGCCTGATCAATTTGTTAATCTAAATAACTGCACATCACTTATATATATATATATATATATATATACACACACACACACACACACAGTGTATATATATGTACGGTATGTGTGTATATATATAAAAACCACAATGTTTACTCTTTTTTTTTTTACTTTATTGAAAGGTCATGAGTGACATTTTAACCACTTGCCAACCAGCGTACGACTATATACGTTGGCACAATGGCTCGGCTGGGCATATGGGCGTACAGGTACGTCCCCTTTAAGACGCGGAATTGTGGGCGCGTGCCCACCGCCAGCTCGGTGAGTGTGAGTCCCGCGATCGTCTCATGGAGAGGAAGAACGTTCTGCTTAGTGACAGGACACTGATCACAGCTCCCTGTGATCAGGAGCGGAGATCAGTGTCATGTCACACGTAGCCCACCCCCCCACAGTTAGAACACATCCCTAGGACACACTTAACCCCTTGAGCGCCCCTTTCTGGTTAACCCCTTCACTGTCAGTGTCATTTACACAGTAATCAATGCATTTTTATAGCACTGATCGCTGTATAAATGACAATGGTCCCAAAATGGCGTCAAAAGTGTCCGATGTTTCCACCATAATGTCGCAGTCACGATAAAAATCGCTGATCGCCGCCATTACTAGTAACAAAAAAATTATTAATAAAAATGCCATAAAACTATCCCCTATTTTGTAGACGCTATAACTTTTGCGCAATCCAATCAAACGCTTATTGCGATTTTTTTTACCAAAAATATGTAGAAGAATACGTATCGGCCTAAACTGAGGAAAAATCGTTTTTTTTTTATATATATATTTTTTGGGGGATATTTTGTATAGCAAATAGTAAAAAAGACTGCTTTTTTTTCAAAATTGTCGCTCTTTTTTTGTTTATAGCGCAAGAGATAAAAACCGCAGAGGTGATCATATACCACCAAAAGAAAGCTCTATTTGTGGGGAAAAAAAGGAAGTCCATTTTGTTTGGGATCCACGTCGCACGACCGCGCAATTGTTAAAGCGACGCAGTGTCGAATCGCAAAAAGTGCTCTGGTTTTTGGGCAGCCAAATGGTTCGGGGCTGAAGTGGTTAATAGAGTTCTATTCACTGCAGTGGTGTTGAGATACAGTGGTTAGCATGGCAACCAGCTGCGCTGAAAAAAAGTACTGCATTTGGTACTTTAGAAAGAATTGGAAAACATTCCATATCTTGGAGGACAGTACAGGATACAGGCTGGATATTTACAGGCTATAGGCTGTAACCTTCAGGTGATTGGACACTGGCAAAGCTTTTGGACATGCTCCCTGGGTGTACCCCTATAAGCCTGCCCCAATTTGTGAGAAGTCAGTGTGTTTTATTAAAGCGTTTTTCTTTATCGTACATCACGGGACACAGAGCAGCCATAGCAAACACTATGTGGGTTATACGCCACCTATAGGTGAATGGACACTGGCACACCCAAAGACAGGAAGTTCCCCTCTATATAACCCCTCCCATACAGGAAATACCTCAGTTTTTTTGCCAGTGTCTCAAGGTGTTGGTCCAGGTTCAACAAGAATTTTGGACAACTTTCTGTCAAGGACAAGGGATCCACTCGCATGCGTGACAGATGCGTTAGTAACCCCTTGGGATCAGTTTTCACTGATTTATGCGTCCCCCCCCCCCCCAGTTCAGCTGCTACCGTGGCTTCTACGCAGGATCAAAGAGGAGGAGAAGCCGGTAATACTGGTAGCCCTGGCATGTCCCAGAAGATCCTGGTATGCAGAGATCGTAAGGTTGGCAGTAGGGAAACCGTGGACTCTTTCATCCTGTCCAGACTTGCTTTCGCAAGGACCAGTGTTCCATCCTGCCTTACAATCGCTAAATTTAACGGTTTGGCTATTGAAGCCCACATTTTAAAGAATCAGGGGCTTTCAGGCTCAGTAGTAACTACCCTGGTTAATGCAAGGAAGTCGGCCTTTAGGACCACTTAGAGGGTCTGGAGGTCCTATGTTTCCTGGTGTGAAACCAAAAGTTGGCATCCTCGGAAGTATGTCATAGGAAGAATTCTTGCCTTCCTACAGTTGGGGGTAGAAATTAAGCTAGCCTTGAGTACAATCAAGGGTCAGATCTCGGCCTTATCAGTGTTTTTTCAAAGGCCGCTTCCCTCACATTCTTTACGGCCTTACAAAAAGACAGCCCTTTGAGCCATATTGCCTTGATCTTTTTGACAAGGAAGTTGTTTTTTTTGGTGGCAGTAACCTCGGCAAGGAGAGTATCAGAATTGGCAGCTTACTCATGTAAAGAGCTATACTTAATTATTCATAAGGACAAGGTGGTGTTGCGTCCTCACCAAACCTTTCTGCCTAAGGTAGTGTCCAGTTTTCACCTGAACCAAGATGTCTCCCTGCCTTCCTTTTTTCCAGATCCTCGCTCTCCGGAAAAATTTGTTACATTCTCTCGATGTGGTGATGCTTTTGTTTGTGCTGCCAGAAGGGCCCAGGAAAGGGCAAGCAGCGTCGAAATCGACTATTTCAAAGTGGATTCGTCAGGTTATAATTCAGGCTTATGGTTTGAAAAGAAGGGTTCCGCCTTTCAAGTTAGAGCGCACTCTACCAGGGCAGTGAGGGCTTCAGGGGCGGTGCATCACCAAGCCTCTATGACTCAGATTTGCAAGGCCGCGACTTGGTCGTCTGTACATACATTTACTAAATTTTATCAATTAGACATCAGGCGGGAAGAGGATGCCGCTTTTGGGCACAGTGTACTGCAGGCAGAAGTATAGATCTTCACGTCTGATGACGGCCTGCTTTGATATGTGTCTCCCTCCTCTCAGAGGCATTGCTTTGGGACATCCCACATAGTAAATACTATGGCTGCTCTGTGTGCCGTGATGTACTCCAAGAAAAGGATTTTACAGGTAAGCTGTAATAAAAAATCCTATTGTTACTCTAAAGAAAAAAAAAAGGATCCTGTTGCTTTAACCACTTCAGCCCTGGAAGGATTTGCCCCTTAAGGCCAGTTTCACACTGCTGCGACTTGAAAGTCATGTGGTTTTGCTGCAATTTTGATGCGATTTGAGGGAATGCCTGTGTAAACTTGAGGTCTATGGATCTCAATTTGCATCAAAGTCGGACCAAAGTAGTACAGGGACTACTTTAAATTCGGTGCGACTTGAAGTCGCACAGATATGAATGGTACTCATTGGAAATCATGGGGTATGACTTGTCATGCGACTTTGCAGTCCCAAGTCGCAGGAGAAATCGCACAAGTGTGAAAGAAGCCTTAATGACCAGGCAATTTTTTGCAATACGGCACTCCGTCGCTTTAACTGACAATTGCACGGTCATGCGACAATATACCTAAACAAAATTGACGTCCTTTTTTTCCACAAATAGAGCTTTCTTTTAGTGGTATTTGATCACCTCTGCGGTTTTATTTTTTTGCGCTATAAACAAACGACAGTTTAAAAAAAAAAAAAAAAAATATTTTTGCATACATATCCCAAAAAAATATATATATAAAAATGTATTTATCAGTTTAGGCCAATATTTATTCTTTTACATATTTTTGTTAAAAAAAAAAAATTGCAATAGGCATATATTGATTGGTTTGTGCAAAAGTTATAGTGTCTACAAAATAGGGGATAGATTTATGACATTTTTATTATTTTTACTAGTAATGGCGGCGATCTGCGCTTTTTAGCGGGACTGCGACATTGCAGCGGACAGATCGGACACTTTTTTGGGACCATTGACATTTATACAGCGATTAGCAGAGGCGGGCAGGGCCGGGGGGCAGGGTGGAAATTTCCCCCCAGGCCACCTACCTTATCATTAAAACGGCCGCGACGCTACCTGTGTTACTTTTTTTTTCCAGGCTGTGATGGCCCAGGTTAGAAGGCGACTGGCTGGCTGCTGCTGCGCTGCACTGTGGGAGTTGTAGTCCGGCCGTGCTCAAGTTCTTGGCGGTAGGAGGAACTCAGCAGTGCAGTAAACTACAACTCCCACCTCTCAGGAGCATCACGTGACCTGAGCGGTTGTGGGCTGGGGCCGGGTGCTGACGAGGAGTGGCTGTAGAGAGAAGAGAAGACTGAGATTCATCAACCCCCCCTGAAGAGACCGCGCACGGTGTAAGGACCTGGCTGTGAGACAGACTCAGACCTCGACACTCCCAGCTGACCCCCCACATCCCATGTGCACTGATCAGGCTGCACTGATGATGGGTACTGGTGAGGCTGCATTGATGGGCACTGATTAGGCTGCCTGCAACCGATGGGCATTGTCTACACTGGTGAGGCTGCATTGATGGACACTGATCAGGCTGCACTGATGGCCACTATCTGCACTGGTGAGGCGGCACTGATCAGGCTGCACTGATGGGCACTGTCTGCACTGGTGAGGCTGCGTTGATGGGCACTGCCTGCACTGGTGAGGCTGCGTTGATGGGCACTGATCAGGCTGCAGTGATGGGCACGGTCTCTGCACTGGTCAGGCGGCACCGATCAGGCTGCACTGATGGGCAATGTCTGCACTGGTGAGGCTGCATTGATGGGCACTTATCAGGCTGCACTGATAGGCAATGTCTGCACTGGTAAGGTGACAATGATCAGGCTGCACTGATGGGCACTGTCTGCACCGGTAAGGCTGTGTTGATGGGCACTTTTCAGGTCGCACTGCTGGGCACTGTCTGCACTGATGAGCACTGATCAGGTCACACTGATGGGCAATGTCTGCACTGGTGAGGCTGCATTGATGGGCACTGATAAAACTGCGTTGATGGGCACTGTCTGCACTAGTGAGGCTGCAGTGATGGGCATTTATCAGGCTGCACTGATTGGCACTGTCTGCACTGGTGAGGCTTCACTGATGGGCAATGTCTGCACTGATGAGGCTGCATTGATGGGCACTGATCAGGCTGCGGTGATGGGCACTGTCTGCACTGGTGAGGCTGCACTGATGGGCACTGTCTGCACTGATCAGGCTGCATTAATGGACACTGGTCAGGCTGCACTGATGGGCACTGGTGAGGCTGCACTGATGGGCACTGGTGAGGCTGCATTGATGGGCACTGGTGAGGCTGCATTGATGGGCACTGGTGAGCTGATTCGGTGGTTCAATGGGCCACTTGACTGACTTGCCCCCCAGGCCTAAGGCTGCCAGCACTCACCTGGCGATCAGTGCTATAAATAGCCACTGATTACTGTGTAAATGTCACTGGCAGGGAAGGGGTTAACGCTTCGGGGCGATCAAGGGGTTAACTGTGTTCCTTCAGCGGGTTCTAACTGTAGGGGGGATGGGCTTACTGGAACATGATAGAGATCACTGTTCCCAATCACTGGGAACAGTAGATCCCTGTCACGTCACCTGTCACCACGGGTTTACAAAGGCAGTTCCTCATTCTGCCTCTAACAGGCGATCGCCCATCCGCTGTCGCGCCTGCACGAGCTGCCGTACAGCTACAGCGATTTTGCTCAGGAGAGCCGACCTGCCGCCATATAACGACGGCAGTGCTTGTGCTGTGTAATTTAACCCCCTGTATAATCTAAAATACCTGGCTGATCCTGCCTGGTTCTGCCCTCCCCCTTGTAAACTGACTACAATTTATCATGGCTGCTGAGCTCCGACACCGTGGTCAGTTTACGCGCCTCCGTCATCCGCAGCTCTCCTCTGTCCTCCTCTACCCCCTCCCCCCACTTGTCAGCTAGCGACAGAGCCACTCTGCTCCCCTCCTGCTGCAATAACAACTATAGTATATTCATTCCATCCCCTGCTTTATATTTGAGAAGAATCAGGAAAAGCTCTTTGCACAATAAAGCCGCTAACCAATTGGAAGAGAGATTACCCAAACTGCATAACGGTTTTAAAGGGTGGGGGGCAGAGAGAACCCAATTTAAGTTTCAAGAAAGCACAAGGTTCTGAAATGAGGGATTAATTTATGAGATACCTTGAATAAAGGCTCTAACAAGGGAAAGTGAAGCCACAGGTTTCTGGAATAGGATAGATAAGCCTTAAACAGTGTTTGTATGTTTCGTTCAAGTGTGCAGCATAACCAATGGGTATTGCAAAATGCAAAGAACAGAAGTATCATATAAAAACAGTAGGTGATTCTGCAGTTCGCTCTAAATGGGATGCCCCATGGTCTAGGGAATTACTGCTGCTTTCATTGGATCTTCATAAGGCCTTTGATAGCTTGAATTGGGACTACTTATTTGCCACCTTAAAGGCCTTTGGATTTGGTTCTACCTTTATCACCCTATTACAAACAATATATAGCAATCCGTCGGCCCAGGTCTCCATTCGAGGTTATAGATCAATTTCATTTCCTATCCGACGAGGGACAAGACAGGGTTGTCCACTTTCCCCATTGCTCTTTGCGTTAGCAATTGAACCCTTAGCTGTTGCAATTCGATCCCACCCCAAAATACATGGAGTATGCTGTGGGCAACAAGAGCATAAATGCTCCCTTTTTGCTGACGACGTCCTCATGTATGTCACTAACCCTCAAGTTACTCTACCTAATCTACTAGCTCTATTTCGTCAATTTTCCCAGTTCTCAGGGCTTTCTTTAAATACTCAGAAGACTATGGCTCTTAATATCTCTTTACCCCCCTCGATAGAACGGAATCTACAAACTACATATAACTTTCAATGGGCGACACACTCCCTTCCGTACTTAGGTGTTCAGCTGACGCCTTCAATTAACACTCTATATCGGGCTAACTATCCTCCACTGTTTCGCCGTCTCCGAGAAGATCTTCAACGATGGGCAGACTATCCCTTATCCTGGTTTGGTAGAATCAATTCCATTAAGATGACATTTCTACCCAGGATACTTTATTATTTTAGAACTCTTCCAATTGCAGTCCCGAGGGGAGATTTACAACAACTACAATCGGATGTTCTCCATTTTATTTGGGGTAATAAAAAACCTCGCATAAACAAACTGACGTTATTTGTCTCGAAACCATGTGGTGGGCTTGGCCTCCCTGATTTACAAGCTTACTATCAAGCAGCTCAAATAACACAGCTTTCCTACACAACAGCTAAGGGGTCTCCACCCCTGTGGGTTTCTATTGAGGCTCTTTCGTGCCATCCTTTTAGTATCGGATCACTAATGTGGCTCCCAAGCCGCCGCCGCCCCCCCATTTTGTGCCCCACCCTGTCTCACTCCCTAGCGGTTTGGGACAGAGTGCGACATCGTAGATGCCTATCGTCTCCACATACCCCACTAGCCCCCTTGTTCTGTAATCCTGAGTTTTCTCCCGGCCTGACTCCATTGTTATTTCAATGGTGGCTTAATAAGGGACTTCTTAGGATAGGAGACTATCTTGATGGAGATCAACCACTCTCTTTGCAATATTTTAAAGACACGCTGCAGATGGCCTCTAGTGAATTGTTTAGGTACAATCAGCTTATTTCCTTTATACGTTCTAAACTTAAAATGTTAGACAGACCTTTTACACTTACTAACCCGAATACTAAACTCCCTTACATGATTCAATGGGAACGGGATTTAGATACCACTTTTGATTTGGCTGAATGGCAGGATATTGCTTATGCGTTATCTAAAGTATCAATTAATACGACATTAATTGAAGCTAACTATAAAACTCTCCTTCGCTGGTATTTGGTTCCAACCAGGGTCGCTAGGATGCATCCATCTGCATCCCCCACCTGCTTTAGAAAATGTGGCCAGATGGGTACAATGTATCACGTTTGGTGGAAGTGCCCCAACATCACTAGATTCTGGATTCGGATATTCAACCTGGTATACTCTGTGACAGGAATTAATATCCGTAGATCCCCGGAGGTGGCGCTTTTCCAAAGGCTTCCTGAAGGGGTCCCTAAAAAATCGAGGAAGCTAATTATATACATACTTTTAGCTGCCAGAATAACCATTGCTAAATATTGGAAGCAGTCGATGGTTCCTCTTGATTCTGTGAAGAATAAGCTCAACTGGATCATGGTTAATGATAGACTCACCTGTATCCTCCGCAACACTACTAAGAAATTTGATCTGATATGGGATCCGTGGATACGATACATCTCTCCTTCCTAATACACCTCTGGCTGACCCTCTCTTCTTCTCTCTTCCCCCCCCCTTTTTTTTATTTTATTTTTTTATTTTTCCTCCCTTTTCTTCTCTTCTCCTTCTCTCTTTTCTTTTTTTTTCTTTCTTCTCCTTTCCTTTTCTCCTCTTTTTCATATTTACTGCTTATCAGATATATTTTTATAGATACAGGATGTCCTAATAACACATATACTTCCAGGTTGCTGATACTCGAGAGAAGGTACACAAGAGAACCCCCCCCCTCTTTTTTTTTTTTCTCTTTTTCCTTTATCCCTCCCCCTCCCCATTCCCTTCCCACTCCACATTCCCTTCCCACTCCACATTTTCTTCCTTTGCTTCCTATACTGTACCTTTTCCCTGTGCTATATCCCTTCCTAATATTGCAGGCCTAAATGACTCATTGGGACTTTATGTAGTTAGTCCCCAACAAATCTGAAGCATACTTCATGATCTGATCATTAATAACTCTTAAATTTCTATGTTATTTCACTCTGTCAATCTCACCACTATTTCCATCAATAGTGTTCTATATTGCATTTCTCAATTTATCGTGTTGAAGTGGTGTATTTCTGTTTATCCTGATGGAAGGACATTTGGCGGCTTACGCTTACTTTCTCATTTGTAAACATTGTTGATTATTAAATGTATTCTTTGAGACATCGTCTTGTCATTTGATTAATAAAAAATATTGAAAGTAAAAACAGTAGGTGAACGGTATGTGGTATGCTTTTCCTCCCAGTTCGGATTCTTTCTTATTTGCTTTTCAAAGAGGAAGAGAAAAAACGCTAAACAACAATGATTTTTCTTCCTGAACACTTTTTGGTGTACCTTTTTATAAGTTGTAGATTTTTGGCTGCCAACCACAAATAACCAGGTTATTTGTGGTTGGCAGCCAAAAATCTACAACTTATAAAAAGGTACACCAAAAAGTGTTCAGGAAGAAAAATCATTGTTGTTTAGCGTTTTTTCTCTTCCTCTTTGAGAAGCAAATAAGCAAGAATCCGAACTGGGAGGAAAAGCATATATTAACTTTAACAGCATCCAGGGAATGACCAAGGCATCCAACACCAGTACTAGTTGTTTAACCTGGAGGTCAGGTCATCCACATTTGGAGTCCCCAATTTCTGACATAAGAGATTAAAGATATCATGATGAAGGGACCACTCCCCTTGGTCTAGGTGGTGAAGGTTAAGAAAATCTACCTGCCATATTTCCACTACCAGAATGTGAACAGCAGAGATTTCTGGACAGTGATTCTCCACCCATGAGAAAATCAGATTCACTTCCTTCAAGGCTGCTTGACTCCTGGTATCCTGGATGTCCTTGCAAAAAGGAATTTCCAGTGACAGAGAGATAGTTTTATTGTTCTGAGCTTCAGAATGTTAATGGAGAGATTTGCTTTCCTTGAGGACCAAGTTCCTCAAAATATTACGAACTGGAACTCTCCTCTCCAGCCTGCGACGCTGACATCTGTGTCATTATCACCTTATTGAGCATGAAAAAACAACTTATTCGTTGGCCATTGGGTTGGAAATCTACCAAGTTAGGGAGTTCTTTGCTTGATTGCATAGAACCATGAGAAGATTAAAAGAGGGAATGTGTTTGTTCCAGGCCAACAGAATGTTAGGCGAAAGAGTAGCCTAGATTGAGGCTACCATAAGGCCCAGAACCCTTATGGAGAAACTCACAGATGGATGTCTTTTTGATCAAGGTCTGTCTTTGCAGATGACACTAAGATATGCAGTGGAATAATGTCCTTACAGGATGTCTCCAATTTACAAGCCAACCTTAATGCACTGTATAATTGGGCAACTAAGTGGCAAATGAGGTTTAATGTTGATAAATGTAAAGTTATGCACTTGGGGGCTAGGAATATGCATGCATCATACATACTAGGGGGAGTACAACTGGGGGAATCAATGGTGGAGAAGGATCTAGGGGTCTTGATTGATCATAAGCTTAATAATAGCATGCAATGCTAAGCTGCGGTTTCCAAAGCGAGCAAAGTAATTTCTTGTATTAAGAGAGGTATGGACTCCAGAGAGAGAGATATCAATTTGCCCCTGTACAATACATTAATAAGACCTTATCTGGAATAAGCAGTTCAGTTTTGGGCACTGGTTCTCAAAAAGGATATCGGGGAACTGGAGAAAGTGCAGAGAAGGGCAACCAAACTGATAAAAAGCATGGAGGAGCTCAGTTATGAGGAAAGATTAGAGCAACTGAATCTATTCCCTCTGAAGAAGAGGAGATTAAGGGGGACATGATCAACATGTACAAATACTTAAGTGGTCCATTTAGTGAACATGGTGTTGACATATTCACTTTTAGGTCATCACAGAGGACAAGGGGGCACTCTTTACGTCTAGAGCAAAAAAGATTTCATCTCCAAATACGGAAAGGTTTCTTCACAGTAAGAGCTGTGAAAATGTGGAATAGACTCCCTCCATAGGTGGTTCTGGCAAGCTCAGAAGATTGGTTTAAAAAAAAAAAAAAAGCCTGGATTCTTTCCTAAATGTGCAGACTATAACTGGGTACTAACATTTATAGGTAAGGTTGATCCAGGGAAAATATGATTACCTCTCGGGGGATGGGGGGATCGGGAAGGAATTGTTTCCACTGCAGTAGCAAATTGGAGCATGCTTTGCTGTTTTTTTTTTGGCTTCTGGATCAACTGTGGGTATAGGTTTGTGTAGATGGGATTGTATTATTATTTTTTTGGTTTAACTACATGGACTTGTGTCTTTTTTCAACCTGACTATGTAACTATGTAAGGGATCATAGAGAGGTAAGTTTGTTTGCCGGAAGGAAAACTTGTGTCTGGGCCATGTCTAGCATGAGTCTTTAGTATTCTAAATGCGTGGAAAGCTAGACAGCAGATAGTCATTTATCTAAATATTAATTCAGATGTTTGCAGATAGTTTGGACAGGGATAAATCCTTCAGAAAAAGGTTGTCTAGATACCTTATGTCCCAAACGCTTCAAGCTATTAGAAGAGCAAGTTGGGGGTACAAGCACCTTTGTAAATACCCTAGGTGGAATTGGCAGTGCAACAAAATGAAAATGTTTATCTTCTACTCTAAAGAGCAGAAGGAGCTGATAAGGTGGGTAAATGTGTAGGTAAGCATCTTGAGCGTCTACTGATGCAAAATATACTCTCTCTCAAAGAGACAATTATTGACCTTGCTGATTCCATGCAAAACTTTTGAACAGGTAACTTGTTTCGGGATTTTAGGTACAGAATAGGACAAATACCCCATTGGGTTTTGGTACTGTGAACAGGTTTGAATAGAATCCTTTGAACTCTAGAGGGATGGGAATGACTAGGATAAAGATGGTTCAGGGCAGTCTGTAAATCTTACTCTCCTCGTGGCGACGGTTAATAATGGGATGTGGGGTTCCAGCACCTTGTACCTTTGAACCCCTTTACATTACACAGCACCCTGCACATCTGGACCCCTTTACATTACACAGCACCCTGGACCCCTTTACACTACATAGCACCGCACCTCTGAACCCTTTTACATTACACAGCATCCTGCACCTCTGGACCCCTTTACATTACACAGCACCGCACCTCTGGGCCCCTTTACATTACACAGCACCCTGCACCTCTGGACCCCTGGACCCCTTTACATTACACAGCACCCTGCACCTCTGGACCCCTTTACATTACACAGCACCCTGCACCTCTGGACCCCTTTACATTACACAGCACCCTGCACCTCTGGACCCCTTTACATTACACAGCACGCTGCACCTCTGGACCCCTTTACATTACACAGCACCCTGCACCTCTGGACCTTTTTACATTACACAGCACCCTGCACCTCTGGACCTTTTTACATTACACAGCACCCTGCACCTCTGGACCCCTTTACATTACATAGCACCGCACCTCTGGAACCCTTTACATTACACAGCCCCCCACAGTTTGTTACACAGATATTTCCTAACAGTTCTGGACCCCCTGCATGTTACACAGACCTCCCTACAATACAGACCCCCTTCCTACAGTACAGACCCCCTCCCTACAGTACAGACCCCCTCCCTACAGTGCAGACCCTCTCCCTACAGTACAGACCCCCTCCCTACAGTACAGACCCCCCTACATTACAGACCCCCTCCCTAAAGTACATACACCCCTACATTACAGACCCCCCTACAATAGAGACCCCCCTCTACAATACAGACCCCCCTACAATACAGAACCCCCCTACATTACAGACCCCCCTACATTACAGACCCCCCTACATTACAGACCCCCCTACATTACAGACCCCCCTACATTACAGACCTCCCTACAATACAGACCCCTCCTACATTTCAGACCCTCTAAAATACAGAACCCCCTACATTTCAGACCCCCCTACAATACAGAACCCCCCTACATTACAGACCCCCCTACATTTCAGACCCCCTTCAATACAGAACCCCCCTACAATACAGAACCCCCCCTACAATACAGAACCCACCTACATTTCAGACCCCCCTACAATACAGAACCCCCCCTACAATACAGAACCCCCCTACATTTCAGACCACGCCTACAATACAGAAACCTCCCTACAATACAGACCCCCCCTTCAGACCCATAATGTACCTCAGATCAGTGCGGGACTGCATGTTGGGTCCCCTCCCCCTGTGTGGACATAGAGGAGGGGGAGGCGGCTTCACTCTGCTTGGCTGTGTGAGACAGCCGAGCTGAGACTGATCAGATCATCAGTGCCACGGCCACCTTGCCAGAGAGAAGGGGATCGTTGCGGGTCCCGGCCCCGATGTGCCGACGGGTGTCACTGTCACTCGAGTGCGGCTCCGACTCGCAGCTGAGAGTGCACTGGGGCAGTGGCGTCACTAGGGTTGGTGTCACCTAGTGCGGCAAAACATGGTGTCACCCCCCCTCCTGTCTATCCTGCCCAGTGCCCTGCAGGCAGCTCACGGTCACGAGGCGCACCCCCAAATGATCCCTGTAAATTAAAGTATAGGGTGGTATTGGGCCGGCTGGGGCGATATAGGGCAGGTTGGGGTAATATAGGGCAGGTTGGGGTGATATAGGGCAGGCTGGGGTGGCATAGGGCAGGTTGGGGTTGTATAGGGCAGGCTGGGGTGGTATAGAGCAGGTTTGCGGTGGTATATGGCAGGCTGGGTGGCATAGGGCAGGTTGGGGTGATATAGGGCAGGGTGTGGTGGCATAGAGCAGGTTGGGGTGGTATAGAGCAGTTTGCGGTGGCATAGGGCAGGTTGGGGTGGTATAGAGCAGTTTGCGGTGGTATAAAGCAGTTTGCGGTGGTATAGAGCAGGTTGCGGTGGCATAGGGCACGCTGGGGTGGTATAGGGCAGGTTGTGGTGGCACAGGGCAGGTTGGGGTGGCATAGGGCAGGTTGCGGTGGCATAGGGCAGGTTGCGGTGGCATAGGGCAGGTTGCGGTGGCATAGGGCAGGTTGCGGTGGCATAGGGCAGGCTGGGGTGGCATAGGGCAGGGTGCGGTCCTTGGGAACTATAACATAAATATACGAAAATTATGGCCCACTGAGCCATGATCGAGTATGGTTTGCGTCATTGGAAGCAGTTAGTTGGTTTGCACACAGTCATGTACAGAGCCATCTTTGTAGTGTTCAAATTGTGAGGCATCTATTGTCTCACAATGGAAAAATTTAAATGGAAAACTTTAAATGAAAAAAAACGCGCGGCCAGGTGATGGGAGATATAGCTGCCTGTACAACAGATAGACTGTAATGTAAAAATTGTAAAAAGGGAAAAGTGCGGCGATTAAAGTGATAATATACTCGTGAAGTATATAGTGGAACACCATATATAAGTGCACAAAACAATGAGAATTATATACATACACTTTAACCACTTAAGCCCCGGACCATTTCGGGCCATTAGGACCAAGCCTGTTTTTGGGATTCGGCACTGCGCTGCTTTAACTGTAAATTGTGCGGACATGCAATGTTGTACCCAAATGAAATTTGCGTCCTTTTCTTCCCACAAATAGAGCTTTCTTTTAATGGTATTTGATTGCCTCTGCGATTTTTATTTTTTGCGATATAAATGGAAAAAGAACGAAATTTTTAAAAAAAAAAGATATTTTCTACTTTTTGTTATAAGAAAAATCGAATAAACTCAATTTTAGTCATACATTTAGGACAAAATGTATTCAGCCACATGTCTTTAGTAAAAAAACATGTCAATAAGCGTATATTTATTGGTTTGCGCAAAAGTTATAGCGTTTACAAACTAGGGTACATTTTCTGAAATTTACACAGCTTTAAATTTATGACTGCCTATCTCATTTCTTGAGGTGCTAAAATGGCAGGGCAGTACAAAACCCCCCCAAATGACCCCATTTTGGAAAGTAGACACCCCAAGGAAATTGCTGAGAGGCATGTTGAGCCCATTGAATATTTTTTTTTTTTGTCCCAAGTGATTGAATAATGACAAAAAAAAAAAAAAAAAAATTACAAAAAGTTGTCACTAAATGATATATTGCTCACACATGCCATGGTTATATGTGGAATTGCACCCCAAAATACATTCTGCTGCTTCTCCTGAGTACGGGGATACCACATGTGTGGGACTTTTTAGGAGCCTAGCCACGTACGGGACCCCGGAAACCAAGCACCGCCTTCAGGATTTCTAAGGGCGCAAATTTTTGATTTCACTCCTCACTACCTATCACAGTTTCGAAGGCCATAAAATGCCAAAATAGCACAAAACCCCCCCAAATGACCCCATTTTGGAAAGTAGACACCCCAAGCTATTTACTGAGAGGCATGTTCAGTCCATGGAATATTTTATATTTTGCCACAAGTTGCGGGAATATGACAAACTTTTTTTTTTTTTGCACAAAGTTGTCACTAAATGATATATTGCTCACACATGCCATGGGCATATGTGAATTTACACCCCAAAATACATTCTGCTGCTTCTCCTGAGTACGGGGATACCACATGTGTGGGACTTTTTGGGAGCCTAGCCGCGTACGGGACCCCAAAAACCAAGCACCGCCTTCAAGGTTTCTAAGGGCATACATTTTTGATTTCACTCCTCACTACCTATCACAGTTTTGAAGGCCA
The DNA here is from genome assembly GCA_029206835.1 of Rana muscosa. Taxonomy (NCBI): domain Eukaryota; kingdom Metazoa; phylum Chordata; class Amphibia; order Anura; family Ranidae; genus Rana; species Rana muscosa. Next base: position 442,876,463 of record CM055120.1, on the reverse strand, counting down.
TAAAATGCCAAGATGGCACAAAACCCCCCCAAATGACCCCATTTTGGAAAGTAGACACCCCAAGCTATTTGCTGAGAGGCATGTTGACCCCATTGAATATTTTTTTTTTTTGTCCCAAATGATTGAATAATGACAAAAAGAAAAAAAAAAATGTACAAAAAGTTGTCACTAAATGATATATTGCTCACACATGCCATGGTTATATGTGGAATTGCACCCCAAAATACATTCTGCTGCTTTTCCTGAGTACGGGGATACCACATGTGTGGGACTTTTTGGGAGCCTAGCCGCGTACAGGGCCCCAAAAACCAAGCACTGCGAACGCTGCAGTTATGTGTGTTGTGTTTGGTAAGTGACAGTGATCGATCGATACTGCACTTGGGTGGGCTGGGCTGGGCGGAGGGGCTAAACGCAGGCGCTAGCAGGTATCTGGGCTGATCCCGCTAACACTGCGTTTTTGGGAACCCTAAACCGCTGGGGATGCTAGTATAGATCTGATCAGATCTGATCAGATACTATACCACTAAGGGGGGTGTATGCTTTACGCGTGGGTGTTAGCGTTACTGTCACTAACCTAACACTGCCTGGGGCGACGCAGACCCTCTCTGGCGCTAAAACCTAATTGATCTCACCCGCCGGGCGATCAGGGGGGTTAAACCTTTATTGGGTTATATACGGCGGGTGCCCTGATGCTATAAAAAGCAAACTAATCAACCAGCGTCACCCGTAACCTTTATATGGTGATCACTGGTGAAAGGGTTAACTAGGGGCAATCAGGGGGTTAAAACCTTTATTAGGTTAAATATGGGGGTACCTGACACTATATAAAAACCTGACGGGTAACCTAAATAACTAAATAACTTACTGGCTAACCAGTGACACCAGTGACGCTTATACGGCGATCACTGGTGAAAGGGTTAACTCTAGGGGCAATCAGGGGGTTAAAATAATATATGGGGGTACCTGACACTAATAAAAACCTGCGGCGAACCTAAAAAAAAATAACTGCCTATCTAAAACACCAGCGACACGAATACAGCGATCGGAAAAACAATCGCTTAGTGACGCTGAAGTTAGGGGGTGAAAGGGTTACCTGGGGGGTGATCAAGGGGTTAAACCTTTATTAGGGGGGGTTAGGGGGCTACCCTGGACCTAAAGGGGCCTAATCCTAACTGCCCTGCAACTTTTTACAATCACAGATGACACTAAATGCAGTGATCAGTAAAATAAATGATCACTGCAATCAGTGACACTGTGATTGGGGGCTTTGGGGTGACCTGGGGGGTGATCTGGGGGTGACTGGGGGGTGATTTGTGTGCCTATGTGTACCTACGTGTCAGTGGACTGTTGGTGCACTAACCTGCTTCTTCTCTGCTCGGCGCCGGGAACGGAAAGACCGCGGCGAGGGAGATGACATCACTTCCTCCAGCCTTGTTTACATCACATGGCGGAGGAAGCATTTTCATTGGCCGGGAGCGATCGCGAGGGGGGGGGGGGCGGAATCGAGCGCCCCCCCTCATGCCTGATCGCTCCCGAACACTTAACGGCCGCTCACTGCAGTGAAGGGGGGTCCGGATGGACCCCCCAACTGCACAAAGGCGATCACGTAGATCTACGTGATTCTGCCTGTCCGTGCCATTCTGCCGACGTAAATCGGCGGTGGGCGGTCGTTAAGTGGTTAAAAAGGCTGTATAGCAATATGCATAAAGAAAACACATAAAATTAAATAAACAAAAATTATGAACAATATAAAGATATATATTGCCGGCAGCAAAATTATACGTGAAGATCAACACCAGCTAAGTGATAAACCAATAATGGTAATATAGTGAATGACAGTCCAAAAATCACAAAGGTGAATAAGTGACTGTGAATTAGGTTTGTCTGCAGGTAGTCCACCACCGTAGAGATCCAAGGCTTACCAGACAAGATGTACCCAAAAAGGCATACACCTGATGGGTCTAAAAGAGCTTGATGGTGTATCACACCAAAGGGGTGTACAGCGAGCACAACTTCCAATAGAAACCAGAAGAGGATGTATCACAGCATTGACTTCAATGAATATCCACCTTGGAGATGGGCCACAGTACTTCACAGAAAGCTCTTCCACAATGTTTATATATTAACCACTTAAGCCCCGGACCATTTGGTAGCTAAAGGACCAGAGGTGAATTCAGAATTTTGCACTGCGCTGCTTTAACTGTAAATTGTGCGGACATGCAATGTTGTACCCAAACGAAATTTGCGTCCTTTTCTTCCCACAAATAGAGCTTTCTTTTAATGGTATTTGATTGCCTCTGCGATTTTTATTTTTTGCGATATAAACGGAAAAAGACCGAAAATTTTGAAAAAAAATGATATTTTCTACTTTTTGTTATAAGAAAAATCGAATAAACTCAATTTTAGTCATACATTTAGGCCAAAATGTATTCAGCCACATGTCTTTAGTAAAAAAAATGTCAATAAGCGTATATTTATCGGTTTGCGCAAAAGTTATAGCGTTTACAAACTAGGGTACATTTTCTGGAATTTACACAGCTTTTAATTTATGACTGCCTATCTCATTTCTTGAGGTGCTAAAATGACAGGGCAGTACAAAACCCCCCCAAATGACCCCATTTTAGAAAGTAGACACCCCAAGGAAATTGCTGAGAGGCATGTTGAGCCAATTGAATATTTTTTTTTTTTGGTCCCAAGTGATTGAATAATGACAAAAAAAAAAAAAATTACAAAAAGTTGTCACTAAATGATATATTGCTCACACATGCCATGGTTATATGTGGAATTGCACCCCAAAATACATTCTTCTGCTTCTCCTGAGTACGGGGATACCACATGTGTGGGACTTTTTAGGAGCCTAGCCACGTACGGGACCCCGGAAACCAAGCACCGCCTCCAGGATTTCTAAGGGCGCAAATTTTTGATTTCACTCCTCACTACCTATCACAGTTTTGAAGGCCATAAAATGCCAAAATAGCACAAAACCCCCCAAATGACCCCATTTTGGAAAGTAGACACCCCAAGCTGTTTGCTGAGAGGCATGGTGAGTATTTTACAGCTCTCATTTGTTTTTGAAAATGAAGAAAGAACATTTTTTTTTTTCTTTTTTTTTTCAATTTTCAAAACTTTGTGACAAAAAGCGAGATCTGCAAAATACTCACAATACCTCTCAGCAAATAGCTTGGGGTGTCTACTTTCCAAAATGGGGTCATTTGGGGGGGTTTTGTGCCATCTGGGCATTCCATGGCCTCCGAAACTGTGATAGGCAGTGAGAAGTGAAATCAAAAATTGACACCCTTAGAAAGCCTGAAGGCGGTGCTTGGTTTTTGGGGTCCCGTACGCGGCTAGGCTCCCAAAAAGTCTCACACATGTGGTATCCCCGTACTCAGGAGAAGCAACAGAATGTATTTTGGGGTGTAATTCCACATATGCCCATGGCATGTTTGAGCAATATATCATTTAGTGACAACTTTGTGCAAAAAAAAAAAAAAAAATTGTATTTTTTCCGCAACTTGTGTCAACATATAAAATATTCCATGGACTCGACATGCCTCTCAGTATATAGCTTGGGGTGTCTACTTTCCAAAATGGGGTCATTTGGGGGGGTTTTGAACTGTTCTGGCATTTTATACACAACATTAGGAAGCTTACATCCACTCTTCTAACCACTTGAAGACAAAGCCCTTTTTGACACTTTTTGTTTACATGAAAACATTTTTTTTTTTGCAAGAAAATTATGTTGAACCCTCAAACATTATATATATTTTTAAAGCAAAGGCCCTACAGAATAAAATGGTGGGTGTTGCATTTTTTTTTTCTACACAGTATTTGCGCAGCGATTTTTCAAACGCATTTTTTGGGGAAAAAATACACTTTTTTTAATTTTAATGCACTAAAACACACTATATTGCCCAAATGTTTGATGAAATAAAAAAGATGATCTTAGGCCGAGTACATAGATACCAAACACGACATGCTTTAAAATTTCACACAAACGCGCATTGGCGACAAACTACATACATTTTTAAAAGCCTTTAAAAGCATTTACAGGTTACCCCGTTAGATTTACAGAGGTCTACTGCTAAAATTACTGCCCTCGATCTGACCTTCGCGGTGATACCTCACATGCATGGTGCAATTGCTGTTTACATATGACGCCAGACCGACGCTTGCGTTCGCCATTGGGCAAGAGCAGGGCAGGACAGGGGTGCTTTTTTTTTTTTTTTTTTATTATTAATTTTGCTTTTTTCTTTTTTTTTTAAACTGTTGCTTCCATATTTATTTATTTTTATCACTTTTATTGTTATCTCAGGGAATGTAAATATCCCCTATGATAGCAATAGGTAATGACAGGTACTCTTTTTTGAAAAAACTGGGGTCTATTGGACCCTAGATCTTTCCTCTGCCCTCAAAGCATCTGACCACACCAAGATCGGTGTGATAAAATGCTTTCCCAATTTCCCAATGGCGCTTTTTATATCCGGGGGGGGGGGGACATTCCCTCCCACTGCTTGAAAAACCAGTCCAGAGGCTAATTAGCCACTAGGATTGCTTTTACATGAAAGCCGGCAGCTGGCTGAAAAGAATGATACCAAGATGATACCTAAACCCGCAGGCATCATTCTGGTATAAACATTCAAAGTCCAGCAACATACCAGTACGTTGCTGGTCCTTGTTGGACATGTATTGTAATCTTTTTTTTCATGCAGCCTGTTGGCTGAACGAACAAAAAAGATTGATCGGTGGGTATGCCCACCATTAGAATACCGCCCTTCATCCACCCACTTCTAATGATGGGCATACATGCACCATTTATATATGCCGAAGCATGGGGGCATCTTCTCGCAAAAGTTATGCCGCGTACACATGGTCAGACTTTTCCACGGGCAAGCCTCCGTCGGAATTTCGACCGTATATACGCGGCATTAGGAGCAAAATCGCTCCTCCGCTCCTGCTGCCCCAATGCTTCGGCATATATGCTTTTTTTTTTAACTGTGGTGGTGAAATCACCTCCTACAGCACTGGAGTCGCAGGGATCAGGCCTGTCTCTGCGAACGCTGCAGTTATGTGTGTTGTGTTTTGTAAGTGACAGTGATCGATCGATACTGCACTTCGGTGGCCTGGGCTGGACGGAGGGGCAAAACGCAGGTGCTAGCAGGTATCTGGGCTGATCCCACTAACAGTGCGTTTTTGGGAACCCTAAACTGTTGGGGACGCTAGTATAGATCTGATCAGATATTGAGCTGATCAGATACTATACCACTAAGGGGGGTGTATGCTTCACGTGTGGGTGTTAGCGCTACTGGCACTAACCTGACTCTGCCTGGGGTGTGACGCAGACCCTCTCTGACGCTAAAACCTAACTGATATCACCCGCCGGGCGATCAGGGGGTTAAACCTTTATTGGGTTATATACGGCGGGTGCCCTGACACTATAAAAAGCAAACTAACTAACCAGCGTCACCCGTAACACTTATATGATGATCACTGGTGAAAGGGTTAACTAGGGGCAATTAGGGGGTTAAAACCTTTATTAGGTAATATATAGGGGTACCTGACGCTATATAAAAACCTGCGGCGAACCTAAAAAAAATTACTGGCTACCGATCAGCATCACCGACGCTAAGAAATCAATCAGAAAAATGATCGCATAGCGACGGCGGTGCTAGGGGGTGAAAGGGTTACCTGGGGGGTGATCAAGGGGGTTATACCTTTATTAGGTAATATATGGGGGTACCCGACACTATAAAAACCTGCGGCGAACCTAAAAAAAATTACTGGCTACCGATCAGCATCGCCGACGCTAAGACATCGATCAGAAAAATTATAACTTAGTGACAGTGGTGATAGGGGGTGAAAGGGTTACCTGGGGGGCAATCAAGGGGGTTAAACCTTCATTAGGTAATATATGGGGATACCCGACGCTATAAAAACCTGCGGCGAACCTAAAAAAATTACTGGCTACCGATCAGCATCACCGACGCTAAGACATCGATCAGAAAAATGATTGCTTAGTGATGGCGGTGCTAGGGGGTGAAAGGGTTATCTGGGGGTGATCAGGGGGTTAAACCTTTATTAGGGGGGGTTAGGGGGCTACACTGGACCTAAAACTAAATGTAGTGACACTTTTACAGTCACAAATGTCACTGATTGCAGTGATCACTAAATAAATGGTCACTGCAATCAGTGACACTGTGACTGGGGGCTGGGGGGTGATCTGGGGGTGTCTGGGGGGGGCGATTTATGTGCCTATGTGTCCTGGTGTCAGTGTGCTGTTTTGTGTACTAACCTGCATCTTCTCCTGTACGGCGCTCGGTATATGTGAGCGCCCCAGGAGAGATGACATCACTTTCTCCTTCCTGGCAGGCAGGGGAAGCTCTCTCATTCGCCGGGAGCGATCGAGAGGGGGTGGCCGGAATCGAACGGCCGTCCCCTCATGCCGGATCGCTCCCGAAGGTAAAACGACCACCCACTGTAAAGAAGGGGGGTCCGATCGGACCCCCCAACTATACAAAGGCAATCACGTATATGTACGTGATTCTGCCTGTCGGTGCCATTCTGCTGACGTATATTTACAGTGGGCGGTCGTCAAGTGGTTAAAAGGAAAAAAGTCGGGCCACAGTGTAATTTCGTAAACAAGAGGAACATTTATTGTAAAAACATAAAAATGGTCACTCACATTTATGTAGACATTTCAAAGCGTTGTAATCAAAATGATGCAGTGTCATCAGCAGAGCCCTTCCCGATGCGTTTCATCCCAATAAGGCATCATCTATTGTCTCACAGAAAGCAGGGATCTGCACACGACCGTTTGCACACATCACTGCTAGCATTCTATTTGAATATATACATGTCTGTGATTGGTTCTTTTGAAAGAATACAAGTGTCTGATTGGCTGTTTTGTGAAGCCACCACCTTCTTTTATTACTCATGTTGACAGTATAAATAAAAGCAACTGCTGATGCTAGAGAGGACTCTGCTAAAGCTCAACGCGATACCAGCATCTGTGTCTGTGTTACTAAGATACCAGAGCGCTGTCCCCAGCATTATACAAGAGAGCTATATTTGTGCTTTTAAGCGCAAGGAAATGATTTGCTAGAGGAGAAGCTTAATATTTCCCTAACATACAGTACCTTCTTCAGCTCTGTGTACATAAAGGAGCATGGGGGAGCTCATATCAATAATGGGGGTGGTATTGACACAGCCCAAATGATCCCCAATGGCTCAAAACTGATATGGTCCAGAAATATTTAGACAGAATAAAGGTGGATAAAGCACCAGGACCAGATGGCATACACCCACGTATCCAAAAATAATTGAGCTGTGTCATTTCAAAGCCATTGTTTCTCATTTTTAAGGACTCTTTAACCACTTGCCCCCCGCCCACTGTCAAATGACGGCTATGCGGTGCAGCTCTTGTTCTGGGTGGACGTCATATGATGGCCACCCAGAACGACTGTTCTCAATGCCGCCTATCTGTGCCCACCAGTGCAGCCTTTCTGTGCCCACCAGTGCCACTCATCAGTGCCGCCTATCAGTGCTCATCAGTGCCACCTATCAGTGCCTGTAAGTGTGGCATCTTCGTGCCGCCTCATCAGTGCCACCTGATCAGTGGCCATAAGAGCCACCTCATCAGTGGCCATAAGTGCCACCTCATTAGTGCCCATCAGTGCAGCCTATCATTGCCCATCAGTGCAAATTACTTCAAGATTTACTGACAGAAACTAAGAAAAAAACGTTTTTTTTTTAAAATTTTTAGGAAAAAATAAAAAACCTAGGAGTGATTAAATACCACCAAAAGAAAGCTCTATCTGCATGAAGAAAATGATAAAAATTTCACATGGTTACAGTGTAGCATTACCGCGCAATTGCCATTCAAAGTGTGACAGCGCTGAAAGCTGAAAAATGGCTTGGGCAGGAAAGGGGTTTAAGTGCCCTGTATTGAGGTGGTTAACCACTTAAGCCCCGGACCATTTGGTAGCTAAAGGACCAGAGGTGAATTCAGAATTTTGCACTGCGCTGCTTTAACTGTAAATTGTGCGGACATGCAATGTTGTACTGAAACGAAATTTGCGTCCTTTTCTTCCCACAAATAGAGCTTTTTTTTAATGGTATTTGATTGCCTCTGCGATTTTTATTTTTTGCGATATAAACGGAAAAAGACCGAAAATTTAGAAAAAAAATGATATTTTCTACTTTTTGTTATAAGAAAAATCGAATAAACTCAATTGTAGTCATACATTCAGGCCAAAATGTATTCAGCCACATGTCTTTAGTAAAAAAAAATGTCAATAAGCGTATATTTATTGGTTTGCGCAAAAGTTATAGCGTCTACAAACTAGGGTACATTTTCTGGAATTTACACAGCTTTTAATTTATGACTGCCTATCTCATTTCTTGAGGTGCTAAAATGGCAGGGCAGTACAAACCCCCCCCAAATGACCCCATTTTGGAAAGTAGACACCCCAGGGAAATTGCTGAGAGGCATGTTGAGCCCATTGAATATTTTTTTTTTGTCCCAAGTGATTGAATAATGACAAAAAAAAAAAAAAATTACAAAAAGTTGTCACTAAATGATATATTGCTCACACATGCCATGGTTATATGTGGAATTGCACCCCAAAATACATTCTGCTGCTTCTCCTGAGTACGGGGATACCACATGTGTGGGACTTTTTAGGAGCCTAGCCACGTACGGGACCCCGGAAACCAAGCACCGCCTTCAGGATTTCTAAGGGCGCAAATTTTTGATTTCACTCCTCACTACCTATCACAGTTTCGAAGGCCATAAGATGCCAAAATAGCACAAAACCCCCCCAAATGACCCCATTTTGGAAAGTAGACACCCCAAGCTATTTACTGAGAGGCATGATTAGTCCATGGAATATTTTATATTTTGCCACAAGTTGCGGAAATATGACAAACTTTATTTTTTTTGCACAAAGTTGTCACTAAATGATATATTGCTCACACATGCCATGGGCATATGTGAAATTACACCCCAAAATACATTCTGCTGCTTCTCCTGAGTACGGGGATACCACATGTGTGGGACTTTTTGGGAGCCTAGCCGCGTACGGGACCCCAAAAACCAAGCACAGCCTTCAAGGTTTCTAAGGGCATAAATTTTTGATTTCACTCCTCACTACCTATCACAGTTTTGAAGGCCATAAAATGCCAAGATAGCACAAAACCCCCCAAAATGACCCCATTTTGGAAAGTAGACACCCCAAGGAAATTGCTGAGAGGCATGTTGAGCCCATTGAATATTTTTTTTTTGTCCCAAGTGATTGAATAATGACAAAAAGAAAAAAAAATGTACAAAAAGTTGTCACTAAATGATATATTGCTCAAACATGCCATGGTTATATGCGGAATTGCACCCCAAAATACATTTGGTTGCTTCTCCTGAGTACGGGGATACCACATGTGTGGGACTTTTTGAGAGCCTAGCCGCGTACGGGCCCCCGAAAACCAAGCACCGCCTTCAGGATTTCTAAGGGCACAAATTTTTGATTTCACTCCTCACTACCTATCACAGTTTTGAAGGCCATAAAATGCCAAGATAGCCCAAAACCCCCACAAATGACCCCATTTTGGAAAGTAGACACCCCAAGCTATTTGCCGAGAGGCATGGTGAGTATTTTACAGCTCTCATTTGTTTTTGAAAATGAAGAAAGACATTTTTTTTTTTTTTTTTTTTCAATTTTTAAATCTTTGTGACAAAAAGCGAGATCTGCAAAATACTCAACATACCTCTCAGCAAATAGCTTGGGGTGTCTACTTTCCAAAATGGGGTCATTTGGGGGGGTTTTGTGCCATCTGGGCATTCCATGGCCTCCGAAACTGTGATAGGCAGTGAGGAGTGAAATCAAAAATTTACACCCATAGAAATCCTGAAGGCGGTGCTTGGTTTTCGGGGTCCTGTACGCGGCTAGGCTCCCAAAATGTCTCACACATGTGGTATCCCCGTACTCAGGAGAAGCAACAGAATGTATTTTGGGGTGCAATTCCACATATAACCATGGCATGTTTGAGCAATATATAATTTAGTGACAACTTTTTGTAATTTTTTTTATTTTTGTCATTATTCAATCACTTGGGACAAAAAAAAAAAAATATTCAATGGGCTCAACATGCCTCTCAGCAAATAGCTTGAGGTGTCTACTTTCCAAAATGGGGTCATTTGGGGGGGTTTTGAACTGTCCTGGCATTTTATGCACAACATTAGGAAGCTTATGTCACACATCATCCACTCTTCTAACCACTTGAAGACAAAGCCCTTTCTGACACTTTTTGTTTACATGAAAACATTTTTTTTTTTGCAAGAAAATTATGTTGAACCCCCAAACATTATATATATTTTTAAAGCAAAGGCCCTACAGATTAAAATAGTGGGTGTTGCATTTTTTTTTTCCACACAGTATTTGCGCAGCGATTTTTCAAACGCATTTTTGGGGGGAAAAACACATTTTTTTATTTTTAATGCACTAAAAAACACTATATTGCCCAAATGTTTGATGAAATAAAAAAGATGATCTTAGGCCGAGTACATGGATACCAAACACGACATGCTTTAAAATTGCGCACAAACGCGCAGTGGCGAGAAACTACATTCATTTTTAAAAGCATTTAAAAGCCTTTACAGGTTACCACGTTAGATTTACAGAGGAGGTCTACTGCTAAAATTACTGCCCTCGATCTGACCTTCGCGGTGATACCTCACATGCATGATGCAATTGCTATTTACATATGACGCTAGACCGACGCTTGCGTTCGCCTTTGCGCAAGAGCAGGGGGGGACAGCGGTGCTTTTTTTTTATTTATTTTTTTTATTTATTTTGCTTTTTATTTTATTTTTAAATTGTTCCTTCCATATTTATTTTTTTTTATCATTTTTATTGTTATCTCAGGGAATGTAAATATCCCCTATGATAGCAATAAGTAGTGACAGGTACTCTTTTTTTGAAAAAAAATGGGGGGTTAGACCCTAGATCTTTCCTCTGCCCTCAAAGCATCTGACCACACCAAGATCGGTGTGATAAAATGCTTTCCCAATTTCCCAATGGCGCTGTTTATATCCGGGGGGGGGGGGCATTCCCTCCCACTGCTTCTAAAAGCAGTCCAGAGGCTAATTAGCCACTAGGATTGCTTTTACATGAAAGCCGGCCGCTGGCTGAAAAGAATGATACCCGCAGGCATCAATCTGGTATAACCATTCAAAGTCCAGCAACATACCAGTACGTTGCTGGTCCTTGTTGGACATGTATTGTAATCTTTTTTTTCATGCAGCCTGTTGGCTGAACGAAAAAAAGAGATTGATCGGTGGGTATGCCCACCATTAGAATACCTCCCTTCATCCACCCACTTCTAATGATGGGCATATATGCCGAAGCATGGGGGCATCCTTCCGCAAAAAAGTTATGCCGCGTACACACGGTCGGACTTTTCCACGGGCAAGCCTTCGTCGGAATTTCGACCGTATGTACGCGGCATAAAAGGTTATGCCGCGTACACACGGTCAAACTTTTCCACGGGCAAGCCTCCGTCGGAATTTCGACCGTATATACGCGGCATTAGGAGCAAAATCGCTCCTCCGCCCCTGCTGCCCCCATGCTTCGGCATATATGCTCTTTTTTTAACTGTGGTGGTGAAATCACCTCCTACAGCGTTGGAGTCACGGCTTTATGTATCGTGGGAGCAAACGCTGTTGCTGTCAAGATAAATAAATCAGCGATGCAACTGAATGGCGTACCTGCTAAGCAAATGATGGTTAACATTAAAACAAAGTAACATTACAGTACAACAGTAAGACCATACCATACCTGCAAAGCAAATACCAAAACAAAACTTAGTAAAAAATAAAAAAAAATTTTTTTAACGCAACCTGTGCCTAAAATATATATATGCCGAAGCATGGGGGCATCCTCCCGCAAAAAAGTTATGCCGCGTTCAAACGGTCGGACTTTTCCACGGGCAAGCCTCCGTCGGAATTTCGACCGTATATACGTGGCATTAGGAGCAAAATCGCTCCTCCGCCCCTGCTGCCCCCATGCTTCAGCATATATGCTCTTTTTTTAAACTGTGGTGGTGAAATCACCTCCTACAGCGTTGGAGTCACGGCTTTATGTATCGTGGGAGCAAACGCTGTTGCTGTCAAGATAAATAGATCCGCGCTGCAACTGAATGGCGTACCTGAAAACAAAAAATTACATACCTGAAAAGCAAGCATGATAAAACATTGCAGAATAGAATACAGTAAAAAAGAGCAGAACAATAGAGAGAAAATAGAGAGAGAGAGAGAACAATAAAATGACAACTATTTTTGGTTTTTTTATTTTATATTTTTTTTGTGTTTTGTTTTTTACGTTTTTTTTTTCCTTTTTTACACTTTTTTTTGTAACTTTAACAACTGTAATGGTTCGGGTCTCTCAAAATGTAATGGCATCTTGGGAGACCCTGTGTAAGTGTGTCCTAGTCTGTGAAATGCTGTACCCTATGCTAAAACTTCACTTTTGAGTGGTAGCGATCAAAACATTCACCAAGGCAAAGACCAGGTTTGTCAGGACAGAGTGGACAAAAAACACGGGTGTCACGCCTAAATCCGCGCTTGCTACAGACACGACATCTTTTTTGGGGGGTTCGTTGGGTAGGGGTACTCGGGAGGGCATACGGATAATGCCTCTCATGCAGCCGGCTTACTGCATTTGGTAGGGGATGGTGAGGTGCAGAACCGCCTGGATACAGGAGTTCTGTGACTATCTCATTCTGGAATTTTAGAAGAGATAACGTCCCGCCTGAAGCTCTGTATAGCACATGAGCATTCAGCAAAGCCAATTGGAATAAGGATAGAGACACTTTTTTGTACCAGCGTCTCGCCTTACGGTCAATTAGATACGGCGCCATCAGCTGGTCGTTGAGGTCCACCCCTCCCATATTTTTGTTATATTCGTGGACACAGAGGGGTTTCTCCACAACACCAGTCGCCGTACGAATTTGGACTGTCGTGTCTGCATGAAGGGAGGTAAGAAGGAAAACATTCTTATTGTCCCTCCACTTCATAGCGAGCAAGTTATTACACTTCACGCAGGCTCTCTCCCCCAGCCTAAGATGGGCATCTACAAGCCGCTGGGGAAAGCCCCGGCGATTAGGTCGCACGGTGCCACATGCTCCAATCTGATGATCAAACAAGTGACTAAACAGTGGCACGCTCGTGTAATAATTGTCCACATACAAGTGGTACCCCTTTCCGGATAAGGGTGACACCAAGTTCCACACTATCTTGCCAGCGCTCCCTATGTAATCTGGGCAGTTGACCGGCTCAACCTGACTATCTTTTCCCTCATAAACCATAAAGCTCCATACATAGCCTGTTGCCCTGTCACAGAACTTATAGAGCTTGACCCCGTATCTGGCACGCTTGCTGGGAAGGAACTGCTTGAAAGCCAAGCGGCCAGAAAATTTAATCAGGGACTCATCAACGCAGACAACTTGATCGGGAATAAACAAGGCTGCAAAACGTTCGTTGAAGTGGTTTATGAGGGGCCGAATTTTATAGAGCCGGTCATACTCAGGGTCCCCACGTGGACGACAAAGTTCATTGTCGTTGAAGTGCATGAACCGCAAAATCTGCTCGTATCGTGTCCTGGGCATGGAGGCAGAGAACACGGGCATGTGGTCAATTGGGTGCGTGGACCAATAAGCACGCAATGACGGGAATTTATGTGTGCCCATGTTGAGGGAAAGGCCCAGAAAGGTCTTAAATTCGGAAACCGTAATTGGTTTCCAATCTTTGGCAATTTTAGGCAACTGGGGGTTAGCGGCGATGAATTGACCAGCATACAAATTACTCTGGTCCACAATAGATCTATAGAGATCTTCCGTGAAAAACAGCGAATAATAATCGATTGGCATAAAATCAGCTGCTTCCACCTGAATACCGGGTTGGGCAGTGAATGGGGGAAGTACGGGTTCTGCAGAAGTGGTGGGGACCCAATCAGGATAGGCGAATTCTGCAGGAAGGGCACTATGGGCACGACGGGCCTGCCTTTGTCTTCTTGGTGGCAGCGGGACACTACTTGTGCTTGCCACCTCGCCAGCTTGAACTGCACTTATGGGACTCGCCACGTCACCATGTGATACTGCAGTGCTGGATGTACACCCAGGCTGTACTAGGCCGCTGGTGCTTGCCAATTCACCAGAAGGAATAGCGGCGCTTGTACTACTCTGCTCCATGATACGAGAGCCCTGCGGTTCTTGCTCCTCAACAACCTCAGAAGATCGGGATCGGGTACACCTGACCTTAGCAGGGACCTCAACTTCGTCGTCAGAGCTATCTGACGTGGGGCCGCTGACGTCACTGTCTTCTACGGGAAGATATTCTGAGCCTGAATCTGACAGATACGTGACCTCCTCTTCACTATCTGTCATGCTCAGAATCTCGTAGGCCTCTTTACTAGTGTACCTTCGACTTGCCATTTTGGGCTCTAAATTTAGGGGTACACTAGTAAGATTCACAGGTAAAAAAAGCACCTGACTGTCACCAAATGTATCAAACGCTACCAAAAAAACTGTTAGCGATCGCAGGGATCAGGACTGTCTCTGCGAACGCTGCAGTTATGTGTGTTGTGTTTGGTAAGTGACAGTGATCGATCAATACTGCACTTGGGTGGGCTGGGCTGGGCTGGGCGGAGGGGCTAAACGCAGGTACTAGCAGGTATCTGGGCTGATCCCGCTAACACTGCCTTTTTGGGAACCCTAAACCGCTGGGGACGCTAGTATAGATCTGATCAGATACTATACCACTAAGGGAGGTGTATGCTTTGCGCGTGGGTGTTAGCGTTACTGGCACTAACCTAAAGCTGCCTGGGGCGATGCAGACCCTCTCTGGCGCTAAAACCTAATTGATATCACCCGCCGGGCGATCAGGGGGTTAAACCTTTATTGGGTTATATACGGCGGGTGCCCTGATGCTATAAAAAGCAAACTAACCAACCAGTGTCACCCGTAACCTTTATATGGTGATCACTGGTGAAAGGGTTAACTAGGGGCAATCAGGGGGTTAAAACCTTTATTAGGTTAAATATGGGGGTATATAAAAACCTGACGGGTTACCTAAATAACGAAATAACTCACTGGGTAACCAGTGTCACCAGTGACGCTTATACGGTGATCACTGGTGAAAGGGTTAACTCTAGGGGCAATCAGGGGGTTAAAATAATATATGGGGGTACCTGACGCTAATAAAAACCTGCGGCGAACCTAAAAATAATTAACTGGCTATCTAGGACACCAGCGACAAGAAAAAAAGCGATCGGAAAAACGATCGCTTAGTGACGCTGGCGTTAGGGGGTGAAAGGGTTACCTGGGGGGCGATCAAGGGGTTAAACCTTTATTAGGGGGCTACCTTGGACCTAAAGGGGCCTAATCCTAACTGCCCTGCAACTTTTTATAGTCACAAATGACACTGATTGCAGTGATCAGTAAAAAAAATGATCACTGCAAACGGTGCACTGTGACTGGGGGTACTGGGGGTGATCTGGGGGGTGATATGGGGGTGACTGGGGGGTGATTTGTGTGCCTACGTGTACTGGTGTCAGTGGGCTGTTGGTGCACTTATTGTGAGATGTCTTCACTCCTCGCGCCGGATCGAAAAGACCGACACGAGGAGAGATGACATCACTTCCTCCTGCCTGTGTTTACATTACAGGCAGGGGAAGCTCTCTCATTCGCCGGGAGCGATCGAGAGGGGGTGGCCGGAATCGAACGGCCGTCCCCTCATGCCGGATCGCTCCCGAACACTTAACCACCGCTCACTGTACAGAAGGGGGGTCCGATCGGACCCCCCAACTATACAAAGGCGATCACGTACATATACGTGATTCTGCCTGTCGGTGCCATTCTGCCGACGTATAATTACAGTGGGCGGTCGTTAAGTGGTTAATGACTGGCATAGTACCAATGGATTGGCAAAACGCAAATGTGGTGCTTATATTTTAAAAGGGAACAAAGTCTTCACCAAGTAACTATAGACCTGTTCGTTTACTTCTATAGTTGGGAAGATACTGGAGAGTTTAACCACTTAAGCCCCGGAAGATTTTACCCCCTTCCTGACCAGAGCACTTTTTACAATTTGGCACTGCATCGCTTTAACTGACAATTGCTTGGTCATGCAAAGCTGGACACCCAAACGAAATTTGCGTCCTTTTTTCCCCACAAACAGAGCTTTCTTTTGGTGGTATTTGATCACCTGTGCGTTTTTTATTTTTTGCACTATAAACAAAAAAAGAGTGACAATTTAAAAAACAAAACAAAAAAAAATGTATTTTTTACTTTTTGTTATAATAAAAATCACCCAATTTAAAAACAAAAAAAAACTAATTTCTTCATCAGTTTAGGCCAATATATATTCTACATATTTTTGGTAAAAAAATCAATAAAAAAATCGCAATAAGCGTATATTGATTGCTTTGTGAAAAAGTTATGGCGTCTGCAAACTATGGGAAATATTCATGGCATTTTTATGGCGTTTTTTTATTACTAGTAATGGCGGTGATCTGCGATTTTTTGCGGTATTGCGACATTGCGGCGGACAGATCGGACATTTGACACATTTTTGGGACCATTGACATTTATAGAGGGATCAGTGCTATAAGTATGCACTGATTACTGTATAAATTTCACTGGCAGGGAAGGGGTTAACAGTAGGGGGCGATCAAGGGGTTAACTGTGTGTTCCCTCACTGTGTGGGGATGGGACTAACTAGGATAGATGACAGATCGTTGTTCCTACTTTGTAGGAACACACAATCTGTTTCCTCCCCTCTGACAGCACAGGGATTTGTGTGTTTACACACACAAATCCCCATGCTGGCTTTCGTGCACGTGATCGCGCGTGACCGGCGGCGATCACGCCCGTAGGGCACGCGTAGTGGGCGGGCGCGTGTCTCCAGCGGCGCTCGTGCGCCCTCTGGTGGCTCTCCTGGGAAAAGCCGTGTATATATATATATATATATATATATATATATATATATATATATATGGGATTTCGCCCAGGAGAGCCATTCTGCCGCAGTATATCTGCGTGAGCCGGTCGGTAACCGGTTAAAAAAAGACCACAAAGATGAGTTTGTGCTGGAAAAAAAAAGTATTTTAAGCAACAGACAGCATGGATTCATGAAAGACCGAAGTTGTCAAAAAATCTGATTTCTTTTTATAAGGAGGCAAGTAAAACCTTGGACAGAGGGGTGGCTGTGGACGTAGTATAGTGTATAGAAAGTAGTGCTGAGCTGTTGTAATTGACTCTAAGTCAATAAGAGGATTGGTGCTTCAAAGAAATGGTGTACAAACAGTACTAATAAAAACAATGGAACAATAAAGTGCAAATATGCAAAAGGAGGACTTGTGACATCAAATAATCCAAAGCCTAAATATAATCAGCAAGTGCAAAAGTAATGTTGAAGTGCAAGTGCAAATAAATGGGTAAACTTAATCTAAGGCCTTAGTATACTGGTTGTATTAATAAGGGGCCTTGTTGGCCAGCAAGTACTGAATAACGAAGTGTAAACTTGGCAATAAATATCCAAAGTAATACCAATTGATGATAATAAATCCAGATGTTAATAAATAAATCCAAAGCCTTAATATACTGGTAAGGTGTCTTGTGGACGTAGTATACTTGGATTTTGCAAAAGCGTTTGACACAGTTCCCCACACACAGCTAATGTGTAAGGTAAAGTCTACAGGCTTGGAAAGATCAGTTTGTAAAATGGATACAAAAGTGGCCAAAAGACCGAATACAGAGAGTAGTGGTTAATAATTCTTACTCTAAATGATCTAAGGCCAGGATCGGCAACCGGTTGATCGCGGTCTACCTGTCAATCGCGGCCAGGTGACGGGTAGATCGCGTCACATTGCCGGCCCCGGGCTAAACTGTTCCTCCCCAGTGATGTACTGGGCACACCAGGATGAGAAGTCTGGGGTAGAAAAGAGAGCTAGACGGGCAGAGCATCAAAAGAGAGCCGGGTGGGCAGAGCAGCAAAGAAGAGAGCCGGGCGGGCAGAGCAGCAAAGAAGAGAGCCGGGCGGGCAGAGCAGCAAAGGAGAGAGCCGGGCGGGCAGAGCAGCAAAGGAGAGAGCCGGGCGGGCAGAGCAGCAAAGGAGAGAGCCGGGCGGGCAGAGCAGCAAAGGAGAGAGCCGGGCAGGCAAAGCAGCAAAGGAGAGAGCCAGGCGGGCAGAGCAGCAAATGAGAGAGCCGGACGGGCAGAGCAGCAAAGGAGAGAGCCGGGCGGGCAAAGCAGCAAAGGAGAGAGCCGGGCGGGCAAAGCAGCAAAGGAGAGAGCCGGGCGGGCAAAGCTGCAAAGGAGAGAGCCAGGCGGGCAGAGCAGCAAAGGAGAGAGCCAGGCGGGCAGAGCAGCAAAGGAGAGAGCCAGGCGGGCAGAGCAGCAAAGGAGAGAGCCAGGCGGGCAGAGCAGCAGAGAGCCAGGCGGGCAGAGCAGCAGAGAGCCAGGCGGGCAGAGCAGCAAAGGAGAGAGCCAGGCGGGCAGAGCAGTGGAGGAGACTTACTCAGGCACTGCGCTACTGAAGCAGCAGGTGTGGGCTCTCTGGGGCTGCTTCAGCTGTCAGACCAGAGAAGGAGAGAGCTGGGCAGGCGGATCAGGAAGGAGGGAACCCGGAAGGAGGAGCAGGTGAGTAGAGAGCCAGGCAGGTGGAGCAGTTGAGGAGACTCGCTGTGGCACAGAGCTACCTCTCCCACTGTAGCAGCACAGCAGATATGGGCTCACTGGGGCTGCTGCGGCTGCCGAAGTTTCTTTAGCAGTGTGTAACCCAAAGAAAAAACTGAGGTGGCTGCAATAGCCCCACTGAGCCCACACCTGCTGTGCTGCTTCAGTGAGAGAATTAGGTCAGTGCCAGATCAAGTCACCTCCCCTACTCTGGACTTCTCACTCTGAGCTGGATGTCTTCTGTTCTTGCAGCTTTGTAGAGGGGGGAAGGGATGATGGGTTTTTCTGTATTGAGTCAACTGAACTGGGAAGAGGGGTCTGTACTGGGTGGGCGGGTGGTTCTGTGTTGGTAAGCTTGTTGGTCTGTGCTGGACAGGGAGTCTGTACTGAGGGATTAGGCTGGGAGGGAAGATAGGGGAGATCTCTATTGTGAGGAATATGGTTAAGAAGTGAATTGCATTGAGCAGAGGGGGTAATTTTGGTGGTAATTTGTAAAGTGGTCTGTGTGTAAGGGCTTGTTCTAGAGCTGCACGATTAATCATTAAAAAATCGTGATCTCGATTCAACCCCCCTCAAAATCTCTATACAGAATTTCCCGATTCATTCATGTAACAAGTGT
This sequence comes from Rana muscosa, assembly GCA_029206835.1. Taxonomy (NCBI): domain Eukaryota; kingdom Metazoa; phylum Chordata; class Amphibia; order Anura; family Ranidae; genus Rana; species Rana muscosa. The sequence continues at coordinate 442,857,124 of CM055120.1, read as the reverse complement.
AGAGAGTTCTCTGCTCACTCAGCTGTCAAAAGAAAAAAAACAGGCAGCCTGCCAAGTTTTTCACAACATTGTTTGTGCTGGTAGATACAGTGCCTTGCAAAAGAATTCACCCCCTCTGCTTTTTACCTATTTTGTTACATTACAGCCTTTAGTTCAATGTTTTTTTAATCTGAAATATATGTGATGGACCAGAACACAATAGTCTAAGTTGGTGAAGTAAAATTAGAAATATATATACATAAAACAATTTTTCAGAAATAAAAAACTAAAAATTTACATGTGCGTATGTATTCACCCCCTTTGTTATGAAGCCCTGGTGCAACCAATTACCTTTAGAAGTCACATAATTTGTGAAATGATGTTCACCTGTGTGCAATCTAAATGTCACATGATCTGTCATTACATATACACACCTTTTTGAAAGGCCCCAGAGGCTGCAACACCTAAGCAAGAGGCACCACTATTCAAACACTGCCATGGAACTCTCCAAACAAGAAAGGGACAATGTTGTTGAGAAGTACAAGTCAGGGTTAGGTTATAAAAAAATATGCAAATCTTTGATGATTCCTAGGAGCACCATCAAATCTATCATAACCAAATGGAAAGAACATGGCACAACAGCAATCCTGCCAAGAGACGGCCACACACCAAAACTCACGTACTGGGCAAGGAGGGCATCAGAGAGGCAGCACAGAGACCTAAGGTAACCCTGGAGGAGCTGCAGAGTTCCACAGCAGAGACTGGAGTATCTGTACACAGGATGACAATAAGCCGTACGCTCCAGAGTTGAGTTTTTTGGCAGAGTGGCAAGAAGAAAGCCATTACTTTCAGCAAAAAACAAAATGGCACGTTTTGAGTTTGCGAAAAGGCATGTGAGAGACTCCCAAAATGTATGGAGGAAGGTGCTCTGGTCTGATGAGACTAAAATTGAACTTTTTGGCCATGAAAGAAAATGCTATGTCTGGTGCAAACCCAACATATCACATCGCCCAAAAAACACCATCCCCACAGTGAAACACGGTGGTGGCAGCATCATACTGAGGGGATGTTTTTCAGCAGTCGTAACTGGTCGAAGTTGAGGGAAAGATGGACGGTGCTAAATACAGGGATATTCTTGAGCAAAACCTGTACCACTCTGTGTGTGATTTGAGGCTAGGACGGAGGTTCACCTTCCAGCAGGACAATGACCCCGAACACACTGCTAAAGTAACACTTGAGTGGTTTAAGGGGAAACATGTAAATGTGTTGGAATGGCCCAGTCAAAGCCCAGACCTCAATCCAATAGAAAATCTGTGGTCAGACTTAAAGATTGCTGTTCTCAAGCGCAAACCATCCAACATGATGGAGCTGGAGCAGTTTTGCAAGGAGGAATGGGCAAAAATCCCAGTGGTAAGATGTGGCAAGCTCATAGAGACTTATCCAAAGCGACTTGGAGTTGTGATAGCCGCAAAAGGTGGCTCTACAAAGTATTGACTTTAGGGGGGTGAACAGTTATACACATTGACTGTTTGTTATTTTGTCCCATTTGTTGTTTGCTTCACAATAAAAAAAAAACATCTTCAAAGTTGTGAGCATGTTCTGTAAATTAAATGATGCAAATCCTCAAACAAGCCATGTTAATTCCAGGTTGTGAGGCAACAAAACATGAAAAATGCCAAGGGGGGTGAATACTTTTGCAGGGCACTGTAACTATAAACAAACATTTTAACTTTTTAATCTTAGATCAAAGTAATAAATTTCGGTCTGTAAATGAAGGAAGTTTAACCACTTAAAGACTAACCTGGTTTCTGACACTTGTTTCTCACAAAGTTAGTTTTTTACTAGAAATTTACTTGGAACCCCCAAACATATATACATTGCTCAAAAAAATTAAAGGAACACTTTGAAAACACATCAGATCTCAACGGGGCAAAATCTCATACTGGATATCTATACTGATATGGGCTGGGTAATGTGTTAGGAATGAAAGGATAGCACATCATTTGATGGAAATGAAAATTATCCACCTACAGAGAGCTGAATTCAAAGACACCCCGAAAATCAAAGTGAAAAAATTATGCAGCAAGCTAGTCCATTTTGCTGAAATTTCATTGCAACAACTCAAAATGGTCCTCAGTAGTTTGTATGGCCCCCAAGTGCTTGTATGCATGCCTGACAACATCAGGGCATGCTCCTAATGAGACGATGGATGGTGTCCTGGGGAATTTCCTCCCAGATCTGGACCAGAGCATCACTGAGCTCCTGAACAGACTGAGGTGCAACCTGGCGGCACCGGATGGACCGAAACATAATGTCCCAGAGGTGTTCTTTTGGATTTAGGTCAGGTGAGCGTGGGGGCCCATTCAGTGGTATCAATTTCTTCATCATCCAGGAACTGACTCCATGCTCTCGCCACATGAGGCCGGCATTGTCGTGCACCAGGAGGAACCCAGGACCCACTGCACCAGCTGACAATGGGTCCAAGGATTTCATCCCGATACCTAATGGCAACCAGGTCTGTGCGTCCCTCCATGGATATGCCTCCCCAGACCATCACTGACCCACCACCAAACCGGTCATGCTGAACGATGTTACAGGCAGCATAGAGTTCTCCGCGGCTTCTCCAGACCCTTTCACGTCTGTCACATATGCTCAGGGTGAACCTGCTCTCATCTGTGAAAAGCATTAGGCACCAGTGGCGGACCTGTGAAATTTTGGTGTTCAATGGAAAATGCCAATCGAGCTCCAGTGTCCGGCAGTGAGCACAGAGCCCACTAGAGGACGTCGGGGCCCTCAGGCCACCCCCATGAAGTCTGTTTCTGATTGTTTGGTCAGAGACATTCACACCAGTGGCCTGGTGGAGGTCATTTTGTAGGGCTCTGGCAGTGCTCATCCTGTTCCTCCTTGCACAAAGGAGCAGATAAGGGTCCTGCTGATGGGTTAAGGACCTTCTACGGCTCCGTCCAGCTCTCCTAGAGTAACTGCCTGTCTCCTGGAATCTCCTCCATGCTCTTGAGACTGTGCTGGGAGACACCGCAAACCTTCTGGCAATGACACATATTGATGTGCCATCCTGGAGGCGTTGGACTGCCTGTGCAACCTTTATAGGGTCCAAGTATCGCCTCGTGACACTGACCATAGCCAAATGCAAAACTAGTGAAAAACAGTCAGAAAAGATGAGTAGGGAAAAAAAATGTCAGACACCTCCACCTGAAAAACCATTCCTTTTTTGGAGGTCGTCTTATTGTTGCCCATCTAGTGCACCTGTTGTTAATTTCAATTAACAGCAAAGCAGCTGAAACTGATTAACAACCCCCTCTGTATACACCATCCCCCTCTGCTACTTAACTGACCAAATCAATATCCCAGGAGTTCTGATTCAAAAGTGTTCCTTGAATTTTTTGAGCAGTGTATTTTTTTGGGGATATTTATTATAGCAAAAAGTAAAAAATATAGCTTTTTCAAAATTGTCGCTCCTTTTTTGTTTATAGCACAAAAAATAAAAACCGCAGAAGTGATAAAATACCGCCAAAAGAAAGCTCTATTTGTGGGAAAAAAAGGACGTCAATTTTGTTTGGTTGCAACTTCGCACGACCGCGTAATTGTCAGTTAAAACGACGCTGTGCCGAATCGCAAAAAGTGCTCTGGTCAGGAAGGGAATAAATTCTTCCGGGGCTGAAGTGGTTAAGCTGCAGAGGCAGCGCCCAGGGGTGTATACACACTGTGGTCACAATGCTTTGGTTTGTGGCCCTGGAAGGAATTATAGGTCTTTACATATTGGGGGCTTGCTAGTACCGTATATACTCTAGTATAAGCCGACCCGAATATAAGCCGAGGCACCTAATTTTACCACAAAAAACTGGGAAAACTTATTGACTCGAGTATAAGCCTAGGGTGTCCATCTGCATGCCTCACTGTATCCATGTCCATGCCTCACTGTGCCCATGCCTCACTGTGTCCATGACTAGACTGACGTTTAACATGGGAGTCTATGGAAGGGGTTCCCGGCTTTGAAAAATCTGTACTTCCCGGCCGTAGGTCCCCCAGACAATAAACTTTGCACACTTGTAGAGGATAAATGGGGCTACAAGTGTGCAAGTTTCGGGTCCAGGGGACCTACGACCGGCCGGTACCGGGTCCCCAAAATCACCAGAGAAATTATCATTTAACATGGGAGTCTATGGAAGGGGTGCCCGGATTTGAACAATCGGTGCTCCCCGGCCGTAGGTTCCCCGGACAACAAACTTTGCACAGTTGTAGAGGAAGAGTGGGGCTACATGTGTGTTAAGTTTGGGGTCCAGGAGACCTACGGCCGGCACCGGATCCCCAAAGTCCGGGAGATCAGGCGCAAAAAGGTGACTCGAGTATAAGCAGAGGGGGGCATTTTTAGCACAAAAAAAGTGCTGAAAAACTCGGCTTATACTCTAGAATATATACGGTATGTTATATCTCTTCTAACCACTCAAATATTGTTATTTTCTTTTCTATTGTTATTTTTATTGTCTCTTTTCTTTCTTGTTGCGATATGTATATATATATATATATGTATGTGTATATTTATATATATATGTATGTGTTTGTGTTTTAGTATCCATGTAAGTATTCATGTAACAAGATAGAAGTATTTTCCTTGACTAAAAATATGACAGAGGTATTCACTCCTTATTCAAAACGAGAAACAGATGTTCCCTTCACTCACTCCATCACCCCCCTCCCACCGTGCAAAGCTAAAATGGCTGCCGAGCTAAGGAATGTGAAGACTCGTGGCAAAACAGATGTCGTCAGGAAAAGGACCATATACAGATGAACCAATGATATACACACATATGTGATGACGTTTGCTTATGTCACTTTGTTTATATAAGGGGCTGTGACCCTGAATAAACCCCTTGTTGATGAGAAGAGCGCATACTGACCAGTGTGTCCCAGTGTGTGATCCTTTTAGCATGCATGCATTCACATCACCTTGAATTTGGGTCAGAGGCAGAATAGAGCATACATCCTGGAATTGGACCAGGGATAAATCTATTACATTTTGGCTACCCAACGTGGACTCTGAATTGCTTTCTGGACGTAGCCGACCTAGATATGGCTGTCAGCGAATTGAGGCATGGCTGACGGAATGAGGCCTGATCAACTTCGAAACACGGTAAGAGAAGAGTGTTATATTCCTTACCTGTGTGTTTCCGGCTCGGTCACCCTCCCTTTCGTTCGCACTCAGTCTGCTATATCCAAGATCGCCAAAGACGGGTAACTTCTTGTCCAGGGCCGATTTATTAAGAACCTGTTGACCTATTCTGCCGGCTGATATTTTTATGTTATATGTTCTGTTTTGACTTGAATGTGGATATTTCAGCGGAAGTCTGTATGAGAAGGGGGAGACACAGTTTCCTTGTCAGCAGTCTTTGTACAAAGATGCTGGTTTAAGAAGGTGTCAGGGAATAAATAGAGACACCGTTGCCTTGTCAGACTTTGTATACAGATGATGGTTTAAGTGGGTGTATGGATAAATAGAAACACAGTTGCCTTGCCTGACTCTGTACAAAGGTATTGATTCAAAGAGGGTGCCAGGAAATAAATGAATATAGGCACAGGGATTCATTGTCATTTATGATTAAGAGAGAGTGCCGGGAATATATATAGCAAAATGTATTATATATATATTTATATATATATAAATACACCTCACTATCGTGAGTGTGGGAGAATACGAACCAGGTAGGTTCGGGGATAAATATTACCTCCATACAGACAGGAGGGCTGAAATAGCGTGTCATATTCTAACTGTGTATGTGGATTCATGTTTGTGCGTGAAGGTGGATGGGGTTCATTTTGGAATAGGAGCAAGGAGCAGGCTGGCCCCCACCTTTGTGTTACACTGAAAAACATTCCTCAGCCTAGCTTGTCAGCTTTCTCCCAGTCTACGCCGTGAAGAAAGAGTCAGATTCCCTCCCACCTATTTTTGTAAAGAAGGGGCTACTGCTCCTTTTGAGAAAAAAATAAAAAAAATAATGTTTTTTAAAATTGCGCTGCTGCTGTCTCTTTTTACAGACATTTAACTGTTTAACAACCCAGCTAGCCTACAACTGATTTTAAACAATTTGGAGCTTATTATTAAGCTGAACCTCAGCTCAGCATCTGAGCATGCTAATTTAAAAACTCTTCACAGGACAGAGTTACGTATCTAGCATTTGAATTCGGGAGGGTGGAACCCCCGCACAGCAGAGACAGCACAGAAAAAAGGGAAGGGGTAAGAATGGGACAACATCTCACTAGACCGGTAGAGGGCAGCTTGGCCTATGACCTGGTGCTACAGCGTGAAGGGGAACAAAATGTGAAAGGATGGAAAAAGTTAATGAAAGTTTCTGGACTATGCAAACATTGTGGTCGTTTGCAACCGGAAGAATGGAGAGTTGTGTTAATAGAAAAGAAAGGGTTGTTGACAAATAATAATTTAGTCTCGGCAGCAGAACCCTGGTTTAGGGTAGCGAAGGGGTTAATGAAAGGGGGTGGGTGGAACAGGAAATACAGAACAAGGAGGGATTGATGTATGTATATCATAAAAGAAAAAGCCTGCCCCCACACTATGATGGTGGCCCCAAGTGGGCGTGAGGAATGTGGGAGGTCCAGACTCCCACACCCTAAACCGCTCCGGGCTCTGCCCCGAATGCAGTTGTAAGTTGGAGGACCTCCTACGGAAGTCCCTCCCCTTGCAATCAGGCCTTCCTCCAGCCTCATCATCCCAGTCATCCCAGCCCCTCTACCCCCTGTGCCCAGTATTGAATGCAGATGGCAGCTTGCCTCAGTGATACCCTCAATAGAGGGTTCAGTAACCCAACAATCTGATGTCTTTGCCCAACATGCTCCAGTGTCAGTACCCCATCACTCTACCCCGGCTGGGGCACTAGCACCTCCCACAGCAGCACCACCACCGACCTTAAGCCAACCTTCCTATGCCAACCCACGAGTACAATTTGGGATGGTCCTGATGAAGGGGGTTGGCTGCAGGACCTGATAACCTGGAATCCGGGACCCGGCCGCCCACTGCCAGACACTCCGCTCATGTATGCCTCCTTTACCCCCTCGCAAGCATCCATCCTAGTAGTTTCCCTCCCTGACCCAGAGCGGCAGCCCATGCCGTTCTACCGTCGGATTGCACAAATCCAAAAGACATACTCGTCGGCATGGAGGGACTTAGCCAGCTTATGTGAAATAAAGGCAGGTGATGCCTATTGGCCCATCATGGAGAAACATTTTAACAATGCCCGGTTGGAGAGCGAGGTCTCATAACTCTGGGGTTGTATTTTGTGACCAGTTACAGGAATGGGCTAGAGGTAAATTAGCAGATCAAGCAACTAGCATACAGGATGTGACGCAGGACCTGCTGGAGTTGGTGGAAATTTTTTACATAAGACTCACTCAGGTCTTTACTGATCTAGGATTCTCTTTGCATAACAAAGCGCATTATCGCATGCTATCAAGTGCTTTCGTAGCGGGTTTGAAAGAACTGATACGGAAGGGGCTGGTAGTGGCCCGACCGAATACAAGACATTAACCTTAGAAGCCCTATTGCAAGAGGTCTGGAAACACAACAACCAGTCAAGGAGGTGACACCCTTAATGTCTGTGACTCCCACCCCGCCAATGACTGACTCCCACTCCGCCCCAGAGACCCCCTGTTGTCTGCTTTAATTGCGGGACACCGGGTCACTACAGGAGGGACTGTAGGGCCCCCAGGCAGCCTAAAAGGAACCCCCCCCCCCAATATGACCAGTGGTTTGTTCAGCACTCAAACTTTGGGTATGATCAGCACCCAAACTTCAGGTATGATCAGCACCTGAACGCCAGGGCTTTTCCTCCTCCTCCCCGGGGGGAGCAACCGGAACTCCTCGGTTAGGGGAGTGGCAAACCTGTGTCCTCTGCCTCCTCCACTACCCTACCGATGATGGCCATTTCCTCCTGGTCGGTTATCTCGTGGACACAGGCGCTGCCCATAGCGTGCTACAGGAGGCAGAAATCCCAGATCCCTCCTACTTATCCTCAATAGATGTGTCTTGTGTGGGAGTGGACGGAATATCTCGGTCCAACCCTCTCAAGACCACTACAGGTGGGCATGACCCCGGCATTGTTATCTAGATTTGTGGTCTCGAACACCTGTCCCCTCAATCTCCTGGGGGCAGATGTTCTTTCAAGGCTTCAGGCCTCTATCTCGTATAATGCCGATGGGTCCATCTCCGTATCCACTGCCCTGAGTGAGGGAGACACGTCAGCATTGTGTTCCCTCCCCATACTGATGACTTTGTGAAAAAAATTATTAAAATAAATAGAGTGCGCTTAATATACCTACAAATAAAATCACACCTACTTATGTGATAATCTATAAATATAAAAGATAGCCCTGTTGAAGGTATCTCCGGTGAATACCTCACAAATACCTCTAATGAGCAAACTACATTAATAATGTTAATTGGTGCTTAGTTACTAAGTAGTACTTAAGTCCAAAAAATATATAAAATATATATATATATATATATAAATGTGAGTCCCAATATAGTGCAGTCAAAGAATCCAATTTCTCCCAAGAAAAAGTCTCCAATAAAATTTCCAACCAAATGTAGGTAATAAATCAAATATTGTTTCAAACATCGGTTATCCGTAGATCATTTGTTGCTAGTGACAATCAAAAAAAATCTTCTTAGTTTGCATGATGTTCCTCCACCAAACACTAAATATCACCCAAAGTGCTCAGACAAAGGATGCGCTTACCAGATTTTGTTGACCACTTTAATTAAAAAGATGGTCTTGAGAGCTTGTGCAGGATTGTGCCTGCATGCACATCGACCGTTATACACAGGAATCAGATCCTTCTTGTCAGGCATAAAGACAGGATATGCAAATAGAAACAGGAAGCCTCATAGCGTATTACAGTTTATTAAAAAATGATAAAAAAACAGTGCCAAATGGCCTCTTACTTTGAAAAGTGCCTTTCCCGGCACTAAGGCTAAGAGCTTGTCTGAAAAGTGAACTCCTCCGCTGTTTCCTCCGAGGTACCGCGCTTGGTGTTCACAGATCGATTCAAACCAGAGCGCCGGGATGACATCAGCAAATCACGTGACCAGGTACTGCCGCCGACGTACGTTTCGTGGGTTTACGTCTTCAGGGGGCGTACCTGGTCACAAAGGATCATGGTATTTGTAGTTGTGGGCGAGAATACTGCGCGAAACAGCGGAGACGTCCGGAACTCGCTCAAAAACAAACCCCAGTCTCGGGTTACATGGCGTACAACATATAATATTAGCACTACCAGCATATAATTGGTTAAAACATATGTGTGACCATAAGAAACTTGATACAATTACTTAAAAAAGAAAAGGCAAACTAGAAATTGGTAGCCCCTTTCACACTGGAGGCGATGGTACAGTCCTAAATGCATACCAATTACATAATTGGACCTGCATTAGAGCCCCAGCTAGATCACTAGATGGATGATTGCATCTAGTAATTAATAAACCGGCACCTAATTCATATTTTAGGAGATAAATAAATCTGTTTAATAATTGATAATTTACACTCACTAGATTACAACTGGATTTGAAAGTATATCACCACCTAGCTGACACTCGTCACTGACATAGATGGAGACAGCGCCATCTTGTGCACACTTAACAAAATGCCAGACAGGTGATTGTATAGATAATTTACCCTACAATTAGTCCCTGAATTGCAAAGGTATACCCATAAATCTATCATAAGGTCATTGGTGGTTCCATAGGCTCCTATGTAGGTATCCCTAGTGGTATCAATTACAAATAGAACAGATACTATCTTTCCTAACTACTACCGAGATTGTGTAGGGTCTAGTTTGCTCATTAGAGGTATTTGTGAGGTATTCACCGGAGATACCTTCAACAGGGCTATCTTTATATTTATAGATTATCACATAAGTAGGTGTGATTTTATTTGTAGGTATATTAAGCGCACTCTAATTATTTATTTTAATAATGTAGCGGACAGGGTCGCCCGACCCCCACCACACTCCCAATCCCCTCTATTAAAGTTCTCGCTCGCAATGTCTCTGGTCTAGGGGTATGATAGGAAAGGGAGTGCGGCCGCTACGCCAGGCCTCCACCACAGATGTATAAGTGGTATTAGCAGAAGTTTGTTTTACCTTCGGGCCTGCATTGTGCATCGGGTCCTCCCTTCAAGAGTCATCTGCCAGGAAACGAGCCTCACACCGTTGCAAGTCCAACACTCCTTTATTTGAACATAGCATGGACTTACTTGCTTTACAAAACAGAACAGTCGGTGTGAATGTGTATATAGGCCCAGACACAAGTTCTTTCCTCCACTCTCCTCCAAAGAGTGGGCAATGGTCTCCGCACAAGGGAATTCACCTTCCGGACGGTCTCCGACAAGAGGCTCACCCGTCACCGGCAGTATGCTGCACCGGGTCTTCAGATGAGGAGCTCTTCCCGGTCCATTACGTCCACCTCGGATTCAGGCGTCCATCTCCGGAGCACCCTAGGATCCTTCCCTTGCGGAACTCAGTGTTGGGCACTGAGCTCCGGACCGCCATCCGAGTACCTCACCTCAGGCTAAAGGTGCCTGAGATGGAACACGATCTCCGGTGGTCCTCTAGGCCGAGGCCGCCTAGAGGACAAGCACGAACTCTGTCCGCAGGCTGAAGGTGCCAGGGACAACGAACCCCGTGACAAAATGGCCGGCCACCTTTATACCTTCCCCCGGCATGCGCAGCGGGTTCCCCGCCCCACCACACGGCTGCCGAGAAAAGACAAAAAAGGATTCGACCCAGCAATGACTCGTCCGTCGGCCCAAAGTGACAGCGCCACCCGGTGGACCGCCGGAGATACACCACTGGTGTCACCGCAAAAATTCAAAATTACTGGCGGGAAAGTAAACACCCGCTACAATAATTTTTTTCACTTGATCATTCTGGAAGTCGCCACGGCTCCCATTTTGCAGAGTAGCAGCTGTAAAGCAATTAATTGATAAGTATTTACTAGTGTTGGCGCGGATTTTCTATTTATCACTGGAGTATCAATAAGTTTTGTAATTATTTGAACTAATATTTCACGCAGCCATGGATGTGTTTAACTTCATGAGAGAGAGACACATCAATCTAGAAGAAATTTTTCATGAAACCCCCAGTCCCAATATAGAGTTTGAAAGGGGTTTTAAACAATTACAATTTGACATGGAAAAGCAAATTCGATTATGGTGGGATATAGCATCATTCGAACTATACATAGGAAAAAACCTTACACCCAGGAGACTAAGATGGGATGTCAGTCCCAATGATGGGATTGAAGACCTCCAATTAGTAGATGAATGGTTCCAGTTTTTTAATGCCTGCGAACAAAAGCTGATGCAATTAATGATCAGACGACGCAAGGCTAAAAATGTGATTTTGGAATCCAAAATCACTGATCTCAAAAAAGCTATGGAACCATTCAAACATACGAGCGAATATACAGAGAAGTCCAAGCTTTTACAATCCCATCTTTCTAAATACGATGGAGAAATAAAAAACAAAAAACTTAAGAAGTACCAAAGGGACATCAAGGACTTTGAAGAAAACAAAGTATATAAATGGCAAGAGAATGTCACTACTAACGTGTCACCTGAAACGACCATAGAAAAATGAGACTGAGACTTTTAAAGCCACTATTCAGAAAACTCCTAGAATTTCTAGTACTCCTAAAAAACCTATTATTAAAACCACCACCAAATCCCAATCGGTACCACAAAAAACACCCATCCAACTCCTATCACTATCCACCACCTTATCCTCCAGATATGTATAACCGGTATGGGCCATTTGACAACCAGCCTTCTGACTATCAATATTTTGAGCCCTATCGACCTTACATACCTCGACCCCCTAGGGGGGGTTTTAGAGGCAATTTCAGAGGGAGACCAGCCCCCTACAACAATCAATACCAGGTGGGGGGGGAAGGGAGGGGGTGGAAGGAGCCATATCGTATCCCTCCCAAATCTCCACAGTATCCCAAGGGACCTTTAGACCAAGAGGAAGAAGAGGTGGAAAGAAAAAGAAAAAGAAGCAAACAGTAGGTGAAGGGATTTTCAATCTAGCAGGTGTTGAATTTACTAATGAAGAACTTGATGTATTACATCAAGGACTCAAATTTGCCCCTAACAAAAATATAGACAAATTTGAGGTTTTCATTGATATAGAGAAACATATAAGTAAACTAAATATAAAAAAACATTTCGCCAAACATACATATTGTCCAGTGAGCGAAGAAGTGGCCCCCTTTGTTCACAGTGGACTAAAAAATAATTCAGTGTTCAATCCAAAAAAGGGGATGAATCACCACATAGAAGTGTTTAAAAACATGGTGCAAGACGAGGTGCGGAACCTATCCATCACCAAACACTCTCCTAATCAAAAAATGTGGCAAGCCATCAAATCTATAGAGGAGAATAAACATATTGTAATCAGGCCAGCTGATAAGGGGGGGGGGGGCTTGTGATACTTACTCGAGAGTACTACTATAAGGAGATGCAAACGCAACTCCAAGATCCAAATACATATCAACAAATTAATGGTGATCCCACAACAAAGCTGAAAAGCTTATTACACAATTGGATAGAAGAAGGGGTTAATAAACGTATTCTTAATCGTAAGGAAGCCGATTATATTAATATTCGAGCCCCAATAGTCCCAGTGCTATACACAGTGCCCAAGATACATAACAATAAAATTACACCTCCAGGAAGACCCATCATAAGTGGGATAAATTCCCTTTTTTCAAGACTAGGGGAGTACTTAGATGGGTTTTTCAAACCATTAGTTTCTAAAAGTCCGTCTTATCTCAAAGATAGTCGTGATCTTATAATGGCTCTGCAACATTTGAAACCTACTACACAAACCATTATGGCAACTGTAGATGTAGAGTCTTTGTATACCAACATACGCCATCATGATGCCTTAGATGCATTTCGATGGGCTTTAACTAAAGAATCCAATCTTAAGAAAGTACAAATTAAGTATCTTATTAAAGGGCTACAAATAGCTATGGGCAATAACTTTTTTTGGGCTAATAACAACTATTACTGCCAGACTGGGGGCGTGGCTATGGGGGCACGCTACGCCCCCAGCGTGGCAAACATTGTGTTGAATAAGTGGGAGCACGAAAGCATTTTTCTGCACAGACACAAGTCCTTAAAGTTCTATAGGCGCTACATTGATGATGTCATTCTGTTTTGGGAAGGCACGGAGATTAGCCTGATCAAATTCATAGAACAAATCAATGTTAATCAATATGGACTGAAATTCAGTGTAGAGATTAACAACCATGCTGTAAATTATTTGGATCTTACTATCAAACAAACTGAACATACTTTTGAAACTCTCACATACTTCAAACCCACTGATAGGAATGGCTATGTATCTACGCATAGCTGTCATCATCCCCAGTGGATAGGAGCAGTGCCAAAAGGGCAATATATGCGCCTCAGGAGAAATTGTGAAAAATTTGAAGACTTTATCCATCAAGCTCAAATTCTGACCACCAAATTCTTAGAGAAAGGGTATCTAAGGGAAACACTCGAGAATATAGTGTCACAGGTATCCCGAATGGAGAGACAAACACTATTGGTAACAAAAACTAAGAAAGAATTTAAAGGAGAGGTAGCATTTATATCTGGATTTCACCGCCAATATAAACAAATTGAAAATATTTATAGAAAATATTGCCCGATACTGATGAAAGACCAAGATTTAAAATCTATTATCCCCATTGCTCCCAAATTTATATATAGGCGAGCACCTGGCCTTAGGAACAAAATTGCTCGAAATGTTCCAGATCCACCCAAGAAACCTCTTACTTTTCTGGATGGATCGGGTTTTTTTCATTGCACAAGATGCAAAGCCTGTAAGACTACACGAAAATCCTGGACTTCATCTAAAGTCACTCATTTTCAATCTAAAGTGACAGGAAACAAATTCAAAATTAAACCATTGATTACCTGTCACTCAGATCATGTTACATATGTCTTGGAATGTCCTTGTCCTCTCCAATATGTGGGGAGAACTACACGACCATTAAAAACAAGGATTAACGAGCATTTAACAAACATTAAAAAAGAGTTCCCTAACCATAGTGTCTCCAGGCACTTTAAAACTCATCATAACAGCAACCCAAGCTTATGTAATTTCTATGGGATAGATAGAATAAACAAACATTGGAGGGGAGTACATATGACAAGGATGGTATCGCAAAATGAAACCAAGTGGTTGTATATACATTACAGACTATGCAACCACTTGGAATGAATATAGAATTGGATTTAAATTGCTATTTGTCCAATGACTAATAAGAGAGTGGTTTTTATAATTTATTATAATTTTTTTTTTGTCATTTAAGTTTTTTATTTTTCATCAGAAAAAAATCATTACAGAATCATAAATATTAAAGATGATTACAATTGACTCAACAAAAATCTCAGGTAAATTATTATCGTAAAAACCAATACTGACAATGTTTAAACAAAAAGTAATAATATCTAGCCTCATCTTGGTCAAGTATATAATCAAGTAATCTTATAAACTTATAATAAGTTATATTAAGAAAATCTAGTTCCCACAAAAATAAACCGAAAATATGAAGGGCTCCTACTCCCCTCCCCAGCCACCCCTAACGGGAACACACTGTGACTGGGAAGGAGAGAACCTCCCCTGCCCGGCCTTCCTGTCACCACAAACAATCGTCGGTAGAGACAACTGGAGAGATATAATAGAAAAAATTTCATTTGTACATGCAAAAAAACCCACAATACTCGACCTAAGTATGAAAATTAAGAGTTGTTCTCAGACTTGTTAGAGCTAAGTTCAACAGTCCAAGCCTCAAACAATAAAAAAAGGAATCTGAGCCTGAAACTATTATATTTTATCTGATGTAATAAAACAATAAACATACTATGAAATAATAAAAGCCAAAACCGAGAGAATAAAGTATAGGATAAAAATAAAGAAGAGAAAGAAAAAGAGGAGAGAGAAAGAGAAAAAAAAAAAAAATTCTCAAAGATATGAAGTGAAAAGATTATAGAATGCCTACAAACCAAATATACATTCTAAAGATCAGTGATTGGTGTTGATGACCAAGTTATGTGACAAAGAGATTCCCATAAATCGCGCCCAAGGTTCCCATATGGCTTCAAAATTTGAGGTCTCGTCTAACAAGAAGCTAACCAGTTTTTCTTGTTCCACAATCCAGGAAACTTTTCGTTTCATGGATAATATAGATACCGAAGGTTTCTTCCATGCCCTTGCAATAGTTAGTTTTGCTCCCGTTAAAATAAACAAAATTAGTTTACGAGTGGCTTTAGGAATATGAGGTAAATGTCCATTGAGTAAAGCAATTGTGGGAGATTGATGTATCGGGCAACCTGTAATATTGCGTAAAATGTGAAATACCTTATTCCAGAATCCACAAATTCTTGGGCACTCCCACCATATGTGGATCATAGTACCCAGTCCCTGACATCCCCTATAACAAAGAGGTGAAACAGAGGGGTACATAACAGTCAATCTCGTGGGAACTAGATACCATCTTGTAAAAAGTTTTATATTGGCCTCTATGAGCGAAGTATTGCAGAGGCCTGAAGTCGAGCGAGAGTAGCTTGCATGCCAGTCTACAATATTTCTATCAATTAGGAGTTCCTTCTCCCAGGCCAACATGTATGGTAGTTTCACTAAATTGGATGCCAGTGACTTGTAGATCACAGAGATCCCCCCCCCCCCTTCGCTCCACTGTCTGTCCACACCAATTTTCATAATCTGTAAAGTCTCGGGATGAATATCCAGTTTTAAACTTAGAATGAATTAAATTAGCGATTTGATGAAATCTCGGTTTTTCGGATAAAGGGAGATCTAATTTGTTCATAAAATATTCAATAGGTAAAGGGCCTATAGAGGAAAAAAATTGACCAATGCGGTACAACCCCTTGTCGTACCACCATTTAAAGGTTTGAAGGTCCAAACCTTGATGAAAAAAGGGGTTTTTGAACACCGGGGTCAAAGGTTGAGCTTTAGAGACCAGCGAGGGACGTTTCCGAAGTGAATCCCATAAAGATAAGGATTGTGAGAGTGATGGTGATAAGATGGGAGGTCTATTTCTGGGAGGGCACCACAACAGGTGTATTAGTGATGAGGATGGAACAGCTTGATTTTCAATTGATATCCAATCAGGAAGTTCTGTGTTAAAATATAAAGCAGATAGTTGTGCCAATCGTGCTGCTTGGTAGTACCATAAGAGATTCGGAAGACCTAACCCACCCTGTTTGGGAAGGTTGAATAAGCATCTGTTTGAGAGTCGTGGACCTTTATTGTTCCAAATGAATGTTTTTAATAATTTGTGGATTAGAGTAACTGCAGGTGGTCTACTATATCTGCACCTTTCTAATGCAGATGTATACTAAGTGGTATATCATCCGGAGAGTAGGCAGACCCTACACAATCTCGGTAGTAGTTAGGAAAGATAGTATCTGTTCTATTTTTAATTGATACCACTAGGGATACCAACATAGGAGCCTATGGAACCAACCAATGACCTTATGATAGATTTATGGGTATACCTTTGCAATTCAGGGACTAATTGTAGGGTAAATTATCTATACAATCACCTGTCTGGCATTTTGTTAAGTGTGCACAAGATGGCGCTGTCTCCATCTATGTCAGTGACGAGTGTCAGCTAGGTGGTGATATACTTTCAAATCTAGTGAGAATAAATTATCAATTATTAAACAGATTTATTTATCTCCTAAAATATGAATTAGGTGCCGGTTTATTAATTACTAGATGCAATCATCCATCTAGTGATCTAGCTGGGGCTCTAATGCAGGTCCAATTATGTAATTGGTATGCATTTAGGACTGTACCATTGCCTCCAGTGTGAAAGGGGCTACCAATTTCTAGTTTGCCTTTTCTTTTTTAAGTAATTGTATCAAGTTTCTTATGGTCACACATATGTTTTAACCAATTATATGTTGGTAGTGCTAATATTATATGTTGTACGCCATGTAACCCGAGACTGGGGCTTGTTTTTGAGCAAGTTCCGGACGTCTCCGCTGTTTCGCGCAGTAGTCTCGCCCACAACTACAAATACCATGATCCTTTGTGACCAGGTACGCCCCCTGAAGACGTAAACCCACAAAACGTACGTCGGCGGCAGTACCTGGTCACGTGATTTGCCGATGTCATCCCGGCGCTCTGGTTTGAATCGATCTGTGAACACCAAGCGCGGTACCTCGGAGGAAACAGCGGAGGAGTTCACTTTTCAGACAAGCTCTTAGCCTTAGTGCCGGGAAAGGCACTTTTCAACGTAAGAGGCCATTTGGCACTGTTTTTTATCATTTTTTAATAAACTGTAATACGCTATGAGGCTTCCTGTTTCTATTTGCATATCCTGTCTTTATGCCTGACAAGTAGGATCTGATTCCTGTGTATAACGTTCGATGTGCATGCAGGCACAATCCTGCACAAGCTCTCAAGACCATCTTTTTAATTAAAGTGGTCAACAAAATCTGGTAAGCGCATCCTTTGTCTGAGCACTTTGGGTGATATTTAGTGTTTGGTGGAGGAACATCACGCAAACTAAGAAGATTTTTTTTGATTGTCACTAGCAACAAATGATCTACGGATAACCGATGTTTGATTTATTACCTACATTTGGTTGGAACTTTTATTGGAGACTTTTTCTTGGGAGAAATTGGATTCTTTGACTGCACTATATTGAGACTCACATTTATATATATATATATATATATATATATATATATATATATATATATATATATATATATATATAATATTTTTTTTGGACTTAAGTACTACTTAGTAACTAAGCACCAATTGACATTATTAATGTAGTTTGCTCATTAGAGGTATTTGTGAGGTATTCACCGGAGATACCTTCAACAGGGCTATCTTTATATTTATAGATTATCACATAAGTAGGTGTGATTTTATTTGTAGGTATATTAAGCGCACTGTAATTATTTATTTTAATAATTTTTTTCACTTGATCATTCTGGAAGTCGCCACGGCTCCCATTTTGCAGAGTAGCAGCTGTAAAGCAATTAATTGATAAGTATTTACTAGTGTTGGCGCGGATTTTCTATTATTTATCATACTGATGACCTTGCAGGTTTCACCTACCCTATCCCGGAACATTTCCTTGACCAAATACCGTCCCACCTCTGGTCCACCGGTCCGGAGGATGTAGGTAGATTGTCAGTCCCCCCGGTAGTGGTCCTTCTAAAACCAGGGGCTGTTCTTCCCAGAAGGACTCAATACCCACTCAAATCGGTCCAGACTCAGGCGATTACCGAGCAGATAAAAGTCTTGCTTGGGAATGGTGCCTTAATACCCTGTACTTCCCCGTGCAATACCCCTCTGTTTCCAGTTAAGAAGAAGACTCCCAAGGGCCAACCGGATAAATACTGGCTAGTACAGGACCTTAGAGCAGTGAACAAGGCCACCATTTTGGAGATGCCGCTTGTCCCGAATCCACACTCTCTTCTGTCAGGGGTGCCCCCGTCTGCAAAGTTTTTCACTGTCATAGATTTAGCGAATGCCTTCTTTAGTGTGCCATTGGACCCCTCCTGTCAGTACCTGTTCGCATTTACCCACGCTTCCAAACAGTATACTTGGGCAGTTATGCCCCAAGGGGCACAGAACTCGCCCAACCAGCTTACCAAGGCCATGTCTCAAATCCTCACCAACTGGGATAACCCCAACCCAGACCTGGTTGTGGTTTTGCAGTATGTAGATGACCTACTCCTGTGTGCACCCTCTCAGGAAACAGCAGAACAATCATCTGTGAGCCTCCTGGTGTATCTAGCTCAACAAGGCTACAAGGCCTCTAAAGAAAAATTACAGTGGTGCGCTACCCATGTTGTCTTCCTGGGTCATTGCATATACCATGGCGCCAAGCACATTACACAGAAACGAGGTGAAGCCATACAGGCCATTCTACCCCCCGGTAATGCTAAGGCCCTACATGCATTTTTGGGACTGATCTCTTACTGCAGAGCCTGGATACCTGCGGCTTTCCCTTATCATGCAACCCCTGTATGACAACCTGCAATGTGCCCCCTTTGTGCTGTCTGAAGCAGCACTCACTTTCACCTTTTGAAAAGGGCAATCAGCACTGCTCCTGCACTTGGTCTCCCTGATTATGGAAAGCCCTTTCGCCTGTTCATATCTGAGACACAAGGCCACGCCTCAGGGGTGTTGACACAAAGTCATGGACTCCGTAACCGCCCCATCGGTTACTATTCAGCCCACCTGGACCCAGTTGCCAGAGGAGGCACATCATGTCTCCGAGCAGTTTTTGCTGCCCAGGCCCTGCTGGACAAAACTTCAGATATTGTCCTGGCCCATCCCCTTATGCTGCTAGCCCCTCACAATATCTCTGACATTCTGAATCAGGTGCAACCCAAGCATTTATCCTCTGCCCGCCACCTCCGGTTGCAATGCAATCTACTCATGCCTGACAATGTCACACTACTTCGATGCCAACTCAACCCTGCTACTCTCCTTCCTCTTGTCCAAGGGGGGTATCATGACATGTCTCTGGATGAACAGGAAGAAGAGGACGCAGACCTACCTGCTCCTACCCTAGATGAAGATAAACATTGCTTTGAACTCATGAAGGCGGAAACCACCCATCTACCCTCTGTCCTGGAAGCCCCGATCCCATTGCCTCAACTCACCTTGTATGTTGATGGCTCCAGATTCACAGATTCATCCGGCAATTTCCACACAGGATATGCGGTTACCACAGAGACTACAGTTATGCAAGCTGCCTCGCTCCCAGCAGCCATGTCTGCTCAAGAGGCTGAGCTCCATGCCCTTACAGTAGCCTGCCAGCTTGCAGAAGGACGAACAGCAAATATCTACACCGATTCCCAGTATGCACTGGGCGTGGCCCATGACTTTGGACTAATATGGAAGACAAGAGGCTTCTTGACTACAGCCGGTACCCCAGTGAAGCATGGCAAGGCCATAGATGCGCTCCTGACAGCATTCCAACTCCCAGAACAAGTAGCAATACTCAAAATTAAAGCCAATGGGAAGATAACCACGCCAGAAGCCCGAAAGAAACCACCTGGCCGATGAAAAAGCAAAACAAGCAGCCATGACCCCCTTAGGGGCTGAAACCACAGAATTCGTGGGAATATATCATCCGCAGCCAGAAGCGGTAAACAAAGCCCTACTACAAAAAACTCAAACAGACGCTGCAGACCAAGAGAAAGCAACATGGAGCAATATGCGTCATGTGCACATGTGCCCCGGAGCATGTGACTGTGACGTCATGTGAAGAACAGATTAATCTCTGCGGACCGAAGATTTACCATTACTGGGAGAGGAAGCGACGAGTCAACATCGAGGAGAAGAAGAGGGAAGAAGATGGCGACGACGGAGAAGACCGGCTCCTCCACTAGCAAAAGAGCTACCAAGAAGTTAGTGGAGGCCCGGCGGAAGAAAGAACTGGAGAACGCAGCGACGACACCGGAGAGCGGGAGAAGGACCGGATAGCGGGAGAAGAAGAAGAAGACGACGGAGAAGACCGGGCCTCCGTTAGCAAAAGAGCTAAAAAGAAGTTAGCGGAGGCCCGGTAGAAGAAAGAACCGGAGAACGCGGCGACGACACCGGAGACCCCCGAAGTCGGAAGAAGACCTCCGGAGCGGTGCAATAAAATACTTTTAAAAACTGTGTTGCGTTTTTATTCCCATTTATTTTACACCAGGTGAATGGGTAGGGGTACGATGTACAATATACTCATTCACATAGGGTGGGGGGGCCGGTATCTGGTGGCCCCCTTATTAAAGGGGGCTCCCGGATTCCGATAAGCCCCCCGCCCGCAGACCCCGACAACCAACGGCCAGGGTTGTCGGGAAGAGGCCCTGTCCTCATCAACATGGGGGCAGGGTGCTCTGGGGTGGGGGGGGCCGCAGGTCGCCCCCCTGCCCCAGAGCACCAAACCCCCCCATGTTGAGGGCATGTGGCTTGGTACGGTTCAGGAGGGAGGGGGGCGGCTATCGTCCCCCCCTCTTCCCCTGCGGCCTGCCAGGTTGCGTGCTCGGATAAGGGTCTGGTTTGGATCTTGAGGGGGACCCCCACGCCGTTTTTTCGGCGTAGGGTTCCCCTTCAAATCCAGACCAGACCCAAGGGCCTGGTATGCTCCTGGAGGGGGAACCCACGCCGTTTTTTTCTTTAAAAATTGGCGTGGAGTTCCCGCAGGATTCATACCAAACGCAGTGCCTGGTATTGGCGGGAATCTGCGGCGGATCCCCGCCTATCGGCAATGCGTGTCGCTCATCGTGAAAGGAACATTTTTTCCTTTCCCGATGACGAGACAGCTCGGCGCTGGCTCTCACGACAGAGCTCATAGGGTGTCAATATCGCCGCTAGAAGCGGCGATATTGACACAATATCGGCGGCAACTACTGTACTTCCTGGTGACTGGGTGATGGTTAAGAAGTTCCTCCGAAAGCATTCCCTGGAGCCAAGATATGATGGTCCATTCCAAGTGTTGCTGACAACAGCCACTTCAGTTAAGTTGGCCGGAAAGAACACTTGGATACACGCTTCCCACTGCAAAAAGGCTCCAGTTCCTGAGGACCGTGCACCACCCGCATCAGAATGAAAGGATATATCTTTTTTCTTATAGCAACTGTACACACACAGGAGGTGGCTATCAAACAAGTAGATGGTGTAACACAATTCTGGTATAATTCATCAAACACACACATGTAGCTACCTTCATATTTGATTACTGTACTATAATCTCCTTCCCTTCATTTGACTGGCAGTGTAACGTGTACCGGCCACAGATTGCCTCCGGAACTATATATATATATATATATATATATATATATATATATATATATATATATATATGTTTCACAGACGACTGTGACCACTGGGAATCTGTGAATTGGAATACAGGGGAAGACTAGGGATATAAGCCACAGAGTGCCCTGAACAAGAAAGACAAGAATGGAGAGTCATTACTCAGCAGACTGACCTTACTAAAAACAGGCACATGGTCAAGTGATGGGAGGACGGGACATAGCACGAAACTCACCCTAACCATAAGGAATCCCAGTCCTACGGATGCAGGCACATATGTTATGGGGGTACAGTATGATGGGGAGAATAGGGGACAAAGAGGACAGTTCCAACTTGAAGACATGTATAAATTATCTGAATGGCAGGCCCTTCAAACAGCAAGTGATCCCCTTAAACCACATGTACATATGCGCACCCTAGGAGATATGGTGGCCATAGCTAATCCCACATTTGAAGACACGATGGCAGCAGAGACTGGTTTCTCGGATGTCAACCTGTGGCTTAAATGGATGAGGTATAATGCAGGGAAACACAACAGGTCCAACTGTTGTGTGTGGTGGAGCTAGACCCCATTTGGGAACAGTGCCATTAAACATACCTCCCACTCAAGAGGAGTGCTTTCTGAGCCTGTTCACCAATATTTCCACTGACTACTCCCAGTGCTAAACATGGAAAAGAGAATATCCCATAGTAACCAAGACATCCAAGCCCGGGGAGGGTATCACTATATATCCCGGTAATTACACATGTTATGGGAACTACCAGGGAGCAGGGAAGTTCTTGGGGAAATTCTCTATGGGATACTGTGCCCTACAGCAGTGTATCAACAGATCTGGTGCAGAATCAAACTCAATCTTTGGGAGACGTGTATTGGATCTGTGGGGACATGAAGTTTAGGACTAAGTTAACAGACCGATGGACAGGGGAATGTGCACTTGCCAAAGTCATAATGCCCCTGCACATCTTTTCGGGAGGTGACCTAGTAGCAGAAGGGGAGCACTCATCCGAATCCAGCAGGAAGTGCAGAAGTGCCCCAGCTGGTAGTTTTGACCCCCATGTATATATAGATGCCATAGGAGTCCCA
This sequence comes from Rana muscosa, assembly GCA_029206835.1. NCBI lineage: Eukaryota > Metazoa > Chordata > Amphibia > Anura > Ranidae > Rana > Rana muscosa. Next base: position 442,834,158 of record CM055120.1, on the reverse strand, counting down.
AGGGGGGTCCCAGATGAGTTTAAAGCCCAAGACCAAGTAAAGGCAGGATTTGAGTCCCTGATTCCCATAATCACTATAAATAAGAATGTAGATTGGATTAATTATATCTATTATAACCAACAGAGGTTCGTTAACTATACCAGGGATGCACTCCAGGGTGTAGCTGAACAACTAGAGGCCACTTCACAAATGGCTTTCCAAAATCTTATGGCCTTAGACATGATTTTAGCTGAGAAGGGGTGTGTGTGTGTAAAATGTTACCTGGGACAAGTACATGTTGTACGTACATTCCGGACAATACAGGCCCAAATGGTAAGGTAACCTTGGCCATTAAAAAATTAGAGGATCTCTCAAAAGAGTTAAAAAGAAATTTGGGGCTGACCGATCCCTGGGATCAGTATTTTGGGTGGATGAGTGGGTGACAACGCATTTGTACTCAAATAGGCATAGCAATTTTGATGCTGCTTACATTATCTGTGATAGTGGTTTGCTGTATTCTGTCCTGTATGAAGAAGCTGTTAGGAAAGGCAGCTAAAGAGGTAACCCCCTACCTTTTTGAATTTGGGTGATATTAGAGATCCAATGAAGGAGGAGGAAGAGGGACCGTATGCTCTATTGCAGTCCTTGCCTGTTAATAATACATACAACATTCTCAAATGATAAGGGAAAGAATAGTGCTGGACTGTTCTCCTGACTATTTCGTCAAAAGAGGACACTGGACAAGCCATGTTTGACTTCTATGCGAAATACAAAAAAGATCCTGATTTCGGGAGGGCCATGTAAGGCCATACAGCTTAGGGACAGTACTGATAAAATAGTAATTTAAAGGGGGGACTGTGATGGAGTTGATAAAATGACTATATTATGAATATGTTATCTCTCTTCTAACCACTCAAATATTGTTATTTTCTTTTCTATTGTTATTTTTATTGTTTCTTTTCTTTCTTGATGCGATATGTATATATATATATATATATATATATATATATATCTATATATATATATATATATATGTGTATGTGTGTGTGTGTGTGTGTGTGTGTGTGTGTGTGTGTTTTAGTATTCATGTAACAAGATAGAAGTATTTTCCTTGACTAAAAATATGACAGAGGTATTCATTACTTATTTAAAACGAGAAACAGATGTTCCCTTCACTCACTCCTTCACCCCCTCCCACAATGCAAAGATAAAATGGCTGCCAAGCTACGGAATGTGAAGACTCGTGGCAAAACAGATGTCATCAGGAAAAGGACCATACACAGATGAACCAATGATATACACACATATGTGATGACGTTTGCTTATGTCACTTTGTTTATATAAGGGGCTGTGACCCTGAATAAACCACTTGTTGATGAGAAAAGCTCATACTGACCAGTGTGTCTGTTTGTGTGATCCTTTTAGCATGCATGCATCACATCACCTTGAATTTGGGTCAGAGGCAGAATAGAGCATACAACCTGGAATTGGACCAGGGATAAATCTATTACAGATGTGATCAACATATATAAATACATAAGTGGTTCATATAGTGAACTTGGTGTTGAGCTATTCACTGTAAGGATATCACAGAGGACAAGTGTGCACTCTTTACGTGGAAAAAAGATTTGATCTCCAAATATGGAAAGGTTTCTCAACAATGAGAGCTGTGAAAATGTGGAATTGACTCCCTCTATAGCTGGTTCTGTTCAGATCAATAGATTGCTTTAAAAAAGGCCTGGATTATTTCCTAAATGTACATAATATAACTTGATACTAACATATATCCGATTGCCTCTCGGGGGGATCAGGAAGGAATGACAAATGAGGAAAAAATATGAGTCTGGTGGTGTGGGTTGCCTAAGCAATCAATGGTGGTGGTCAAATACACCATCATAGGTTGGGGGGTTGCCTGAGCTGGCCGAGTGTGCATTGCATAACATAAAATCAAAAGGATAAATGGATAATGAAAGCATTAAAACTGTTGCCTAACTTTAGGTATAAAGAACATACAGTATATATACTGTATATATATATACAGTGCCTTGCGAAAGTATTCGGCCCCCTTGAACTTTTCATCCTTTTCATCCTTTTGCCACATTCAGGCTTCAAACATAAAGATATAAAATTTAAATTTTTTGTGAAGAATCACCAACAAGTGGGACACAATTGTGAAGTGGAACAAAATCTATTGGATATTTTAAACTTTTTTAGCAAATAAAAAACTGAAAAGTGGTGCGTGCAAAATTATTCGGCCCCTTTACTTTCAGTGCAGCAAACTCACTCCAGAAGTTCAGCGAGGATCTCTTAATGATCCAATGTTGTCCTAAATGACTGATGGTGATAAATAGAATCCACCTGTGTGTAATCAAGTCTCTGTATAAATGCACCTGCTCTGTGATAGTCTCAGGGTTCTGTTGAAAGCGCAGAGAGCATCATGAAGACCAAGGAACACACCAGGCAGGTCCGTAATACTGTTGTGGAGAAGTTTAAAGCCGGATTTGGATACAAAAAGATTTCCCAAGCTTTAAACATCCCAAGGAGCACTGTGCAAGCGATCATTTTGAAATGGAAGGAGTATCAGACCACTGCAAATCTACCAAGACCTGGCTGTCCCTCTAAACTTTCAGCTCAGACAAGGAGAAGACTGATCAGAGATGCAGCCAAGAGGCCCATGATCACTCTGGATGAACTGCAGAGAACTACAGCTGAGGTGGGAGAGTCTGTCCACAGGACAACAATCAGTCGTACACTGCACAAATCTGGCCTTTATGTAAGAGTGGCAAGAAGAAAGCCATTTCTCAAAGATATCCATAAAAATTCTCGTCTAAAGTTTGCCACAAGCCACCTGGGAGACACACCAAACATGTGGAAGAAGGTGCTCTGGTCCGATGAAACCAAAATCGAACTTTTTGGCCACAATGCAAAACGATATGTTTGGCGTAAAAGCAACACAGCTCATCACCCTCAACACACCATCCCCACTGTCAAACATGGTGGTGGCAGCATCATGGTTTGGGCCTGTTTTTCTTCAGCAGGGACAGGGAAGATGGTTAAAATTGAGGGGAAGATGGATGCAGCAAAATACAGGACCATTCTGGATGAAAACCTGTTGGAGTCTGCAAAAGACCTGAGACTGGGATGGAGATTTATCTTCCAACAAGACAATGATCCCAAACATACAGCAAAATCTACAAAGGAATGGTTCACAAATAAACGTATCCAGGTGTTAGAATGGCCAAGTCAAAGTCCAGACCTGAATCCAATCGAGAATCTGTGGAAAGAGCTGAAAACTGCCATTCACAAACGCTCTCCATCCAACCTCACTGAGCTCGAGCTGTTTTGCAAGGAAGAATGGGCAAGAATTTCAGTCTCTCGATGTGCAAAACTGATAGAGACATACCCCAAGCGACTTGCAGCTGTAATCGCAGCAAAAGGTGGCTCTACAAAGTATTAACGCAAGGGGGCCGAATAATTTTGCACGCCCCACTTTTCATTTTTTTCTTAGTTAAAAAAGTTTCAAAAATCCAATAGATTTCGTTCCACTTCACAATTGTGTCCCACTTGTTGGTGATTCTTCACAAAAAATTAAAATGTTATATCTTTATGTTTGAAGCCTGAAATGTGGCAAAAGGATGAAAAGTTCAAGGGGGCCGAATACTTTCGCAAGGCACTGTATATATATATATATACATAGTGGGGCAAAAAAGTATTTAGTCAGCCACCAATTGTGCAAGTTCTCCCACTTAAAAAAGATGAGAGAGGCCTGTAATTGTCATCATAGGTATACCTCAACTATGAGAGACAAAATGTGGAAACAAATCCAGATAATCACATTGTCTGATTTGGAAAGAATTTTTTTGGCAAATTATGGTGGAAAATAAGTATTTGGTCACCTACAAACAAGCAAGATTTCTGTCTCTCACAGACCTGTATCTTCTTCTTTAAGAGGCTCATCTGTCCTCCACTCATTATCTGTATTAATGGCACCTGTTTGAACTTATCAGTATAAAAGACACCTCTCCACAACCTCAAACAGTCACACTCCAAACTCCACTATGGTGAAGACCAAAGAGCTGTCGAAGGACACCAGAAACAAAATTGTAGACCTGCACCAGGCTGGGAAGACCGAATCTGCAATAGGCAAGCAGCATGGTGTGAAGAAATCAACTGTGGGAGCAATAATTAGAACATGGAAGACATACAAGACCACTGAAAATCTCCCTCGATCTGGGGATCCACGCAAGATCTCACCCCGTGGGGTCAAAATTATCACAAGAACGGTGAGAAAAAATCCCAGAACCACACGGGGGGACCTAGTGAATGACCTGCAGAGAGCTGGGACCAACATAACAAAGGCTACCATCAGTAACACACTACGCCGCCAGGGACTCAGATCCTGCAGTGCCAGACGTGTCCCCCTGCTTAAGCCAGTACATGTCCGGGCCCATCTGAGGTTTGCTAGAGAGCATTTGGATGATATAGAAGAGGATTGGGAGAATGTCATATGGTCAGATGAAACCAAAAGTAGAACTGTTTGGTAGAAACACAACTCGTCGTGTTTGGAGGAGAGAGAATGCTGAGTTGCAACCAAAGAACACCATACCTACTGTGAAGCATGGGGGTGGCAACATCATGCTTTGGGGCTGTTTCTCTGCAAAGGGAACAGGACGACTGATCCGTGTACATGAAAGAATAAATGGGGCCATGTATCGTGAGATTTTGAGTGAAAACATCCTCCCATCAGCAAGGGCATTGAAGATGAAACGTGGCTGGGTCTTTCAGCATGACAATGATCCCAAACACACCGCCCGGGCATCGAAGGAGTGGCTTCGTAAGAAGCATTTCAAGGTCCTGGAGTGGCCTAGCCAGTCTCCAGATCTCAACCACATAGAAAACCTTTGGAGGGAGTTGAAAGTTCGTGTTGCCCAGCGACAGCCCCAAAACATCACTGCTCTAGAGGACATCTGCATGGAGGAATGGGCCAACATACCAGTAACAGTGTGTGACAACCTTGTGAAGACTTACAGAAAACGTTTGACCTCTGTCATTGCCAACAAAGGATATATAACAAAGTATTGAGATGAACTTTTGATATTGACCAAATACTTATTTTCCAACCAGAATTTGCAAAAAAAATTCTTTCCAAATCAGACAATGTGATTGTCTGGATTTGTTTCCACATTTTGTCTCTCATAGTTGAGGTATACCTATGATGACAGTTACAGGCCTCTCTCATCTTTTTAAGTGGGAGAACTTGCACAATTGGCGGCTGACTAAATACTTTTTTGCCCCACTGTATATGTATATGTATATATATATATATATATATATATATATATATATATATACACACACACACACATATATATATATATATATATATATATATATATATAAAAATATAAACACACACACACACACACACACACATACATATACACACATACAGTCAGGTCCATAAATATTTGGACATCTACACAAGTCTAATCTTTTTGGCACTATACACCACCACAATAGATTTGAAATGAAACGAACAAGATGTGATTTAACTGCAGACTTTCAGCTTTAATTTGACGGTATTTAGATCCAAATCAGGTGAACGGTGTAGGAATTATAACAGTTTGTATATGTGCCTCCCACTTTTTAAGGGACCAAAAGTAATGGGACAGATTAACAATCAATCAAACTTTCACTTTTTAATACTTGGTTGCAAATCCTTTGCAGTCAATTACAGCCTGAAGTCTGGAACGCATAGACATCACCAAACGCTGGGTTTCATCCCTGGTGATGCTCTGCCAGGCCTCTACTGCAACTGTCTTCAGTTCCTGCTTGTTCTTGGGGCTTTTTCCTCTCAGTTTTGTCTTCAGCAAGTGAAATGCATGCTCAATCGGATTCAGGTCAGGTGATTGGCTTGGCCATTGCATAACATTCCACTTCTTTCCCTTAAAAAACTCTTTGGTTGCTTTCGCAGTATGGTTCGGGTCATTGTCCATTTGCACTGTGAAGCGTCGTCCAATGAGTTCTGTAGCATTTCGCTGAATATTGCCCGAAACACTTCAGAATTCATCCTGCTGCTTTTGTCAGCAGTCACATCATCAATAAATACAAGAGAACCAGTTCCATTGGCAGCCATACATGCCCACGCCATGACACTACCACCACCATGCTTCAATGATGAGGTGGTATGCTTTGGATCATGAGCAGTTCCTTTCCTTCTCCATACTCTTCTCTTCCCATCACGCTGGTACAAGTTGATCTTGGTCTCATCTGTCCATAGGATGTTGTTCCAGAACTGTGAAGGCTTTTTTAGATGTTGTTTGGCAAACTCTAATCTGGCCTTCCTGTTTTTGAGGCTCACCAATGGTTTACATCTTGTGGTGAACCCCCTGTATTCACTCTGGTGAAGTCTTCTCTTGAGTGTTGACTTTGACACACATACACCTACCTCCTGGAGAGTGTTCTTGATCTGGCCAAATGTTGTGAAGGGTTTTTTCTTCACCAGGGAAAGAATTCTTCGGTCATCCACCACAGTTGTTTTCCGTGGTCTTCCGGGTCTTTTGGTGTTGCTGAGCTCACAGGTGCGTTCTTTATTTTTAAGGATGTTCCAAACAGTTGATTTGGCCACACCTAATGTTTTTGCTATCTCTCTGATGGGTTTGTTTTGTTTTTTCAGCCCAATGATGGCTTGCTTCACAAATAGTGACAGCTCTTTGGATCTCATATTGAGAGTTGACAGCAACAGATTCCAAATGCAAATAGCACACTTGAAATGAACTCTGGACCTTTTATCTGCTCCTTGTAAATGGGATAATGAGGGAATAACTCACACCTGGCCATGGAACAGCTGAGCAGCCAATTGTCCGATTACTTTTGGTCCCTTAAAAAGTGGGAGGCACATATACAAACTGTTGTAATTCCTACACTGTTCACCTGATTTGGATGTAAATACCCTCAAATTAAAGCTGAAAGTCTGCAGTTAAAGCACATATTGTTTGTTTCATTTCAAATCCATTGTGGTGGTGTATAGAGCCAAAAAGATTAGAATTGTGTCAATGTCCCAATATTTATGGACCTGACTGTACATTCACACGCATATACATATTAGGGGGGGGAGGGATGGGGCAGAACGTTTTCAGTCTGGGGGGGGGGGGGAACCAAAGGGTGAGATTGTTAGCAGGGTTTATTAATCAAGAATTCAAGGCAATATGGTGGATGGATTTGTGGGCGAATACAACAGGAAGGCCCAATAATGTGGTCAGTATAGTGCGAAGAAGCCAAAGTGCCTGACATCCCTAAAAAAGGGGAGGGGGTCCCCGTGGGTAAACTTGATCTCCCAAAGTTAGAACGTTCCTCAACATGTAAAATTACACAAACACCACAGATTAAAGGTTATAAACATGTGTAAAACCTGTACTTCTACAATAATAGGTGTATGGGGTCCAAAAAAGGCGAACAAGCCAAAAGAGAAAACAAAAGGAAAAAATGAAATGATGATTCAGTTCTCGTCCGTAACATTGGGTCTGGAAAATAACCGGGCTTGCTGTGACATGGGACGGTGTTCTCGAGGCAAGGGTTCCCAGAGTGGGGTAAGGTGAGGAAATTTGCGTGATGTGGGCTGTGAGGTCTGTGGGCCAGATGAGGTTGGAAGCATGAGCTACAGCTTTGCGAGGACTTCCTGTGCTTATTTCGGTGTGTGGAAAAGGCATAGGTACTGCCTTCAAGGGAGAAGGATAATTTGAATGGAAAACTCCACCTGTATTTGATGTGATGATTTGTAGGGTTTAAACAAATGGTTTTAGTTCCTTGTGTCTCAAAAGGGTCTGCGGGGCTAGGTCAGAAAAGATTTGGTACTTGTGTGTTTGAAAAATCCGATTTTTGATCTTCTGGACCTGGCCGCTTGCATGATAACCTCTTTGGTCTTGTAATATGTAGGGGCCTTCAGATCTCTAAGTTTGTGTGTGTAGTCCTCTATGGGACTTTTAAGGGTGAAGTCTACAAATTTCAAATTTTATCAAAAAATATATATTTATTATTATAATACAAAATATCAAAAAGATAAAAATACATATACAATTTGGATGTACACAAACACAACTCAAACTATAGAACAACAAAGTAACAACGTCACAGAAGACCATAAACCACTGTGAGGGTCCTGATTCCTGGGGGAGGGCCCAGGGTACCCGACGCGTTTCGAGGCTATGGGTTTATATAGCGCCTCTTCTTCAGGGGCTAGTGGTGATAGGTGTTGTGGTCTGTAGTTTGTGGACATAGGACAAAGCAGAAGAGTTGAATAAACAAGAGCATCGTCTATTTCATGTAAATACAGTACAATTGAAAATTAATTCAATAGTAATAAAAAACATCATTATTTGTACCGTAAATCATATATGCTAACCGTTGTTGCCTATGAAGTTTGGTGTGGATACATCCTTGTTTAAAAAGAAACAGAGTGACGCTCACTGCTCTGGATGAAGAGAGAACGTAGGGGGGCCAAAGCACGGGGGACCGTGCATCGAGCTATGCCCGGGGCAGGGCAACAAAGGGCGCCTGTACTCAAAACAGCAAATGATTTATGCTGCTGATCCCATCTATAAACAAAAAAGAGTAATAATAGTACAGCAGTATGAATCACGGTGACATATATATATAATATCACCCTCCATGAATGGCCCACATAATAGTGGGGCATACATGTCAGAACTAAATCTAAACGTGTGCATACCTGCTGTATCTCAACCCAGATTTTGGAGTGGATTTGTGTCGCATAGGTTCCACGGAGAAAGGGTATTCCCCTAAGAAGGGGGAAGGGGAACAAAATGGAATCTGAAAAAAGTTGTATGGAAAATTTAAATAAATGCAAATAGAAAATTAAGGTCTATTTATCATAAGGGGTAGCTGTTAGTTAACCCGAAGGGAATAATTATATATATATATATATATATATATATATATATATATATATATATATATACACACACACACATACATAGGATCCTCTATAATACAACAGTAAAATAAACTGTTCCATTGTATCTATGAGCTAAAGTGGAATAATCCACCATATGTTAATATGGCTCAGTCTTAAATTAAATAATTAGATATGCAAATATTGAGGGACCCTCCATGAATCAAGAAAGAAAAAAAGGAGGGTATGCATTATATCAATGAGAAAAGAAAAAACAGGAAAGTAACCACAAGATGAATTAAATATCCAATTTTAACTTTTCTCCTGTAGGGAACAATGTAGACACATCAACTCCCCAGTCGGCAATGTGCAGACTGAGGGTTGTTTCTGCAGACTAATATAGTGTGGATTGATTGCTGATAATTATCAGCTGTGAGAGAACAGAGTGTGTAGTGAAGGGAGTGGGAGAGGGGTGGCGCCCTCCGGGTCATCAGCGCGGAGACCCGCCCCCTCATCCCACATACTCAGATAGAACACACAGCGGAACGTTGCGTCATGACGACATGCGTTCCAAAGGGGAGCGCATCGTCATGGAGATAAAAAGAGGGAGGGGAGCCAACATCCCCACTGACCACTCGCGGCGCATCTGTTGCCACGGTGATGTAAACATCTCCGTGAGCGAACCAAGGAGTCCAACAAAGCCATCCCCTCCAAAGAGGAGGGGCGTCATGCCAGACCTACTTGCGCCGAGTGTCCTGTCCCGGGCACAGGGAGCCGATCCATCCCATATTAACCCATCCCACGCCTTCCATCCAGAGATCACATCTCCATCAATTAGAGGTTGTCCCCATGCAGGGAAAAAGACACAGATGGAATAATTTCAATTTCAGAAAAGGAGGTGGAGGATAAAGGGGAGAATCGATACAAAAATGACATTACATTCAAAATTCCCTATAAATGATCGTTATATAAGTAGCAGAACAGAAAGATTCAAGGTCATATATATAGTGTAGACCACCCATGAATTGGCATATATGTATATATATGATACAGTAAAATGATTTTACATATTGGTTGAACATGCACAGTATCGAAAAAGAAAAAAAAAACAAGGAAACAAAACACAGAGGAAGAATTTATAAAATTACATAAAGAAGACAAGAGGTCATATTATTCAAAGGGTTTGATAACCTCATATAGTAATTTACTTAATTTACAATGAAACCCAATATCCTAGATATGCACATTCTACATAGATCTCATCAGAAGGTGGTCTGGGGGTTCCCCTCCCATTCAGATCCTCCCGAGGTGAACCCCTCAAGGATGGGTCTGAAGGAGATCGCATCGTTCAGGCCTGGTGGTCGTGTTGCGTGTAGGCGAAAGATCCATTTTTGCTCAGTCTGCAAAAGGATCTTGTTCCAGTCGCCACCACGCAAACCCGGATGTATCCTACACGTTTAGATTTAGTTCTGACATGTATGCCCCACTATTATGTGGGCCATTCATGGAGGGTGATATATATATATATATATATGTCACCTTGATTCATACTGCTGTACTATTATTACTATTTTTTGTTTATAGATGGGATCAGCAGCATAAATCATATGCTGTTTTGAGTACAGGCGCCCTTTGTTGCCCTGCCCCGGGCATAGTTCGATGCACGGTCCCCCGTGCTTTGGCCCCCCTATGTTCTCTCTTCATCCAGAGCAGTGAGCGTCAATCTCTGTTTCTTTTTAAACAAGGATGTATCCACACCAAACTTCATATGCAACAAGCAACATCGGTTAGCATATATGATTTACGGTGCAAATAATGATGTTTTTTATTATAACTATTGAATTAATTTTCAATTGTACTGTATTTACATGAAATAGACGATGCTCTTGTTTATTCAACTCTTCTGCTTTGTCCTATGTCCACAAACTACAGACCACAACACCTATCACCACTATCCCTGAAGAAGAGGCGCTATATAAACCCATAGCCTCGAAACGCATCGGTCACCCTGGGCCCTCCCACAGGAATCAGGACCCTCACAGTGGTTTATGGTCTTCTGTGATGTTGTTACTTTGTTGTTCTATAGTTTGAGTTGTGTTTGTGTACATCCAAATTGTATAAGTATTTTTATCTTTTTGATATTTTGTATTATAATAATAAATATATATTTATTGATAAAATTTGAAATTTGTAGACTTCTCCCTTAAAAGTCCCATAGAGGACTACACACACAATCTATATTGAATAGGGATTGGGTGTTCTGTCTACTAATCAAGTCAGTCCCTGCAACACTCCTAAACTATTCAGATCTCTAAGAGATCAAGGATCTATGGATTCTGTTGAATTCTAATCGCTCAATCGGAGTTCCTGGTATGAGCTCTTGTAGCAGGGCAGTGACAGTGGAGTTTAAATCTTCTATGGATTCGGGGAGTCCTTTAATCCGAAAGTTACCTCTCCTGCTGCAGTTCTCCAAGTCCTCAAGTTTTTGAAGAGCAGAAGCGAGATTCAGTTTGATAGTATTGATATCTTCGTGGTGGTTGTCAATTACTGAAATGGCATCATCCATTTTGTGTTCAAGATGGGCGAGGCAGAAATCTAGATACCTTATTTCACAGGTTATCTTGGTGGTCAACTGTTCCGTGGCGGTATTTACTTCCCGCTGGAGGAGGAACTTAAACTTCTCAAGAAGAGTTGCATCTCTAACAGTTACTTCAGCAGGGTCAGTTGGTTGTGCGGCAGGAGGGCTGTGATTAGAGGAGTCATTTAGGTTAGACACGAGCTCCTGAGAGGTGAGCGGGTGCTTAGGCGAAGGTTGTGATTATGCCATTTTAGGCTGAGACCGTTTATCAGGAGTTGTGAAGGTCTTTAGACGCCTGTAGATGGTTTGTTTGGCTTATCAAGGGTAGAGGTGGAGTATTTCCCTATGGTCCCAGAGGAAACCAGGGGTATTTAGATGGAAAGACTGCCCAAGTATAGCAATAATCACAGGTGTATGTAAAACCCTGTGGGTGTCAAAGATTGAGGATTTAGTTCCAAAGATGGTAGAGTAGGGTATAATGGCAGGAGGAGTGTTGACGAAGGGCGAAAGCTGCACTCCAAAGTCCAAGAGGCTGGCTGAGCTATGAAGGTGTGTAGAGCTGAGGGTATTTCCACTAATAGCACAGTGCAAAAGAGCCGTGAGGTGATATCACGGGCGGGTGCAGAACGTGCTGTTGCAACCTTGTAATTAGGGACTCATTCACTCACAAAAGTTATAGCGTCTACAAAATAGGGGAAAGCATTTTTATTATATTTTTTTTTTACTGGTAATGATGGTGATCAGTGATTTTTAGCGGGACTATGACATTGCAGCAGACAGACCGGACACCTAGCTGACATTTTTGACACTTTTTTGGGAACCAGTGACATTATTACAGTGATCAGTGCTAAAAATATGCACTGATCTAATGACACTGTCAGGGAAGGGGTTAACATCAGGGGCGATCAAAGGGTTAAATGTGTTTCTGTGTGGGGGGAAGGGTTGCCTGGGACAACATACAGCTCCATCTTCCTGCATAGCAGAAAGAACAGAGCCTGTGTCATTCCCTGTCAGAACGGAGATCTGCCTTGTTTGCACAGGCAGATCCTTGTTCTGTCTCTGCGGGTAACGATCGCAGGCAGACGGCGGACAGAGTCCGCCACACCCGCTGATTAGCTCCTCCGCTTGCCAATTGGCGGGCCCACAGAACCTTGTGCACAAACCGACGTACACCTATATCGATTTCACGCAGCCGGGCCAACGTTCCGCAGTATAACTGCGGCGGCTGGTCGGCAAGAGGTTAAAGCAAAAGATCAAAAATTGTTCTTGTTTTTCTTTATTTTTTATCTTTTGCTTTTAAAAGGGTAAAGAAGAAATGTGGGGTCTTTTTGACCTCAGATCTCTCTATAGAGGACCTGTCATCCTTATTTATATTAAAAGGGATGTTTACATTACTTGTAAAAGGGAAAAAAAATACAAGGTACAGTGTAAAAAACAAACAAACAAAAAAACATCGTGCTCATGCAGAAGTGAACGCATACCTGACCTAAGTCACGCACGCATATATAACTGGTGTTTGCACCACAAATGTGAGGTATCGCTGCGAACGTTAGAGCAGGTGCAATAATTCGAGCAAAAGACCTCCTCTGTAACGCTAAAAAGGTAACCTGTAAAAGGCATTTAAACGTCACCTTTGGAGATATTAAAGTACCGCAGTTTGTCACCATTCCACAAGCGGATGCAATTTTAAAGTGTGACATGTTAGGTATCTATTTACTCGGTGTAACATCATGTTTCACATTATACAAAAAAAATTGTGATATATTTGGTGTTTTGTTTTTTATTTTCATTAAAAGGTATTTTCTTTCCAAAATATTTTATTTGAAAAACTGCTGCACAAATACCGTGTGACATAAAAAATTTTAACGATTGCCATTTTATTCCCTAGGGTCTCTGCTAAAAAAATGTACAATGTTTGGGGGATCGGAGTAATTCTTTAGCAAAAAATACTGATTTAAACTTGTAAACCAAAAGTGTCAGAAAAAACTTGGTCTTCAAGTGGTTAAAGATACACGTCCATTCATTGAAACTGGAAGAGAAGCAGTTTAACTTTAAAATGTGTAGAGGGTTCTTTACCGTCAGAGTGATAAGGATGTGGAACTCCCTTCCACAAGCAGTGGTATCAGCTAGGAGTGTCGATCAATTAAAAAAACTATTAGATGGGCATCCTAACGATCGCAACATACAGGGATATGGGATTTATTATTGACATAAACCCACATACACAGTATGTGCTTGGTCTAAGTTAATTGCCAATCTGTATGCAATTGCACTGTGTGTTGGCAGATTGCATGCAGATTGTAAACTAGCAGATCTGCCAGACCAGTCTATGGACAAACTGCTGGGTGGTGGCAAGCTACTGTTTGTTGTGTGTCTGGTGTGTGGACAGTAGTAAGAGTGATTAACACTAGGGTTCTAGCTTGTGGAATAGCTGGAGGAATCCTAGAAGTGTGTGATAATTGCTAGACTGCTCCCCAACCCTTAGCGTGTACCAGATTGTATGAAAGATTCGTATTTGCCTGTGTGTGGTCAGCTGGCTTAGTTGGAGTTGAATCTCCCTCTAATGGTGGCCAGAGGTAGTGTAAAGGCTGTGAAAGTGTATCACGGCCAGTCTTACTTGCTCAGAATAAGTTCCCCCTTATTCCCTCCTACCCCTAGTCAAGGAGCACGCCCAGTTAGCTAGCCGCCGTGGGAGTGTGTCTCATGACAGGCATATCCAAAAGCTTTGCCAGCGTCCAAATCGCCTGCAGGAAGTAGCCTATCAACCAGGGTCTATATATTCAGCCTTTGTCCTGTACCATACGATATATAAAATGTAAAATATTTGGATACATAATACTGACATATGCATGAGTAAGCATGTAAGATGGCAAAGTCATATCAATAAGAGGAACTTTGACTTACCTGCAAATTCCATATCTTGGAGTACAGCACAGGACACAGGCTGCATATTCACAGACCCTGGGTTATAAGCTTGCACCTTCAGGTGATTGGACACTGGCAAAGCCTTTAAGGCAGGGATCCTCAAACTACGGCCCTCCAGCTGTTGCGGAACTACAAATCCCATGAGGCATTGCAAAACTCTGACATTCACAGACATGACTAGGCATGATGGGAATTGTAGTTCCTGAACAACTGGAGGGCCGTAGTTTGAAGACCCCTGCTTTAAGGACACACTGTCTGGGCACTTCCACTATAACCCTACCAAACTCTGTGTCCTCAGTTTTCTAGCAAACGATGCAGAGTAACAAAGAAACAGAAGGGTGGGGTGGTCTGTGTCCTGTACTGTACTCTAAGAAATTGAATTTACAGGTAAGTTGAAATCCCTCTCATCTTATTCATACAGAACAGGACACAGGTTGAAAATGTATAGATCCTGCGATGACCCCAAGCAATGCATGAGGAGGGTGGGCAACAACTAGACAAACAGAACTGGCCTAACAACAACGGGGGTCAACAGACCCAACTTAGGGTGTGGCTGCAAAAACCTTGCAGCCCAAGGATTCAACCGTAGAAGACTGGACATCCCCATGGTCAAAGTTGAAAATGTATGAACAGAAGATCCCAGAAATGCCCAGGAAACACCTGCCAGTATGTAAAAGCTCAGGAGATTTGTTTAGAGTGTAAGCTGCAGCAATCAGCTGCATAAGCCAGTGAGCAATGGCTGACTTAAAAGCAGGTTGTCCTTTGCAGGGTCCTGAGGGCAGAACAGATAGAAGCTTTTGCTTTGAGGTAGACACTGATGTCAAGCAATGAAACCATTTTTTTTTTGGGGTTCTTTGGAGCATGGCACAAAGATGGAAGAACTACATCTTCATTGAGGAAGAATTTTTTATTTAAATCAAATATTCTTTATTTTCTTTTTCCACATATTAAAACATACATACATCAGTATACCACAATATCCACATATAGATTTATTCCATAAAAAAAACAAAAACATTATCCCTTCTTCGCATTCACATAACCTCACACCCATACATCCTCCTTGCTTACTTATCTGTCACCCACCCTTAAACGTGTTTCCACTTCTATCCACTTTTTCCACATATTATTAAAATTTGTGTTTATTTCCTCTCTTCATATATATAAATTCTTCTTTTGCAACTGTATCATCTATCACCTTTCTCCATTCTCTCATTGTGGGGGGGCTTTCCGCTTGCCACTTCTGCGTGATAATTTTCCTTCCTTGGAACAAACATCTTGTTATTGCTATTCGTTCGTCTTCTAGTAGTCCCCCTTCTTCCAGAAGACCTAATACACATAGCCTGGCTTCTGGTTGCAGAGATGTCTCAAACACCGTATTTATCCTTTCAACTATTTGCTTCCAGTATTGATATAACTTGGGGCATCTCCAGACCATGTGTATTAGATCACCCCTATTGTTCCCATATCTCCGACATCTCGAGTCCGGCCTCCTACCGAACTGAAACATCCTTTGAGGTGTATAATATACTCTATATGTCAAGTAAAGTTGGGACATTATTTGAGAGGATGACAATGACACTCTGGGTCCTGTAGCTAATATTTGCTCCCATTGTTCCTGCGAAAGTGGACCCACATCTCTCTCCCATTTAACCTTATTTTTACTGATCACTGCCTCCCCCTGATCGGCCCTTTCTAGAGACTCATATATGCCTGAGATTGCCCCTCTGGAGATCTCTGCATCTACTAATTTACGAAGAAGGGGCATATCGTTCCATTCTGGTGGGCTCTGTCCAAACTGTGCATTCAGCGCATGTCTGATTTGCAGATATCTGTAAAAGGATGTATTTGGGACAGCATAATCCTCCCTTATTTCTTGAAATGATTTTATTCTTCCTGCCTTATAAAGTTGTGCCAATAGATGTATACCCAGTCTGTCCCACTCCTCAACCTTCCCCATAACTTTGAGTTCTTGCAGGTTGCTGTTATCCCATATGGGAGAAAACGCAGAAAATCCCTTATATCCCATGATCTTCTTAATTGAGCTGTGGGACATTTAGAACAAATAGAGTCCGCCTCTACTTCATTGTCATGGCATGTATCATTCAAAATCAACCCCTTTGTTTCTCTTCCTGCCATTCGGTTACTACCTCTCATATGCTGCGCCTGGGCAGCTAGAAAATGGTATTTAGGGTTCGGGAGGGCCAATCCCCTCTTCTCTTTTGGTTGTTGTAAGGCGCGGAGGCAAATCCTTGCTGCTCCGTTCCTCCAGATCAATTCCCTAAACACACTATTTTCTTAAACCACTGTCTTGGGATCCATACTGGGGAGTTATGAAGAATGTATAAAATTTGCGGCATCCATACCATTTTTATCAAGTTGCTCCTACCGGCCACTAAGATTGGGAGCCTGTTCCACACCCGGCATTTTTGTCTGACCTTTGTCACTAAGGGTACCAAGTTTCCCGTTATATATTGCCCCGGGTCCTTTGTTATGTTAATTCCTAAGTATCTCATTTGGGTCACCACTTGATCTATCTGCCCTATCAATGGGTCTATTGGTAAGAGAGCCGATTTATCCCAATTGATTGTTAGCCCCGAGAATTTACCAAATTCCCCTATTATGTCTATTGCCCCTTCCAATGAGGCTTGCGTATCCCCCAGAAAAAGCAATACATCATCCGCATACATAGCTATCTTCTCCTCCGTCAGTCTCCTCTTGAAACCCTTTATTCCCCGGGATGCCCTTATAGCAATGGCCAGTGGTTCCATGGCGAGGGCGTAAAGCAGGGGCGACCATGGACATCCCTGCCTTGTCCCCCTAGCCAATTGGAACCAATCTGAACACTCTCCATTTATCCTTACCTTCGCCCTGGGACTTTTGTATAATATTTTAATCCATTGAATAAAGTTAGGGCCGAAATGAAACTCTACCATGGCTTTCCAAAGGTAATGCCACTCAAGGCTATCAAACGCCTTGGCTGCGTCCAAGGATAATATTGCTCTTGACCCCTCTTCTTCCGTTTGCAACTGAGTGTTTAGAAATGCTCTTCTTATATTAGAGCTGGTAGATCTACCTGGGATAAATCCCGTCTGGTCCGGGTGTACCAGCTTTGAGATTATCTTATTTAGCCTCCTTGCCAATGTTTTGGCCAGGATTTTTACATCTGCACATAAAAGAAATATCGGTTTGTATGAGGCCGTCTTCCAATTGGTCTTTCCCTTCCTTTAATAATACAATAATTGTTGCTTCTGTCAGACGCGGGTAACTTCCCTTCCTTAGCTGCCCAATTAAATAACTCCAGGAGTCTTGGAAGCAGCACTTCACTATAGGTTTTATATACAGTAGGTGCCGCCGACATTGTATATTCATTGCGATCCTATTGCGGAGACTCTCGGCGACAGGGTGGCGACATCTCGGCGACAGGGTGGCGACATCTCGCGCTCGTTGCAATAGCGAGAAGGAGACGCGGCACTTAATTGAACGGGATCCGACGTGGATTCCCGCCAATACCAGGCACTGTGTTTGGTATGAATCCTGAGCGGGAACTCCACGCCAATTTTTAAATAAAAAAACGGCATGGGTTCCCCCTCCAGGAGCATATGGATTTGAAGGGGAATCCCCTAAGCCGAAAAAACGGCATGGGGGTCCCCCTCAAAATCCAAACCAGACCCTTATCCATGCACACAACCTGGCAGGCCGCAGGAAAAAGAGGGGGGAACGAGAGAGCGGCCCCCCTCCCTCCTGAACCGTACCAGGCCACATGCCCTCAACATGGGGGGGTTGGTGCTTTGGGGTGACCTGCGGCCCCCCCACCATGTTGATGGGGACAAGGGCCTCTTCCCGACAACCCTGGCCGTTGGTTGTCGGGGTCTGCGGGCGGGGGCTGATCGGAATCCGGGAGCCCCCTTTAATAAGGGGGCCCCCAGATGCCGGCCCCCCACCCTATGTGAATGAGTATGGGGTACATCGCACCCCTACCCATTCACCTGGTGGGAAAAAAATGTCAATAAACAAACAAACACACACAGCTTTTTAAAGTAATTTATTACACAGCTCCGGGGGTCTTCTTCCGACTTCGGGGGTCTCTGGTGTCGTCTCCGCGCTCTCCGGTTCTTTCTTCCTTCTGCCGGGCCTCCGCTATCTTCTTCCAGCTCCGTCTCGTCCGGCTCTCCGTTGTCCTTCTGCCGGCCCCTCCACTATCTTCTTTCAGCTCTTTTGCTAGTGGAGGGGCCCGGTCTTCCCGTCGCCGTCTTCTTCCCTCTTCTCCTCCTCGATGTTCACTCGTCGCTTCCTCCCACTGTAATGCTGGCTGTTCGGTCCGCAACAATTTATATAGGCTTCTCATGACATCACAGTCACATGCTCCCATGGCGTCACAGTCACATGCTTCAGGGCCACCCGGAGCATGTGACTGTGACGTCATGAGAAGCCTATATAAATAGTTGCGGACTGAACAGCCAGCATTACAGCGGGAGGAAGCGACGAGTGAACATCGAGGAGGAGAAGAGGGAAGAAGACACCGACGGGAAGACCGGGCCCCTCCACTAGCAAAAGAGCTGGAAGAAAATAGTGGAGGGGCCGGCAATTATTAAAGGGGGCTCCCGGATTCCGATTATTAAAGGGGGCTCCCGGATTCCGATCAGCCCCCGCCCGCAGACCTCGACCACCAACAGCCAGGGTTGTCGGGAAGAGGCCCTTGTCCCCATCAATATGGGGACAGGGTGCTTTGGGGTGGGGGGGCCGCAGGTCACCCCGCTGCCCCAAAGCACCAAACCCCCCATGTTGAGGGCATGCGGCCTGGTACGGTTCAGGAAGGAGGGGGGCGCTCTCTCGTCCCCCCCCTCTTTTCCTGCGGCCTGCCAGGTTGCGTGCTCGGATAAGGGTCCGGTTTGGATTTTGAGGGGGACCCCCACGCCGTTTTTCCGGCTTAGGGGATTCCCCTTAAAATCCATACCAGACCGAAGGGCCTGGTATGCTCCTGGAGGGGGAACCCATGCCGGTTTTTTATTTAAAAATTGGCGTGGAGTTCCCG
This sequence comes from Rana muscosa, assembly GCA_029206835.1. NCBI lineage: Eukaryota > Metazoa > Chordata > Amphibia > Anura > Ranidae > Rana > Rana muscosa. Next base: position 442,814,730 of record CM055120.1, on the reverse strand, counting down.
CTCAGGATTCATACCAAACACAGTGCCTGGTATTGGCGGGAATCCACGTCGGATCTCCGTCTACCGGCCTCAATGTCAGCAATGCGTGTCGCTCATTGCGAAAGGAAAAACAAAATTTTTCCTTTCCCGATGACGAGACAGCTTGGCGCTGGCTCTCGCGACGGGGCTCGTAGGGTGTCAATCTCGCCGCTAGAACAGGCGAGATTGGCACAAAATCGGCGGCACCTACTGTATTTCTATTGGCAAGCCATCCGGCCCAGGAGCCTTTTGGCTTGCCATATACGTTGTTGCCATTTGTAACTCTTTCAATGTGAGTGGTGCCTCCAAACCCTCCCCATCTTCCTCTGATAGCCGGGGGATCTGCAAACCCTTAAAAAAGGCTTCCATCTCCCCCTCTATATTGCCATTTGATGTACTACTATACAGACTCTGGTAATATTTTTTTTTTTTTGAAGGCCTCTTATTTCTGATATACCTCTCCTAATTTCCCCCTCCTCATCACAGATCGCCGGGATGACAGATGGGGGGGCCCCAGCCCTAGCTATTAGGGCCAGAATTCTCCCCATAGAAATTCTGTTTCCGGAACAATTTTTTATTTTCAGCCTTTCTTATTACTATTCTTTTGTACTCTTTCTGTGTCTCTAACCATTCCTTATAGTTCTCTGTAGTTGGATTTCCTGTATAGTTAATCTCTGACCACTTTTTCTCTTGCTGCAATTTCCTTGGCGCGTGATTGTTTTTTGATAAATGATATTTTTTGGATTAAGATTCCCCGTAGTAACGCTTTCAGAGTATCCCAAATCATTCCCAATGAGGCCGATCCAGTGTTTGCTGTTACAAATTCCTTCAGGCTAGCACATATTCCCGACCTGGGTCCTCAATTGCTTCCAACCAGAATGGGTTTATCTTCCAGTCCCCTTTACCATACCCTCTATCCATCTTTATTTCAAAAATTACTAAGGAATGATCTGAAATGCTTCTTGGTTCATATACCACCTCCCCCACCTCTCCAAATGCTTCCTCGTTACAGAGTACGAGGACTATCCTGGACAGGGTCATGTGCGTCCTTGAGTGGCAGGAAAATTGTTTTTCCCCGGGTGTCTCCTCCTCCACACATCTGTCAAACCCACCTCCTCACAAAATTGGAGGAGAGGGCTGCCAGCCGAATGTCCTGTGGAGGCACTTGCCGGGAATCTATCCATTTTTTTATCCATAGTCATATTAAAATCCCCCGCCACTATTACGGGCACACCCGCCCTGTCCATGACGAACTCTAATAATTCCCACAGGACTTCAGTTTCAAACGGGGGGGAATATATATATTCGCCACCACATATTCCTTTGTTTCTATCCAGCAATGAAGAAACACATAACGTCCCTTGGCATCTATCTTACTATGTCTGCAGGAGAACACCGCACCCGAATCTATCAAAACACTCACACCCCTTGAATAAGAGGTGTGAGTAGAATGGTACTGTACTTGGTATTTCCTATGCTTTAATATTTTAGTAGTTTCCCTGTCCAGATGCGTCTCTCCTGTAGACACAGCATTTTTATGTTGTTCATTTCAGCTGTTGAAAAAATCGCCTGTCTTTTAGTTGGATCTTTTACCCCCCAAACATTCCATGAGCACACCTTCATGTTTTTACCTAGGTTTGGGGTTCTCTTCCCATCCTCTCTGTTATCCATCATCTACCCCTTTTAATTTCTCTCTTATCAATATACTTCCCACCTTACAAAGATATACCTTAATAGTATTTGTTTAAAAAAACGTGTTTTTAGTGGATCTCCCCCTTCTAGTGCCCTGCTCAAACATACCATCCCACCCACCCACCCCACCCACTCCTACCCCCCCCCCCTTGCCCTTCTTGGGGCCCATATAAAGGACTTCTAATGTGACCGCATCCTACCTTTGAAGTGAGAACTCCCCCTTCTACTCCTATTAATCTGTGCTTTAGTGGTTTAAGCGTATCCTTCTTTCTTACACATCTCATCCATGCATTATGATATATCTTCTTTTCCCTCCACCTTTGTACCACTCCCCACAAAAAATACAGAGAATACACTTTCACAACCCTTCCCTCCTTCCCCCCCGCTCCCATGTCAGAGAAACAAATTATTCCTCTGTGCAAAAAAATAAAATCTGTAGTCTATATTTGCACTCAGTAAATTTAGCCCTTTGTCTCTGTAGTTCAGGGGAGAAATCCAGGTAAATTGAAATTCTTGCACCATTGAATTGTATATTTTTCATCTCTCTTGCTTTTTGAAGAATGGTAATTTTATCCCTAAAACGTAGAAGTTTGATAAGGATAGGTCTCGGCTGACCTCCCGCTGCTGGCGCCCTGGAAGGGACTCTGTGGGCCCGCTCAATTGAAAAATATTTTGATAAACAGTCCTTGCCAATACTCCTTTAAACCAATCCTCCATAAATTCAGTGTGGCGATTACCTTCACTTTTCTCGGGGAGACCTAATACCCTTATGTTTTTCCTTCGTAATCTATTTTCCATGTCATCGATTTTATTGACGCACATATTCAGCTGTTCTCTCATTGCTCTCATCTTGTTTACAATAGGGCTAACATCATCCCTCAGTTGGCCAAATATTTCAGTCAGTGAGGATTTGCAGCTGTTAATTGCAGAGAAAATCTCTCTCATAGAAGGCTCGCCCTCCACCATTAATCCTGTGGTTGTCTCTTCCGTTTTTGCCGGTGCTTTTTCCTTAGACTCCTGGTCCCCTACCGCCTTTCCCGGTGTCACTGTATTTGATGTCTGGCCCTGACTTTTCCGCTGAGAGTTCAATTGTTGGGCCCCCTGCCCCCTTATGGGTGTGTGGCCTGCTGTATGTGCCGGAACATGTGTATATTTTTCCAGTTTGGCTGCTGCTGCAGCCTGGCTTGCTTTGGTTCCCCGTGTTGATTGTGTCTGTGACTGAGACTGGGGCTGTTCCTGTGCACATGCACTGGGCCCCTCCTTGGAGGAATTCCTGGTCATCGCCGATAGTGTGCCCGGCATTTTTCACCCGTAGATATACTATTATAGGGGCAAAATATTATATTATATGTTGTTATCTGTTGTGTTATAGCTTTCCCCCTCCAGCTTTCTCTTTCTACTGCCACCGACTAGACCACCGACTAGTCCTCTGCGGGCTCCGGTAACCACTTAGTCCCCTATGGGGGTTCAATAAAGTCCGTTCTCCCCAGCCTCCTCCACCAAACAAAATACAACAATGGGTCCGTTCACCTCAGGCTCCGGTAATGCAGGACTCAGCATACCTTGGCAGCGTGACTTAGCAGCGTCTTCTCCCAGCTTCCCACAATATACAGGCGGAGATGGCTGTAACAAGCTCGTGGCAGGGGACTGATGTTAGTAGAGTGTTTAACACCTCCAGGCGGCAGGGATTGGCGGAGTATTCGCTGGTGTAGGTATCACATGATCCGGAGTATGGCGATCAGCTGATCAAGCATGTATGTCCGGAGCCAGCAGACGGGCGCTGGGACAAGACCAGAGCACCCCCGCCCAGAGCAGCAGCACCTCCAGAGTGACAACGCGGCCGACCAACCCCTCCACCGGCCAAGCCCAGCGCACCGGCACTGGGTCTCCACACGTCAAGCTCCGGAAGGTTAGCCAGTCAGTCCTCTTCCCATCCTTCTCTCTCCTTTCCTGCTTCCTCCGACCAGACCATACCTTCAATCGGCGTGCACCATGGGAGCGAGGTACGAGGGCCGGGCTGTCTCGACCTCTCACCTCAACATACGGCCATGCCCCCGAGGTAGAAATTTGATGCCACCTTGGGAATGAAGGAAGGCCTTGGATGGAGGGTACCTTTTTTTTTTCTTTGAAAGACGAGGAGTGACTTTGTAAGAAAGAGAGACCAACTCTAAAAAAATGTCTGACAGACAGAATGGTGACCAGAAAAACTACCCTGAGGGAGAGGTCATCTGAGGGGATATCTTTGATGAGTCCAAAAGGGTGGTTTCTGCAGGGCAGAGAGAACCAAGTCAAGGTCCAAAGGATGCACAGGGTGCTTTAAGTGGGACCAGAGCTAGGATATACCTTGTATAGGTTTTGAGAAGGTAGAGTAAAGCTGGAGATTTTTGAAAGAAAATGGGCAAGGTCAAAACCCATCCTTTAAGTGTGCAAGTTCTGGTCAAGTCTAGATTGGAGGAAGGCCAGAATGTGATATCCCTAGAAATGTCTGGGGCTTCACATCTGTGTTCACACCAGGTAAAGTAGGATTTCCAGGTTTGATAATATAAGTTCCTGGAAGTGGCTTTTCTTGCTTTTAGCAAGTTAGGGATGACAGACTAAAAGACCCCCCCCCCCTGTCTATTGGGAACTGTCGTTAAAGCTAGTGACCGATGACGATGGAATAGAGGTTCCTAGGACAAAAGGTCTAGCCTGTTGGAAAGAGGCCATTAGTCGTCTTCTATTAGTATGAGTATGTCTGTGTACCAGGTTCTTCTGTGCTATGAGAATCAACAGCTTCTTGTCTTGCTCTATCTTCTGGAGCAAACAAGGCAGAATATCCATTGGAGGGAAGGCATAGATTAGCCTGAACTAAGGCCAGAGGATTATTAAGACATCCAATGCCAGTGTCAAAGGATCATTTGGACCTGGATATCAACTTCCAGGGTCCTCCATTTCTCACAAATCAGGTTGAAAATGTTGGGGTGAGGGGCATTTTCCCCTTGATTGAGCCGATGACGGCTGAGGTAATTAGCTTTCTAGTCTTCCACTGCTGTAGACTAGAGATCGCTTGACATGGAGTTTGTGTCTAAGAGATGATCTGGCTTGCTCCCTTTGAGGCTGCATTACTCCTGTTGCTGCCTTGGTGGTTGATGTAGACCACGGCCGTGCATTGTTTAAATGCATCCTTATAGGGTATCCAGAGCTATTTTGATTGGTCTGATCTCCAAGATGTTGATGGGGAGTTTGCCCTTTATTGATGATCATGTTCCTATGACTGAGGGACTGGAACAATCCTCCCCAGCCTCAAGGCCGGCGTCTGTTTTTATCACTTTTTAGTAATAAGGAAGGACTTCATAATTGTTAAGTGGGTTGGATATCCACCAAGTTGGAGAGTTCCAGCTTGGCTGGAGGGGAGCATGGGTAAGTAGAGTCCTAAAGAAAGGCTTTTTGGATCCACTGTGGAAGTAGAAATGTCCTACCTGTAACATCGTTAATGAATTTGTCAAGTGCCTCATCAAAAAGAGGTTTTCTTTCAAAGGTCATATGTGTAAGGCATCTTTTATAGGCAGCTTCAGTTGACCAGGATTTGAACCACAAGATTATGTGCAGTTAAATGTAAATCAACACAGAGGAGCAAGGCATGAGGTAATTGCTGCAATTGCTGAGTTAAGGTAGGGTCTTGGAAGACAGGATAGTGAAAGTTAACTGCAGTCTGAAAGACAGAAATCGCAGCGATAGCTGGTTGCAGAGCTGGGCCTGCAAATGTAAAGGGATTTTAAAAAGGAATTAAGAAGGAATTCTGCGTTACCTGTAAATTTCATATCTTGGAGTACAGTACAGGACTCAGGCAACATATTCATACACCATAGGGCATCCCCAAGCAATATATACAAAGGGTGGGCAATAACTAGACAAATGGAAATGTGCCAACAGGCCCAAATAACAGGGGTAAAAAAAAAGTTCAGAGTGCTGTAGCAAGAACTGCACGGCCAAAAGTTGCATCCACAGAAAACTGGATGTCCAACTGGTAAAACTTTGAGAAAGTATGAACAGAAGACCAGGTGACGACCTTACACAGTTGAGCTGCAGAGGCTTGGTGTCGAAAAAGCCCATGAAGCTCCTAGAGATCTGGTGGAGCGAGCACACAAAAGTGCTGGAATAGGTTTTTTCTTAAGAGTGTAAGCTCTTGGGGGCGTGGCCTGACACAGCGCATGGAGTAGGATGCTTTCACAAGGAGCTCCGTCCATTAATCCTGATATCTCACACTCCTGCGACCCATAGACGACCTTCTAGATCAGGGGTCTTCAAACTATGGCCCTCCAGTTGTTCAGGAACTACAATTCCCATCATGCCTAGTCATGTCTGTGAATGGCAGAGTTTTGCAATGCCTTATGAGATGTGTAGTTCCATAACAGCTGGAGGGCCGTAGTTTGAGGATCCCTGCTCTAGATTCTTACTTACCTCTAACAGCGTCCGGGACCCCTGGCATTATGTCTCCATCGAAGGGGCAGAAATCCGCAGCCGTGGTGAAGCTGGATCAATACCGCTGGCAGGACAGAGAGGTCACTTTAGCAACGAGACTCAAGTTAGAACTTTATTTTCTACCCTCCTTGGGTCCTATGTGACCCAGTATGCTGCACCGATAGCCGGAGCCTCGGGATCGCAGCAGTCCTACTCACCACGTGCAAAGTGCAGCAAGACTTTCCCCGACTCAGCACTAGGGAACACGGTCATGATGATTGGAGCTGCTGCAGAGCATCACTATGTGACATTCCCCCATTGTGGAGGACGATCCGATACTGCTTCATACTCCAGTGGCTCCATGTGTTTCACCTATTTTTTACACACGAAGTAACGTTTTTTTTTTTTCTCTTGTTTGAGTTCTACAACTTGTTCAGGGATTATGCCCACACCGGTTGGAAAGGGTGTAGGACAGGGAGGGGGAAATATATTCGTTGAGTAGAATTGTGCATGATGTATTCCGAACACAGGTACCACAGCAAAGTTTAAAACTGCTTCAGTTCCTACATAATGTGCCTAGCTTATTACTGTTTATGTTGTATATGACCCACGGGATCCTTGGGGACCTGGCCACTAGCATCAGAATGCTCAGAAAAGTTGGGGAATGTTATTCTACCAAAAGTGATCTATGGAGTCTTTAAAATTTCTTACATGGAATGTAAGAGGCATGCGTGAGAAAGTTAAGCGCTCGGCAGCTCTTACATTCCTTAAAAAACAACGTGCAGACGTAGTGGTGCTGGTTGAAACTCATGTTGAAGGGAGACTGCAGATGGCCCTCCGCCGGCCGTGGGTGGGGTGGGCGTTTCATTCGACCCACACAACTCACGCTCGGGGAGTCTCCATACTCCTATCCAAATCTGTACACTTTGAACTATGTGAAGCCTCCACGGACCCACAGGGCCGTTATGTTTTCTTATCTACAAAATGATACAGGGAACCCTTCCTCCTTTTAGCATTCTATTTCCCTCCCCCAGTCTCCACACCCATAATCCTGGAGGGGCTTGCATTCATGGCGCGACATCCCACAGTCCAAGCAGTTTGGTTAGGGGCATTCAATACCACACTAAACCCCTCCCTAGACAGGCTCCAACCCTCAATATCCACTGCGGGGACACTAAATTCTCAAAACGGATTTCCTCCTTTCACCTAGTTGACACCTGGAGACATAGGTTCCCCCACAAACAAACATATTCCTGTTTCTCCTCTACACACAACTCCATGTCTCGGATTGATTTTACACTGATTTTGCAGGGGCTCACACCATGGCTGTTGGAAACTGCGTTTTGCCCCAGGCTGCTATCTGATTATAGCCCTTACTGGATCACATTAAGCATACCCATTCATAAACCAATGCGAAAATGGCATTTGAACCCATTCTGGCTCTCGTTGCTACCCGAGGACGATGAGCTTATAAATTAATGGAAGCTGTACTTCACGGACAACGACCACTCCGCTTCTCCAGCGGCAGTCTGGGACTCCTTCAAATTACATGCCCATATGACCCTAACCTCACGCATAAATAAAATTAAGGCCAACTCTGCTGGCGCATTTGACAAGGCGGTGGCGGAGTTATCCTCCACTGAACAGGGGTACACGACCGACCCCATCCCAACAAAAGCGAGCGCACTCAAATTACAACCCAGGGTGGTAACCCAACTTCAGTACGAGAAAGCTAGACAGAAATTATTTTTTGCTAAACAAAGGTTGTTCGAACATGGGGAAAAGGCTGGCAAACTTTTGGCGTACATGGTTCATGGTGAAGACAGACCCCCAGTGGTTATTTCCTTACATGGTCCGGAAGGTCAACAAATCAAAGTGACCTCTATGTTCAGGGACTTCTTTGCAGACTTATACACATCCACGACCTCCACTGATGGAGGCCTGATTAACTCCTTCCTAAAAGGTGTCACATTCCCTCAATTAACCGAAGACCAGGTTAGCCTCCTTGAGGCGCCTTTCACCGCCAAAGAAATAGCGGTTGCTGTTGCCGGGTTTGCCAGATCCAAATCCCCAGGTTCGGGCGGCCTCCCAATTGAATTTTATTCCCACTTTAGTGAGCTACTGACTCCTAAGCTGTTAGCCCTATACAATCACCTATTTGAGATTCTTAAACTCCCCCCTCTATGAGAGAGGCGACAATAGTTCTCATACCCAAAACGGGTAAAGACCCAGTGTACCCCGAGTCCTATCGCCTAATTTCTCTCTTGCAAGTCGATATTAAAATATTGGCCAAAGTACTATCTATCCGACTCAATAAGGTTATAACTCCTTTAATACATACAGATCAAGCACGGTTTATGCCTGGGCGAAATACCTAATTTAACTTGAGTAAACTTTACATTAACTTGCAGTCCACACATGCAGGCTCTCGCGTGGTGGTGACTTTGGACACGGCAAAGGCATTCGACTCAGAGTGGAGAGATCTGTGGAGGTGCCTGGAGGGATATGGCTTTGGTCCTAAGTTTCTCACATGGGTTCAACTACTGTACCAGGCTCCTACAGCTAAGGTGATGGTGAATGGATGCCCGTCCCAGGTGTTTGACCTCAGAGGCACAAGACAGGACTGTCCACTATCCCCACTTCTTTATGCTTTTGCTGCAGAATCCTTGGCCATGTCTATCCGCGCAAACCCGGAGATTAGGGGATTGTGGGTGGGGAGAAAAAGGTACAAGGGCGCAAAAGGTGTGAATTAAATGTCCATATACACCACTCAAGTGTAAAGACAATGTTCATTATTTATATCCATATGTCTAATGATGTAGTAGCTGTATTCCAATCTCTTAGATTCCAACCACCGTGCTCACAGAAAGTGCAATGTGCATATAAAGTGCTTCACCCGACATGACAATCAAAATCTGCTTACCAGATGTAAGCGGCCATCAAAGACCATCAGGCATATAGAAATTTCTCTCAGGATCCTTCCTTGTTCAATCTCTCCCATACATGTTCAGTTCCCCATAATGATTGCAGCAATAACTTCTTAAGGGGAAGATGTAATATTCCTCCACTCTGCAGAGAATCAAACGGCTCCACCGGAATGAGCCACAAAAAAACAGGGATAGTGTGATACCGTTTTATTAAAAATAAAGCAGGGTAAAAAAGTGTACAAAGGCAGGTACACTCACAGCTATAGAAAGGAGGCAGCGGCCGGACTACTCACTAAGTGATATGAAAACCGGCATGCAACAAAGCTATTAAAATGTTAGAACTCACAAGATCACAGCTCCAGAGTGATGGCATGCTGGCACTTCAATGCATTTCGCGAAAATCGTGTCATCAGGAAAATCAGGATTGTGGGTGGGGCCCTTAACGGAAAAAATCAGCATGTATGCAGATGATACACTGTTATATCTCGCTGACTCTGGCCCTTCCCTCCAGGCCGCACTTTAGACGACTGAACAGTTCGGAACGTTTTCCGGGCTTCAGATCAACTGGGGAAAGTCCCAGATTCTGCCGATCGATAGTTTCCCACATCTGAGTCCCAGGCCGGAATGCCACTACAACAGGTTGACACCATTAACCACTTCAATACCATGCACCTTCCCGCCCAGACCAATTTTCAGCTTTCAGTACTCTCACACTTTGAATGACAATTACTTAGTCATGCTACACTGTATCCAAACAAAATTTTTATCATTTTCTTCTCACAAATAGAGCTTTCTTTTGGTGGTATTTAATCGCCACTGGGTTTTTTATTTTTTGCGATATAAGCAAAAAAACAGCAATTTAAAAAAAAAAAAAAACACTTTTTTTTAGTTTCTATTGTAAAATTTTGCAAATAAGTAATTTTTCTTCATAAATTTGTGCCAAAATGTATACTGCTACATATCTTTGGTAAAATGAACCCAAATTAGTGTATATTATTTGGTCTTTGTGAAAGTTATAGAGTCTACAAACTATGGTGGCAATCACTGAAAATTTATCACATCTGATCACGCCTGATGTACTGAAGGGATATCTCATTTCTTGAGACACTAACAAGCGAGAAAAGTACAAATACCCCAAAATTACCCCTTTTTGGAAAGTAGACAGTCCAGGGTATTTACTAAGAGGCGTGGTGAGTTTTTTGAAGTTGTATTTTTTTCCCACAATTCTTGGGAAAATGTAATCTTTTTTTTTTTTTTACACAAACTGGTCATATTAACAGTTTTTTTCTCTCACACAGCATATGCATAATTGCAACTACACCCCAAAATGCATTCTGCTACTCCTCCTGAGTGTAGCGATACCACATGTGTGAGACTTTTACACAGCCTGGCCACATACAGAGGCCCAACATTGAAGTAGCACTTTCAGGCGTTCTACAAGCATAAATCGCACATATCCTTTCTCAACCACCTATTACACTTTTGAAGGCCCTGGAGCACCAGGACAATGGAATTTTCCACAAAATGACCCCATTTTGGAAAGCACACACCCCAACGTATAATCTATGAAGCATTATGAGTCTTTTGAACGGTTCATTTTTTTCCAGAAGGTTTTGGAAAATGTGGAGAAAAAATTTAAATGCATTTTTTTTACACAAAGTTGTCCATTTATAAGATATTTCTAACGCATAGCATATACATAGCAAAAATAACACCCCAAAATGCATTCTGCTACTCCTCCTGAGTATAGCAATACCACGTGTGAGACTTTTACACAGCCTGGCCATATACAGAGGCCCAACATTGAAGTAGCACTTTCAGGCGTTCTACAAGCATAAATCGCACATATCCTTTCTCAACCACCTATTACAATTTTGAAGGCCCTGGAGCACCAGGACAATAGAATTTTCCACAAAATGACCCCATTTTTGAAAGCACACACCCCAACGTATAATCTATGAGGCATTATGAGTCTTTTGAACGGTTCATTTTTTTCCAGAAGGTTTTGGAAAATGTGGAGAAAAAATTAAAATGCATTTTTTTTACACAAAGTTGTCAATTTATAAGATATTTCTAACATATAATATGTACATAGCAAAAATTACACCCCAAAATGCATTCTGCTACTCCTCCTGAGTATGGCGATACCACATGTTTGAGACTTTTACACAGCCTGGCCACATACAGAGGCCCAACATCCAAGTAGCACCACCAGGCATTCTAGCAGCATTAATTGCACATATCATTTTCTGACTACCGATCACATTTTTAAAGGCCCTTCATATATCTAACACATAGCAGGTACATACCAAATAACAAAAGATTACCTGTGGTTTTAGAAGTGCAGTGGTCCACAGAGGAGAGCATCGGTCCAGGCAGCAGGCAGGGATGAGGTCAGCGACAGCAAAAGCAATCATCCAGGCAGCAGGCAGGAATACTGTCCATAGTTCGCACAGGCAGAGATACTGTCAGCACAGCCAGAGCACAGCCAAAGCACAGGTCCAGGTAGCAGGCAGAGGTGTCCCGGCAGAAATGCTGTCCAAAGTCAGTAGAGGCAGCAGGCAGATATATGGTCAACACAGCCAAAGTATTGGTCCAAGCAGCAGGAAGAAACATGGTCCATAATGTCATGGGTCATTACAGGCAGTAATATGGTCAGCACAGCCAAATTATTGGTCCAGGCAGCAGGAAGGACCATCAAGCTTAGGGCCAGGGGGACAGGGGTAGAGGCTTCTCCCACCCAAATCGCTTTGAAGCCTCCGGGCAACCAGACCCTGTTCTTGGAGCACAGAAAACGAAAAACTGGTTTTCTCTACTCAGAACGCCATTCTGAAGCCCCTCACATATGTGAGACCCCTGTGTACTAAAAGTAGATGGCCAAAAGATCAGTCCAAGTGGCAGGCAAAAACATGGTCGATTAACAGGCCAAGGTCGGTACACGTGGAAGTCAGAAACGTGGTTTAAATCGGCAGGCAGAGGCATCGTCGGTAAACAGGCCAGGGTCAGTTAATTAACATGGAAGGTAGTTAGTAACATGGTAGCAGGCAAATAGGGAAGTGGCAGTCTGTTAATAATAAGGGGAACTAATGGATGTATGATAATTTTTGAAGCAATTTCCGATGCACAGGCCAGGTTGGGAGGGACAATCGGGACAATAATAGCTGGTGTCTCTTCTTACTCCTCCTCTGCTGCATACACGGCATTTCTTTTGGCGTCTTCTTCCAGATTCTGTGGGGGGGATGCTAAAGGGATAGTGTCGCTCGTGAAGCCGACTCACACTATCAGAGCGAATGCTTCCTGGGGCGGGATCTTGTTGGTAAATGAGGGCATCGATGATATCTTCGATATATTGGAGGTAGTGGAGTCGGTGATTTTGAGTTGCTTTTTGGTAGCAGACAAACAAATTAAAAAGGGCCATGTGAAACGCAACTTTTTTGTGCCAATAATGGGACTTTCTGGTTGATAAGTAGGGCTGTAGCATCTGGTCGTTTAAATCCACCCCCCCCCATGTACAAATTGTAGTCGTGGACACATTCAGGCTTTACAATGGAGCCGCGTCTTCTTGGGATCTCCACCATGGTGTCATTGTGGATCGTAGAGAGGATGTGGACATCTTTCTTGTCCCTCCACTTCATGGCCAACACCTCCTCGTTCCTCATGGATGCCGATTCTCCAGGTCGCAATTTTTTTGTCAATAAATTTTGTGGGAATCCCTTCCGTTTTTTTTTAAGGTACCGCAGGCCGGGGTTTGTTTACTGTAAAGGTGGCGAAAAAGGGGCAGGCTGGTATAATAATTATCAACATATAAATGGTAATCTTTTCCGAACAGGGGGTATGCCAACTCCCAGACAATTTTCCCACTGGTTCCAATATATGTGGGGCAATCACGGGGCTGGAGCTGGGAGTCTTTGCCTTCGTAGATCCTGAATTTGCAGACGTATCCAGTGGCTCGATCACATAATTTATTTAATTTTAACCCATACTTGGCTCTCTTGCTTGGTATGTACTGCTTGAACTGCAGTCGGCTGGTGAAATGTACGAGGGACTCGTCCACACAAATTTTTTGGTCTGGGATGAAAACTTCTTCAAATCGCTGGGAAAAGGCATTGATTAGGGGGCGTATCTTGTACAATTTGTTGTAGTTGGGATGATCTCGGGGAGGGCACTGTGAATTGTCATTGAAGTGGAGAAAGCGCATAATCATGTCGTATCTTTTCCTGGACATGACAGCGGAATATATGGGCATGTGTTGGATGGGGCGTTTGGACCAATATGAATGGACTTCGTTCTTTTTTGTAAGCCCCATATTGAACATAAGGCCCAAAAATAATTTAAATTCCTCCAATGTTAGACGCCGCCACTGGAACATGCGGGCGTAGGAAGAATCAGGGTTGGCAGCAATAAATTGGGATGCATACAGATTCGTTTGATCCACTATATTCTGCAGCAAATCTTGTGGGAAAAATAAACAAAAATAATCAAATTTAGAAAAATTTGTAGTGTCGGGCTGCACACCTGGCTGGGCGGTGAAAGGGGGGATGATAGCGGATCCTGAGTTGGCAGGCAACCATAAGGGGTTTGCCAGGGCATCGGGAAGGTAGGATTGGGGCTGGATTCTTCGGGTTGGGCGTGCATTTCCATTGCTTGTACTGGGCTCCTCTTCCTGGGGTATGGCGCTGCTGGTGGTGGGCAGTTCTCCTGATCTTGGTGCTGATCTTGGTGCTGATCTTGGTGCCGATCGCATTCTTTTGGGAGGGACGGTTTCCTCCGGGGACTCGGACTTTGAGCCACTATCCTCCACTGGCTCGTATTCCGAACCAGAATCGGATAATGGGAGCTCCCCGCTGCTCTCATCATCCGACATGGCAAGAATGGCATATGCCCCCTCAGGTGTGTAAACCCTTTGGGACATTATGGCAGTGCTTATTGGTGGGCCTGTGTAATGGTACTGCTGGTGGTAGTGGTGGCGGTCTGTGTGGTAGTACCGATGGAGGTATTAGTGGTGGGCCTGTGTGGTGGTACCGATGGCGGTATGGGTGGTGGTGGTACCAATGGCGGTACAGGTGGTGGTGGTACCGATGGCGGTACGGGTGGTGGTGGCGGCGGTACAGGTGGCGGTACGGGTGGTGGTAGCGATGGCGGTATGGGTGGTGGTGGTACCGATGGTGGTACAGGTGGTGGTGGTACCGATGGCGGTACAGGTGGTGGTGGTACCGATGGCGGTACAGGTGGTGGTGGTACGGGTGGTGATGGTACCGATGGCGGTACAGGTGGTGGTACAGGTGGTGGTGGCACTACCGACGGTGGTACGGGTGGTGGTACTGGTGGTGGTACCGATGGCGGCACTAGTGGTGATACTGGTAGCGGGCCTGTGTGGCAGTATAGATGCTGGGCCTGGTGGCGGTACTGGTGGTGGTACTGGTACCGATGGCGGTACTGGTAGCCTGTGTGGCGGTGCCAATGGCGGTACCGATGGAGGTGGGCCTGTGACAGATGATTGACAGATGGGCTGATTGATTGATTGACAGATGGGCTGATTGATTGATTGACAGATGGGCTGATTGATTGATTGACAGGTGGGGTGATTGATTGACAGGTGGGGTGATTGATTGACAGGTGGGGTGATTGATTGACAGGTGGGCTGATTGATTGACAGATGGGCTGATTGACAGATGGGCTGATTGACAGATGGGCTGATTGACAGATGGGCAGATTGACAGATGGGCAGATTGACAGATGGGCTGATTGGCTGGGCTGATTGATGTGCTGGGCTGTGTGACAGGTCCTCTTTATGGGGGGGGGGGCGTGTTGTGCACTGTAAACTTATGTAGACAAACTACACTGAGCTAACTTACTGATCTCTTCTCTCTCCTCACAGATCGGTGTGTGAGGAGAGAGCAGGGATCAGGTAGTAACTCCTGTGGAGTTTGTTTACATTTGTGACCGGCTGTGATTGGACACAGCCGGTCACGTGGTAAACAGCCAATTCATTGGCTGTTTACTCTGATCGGGGACGCGCTGTGTCCAAGGGACACTCGCCTTCCCCGATCCCCGCTCTGCAAGCCTGTGGCGGCGCGCACGGAGCGCGCCGCCGAGTTTGTTTTGACAGGTGATCGGCTGTGACTTTGACACAGCCGATCACATGGTAAACAGCCAATGAAATTGGCTGTTTACCGTGATCGGGGAAGCGCTGTGTCCGAGGGACACATGCCGTCCCCTTTCACCGCGCTGCGCGCCCCCGCGGGCGCGCGCAAGGCAATATCCTGCAGGACGTCATATGACGTCCAGTATCGATATTGCAACCACTTCCCGGACGTCAATTCGCTATTGACTGGGCGGGAAGTGGTTAAATACTTAGGTATCCACATATCCAGAAGTCCGGCTGACTACATTTCTCTTAATATAAAACCCCTGTTCTCTCTAGTTAGAGCTAAAATACATGTCTGGGCTCGTTTGCCTCTAGGGATATGGGGTTGCATAAACCTGATAAAAATGGTCCTTCTACCTAAAATCTTATACATCCTATGGCACACCCCGATTTACTTGCCCCTGAAAAACACAGCGCACTGGAGACCCGCTATATGGGATATCAGCGGGCTCCAGGAGTGCTGAATCCGGTGGAGATGTGAAGTCCCTTTTATATCATTACAGTTGTATCTGGGACCTTGCCTCTAACAAACTAGGGATACCCCAATACAATGATTACACGCCACTATGGCATAACAAAGACCTGCCAGAATTCCTACATATTCAGGGCTCAGGACTGTGGGCTGCACAGGGTATCTACTATCTGCACCACCTACTATCAGATGGAAATCTTAAAACCTACAACATGCTCAAAGAAGAATTCACACTCCACAATCACATGTTTTTTAGGTTTTTGCAGGTACGACATGCGGCCCAAGTGCAATTCTCATGCACTCTTCCACACCCTACCCCCCACCCTATCATGGCTATAGCCAAGAGTACAGACCCACGCAGACTGATATTCACCTTCTATAATATTCTCTCTACTCCCAGTTATACCAAGCTGGCATTTGATTTGAAACCCCGTTGGGAGAGGGAGGTGGGACCGATGGAGGATGAGGAGTGGGAGGAGGCATTGGAGTCCTGCAGAGCAGTATTCCCCAGGTTCTCAGACAGACTTTCCCAGATCTACATAACTCACAGGGCATACCTCACCCCTATCCGAGTCGCTAGATACAAACGCAACCAGTCCACCCTGTGCTTGTTATGTGGCCTGGAGACGGGCACATTTTTCCATTTACTCTGGACCTGTCTAAATATGTAAGGACTTTGGAAACAAATTGTAACCTTCCTACATGATACAATGGGCTCTCCCATAGCACTAGACCCGAAACAATGCCTATTAATTAATATTTCCTGACACTATAGACAAATACACAAAGATATTTCTTCATGAAACTCTAATTTCGGTCAGGAAAATCATTGCCAGGAAATGGATGAGACGGCCCCCCCCCCCCCCTAGTTTTTCGGATTGGAATGTAGAGGTAAACATAACCCTACCTTACAAAACATGCATATACACCAATAGAGGTTGCCCAGCCAAATACAATAAAATATGGGACAGCTGGCTACAGGAATCAGAGACCTGTATTTAACCATAACCTTGATTTCAGTCACAAATGCTCAGACACGTAACATGTTGTTTACCCTTTATTTTGTAGTATTTACTGCATGTTTTTGCATGGATATACAGTATACCAGCACATATTAATATGTAATGCTCGTTGTACCTGTTCTGAATGTACCACTTGTCTTATGAAGAATAATATGTAGCATATATTTACGAATCTCATGTTGAATATGTATGCATCTTTTTACTCAATAAAAACCTTTGTTCAACGGAAAAAAAGAGTGTAAGCTCTTGCAATCAGATTCCTTATTCAGGGCTCCCTGAAGAAGTCATTCAGATGAAACCTGTACATATAGGGTGGGTTCCCAGTGTCATCATCACGCTTGGATGCTTTTGAGCTATAGTAGTGCCTTGTTTGTGGTGCCAGAGTGTGCGTCCGCAGCATTTTGTGGGACATGCTGACACTTTTTCTGCCTGAGTCTAACTTTATAACCACTAGCTGCCCAAGCCAATTCTGAATAGAATGCATAAAGGTTCCCTTCAAACCCCCCCCCCCCCCCAGGAGGGCCTCCACGCTCAATGTTAATGAAATTCCTTAATTACCGGGATAAAGTAACTTTATTGAGAAAGGGTAGAGAGATGGGGAATATCTTGTATGGTGAAACCAAGGTCTCAATGTACCCCGATTTCTCCCCCTATTTGCAGAAGCGTAGGGTGGGTTTCATATTAGTCAAACGTAGATTACAAACATTTAATGTTACGTATGCATTACTGTATCCAGCACGGCTATGGGTGGTAGCACTAGGATGGAGTGAAGGCATGGCTGGAAGACAAAAAGGATCAGCGATCAACAAAATGAAGTGACATTTAGCTCAGTGAAGAGACACAGTTAGGCTTTTCTTTTTGTTTTTTGGGGGGGTTTTTCTTTTTCTGAAAGAACGAAAGTTCACTGACAGAAGGGCGAGGGGAGACACATACCACTTGAAGTAAAAAATGGGTGGGGATATATAGTCAAACAGAATGTGGCTTGAAGGGAGTATGGGGGGAAAGGGAGGGGGGAGGGGGGGAGGCGGGTTGGAAGATACTAGTGTTGGTATAAAAGGGGAAAGTGGGGGGGTGTATGGACTGGTCACAAAGAAAGCCCTTAGGGAATACCTAGAAAGGTGTAGGGAGGGTGAGGGAGGAGGGAGGGAGAATAGAGGGATGGATGGGGTAACACAATATCAAAGTGAATCATTACAAGGGATACAAAAGGGTTTGAACTTAATAAGGGTTCAAATTTACACACATATATATAGCACATTTTTTTATAAAGGGCAAGATTTACACATACACAAATAGCACATTTTTACAGGGAAAAAGTATAGTGATCTCACTAAGTAATGATAAAACAATTAAGTAAACTAGAAACAAAAGGAGGAATAAACCACATAATCACACTTCTTAAAGATAAAGGGATTTTTATAACAGCTTACCTGTAAAATCCTTTTCTTGGAGTACATCACGGGACACAGAGCGACTTAGTCATTACTAATGGGTTATATAGATTACCTTCAGGTGCTGGCACTGGCCAATTCCAAACCGGAAGTACCCTCCCCTATATAAGCCCCTCCCATCCGGGAGCACCTCAGTTTTGTAGCCAAGCAATAAGTGTCCCAAAAAGAGGGGTGGGAGCTCTGTGTCCCGTGATGTACTCCAAGAAAAGGATTTTACAGGTAAGCTGTTATAAAAATCCCTTTTTCTTTTTCGTACATCACGGGACACAGAGCGACTTAGTCATTACTAATGGGACGTCCCAAAGCAATGCCAAATGAGGGGAGGGATACATAAGCTGGGCGCCATCAGGCATGAGGATCTTTTGCGGCCTGCAACACACTGCGCCCAAAGGCGACATCCTCCTGACTTCTAACGTCTACCTGGTAGAATCTAGTAAACGTGTGTACCGAAGACCATGTTGCGGCCTTACATACTTGAGCCAGGGAGGCCTGGTGATGCACTGCCCATGAAGTTCCAACTGCTCTTGTGGAGTGCGCCCTAACTTTGAACGGAGGCGGTCTCTTTCTCAAGCCATAGGCTTGTATTATGACCTGTCGAATCCACTTGGCTAAAGTGGATTTTGATGCTGCCTGACCCTTTTTAGGGCCTTCCGGCAGAATAAACAAAGTATCCGTTCTGCGAATCTGAGCAGTGGCTTTTAGATAAGCTTTAACTGCTCTTACTACATCTAAAGAATGTAATAACTTTTCCTCTACCGAGCTAGGTTTGGGGAAAAAAGAAGGAAGAACCACATCTTGGTTCAAATGAAACCTCGATACCACCTTGGGAAGAAAGGCTGGATGAGGACGTAATACTACTCTGTCCTTATGGACAACCAGATAGGGCTCCTTACAGGACAAGGCGGCTAATTCCGATACTCTTTTAGCCGAACAAACGGCTACTAAGAAAATCAATTTCCTGGTGAGAAGAACCAAGGAAATGTGTTGCAATGGTTCAAACGGTTGTTTCTGTAGAACTGACAGAACCAGGTTTAAGTCCCAAGGACATATGGGAATACTAACCGGAGGGCTAATACGCATCACTCCTTGTATGAAAGCTTTGACTAGTGAATGCGAAGCCAAGGGCCTTTGAAAAAATATTGACAAGGCCGAAATCTGACCCTTGATAGTACTCAAGGCTAGCTTCCTATCTACAGCCCACTGTAGGAAGTCCAAAATCCTCCCTATCACGTACTTACGTGGATGCCATTTCTTGGCCTCACACCACGTAATGTACGCTTTCCAGATCCTATAATAGATCTGCCTGGATACCGGCTTCCTGGCATTGATCATGGTAGATACCACAGAATTAGAGAGCCCTCTCTTTTTCAGAATGTGGGCTTCAATAGCCAGGCCGTCAAACCTAGGGCTGGTAAGGAAGGGTGGTATATCGGTCCCTGCGACAGCAGGTCCGGACGATGTGGGAGGGTCCAAGGACTCCTCACTGACATTTTTACAATCTCCGCGTACCATGCCCTTCGGGGCCACGCTGGAGCCACCAGAATCACTGGTTTCTTTTCTACCCTGATTCTGCGGAGTAATCGCGGTAACAATTGTGGCGGTGGGAATGCATATATCAGCTTGAACTGATCCCAAGGGAACACTAGGGCATCCGAGCCGCAAGCTAGAGGATCCCTTGTGCGAGACACAAATCTGTCCACCTTTGCGTTGAATCTGGATGCTAGCAGATCTACATCCGGTGTTCCCCACCGCTGGCATATTGCCTGGAAAACCTCGGGGTGAAGAGACCATTCCCCCGGGCATAATTGTTGGCGACTTAAAAAGTCCGCTCTCCAATTTTCCACTCCTGGGATGAAAACCGCGGATATGGCTGGGACATATTTTTCTGCCCACTCCAGGATGCAATTTGCTTCCCTCTGGGCTGCACGACTCCTGGTGCCACCCTGGTGATTGATATATGCCACTGCTGTGGCATTGTCTGATTGAATTCTGACAGGGGACCCTTGGAGTTTGGATGTCCATGCTACTAGGGCATACCGGGCTGCTCGTATATCTCTAAGAGATTGATGGGCAGGGCCTTTTCTGCTTCTGACCACTTGCCCTGGAGAGACCATTGCTCCAGTACTGCCCCCCAGCCTATGAGGCTGGCATCTGTAGTGACTACCTTCCAAGAAACCGGACTGAAGGGTTTCCCTTTTTCCAGATTCTGGGGCACCAACCACCAATGGAGGCTCTTGCGAACGGAAGGGGACAGGGACATTGGTAAGTCTAAAGCCTGAACTTTTTTGTTCCAGGCTGACAGTATGGCCCTTTGCAAATTCCTTGAATGGAATTGACCGTAGGGTACCGCTTCGAATGAAGCCACCATTTTTCCCAGCAGCCTCATGCAGAGGCGTATGGATGGTTTTCTTTTTGTACCCACTAAGTGGGTCAAATCTTTTAAAGACGACACCTTCTCTGGAGGTAAGAAAATCTTTCTCTGATTTGAATCCAGCCTTAGCCCTAAGTATTCCAGACTTTTGACTGGTCTTAGAGCTGACTTGTCCCGGTTGATAATCCAACCGTGATATTCCAGATACTTGATTGTCTTGTGAA
Source organism: Rana muscosa (assembly GCA_029206835.1). Lineage (NCBI taxonomy): Eukaryota > Metazoa > Chordata > Amphibia > Anura > Ranidae > Rana > Rana muscosa. The sequence continues at coordinate 442,793,965 of CM055120.1, read as the reverse complement.
TAGCTACTTCCAGCTTTTCCACTGAGTGGTCTATTAGTAGCAGGTCGTCTAGATATGCCATTATCGTTACACCCTGTGTTCTTAGATTGGCCAATAATGGGGCCAGAATTTTTGTGAACACTCGTGGTGCTGTGGCCAGACCGAAAGGTAAGGCTCTGAACTGAAAATGGCGCCCTTCTACTGCAAAGCGTAGAAATTTCTGGTGGGCCGGAAAGATGGGAATATGCAGATAAGCATCCCTTATGTCGATCGAGGCTAACCATTCCTGCCCTTGTAGGGCGGTGGCCACCGATCGGATCGACTCCATCCGAAAAGTCCTGATATTTAGGAACTTGTTTAGCCCTTTTAGATTTAATATGGGCCTCACGTCCCCATTTGGTTTGGGGACTGTGAAAAGGTTGGAGTAAAACCCGAATCCGCTTTCTTCCAGGGGAACCTTCATGATTACACCTTGGAGCAATAGTTGTTCTAGTGCCAGAAGGAGGGATCCTCTCTTCTGGGGATCTCTTGGCACGTTTGACCTCATAAATTGGGCAGGAGGAGTGCCTTTTAACTCCAGCTTGTATCCCAGACTTACTGCGGAGAGCACCCATCTGTCTCTGATGGTGTCCCGCCAGGTCTCTGTGAACAACTGAAGTCTTCCCCCCACCCGATTGAGTGGGGGCAACGCTTCATGCCTTGGGGGGAGGTTTTGTACCTCTCTTGATCCAGGGCTTCTTGTTACCCTGTGATTGTCCCTGATTTCTGCCCCCTGAATTTGACCGCGGAGGCCGTCGGAACTGCTTCACAGCCGATGTGCCCGGGACTGGAGAAGTAGGCCTCTTAAAAGAAGGACTTCTACCCTTGTTCTTAACCGGTAAGAGTGAACTTTTACCGGCAGAAATTTTCTGGATATATTTGTCCAGATCTTCTCCAAATAAGCGTTCTCCATGAAATGGGAAGCTAACCAGCAGTTTTTTACAGGGAGCTTCAGCAGACCAGTTTTTGAGCCACAGAAGCCTACGCATATGTACTACAGACAGTGTAAAGCGGGAGGCCTGTTGGATTGTATCCTTTATGGCGTCCACCGCAAAACACAAGGCTCTAGGCAGGTCAGCTAGGGCAAGAGCCTGCTGATCTGGTAAGTCCCTTAAGACTTGTTTCAACTGATCTTTCACTGCTTGGCAGACTCCAATCGCTGCTACCGCAGGTTGTGTCACCATGCTTGCTGTAGAGAAAGCAGATTTTAGTAAAGACTCCAATTTTTTATCTATTAGGTCTTTGAACATTGGAACATTATCTACTGGACATGTCAGTGATTTGTTCACAGAAGAGATGGCTGCGTCCACTGTAGGGACCCTCCATTTTTTTATGAACTTATCCTCCATGGGATAGATCACCGGAAATCTCTTGGGGGGAGCAAATATTTTATCAGGATGCTCCCAATCCTGGTAAATAAGCCCTTCTAATAAAGGGTGGATTGGGAAGGAACAGACAGCCTGGGGAGCTTTTAGCGACCCCAGCGAGGAAACCGTAGTGGATGGTGGTTCCGCCAGAGGCATTTTAAATGCTGATCGGACCATGTTAGTCAGAGACTGAACCCATAATCTTTCAGCCTGAGATGCTGAGAAAGGTTCTTCCACTGTTGATTCCTCCATAACTGAATCAACCTCATCCTGATCCCCTTCAGGTAGGTCGATCTCTGTGTGGGACTGTTCCTCCACTAACAGGCACTCTGAAGGAGGAGACGGAGATCGGACGCGCTTTCCCTGTAACAGGGAAGCAGCGATCAATGCTGTTAATCTCTCTTCCAATCCTCCCAGAGTTGAGGATAAAACCTCCTCTGTTATATATACAGGAGCAGGTGGACTGGGGACAGCCGCAGCACCAGGCACTCCTGCGGGGTTTCTACGGCTACTGACCTCTGAATTCTCAGGGGAGATTGGTGCAGTACAAGCATGCCCAATATCCTCAGAGCCCGATGGAGACCCCTTTGGCTTCCTGGAAGACCTATTTCCGGAGCGTCTGGACGACATATCCTTTAAGCACAAACCTGAGGTATTCCCGTCGTCATACACCAATTTTTGCTGGTAATAGTCTAACACAGTTGCTGCTATATACCAGCTGGTGTCCACTAAAGTGCCTTTCTATGGGGATGCCTGCATCAACCGCCTGTGTGCCACTGTTTGTTGCTAGCTCTGTTTGCATCCAGCTGACACTTGTACTGTGTCTTTATACAAGCTGGGACGCCTGCACATGCGCAGAAGCGCCGTGGCGCGCATCGAGCGTCATCCACCCGCCCCGCCCCTTTTTTTTCATAGGAGGCGCGTGCGCGCGCCCGTGCGCCATTGGCGCCCTTTTCGAAATCAAACAGGGACAAGGAGCCAGGGCCCTTTTTGCTGGAGGGCCTGTGCGGTGGATGAGCGCAGCAACAGGGCAGAGGAAGTGGATTCCCACAGAGAAACTTACCAACTGCCTGGATCTTTTGACTTGAGAAAACCAAAGATCCACATGACAAGAAAAATGGACTACAGCGGCCTCTAGTGGTTTAACACAGGTACCGCGGTCCTTTTTTTTTTTTTTTTCTTGACTACTATTAAAATTTTACATTTTCAGTAGTTACAGGCATACACAGATATTAGCGGGAATACCGTTAGGTAACAGACAGAAAGACAAATTAGGCTTGGGGGTCCCCCAATAGAACCAAGTTCCTGGGGGCCCCCACTTACCTGATCCCCGCCGCAGGACTTTGTTTGGTCCACAGAAGCCCAAACTTCACCTATCACGGCAGGCATTGTAATTAAACCTTCAGGGACCGGGTTCCCAAGGATTCCACTCCCCTGGACCTGTATAGCACCCTGCACAGACAACATCTTGGTCGTGGGTATGACCAGAGCTCTGGATCCCAGGGTCCAGCCCTCCTAAGAGAGGCATTACAGGCAAAACCTTGCTCTTCTGCTGCAAGGCCCGGGTACCGACCGTTTAGCTATGAAGCTTTTTTGGTGGGATCCGGAACAGCTTACTAAGGCCCAAAAGAACCTGTACGCAAGCCCAGTGAAAACACATGTTACTCTTTGGCTAACACCTTAGACACTGGCAAAAAACTGAGGTGCTCCCGGATGGGAGGGGCTTATATAGGGGAGGGTACTTCCGGTTTGGAATTGGCCAGTGCCAGCACCTGAAGGTAATCTATATAACCCATTAGTAATGACTAAGTCGCTCTGTGTCCCGTGATGTACGAAAAAGAAAAAGGGGCAGGAAGGGAAAAGAAAAGGAAAGAATATTTTGGCACTGTGTGGTACAGGGGGGAAACAAAAGTTTTAATCACAGTGTATTGTTATGTGAGCTTTGTGACTTATTTTGTGACCTATTTTAGGGAACCCATGATTTGTTTAGCTTACGTCTTTTTAAATGTTTTGATTTTCATATGCAGTCTAGAGTAATGAAAATAGGGTCTTGGAATGTACACGGGCTGGGTACTCCTGCTAAGAGAGCTGCAGTATTTGACATGTTGGAAATGTATAAGGTGGGATTGATCTGTCTTCAAGAGACACACCTGACTAAAATTACCATGCAACAAGTTCAAAGTAAGAAGTTCCAATATCAATACCACTCAGTGCACACCTCCTACTCTAGAGGTGTGTCTGTACTGGTTAAAAGAGGGGTGGTGTTTACTTGTAAACAGATCAGTATTGACGAGGAGGGGCGTTATATTTTTCTTCAATGTGTAATAGAGAGCAGAGAATATGTCCTCGCAAATATTTATATACCTCCTCCTTTTAAAATGGAGGTCATATATAAATTAATGGAATTTATGATGGATAAAACCGGGATACCAGTTATAGCAGTGGGGGATTTTAATGAGGTTATAAATAAAAAATGGGATAGGTTTCCAAGGGGAAGGGAACTGAATGTCTCAGAGTTGGTTGTATCAGATCCTACAAGAAGCTGGGCTGTTTGATATATGGAGAGTGAGGAACCCGGATGTGTTACAATATTCTTGTTTTTCCAGTTCCTATTCAACACTCTCTAGGATAGACTTAGTCCTGGGTAACAACGGAAGCCTCCCAGATAATAAAAGATATAGTATACCAGCCGAGAGGGGTGTCAGATCACTCACTAGTGACAGTCTTGGTAAACCCAGAAGGGAATAGATCTATCAGAGTATGGAAGATGAACCCTATGTGGTTCGAAGTAATTGGGAACCCAGAGGAGATATTATTCAAATTAAAAGAGTTTATAGAGTTTAATGAAGGAACTGTGACACGGGGTGTGATGTGGGATACATTGAAGGCATTCCTAAGAGGTATATGTATTCAACAAGTGGCTAAAATTAAAAAGGCATCTAGAGAGTGGGAGAATAAGATTAGGTGGGAACTGGTGCACGTAGAAAAGGAATATGTTGAAAATCCAACACCAGAGCGACAAAGAACATGGCTGAATAAGCAACAAGAACATAAAATAGTAATGACCAAAAAATCAGAGAATAAGAGATTATTCCAGAAACAAGTTGCATTTGGGGAGGGGGAAAATGTCGGAAGAATGTTGGCACATCTGGTGAGAACTAATTCCTCTCCCTCCTCAGTACCCGCGATTAGGACAGCGAATGGAGAAATCTCCACTCGGGTCTCAGTGATCACAGATACATTTAGAGAATATTATGATAAACTATATAAGTCGCAGGGTGCAGCGGGAGAGGAGGAATTGAAAACCTTCTTTGAGAAAATAAAAATACAGATTCTCACTGAAGCAGAGAAGGAGGGAATTGAGGCTCAGATAACGCTTGAAGAAATACAGCTAGCAGTCGCAGAGATGGCTAATCAGAAATCGCCCGGACCCGACGGTCTCCCTATAGATACTTATAAATACTACGGGAAAGTGTTACAACCAGAACTTCTTAAAGTGTTGAATTGGGCAAGGGAGGAGGGGAAACTGCCTAAATCAATGACAGAAGCAACAATTATAGTCCTGCATAAAGAAGGGAAAGACCTGTTAGAGACCACATCCTATAGACCTATTAACCTCCTCTGTTCAGATGCTAAAATACTGGCCAAAATAATGGCAGTCAGATTAAATAAAATTATCTCAAGACTAATACATCAAGACCAAACCGGGTTTATCCCCAGCAGATCAACTAGCATGAATATTAGGAGGGTATTCCTTAATCTACAAACACTGACACAGAATATGGGTCCAAGAGCAGTTATGTCCTTAGATGTGGTTAAGGCCTTTGATAGCTTGGAGTGAGGGTATATCTGGCATGTTTTAGGAGCATTTGGTTTCGGTCCATCATTTATTAGATGGATAAAATTTTTGTACAGTGATCCCAGTGCAAAAATCAGAGTCAATAATAATTATTCAGGTAAGATTCAATTGGAGAGGGGCACAAGGCAGGGGTGCCCAATGTCACCCATACGTTTTGCACTAGCAATGGAGCCATTGGCCATTGCAATAAGAGTGAATACAAAAATTGAGGGATTTGTGAGACCGATCGGGGAGGAGAGAATCGCACTCTACGCGGACGATGTTCTCCTCTTCCTTGGGGATACAGATCACTCACTCAAGCAGGCAATGAGTATCAGTGGACCCTATTGTAAATCAAATTTCAGTAGAAACACGTCAATTGGAAACAGTTAATACAATGAAATACCTGGGAATATATATAACCAGTGACCCTAACAAATATATAAATAATAACATAGTTCCCCTCCTGTCTAAATTTAAAATTAAAATCCAAATATGTCGGCGCAGGGAGATGCAATCTGATCAAAATGCTGTGGATGCCACAGTTATTATATGTATTGCATAATACGCCAATATGGATACATAAGAAATGGTTTAGGAAAATTGACACACTATTTAGAGAACTAATATGGAAAGGAGGTCAACCCAGGATAAGGCTACAGACTCTACAGTTATCAACAAGGGAGGGAGGTATGGCGGTGCCACATCCACGGTGCTACTTCTTGGCAGCACAATTGCAGCATATAGGAGTGAGATCAGAGTTAGGAGGAGATATAAATGGGGGCCTGATGACTCTAGGGGCACCCCATTAGATGGTGATGGAGGCTTTGGAGGCCAACTCATTTGTAAACAAATCCCCCACCATTAAGATGGTAATAAAGGGATTTTAATAACAGCTTACCTGTAAAATCCTTTTCTTGGAGTACATCACGGGACACAGAGCGACTTAGTCATTACTAATGGGTTATATAGTTTACCTTCAGGTGCTGGCACTGGCAACTTCCAAACCGGAAGTACCCTCCCCTATATAAGCCCCTCCCATCCGGGAGCACCTCAGTTTTGTAGCAAAGCAATAAGTGTCCCAAAAAGAGGGGTGGGAGCTCTGTGTCCCGTGATGTACTCCAAGAAAAGGATTTTACAGGTAAGCTGTTATAAAAATCCCTTTTTCTTTTTCGTACATCACGGGACACAGAGCGACTTAGTCATTACTAATGGGACGTCCCAAAGCAATGCCAAATGAGGGGAGGGATACACTATACATAAGCTGGGCGCCATCAGGCATGAGGATCTTTTGCGGCCTGCAACACACTGCGCCCAAAGGCGACATCCTCCTGACTTCTAACGTCTACCTGGTAGAATCTAGTAAACGTGTGTACTAAGGACCATGTTGTGGCCTTACAGACTTGAGCCAGGGAGGCTTGGTGATGCACTGCCCATGAAGTTCCAACTGCTCTTGTGGAGTGAGCCCTAACTTTGAACGGAGGCGGTCTCCTTTTCAAGCCATAGGCTTGTATTATGACCTGTCGAATCCACTTGGCTAAAGTAGATTTTTGATGCTGCCTGACCCTTTCTGGGGCCTTCCGGCAGAACAAACAAAGTATCCGTTCTGCGAATCTGAGCAGTGGCTTTTAGATAAGCTTTAACTGCTCTTACTACATCCAAAGAATGCAATAACTTTTCCTCTACCGAGCTAGGTTTGGGGAAAAAGGAAGGAAGAACCACATCTTGGTTCAAATGGAACCTCCATACCACCTTAAGAAGAAAGGCTGGATGAGGACGTAATACTACTCTGTCCTTATGGACAACCAGATATGGCTCCTTACAGGACAAGGCGGCTAATTCCGATACTCTTTTAGCCGAACAAATGGCTACTAAGAAAAACAATTTCCTGGTGAGAAGAACCAAGGAAATGTGCCGCAATGGTTCAAATGGTTGTTTCTGTAGAACCGACAGAACCAGGTTTAAGTACCATGGACATATGGGAATACTAACCGGAGGGCTAATACGCATCACTCCTTGTATGAAAGCTTTGACTAATGAATGCAAAGCCAAGGGCCTTTGTAAAAATATTGACAAGGCCGTCTGACCCTTGATAGTACTCAAGGCAAGCTTCCTATGTACAGCCCACTGTAGGAAGTCCAGAATCCTACCTATTACGTACTTACGTGGATGCCATTTCTTGGCCTCACACCACGTGATGTACGCCTTCTAGATCCTATAATAGATCTGCCTGGATACCGGCTTCCTGGCATTGATCATGGTAGATACCACAGGATTAGAGAGCCCTCTCTTTTTTAGAATGTGGGCTTCAATAGCCAGGCCGTCAAACCTAGGGCTGGTAAGGAAGGGTAGTATATCGGTCCTTGCGAAAGCAGGTCCGGACGATGTGGGAGGGTCCCAGGACTTCCCACTGACATTTTTACAATCTCCGCGTACCATACCCTTCGGGGCCACGCTGGAGCCACCAGAATCACTGGTTTCTTTTCTACCCTGATTCTGCGGATTAATCGCGGTGGGAATGCATATATCAGCTTGAACTGATCCCAAGGGAACACTAGGGCATCCGAACCGCAAGCTAGGGGATCCCTTGTGCGAGACACAAATCTGTCCACCTTTGCGTTGAATCTGGATGCTAGCAGATCTACATCCGGTGTTCCCCACCGCTGGCATATTGCCTGGAAAACCTCGGGGTGAAGAGACCATTCCCCCGGGCATAATTGCTGGCGACTTAAAAAGTCCGCTTTCCAATTTTCCACTCCTGGGATGAAAACCGCGGATATGGCTGGGACATATCTTTCTGCCCATTCCAGGATGCAATTCGCTTCCCTCTGGGCTGCACGTCTCCTGGTGCCACCCTGGTGATTGATATATGCCACTGCTGTGGCATTGTCTGATTGAATTCTGACAGGGGACCCTTGGAGTTTGGATGTCCATGCTACTAGGGCATACCGGGCTGCTCGTATCTCTAAGAGATTGATGGGCAGGGCCTTCTCTGCTTCTGACCACTTGCCCTGGAGAGACCATTTCTCCAGTACTGCCCCCCAGCCTATGAGGCTGGCATCTGTAGTTACCACCTTCCAAGAAACCGGACTGAAGGGTTTCCCTTTTTCCAGATTCTGGGGCACCAACCACCAATGGAGGCTCTTGCGAACGGAAGGGGACAGGGACATTGGTAAGTCTTAAGCCTGAACTTTTTTGTTCCAGGCTGACAGTATGGCCCTCTGCAAGTTCCTTGAATGGAATTGACCGTAGGGTACTGCTTCGAATGAAGCCACCATTTTTCCCAGCAGCCTCATACACAGGCGTATGGATGGTTTTCTTTTTTGTACCCACTAAGTGGGTCAAATCTTTCAAAGACGACACCTTCTCTGGAGGTAAGAAAATCTTTCCCTGATTTGAATCCAGTCTTAGCCCCCAAGTATTCCAGACTTTTGACTGGTTTTAGGGCTGACTTGTCTCGGTTGATAATGCAACCGTGAGATTCCAGATACTTGATTGTCTTGTGAACGACCACTTCTAGTTTTTTTCACTGAGTGGTCTATCAGCAACAAGTCGTCTAGATATGCCATTATCGTTACACCTTGTGTTCCTAGTTTGGCCAATCGTAGGGCCAGAATTTTTGTGAACACTCGTGGTGCTGTGGCCAGACCGAAAGGTAAGGCTCTGAACTGAAAATGGCGCCCTTCTACTGCAAAGCGTAGAAATTTCTGGTGGGCCGGACAGATGGGAATATGCAAATAAGTATCCCTTATGTCGATCGAGGCTAACCATTCCTGCCCTTGTAGGGCGGTGTCCACCGATCGGATCGACTCCATCCGAAAAAGTCCTGATATGTAGGAACTTGTTTAGCCCTTTTATATTTAATATGGGCCTCACGTCCCCATTTGGTTTGGGGACTGTGACAAGGTTCGAGTAAAACCCGAACCCGCTTTCTTTCAAGGGAACCCTCATGATTACCCTTGGAGCAATAGTTGTTCTAGTGCCAGAAGGAGAGATCCTCTCTTCTGGGGATCGCTTGGCACGTTTGACCTCATAAAATGGGCAGGAGGAATGTCTTTTAACTCCAGCCTGTATCCCAGACTTACTGCGGAGATCACCCATCTGTCTCTGATGGTGTTCCGCCAGGTCTCTGTGAACAACTGAAGTCTTCCCCTCACCCAATTGAGTGGGGGCAACCCTTCATGACTTGGGGGGAGGTTTTGTACCCCTCTTGACCCAGGGTTTCTTGTTACCCTGTGATTGTCCCTGATTTCTGCCCCCTGGATTTGACCGCGGAGGCCGTCGGAACTGTTTCACAGCCGATGTGCCAGGGACTGGAGAAGTAGGCCTCTTAAAAGAAGGACTTCTACCCTTGTTCTTAACCGGCAAGAGTGTACCTTTACCGGCAGAAGTTTTCTGGATATATTTGTCCAGATCTTCTCCAGATAAGCGTTCTCCATGAAATGGGAAGCTAATCAGCAATTTCTTACAGGGAGCTTCAGCAGACCAGTTTTTGAGCCATAGAAGTCTACGCATATGTCTACAGACAGCGTAAAGCGGGAGGCCTGTTGGATTGTATCCTTTATGGCGTCCACCGCAACACAAGGCTCTAGGTAGGTCAGCTAGGGCAAGAGCCTGCTGATCTGGTAAGTCCTTTAAGACTTGTTTCAACTGATCTTTCATTGCTTGGCAGACTCCAATCGCTGCTACTGCAGGTTGTGTCACCATGCTTGCTGTAGAGAAAGCAGATTTTAGTAAAGACTCCAATTTTTTATCTATTGGGTCTTTGAACATTGGAACATTATCTACTGGACCTGTCAGTGATTTATTTACACAAGAGATGGCTGTGTCCACTGTAGGGACCCTCCATTTTTTTATGAACTTATCCTCCATGGGATAGATCACTGGAAATCTCTTGGGGGGAGTAAATATTTTGTCAGGATGCTCCCAATCCTGGTAAATAAGCCCTTCCAATAAAGGGTGGATTGGGAAGGAACAGACAGTCTGGGGAGCTTTCAGCGACCCCAGGCGAGGAAACAGTAGTGGTTGATGGTTCCGCCAGAGGCATTTAAAATGCTGCTCGGACCATGTTAGTCAGAGACTGAAACCATAATCTTTCAGCCTGAGATGCTGAGAAAGGTTCTTCCACTGTTGATACCTCTATAACTGAATCAACCTCACCTGATCCCCTTCAGGTAGGTCGATCTCTGGGACTGTTCCTCCACTAACAGGCACTCTGCAGGAGGAGACGGAGATCGGACGCGCTTTTCCTGTGACAGGGAAGCAGCGATCAATGCTGTTAATCTCTCTTCCAATCCTCCCAGAGTTGAGGATAAAACCTCCTGTTATATATACAGGAGCAGGTGGACTGGGGACAGCCGAAGTACCAGGTACTCCTGCGGGGTTTCTACGGCTACTGACCTCTGAAATTTCAGGGGAGATTGGCGCAGTACAGCATGCCCAAAATCCTCAGAGCCCGATGGAGACCCCTTTCGCTTCTTGGAAGATTTATTTCCAGAGCGTCTGGACGACATATCTATAAGCACAAAGCTGAGGTATTCCCGTCGTCATACACCAATTTTGCTGGTAATAGTCTAACACAGTTGCTGCTATATACCAGCTGGTGTCCACTAAAGTGTCTTTCTATGGGGATGCCTGCATCAACCGCCTCTGTGTGCCACCGTTTTGTTGCTAGCTCTGCTTGCATCCAGCTGACACTTGTACTGTGTCTTTCACACATGCTGGGACGCCTGCACATGCGCAGAAGCGCCGCGGCGCGCATCGAGCGTCATCCACCCGCCCCGCCCCTTTTTTTCATAGGAGGCACGTGCACGCGCCCGCGCCCGTGCGCCATTGGCGCCCTTTTCGAAACCAAGCAGGGACTAGGAGCCAGGGCCCTTTTTGCCGGAGGGCCTGTGCGGTGGATGAGCGCAGCAACAGGGCAGAGGAAGTGGATTCCCACAGAGAACTTACCAACTGCCTGGATCTTTTGACTTGAGAAAACCAAAGATCCACATGACAAGAAAAAAATGGACCACAGCGGCCTCTAGTGGTTTAACACAGGTACCGCGGTAATCTTTTTTTTTTTTTTTTCTTGACTACTATTAAAATTTTACATTTTCCAGTAGTTACAGGCATACACAGATATTAGCGGGAATACCATTAGGTAACAGACAGAAAGGCAAATTAGGCTTGGGGGTCCCCCAATAGAACCAAGTTCCTGGGGGCCCCCACTTACCTGTTCCCCGCCGCAGGACTCTGTTTGGTCCACAGAAGCCCAAACTTCACCTATCATGGCAGGCATTGTAATTAAACCTTCAGGGACCGGGTTCCCAAGGATTCCACTCCCCTGGACCTGTATAGCACCCTGCACAGAAAACATCTTGGTCGAGGGTATGACCAGAGCTCTGGATCCCAGGGTCCAGCCCTCCTAAGAGAGGCATTACAGGCAAAACCTTGCTCTTCTGCTGCAAGGCCTGGGTACCGACCGTTTAGCTATGAAGCTTTTTTGGTGGGATCCGGAACAGCTTACTAAGGCCCGTAAAAGAACCTGTACGCAAGCCCAGTGAAAACACATGTTACTCTTTGGCCAACACCTTAGACACTGGCAAAAAACTGAGGTGCTCCCGGATGGGAGGGGCTTATATAGGGGAGGGTACTTCCGGTTTGGAAGTTGCCAGTGCCAGCACCTGAAGGTAAACTATATAACCCATTAGTAATGACTAAGTCGCTCTGTGTCCCGTGATGTACGAAAAAGAAAAAGGTATGGAAAGCGGTGAAAGCAATAGGGGGACAAAAAGGAGAGACAGAATACGCACCCCATTGGGACAATAGGAATCTTCAGGAGTTGGAGTTGGTGGGGAAAATCAAGGAATGGGAAGTAAAAAGGGGATAGTTAGGCTAGCCCAGTTGTATGAGGGAAGAACCCTAAAAACTTTCACTGCATTGAGAGAGGAATATGATATCCCTAAACATACATTTTATAGATATCTTCAAATTAGACACGCATTAAATGTTCAGTTTGACAGATTGGGACCAGCCTGGTGTAAAACTCCTATTCTACAGAGATTGGGTAATCAGAGTGGGACCGGGGGCCTTATCTCTGAAATCTATCCACATACATGTAAAGGAAGTATTGAGGCCCCAGAACATCTTAAAAGTAAAGGGAAATGGGAGGAAGACCTAGGACCCATATCTGAGGGTCAATGGAAAAAGGTATTAGAGAGTGGACACTTGGTAACTGTTTCTCCAGCTCAGAAGTTTTCATTTTTAATGCTGCTACACAGGACATACTACACACCAAAAAGGCTGTTTAAGTTTGGGTGGAGAACACGAGCAAGGTGTCCCAGATGCCAGGGTACAGGGGATCTGATACATATGATATGGAGGTGCCCGAAATTATACAGGTATTGGTCAGAGGTTCTTGATATCATAAACAGGACATACAAGACAGCATTAGAAATGGACCCTAGAATGTGTATCCTGGGACTAGGGGAAGGAATAAGCAGAGCAGCCAATATAACAAAAGCAGTGCTCAGATGTCTTTTTCATGCAAGAAAATTTATTGTGCAAAGATGGCAGGCAGAGAATCTCCCTTCAGTGAGAGACTGGGTTAATATTGTTACTGAAACAATATGGAAGGAGAAAGTAGTATATACCAGGAGAAGGAATATAAGAGAGTTTGAAAAAGTGTGGAACCCGTGGTTTGGAAAAAATGGGGAATCCCCTGTAAAATAGAAAAAGGAAGTAAGAAGAATGGTATAAGGAAAGTAAATGATAATAAAAATAATATTAAATAATGTGTAAAAATGGAAGAAAAGAAAATAGAAAAACACAATATGAGAAATGGTAAAGTGGGAGGGGGAAGGAGGGAGTGATAAGGGTTAATAGAGTGAAAATTAAACTGATAATATTTTGCCATTTTTTTGTTTTTTACGAAAAATAAATATGTATAAGTATGTACATTGTTAATTTGAATATGAAAAAAAAAATCAATAAAGAGAATATAAACTGAAAAAAAAAAAGAATGCATAAAGGTAAAAAACCTTTGGCCATTACAACCACTTTAAGGCCATAATCTGTCAGAGGAAATGTGACATAGAAGCTGAAATTTCTTAGCAAAAACTGAGGACTCGTGGAGTAGAGTAGGGTTATGGGGGGTGGCGTGTCTTTAAACGTCTTCCAGTATCCAATCACTTGAACGTATGCACCTATAACTCATGGTGTATAAACACGTTGCCTGTGTCCTGTACTATACAATTAAGATCGGTCTTCTTAGACTTAGACTTAGCAGATCTCTTTGTACACAAAAGGACATTGCGATGTGGAGAAGAAGCAAGTGCTACAATGTCAAGGCTTTTGCGCACAGGGGTAGTAAGCATATCAATATCAGCAAGCATCTTGTGCGAAGTCATAACATCGGGTGTATAGGAGGCCTGGGGGAGAGAGATTTTTCTTCTACTTCCTCTAATACAGTCTCTGAATCTCGTTTTTCCCCATCTATGTCTGCACCTTTTGGGGATCTGACTCAAGTAGAGATGATGGGGTTGGAGACAGAGATGGCTGTAATAAAACCATCAATTGTCTAAGGAATTGTGACATAGCAACAGCATGTTGTGCGCCTAAGATGAAGCTGGATTCGGATGCAGAAATCAGTGCTGGTCCTACTCCAGTGCAAGGGAAGCATCATTACTTTGAGGTTGAGTGTTGTGTGGGCCATCGACAGAGCAAATGTTTGCCTGAGCTTCTGCTGAACCCCCCCCCCTGCCAGGTTTCCCCCATTGTGGGGTACCCACGAAGGAGGTTGTGAAAAAAGCTAAGCATGTCTACAAGGAAAATGCAGTAACCTGAGTGAATTCTGTGCTGTAGCTAAGTCCTCATGGTGAGAGGTCAGAGAGAAGCATCTGAGTACCTTACAAGGTACTCTAGGCAGAAGTTGTTTTAAAGTGTGACCTATGGTATGATTTAACACAAGACCATCTACTTGAGACTAAGCTCAGAGTGACTGAATTTTTAGCACCAAGTTTGGAATGTATTCCCATTTACAGTGTAAACTTTTATAAACACAATATCAGTCTTTACAGTAATGGACTCTGTGACTCTGGTAATCTGTTCCCGACACTGGTGCCTATATTGGGTTCTGGCTTCTTCTGTCACGGTGGGCATATATATCCGAAGGGATCGTCACAATGAATTGGGATGGACCACAGCCCTGGACTTGTATAGGACTTTGCGGCCAACTACACACATTACACAGAGTGCAAAGAGCACCCCCCCCCCCCATGCAGGATCCAGTGCCCCAAGCAACATCATGGGCCATCCCCACAGCAGGGGGTCCAGGTACGGCTACAAAAGGTTTCACCAATGTTGTACTGATCCGGATGCACTACTTCTATTGTTAGAAGTCAGTGAACAGTCGATTGAATAATCCAAAAATAAAATAAACCAGTTAAGCCAAGAGTGACAGTAGTAAACATACTGAGGACTCACAGAGTGTGGTAGGGTTTATGCAGAGGTGCCCAGGTGGTGTGTCCTCAAAACCTTTGGCAATGTCCAATCACCTGAAAGTATGAGCCTGTAACCCAGGGTCTGTACAGGCCTATGTCCTGTATTTTTCAATTAATATAATACATTTAATTGTAAACACTGCAACAACAACTAAAGTTTTGTAAGTACATTACACGTATTGATCCTTACCTCTTCGATAAAGAGCCAGGGATGACACGGCCCACCTAACAAAGAGGGCTTCTTGAGTCCATGTTCAAATATTGCCTTAATACTTGGACATAATGTTCCCCGAACCAAATCTGTGATACCTTCAGTCACAGAGTCGTCCCCAGCAATTGAGTACTGTGTGAAGACACAAAAAAAAGTGTCAAATGCAAGCACTGGAAGATAGTTTGAACTAATACATAGGGATAATAAGGATTTTCTTGATTGGAACTCCCTTGAGGACTTACACACCCATCATTTAGAAGCATGGGGCCAGAACTTCTACTGTTGTTAAATATTAGGAAAACTGACATAAGAGTTGAACTAAAAGCAAAAACTAGTGGGGAAGGGTAAAACTCATTAGATTTATTTTTGCCATTGGTGTCTCATTGGGAAGATTTATTTTCACTTCCTTTCCAGGGCCAAAACAGGAACTGAAAGGAAATCCCTTCAAAGTGAGAGAATCACCAAAATTAATGTTCCCATTGCAATATTTCCCCTCTATTGTGGTTTTGTTGACAACTCAGAGTTTGGCATTTTCTTTCACATTCACTCTTTGTGATAATGGTGAACAGGAGAAATAGAGAGCATGAATCTGTCTAATGGGGACACAAGTAGCAATAACATCAATAACATCCTACTGCTGTTAATACTGACCAGCGGAATAAAGTGTAATAATGATGTTTGGCTGCCATTATAGTTACCTGGGCAAACTACATTCTCTGATATATGGCCTCATACACACTGACGTTTTAACAGCGGCTTTTTTGAGCTTTTTTTGCTGCTTAAGAACGCCACTCCATGTTATTCAATAGGCACATACACACCATAACGTTTTTGAGCTGTAACAGGCATGGTCGTTTTTAAGCTGCAAAAAAAAAACCCAAGGTCCAGTGCGTTCTGAGGTTCCAGCGCTAGAGCTGTTTTGACGCTGAAAAAAACTCAAAAACGTGAATTAGCGCTACCTATACCAACGTTTTTAAGCTGTAAAATGTTTATTATGTGATTGGTCACTGTATGTAAGGAAAAACAGGAAATTCCTGTGTGAAATTACCCAAAAGTCCCTTGCACACCTGGGGGATTGTGGGAAAGAGAAAGTGGAGGAAGAAGACATGGCCAGCTCAGTGTCACAGCCAGCTCTAATTGCAGCTGTGGAGGCCCATCCCAAGCTTTGGGACCTTGCTCACCCACAGCATGGGGACCACATTCTGAAGAATAAAGTATGGATGGAGATCAGCGCATCGATCACCCGCGGGGTGGGAAGATATGTCACCTGGTACCCAAAAACAAACAAGTAAGTCTATGTTCATGGAATGCATGATCTTCTTGTTCTGTAATGTCATAAATGTAGAATGCATAATTAACCTCTTGCTTTCCACTTTTCTATTCTTGTCCACTATTCTTAGGCAAAGTCCTTCAGCGTCGGTGGAAATCCCTCCGTGATCGTGTGAGGAGGGACCTCACGGAAGAGGAAAAGGCCGCCCGATCCGGAGCGGCAGCCCCCAAAAGGAAGCCGCATGTGTACCACCAGAACCTGGCCTTCGTAAGACAAGCCATGATTAACAGCACCAGAGAGTAAGTTATTGTGCTCTTTTTATATAATTAACCCTGTGCATTTAATTAACCCTGTACATTTCTTTGCAGGTAATAGGCATTTTCTATGTAAAATGTCAACTATTTAATTCTATTCTTTGTAGGACAATATCCAATATTGGCGAGAGAAGAGAGGAGGCAGGGGAAGCTCCAGCAGTGGACAGACCCACCACCAGTGCCACGGACAGCTCAGCCCACACATCTCCCCGTGACAGCAGTGTTGAAAGCCACGCTGAGGAGACAACACATGAGGTAACTGTCCTTCCATTATGTCAGCCTGTCTGTCTGTCTGTCTGTCTATCTACCTACCTACATGCCTGCCAATTTATATATTTTTTATTTTGCAGGGATCCAGCGTCAGCCTACACGGGGAGGTGCATGGTCATGGTGGTGTCTGTGAACCTGGGCGTGGGCGTAACCTGTGGCAGAGGATGGGGGATTTCTTTCTGAGACTGAGAACAGGGTGCTTGCACTGCTGCAGGAAGTGCGGCAGGAGAGGCGCAGCTTTGATGCCTTCCTTGACCCTAGCAACAAGCGCGCCTGCTTCTGCCGCTATATGTACAACATTATGGAGGACTTGGGTGGAGACCTGGAGATACAGTGTATGGATCGATTGAACACCATCTGTGTTTAATTTAGACCAGCAAAATACAGTGGAGTGCCACCTCCACCTTCAGTCGATCCATACTCTGTAATTTAGGATCCCCCAATGGCCCCCAGGACCTCAGCAGTGCAAGCACACCCCTCTCGGTATCAGCCCCCTCCTCTCCGCCAGCCGCCACCCACCATGCCCCAGACCCCATTATTCCCCCCACCCTCCTACGAAGATTATACACCGCCATCTTGTCATTACAGGCGCCATCCTCAGTCCTTCCCCCGCCCCCAATACCCACATCACCAAGGTGACCAGGCATCCCAGCAAACCTATCACTAGTTGTAATTATTGTCACCATCAATAAAAAAATGTGTTTCTTGATAAATTCCGTTTGTTTTAAAAAAAAAATTATAGGATGCACAACAGCAGTCATTTGCACTCTACTAGAGACAAATGCATGCTGAGCCCGAATAGGGCCAGCATGCGTTTGTCCCAAGCAGATTGAAAAGAGCACCTTTCTCTCTACCTGAGACAAACGCATGCTGAGCATGAATAGTGCCAGCATGCTTTTGTCCCAAGCAGATTGAAAAGAGCACCTTTCTCTCTACTTGAGACAAACGCATGCTGAGCATGAATAGTGCCAGCATGCGTTTGTCCCAGGCAGATTGAAAAGAGCACCTTTCTCTCTACTTGAGACAAACGCATGCTGAGCCCGAATAGGGCCTGCATGCGTTTGTCCCAAGCAGATTGAAAAGAGCACCTTTCTCTCTACTTGAGACAAACGCATGCTGAGCATGAATAGTTGTGTTGTGATTTTAATTGAATAAAATAGTAGCGCTGTGTTTACAAACTAAATGAACTAAATGAACATAACCTAAAACATATATATATATATATATATATATATATATAGATGAATCACCCTGTGAAAAAAGTGTCAAATCTTACATATATAAAAAAGAGAATGAAAAATAAGTGTTCATAAACGTTCATCCAGTAACCAGTGTGAAAAAGTGGTTAGACCATCAAAATCAAGTCCTTAAATAATTGTGTTGTATTCCAAGTGATTAAACTCAGGCAAACAGGCAATCTTCATTTGTGTTCAGTGACTCCGCTCCCTTAAGAATTGCACTCACCAATAGGATCCCAATGAAGAAGTCTTAGTGACGAAACATGTCTGGGCGTGGTTACACGGCAACTACTAGTGGTGTTTGACGTTCGGATTTGCCGGTCACCGAGTGTGCAGTTGCTTCGGAGCAGAGGGGCGAGCGAGCCAAGTGGAGGGTGAGACCAATAGCCTTTACTTTGGGTCCGCCGAGACCGCAATACAACGCGTGTACCACTGCAAGCTTCCTGCTTTGGAAAGTTTACTTTTGAAGTGCCTCTGTTTGTTTTGAAGGATGTAAGTGCAATATTTGAAGGTTACGTGTGCTGTTTACACTAATAGGATTTTTATACTCACCGTAAAATCCTTTTCTCTGAGTTCATGGACGGACACAGCCTTAATCTTGACAAAGTGGGTATTGGCCTTCCTTTATGAGTTACTAGGCAGAAAGTGTTAACAACTTCAAAGCTGAACAGCCCCGCTGGTCCCAGGGGGCGGTCCTACTGGCTATATCCCCTCAGCCTGCACTAAGCAGATCAGTTCGTCAAAAAGCAGTACAAACTTAAAAAGGAGGGGTGGGTGCTGTGTCCGTCCATGAACTCAGAGAAAAAGGATTTTACGGTGAGTATAAAAATCCTATTTTCTCTTTCGTCATGGACGGACACAGCCTTTATCTTGACAACTTGGGGCGTCCCAAAGCAGTGTCAAAAACGAGGGGTGGGAACAGCATTAAAACAACTTCACCCCAAAACAGAGCTCCTCAACGGAGGAGGTGCAACTCTAAACAGCCGCCTGCAATACCTTACGGCCGAAAGAAGCATCCGAAGATGCACTCACATCAACTTGTAAAGTTTAGTGAAAGTGTGAACGGACGACCAGGTCGCCGCCTTACACACCTGGGAAACCGACGCTTGATGTCGGAAAGCCCAAGAGGCACCTCTTGCCCTGGTCGAATGCGCCGTGACAGGAAAGGGAGGCGCCCGACCCTTTATGGCATAAGCCTGATCACGATCTGTCGGATCCACCTAGGAATGGTGGCCTGACGAGACCGCTGGGCCCTTCTTGGGACCAGCCACTGAAACAAACAGTGAGTCTGAACTCCGGAACGGAGCAGTAACAGACAAGTATTCTCTCAGAGCTCAGACAATGTCCAAAGAATGCAATGTCGTCTCCTTAGGATTCGACGGATGAGGACACAAGGATGGCAGGCACCTAGAGGCCATGCCGTTAAAGCCATTGACTGTAAGCAGGATGGCGTATGGGACCTTGCGACAGCAGGTCCTCTCGTAGCGGTAGACGCCAAGGGACGTCTGCTATACAAGCCCCACGGAGGTAGTGGAGGGCGGACCAGAGGGGCCGCATGCCGATCCCCCTGTACAATGTCTTCCTTGAGATGGAAGGTCGAAATGGCCTTAGGAAAAAAAGAAGGCTGCGGACGCAGCACCACCTTATCCTTGTGGAAGATCAGATAGGGAGCCTTGCATGACAAGGCTGCCAGCTCAGAAACCCATCTTAACTGACATAACAGCCACCAAAAGGACCACTTTCTGATAAAGTGTCAACAAGGGAATCTCCCTGATGTTCTCAAATGGTGGATTTTGAGGCACCTAGAGGTCATGCCGTTAAAGCCATTAACTGTAAGCAGGATGGCGTATGAGACCTTGTGACAGCAGGTCCTCTCATAGCGGTAGACGCCAAGGGACGTCTGCTATATAAGCTCCATGGAGGTAGTGGAGGGCGGACTGGAGGGGCCGCATGCCGAACCCCCTGTACAAACGTTCACACTAGAGAGTGAGCCACCAGGGGTCGTTGAAAAAGGACAGCCAGGGCAGATATCTGCCCCTTAATTGTACTTAAGGCAAAAATTTTGGTCCGCCCCACGCTGTAAGTACAGCAGGACTCAAACCAAATAAGTACGCGGATGCCACCTCATTTCCTCACAAATGGATATGTAGGTCTTCCAACTGCGATGGTAAATCTTCCTAGAGGACGATTTCCGAGCACTCCTCATGGTAGAGATCACTGAGTCTGACAGACCCAAGTCTCTTAGCACCTGGCCAGTGACTGTAAAACAGGATGGCATATGGGACCTTGCGACAGCAGGTCCTTCCTTAGCGGTAGACGCCAAGAGGCGTCTGCTATCAGATGCACTAGATCGGCGTACCAAGGACGCCGAGGCCAATCCAGAGCAATTGGGGTCCTCTGAATCCTTTCTGCCTCCAGTCTGCGAAGTGGGTAAGGAAGGAGCTTCAGAGGAGGGAAGACATAGATTAGCCGGTACTGACTCCATAGTGCCACCAATGCATCTGTCGCGTCTGCCCCTGGGTCTCTTGACCTGGCCACAAACCTCAATACCTTCCGATTGAGTCGAGAAGCCAGGAGATCTACGTCTGGCGTGCCCCATCTTGGCAAAAGAGCTGAAACTCCTCCGGGTGTAGAGACCATTCTCCTTGGTCCAGCATCTGGCGACTCCGCCTGCCAGTTTTCCACGCCCGGAATGTATACGGCCGACAGGGCCGGTATGCTCCTCTCTGCCCCCCTTAGGATGTGAGCAACCTCAAATGCTGTAGCTGAGTTACTTGTTCCTCCTTGATGGTTGACATATGCCACTGCCGTGGCCTTCTCCGACTGGATGCTGACTGGACGCCCCTTTAGCCTCTGAGACCATGTGGAGAGGCACAGCCTTATCGCCCGGAGTTCGAGGACATTGATTGGCAAGCGGGATTCCTCCGGAGTCCAGCGACCCTGGGTCAACTGAACCCTCCAGACT
The DNA here is from genome assembly GCA_029206835.1 of Rana muscosa. Classification (NCBI taxonomy): domain Eukaryota; kingdom Metazoa; phylum Chordata; class Amphibia; order Anura; family Ranidae; genus Rana; species Rana muscosa. The sequence continues at coordinate 442,772,989 of CM055120.1, read as the reverse complement.
CCCCCCCAACCAGTAGGGCTGGCGTATGTCGTGACCACCATTCAGTAAAAAAGAAGGAATGACTTCCCGGACAGAAGTGCCGGTGATGTCAGCCACTAAACTAGGGAGGTCCTGACTAGGTGGCTCACCCGGATTTGACAATCCAGGGATGAAGGGCACTTGTCCCTTCTGGACAGAACTACCTTCTGTAACACTCGCGTGCAAAAGCGGCGTGACAACCATCTTAGGGATGTCAACTGCCGCACTGCAGCCCGAAGGGTCTGCAGCTTTCCCATAGGGAGAAAAACTTTCGCTTCTGAGGAGTCCAGAATCAACCCCAGAACACTAGGAGTTGCGTCGGTACCAATACTGACTTCTGAGTGTTCAGCACCCAACCAAAGTATCAGAGGGTCTGACAGGTTATAGACAGGCTCACCTCTAATGAGTGGCCCTCAGAAGAATATTGTCCAAGTAGCCCACGATAGCGATACCACGCTGTCTAGGTAGGGCCAGAATCAAGGCGAGCACCTTAGTGAACGCCCTCGGTGCCGATGCCAGGCCAAGGGAGGAGCCACAACTGGTAGTGGTCTTCCCTGGCCACAAAGTGCAGACATCTCTGATGCCTGGTGCATATGGGGACATGCAAGAATGCGTCCTTCAACAGAGCAAACCAACTCCCTCCGGAATCTTTGTACCTTCACAAAGCAATTGAGGGCCCTGAGATCCAAGATTGGATTAACCCCCTCCTTCTTGGTATTACGAACAGATTTGAGTAAAACCCCTGAAACTGTTCCTGTACTGAAACAGGAATTATCACCCCGCGTATCAGCAGGTCTTGAACCGCCCCATATAAGGCTTCCCGACAAGTTGGCTGAAGCTGGCGGATAGAGGGAAAAAAATTAATAAAAATCTGTTCGGATGGCAAGAGAGTAACTATCTTGTACCCTGAGGAAACTTTTTTGCAAACCCACCGGTCGGGGATCTGAGATGTCCACCAGGTCGCGAATTTGCGAGACGTCCCCTACCCGAGAGATGGGTGGGGACAGACCTTTATGCGGATGTAGATTTGTTTGCAGACTATTTGGGCTTGCGAAACCAGGGACGCTTCTGTCCCTCAGCAGGCGCTTTATCAGCCTGGGATCGTTTACTTGTCGCACTAGACAGACGAATAAACCGCTTGTGCGTGGTGAAGGAGGGCCCTTGCCAACGGCTTCCACCTTGGCAACAAACCAGGACGCCGACATAGCGTCTACTGATGCAGCGGGTGCAGGAGCACCAGATGCCAATTCAGGTGTATCAGGGGGACAAGCGTCTGCTTCAGATGCCATGCTGACCCACACACCTGACACAAGGACTACAGTCAAGGTACCAAGAGCCCACCCTCCTAGCTGTCACAGAGACGTGGGGGTTCCCCCCCAGAGGACTCACCACCCTTGAACAGTAGTACGGCTGCCGTCCGCTTCCTAGTAGAGCTGCTACCTTTGTCAGCTATGTCAGTCTGACCACTCTGCAGCGTGTATCTGTAGGCTTGCGCCGTCTAAATGCTGTTTGATCAACGTGGACCACAAGAAAATGGCCGCCGAGCGGCACACAGCGTGATCATAAGAAAAATGGCCGTCGAGCGGCCGATAGAGGCTAAACACAGCGCGGACCACAACAACATGGCCGCCAGCGCAGAAGAGGCCAAACACAGCATGGATCACAAGAAAAATGGCTGCCGAGCTGCAGCTAGAGGCCAAACACAGCGCGGACCCACAAGAACATGGCCGCCAGCGCATAAGAGGCAAAACACAGCATGGATCACCAGCAAAATGGTCGCCGACAGCATGGAGCAGAACACACAGGTAAGCAAACTTTTTTCATGGCAGCTCATAACATTTATCTAGTGGACGTACATGCACAGTTCCCACACAGGTGGATCCCCCCCAGGTGAACCCCCGCCCCAGCAGCCAGTCTAGCTCAGAGAGCCTAGGGATGAGGGAAGGAAGGGAAGGATAGAACCTCTTACTCACCTCTCCAGGAATGCCCAAGCTATGTCCTCCTGCCGAAGCAAGGGATTACTACTTACCCTTCCTGCGTGGATTGTGCTGGAAGCATCCGAGACAGACCACCTTCCGCATGGTGACAGAGGTGACTGTCGGCCCGGCTGCTGCGACTCGGCCCTATAGACTGGTCCTATGCATGCCCTGGAGCGTATAGCTCACGGCCACCCGGAGAGTGACGGGCATGTCGTGGACGACCCAGCGCGTAGCTACGGTCGACACACGCTCGATGGCCGAAACTGAGGAGACTACAAGGATCTGGGATCCAGCCCGTCACCCAGTCGGCAGTTGATAGAAGATCACAGGAACAAAAAAATAAAAAAATAATAAAATTTCAATCTGAAATAAAAAAACCTCCAGGCTTATGGGCCCGAAGGGAGCCATGTCTTCTCCTTAGCTAGGCAGAAAAAAAACTGATCTGCTTAGTGCAGGCTGAGGGGATATAGCCAGTAGGACCGCCCCCTGGGTGGGGCTGTTCAGCTTTGAAGTTAACACTTTCTGCCTAGTCACTTCTGAAAGAAGGCTAATACCCACTTTTTCAAGATTAAGGCTGTCCGTCCATGAACAAAAGAGAAAAAAAGTTTTACTCTACTTCATATGTAAGAAAAAAGTGCTTCCAATAGTGGAGTGTCTTTGTGTGCTGAAACACCGTTGGAATCGTTTGATACCCCTGGGGGGTCTATTAAGCTTTATTGCCAAGCATGAGAGTGCAAGGCATATCCTATTGGTAAGTGCAATTCTTAAGGGAGCGGAGTCACTGAACACAAATGGTGTGGTGGAAGATTTTTCAAGTTACTTTAAGAAGATTGCCTGTTTGCTTGAGTTCAATCACTTGGAAACACCACAATTATTTATGGACTTGATTTTGATGGTCTAACCACTATTTCACACTGGTTACTGGATGAACGTTTATGAACACTTATTTTTCATTCTCTTTTATATATATATATATATATATATATATATATATATATATATATATATATATATATATATACATAATATTTGACACTTTTTTCACAGGGTGATTCATATATATATATATATATATATATATATATATATATATATATATATATATGTGTGTTTTAGGTTATGTTCCTTTAGTTTGTGAACACAGCGCTACTATTTTATTCATTTAAAATCACATATTTTTTCCTGGGCGCAGTGGTGGTGTGAGAAGAGAGAGGGGCGAGTATCACGATTTTTTCACCAGTTTTTTCATTGAGCATGAATAGTGCCAGCATGCGTTTGGCCCAAGCAGATTGAAAAGAGCACCTTTCTCTCTACTTGAGACAAACGCATGCTGAGCATAAATAGTGTCAGCATGCTTTTGTCCCAAGTAGATTGAAAAGAGCACCTGTCTGCTTGAGAAAAACGCATGCTCAGCCCGAATAGGCCGAGCATGCGTTTGCCTCACGCAGAATGTAATGGACTTGAGGAACAAAAGAAGAAACATTAACACAAAAAGAAGTATCATGAATATTACGTGTTTTATTAAATGAGAAAAGACCAAAATCCAAGCTGATTTAATCAATGTCAACATCATTTTTTAAATATGTTCATCTTGCCATGACACCTCTCAATCAGGCGATACAAAATATTGGGCAAATTGGTTGCGGATTGTCATGACCCGTGCCATTGACCACAAGTCCATAAATTTAACATGATGTGTTGGGTTGCTGGGCTACGGTTCCACATTGCCCCTATCATTGTTCCTCATAAAATTATGAAGGACGCAGCATGCCAGGACCACCTTGATTGCATTCTCCACATCCAGTTGCATGGAGGACAGCAAAACCCTCCATTTGGCCGTCAAGACACCAAACGTGCACTCAACCACACGGCGTGCACGGCTGAGCCTATAATTAAAAATTATTTGTTCATGGCTCAGTCCATATCCACAATTTGGCCTCATAAGGTTTTCGGCCAATCCAAAAGCCTCATCCGTAACCATCACCAACGGCAAACTTGGTTCATCAGTGCAGGGTAGAGGCCTACTGGCTGGTATGTTGAGGCGTCCCTCATACAGACGACGTCCGAATGCAGACTCTCTGAATATGCAGGAGTCACCTTGGCTGCCATAGGCTCCCACATCCACGGCAAGGAATTTTAGATGGGCATCAGTCAATGCCAGGAGTACCACGGAAAAATATTTCTTATAATTAAAATAAGATGATCCGGAGTGGGGAGGCTTCTTCACCCTGATGTGTTTCCCATCCAGGGCACTGATGCAATTAGGAAATTGTGTTTTTTCCCAAAATACATCCACAACAGATTCCCAGATTTCTTCGGTCGGCTCCGGCATGACTGAGTCGTGAAGCTCCTCCCAAATTGCCACACATGTTGACCTCGTTACTGCAGAGACCGTTGCGACACCGAGGAGGAAATAATGGTGAAGGGACACAAAACTTTGTCCAGTGGCAAGGAACCTAACAAACAAATAAAATATTTAATGAAAACAGCATACAAATAAAGAGTCCTACCCCTAAGCCGAACACTATCCACTAACCCCTAATCTCTACACCTTAATTATAACCCTTACCCCCTACCCCTAAAACCCTAACACCAAACTTCAATTGCCTAAACCCTACCCTAAAACCAACCCACTATTCCATATCCCCAAAAGCTTTCCCTTAGCCCTAACCCATATGAGTACTTATTTCACTTACCTCAGTGTCACTAGCAGCCGTTCCTCCGGTGACACAGAGCGTCGCATGACAGTGTCCATCCTGGTCAATCTTGGTGGAAGTCTCTCCAAGAGGTCATCGAAGAGTGTCATGGACATCCTGGTAAAGTTGTAAAACTTTTCCGGGTGTATGCGCAGTTCTGCATACATCTGGGTGAAGTACCCCACTAACAGCCGCTGGGATAACAGTGGATGGGTCCAGAAGCGACGTCGTCTACTGCTTCTATCCTCTTCCAACTGTCTCCTTCTACGAATCCTCTGCAAGATGATGAGCAGGATTGCTTCATCGATCTTTTGCACAACAGGATCCATAACGCAAAAATCCAAAGAAAACACACGTAAAATCGCAAAAACTACAAAAATATTTAAACAAACTCACACATACCTCTCTCCTCTCTCTCTCCAACCAAAATGGCCACGTCACATGATATTGCACATTGTTTTACACTTTTCCTTGGCATTGTGTGTAATTTGGGAGTGGAATATAGCACAGGGGTAATTTTTTTTTTTTAAAACGCGCCTTAGCGATAACGCTTACAAACGACGTTTAACGCGCATTGATGCCAAGTCAAAACGCTAATAAAATCGCGTTTTTAACGCCGATTTTTTCCTGGCGTCGTTACTAGCTTTACAGCCCGTTTTTTAAAACGCCCGTGTGTATGAGGCCTAAGAACTCAAACTGCTTCTTAAGACCTGTACACACGATCGATTTTACCGATGAAAACATTCCGATGGATTTTTTTCATCGGACAAACCGATCGTGTATGGAACCCATCGGTCTTTTTTCCATCGGTTTTAAAAAATAGAACATGTTTTAAATTTTTCCGATGGATCAAAAACCGATAGCAAATTCCGATCGTCTATGGGCAAGTCCATCGGATAAAAAACCCACGCATGCTCAGAATCAAGTCGACGCATGCTCAGAAGCATTGAACTTAATTTTTCTCGGCTCATCTGAGTGTTTTACATCACCACGTTTGTAACGGTCGGTTTTTTGACTGATGGTGTGTAGGCAAGACTGATGGAAGTCAGCTTCATCGGATTTCCGATGGACAAAACCATCGGATCAGAATCCATAGGATATCCGATCGTGTGTACGAGGCTTTAGTGTTCTTAGAACCAGTCAGCTGAATATAGTTTCTGATATTTCAGTGAACTTACAACCTACTGGTATGTGTATCATTTTACAATCGATTTCTACTGCTTTATTTTTCTAACAATCAGCCTATAATTTGCTGTTAAAGCATCCCCAACACTCTTCTTCCTTCAGTTTTTACCTGAAAGATACTAAATAAATTGCAAACTAACTAAAAAACATTCCTGCACATGCTTTGGAGGTGCCCCAAATTAGTGAGGTATTGGAGCGCTGTTGTTGCCAGAATAAATAATACCTTTCAGGTCCAGCTTGGGTTGGAGCCACTGGTGTGCCTGCTGAGCAGTCTGGATGAAGATTTATATCTACCGCCAATATATATTGCTATTACGAGACTGCTATACTTGGCCAGGAAACCTATTGCCCGGTTGTGGCTGTCAGCACGTATACCACAGGAGGCACAATGGATACAAATGGTTAACACCACTCTTATCCGTGAAAAATACACCTATCAGCATAGGAAATCACCAAACAAATTTACCAATATATGGCAGGACTGATTGAGATCCCCAGAAGTGGCTCCGCCACAGCTGGCCCTGGATAGGCTACTAATGGGATGAGGGATGAATGACTGACTATCTAAACGCATGCATGTCTTCTTTGCTGTCACACCACAGGGAGAGTTGTTTCTAACTGACGAGTCTGAGTCAAGGTGAAACGTCAATGGTTGGTTTGTTATTAACATTCAATTACTATCTACTGTTTGGTTTTCCCTTTGTTTCTTTTATTTTCTTACTTTTAATTTTAATTTTTACTACCATTCTCTATATGTAGAATGAGTACTTGGATATGGCATTACCCTATCTATACAGGAGTATGTTTCCAGTATTGTCTGTGCAAGTATATTAGACTGGAAAGTTAAAACAGTTGATACTCTTGATGTATATATCCACAGTGTCTTACATTTGTCATGAATAAGATGTAATGCCATGTGCTCTCATTAATAAAAACCCTTTTGTTGATTAAAAAAAAAAAAAAAAACATTCCTGGTCTCACCTCTTTACTTCTTTCATCAAGAACCTCCACAAATTTTGCAGGAAACCAGCCTAAAAAAATAATATGGCTATTACAAATGCAAATTAGAACACATTTAAAAAGTTAACAATTTGTAGTTGAAGATTAAAACAGGCCATGGACCTTGGGAATTTGCATGCATAACTGGCTGCCCTTGGGTTGAGCCCCTTTCACACTGGGGCGGGAGGGTGCGCTGTCGGTATAGCGGTGCTATTTTTAGCGCCGCTATACCTTCGTTTTTACCGCGGTATGCGGCCGCTAGCGGGGTGAATTTAACCCACGCTAGCGTCCGAAAAAGGGTTAATACCGCCCGCAATGCGCCTCTGTATTACCGCGGTCTCCCATTGCTTTCAATGGGCAGCAGCGGTAAAGGAGTGGTGAACACACCGCTCCTTCACCGCTGTAAAGATGCGGCTAGCAGGACTTTTGGAGCGGTCCTGCTAGCGCACCGCTTCAGTGTGAAAGCCTTCGGGCTTTCACATTGAAGACTGCAGGGCACGATTTTTTCAGGCTGTATAGCAGCGCTATTATTAGCGCTAAACCGCCTGAAAAATGTGTCAGTGTGAAAGGGGCCTTAAAGCAATAAAGCGAACTCCATACAGATATACTAGGCTGACAAGATAACCTCAATTGAAAGGAGAGGAGAAAAAAAAAACTGTGGTAAGTGCTGCTGAGGTGGGTCGTTTAGTTAGGGAACAATGATCAGGATGACTTTTCTATTCTGCTTTATCACTAGCTCCCCCAGCAGGGCTGTTAGAAATTATGGGGCCCCGTACAATCTCCCTGAGGGTCATCCTCCTCCATCCCATCACAGTGCCCCACTAATTTAAGCGACCTTGGTATTCCCTGCTCTGCAGATGCACATATTCCAATATGTTATGTCGCAACATTTGTGAAACACAAAATTTCGGAAAAAAATACACACATATACACAGAATTATAGGGCACATTTACAAAATATATTGCACAATTTTTGATAAAATATAACAGATGAGGTTGTGCTGAGTAAATAGATGTGTCAAGCCATACAATTGTGAGCACCTGTAAAACCGCAACAAACTTTGGTACCCTATATTTTCCACAGGCGACACTTTAACCGCTTAACGACCGCTCACGGTATATATACGTTGGCAGAAGGACTCGTACAGGCACAATCACGTACCTGTACGTGGCCCTTTAACTGCCTGCCGTGTGGTCGCGAGCGCGTTGCCGGCGGTGCGCTCGCAACCCTGCAGTCATCCCCGGGAGTCGGACCGCGGGTCCCGAGGACTCGATCGCCGTGGGGATACCCGGGATCGTCTCACGGAGGGATGGAGCGGGGAGATGTTAGTGTAAACACATCTCCCCGCTCGCCTACTAACACTGTCATCGATCTCCGCTCTGTGTAATCAGAGCGGAGATCGGTGGCGTGTCACTCGTAGCCACGCCCCCCTCAGTTAGAATCACGCCCTTGGGCACACTTAACCCTCCTTCAGCGCCCCTACCGGTTAACCCCTTCACTGCCAGTGTCATTTTACAGTAACCAGTGCATTTTTATTGCACTGATCGCTGTAAAAATTACAATGGTACCAAAAATGTGTCAAAAGTGTCCGATGTGTCCGCCATGTCGCAGCCACGAAAAAAATCACTGATCCCCGCCATTACTAGTAAAAAAAAAAAGAATTATTACTAAAAATGCTATAAAACTACCTCTATTTTGTAAACGCTTTAACTTTTGTGCAGACCAATCAAACGCTGATCGCGTTTTTTTACCAAAAATATGTAGAAGAATACGTATCGGCCTAAACTGAGGAAAAAAATTTTTTTATATATTTTTGGGGGATATTTATTATAGCAAAAAATAAAAAATATTGAATTTTTTCAAAATTGTCGCTCTATTTTTGTTTATAGCGCAAAAAAATAGGATTTTTTGTACTCACCGTAAAATACTTTTCTCTGAGTTCATGGACCGACACAACTTCCAATTGACAAGTGGGTATTATCCGTTATTTAGGAGTGACTAGGCAGAAAAAAACTTGTAAAAAGTGTTGCATAACACCTTCTACAATACCGCCCAGGGTGCGGACCACCCCGGGTATATCCCGTCACTCTGCATCTTGCAGATCAGTTCGTCAAAAAGCAGTACAAACTTAAAAAGGAGGGGTGGGTGCTGTGACGGTCCATGAACTCAGAGAAAAGGATTTTACGGTGAGTACAAAAAATCCTATTTACTCTTTCGTTCATGGACCGACACAGCTTCCAATTGACAAGTGGGACGTCCCAAAGCAGTGTGAAAACGAGGGGTGGTAACAGCATAAAAGTAAACTTCACCCCAAACACAAAACAGCACTCTTCCAACGGAGGAGTTGCAACTCTAAACAGCCACCTACAAAACTTTGCGGCCGAAAGAGGCATCCGAAGATGCACCTACATCAACCTTGTAGAATTTTGTGAAAGTGTGAGCGGACGACCAAGTCGCCGCTTTACATAATTGGGAAACAGACGCTTGATGTCGTAAAGCCTAAGAGGCACCTATTGCCCTGGTCGAATGCGCCGTGACAGGAAAGGGGGGCGCTTGACCCTTTAAGGCGTAAGCCTGGATTACTATCTGTCGGATCCATCTAGAGATGGTGGCCGATGAGACTACTAGGCCCTTCTTGGGACCAGCCACCGAAACAAACAGTGAGTCTGACTTCCGGAACAGGGAAGTAGCAGATAGGTATACTCTCAAAGCTCGGACAACGTCCAAGGAATGCAACGCCGCAGCACCACCTTATCCTTGTGGAAGATCAAGTAGGGAGCCTTGGATGACAAGGCTGCCAGCTCAGAAACTCGTCTAACTGATGTAACAGCCACCAAAAAGACCACTTTCTGAGAAAGTGTCAATAAGGGAATATCCCTTAAACAGTGGTTTCTGAAGCACCGCGAGGGCCAGGTTCAAGTCCCACGGAGGTAGCGGGGGACGGATCGGAGGGGCCACGTGTCGAACCCCCTGCACAAAAGTACTCACGAGAGAGTGAGTCGCCAGGGGTCGCTGAAAAAAGACAGCCAGGGCAGATATCTGCCCCTTAATAGTACTTAAGGCAAGCCTTTGGTCCACCCCATGCTGTAAAAACAGAAGGATTCTGGAAACCAAATAAGTACGCGGATGCCACTTCATTTCCTCACACATGGAAATGTAGGCCTTCCAAGTGCGATGATAAACCTTCCTAGAGGATGGCCTTCGAGCACTTCTCATAGTAGAGATTACTGAATCTGACAGGTCCCTGTCTCTCAGTACCTGGTTCTCAATAGCCCTGCCATTAAAGCTAGAGACTGTAAAGCAGGACAGAGTATGGGACCTTGTGATAGCAGGTCCTTCCGTAGCGGTAGACGCCAGGGACGCTGAAGCCAATCTGGAGCGATCAGAATCCTTGGAATTCTCGCTGCCTCTGTTTTGCGAAGCAGATGGGGAAGGAGCCTCATGGGAGGGAAGGCCTAGATTAGCCGATACTGACTCCACAATGTTACCAACGCGTCCGTTGCATCTGCCCCTGGGTCCTTTGACCGGGTCACAAACCTCAATACCTCCTGATTGAGTTGGGATGCCAAAAGATTTATATGTGGCGTGCCCCTTCTTTAGCAGAGGAGCTGGAACCCATCCGGGTGTAAGGACCATTCTCCCTGGTCCAGCATTTGGCAACTCAGGTAGTTCGCCTGCCAATTCTTCACACCCGGAATGTACACGGCCGACAGTGCCGGTATGCTCCTTTCTGCTCACCTCAGGCTGCGAGCGACCTCCGATGCTGCAGCTGAGCTTCTTGTTCCTCCCTGATTGACATCTGCCACCGCTGTGGCTTTGTCTGACTGGATCCTGACTGGATGTTCTTGCAGCCTCTGAAACCATCTGAAGAGGCACCGCCTGATCGTCCGGAGTTCCAAGACCTTGATCGGCAGGCGGGCTCCTGCAAGGCTGGCGTCCGTCGTGATCACTATCCAATGAACAGGAAGGAGTGACCTCCCGGCCAAGAGAGCCGGTGATGTCAGCCACCCTATCAGGGATCTCCTGACTAGGTGGCTTACCCGGATTAGATAATCAAGAGATGATGGGCATCTGTTCCATCTGGACAGAACCTCCTTCTGTAACATTCGAGTGTGATCATATGGGACCGTCTCGAAGGAGGCTACCTCTGAGGAATCCGGAATCAACCCCAGATACACTAGGTGTTGAGTCGGCACCAATACTGACCTTTGCGTGTTTTATACCCAACCACAGTCTCTGAGAGTCTGATAGGTTATGGACACACTTACCTCTAATTCTGAGCTTGAAGGGGCCTTCAGAAGAAGGTCGTCCTAGTAGCCCATGATAGCGATGCCCCTCTGTCTTAGAAGGGGCAGACACGGGTCGAGCTCTGGAACTGGCTTGTAGCCTGAGGAGATCACTTTGCAAACCCACTGGTCGGAGATCAGAGATGTCCACTGAGTCGCAATTTTGCAAAGACGTCCCCCCACCTGAGAACTGGGTGGGGCGGACCTTCATGCGGATGCAGATTTGTCCGCAGGCTTGTTGGGCTTGCAAGACCAAGAATGTCTTTGTCCTTGCGCAGGCGTTTTGTCAGCCAGGGGTCTTTTTTCTGTCGCCCTAGGCGGACGAAAAAAATGCTTGCATGCAGTAAAGGAGGGCCCTTGTCCCTTGGCGTGGTCCCTTACCCTTTATGGTTTGAGGAAGCAACGTGCTTTTACCTCCTGTGGCATCCTTGATGATGTCATCTTGAGAGGCTCCAAAAAGTCTGTCCCCCTTAAAGGGCAGATCCAACAGAGCCTTTTTGGAAGCCTGGTCCGCAGACCAGCCCTTCAGCCAGATCAGACGGCATATAGCTACCGCATAAACCAACGCTTTGGACAGCAAGGGGATAGTGTCCATGTCTGACTCACAGACAAACTTAAGGCCTTGTACCAACTGGTCGGCCAAAGTTATCTCATTAGAAGGAGCATCTCGCTCCTTTAACCCCTGGAGCAGCAATTTTGCCCACTCAATAAGTGTCTGAGACACTAAGGCCCCAGCCAATGCCGGGCGCACCGCTGAGCCTACCACTGTTTATAGGTAGCGAGTGAGTGCTTCAGCTTTCTTATCCACAGGGTCCTTGAAAACAGGAGCCCCTTCCACTGGAATTGTGGTAGCTTTATTAAGTCTGGACACCGAAGGGTCCACTATCGGGGGAGAGGTCCATTTCTTCAGAAAACTCTCCTCAAAGGGGTACCGTACTGCAAGATTCCTTGGGGGCGTAAAAATCCTTGATGGGTTCTCCCACTCCTTGTATAAGAGCTTATCAAAATAAGACACACAAGGAAACACCTTAGTAGTGCGGGTAGGTTTACGGAACCCAAAGGCGATCTGAGTCTCTGCAGCTTCTGCTGCATTCTCCAATTTTAGCATATTCCGCACTGCAGTAATAAGGTCAGATACCAAAGCCTTTTCGCGTACTGACCTGGAGTCATTCTCACTGTCCGCTTGGTCACGGTCTGCAGTCTCTGATGCATCAGAATCCGGGTCATGAGCCATAGCTGGGCCTGGTTCTGCATCAGAATAATCCCCGGAAGATTGCCGGGGACGGGAGCGTTTACTACCCCCCCGTGTTCCCGTGTGCTGCTTCCACCCTGGCAGCAAAAGCCTCTAGGATTGTCGACATAGCGTCCATAGGAACATCAGGGGCACCAGCAACCAAATCAGGTGTTTTAGGGGAAAAAACGTCTGCTTCAGACGCCATGCTGACCCACGCGCTGACACCCACAGGGCTCCAGGCAAGGTATCAATAGGCCACCCTCCTAGCTGATACAGAGATGCAGGGTTTCCCGGAGGACTCACCACCCTTGGAACGGTACTGCTATGCTGCCGTGTGCTGCGCCTGTGATGCTATCCCACCGCTGTCTGTGTCAGTCTGATTCTTATCAGCATCTTCTGTGAAAATTTGCGCCAGAGAAATGCACCCTAGAGGCCGGAGACTACCGCAAAATGGCCGCCAAGCAGCTGTATATAACAATGTGGGCTCTAAGAAAATGGCTGCCGAGCCTGAATAGAGAGGCAAAAACAGCCGTGGACCACAACAAAATGGCCGCCAAGCGGCAGTATATACATACAGGCGAGAATCCTAAGAAACATGGCCGCCAAACAGTCGGTAGAGGCCAAAGCGGGCGTGGACTACAAGAAAATGGCCGCCGGGCAGCGATTTAAAGCTATTGGCACGAAACTACAAGAAAATGGCCGCCGGACCTTCACTAGAGGCCGAAACAGGCATGGACCATCGCAAAATGGCCGCCGACAGCATGGAGGGAGAAGCACACACACACACACAGGTAGCAAAATTACATTCTTTTTAAATGACAAACACAGCGCAGCCCAGCTCCAGATGGAGTCCCCCCCCCATGGTGACCAGTACCCAGCAACCTTAGCTCAGAGCCCAGGGAGGAGGGAAGGCAGGGAGAGAGGAAGGAAAGGGGTCATAACCACTTACTTGATCTCTCCGGGAATGTCCAGCCAATGTCACCCTGCCAAAGCGGGGGAGCTACTTACCCTTCCTGCGTGTCTCATGCTGGAAGACATTCCGGACAGATCATCATCCGTGCACGGAGGTGACGGTCGGCCAGGCATGCTGTGATTGAACCCTGGGGAACGATCATATGCATGCCCTGGAGCGTTAGCTCACCAGACAGGCTGCTGCGACTCAGCCGCAAGGTCAGCCGAAGCTGAGCAGTCCGATGCAAGCCTAGGAGCGTAGGCTCACCGGCCACCCGTAGAGCGACGGGTATGTCGTGGAAAACCCAGCGCGTAGCTAGGGTCGGCACACGCTCGATGGCCGAAACTGGGGGGACTACAAGGATTGATGACCCAGCCTGTCACCCAGTCGGCAGTTGATCGAAGATCGCAGGAACCAAAAAAGCAAATTGTAGAAAAAAATATATATTTTTCCCTGGACCAATGGGCCCCGAAGGGAGCCATGTCCTACTCCTTGTTAGACAGAAAAAATCTGATCTGCAAGATGCAGAGTGAGGGCATATACCCGGGGGGTCCGTCCCCTGGGTGATACTGTAGAAGGTGATGCAACACTTTTTACAAGTTTTTTCTGTCTAGTCACTCCTAAATAATGGATAATACCCACTTGTCAATTGGAAGCTGTGTCGGTCCATGAACAAAAGAGTAATAAAAACCGCAGAGGTGATCAAATACCACCAAAAGAAAGCTCTATTTGTGGGAAAAAAAGGACGTAAATTTTGTTTGGGAGCCACGTCGCACGACAATTGTCAGTTAAAGCGACGCAGTGCCGAATCGCAAAAAGGGGCCTGGTCTTTATGCTGCATATTGGTCCGGGGCTTAAGTGGTTAAAAGCTCCATACAGGTCAGCAGTTTAGAGTTAACCATGAATAATGTGCCTATAATTATTGCTATAACTCTAGCGTATACAGTTATATGTAACAAGTGTTGAGTAACTGATGTTTTTGTGCGTAGGTGCCCCTGACGTATGCATTTACATTCATAAATCCGTGTATGTGGGGCTCAAATTTCTTTTGGTGTGGTGGCATTTAAAGTAGGGTTGCACTGATACCAGTTTTCTAAGACCGAGTACAAGTACCAATACTTTTCCTCAAGTACTCGCCAATAACGATTCCTATTTTAACATATTTTTTTTCCATTTACATTTTTATAAAACTTTCACTGTTTTTTGGTGGAGAGATGGGGAGAGGGGCGTTATTGTTTAGACCCCTTTCACACTGAGCCGTGAGCTGTCTGCCGCGCTAGCGGTAACGTTTTAGCGGCGCTTTACTGATGTTTTTCGGCCGTTAGCAGGGCGCTTTTAACCCCCGCTAGTGTCCGTGTAGTGCCGCTGCCAAATCGCTTTGCATTCATTTCAATGGGCAGGGGCATTAGAGGAGCGGTGTATACACCGCTCCTCCACCACCCCAAAGATGCTGCTTGCAGGACTTTTTTTTAACGTCCTGCCAGCGCAGAGCCCCAGTGTGAAAGCACTCTGGCCTTCACACTGGGGAGCATTGAGAGACTTTTTATGCACTTTACAGACGCTATTTTTTAGCGCTAAAATGCCTGAAAACCGCCTCCAGTGTGAAAGGGGTCTTGGGGTGGAGAGGTGGGTAAGAGGTTATTGTTTAGGGTGGAGAGGTGGGAGGGGCATTATTGTTTAGGGTGGGGAGGGGTGATATGGTTAAGGGTGGAGAGGGGGTTATTGTTTAGGGTGGAGAGGGGGTTATTGTTTAGGGTGGAGAGGGGGTTATTGTGAAGGGTGGAGAGGGGGGTTATTGTGAAGGGTGGAGAGGGGGGTTATTGTTAAGGGTGGAGAGGGGGGTTATTGTTAAGGGTGGAGAGGGGGGTTATTTGTTTAGGGTGGAGAGGGGGTTATTTAGGGTGGAGAGGGGTGGAGAGGTGGTTATTGTTTAGAGTGGAGAGGTGGTTATTGTTTAGAGTGGAGAGGGGGTTATTGTTTAGAGTGGAGAGGGGGTTATTGTTTAGGGTGGAGAGGGTTATTGTTTAGGGTGGAGAAGCTAGTTTGTATATGCAGGAAGGGAGGGGAAGAGGGGCATTTGGGAACCCACACACTGCCAATCACTGCACTACAACACCCAGCAGACCTACCCCCCTCCAAGAAGTTCTGCAGCAGCAAAGCCTGGCTCAGTGCAGGACACACTACTCACCAGGCAGCCGCCCGCAGAGGAGCCAGCGGAGGAGAAGCACATCGCCAGAGGACACAAAAAATTAACTAAGCGGGAGGGGAGCGGCAGAGCCGAGCACGGGAGGAGGCTTACCAGATGTCAGTGACTGGGCGAGGCATATGCCGCCCAAGTCATGAAAGGCTTGTTGGTAAATAAACCTGATGGGTGCAGCTAATTCTGGATCCAGACCGGCTCATCAACATCAACCAACCAGAACTTCAATGGAATGTAGAGGTGTATATCATACTCTCATGTGGAGGGTAGAGGCTCGGTATCCACGTGACATGCGGAATATATTGAAAACACTCGCATAGCACGATACCGTTTAAAAAGTAGTAATTTAATAAAGTTAAAAATGAACACTCACATTTAGATGGTCATGAATAAGCTTGTCGTGACAGGTACATGAGCGATGCTTGTAGGTAGGCCCACCCTACCTACCTACAAGTACACTGATGGGTACTTATAGGCGGGTCTGATGTGCGGCATTGATAGATGGCACTGATAGGCATCTCTAATGGGCACTTATTGGCACTTCTAATTCGCACTGATTTGCATCTCTGGTGGTCTCGGGTGGTCATCCTTGGTGGGTCTGCACCGATTATCGGCGCAGACCCCCCTGTCAGGAGAACAGCCGCTCGGCTCTCCTCTACCCGCGCCTTGTCAGCGCAAATAGAGGAAAACGATGTGATTGGACACAGCTGATCACATGGTAAAGAGCCTATGTCATAGGCTCTTTACCAAGATTGGAGATGCAGTGTGCCAGACGGACACACCACACCACACCACTGATAGCCGTGCTGTGCGGCTTATCCAGCTGGATATC
This sequence comes from Rana muscosa, assembly GCA_029206835.1. Lineage (NCBI taxonomy): Eukaryota > Metazoa > Chordata > Amphibia > Anura > Ranidae > Rana > Rana muscosa. The sequence continues at coordinate 442,756,607 of CM055120.1, read as the reverse complement.
ATATGACATCCAGTTAGGATAATGAAACCACTTTATGGCCGTCATATGGCGGGCGGGAAGTGGTTAATTTTCTACACTTTTTTTACATTTTTTAAATAAAGGCTTTTTTTTCCCATTGCATATGGGGACAAAAATGACCATATGTAAAGCATTTTTTGGTGACAGGTTGTCTTTAATGAGACATCAGGGGCCTCAAAGAGAACCTGGGCACATGGAGCCTGGGAAACATTGCGGTTGTTAGTGGAGGAGTGATAATCATGGCGGTGTGTGGAAGCTATCTGGCAGCTGCACAGCTGGCAGATCGTTTCCATCTGACAGCCAAATTGTCAGATTTACACACACTCAGTCAGATGCTTCCTTTTAGGTCTCATCTACACTTGTGTTTGAAGGGGCAGTAAGGAGCCCTCAACCACTTCCCCTTATGCTGCAGAGGCACTGTCATCGCAGCATGGAGGCGGTGGCGGGGATAGGCTTTACAAACACTCCCAGTGGGTGCTGCCACTGTGTGTGTAACCTCCTGCTGCCAACGCTATACTAGCAGTGCCTTTTTTTACTGCATAAGGGGGAGTGGTGGGGGGCTCAGCCATGCATTTTTACTGACCCTCCAAACACAAGTGTAGATGATATCTAAAAGGAAGCATCTCACTGTGCTTATGATCTTCATCATTATCATGCTAATGATCACAGTACAGCAGCTGCTCTATGGCTGTCTGTCACATGGCTGTTTGTACTGACTTGCCACTTGCAGCACTCTTCATATTCTGCATATTGCTGTATTGCTATATCTGCTTCTGTCTGTATTGTAGCAGAGCATCTCAGAGAGCCAGGAAAAGTCCTGTTCGGGGTTTATACATCTCCCAGGCTCCTTTCATACACATTCAGGGATCTCTGATCCATGGTCCAGTTCAGATCTTGGTCCTCTCTCCCAGGCCAATTTAAACTCACCTGTGACAGACAACCAATGCTCTTGGCCTGGGAACCTCAGACAACTTCTGTCTAGGAGAGCAAAAGGTTAGTGAAAACTTATGTGGAAGCTGACAAGCTGTAGGCTTGATCAGCCTGGTAGTTAGGATCTGTAAATATGGTATAGTTAGTGCCGAGACACGGCTAGGGTTTTGTTTGGCTATTTTTGTTCATATTTGTTTTTTTGGAACACTGTACAGCACCTGTAAATAGACTTTGTATATATCACAATATAAACACTGCACTGTTTGTCACCAATTCATTGGACTTGGTATATGTGCCTGCTCATCCCAGGAAGCGTTTTTACCCGATACCTGTCCCCCAGGTTACATATGGTGGAGAATGCAGGCAGCTGTAGTAAGTTACTACTTAAAAGGCCAGTACCTAGAGTGACTAAAATAGGATTTTTATAACAGCTTACCTGTAAAATCCTTTTCTTGGAGTACATCACGGGACACAGAGCGACATAGTCATTACTAATGGGTTATATAGATACCGTCAGGTGCTGGCACTGGCAACTTCCAAAACCGGAAGTACCCTCCCCTATATAAGCCCCTCCCATCCGGGAGCACCTCAGTTTTGTAGCAAAGCAATAAGTGTCCCCAAAGAGGGGCGGGAGCTCTGTGTCCCGTGATGTACTCCAAGAAAAGGATTTTACAGGTAAGCTGTTATAAAAATCCTATTTTCTTTCTCGTACATCACGGGACACAGAGCGACATAGTCATTACTAATGGGATGTCCTAAAGCAATGCCAAATGAGGGGGGGGATACACCATATATAAGCTGAGCGCTATCAGACATGAGGATCTTTTGCGGCCTGCAACACACTGCGCCCAAAGGCGACATCCTCCTGACTTCTAACGTCCACCTGGTAGAACCTAGTAAACGTGTGTACTGAAGACCATGTTGCGGCCTTACAGATTTGAGCCAGGGAGGCCTGGTGATGCACTGCCCATGAAGTTCCAACTGCTCTCGTGGAGTGCGCTCTAACTTTGAACGGAGGCGGTCTCCTTCTCAAGCCATAGGCTTGTATTATGACCTGTCGAATCCACTTGGCTAAAGTAGATTTTGACGCTGCCTGACCCTTTCTGGGGCCTTCCGGCAGAATAAACAAAGTATCCGTTCTGCGAATCTGAGCAGTGGCTTTTAGATAAGCTTTAACTGCTCTTACTACATCCAAAGAATGCAATAACTTTTCCTCTACCGAAGTAGGTTTGGGGAAAAAAGAAGGAAGAACCACATCTTGGTTCAAATGAAACCTCGATACCACCTTAGGAAGAAAAGCTGGATGAGGACGTAACACTACTCTATCCTTATGGATAACCAGATATGGCTCCTTACAGGACATAGCTGCTAATTCCGACACTCTTTTAGCCGAACAAATGGCTACTAGAAAAATCAATTTCCTGGTGAGAAGCACCAAAGAAATATGATGTAATGGTTCAAATGGTTGTTTCTGTAGAACCGACAGAACCAAGTTTAGATCCCATGGACATATGGGAATATTAACCGGAGGACTAATACGCATCACTCCTTGTATAAAGGCTTTGACTAGTGAATGCGAAGCCAAGGGCCTTTGAAAAAATATTGACAAGGCCGAAATCTGACCCTTGATAGTACTCAAGGCAAGCTTCCTATCTACAGCCCACTGTAGGAAGTCCAGAATCCTACCTATTACGTACTTATGTGGATGCCATTTCTTGGCCTCACACCACGCGATGTACGCCTTCCAGATTCTATAGTAGATCTGCCTGGATACCGGCTTCCTGGCATTGATCATGGTAGATACCACAGGATTAGAGAGCCCTCTCTTTTTTAGAATGTGGGCTTCAATAGCCAGGCCGTCAAACCTAGGGCTGGTAAGGAAGGGTGGTATATTGGTCCTTGCGAAAGCAGGTCCGGACGACGTGGGAGAGACCAAGGACTCCCCACTAACATTTTACAATCTCCGCGTACCACGCTCTTCGGGGCCACGCTGGAGCCACCAGAATCACTGGTTCCTTTTCTACCCTGATTCTGCGGAGTCATCGAGGTAACCATTGTGGCGGTGTGAATGCATATATCAGCTTGAACTGATCCCAAGGGAACACTAGGGCATCCGAGCCGCAAGCTAGGGGATCCCTTGTCCGAGAGACAAACCTGTCCACCTTTGCGTTGAATCTGGATGCTAGAAGATCTACATCCGATGTTCCCCACCGCTGACATATTGTCCAGAAAACCTCGGGGTGAAGGGACCCTTCCTCTGGGCATAATTGCTGGCGACTTAGAAAGTCCGCCTTCCAATTCTCCACTCCTGGAATAAATACCGCAGATATGGCTGGGACATATCTTTCTGCCCATTTCAGGATGTAATTTACTTCCCTCTGGGCTGCACGACTCCTGGTGCCCCCCTGATGATTGATATATGCCACTGCTGTGGCATTGTCTGATTGAATTCTGACAGGGGACCCTTGGAGTTTGGATGTCCATGCTACTAGGGCATACCGGGCTGCTCGTATCTCTAAGAGATTGATGGGCAGGGCCTTCTGCATCCGACCATCTGCCCTGGAGAGACCATTGCTCCAGTACTGCTCCCCAGCCTATAAGGCTGGCATCTGTAGTGACCACCTTCCAAGAAATCGGACTGAAGGATTTCCTTTTTTCCAGATTCTGGGGAACCAACCACCAACGGAGGCTCTTGCGAACGGAAGGGGACAAGGACATTGTAAGTCTAGGGCCTGAACTTTTTTGTTCCAGGCTGACAGTATGGCCCCTTGCAAATTCCTTGAATGGAATTGACCGTAGGGTACTGCTTCGAATGATGCCACCATCTTTCCCAGCAGCCTCATATACAGGCGTATGGACGGCTGTCTTTTTTGTACCCACTAAGTGGATCAAATCTTTCAAAGACAACACCTTTCCTCGAGGCAAGAATATTTTTCTCTGGCCTGAATCCAACCTTAGCCCCAAGTATTCCAGACTTTTGACTGGTTTTTAGGGCTGACTTGTCTCGGTTGATAATCCAACCGTGAGATTCCAGATACTTGATTGTCTTGTGAACGACCACGTCTAGTTTTTTCACTGAGTGGTCTATCAGCAACAAGTCATCTAGATATGCCATTATCATTACACCTTGTGTTCTTAGATTGGCCAATAAAGGGCCAGAATTTTTGTAAACACTCGTGGTGCTGTGGCCGAACCGAAGGGTAAGGCTCTGAACTGAAAATGGCGCCCTTCTACTGCAAAGCGTAGAAATTTTTGGTGGACTGGAAAGATGGGAATGCGAAAATAAGCATCTTTGATGTCGATCGCGGCTAACCAATCCTCCCCTTGTAGGGCAGTGGCCACCGATCGGATTGACTCCATTGGAAAGTCCTGATATACAGGAATTTGTATAGCCCTTTTAGAATTAATATGGGCTTCCCGTCCGCGTTTGCTTCGGGACTGTAAAGAGGTTTGAGTAAAACCCGAACCCTCATTCTTCCAGGGGAACCTCCATAATTACTCCTTGGAGCAATAGTTGTTCTAGTGCCAACAGGAGGGACTCTCTCTTCCGGGGATCCCTTGGCACGTTTGACCTCAAAAATGGGAAGGAGGAGAGTCTTTTAACTCCAAACTGTATCCCAAACATACTGCGGAGAGCACCTATCTGTCTTGATCGTGTCCCGCCAGGTCTCTTGCGAACAACTGGAGTCCTCCCCGCACCCGACTGAGTGGGGGCTTCAATGAATTTAACTTTGGGGGAGGTTTTGTACCTCCCCTGACCCAGGGTTTCTCATTACCCTGCTATTGTCCCTGTTTTTTACCCCCGGGAATTGACCGAGGAGGCCGTCGGAACTGTTACACAGCCGATGCCCCAGGGACTGGAGAAGCAGGCCTCTTAAAGAGGGACCTCTAACTCTGTTTTTAACCGGCAAGAGCGTATTTTTACCGCTGGAAATTTTCTGGATATATTTGTCCAGGTTTTCCCTGAATAAGCGTTCACCATGAAATGGGACGCTAACCAGCCATTCTTTACAGGGAGCTTCAGCAGATCAGTTTATTAGCCATAGGAGCCTACGCATATGTACTATAGACAGCGTAAGGCGGGAGGCCTGATGGACTCTTGCAAATTCCTTGAATCCTTTATGGCGTCAACCGCAAAGCCTAAGGCTCTAGGTAGATCAGCTAGGGCAAAGCCTGCTGATCTGTCAAGTCCCTCAAGACCTGTTTCAACTGATCCTTCACTGCTTAGCAGACCCCAATAGCTGCTACTGCTGGTTGTGTCACCAAGCTTGCTGTAGAAAGAAGCAGATTTTCATAAGGACTCCAATCTTTTATCTATTGGGTTCTTGAACATTTGGACATTATCCACTGGACATGTCAGTGATTTATACATACAAGAGATGGCTGCGTCCACTGTAGGGACCTTCCATTTTTTTTTTTTTTTTTTTTTTTTATGAACTTATCCTCCATGGGATAGACCACCGGAAATCTCTTGGGGGAATAAATATTTTCTCAGGACGTTCCCAATCCTGGTAAATGAGCCCTTTCAGTAAAGGGTGAAGTGGAAAAGAACAGACAGTCTGGGGGCTTCTAGCGACCCCAACGAGGATACAGTAGTGGTTGATGGTTCCGCAAGGTGCATTTTTAAATGCTGATCGGACCATGTTAGTCAGAGACTGAACCCATAATCTTTCAGCTTGAGATGCTGAGAAAAGGTTCCCCCACTGTTGATTCCTCTATAACAGAATCAACCTCATCCTGATCCCCTTCAGGCAGGTCGATCCCTGTATGGGACTGTTGCTCTGCTAACAGGCACTCTGAAGGAGGAGACGGAGATCGGGCGTGCTTTCCCTGACAGGGAGGCAGCGATAAATGTTGACAATCTCTCTCTAATCCTCCCAGAGCTGAGGAAAAAACCTCCTCTGTTACATACACAGGAGCAGGTGAACTGAGGACAGCCACAGTACCAAGTACCCCTGCGGGGTCTCTACGGTCACTTACCTCTGAACTTCAGGGGAGACTGGTGCAGCAGAAGTATGCCCAAGATCCTCCGAGCCCGATGAGACCCCCTTCGCTTCCTGGAAGATTCAGTTCCGGAGCTTCTGGACGGCATATTCCTAAGCCTAAAGCTGAGGTATTCCAGCCGTAATACACCACTTTTACTGAGAATAGTCTAGCACAATTGCTGCTATATCACAGTTGGTGTCTACTAATGTGCCTTTCTAGGGGATGCCTGTATCAACCGCTTGCTGTATGCCCTTTTTTAAATGTTGCCAGCTCTGTCTCTGTACTTCATAGCCAGCTCACCACACAAAACTGTGGTTTTTACATGCTGGGACGCCCGCACATGCGCAGAAGCGCTGCGGCGCACACAGAGCGTCATCCCCCAGGCTCCGCCCCCTTTCCTGCTCACCTCTATATATAGAGGCGCGTGCACGCGCGCGGCCACGTGCGCCTTCGGCGCTAATTTTGAAAAATGGAGACTAGGGACAAGAGCCAGGGCCCCTCTTTGCCGCAGGCCGGGGGATGGACGAGCATTGCAACATGGCAGAGGAAGCAGTTTCCCATAAGAGAACTCACCATCTGCCTGGACTTGCTCTGCTGAGAAGAAACTAGTCCACATGACAAGAAAACATTCCACAGCGGCCTCTAGTGGACAAACACAGGTACCGCAGTCTAATATATTAAATATATAAAAAAAATATTTTTTCTTGACCACCATTAAAAATTATTACATTTTTTTTTAGTAGTTACAGGCATGCACAGAATTTTGCGGGAATACCATTAGGTAACAGACAGAAAGACAAATTAGGCTTGGGGGTCCCCCAATAGAACCAAGTTCCTGGGGGCCCCCACTTACCTGTTCCCCGCCGCAGGACTTTGTTTGGTCCACAAAAGCCCAAACTTCACCTATCACGGCAGGCATTGTAATCAAACCTTCAGGGACCGGGTTCCCAAGGATTCCACTCCCCTGGACCTGTATAGCACCCTGCACAGAAAACATCTTGGTCGTGGGTATGACCAGAGCTCTGGATCCCAGGGTCCAGCTCTCCTAAGAGAAGCATTACAGGCAAAACCTTGCTCTTCTCTGCAAGGCCCGGGTACCGACCGTTTAGCTATGAAGCTTTTTTGGTCGGATCCGGAATAGCTTACTGAGGCCCAAAAGAACCTGTACGCAAGCTCAGTGAAAAACACGTTTCTTCTTGGCCAACACCTTAGACACTGGCAAAAAACTGAGGTGCTCCCGGATGGGAGGGGCTTATATAGGGGAGGGTACTTCCGGTTTTGGAAGTTGCCAGTGCCAGCACCTGACGGTATCTATATAACCCATTAGTAATGACTATGTCGCTCTGTGTCCCGTGATGTACGAGAAAGAAACATGGAAATCCTCAAGCAATTGGTGTTATCCACCGCTGCACAGCAGCAAGCCAACGCTGCACAACAGCAAGCCCACGCTATCGCACAGGAGCAAACCAAGGCGCTGTGCCAACAGGATGGTGCTGTACAGGAGCAATCGCAGAGGCTGTTTGAACAGCTAGCCACTACTGCAAAAGCGGATAGGAAAATAGGATTTTTTACTCACCGTAAAATTCTTTTCTCTGAGTTCATGGACCGACACAGCTTCCTGTTGAAATAGTGGGGGTATTATCCGTTATTCCGTTATTTAGGAGTGACTAGGCAGAAAAACTTGTAAAAAGTGTTGCATCACACCTTCTACAGTCCCGCCCAGGGGGGCGGAGCCTCTGCATTCAGCAGATCAGTTTGTCAAAAGCAGTACAAACTTAAAACGAGGGGTGGGTGCTGTGTCGGTCCATGAACTCAGAGAAAAGGATTTTACGGCGAGTAAAAAATCCTATTTAATCTTTCGTTCATGGACTGACAGAGCTTCCTGTTGACATAGTGGGACGTCCCAAAGCAGTGTCAAAAAACGAGGGGTGGGAACAGCATTAAAACTTCACCCCAAAGAAAACAGAGCTCCTCCATGGAGGAGTTGCAACTCTAAATGGCCGCCTGCAATATCTTGCAGCCGAAAGAAGCATCTGAAGATGCACACACATCAACTTGTAAAGTTTAGTGAAAATGTGAACGGACGAGCATGTCGCCACCTTAACAACCTGGTGAAAACAGACGCTTGATGCTCTCAGAGCTCGGACAGCGTCCAAAAAAAATACAACGTCGTTTCCTTAGGATTCGACGGATGAAGACACAAGGAAGGCAGTACAATGTCTTCCTTGATGGAAGGTAGAAAGACCCTGGGAAGAAGAAATGCTGCGACACAGCACCACCTGTCCTTGTGGAAGATCAGATAAGGAGCCTTGCATGACAAGGCTGCCGGCTCAGAAAATCGTCTAACTGACGTAAACCAAGAGGCATCTCTTGCCCTGGTCAAATGCGCCGGGAAAGGGAGGCGCCTGACCCTTCATGGCGTAAGCCTGACCAAAATCTGTCGGATTCACCTAGAGATGGTGGCCGACGGGACCGTTGGGCCCTACTAGGGACCAGCCACTGAAACAAACAGTGAGCCTGGACTCTGGAACGAAACAGTGCCAGACAAGCATTCTCTGAGAGTTCGGACAATGTCCAAGGAATGCAACGTCATCTCCCTAGGATTCGACGGATGAGGACACAAGGATGGCAGTACGAAGGCAGTGGAAGGTCGAAACACGACCCTAGGAAGAAGAAGGCTGTGGACGCAGCGCCACCTTATCTTTGTGGAAGATCAGATAGGGAGGCTTGTATGACAAGGCTGCCCGCTCAGAAACCCGTCTTAACTGGCATTACAGCCACCAGAAGGACCACTTTCTAAGAAAGTGTCAACAAGGGAATATCCCTGATGTTCTCAAACGGTGGTTTCTGAGACACTTGGAGGCCATGCCGTTGAAGCCATCGACTGCAGGCAGGATGGCATGTTACCCTGTGATAGCAGGTCCTCTCGTAGTGGTAGACGCCAAAAGTACGTCTGCTACACAAGCCCCACGGAGGTAGTGGAGGGTGGCCCGGAGGGGCCGCCTGTCGAACCCACTGTACAACGTTCTCACTAGAGTGAGCCACCAGGGTTCGTTGAAAAGACAGCCAGGGCAGATACCTGCCCCCTATTCGTACCTAGAGTAAAAATCTTTTGGCCCGTTCCCTGCTGAGAGCAGCAAGACTCTGGAACCAAATAAGTACGCGGCTGTCCCCTCATTTCCTCACCGATGGATATCTAGGTCTTCCAAGTGCGACGGTAATCTTCCTAGGTCCCGGTCTCTTAGCACCTGGCTCTCAAGCCATGCCCTCAAGCCAGTGACCATAAAAACAGAATGGCGTATGGGACCTTACGACAGCAGGTCCTTCCTTAGCGGTAGATGCCAAAAGGCGTCTGCTACCAGACGCACTAGATTGGCGTACCAAGGACGCCGAGGCCAATTTAGAGCAATTGGGACCATTGTAATCCTCTCTGCCACGAGTCTGCCAAGCAGATGAGGAAGGAGCTTCCGAGGAGGAAAGGCATAGATTAGTCGGTACTGACTCCACAGTGCCATCAACGCATCTGTCGTGTCTGCCCATGGGTCTCTTGACCTGGCCACATACCACATACTTTCCGAACGAGTCGAGAAGTCAGGAGATATATGACTGGCGTACTTCCCCTCTGGTAAGGGAGCCCCCCTTAGGAGCTGCTTGTTCCTCCTTGACGATTGACATACGCCACCACTGTGGTGTTTGTCCGACTGGATTCACTAGTAGCCTCTGAGACCATGTGGAGAGGCAAAGCCAGATCGCCCAGGTTTCCGGCTAATGATCTGCAATGGGCCTCCGGAGTCCAGCGACTCAGGTTGACTGAGCGCTTCAGACTCCTCTGCAACTGGGAAGCCAGGCGTCCGTCGTGACCACCCCCCCAGTAAACAGGAAGGAACAACTTCCCAGACAGAAAATCCGGTGATGTCTGCCACCAACTAGGGAGGTCCTGATTAGGTGGCTCACCTGGATCTTAATAATCCAGGGATGAAGGGCACTTGACCCTTCAGGACAGTGTTACCTTCTGTAACACTCGCGTGTAAAAAAGTGCCTATGGTACCGCCTCGAAGGAGGCTACCATGAGGCCCAGGACTCGCCTGAAAAAAGTGGCGTGATAACCAATCTTTGGGTTGTCCACTGCCGCACCACAGCCCGAAGGGTCTGCAACTTTCCCCTAGGGGGAAACTTTCACAAAGCAGTTGAGGGTCTGAGATCCAAGATTGGACGAACCCCCTCCAGTACTACGAACAGATTTGAGTAGAACCCCTGAACCCATTCCTGTACTAAGACAGGAAAGTCTACCCTGCGTCTCAGCAGGACCTGGACCGCCCCCTGTAGGGCTTTCTGACAAGTCGGCTGAAGCAGGCGGTTAAGAGGGTAAAAAAATCAGTTTCGGTAGGCAAGCAAGATTGGGCTTGCAAACCCAGCAGGCGCTTTATCGGCCTGGGGTCATTTACCTGCCGCACTAGGCGGTGAAGGGACCGCTTGTGCATGGTGAAGGAGGGCCCTAGCATATGGCGTGGCTCCTTACCTCTTTTGGATTGCGGAAGCAATGTGCTCTTACCTCCTGTGGCATCTTAAATGATGTCATCCAGAGGGGCCCCAAAAAGTATGTCACCTTAAAAGGACAGATCCAACAGGACCTTCTTAGAAGATTGGTCCGCAGACCAGCACCTTAGCCAGATCAGGTGGCATAGCGCCACCGCATAACCCAAGGTCCAAGGCAGCAAGGGGAAAGTATCCAAGTCTGACTCGCAGACAGACTCAAGGCCCTGTACCAACTGGTCGGCCAGAGCTACCTCGTACGGAGGAACCTCCCGTGCCTTAAACCCTTGGAGTAGCATCTTTGCCTACTTGGTAAGTGTCTGAGGAATCGGACAAACCCCAGCCAATGCTGAACGTACCTCTGAGCCCCCCACTGTGTATAGGTAGCGAGTGTCCCTGAAGACAGAAGCCCATTCCACTTGAATCATGGTAACTTAAGTCTGGACACAGGGGGGTCTACTATCGGAGGAGAGATCCCTCTTAGGAACTCTCCTCAAGGGGTACCGGACTGCCCCAAAAACGATAAATAAATAAAACCCTTTTTGGGGCTGCCAAAGAAAAAACCTTCAGTAGGTTTTTCCACTCCTTGTACAAGGGCTTATCAAAATAAGACACACAAGGAAACACCTGAGCAGTGCGGGCTGGCTTTAGGGACCGGTGTCTCTGCTGCTTCTGCAGCATTCTGTATTCTTAGCGCGTTCCGCACTGCAGTAGTCAGATACCAAAGCCTCTTTGCGTGCTGACCTGGACCATTCTCACTGTCCAACCGGTCACGCTCTGCAGTCTCTGATGCATCAGAATCCGGGCCATGAGCATAGCTGGGCCTGTTTCTGCATCAGAATTATCCCCGGAGGATAGCAGGGGACGGGGGCGTTTACTACCTCCCGTGTGCCGCTTCCACCCTGGCAACAGACATAGCATCCACAGATACCTCAGGGACACCAGCTGCCAAATCAGGTGTTTCAGGGGAAAAAGCGCCTGCTTCAGACGCCATGCTGACACCCACAGGGCTCCAGGCAAGGTATCAATAGGCCACCCTCCTAGCTGATACAGAGATGCAGGGTCTCCCAGAGGACTCACCACCCTTGGAACGGTACCACTGTGCTGCCGTGTGCTCCGCCTGTGATGCTATCCCACCGCTGCCTGTGTCCCTCTGATATTAATCAGCCTTTCCTGTGTAAATTGGCGACAGTGCGAATGTACCCTAGAGGCCGGAGACTATCACAAAATGGCCGCCAAGCAGCTGTATGGAAACATGTGAGCTCCAAAAAAATGTCCGCCGTGCCGAATATAGAGGCCAAAGCGGCCGCGGACCACAAAAGAATGACCGCCGAGTGGCGGTCTATTCATACAGCAAAAAATGCTAGGAAACATGGCCGCCGAACATACGATAGAGGCCAAAGCGGGTGTGGACCACAAGAAAATGGCCGCCGAGCGGTGATATTTACATATGGGCGCGAAACCACATGAAAATGGCCGCCGGACAGTCACTAGAGGCCGAAACAGGCATGGACCACCGCAAGATGGCCGCCGACAGCATGGAGGGGGAAAGCACACAGGTAAGCAAAATGACATCTTTTAAATGATAGCTACAACCAGCCCCACTCCAGGTGGAATCCCTTAGGTGACCCCCAGCACCCAGCAACCTTAGCTCAGAGCCCAGGGAGACAGGAAAGAAAGAAGCCATAACCACTTACTTCCTCTCCAGGAATGTCCAGCCCAGTCTCCCTGCCGAAGCAGGGGAGCTACTTACCTATCCTGCGTGTCTCATGCTGGAAGACATTCCGGACAGATCATCATCTGCGCACGGAAGATGACTGTCGGCCAGGCATGCTGTGATTGAACCCTAGGGAATAATATGCATGCCCTGGAGCGCTAGCTCATCGGACAGGCTACTGCAACTCAGCCGTAAGGTCAGCCGAAGCTGAGCGGTCCGATGCAAGCCCTGAAGCGTAGGCTTACCGACCACCCGTAAAGCGACGGGCATGTCGTTTAAAACCCAGCGCATAGCTAGGGTCAGCACACGCTCGATGGCCGAAACTGGGGGGACTACAAGGGTCGAGGACCCAGCCTGTCACCCAGTCGGCAGTTGATCGCAGGAAACAAAAAATAAATAAATTTCCCTCGGACCAATGGGCCCGAAGGGAGTCATGTCCTACTCCTTGCTAGACAGAAAAAAACTGATCTGCTGAATGCAGAGAGAGGGATTATTCCCAGAGGGTCCGTCTCCAGGGCGGGACTGTAGAAGGTGTGATGCAACACTTTTTACAAATTTTTCTGCCTAGTCACTCCTAAATAACGGATAATACCCACTATGTCAACAGGAAGCTGTGTCGGTCCATGAACGAAAGAGTAAACCCTGACTGAGGTTGTGGAGACACTAGCACAATGGTCACCTAAAATTAATGACATTGCAGACAAGCCCTCAGCCATCCATGTGGGTCGCTTTCTTTCTAAGATGACTGTAGATGATGATCCAGAGGCCTTTCTATTAACGTTTGAACGGACCGCTGAGAGGGAAGGTTAGCCTCAAACCCAGTGGGCAGGATTGGTTGCCCCCTTACTGTCTGGAGAATCGCAGAAGGCCTTCTATGATCTGGAGTCAGCAGAAGCGGGAGACTGAGAAGGTCAAGTGGGAAATCCTGGCGCGACTTGGTGTCACCTTGGCCATTGGAGCACAGCAAGTCCACAGCTGGTTCTTCCAAGACGAAAGGCCCCCAAGATCGCAGATGTTTGATCTAATCCACCTGGTGCGGAAATGGCTACAGCCGGAGTCCCTGTCTGCGCCACAAATAGTGGAGCGTGTGGTCATGGACCAGTTCCCGAGGTTACTGCCAATTCCCCTGCAAGGAGACTCCAAGTCGGCGGACAACCGAAACTCATTAAAAGGTCCTTTGCTGCAGAGAGCCTGGTCACCACCCCTACAGCCGCACGGACTTTCCACCCAAAGCCACGGTCTCCCCAGGCAACCCGTAATACTGTTCCAGGGGAAGTGGGTGGTAAGCATGGCAAGGAAATAGGGGGGAGGATTTTTGGTGCCAGGACTGAAGTTTGGCGTCCCAAACAAGGGAAGCCACTGGCTGTCAGCAAACCAAACTGGGGAAACATCAGGTGTTTTCGTTGCCAAGAACTGGGACATGTTGCAGCAAACTGTCCATTGACAGATGAACCAATGCAGTGTGATCTATTAGAAGGCAGTCTATGTTTGCTGCTGTTTCATGTGCTGCAGTGCGAAATGTGGGGAAACACAAGTGCCAAATGACTGTTAATAATAAGCCTATTATGGCCTTGCTGAACTATGGAAGTCTAGTGACTTTGGTTACAATGGAGATGATTGAAACTGTGAATTTTCATGCTAAAAAAGTTTCTGTCATCTCTGTGTTCATGGGGATACCTGGGAGTATCCTATAGCCACTGTTCAGTTTAAAACTTGCTTAGGTACGGTGACCAATCCGGTCGGACTTGTGCCCCACTTGGTGCACAAGGCCATCGTTGGTAGGGACTTCCCTAAATTTTGCAAACTGTGGGATAGTCCCGACCCGGTCGCAGTACCCGACTCAGTGGCAGAGCCAGAACTCCTGGCCACTACTGACAATGTGGGTTCATGGGATTCCTCTCAGGGCTCCCCGAGTTTTCCTTTATCAGTTATGGCAGGGGAGCTGGGGGAGCCTGAGGAAGTCCCCACAACTCACTGGTGGACAGCCTCTGAGCCTGTGCTGGAGTTTGCTGACCTTAATGTGAACAAGGAAAACTTTGGTACTGAGCAGAGAAATGACCCTACCCTGCCAGGGCCTGGGAAAATGTAGTAATGATTAATGATGTACCTGTCGAACCAGGGGACAGGTCCTGTTTTCCTTATTTCAGCAGCAACAAGGATTTACTGTATTGTGTATGTAAAAAGAATGATGAAGTGGTTGAACAGTTGGTGGTCCCTAAGCCATGCAAATGGGTGGTGTTGGAACTTGCCCATGGGCACTTGCTAGGAGGTCATTTAGGGGTTGAGAAAACCACTGATAGGGTGTTGCGCAGGTTTTACTGGCCCGGGATACAGAAAGATATTGAAAATTATTGTCAATCTTGTCCTGTGTGTCAAATATCAGCCCCACTATCCCACTTCCGAAGTTCGTTAGTGCCCTTACCCATTATTGAGGTGCCCTTTGAAAGGATCGCCATGGACCTTGTGGGTCCACTCCCTAAGTCTGCCCGGGGTCATCAGCATATTCTTGTAATCATGGATTATGCTACCCGTTACCCTGAGGCAGTTCCCTTACGCACTGCATCTGCTAAGAACATTGCCAAAGAGCTGTTCATGGTGTTCAGTCGTGTTGGAATCCCTAAGGGTGTCTTTATGGACCAGGGCACCCCATTAATGTCACGAATAACTAGGGAATTGTGCAAGTTATTTAAGGTGACGCAGTTGCGAACCTCCGTGTACCACCCTCAAACTGATGACTTGGTGGAACGCTTCAATAAAACATTAAAAAGTATGTTAAAAAAGGTTGTTGACAAGGATGGGAAAGACTGGGACTTCCTGATTCCGTACTTGGTTTGCCATCAGGGAGGTACCCCAGTCCTCTACGGGGTACTCGCCATTTGAGTTGCTTTATGGGAGACACCCTAGGGGGCTCTTAGACATAGCCAAGAACTTGGGAAGGGGAGCAGACACCCCACAAAAGTGTAATTGAGCATATCGCTCAAATGCAGGACAGGATTGCAGCAATTATGCCTATGGTAAAGGAACACCTACTGCAGGCCCAATCAGCGCAACAGAATATACAACAGGATGGCCCGTCTCCATGTTTTCTCACCTGGTGACAGGGTCCTGGTGTTATTTCCTACTGTGGAAAGCAAGTTCCTGGCTAAGTGGCAGGGTCCCTTTGAAGTAATTGAAAGAGTTGGGGAGGTCAATTACAAAGTGTATCAACCAGGTAAAAGGAAGCCTGAGCAAATATACCATATAAACCTGTTAAAGCCCTGAAAGGATCGACTGGTGCTGACTGCGAGGTCCCTCCCTGTAACGCCTGAGTCCCCCCTGGTCCCTGAGGTTACGATCACAGACACCCTGTCGTATTCCCAAAAACAGGAAGCTAGAGAGTTCCTAATAAGGAATAGAAAGAAGTTTTCTGAGTTACCTGGCACGACTTCGGCAGTTCAGCATGATATTGTTACTGAACCTGGGGTCCGTGTCAAGCTCAAACCGCACCGAATTCCTGAGGCTAGAATAAAGGACATCAGTGATGAAGTTAAAAGGATGTTGGAGCTAGATGTCATTGAGGAGTCCAATAGTGACTGGTCTAGCCCCATCGTGTTAGTCCCAAATCCGGATGGTAATTGGAGGTTTTGTAACTACTTCAGAAAACGTAATGCAGTAACAAAGTTTGACACGTACCCAATGCCCAGGATGGACAAACTTATAGACCTACTTGGCAAGGCCCGTTATCTGACCACTTTGGACTTGACCAAAGGATATTGGCAAACACCCCTGACTGGTAGCGCCAAAGAAAAGACTGCATTTGTAACCCCCTAGGGGTCGTTTCAGTATAAGAAAATGCCTTTTGGGTTGCAAAATGCCCCTGCAACATTTCAGAGGGCCATGGACAGGACCCTAAGACCTCACCGACAGTATGCTACAGCCTATCTGGATGACATAGTGGTACATAGCACTGACTGGGCGTCTCACTTGCCCCGTGTCCAAGCTGTCCTCGATTCCCTCTTCAAGGAAGGTTTTACGGCGAATCCCCAAAAAATGTGCCATTGGTTTGGAGGAAGCCAGGTATTTGGGCTACATTATTGGCCGTGGAGTCATTAAACCCCAAGTGAATAAAATAGAAGCCATCCAGGAGTGGCCACTTCCTGCAAAGAAGCAGGTCAGGGCCTTTCTTGGGATTGCGGGGTATTATAGAAGGTTTATCCCAAATTTTGCAACTATAGCTGCCCCACTGACAAACCTTACCAAAGGGAAAGACTCCGTAATGGTGAAATAGTCCCCAGTAGCAAAAGAATCTTTCCAAGTCCTGAAGAAGGCACTTTGTGCACAGCCAGTACTGTACTCCCCCGATTTCTCCAAAGACTTTTTGGTTCAGACGGATGCCTCTGATGTAGGTATTGGGGCAGTATTGTCACAGGTACACAATGGGGAAGAACACCCTGTGGTGTACCTAAGCAGAAAGCTCAATGAGAAAAAGTATGCAGTCATTGAAAAAGAATGTTTAGCCATAAAGTGGGCTGTGGATGCGCTGAGGTACTATTTGTTAGGATGCCAGTTTGAGTAAACTGACCATGCTCCCCTGAAATAGATGGCCCAAAAGAAGGAGACTAATAGATGGGTGAACCAGTGGTTTTTGGCTCTACAGGATTACTCCTTCACGGTAAAACACAGGCCAGGTGTTGAGATGGGAAATGTAGATGCCCTGTCCCGTGTTCACTCCTGTTGGGCCACAGGTGTTCCAACCTTGGGGTTGAAACAAGAGGGTAGGATATGTAGCAGAGCGTCCCAGAGAGAGCCAGGAGAAGTCCTGTTTGGGGTTTATACATCTCCCAGGCTCCTCTCATACACATTCAGGGATCTCTGATCCATGGTCCAGTTCGGATCTTGGTCCTCTCTCCCAGGCCAATTTAAACTCATCTGTGACAAACAACCAAAGCTCTTGGCTTGGGAACCTCAGACAACTTCTGTCTAGGGGAGCAAAAGGTTGGTGAAAACTTATGTGGAAGCTGACAAGCTGTAGGCTTGATCATCCTGGCAGTTAGGATCCGTAAATATGGTATAGTTAGTGCCGAGACACGGCTAGGGTTTTGTTTGCCTATTTGTTTATCGTACATCACGGGACACAGAGCCTAGTAATTACTAAGTGGGTTATATTCCACCTTCAGGTGCTGGACACTGGTGTAAAAAATTAGACAGGAAGTTTCCTCCCTATATAACCCCTCCCATACTGGGAGCACCTCAGTTTTTTCAGTGTCTAAGGTGTTGGTCACGAGTGCAGATGTGCTCTGAGGAGCTCCACTGGAGGGATCCATGCTGGATTTAAATAGCCTCCATAAAGACCAGATCCATCCAAAGTGCCTTGGGCCAAAGTGGATGGTACCTGGGGCCTCGTATCTGAAGCACAAGGTTTTTGCCTGTAATGCCTCTCTTCGGAGCGCTGGATCCTGGGTTCCAGTACTTTGGTTATATCCACATACCAAAGATTTTCTGTCAGGATGCGGTACAGGTCCAGGGGAGTGGAAACCCTGTCTAGGATCCCGGTCCCTGACGGTCTGTTGACTTAACCCGCCGTGATGGGTGAAGATTGGGTCTGTCTGTTCTCAGTCATATCCTGCGGCGGGGATAAGGTAAGTGAAGACAATCCTAGGTAAATACCTTAAGGATTATCTTCCATGAGCAGCTGCATGTCTTATCCGTTTCCTGCCACTAGAGGCAGTAAAGAAACAAACCTGGTGTTTCGCTTACCATGCTCTCCAGGATAAGCTCAGTGTCAGCCAATCTGTTTAGCGGCTCACTTCCTCCGCTTCAGGCTCTGCCACAGTTGTGTGGGGGAGTCCCTCGTAGTCCGGGTCCACGGCGCTCCTTGGGTGTGCTCTCTCTCCCCCCACCTCCACCATTTCCCTGCGAGGGGGGGGCGCACTTTTGTAGGCGGAGGGACAATGTGGTTGCCGCTGGCATGCGTGTGCACGCCGGCTCATGGTGCAGGCGTAGGGCGGGCCCTTCAAATAAAAGCCCAGACGTCAGAGCTCTGTAAAGCCAGAGGGACATGGCAGCTTGGGGCATGTAAGCGCCTCGTGTGTGTTGGATACAGACATACCTAAGATGCCTACTCAGCATCTAGCTGTGCAGATTAGCAGGCATTGATTTTTTTCTAGACTAAGTTCAGCTGTTGATGCACCTGTGTTAAGTTCCTCTGCTTTTAGCTTAGGACTTTGTCTTCCTGTATGAAAGGTTCAGGGGCAGGAATATAAAAGGGCACTAGGGTATTGCCACCTGAATCTGCTGGCCCTAATCATGCTTACATGATACCATCCTCCCCGTAGAGACTTGAGGCAGCCCACAGGTTGAGCCATCGGCCCTGTCAGGCATTTCAGCCTCCCCCAACATTTCAGCCACCCTGCATATGTCAGTTTGGACATTTTTTTGCATTGCATTTGTTGGTCTATAAGAGGTTAATTGCTATATTCGCAGCATCCTCACAAGAAGCAGAAACCGGGGTGTGCCCCTTTCCCTGCTCTAAATCCTCAAACAAGAGGATTAAAAGTCCTGAGGATGAAAGTTCACAGTCAGAGGAGAGGGAACAGGTGCAGGCTAACGAGGCGGAAGTATCAGAAGCCTCACAAGTTCTGGAGTTGCAGCTGCAGTCTTTTTTCAGAGATTCATACTGCATATAACTTACTCTCAGCCTAGATGGCCAAAGCCTCTGCCTCCTCCTTGGGGTTTTTAAAAAAAAAAAAAAATCCCATAGGTTGCTTGTACCTTCCCACTCCATCCATTACTGTAACAGTTTATTTCTGCTGGTTGGGCACCCGCATAAGCTGTTGTTTTTTTTCTCCTCCTAAAAACTCTAGTCGAGGAGTATAGGTTGCTAGAAAAACCTCCACAGGATCCTCATTCTGGTGCTGGCTTCAGGCTAGCCAAACGCACAACTGCCGGGATGCACTGTTGCTGGTGAACATTGCTAATGCACAACAGCTATATCGCATGATTGCGGAAACGCACATCTACAGAGGATAACTTCCTCTTTACCAGTCCACATGTTTGCATAAAAAACATGAGTTTGGAATGTACAAAATGCATGTGGGGTAAAAACAAGTAACAGAACATGTTTATTGTTGATCACATAAAGATACATGTTTCTGTTTGTATGGATTTACATGTTTTTGAGGATACTTAGTCACATTAAACTGCTCAAGTCGCACGGAGAGGCTTGTTTGCACAGAAATGCCTAAAATCGCATAAAAATGCTTGATTGCATAAAGATGCTGGATCACACAAGGTTGTCTGATCACACAAGTCCTTGATTACCCAAGGATACTTGGTCACACAGAGAGGCTTGTTTTCACAGAAATGCCTAAAATCGCATAAAAATGCTTGATTGCATCAAGATGCTGGATCGCACAGGAGTGCTTGATCACACAAGGGTACATGTCCGCACAGTAGTGCTTAAAATGCATAATATGTTGGATCGCATAAAAGATGCTGAATCGTAGAAGGATGCATGATCGCCTAAAGTTGCATGTTCGCCTAGATTTTGCATGGTTGCATAATGAGGCATGATAATTTAAGTTTCCTTAATTATACAGGATTCCTTGTGTTCACATAGGAATATGTGTCTGCATGAGTACATGTTGCGCAATGTTGCATAACACGTTCTCAAACGCATGCTTGCAAGATGCCCGTTCCATAGCACACGTGCTAGATGTATGCGTGTATACAGCGCACACTTTTTTATGTTGTGCCTAAAACATATTTGTATGAATTCATGCTTCAATGAACGCACGCTTCTATAGTGGCATATGGCTTTAACACTTGCCACATACACATATGGGGAGCCATTTGCATATGTGTTTATTTACATGGGACTGCAGAGGTTGTCTGTTTCGCAGGAGAACAGCACCTCTTCCAGTTGGTGATCTTGCCCTTTGGGTTAGCCACCGTGCCCGGGTTTACAGGGTACTAGGGCCCGCCTCTAGCAGGTCTAAAGGCCCAGGGTATAGCAGTAATGGCATACCGAGGCAATCTGCTGCTGATAGATCAGTCAGTAGCATGGATGGACCCAAGTGTGTCCAGCATGGTCAAGTATCTGGAACTCCTGGGTTAGGATCCCAGTCTAATAGTACATTCTTACGTTCGGTAAGAAACTTGGAATGTTTAGGACACAGCCCAAAAAGGAGAGTTTTTTGTCTCAGACAAAGGCAGCGCTATAAGAAAGCTGGTCTATGTGGTCAAGGCAAGGAAGAGTTTCTTACATTTACCTTTTGCTTAAGGTGCTAGGGAAGATGGTGGCTTCATTCAAAGCGGTTCCCTATGCCCAGTTTCTTTCAAGGCTGCTATAAACATTACAAAGAAAAAAGTTGCGCTAAATTGAACGTGACACCTAAGTGACATATAATAAAGAATATAAAAATATCACCAGTACGGCAACTGATGAATAAATATATATAAATGAGCACAGCGGCTCACACAATAAATGGTGTGAGGGGGCTAGCTCGGCAGCGGGTATGTGTGACCCCCGGGATGGGCTCCCCACCCAAAAACAGGCCCAGCAGACGGAGGTTGTGGTTTTCAAAATCAAAAAGGTGCGGTTTATTTTCTATTTACAGTGACAAAAACACAGCAAGGCAAAAAAAACAAACACAAAATAAATCCTGGTCAACTTGACCTCTGACTAAACTTACAGGTTTCCTAACTAACGACTGGGATCAGCCTAGTGCTGTCCTAGTCCCTGGTTTTAAATGTCCAAGCAAAATATAGCCACACAGGCTTTCTCTCACCGCACAGGGGTTCACTCTCCCTAGACAGTCCACACAGGTCTGCTTCCAGGCATGAGCTAACATCTAATGAAGCTGGGCTTTCTTATAGAGGCCTAAATGAGCTGACAAGGTTCAGCTGGTCTCATCAACTCCCTGTCTGCACGACGCCCAGCCCTCTCCCTAGAGGTATGAGTCATCAATGAGCCCACTAGTCTCAGCTGGGCTTATACAACTCTCCACCTAGCTGTATAAATCGGCGTAAAGCCTGAATCTGGGCGAAATATATCTACCCCCCTGGATGCAACCAGGTGACTTTACCTTCCTGCTGTCACATACCCCCCCCTCTTGTTTTAACCTCGGGGTTGGAACACCAGCAATCAGGCATTCATGTACTCGAGACAAAGCATCCACATTCCCCATTTGAACGCCAGGGCGATGCTTTACTGTGAAGTTGAATTCCTGGAGGGCCAGGAACCACCTATTCACTCTTCTATTTGTTTCCTTGTTTTGAGCCATCCACTTTAACGGAGCGTGATCCGTAACCATGTCAAAGTGCCTACCTAGCAGGTAGTACCGAAGGGAATCTAGAGCCCACTTCACCGCTAAACACTCCTTTTCAACGGTGGCGTAATTTACCTCATGGGACTTCAACTTCCTGCTGAGGTAAATGACTGGGTGCTCTTCCCCGTTCCAGACCTGGGACAATACTGCTCCTAACCCCACATCTGACGCATCACTCTGTACGACAAAGTCTTTAGAGAAGTCGGGTGAGTACAACACTGGCTGGCTACATAAGGCTTGTTTCAAGAATTGGAATGCTGCCTCAGCCTCGGGGGTCCATTTAATCATGACCGACCCTTTCCCCTTCGTCAGGTTGGTTAGGGGCACAGCCTTAGAAGCAAAGTGGGGAATGAATCGCCGATAATACCCAGCGATTCCCAGAAAGGCTCGTACCTGCTTCTTGCTGTTGGGACGTGGCCAACTCTGGATGGCCTCGACTTTGTTGAGTTGGGGTTTTATTACTCCCCTCCCAATGGTGTACCCAAGATATTTGGCCTCCTCCTGCCCAATGGTACACTTCTTGGGGTTAGCCGTAAACCCTGCTTCCCGAACAGAGTCCAGGACTGCTTGCACTTTTGGCAGATGTGAGGCCCAATCTGTGCTATGGACAATTACGTCATCCAGGTAAGCCGCAGCATACTTCCGATGGGGCCTCAGCATCTGGTCCATTTTCCGCTGGAATGTGGCCGGCGCATTCTGTAACCCGAACGGCATTCTTTTATATTGGAACGCCCCGTCTGGGGTTACAAATGCGGTTTTCTCTTTGGCTGACTTGGCCAGGGGGATTTGCCAATACCCTTTTGTGAGGTCAAGAGTCGTCATGTATCGGGCTGTTCCCAGCCGGTCGATCAACTCATCTATACGTGGCATGGGGTAGGTGTCAAATTTTGTAACTTTGTTCAACTGACGAAAATCGTTACAAAATCGCCAGCTCCCATCCGGTTTAGGCACCAACACAATGGGACTAGACCAATCACTTTGGGACTCCTCTATCACCCCTAAGTTCAGCATTTTCTGTACTTCCTCCCGTATTGCCTCCCGTCGGGCCTCTGGGATCCGATAGGGTTTTAACTTCACCCTTTCACCGGGCGGGGTAATAATGTCATGCTCTACCCCAGATGTTTGTCCCGGCAGCTCAGAGAATACCTCCTTGTTGCGAAGCACAAACTCCTTAACCTCCTGTTGTTGGGGTTGTGACAAGGTGGCTGCGATTCCAACCTCAGGAATCACGCAACCAGTTTGAGCTGGTGACCAAGTGTCTGCGACTAGGGACTCTCTATCCCTCCAGGCTTTCAACAGATTAACGTGATAGATCTGTTCGGGCTTTCGCCTTCCTGGTTGTCTGACCTTGTAATTCACTTCGCTCACTTTTTCCATTATCTCGTAGGGGCCTTGCCATTTGGCAAGGAATTTACTTTCAACCGTAGGGACAAGTACCAATATCCTATCCCCCGGGGAAAAGGTACGGGTCTTGGCTCCACGGTTGT
The DNA here is from genome assembly GCA_029206835.1 of Rana muscosa. Taxonomy (NCBI): domain Eukaryota; kingdom Metazoa; phylum Chordata; class Amphibia; order Anura; family Ranidae; genus Rana; species Rana muscosa. The sequence continues at coordinate 442,733,628 of CM055120.1, read as the reverse complement.
ACACTCTCTGCTGTGCCAACTGCGCTTGGGCCAAATGTTCCTTCACGATGGGCATTACCTGTGCAATTCGATCTTGCATCAGGGCGACATGCTCAATCACACTCCTGTGGGGAGAACTCTCACTTTCCCAAGTTTCCTTGGCAATATCCAACAGCCCTCTTGGGTGTCTCCCATACAGTAACTCAAAGGGGGAGAATCCCGTAGAGGATTGGGGCACCTCCCTAATAGCAAACATCAAATAAGGAAGTAGACAGTCCCAATCCTTTCCATCCCTATCCACCACTTTCTTCAACATTTGTTTTAGGGTTTTGTTGAATCTTTCAACCAGCCCATCGGTTTGGGGGTGATACACAGATGTACGTAATTGCGTCACTTTGAACAATTTACACAGCTCCTTCATAACCCGGGACATAAAGGGTGTACCTTGGTCCGTAAGCAGTTCTTTACAAATACCCACCCGGCTAAAAACAAGAGATAGCTCTTTGGCTATGGTTTTGGCCGAGGTATTTCTGAGAGGGATCGCTTCTGGATAACGGGTGGCATAGTCCATTATAACCAATATGTACTGGTGCCCCCTAGCGGACTTGATTATAGGACCTACCAAATCCATTGCGATTCTCTCAAACGGGACCTCAATGATGGGTAGAGGGACCAGCGGGCTACGGAAGTGTGGCATCGGGGCCGACCTCTGACACACAGGGCAGGAGGAACAATAATTTTCTATGTCCTTCATCACCCCAGGCCAATAGAATCTCTGTAATACCCTCTCTCGGGTTTTCTCTGTCCCCAGATGACCTCCAAGAATGTGCCCATGGGCCAACTCCAACACCAACTTCCTGTAAGGTTTGGGCACCACCAGCTGCTCAACGGTTTCTTCTGCCCTTTTTGCCACCCGATACAGTAGGTCCTTCTCTACGCTGAAGTATGGGTAAGTGCAGGTATTATCTGGGTTCACTAACTCGCCATCTATTTTCACTACGTTTTCCCGTGCCTTTATTAGGGCGGGGTCTTTCAACTGTTCTGTGGCAAAGTTTTCCCTGTGAACCTCAAGATCAGAAAACTCCACAGACGGTAGGTTTTCGTCTGAGGAGGTGGGCTCCTCTCCAGTTTCTTGAGTCTCCCCTGCCAATACTGACAAGGGAAATTCGGGAGAGTCCTCACCACTCTCAGAGGAGTTCTGGCTATCATATTCCTGGTACATAGGGGCACCAGTGGGGGGCTCATGATCATCCCACAGTTCCCAGAACTTCGGAAAATCCCTTCCCACAATGGCGTCATGCGGTAACTGAGACACTAAGCCCACTGGATGAGAAAGGGTACCTTTGGGGGTCTCGAAACACACTGTAGTCACTGGATACTCTCGGGTGTCCCCATGCACACAAATAACGGCTACCTTGCTATTCCCAGAGACCTCTGTTTTAACTAACTCAGCCTTTATCAGGGTCACAAGGCTACCTGAATCCAGCAATACCACAACATTTCTACCATTAATACACATTTTGCATAAATGTTTCTCAGTTCCCCGAATGGCAGTGCATGCGACTGTCGCACACAGCGACTGACGTCTGCCCGTCAGAAAGTCACACTGCATGGGTTCCTCCAAAACCGGGCAATTTGCTGCAATATGTCCCGCTTGCCGGCAGCGGTAGCAAATGATCCTTCTTGCCGCCTCTTGAGCCGCTGATTTCCCAGGCTGTTCTCGCCAAACTTGGGGTAGAGCTCCCACCCTCTCACTCTCTCCACCCTTACCCCTTGGAATCATCTTATCCGCCCCTGGGGATGGTCTGGTCTTAGGGTGGAAAGTCCGAGTGTCTCTGGAAGAGGCCGTCAGGTTCTCTGTAGCCAAGTATTTCTCCACACGATCCACAAGACCATCGGCCGTCTCTGGGTCTCCATGGCTTACCCACTTTTGGATGGCAGTAGGAAGAGCTCTCAAAAACCGATCCATTACAACACGTTCCACAATCTTTGGTGCGGACAAAGTCTCTGGCTGTAGCCACTTTCTGCTCAGGTGAATGAGATCATACATTTGAGACCTGGGGGGTTTTCCAAGCTGGAAAGTCCAGTTATGCACACGCTGAGCCCGGACAGCCAGGGTGACACCCAGCCTTGCCAATATTTCAGCTTTTAGCATCACATAGTCTTTTGCTTGGTCAGGCTCTAGGTCATAGTAAGCTTTCTGCGATTCACCCGTTAACAGAGGAGCCACCAGTCCAGCCCACTGCTCCTCAGGCCACTTTTCTCTTTCAGCGGTCCTTTCAAATGTGGTCAAAAATACCTCTGGATCATCCTCTCCAGTCATTTTTGTCAATAAACGACTCACCCCAAAGGACGCGGTATTAGTGGGACGGCTTTCCTCACCGGTCTGCGGACGTTGCTGCATTACTGCTTCCATCTGTTGTTGTAGTCTCTGCTCTTGCTTCTGCAACAGGTCTATGAAGCGGGCCTCAGATTGCTGTTGGGCTTGTTGCTGAGCCTCCAGACTCTGTTGTAAAGTTGCAAGGCTCTGTTGATGAGCTTGCTGCTGGGCTGCAAGGCTCCTTTGCAAACCTGCATTTGTCTGCTGTTGATTGGCATTTGCTAGAGCCAGCTGTTTCAGTATCTCCTCCATGCTGGCTTAAAAAAAAACTGCCACTGGTTCTCCACCAACTGTGAGGGGGCTAGCTCGGCAGCGGGTATGTGTGACCCCCGGGATGGGCTCCCCACCCAAAAACAGGCCCAGCAGACGGAGGTTGTGGTTTTCAAAATCAAAAAGGTGCGGTTTATTTTCTATTTACAGTGACAAAAACACAGCAAGGCAAAAAAAACAAACACAAAATAAATCCTGGTCAACTTGACCTCTGACTAAACTTACAGGTTTCCTAACTAACGACTGGGATCAGCCTAGTGCTGTCCTAGTCCCTGGTTTTAAATGTCCAAGCAAAATATAGCCACACAGGCTTTCTCTCACCGCACAGGGGTTCACTCTCCCTAGACAGTCCACACAGGTCTGCTTCCAGGCATGAGCTAACATCTAATGAAGCTGGGCTTTCTTATAGAGGCCTAAATGAGCTGACAAGGTTCAGCTGGTCTCATCAACTCCCTGTCTGCACGACGCCCAGCCCTCTCCCTAGAGGTATGAGTCATCAATGAGCCCACTAGTCTCAGCTGGGCTTATACAACTCTCCACCTAGCTGTATAAATCGGCGTAAAGCCTGAATCTGGGCGAAATATATCTACCCCCCTGGATGCAACCAGGTGACTTTACCTTCCTGCTGTCACATAGGATAACACAAATATTTAAATATGAGTGATACAAACACGTGATGGAGAGTCACTAGTTGTGAGTGATCCATAAACCATCAAGAAATATCTATAAACAAGAAAAAGTCCCAAATGCAGTCCAAACACAAAAAGTTCATATACATATATGTATAGTGCTCCTCCACCGTGCTGGTTATGATCCATTCATGTTGCACCCAGATCTAGTGTTGAATAGGACAGCCTCCACCAATAAAAATACTGCCTCTTCCCGAAAGAGATGGATCCCTTATCACAGGGGATCAGAGAAAACCTGTGGCTATTCCCCAGCCAAGGGTATGGGGCAAGCAGCGTCTCTTATCCAGAAGGTCAGCAGCTCTCAGCGGTAAAAACCATAATCCCCGTAAATAAAGAGAAGGAATATACCATAGTGTAAAACCTTTTACACATTTATTAAAAGAAAAGACGAGGGGGGCGTGGCCTGGACATGGCTGAGTGAAGCTGCTTCTTTCCATAGCTCCTGGCTTCAACCCTCATTTACCGGCGACAATTGATCTAAAATCGGTATGAACTCAGGCAGAAAATACAAGACAAGAGCAGTAACAAAGGGGACCCCCATAGGCAAATCCCCGGGAGCGATTCAACGCTATTTCAAGCTCCTCCAGGAGAACTCCCACGAAGACAGAGTGGCAGCGCCAAGGAACCTCACACGTGGGGCCGCACAGAAGGCCCGACCCCAGGACGCAGGTCTCTACTCGGAGGATACCCCTATATCACCCGCAAGCTCCCTAACTGCAGCTCAGGGACGACAACCGGACACAATGTCCTCCCACCAGCCTCCAGATATCGACACCCCAGACCAGGACATTAGAGCGCTGCTCCAGGCACTCCCCACCCGAGCCAACATTGCAGCCCTCCCCACCCGGACAGACATTGAAACGCTAATCCTCCGATTAGAGGAAACTCACCGGCGGGACATTCAAGAGGTGAGAGGGGAAATCTCGAACGTAGCGCAACGGGTGACCGCTGGGGAGACGTCAGTCACGGCGCTGGAGGGCCGGGTGCTGGCTCTGGAACACTCCCGCGACCAACATCGCGACACGGCGGTGGCGCTACAGCTCCACCTGGAGGACATCGAAGACCGGAGCCGCCGCAACAACCTGCGGCTCCGTGGCATACCGGAAGACACCGACACCGCAGACCTGGGAGAGACTGTTAGGGACATCTTCCGCGCTGTCTTGGAGGATCCGGGAGCTGACGTGGTGCTGGACAGGGCGCACAGAGCCCTGGGCCCCAGGTCCACGGATCCGAGCAGGCCGCGTGATGTAGTATGCAGACTGCACCGGTACGCTCAGAAGGAGGCTATACTGCGCCGTGCCTGGGACCACGGCCCCTTGGAGGCAGAGGGATCCCTGATCAAGATCCTCCCGGACCTGTCCAGGGCGACGCTTAGACGCAGGGCCATACTGCGACCCCTCTTGGATCTGGCCAAGCACAAGGGCCTCACGTACCGCTGGGGATACCCCTTTGCGGTGACATTCCGCAAAGATTCAAGCGCATTCACCCTGCAGACGGCTACAGATCTTCCGGCTCTCTTCCGATTCATGGAGGCCGACCCGATACCGGTGCCTGACTGGCTGCAGATTCTCCCGCGGGTAATGGGCAGATCAGACATCTCCACCTTCCGCCGCCCAATACCTCCACGCCATCAGAGGGGTAGACCTGGACGGCATGCCGCACCTGGAGACGCACGTGAGTAGGCCCTGGGCCATCCATCCATCCCTGATCTACACCTTTACCTCAATGACTCCATCGTGCTGCCCTCCCCTCAGGCTCTACCCATAGCTGAGCCCCGTGGCCTCTCCCCATATCCTGGCGGGTTGAGGGAAATTACCTGTGACTTGTCGTGGATCTCCCCCGCCCCCCCGGATCTGACATTGAACTACCCGATGCGGCTCACAGGCTCCTCATTTAGTTACGCTCTGAAAGACTGGAGATCGCCTCCCCTCCCAGCCTATACGGACATGCTGCGCCTTGTGTTTGCGCCCGCGAGATCTGAAGGGACAAAGAACGATCACCCATGGAGCCAGGACTGTTTGAAACACGCAAGCTTGAGGTGAGCTCCCCTTGACACTAGGGAACTGATGACCTAACGTCCCCTGCTGGAGATGCTCCCTCTGGATTGTATGAGTGGCGTGGGGGCCCGGGTGGGGGGGGGCTGGGGTTCCGGGGGGAACCCTTTCTTCGGGTGGGGTTGATGGTCCAGGGGCTGGGGTTGAGACTCCACACTTTGAGACTCACGGGGCTCCACACACTAGTGCAAATAACTGGCTGAAGCCACAGTGGAGAGCTTAGATCCTTTGGACATCCTGTCTTATTCTAGATCAGGGATGGTGAGCGCTGCACAAAGCCCCCAACTTGAATATGTTCTCATTTTCTCTTTGCCTAATAGATATCATTGTTTGTACTGTTTTCTGCACTTGTTCTTGTGCCAGTTATATGTATGTTTGAATACAATGGGTTTATTTATTTATTTATTTTTTATTTTTACTTATTTTTTTCTCGTTAGTTATTATCTTCTCAGAATGATCCACCGATTTTGGTTCTACCATTCCATATTTGCCGGGGGTGGGCAGAGAGAGCCGGGGGGCTCGCTCACTGGCTCTGTCTATCCACCACCCCAATTAGGTCAGCGCTCGATACCCAGGACCCTCCTGGAGAGCGCCTTAGCCGGTTAGGCTACCTTAGTATCCCCCCCTACAGCTGTCCGCTCTAGAGACAGCTTCCTAATTCTATACCTATCTTACGGGTGGGACACTCTCTGCCCTACTCTTTAAGCACCTCGGAATTTCTCCTTCCTTTTCCCCACCTCCATCCACTCCTCCTCTTCTATTCCATCCCTACCCCCTTCTCCTCTCTTCCTGTTCCACGGACATGGATGTTCTCCATATACTATCCTTGAACGCCAAAGGCCTAAATACACCAGAAAAGCGACGGATGCTCCTCCATGATATGCGACGCATGAAGGCAGATGTCATTCTCCTTCAGGAAACCCACTTTAGAGACGGCACTCTACCGATACTTAAAAATAGATTTTACCCCCATGTTTACCACTCCGCGTACACAGAGGCCAAATCTAGAGGGGTGTCCATCCTCATCTCAGCAAGGGTACCGTGGACACACACAGACACAATGACAGACACACAGGGGCGGTATCTGTTCCTGAAGGGCCAGATCGGAGGGGTGAGGGTTACCGTTGCAAACCTGTATGCCCCAAACGATCGTCAGGACGTTTTTATCAAACGACACATAGACCGACTCACAAGGTACTCGGAGGGACAGCTGATTGTAGGCGGCGACCCTAATGTACCACTGACACCGTCGGAAGACACCTCCTCCGGTGTCTCATCCACTTCACGTGACATGCGCAAACGTATTTGTTCCACTTTACACTCCTCTCGACTGATTGACGCATGGCGCCTTCTCCACCCGGGGGAGAGGGACTACACCTTTCATTCTAAGCCACACCTGACGTACTCCCGAATTGACTATTTCCTGATCCCCCATGAGCACCTGCACGCGATACGTGACGCTTCAATTGGGGTAATTACGTGGTCGGATCACGCCCCGATCAGCCTGAGATACGCCTTGTCGGACATACATACGACGCAAAGGCCGCCGTGGAGACTGAATGAAGGTCTCCTGCAAGACCCAGAAACCTTGGCAGACGTAGTTAAAGAGATCGGACTTTACTTTGACTTAAACAGCACACCTGAGAGTGACGCAGGGGTGGTATGGGAGGCGCACAAGGAGGTGATGAGGGGGGTTCTTATCAAACACGGCTCCCGCCTGAAGCGACTACGGACGACCCAATTGAACGAGCTGCTTCATAAACTACACCAATTAGAGATGGCCCACAAGTCGTCCCCTACCAGACCACTCGGAATTGAACTTGACTCTACCCGCTCGCAAATCACAGATTTGTTAACCTTTAAGGCTAAGGCAGCGTTGCAGATCTGCCGGAGGAGAGTTTACGAATCGGGAGATAAATGCGGTAAACTATTTGCCCAATCGCTGCGGGAGCAGAAATTGGCGTCCTACATTCCACACATCATGTCTGCCAAAGGTCAGAAGGCTTCCCTACCCCACCGTATTACGGAGGAGTTCAAAGCTTATTATGACTCCCTGTATAATCTGAACACAACACGCCCCACACCAGACGTAACATCGGAATATATAGCAAAATCCCTTATGCCCTCATTATCGGCGGAAGCTACAGAACTATTAGAGGTCCCCATCACGCTACCAGAGCTACAGCGGGCACTTAAAGCCACCAAGTCAGGTAGAGCCCCGGGCCCGGACGGCCTTACCGCCCCTTACTACAAGACCCTGCTTACATACCTAGGCCACCACATGGTGAAACTATACAATGACCTGAGCACTGGGAAAACGCTCCACAGGTCCACGCTACAAGCACAAATCTCAGTAATTCCGAAAGAGGGCAAGGACCCCGCCCAGTGCGGGAGCTACCGTCCGATATCACTTTTGAATACAGACCTCAAGCTCTTTACCAAAATCATCGCCAATAGATTACAACAACACCTTACCCATCTGATTCAGCTAGACCAGGTTGGCTTTGTCCCAACTAGGGAGGCTCGGGACAACACGACCAAAGTCTTAAACCTCCTACACGTAGCAAACAGCACCAAAATACCTTGTATATTCCTGGGTACAGAAGCTGAGAAAGCTTTCGACAGGGTAAGCTGGAAGTTTATGTTTGCAACACTTGCCCATATAGGACTAGGGACCAAGATGATGAACTGGATAGCTGCGGTCTACTCAGAACCGATGGCTAGGGTTAGGGCGAACGGTATCCTTTCTGACACCTTTCCAATAACTAATGGAACTAGGCAGGGGTGCCCACTCTCACCTCTGCTGTTCGCGCTTTCACTTGAGCCATTCCTGTGCCATGTTAGAGCGAACCCCGACATCGCCGGTATAGAGGTAGGGGACAGACAATACAAGGTATCTGCCTACGCGGACGACATGCTATTCTCCCTTACAAAACCAACTATATCCCTGCCCAACCTAATGCGGGAATTTGACTTATACGGACGGGTCTCGAATTTGAAAATCAACTTCAGCAAATCAGAGGCGATGGGTATAGGGATTCTTCAGCCCTTGCTCAGAAATCTCTGAGCGAGCATAAAATTAAAATGGACAGATACGGCTCTAAGATACCTGGGCACCCACATCCCTTCGACCTTCCATCGACTATTCAGACTCAACTTCCCTCCCCTCCTCAAGACTGTCCAAAAATTACTGGACCAATGGACCGGGGGACTACACACCTGGTTTGGGCGGTGTAACATCATTAAAATGGCAATTTTGCCAAAATTCCTTTATCTCCTGCAGGCCCTTCCAATACATATACCTGTAGATTACTTTAGACAAATACAGTCCACCTTCAATAAATTTATCTGGGCAGGGAAAAAACCTAGTTTACACAAAAAGATACTAGTACTACCAAAACAATTCGGAGGTCTGGCTGTACCTGAGATCCGGAGCTACTACCAGGCAGTACACTTGAGCAGACTCCTTGATTGGTGCCGACACAAAGACACCAAGTTATGGCCACAGCTGGAGCAGGCGCAAAGCGACATCCCCCTTCATAGAGCCCCATGGTGCCCGACGGCCCTACCACCTAGCCTCAAACGGCACCCACTGATCGGAAACACCATTAAAACATGTGCACACTCATTGACACGCTCCTCTCTCTCTACTTGCAATTCGGCGCTAAGACCCATTCTTGGCAACCCCCAATTCGAGCCGGGTATGAAAGATAAACCCTTCCGAGCACTAAGTGAGGCGGGCATGTACCAAGCATCTCACTTCAGTAACATGGGAAGATGGAAAACGGTGGTGGAGCTCTCGGATCCGGGAGGCCTGTTCCGACTGGACTTTATGAGGGCGCTACAGCTCAGCCATTTCCTTACCAGCCTTCCACCTCCCAATGACGCAAACCAACCCCTCACAACATTTGAGGGGCTTTGTACAGAGACAGGAGTGCTGCCACACACGCTTTCCCTAACCTACGATATGCTTCTCACACCACCTGGTAGCTATCAACCTCCGAGCCTTCTAAAATGGGAAAGGGACCTGAATTGCCACTTTACCACGAACCAAAAACAGAACATCCTCAGGTCCAACTACAAGCTCCTCACACGCTGGAACAGAACACCGGCTCTACTGCATAAATTTTTCCCGGGAACGCCTGATGTTTGCTGGCGATGCCGGAAGGAGAGGGGCACCCTTCTGCATATCTTTTGGTCCTGTCCCCGACTTCAGCATTTCTGGGGGGAGGTTCGCAGAATAGCTCAACAACTTACGGAAGGGAATGTCCCGAATGACCCGGCCTATCTCCTCTTACATGCCAATGACACACCGGCTCGCACCTACAAAACATCCGTCATTCGTCACCTACTGGATGCGGAGAAGGCCTGCATTCCTCTCTTGTGGAAGTCCCCCCACCCACCGACCGTCGCCTCGTGGCTTAAAAAAGTGGATGACATAAGTAGGATGGAAGACCTGATCCTAACTAGCCAAAACAGACAGGAGGAGTACTCCAAAACTTGGCAACTATGGAACTATCTTAGATATTCCGTCGACGGACAACTCCTCAGAGGAGAAGGTCCCACACCCTGAAAACTAGACTTGACTCCACACTTAATAAACCCCTACTTAGGCTTAAGCTTTGACGTCTTTACCTAGGCCGCCCTCAACTTGCACGGCGGCAATGCCACCCATTGGGCGGGAGCCCAGATCCATGTCCGTGGACCCCCCCCCTCCCTCTCTGAATGACCCCCTCATCCCCCCCCTCCTACAATACTTACCTGGCTACTCCTTCCTTCAAGAGGCATGATATGCCTGCTTATTTCTGTGTTATACTCCTGTTGAAATTAAAAATATGTGAAAAAAAAAACAGGGAGGTTGAGCCCATAGGGCCGCAGTGTTCTGATCCGTTCCTGCGATTCACGCGAGAATGCCACAAGGAAGGTGGAACCTGGCGGGGTCCGCGCGGGGAGCGTCCCCCGCGCGGATGTCTGCTAGGGGAGATCACTAAAACAGGTTAATCTGTGTGGTAGTACCTTTCATAGGCAGGATTGTACTATATAACTTAGAAGGTACTGTTTAATTATTCCTGCATGCTTCCCTTGATGTGAATGTATTACGGTTGGCGATTGTGATACCTTTCGTACTGTGGTCCATGTGGACCGATCTCCCTGACATAAATAAAAAAAAAAAAGAAAAGACGAATGCACACTTTACCTATATGCAGATAAAAACGAGCGAAAAAGATAAGCCGGCCGGCTCTAAGTGTAAAGCAGCCCGTATGTCTCTGGGCAGCGTGGGCGCGATGACGTCAGAACGTAGCTCCTCCCTACGCATTTCGTCATCAAAGACGTGTTCACGGGATACGGGCGGCGTTCTGACGTACCGCTCTAAATAACCATCTCAATCAGCCAAGCCTCGATGTGAACCGCGGGATGTCAGAGCACCGCCATTTTGACTGAGGGAAAGGTACCGCTAGATACTATGGAAGAGTTGGCAAACCCAAAGTTTCTTGTTTATAGATATTTCTTGATGGTTTATGGATCACTCACAACTAGTGACTCTCCATCACGTGTTTGGATCACTCATATTTAAATATTTGTGTTATCCATTTATTGTGTGAGCCGCTGTGCTCATTTATATATATTTATTCATCAGTTGCCGTACTGGTGATATTTTTATATTCTTTATTATATGTCACTTAGGTGTCACTCAGGTGTCACGTTCAATTTGGCGCAACTTTTTTCTTTGTATTATTTGCCTGGTGTTGTATAACACTTATTGTTGCAGCTTCTTTTTTATTCATTAGCACAGTTTTTTTCTTTCCATTTCTGTTTGTTATATACATTATTGCTGCTTTTGATATTTGTTATTTCATTGACATATTCAATTATTAATATTATTCAATGGATGTCTTTGAATTCAGAGCCACTCGGGTGGTCAATACAGATGGGGTCTTTGAAACCTTTAAGGATGGCGAAGGAGATCTGGGGGTCTTTTTCTTAGACTCCAAAATCTCACCATTGCTGAGATTCATACCCAGTGGGATATAGCCTTTTTAGAGACCGATATCAAGCATCTTATGGTGCCCCGAAGCCTTAGGTGGGAGGTATGCCCCCAGAAGGGAGAAGTAGACCTGGAAGGGTGGTTTAAGTATTTTAACGAAGCTGGCGTGAATTTTCTTAAATTTTTGGTAGATAAGAAAAGGAGTAAATTATCGAGACTCGATGATGAAATCAAGCTGATCAAAGATAAACTTACCCCATTCAAATCTGGTGAGGAATATCTGGAGAGGTCCAAACTTTTGCTCAAAATCCTTGAAAAAGAGGATAAAGAGCAGAGAGTCAAAAATAAAAATAAATTTAACCGTGATTTTTCTGACTATGACTCTAGTATCGTTTTTGAGGGGCAAAAAAAGCTTTTGGCCGAACAGGCTGCTTTGGTGGGCCCAGAGATGGACACTACCCCTCAGGTTGCTAGCCAGGTTTCATTGAGACCACTGGGAACCACTAGTAAACCCGGACCTTCTGGACCTGGGCGTGGCCGCTCCCCTGCGAGAGGTCCATCTTCCCAGGCCCAAGTTAGACCCGGTAATCGATCCAGTACTTACAACAATGGAGGATGGGGAAAAAACGGCCCTAAACAGCCTAATGGTCCTTCTTTTCGACCCCCAGGACGTGGCCAATACCAACAAGGCCCTGGTGGGTTACCTCGTAATCAGGGACGAGGATGGAATCAGGGTCCACTTCCCCCACCCCCTAGGGGCCGGTCGACCGCTGCTCAACCTAGGTCAGGTTATTATGATGGGCAGGGTCCCTACCCACGTGGTCAGGGGTATGATTTGCCTTATCCCTATGAACAACAATTTGTACATTATGAAGGTGATTTTGATGATGGTTTCAATGTCCCTACTCAGAACAGCTTTGGCAAACTCGGATCAAGGGGTTCTTCGATCTACCTATGATGTGAGTACTAATGGGGCGTCAGGTGGATACTACTTGCCTAGGCAGGAAGATCCACATGAAGTGGACCGTAATGATAGATACGATCACCAAAATTGGGGTTTTCCCCGTCCCAGCCAAGGATTAAAAAGAGTGGTCGAGCTAAGAGAGGAACTAGAGGGGGGAGGAGAGCTCAGTCCAAAAAGAGCAAAGATGTAGGTGATGCTGGCATATTCAATTTAAGTTCTCATGTATTATCGGTACCAGAACTAACAGTTCTGGATAAGGGTCTGAAGTTTGCTCCACCTCTAAATTTAAGCAAATTTCAGACCTATATGGACATTCATAAATATGTCCGTAAATTGAATGTCCAGAGATACCTTGTTTCCAACCCATTCAATCCTTCTGTCAATTCCACTGACCACATTTCCCACTCTGGACTTTCGAACACCTCCCTTTTTAACCCTCCAGGTCACCTGTCTCCCTCTTTGAGGGTTTTTAGGGATTTGGCACTAAAAGAGCTAGATGCCATGCAGATCAGGGTACATAAAAACAAAAGGGATATAGAGCTGGGTTTGAATTCTTTGTGCTCTAACAAAAATGTGGTCATCCGACCCGCCGATAAGGGGGGTGGTATAGTCGTATTGAATAAATGCGACTATATGCAAGAAATGCACCGCATCTTAAGTGATACAGCCACATATACCCCACTAACCTCCAATCCCAATTTAAAATACAAGGCACTTTTGGAGGAGATTGTCAAAAGGGGTTCGGATAACAAGATCCTTAATAAGAAAGAACGGTTATTTTTGGTGCCTAAGGCACCTCGAATTCCCATTATATATTATTTACCTAAGGTGCACAAGAGTCTTATTTGCCCCCCGGGACGTCCCATTGTTAGTGGGATCAACTCCATCACGTCCCGGGTGGGCAAATATAGACTTCTTTCTGCAGCCAATAGTGCGTAAAATTCCTTCCTTTTTAAAGGACACTCGTCACGTTATTAACCTCCTCTCTGAGATAACACCCAGTGAAGGTATTTGGTTGGTTACAGCGGATGTTACATCCCTGTATACCGCGATCCCCCACCAACTGGGTTTGGATGCAGTCCGTTATTATATGGATCGTGATTCAGATTTACTTCCGGACCAAATTAGTTTTGTCATGGAGTTATTAGAGTACGCAGCTACTCGTAACTTTTTTTGGTTCGATGGGGAGTTCTATAGGCAGGACAGAGGTGTCGCCATGGGGGCTAAATATGCCCCCAGTCTGGCGAACCTCTTTATGGCCAAGTGGGAGGAGGATGTCGTCTGTGTCAACACTAGGCCTGATGTGGCCCTGTGGGCTCGTTACATAGATGACATCCTCCTCCTGTGGAGGGTAGCCACCCTGACCTCATAGACTTTATGGATTCCCTCAATATCAACTAATATCAACTCTAGAGGCATCCATTTAAGTTACGTGGCTAGTCAGGATCGGATCAACTTTTTGGATCTGACTGTATCTGTGGGTGATAGTTTTTTTTTTACTTCAACCTTCTTTAAACCTACTGATAGGAACTCATTTATCCCCAAGGGGAGTTGTCATTATGCCCCCTGGCTGGGTGCTGTGCCTAAGAGTCAGTTTCTACGTTTGAAAAGAAATTGCTCGAATCATACTACTTTTTTGGCACAATCTGATATACTAACCAGGAGATTTTTGGACAAGGGTTACTCCCCCAAGTCCCTTAAAGCCACTTTTGATTTGGTCAGTTGTGTGGACCGTGCTGACTTGTTAAAAGAGAAAGATAAGAAGGATCTTGGGTCGTCATTTCGTACCCCCTTTATTACCAACTTCTCTTGTCAACACTCTCAGATTAAGCACATTGTTAATAAACACTGGCACATTCTTAAAAATTATAGGGTCCTCAATACTATTTTGCCAGATAGACCACAGGTGGTCTTTAGAGGAGCCCCAGCTCTGAGGGACAGACTAGCACCCAATATTTTCGATCCACCCATGATTAGCCCCACTTTCTTTCCCAACCTTACGGGTTATTATCAGTGCAGGAGGTGTCAAGTATGTTCTTTAAATGGGTGTAGATCTAGGAGAACTACCCAATTTAGTTTCACTTGTAATAATAAAACTTTTGACATCAAACCCTTTATTACCTGTTCGACGGAGGGCGTGGTCTATTTACTGCAATGCCCTTGTGGGTTGCAGTATGTGGGCAGGACCAAGCGCCCACTTCAGGTACGCCTTAACGAGCATATTGGTAATATTAGAAGAGGGTTTACTAAACATTCGGTGTCAAAACATTACTTGGCTGTCCATAACCGTAACCCTAAGGGTACTATCTTTTTTGGGGATCGATAAATATAGCCCCCATTGGAGGGGTAGCAATCTGGTCCAGAGTATCTCTAGGCTAGAGATGTCGTGGGTGCACAAGATCAAGTGTTATACCCCCTTTGGTCTCAACATAGACGTCGACGTGAATTGCTTTATAGACAATTCTTGACCTCTTTGTTGACCATATAATATACACCAGTTTTGATAGGAAAGAGTCAGATTATTGTGATTTTTTAATTAAATTTAATTTTTATACCAATTTTTTTACATATTTCGTTATTTTCCCTCTCTTTCCCCCTTAAGAGTTTGGGTTTTGACCTAAACAGTTAAATTGGGTTTATGTGAAGGAGGATGGAACTGTGACCTTATTTGGCATATTTAGTGCCATATTCAATCCGGTCATCTAGTATATGCTTATGTATACAATTTAAATATATTGGTATATTGTTTTACTGTTGGTAATTGCTGTTTGTTTATGACCAGGTTTGCGATAGTGTTATATTGATCCAGCTTTAGGTAACCCTTTGTGCTTTGTACACTTGATGTGAATCCTGGGAATGGTTTAGTTTGTCTATTCCAACTGATGAGGCCCTCTTTGTTCCTAATTTCTAAATAATAGAGTTTTAACTTACTTATATTTCCTATAACATCAATTGGCAATATGAGACCGTTTGTGGCCTTTTATCTTTTTAATAATTCATGCACAATCATGATACTTTTTATCCGTTTTTTTTGCATACCATCCGCTATTTACTTTGGGTTTGCCAACTCTTCCATAGTATCTAGCGGTACCTTTCCCTCAGTCAAAATGGCGGTGCTCTGACATCTCGCGGTTCACATCAAGGCTTGGCTGATTGAGATGGTTATTTAGAGCGGTACGTCAGAACGCCGCCTGTATCCCGTGAACACGTCTTTGATGACGCAACGCGTAGGGAGGAGCTACGTTCTGACGTCATCGCGCCCACGCTATCCGGAGACATACGGGCTGCTTTACACTTAGAGCCGGCCGGCTTATCTTTTTCGCTCGTTTTTATCTGCATATATGTAAGTGTGCATTCGTCTTTTCTTTTAATAAATGTGTAAAAGGTTTTACACTATGGTATATTCCTTCTCTTTATTTACGGGGATTATGGTTTTTACCGCTGAGAGCTGCTGACCTTCTGGATAAGAGACGCTGCTTGCCCCATACCCTTGGCTGGGGAATAGCCACAGGTTTTCTCTGATCCCCTGTGATAAGGGATCCATCTCTTTCGGGAAGAGGCAGTATTTTTATTGGTGGAGGCTGTCCTATTCAACACTAGATCTGGGTGCAACATGAATGGATCATAACCAGCACGGTGGAGGAGCACTATACATATATGTATATGAACTTTTTGTGTTTGGACTGCATTTGGGACTTTTTCTTGTTTATAGATATTTCTTGATGGTTTATGGATCACTCACAACTAGTGACTCTCCATCACGTGTTTGTATCACTCATATTTAAATATTTGTGTTATCCATTTATTGTGTGAGCCGCTGTGCTCATTTATATATATTTATTCATCAGTTGCCGTACTGGTGATATTTTTATATTCTTTATTATATGTCACTTAGGTGTCACTCAGGTGTCACGTTTAATTTAGCGCAACTTTTTTCTTTGTATTATTTGCCTGGTGTTGTATAACACTTATTGTTGCAGCTTCTTTTTTATGCATTAGCGCAGTTTTTTCTTTCCATTTCTGCTATAAACATTATTCTGTCAGCGTGGAACAAGTAGATCCTAACCTAGCATTATCCAAAGGGTCTGGTCCCAGGGATACCCTGGAGTCTTAGTTGGTGGTTCTTAAACAAAAGATTGGCAGAAAGGAAGATCCTTCATGCCGGTTACCTGGGAGGTGGCGGCTATGAAGGCTAGCCTCTAGGGATGGAGGCCAGGCCTGGGAGAGACCAGTGCCCAGGGGAAGTGGTCAAGCCCAAAGTGAGCCTCATCCGTCAACATTCTAGAGCTACGGATGGCACGTATGGCTTAAGGGCCTGGGCGTTAAGGTTGCAGGATTGTTCTGTCAGAGTACAATCCGACAATGCCACACCAGTGATTTACTTTGTTTACCAAGGAGGCACTAGAAGTCACGCAGCCAGATGGAAGTGAGCCATGTTCTGGCTTGGGCAGAGGAGCTTGTGCCTTGCCTATTGACAATCTTCATTACATGAAATGGAGAATTGGCAGGCGGTTCTCTGGAGCCGTCAACAATTGTTCCCGGGAGAATGACCTCTACACCCCGACTTTTTTCTGGCCAAATGCCAGAAAAAGGGTACCCTGGACATAAAATTTATTGTCGTCCTGGTTCAACAAGAAGTTGGACAGCTTTGTGTCAAGGACAAAGGATCCACTCGCATGTGGGACAGATGCGTTAGTGATCTCGTGGGACCAGTTGTCACTGGTTTATGCGTTCTCTCCCCCCCAGTGCCGCGACTCAGTGGCGTCACTAGGGTTGGTGTCACCTGGTGCGGTATAACATGGTGTCACCCCCCCAATAATTTTTTCCCCCCCTATTAACACTGCATATATTGACAACAGTAGTGCAGTTAATAACTATCAATCAACTAGCAAATTTGAATAACAAAATCATATGAAAATAATATAGAATTCAAAGCTTAAACTGTTAAAGAACTGTATTTATTTTAACGTTAAACTTTACTGAGTTAATAAATAACACAAAAACAGGAACAAATATGAAAGCATTTAGTTAATATCTAAATCAAAACTTTGCTTTTCTAGCCTTAACAGCTGCAAAATTGTGAACAACATCATCAAAATCAATACATTTCGCTAGTTCACTTTCAACTGATAATATTGCAAGATCAGAAAGCCTTGCCTGTCCCATCGTTGAACACAAATAGTTCTTTATCAGCTTCAACTTTGAAAAGCTCCTCTCACATGAAGCCACAGACACACAGATTGTCAGAAATATTTTTAGACATAGTGAATAGGGTTGGAAGAGATTCAATGAAGTCCCATTCTGCTATGAAGGTCAAAACTTGTAAAGCCGACCAATCTTTGACTTCTTCTAGGTTGATCTTGGCTGCTTTGAGATGTCTCCTCAGTCTGGGTATTTCCATTAACAGCTCACTCTCAGATATTTCGTCATAAAAAGTGGTCAGTTTTGGAATGGACACCTTTAATTTTTCTTCAGTTTCATATATGAGACTCTTTGCTTGAACAGCCTCAAACATGGCTGCAACTTCCATGATGGCTCTTAATCTGATCTGGAGTTCAGAATGGAAGCGATCAATGCACTCAAGCATTGCCCTCTTGTTCTCGTCTTGTAGACTTATGCCTCCAGCATCACGTGCCTGTTCCCCTGCCATCCTCTTCTTAAACCTGGCTCTTCTCTCTACGGCAATTCCATATTCTTTAGCTTTTAAATGTGCCTGTTTAATTGCATGTTCCACTAGGTGACTGCACTCTTCGAACAGAAAAAGTCTTAGTGACTCTAGCTTTGTCACCACCTTGTCCAGACTTAAGCCTTTGGTCTGCAGGTACTGTTGTGTAACATCAACTTCTTGAAGTACATCACCCCAGAAGTATAGGTAGCACAAAATTGTAAAATCACAGACAGCAGGCAGTAGACCAGTCTTTCTCAACCTTTTCAACACAGAGGAACCCTTGAAATAGTTCTCCGGTCTCAGGGAACCCCTGCTAAAAATCAGAAATCTACAACTCATGATACATTAGTGTGATGGTCAGTGGGAAGAATGGTCCTTACACTTGTGGTCATTGGGAAGAATTGCCTCCTTACAGATAGCTAAAAAGATCAATGGTGTCAGTGGTAACTTATCTGAGGCCAAAAATGCCCAATGCTGAAGGAACTCCTAGCAACCTCTGGAGGAACCCTAGGATTCCACGGAACCCTGGTTGAGAATCACTGCAGTAGACATTCTGCTGCTCCTCGTGTCCAAATTTTCAGAAGGATCACAAAGCGCTTCGATCGCAGACACAAACATATTAAATGTTTCTTTTACTGGCTTTACTGGCTTAACTGCAGCATGATGAGCACTCCAGCGTGTTGTTGATAATCTTTTCACTGACACT
Organism: Rana muscosa; assembly: GCA_029206835.1. NCBI lineage: Eukaryota > Metazoa > Chordata > Amphibia > Anura > Ranidae > Rana > Rana muscosa. Next base: position 442,714,932 of record CM055120.1, on the reverse strand, counting down.
CCAGTATGGTGAATTAACACATCCCATCGATGGGGGGAAGCAGCAAAAAAAGAAAACATTGACTGAAGAGTTCCAAATAATGTCACACATGAAGCATTCTCAGCAAAAGAGTGCTGACCGCACAAGTTAAGTGAATGGTCCACACAGCCATTAAAAATAGCTTTTTTGTTTTTTTCCCTAATAATGGATTCCATGAATTCCAGCCATAGTAGCAGCATTATCATAACCCAGAGCACAACACACATTATGTCCAGTCCATCACTCTCTAATTTTTTAAGGATATCCACACTGAGATCAGCAGCTTTTTTCCCCTTTTAAAGGGAAAAATCCTAGAAACATTTCTTTTACTTTAACTTTCCTATTCTTGATGTTCACATATCTGATCACTTCGGACATCTGGTCAGTATGTGATATGTCGGGTCTGCTTTCAAACATGATTCCAAAGTACTTTGCAGACTTTATGTCCATGACAATCTTCTCCTTCATGTGATTTGCCAGGACACTTATAAACTCATTCTGAGTTTGTGGAGAAAGATATGAGACCGATACTTTAAGTTTACAGGTGCTCCGCTTCAATCTAATTAGGTGTTCTTTGAGCACTGAATCATATTTTGAAAGCATTTCAACCATCTCAAGAAAGTTCCCTTTATTGAATGAGCACTCATCTTCCTTGTGGCCACGGAATGCTAGGTTCTGCTTGGCAAGAAACAATGTGATGTCAAGCAATCTGTGTAAGATATCCCTCCACTTTTTCTTCTCATTCTCCATCACAGTAATAGCTCCAGCATCAATAGTTTGGCGCAGCCTAAGTCCTGCTGCCAAGGTTTTCTATTTTTCAAGACAGTTTAGGTGTTCTTCGGAGGTCTCGTGATTATGTACTTTCGGGCTTAGCTTCCACCATTTCACAAATTTGGATGTCGTATCTAGAGTAGAAATGGCAAACAGTCGGCAGAAAAAACAATATAAATTCTCACTGACAGGTGAGTAAACCATCCATGACCGCAGAATTTTTTCACCATTTGGCATCACCTTGTAAAACCACTCTTTTGAAAGTTGCCGCACATGTCCCTTTGTTGCAGCTTTTGCATCTTGCCTTTTTGCAACACTGAAAGGGCCCTCCTTGTTCTGGAAAGAAGCACTTCCCTGTTTGATTATTTTAACCCGAACATGATCTTGAACTGGTATCTCCCAAAAAGAAACATCAGATAACATTTGGAAATCTTTCTCCTGAATGGCACTCATCTCCAGTATCATGACTGTGGCTAGAGTCACTCTCAGAACTCTCTTCTGCTTCAGATTCTGCCATTTCCAAATCTGCATCAGATTCTGCCATTTCCACTTCTGCATCAGATTCTGCCATTTCCACTTCTTGCTCTTCTGCAGAATGCATGCTAGAAAAAGCATCAGAAGAATCAGCTTCATGAAGTGGAGACTGACAAGCAGGGTCTTTTGATGAACCCTGCCCATCATCCGGTCTTTTCACATATTGAAGCATGGATCCAGCAAGTGTTTTTATCAAATTTAATTTTTGCCTCCTTTGCTGGTATCCACTTGGTCTCTTTGACTTGTGTACTCCATGTGGCATTCCTGCAGTAAATATCAACATATTCTGTTCAGATATATATTCTGTATTTCAGATTATGCCTGAGAAGACCCAGTGTCATTAACCAGGCTATATGCCCTATGGCCTGCCTAGTCAATCTCAGCGATGTGATTACAATAAAGTATGATATGATATACTCACTGGCCACTCTATTAGGTACACTTGTTCAATTTCTTGGTAACAAAAATTGCTAATCAGGCAATCGCATGGTAGCAACTCAATGCATTTAGGCATCTAGATGTGGTGAAGATGAATTGTTGAAGTTCAAACTGAGCATCAGAATGGGGAAGAAAAGGGATTTAAGTGTCTTTGAACGTGACACGGTTGTTGGTGCCAGATGGGCTGGTCTAAATATTTTTTTTAAACTGCTGATCTGCTGGGATTTTCATGCACAACATCTCTCCGGTTTACAGGGAATGGTGGGAAAGAGAAAATATCCAGTGAGCAGCAGTTGTTTGGAGGAAAATGCCTTGGTGATGTCAGAGGAGAATGGGTAGACCCTAGGTGCTACTCCTCTCAGCTAAGAACAGGAAACTTAGGCTACAATTTGCACAGACTCACCAAAATTGGAAAATAAAAGACTGGAAAAACGTTGCCTGGTCTGATAAGTCTCAATTTCATCTGCGACATTCAGATGGTGGGGTCAGAATTTGGCGCATTAATCCTTCCTGCCTTGTATCACTGGTTCAGGCTGGTGGTGTAATGGTGTGGGGAGTATTTTCTTGGCACACTTTGGGACCCTTAGTGCCAATTTAGCATTGTTTAAACACCACGGCCTACCTGAGTATTGTTGCTAACCATGCCAATCCCTTTATGACAGTGGTTCTCAACTCCAGTCCTCAGGGCCCACCAACAGGCCAGGTTTGCAAGATAACTGAAATGCATCACAGGTGATATAATTTGCTGCTCAGGGATTGCAGTATTCTAGTCTGCATCTCACCAAGGTAATACTTAAAATCTGGCCTGTTAGTGGGTCCCGAGGACAGGAGTTGAGAACCACTGCTTTATGACTACAGTGTCCCCATCTTCTGATGGCTCCTTCCAGCAGTATAATGCACCATGTCACAAAGCTCCAATCATCTCGCCACTGGACAACGAGGTCACTGTACTCCAATGGACTCCACACTCACCACATCTCATCCAATAGAGACCCTTTGGGATGTGACCGGGAGATTTGCATCATGACCACATTTTCTTGGTGAAAATAAATAACCCAAAACAGTGTATATTATTTAGTCTGTGAAAAGTTATAGTCCACAATCTATGGTATATATCTAAAAATTTATCAATCCTGATGTATTGTCGGCCTATTTCATTTCTTGAGACCCGAAAACACCAGGACAGTCCAAATACCCCCCAAATGACCTTTTTGAAAAAGTAGAAAGTCTGATGTATTTAGTAAGAGTATAATTATATATAACAATTTTAGAGTAATCAATGCCAGTGAGCTGAGTGACAGGCCTAGACACTGCTACTGGAATTGATTACAATAAATATATAATACATTTTGGCTACACATTTAACACATTATATAACAGTACAAAGTGTGCTAATTTTATTCAAACTTTTGAGCCCTACTACGGCCTGTCTAATCAATCCAGACACTATTCAATCCCAGTGCCAGGCCTACTGTCATTGGGATTGATTCACTAAAATATTACATATCATAAGTAAACTATAATATATTATGGCTAATTATTAAAGTGCACGGAATTTTTTCACACATCCTTTTTGGATGGTCCCATTACACATTGAATGTATGAAAAAAAATGTCTGCACTGTGTAATTTAATCATGTGTGATGAATGTGTAGCCATAATTTCTTATTTATAATATTTTACTGTAATCAATCTCAGTGGCAGTTATATAATACACAAATTAGGTTGCACTAGGGGGGTTACCTAAAATTCAACTTAGTAAAGCTGCTGACACAATATTGCTGGAAAACAATATAAGATATAACATTTTAAAGGTAAAAAACAGTGCAGCACTAAAGAAAGGGAGCCTAGTAAAGACCGCTTTGTGATTTTTACCTACAGGTAAGCCTATAATAAAGCTTACCTGTAGGTAAAATGAATATCTCCTAAACGGGCACCGTTTAGGACATATTCACACTAGATGCATCCGGCAACATCACTGGCGCATGCACTCTGAAGGTCCAGCATACCGTGCCGGACTTTCAGAGTATTGTGCTGTAAGACCCCTTTCACACTGAGGCGCTTTGCAGGCGATAACGCTAAAAACAGCGCCTGCAAAGCGCCCTGAAAGAGCCGCTCCGCACACTGGAGCGGTGCGCTGGCAGGATGCTAAAAAAGTCCTGCTAGCAGCATCTTTGGAGCGGTGAAGGAGCGGTGTGTATACCGCTTCTCCACCGCTCCTGCCCCATGAAACGAATGGGCACTGCGGCTATACCACCGGAAAAGCGCTGCTGCAGCGACGCTTTGCGTGCGATTTTAACCCTTTTCCGGACGCTAGCGGGGGTTAAAAACTCCCTGCTAACGGCCGAAAAGCGCAGTGAAATTGACAGTAAAGCGCCGCCGACGCACCAACCGCCCCAGTGTAAAAGGGGCTTAACCGAGGGCTCCGACACGATGAGTGATGTCATCACAGCTCTGCCCCCACACTTTTCATTATCTGCTGTCCCCAGGGACAGATCCGATCCAGAGATCCCACTGTATGGTGATCTCTGGATCGGATCTGTACCTGGGGACAGCAGATAATGGCATCATTGGCATGATTTGGATTTTGGAACTGACCTGCTGAAACGGTGTGTTGTTTGCTGGACCGGATCTGATGGCCGCAGGGAAGATGACAAGATGCTGTGACCTGCTGACAACAAGGCGTGTTGCTTGCTGGACCGGATCTGATGGCCGCAGACTCGCAGAGAAGACGAGAAGATGCTGTAATCTGCTGACAACAAGACGTGTTGCTTGCTGGACCGGATCTGATGGCCGCAGAGAAGATGACAAGATGCTGCTGTGACCTTCTGCTTGCTGGATGGATCTGATGTGGGTGTGGGTCACTGTCTGTCTACACCTGTGCTGTGGTCTATGGACCCCCCCCCCCCCCTTATCAGACCAGATTAGAGCGGCTCCGCTCAGCTACCATACCTGGTGACACAGCACCCCCCCCCCCCCATGAGCCCAGCTTGCTCAGGGTGGGTGGGCCTTTCACTCTCACTCAGCTTCTATGCCTATATCTAATATAATATCAGCATAGAAGCATCCCCCCCCATCATCATCAGACCAGCTCAGGGTGGGGGGGTCTCAGTCAGCTAATATAAATTATATAGTGAGTGTTGTCTGTCTGATATAATGGGGGGGGGGGGGTGCTGCTGGAGACAGATATATTTTATTACATATAATAGGCACAGTAGCTGAGTTTTGGAAAAATTGCTTAAACGTGCATCCTCACAGGGTGACAATGTGGATGCACTGGTATGAATGTGCCAACGTCCTGGTATAGCAGGGGAAACGTGAATAGACTAAAAAAATGGACTTTAGGCTTACTGGATATGTATCTCATTTATGTTTGAGTGCATTTACGTTTTCATATAATTCTGAAGTGTTGTTAGAGCATTAGCCTGAGTCTTGTAACAAGAACAAACAGACTGTCATTTTTGAATGTTTATATGTATTTTCTTATTATTTGTTTATAATAAAAACCCTTAGTTTTTTACATTATCTATCCATGTGCAGCCTAAAGTCCATTTTTTAGTCTATTCACGTTTCCCCCACAGTAGCTGAGTTAGCTGGTCTGGTGGGGGGAGGGGCGGCTGGACCAGCTATATTACATAGTGTGTATGTATATATATATATATATATATATATATATATATATATATATATACACACCGTATTTATCGGCGTATAACACGCGCCGGCGTATAACACGCACCCCAAGTTTAGGAGGGAAATTCAAGGAAAAAAACGTACATTTAAATGCAGCGTTTGTCCATCATTGCAGCCTTGCCCAGTGTCCATCATTGCAGCCTTGCCCAGTGTCCATCTACAGCCTTGCCCAGGGCCTTTGCAGACTTGCCCAGGGCCTTTGCAGACTTGCCCAGTGCCTTTGCAGCCTTGCCAGTCTCGGCGATTTTTAAAATTGGCGCCGATTTGTGTGTGGAGAGGAGCGAGCGGGGCCGAGTGTACTTCGGCTAGACTCGGCTCCTCTCGCAGTCCTGCCCATCTCCACTGACTGCGCCGCTGACATACAGAAAGCCGAGTGTACTTCGGCTAGACTCGGCTCGGCTCTGCTCACAGTCAGGGGCGGGACTGCGAGAGGAGCCGAGACTAGTCGAAGTACACTCGGCTTTCTGTATGTCAGCGGCGCAGTCAGAGATGGGCGGGACTGCGAGAGGAGCCGAGTAAAGCAGAGTGTACTTCGGCTTCGTGTATCTCGGCTCCTTTCGCTCGTTTCAGCGAGGGGATCGGCGTATAACACGCACCCACGATTTTCCCCTAATTTTAAGGTGCGTGTTATACGCCGATAAATACGGTAATCTATAGCTGTGTCTAGCAGCAGACCACCTCCTTGCACCCCCCCCTCCTTCCTTATCATATCATACAGGTCAGACCGTCAGGGGCAGGGCGCCAGACACTGAGACTGAGTCCTCCCACATTAGCTCTCTTACAATGGCAACTGCCCCCCCCGCGCTCCCCACACACACCTCATCTTGTGCTCGTCCGCCCCCCCCTCCTTATATCGTACAGGCCAGGGGCAGGGCGCCAGACACTGAGACCTCCCACACTAGCTCTCTTACAATGGCAACCGCTACACACACACACACACACTCCCCTCATCTTGTGCTCGGGCCGGCGGTGGAGACCCCCCCCGCACCTGTTCTTATTCTGGGCGCCGCCAGCTGGAATCTGTACTGGAGAGGAGGAGGGCTGGGCTAGGCAGCGACTGTCACAGCGTGCAGCCGCGCCGCCCAGGCGGAGAAAGTTGTGTGTGTGTTGTAGTGACGTCACATCATCACAGTGCAGTGTGATGTGACAGGCTGAGTTGCTCGCTGGCTCTGTAGGGTAGGGAGGAGGAGGAAGAAGAAGAATAAGGAGCCGGAGGACACACACCAAGTGCGGCCGCGGCGCTGAAGGTGTTGATCTAGCCCAGCGGGCTGCGCGGGGTGAAGTTTGTGAATGAAGGGCCCGAACGGGTCAGCTGTAAAAAATAAATAAAAATTCCTCACCGTCGGCAGGGTGTTACCCCTGTAGCGGGTGTCACCCGGGTGCAGAACGCACCCCCGCACCCCCTAGCAACGCCTCTGCCGCGACTACCGCGGCTTCTATGCAAAATCTGAGGGGAACGGAAGCCGGCCTAATTTCTCCGGCATGACCCAGACGACCTTACTGTGCAGGGATCGTAAGGGTGGTAGTAAAGGACCCAGGGTCCCTTACATCTTGTCCAGACCTACTTCGCAAGGGGGTATTCCATCCTGTCTTGCAAACATGGGAATTAATGGTCTGGCCGTTTTAGCCCGCATTCTTGAGGATCGGGGCTTTCAGAATCAGCGGCAAATTACCTTGATTCGTACAGGAGAGCTGGCCTCCAGGACCATGTATCATAGGATCTGGAAGGCCTATGTTCCTGGTGTGAAACCAAGGGGTGGCATCCTTGGAAGTATGTCATAGGTAAAATTCTTGCCTTCCTGCATTAGGAAAGGAGATGGAGTTAGCCTCAAGTTCCATCAAAGATCCGATCTCGGCCTTGTCAGTATTTTCAAAGGCCGCTTGCTTCGCACTCTTTGATCCGGACCTTTATACAAGGGGTAACGTATATAAGTCCGCCAGTTAGGTCATCCTTGTGCTCGGGGGATTGAGTCTAGTTTTGTTGGCTTACAAGGTCAGCACCTTAGGCCGATGCACCATATTTCCCTTCATCCGTCTAACAAGGGAATTGGTGTTCTTGGTTGTGGTAGCCTCCGCAAGAGAGTTTCAGTATTGGCAGCTTTCTTTGTATTGAGCCATACTTAATTATTCTTAAGGATAGGGTGATGTTAAATCCTCACCCAGCCGTATTTCCTAGAAGATCTAGTTTTCATTTGAATCAAGATGTTTCTGGCCTTCCTTTTTTTCAGAACCTTGTTCTGCGGAAGGAAGAGTTATTACTTTTCTCTCAATATAGATGAGAGCAGTTAAAAATCTATCTGAAGGTTTCAGATATAGGAAACTGACATTTTGATTGTGCTGCCAGAAGACCCTAGAAATGGGCAGGCAGCGTTCAAAGCAGCTATTAAAATGGTTATGCTCTCTCGTTAGAGCAGTCAAGGCCTATCTGAAGCGGCTGCTCAGATACGGAAAACTGATGTTGTTGCACTACCAGGAGGCCCCAGGAAAGGACAGGCAGCGTCTAAATCAACTGTTTCTATGTGGATTCATCAGGTTATGATTCAGGCTTGTGGTGTAAAGAGAGGGTTTTCCCCTGTTTCCTTAAGAGTGCACCCTACCAGGATAGTAAGCGCTTCATGCGCGGTGCATTACCAAGCCTTTATGACTCAGATTTGCAAGGCCGCAACTTGGTCGCCGGTGCATACGTTCACTAATTTCTATCAGGTGAATGTAAGACGGCAAGAGGATGCCGCTTTTTGGCGCAGTATGCTGCAGGCAGCAGTATAGGTCCTCACGTCTGATGGCGGTCTGCGTTATTTGTGTCTCCCTCCCCTCAGTAGGCACTGCTTTGGGACGTCCAACTTAGTAATTACTAGGCTCTGTGTCCTGTGATGTAAGATAAAGAAAATAGGATTTTTATAACAGCTTACCTGTAAAATCCTTTTCTTGGAGTACATCACGGGACACAGAGCTCCTGCCCCTCTTGTTTGGGGATATTGGGATACTTATTGCTTTGCTACAAAACTGAGGTGCTCCCAGTATGGGAGGGGTTATATAGGGAGAAAACTTCCTGTCTAATTGATTACACCCAGTGTCCAGCACCTGAAGGTGGAATATAACCCACTTAGTAATTACTAGGCTCTGTGTCCTGTGATGTACTCCAAGAAAAGGATTTTGCAGGTAAGCGGTTATAAAAATCCTATTTTTTGTTCCTATTTGTTTTTTTTTTGGAACACTGTACAGCACCTGTAAATAGACTTTGTATATATCACAAAATAAACACTGCATTCTTTGTCACTAATTCATTGGACTTGGTATCTGTGCCTGCTCATCCCAGGGAGCTTTTGTACCTGCTACCTGTCCCCCAGGTTACAGTATCTACAATAAAGTGCTGATCAGTTGTGCCACTTGCCTGTGCACTGGGATCCCTGTGCTGCGCCCTCAGCAACCCCTCCATTCAGTCATCTCCTGCCACCGGCTACAGCCTCACCTTCCTAAACACTGACTGAGGCAGTTAGATCACTCTGCCTGGGAAAAGGCAGCGAGCCGGAACTTTAAATGCAGCATCGGAAACCAACCCTGCTGCTGCCTCCTGGGCCCCTCTGCTGGAATGATAGCTCCCAAGGAAATGTAACTTAAAGTGCAACTTTACTCATAACAACTTGATAAAGATAATAATTAGGCTTTCAAAATTTGTGTTCGCTGTAAATTGCCTTCAGCATTGCTCCTGTCTTTTCTTGCTGGAGGCTTCCATTTTGATGAAGCTCAGAGTGCCTGAACAGTGGAAATTCTTTAGGCTGTCAGCAGATCGGTCTCTACAAATTTGGCACAGCGCCTAAAAATAGAGAGCAACTGAGCATGGGCAGAGCAGGATAAGACAGTGTATTACTGGATTTTAAACAGTATAGGCCAGGGGTCTTCAAAGTACGGACCGCGGGCCACATTCCACCTGCTAGGGCATTTTTTGCGGCCTGCAGCTAGAGTCAACAGACACACTGCAGGGGCGGTCTCTGCACGGGTTGCGGGGCTTGCTCTGCATACTGACAGGCAGTGAGGGGGTGTGCTGCGCAAGCCCTGAAACCCGAGAAAGCCCAAAGCTCCTGCTCCGCAGCTAAATTCAGTGTCCCTTACAGCAGTGGTCCCCAACCTTTTTGGCACCGGGGACCGCTTGCGTGGAAGAAAATTGTGCCAAGGACCGGGGGGGGGGGGGGGGGGTCTCGATTTTTCGCGGGCAATGGCTGGTGTTAGCGCTTCAATCATCACGGCACCATGCTTAATATGGTGTCAGGGTGATTGAAGTGCATTATTTCTATTATTACATTGTAGTAATAAATGAAATAGTTCAACTCATCATAATGTAGAATCAGTGGGAGCCCCGAGCGTGTCACGTGCCACTGTCGCCTGCTACCAGATGTGGATAGTCACTTGCCACGCTGCCTGTCACCAGATGCGGAATGTCACTTGCCACATCACCTGCCACAAGATGTGTAATGTCACTTGCCACATCACCTGCCACGCTTACTGCCACAAGATGTGTATTGTCACTTGCCACATCACCTGCCACGCTTACTGCCACAAAATGTGTATTGTCACTTGCCACATCACCTGCCACAAGATGTGTAATGTCACTTGCCACATCACCTGTCACGCTTACTGCCACAAGATGTGTAATGTCACTTGCCACATCACCTGCCACGCTTACTGCCACAAGATGTGTAATGTCACTTGCCACGCTTACTGCCACAAGATGTGTAATGTCACTTGCCACATCACCTGCCACGCTTACTGCCACAAGATGTGTAATGTCACTTGCCACATCACCTGCCACGCTTACTGCCACAAGATGTGTAATGTCACTTGCCACATCACCTGCCACGCTTACTGCCACAAAATGTGTATTGTCACTTGCCACATCACCTGCCACGCTTACTGCCACAAGATGTGTAATGTCACTTGCCACATCACCTGCCACGCTTACTGCCACAAGATGTGTAATGTCACTTGCCACATCACCTGCCACAAGATGTGTAATGTCACTTGCCACATCACCTGCCACGCTTACTGCCACAAAATGTGTATTGTCACTTGCCACATCACCTGCCACGCTTACTGCCACAAGATGTGTAATGTCACTTGCCACATCACCTGCCACGCTTACTGCCACAAGATGTGGATTGTCACTTGCCACATTACCTGCCACAAGATTTGAATTGTCACTTGCCACGTTGCATGTCACCAGATGCAGAGTGAGTGGAGCGCCCCTTGTGGTATATCAGGCAGACAGCTGAGGGGGTGAACTACAAGTTCCAGCACACCTCACCTGTACTCCCACACACAGCTTACCTGTCACTGATGACGTCACATCTCTGTGGGATCACCCCTCTGGATATAGCAGGGTGTCTCCTTTCTCATGCTGCAGCCGGTCTCCTTCGGCTGTCACTTTCTGGCTCCACCTCTCTGCCATGCCTGATTAGCTGTGGGGGGGGGGGGCAGGCAATCTGCGCCGCTGAACAAGTTCTTACAGCGAGGAGCCGCAGGAGAGCGGTGATGCGTGGCGGGCAGTGTGAGATGATGTCATCTCTCTGCTCCCCGCCCCATCTCAGACACTGAGACAGAGCACTGACTTTGAGGGCGGAAAAGCTGTGATGCAGGGGGCGGAGAGAGATATCATCTCTGCTTGCCTGCCCGCTCGCTTCTTCCACCCACCCAGCGCTCTCATGCCGGCAGCTCAGCACAGCGTGTCTCTTGACGGCCGCCCGCACCCGCGGCCCGGCTGCAGAAGAGCCACGGCCCGGTAGTGGGCCGGGGACCGGGGGTTGATGACCCCTGCCTTACAGGACAGGGCGGGAGCCGGGAAGTGCAGCAGGTCTGCACTAAAACCAGCCCTTCAGAGGAGCACTACGGCGGTAATAGACACTGATCTACAGGGCAAATAGAAGGCGATGCAGGGAGACGATGGGAAAAGAAATGTGCTGAGGGGGGATCTGGTGGGAAAACAAGTGTGGGGGGCGGGGGGGCTCTGATGGGGACACAAGTGTGGGAGGGCTCTGATGGAAACACAAGTGTGCAGGGGGAACTCTGATGTGGGACAGAAGAGTGCAGGGGGAACTCTGATGTGGGACAGAAGGTTGGTTGCTCGGTAAGGGACACAAGTGTGTGTGTTGGGGGGGGGGGGGCTCTGATGGGGACACAAGTGTGCAGGAGGGCTCTTAAGGGCACATAAGTGTGAGGGAGGCTCTGATGGGGACACAAATGGGCAGGAGGGGATTTAATGGGTATGGGGAGGTGGCTCTGAGGGGACACACATGTGTGGCAGTGGCTCTGATTGGGACACAAATGTGCAAGGGGGTGTTAATGGGGACACAAACATGCAGGGAGTCTGATTTGGACACAATAATGGGGACAAAGATGTATTGGCAGACTCTGATTGGGACAGAAATAGGCAGGAAGACTGATGGGGACAGAAATGGACAGGGAGTCTCTAATGTTAATGTTTCACATAGCTATACCTGCAAAAGGGGCCCGTCTGAAATGATTTAGCAGGACTTAAATGTTATGTACAGTATTCATGAATTGTAACAGAACCCACTGTAAAGAGATATTATGACCAATGACCATAGAAGTGCAGTGAAAAGGTATAACCTTAAAAAAAAAAAAAAATGTGTCACTAGTCTGGTTTGAACTGTTTGAAATTCTTCTGGTTAAGATAGATAGATAAAAACTATGATAAAGATGTCTCCTTGATGTCTCCTTCCCAGCTGAAGAATGGTATTCTATGTCAGATAACCTTGGCATTAGCAATAGAGCAATTGCATTCAGAGAAACTCCAATAAAACTCTTCACCAGATGGTATCTATCTCCATCCAAATTACATACCTTCTACCCTACAATTTCCCCCCACATGCTTTAGAGGCTGCCCTGATCAGGGTACTATTCTACACATCTTCTGGAGCTGCCCACATGTGGACAGGATATGGCGCATGGCTCTCGACAGATTCTGGGAATCCTCTAATCACAGAATTGCTCCATCCCCCCAGATCTGTCTCCTATATGGTAAACACCATAATATCCCTAGACCTTGCCTAAGACTATTCCACTCCCTATGCAGCTACATTCAGTGGATGATCGCCCTTAATTGGAGATCCCAAACATTACTTTGGTCTCAAGTCCTTGATAGAATGGAAATGCTTAAACTCTCTGAAAAGATTCACCATACCCTAAATGATTCTATTCACATATACGTGTTAAAGTGGTCCTTCTGGGATATCCCTCCCCCTGATCTGGTTCCCATCCTATAGCCTATTGAAGTACATTTGTTTTCCACCATCCCCCTAATATTCTCATACCCCTCACCCTCCTAATTGTGTACTACCTACTCCCAAACTGTGTTCTATACTATTCCAATGTTAATAACATTATACTTTACATTGACTACTGCTGACTGTTTGTAATTAAAAAACATCTACTTTTTTATGTAACTGCCTTATATGTTTTTCCAATAAACTTTTGTAAACAAAAAAAAAACTATGATAAAGAACGCCACAATAACTGCTATTAAGGGCCGTAGATAAGGGCAGGGATATGGGGGTCCACATCAGATGTTCCATAGGGCCAGGGCCGGTACTAGGGGTGGGCGGGAGGGGCATCTGCCCTGGGCGGGATGATTTAGTGTGAGAAGAGGGCGCAGTTTGCCGGGTACAACCCTTCCCAGGACAGAATATGCTGCAGAATGTAACACAGGCAGAGAGCGGCTTTGTCCCTGCATGTAGATCGTAGCACTGCACCCGCCCCCTGCCTGCACAGTGCACTCTACTAGTCCTTCAGTAGAGTGGAGCAGGCAGGGCACGTGAGGTTGGGAAGGTATCAGTGCTTTCCTGCTTCAGTCTACATGCATACAACTTTTCCTCTCCTGGACAGTGGCTTCTCCCCCCCTCTCCAGTAATCTCTCACTCCTGCTTTCACTTTCACAGTGTCCCGATGTCTGTGGGAGATCACCCGCTAGGCCCCCCAGCCTCCTGTTATCTCTCCCTGTTCTAGACAATCTATTCCTGCTCTGTATAGTGACCCCCCTCCTCTCCTGTGCCCTTCTCTCGAGCCCCCACCTCTCTACCTGCACAGCCAAACTGAGTGGTGTTCTCTCCTGTCTCTGTGCTGCTGAAACTGCCTCTACTCAGCCAACAGGTAACAGTAACACACTTTCAGGCTTCATATCACTGCTAATTTTTGTGAAAACAACTGTTATTTCAGATTCTATTTTTAGTAAGGGTCCATTCACAAGGGGTGCAAACATGCATCTCCCATGCAGGGCTGGCGTTTATCAGCATGGGGGTACATAGGTGTTGTGCGCATCCCCGTGTCAGCACCCCATTTATATCTACTGGGACATGAGGCTGCATGGACACAGCCCCTGTATCCTAATATGACATGCAGGTGCGGGTCCCAATAGAAGTGAATGGGACGCTGGCACAGTGATATGCACACAATGCCCATACATCCCTGTGCTGATAAGAGAGCCCTTGACAGAACACACATGTCTGCACCACATGTGAATGGGCCCTAAAGAACTCATGTGCTTAGTGAGCTCCCCAGGCATACGAAAACAACAGGAGCTACTAAACCTGGCCATAGATGGGTGGAAATTTAACTGGTCCAGCAAGGACCGGACAAGTTTCAATCCTTCTGTAGTCATTCTTGCTAAAGAGACATCAATTTAATGATCAACTTCTCTCAAACCAGCAGAAATGTTTCCTTAGATTTGCAGCACCGACACAGATGTCTCAGCGGAAAGGATTCCCTCATCTACCTTAGTTGTGTGGATTGGGGGGATCCATTCAATTTTTTTTGAACAGACGAAAATAAAAACGATCCATCTATGGCCAGCCTCCAGCTTACCATACATTATACAATCTGATTGTACAATATCTTTTGGATCTACCACCAACTATGTAGTACAAAGGCCTGCCTGATTGGATACTACTTAAATGAATTGTTTAGGTTGTCCATATATTGCAAAGTTTCCGTAAATCTAAAGGAGATTGTGCAGAGATTGTACAATCAAATTGTATAGTGTATGCTATACCTATAGTATAGTTTTCTTGTGCATGAGTACTAACAGTGACAAATGTTTTCCCTGTTATCTTTATTCTCACCTATGCAGATTTGTTTGCCCAGAAGCTTTGTCTTTAAGTCAATTAAACACCCGGACACATTGTCTAAAGCTGGGTACACACTAGGGTTGCACCAATACCTGTTTTGTACCAACAATACTTGTGCTTAAGTACTCGCTGATGCCAGTTGTCAATACCTTTTCAGTGCGATTTGAGTGGGCTTAAATCGCACTGTAAAGAATCACGTGATTTGAACAGGAATGTGGTGCGATTCCTGTCTGAATCACATGTGGTTTCCTGCACCACTCCTGTGTGAACCCAGGCTGAAGTCATTATGACAAGCCTAGGTTCACACAGGAGCGGTGTGAGAAACAGCATGTGATTCAGGCAGGAATCGCACCACATTCCTGTTCAAATCACATGTGATTCTTTACAGTGCGATTTAAGCCCATTAATTTTGTATGAGCTCAGATCGCACAGAAAGTATTGGTTTTAGATATTGGAGCATTTGCACAAGTACAAGTACTCTTGCAAATGCTTAGTATCAGCAACGATGACAACGGTGACGATGAACGGTGACGATAATTGGGGGGGGGGGCACAGTTTGCCATCTTCGCCCTGGGCACCAAATGACCTTGTCCCAGCACTGCATAGGGCAGTAGCTTTTGCTCACAGCTGCAGGCTACCCAGAGTGAATTCATTTCGGCATAGTCTGGCAAACTGGTTTCATGGAGAGCTGTAATGGGGGAGCTCTGTAGTGGGGGGGGATTTGGCTTGGGAAGGGAGGTAATTTATGGTTGTAATCTATCTATCTATGGACCTCGGTCTTACACACTGAGCCCTGCACTCACATGACACCAGCACTCTGTTATATACTTCTGAATGCTGCGCTACTTACTCCTGACCCTACACTGTATACACTATGCTGTGTACTTGATACTCCTGACCACTTTACTCTTTATATTGAACAGCTGCTGGTTGCTAAATAGTCGTTGACCTGAAAAGTAGGATTTTTAAAACAGCTTACCTGTAAAATCCTTTTCTTGGAGTACATCACGGGACACAGAGCAGCATAGTCATTACTATGTGGGTTATATAGAATTACCTTCAGGTGCTGGCACTGGCAACTTCCAAAACAGGAAGTACCCTCCCCTATATAAGCCCCTCCCATCCGGGAGTACCTCAGTTTTGTAGCAAAGCAATACGTGTCCCCAAAAGAGGGGTGGGAGCTCTGTGTCCCGTGATGTACTCCAAGAAAAGGATTTTACAGGTAAGCTGTTTTAAAAATCCTACTTTCTTGTTCATACATCACGGGACACAGAGCAGCATAGTCATTACTATGTGGGACGTCCCAAAGCAATGCCACATGAGGGGGGGGATACACCATACATAAGCTGGGCGCCATCAGGCATGAGGATCTTTTGCGGCCTGCAACACACTGCGCCCAAAGGCGACATCCTCCTGACTTCTAACGTCCACCTGGTAGAACCTAGTAAACGTGTGTACTGAAGACCATGTTGCGGCCTTACAAATTTGCGCCAGGGAGGCCTGGTGATGCACTGCCCATGAAGTTCCAACTGCTCTCGTGGAGTGCGCCCTAACTTTGAACGGAGGCGGTCTACTTCTCAAGCCATAGGCTTGTATTATGACCTGTCGAATCCACTTGGCTAAAGGAGATTTTGATGCTGCCTGACCCTTTCTGGGGCCTTCCGGCAGAACAAACAAAGAATCCGTTCTACGAATCTGAGCAGTGGCTTTTAGATAAGCTTTAACTGCTCTTACTACATCCAAAGAATGCAATAACTTTTCCTCTACCGAGCTTGGTTTGGGGAAAAAAGAAGGAAGAACCACATCCTGGTTCAAGTGAAACCTCGATACCACCTTAGGAAGAAAGGCTGGGTGAGGACGTAATACTACTCTGTCCTTATGGATAACCAGATATGGCTCTTTACAGGACATGGCGGCTAATTCCGACACTCTTCTAGCCGAGCATATGGCTACTAAAAATATCAATTTCCTGGTGAGTAGAACCAAGGAAATGTGCCGCAAAGGTTCAAATGGCTGCTTCTGCAGAACCGACAGAACCAAATTTAGATCCCATGGGCATATGGGAGCCTTAATCGGTGGAATAATACGAGTCACACCTTGCATAAAGGATTTGACAAGTGAATGCATAGCCAGGGGCCTTTGAAATAGTATTGACAAGGCCGAAACCTGGCCCTTGATAGTACTTAAGGCAAACTTCCTGTCTACAGCCCACTGCAGGAAGTCCAGAATTCTGCCTATAACGTACTTACGTGGATGCCATTTTCTGGCCTCGCACCAAGTGATGTACGCCTTCCAAACTCTATAGTAGATCTGCCTGGATACAGGCTTCCTGGCATTGATTATAGTTGATACCACAGAGTTAGAGAGACCTCTCTTCTTTAGGATGTGGGATTCAATAGCCAGGCCGTTAAACTTAGAGTTAGTAAGGAAGGGTGGTATATCGGTCCTTGCGAAAGCAGGTCCGGACGACGTGGAAGGGTCCAAGGACTCCCCACAGACATTTTGATGATCTCCGCGTACCAGGCCCTTCGGGGCCACGCTGGAGCCACCAGGATCACCGGCTTCTTCTCCAACCTGACTCTGCGAAGGAGTCGAGGCAACAATTGTAGCGGAGGGAATGCATATATCAGTCTGAACTGATCCCAAGGGAACACCAGAGCATCCGAGCCGCAAGCGAGGGGATCCCTTGTCCGGGAGACAAATCTGTCCACCTTTGCGTTGAATCTGGATGCTAGCAGATCTACATCCGGTGTTCCCCACCGCTGACATATTGCTCGGAAGACCTCGGGATGAAGGGACCATTCCCCTGGGCATAACTGTTGGCGACTCAGAAAGTCCGCCTTCCAATTCTCCACCCCTGGAATGAAGACAGCTGATATACATGGGACATGCTTTTCTGCCCATTCCAGGATGTGACTTACTTCCCTCTGGGCTGCACGACTCCTGGTGCCTCCCTGATGATTGATATATGCCACTGCTGTGGCATTGTCTGATTGAATTCTGACAGGGGACCCTTGGAGTCTGGATGTCCAGGCTACTAGAGCGTACCGGGCTGCTCGTATCTCTAAGAGATTGATGGGCAGGGTTTTTACTACATTTGACCATCTGCCCTGGAGAGACCATTGCTCCAGTACTGCCCCCCAGCCTATAAGGCTGGCATCTGTAGTGACCACCTTCCAAGATATTGGGCTGAAGGGTTTTCCCTTCTGGAGATTCTGGGGGATCAACCACCAGCAGAGACTCTTCCGAACGGAAGGGGACAAAGCCATCTGGAAGTCTAGAGCCTGAACTTTTCCGTTCCAGGCTGACAATATGGCCCTTTGTAAATTCCTTGAGTGGAATTGGGCGTATGGCACAGCTTCGAATGATGCTACCATCTTTCCTAGCAGCCTCATGCACAGGCGTATGGACGGCTGTCTTTTTGCACAAAGCAGACGGACCAAGGCCCTCAAAGAGGATACCTTGTCTAGAGGTAAGAAAATCTTCCTCTGGTCTGAATCCAGCCGTAGCCCTAGATATACCAGGTTTTTCACTGGCTTTAGGGCTGACTTGTCCAGGTTGATGACCCAACCGTGAGATTCTAGATACTTGATTGTATCGACAATTACCACTTCTAGCTTGGCAACTGAGTGGTCCATCAACAACAGGTCGTCTAGGTATGCCATTATCGTTACACCCCGTGTTCTTAGATCGGCCAACAGTGGGGCCAGAATTTTTGTGAACACTCGTGGTGCTGTGGCCAGACCGAATGGTAAGGCTCTGAACTGAAAATGGCGCCCTTCTACTGCAAAGCGTAGGAATTTTTGATGACCTGGAAAGATGGGAACATGCAAGTAAGCATCTTTGATGTCGATCGAGGCTAACCATTCCTCCCCTTGTAGGGCAGCGGTGACCGATCGGATCGACTCCATCCGGAAAGACCGGACGTTTAGAAATTTGTTTAGACTCTTTAGGTCCAATATGGGTCTTATGTCCCCGTTTGGCTTCGGGACTGTGAAAAGGTTTGAGTAGAAACCCAACCCCCACTCTTCCATAGGAACCTCCATAATTACTCCTTGGAGCAATAGTTGTTCTAACGCCAATAGGAGAGACCCTCTTTTCAGAGGGTCTCTTGGCATGCCTGACCACATAAAATGGGACGGAGGAGACTCTTTTAACTCCAACTTGTATCCCAGAGTTACTGCGGAGAGCACCCATCTGTCTTTGATCGTCTCCCGCCAGGTCTCTGCGAACAACTGAAGTCTTCCCCCCACCCGTTTGAGTGGGGGCAGCCCTTCATAGGCTTGACTTGGAGGCTGGTTTAGTACCTCTTCGGATCCAGGGCTTTTTATTACCCTGTGGCTGTCCCTGATTTTTACCTCCTGAGTTTGACCGAGGAGGCCGTCGGAACTGCTTAGTAGCAGACGTCGCAGGGATAGGAGAGGTAGTCCTCTTAAAAGATGGACCCCTAGACCTCTTTTTACTCGGTAAGAGAGTACTTTTACCACTGGAAATCTTCTGGATATACTTATCCAGGTCTTCGCCAAAAAGGCGTTCCCCATGAAATGGGAAGCTAACTAAGAGCTTCTTACAGGGAGCTTCAGCAGACCAGTTTTTGAGCCACAGAAGCCTACGCATATGTACCAAAGACAGCGTGAGGCGGGAGGCCTGATGGATAGAATCCTTGATGGCGTCAACCGCAAAGCATAATGCTCTAGGCAGATCAGCCAGAGCCTGGGCCTGCTGGTCTGGCAAATCCCTCAGGACCATTTTCATTTGATCCTTTAAAGCTTGGCAGACCCCAATAGCTGCCACTGCTGGCTGTGTAACAGCCCCTGCTGTGGAAAAAGCAGATTTTAATAAAGATTCCAATTTTTTATCCACTGGATCTTTGAACATTTGAACATTATCTACTGGACATGTCAGTGATTTGTTCACAGAAGAGATGGCTGCATCCACCGTAGGAACATTCCATCTCTGGGTGAACTTTCCCTCCATGGGATAGATCACCGGAAACCTTTTAGGCGGAACAAATAGTTTATCAGGATGTTCCCAGTCCTGGTATATAAGTCCTTCCAATAATGGATGTATTGGAAAGGAGCAATTAACCTGGGGAGCTTTTAGCGACCCCAATGAGGAGACAGCAGTAGTTGATGGTTCAACAAGAGGCATTTTAAATGCAGATCGAACCATGTCAGTTAGGGTCTGGACCCACAATCTTTCAGTCTGTGATGCTGAAAATGGTTCATCTACTGTCGATTCCTCAAAAACAGAGCTAACCTCCTCCTGATCCCCTTCAGGTAGGTCGGTCCCTTCCTGGGACTGTTGCTCTGCCAACAGGCACTCTAATGGAGGTGATGGAGATCTGGCGCGCTTTCTTTCCTGTAGAGAAGAAGCGATCAATGCAGCCAATCTCTGCTCCAATCCCTCCAGAGTTGAGGAAAAAACCTCCTCTGTTATATATGCAGGAGCAGGTGGACTGAGGACAGCCGCAGTACCTGGCACTCCCGGGGGTTCCTTATGGGTATTAACCTCTGATTTCTCAGGGGAGGAGGGTGCAGATGACTGCTCCAGATCCTCAGAGCCCGATGGAGACCCCCTACACTTCCTGAGAGGTATATCTCGGAGTTTTTTAGGCGGCATATTCCTTAGTTCAAAGCTGAGGTATTCCAGCCGCAATACACCCCTTACTGAAATAGTCTAATGCAATTTGCTGCTATGTACATCAGTGGGTGTCTACTAATGCGTCTTTCTGGGGATGCCTGTATCAACCGCCCGCTGTAAGCCCCTATACCATGCTACCAGCTCCTTTTTATGCTCTGTGTCCATAGCAAGCAGCGTGGACTGAGTCCTTTTATCTTGCTGGGACGCCCGCACATGCGCAGAAGCGCTGGGCGCACAGAGCGCGTCATCCGCCAGGCTCCGCCCTCTTTTTTGAAGCTAAACCTTATAAAAGGAAAGCATGTGTGCGCGCGCGTGCACGTGTGCGCTCTTGGCGCCATGTAGGGAGAGGAGCCAGGGTCCCTGTTTCACCAGGACTCAGGGATGGAAGGAAACTACTTGGCAGCATGACAGAGGAATGCAGCTTCCCTGATAGAGAGCTCACTCATCTGCCTGGACTTTCACCATGGAAGGAATAGTCCCAAGAAAAAAGACGTTCCACAGCGGCCTCTAGTGGACAAACACAGGTACCGCACCTTTGTCTTTTTTTTTTTTTTTTTTAAAACCTCCTTTATGAAAAAACATTTCCAGGTTTACAGTTTTTTTTTAAATTTCCCTTATGAAAAAACATTTCTAGGATTTCTTAGGCATATACAGCTATTAGCGGGAATACCCTTTAGGTAACAGGCAGAAAGACATATTAGGCTTGGGGGTCCCCTCAATAGAACCAAGTTCCTGAGGGGCCCCCACTTACCTTTTCCCCGCCGCAGGACTTTGTTTGGTCCACAGAAGCCCAAACTTCACCTCTCACGGCAGGCATTGTACTAGACCTTCAGGGACCGGGTTCCCAAGGATTCCACTCCCCTGGACCTGTATAGCACCCTGCACAGATAGCCTCTTGGTTTTGGGTATGACCAGAGCTCTGGATCCCAGGGTCCAGCCCTCCTAGCCCTCCTAAGAGAGGCATTACAGGCAAAACCCTGCTCTTCTCTGCAAGGCCCGGGTACCGACCGTTTAGCTATGAAGCTTTTTTTGGTCGGATCCGGAATAGTTTGCTAAGGCCCAGAGAACCTGTACACAAGCCCAGATGAATACATGTTAACCTTGGCCAACACCTTAGACACTGGCAAAAAACTGAGGTACTCCCGGATGGGAGGGGCTTATATAGGGGAGGGTACTTCCTGTTTTGGAAGTTGCCAGTGCCAGCACCTGAAGGTAATTCTATATAACCCACATAGTAATGACTATGCTGCTCTGTGTCCCGTGATGTATGAACAAGAAATAGGGAAAGGAGGGATCTGTACTGAGAGAAGGAGGTAATTTTTTGTACACACTTCTGACTCCTGCACTCTGTGCATTATACACTTCTGACCTCTACGATCTGTGCGTTACTCACTCCTGATCCCTCTGGGTTATGTACTCCCGACCCTTGATCTCTGTGCGCTATGCATACCTGACCCCTGCGTTGTTATAACCTCTTGACCCCTGCACTGTGTGTGTTATGCACTCCTGATCACTGCACTCCATGCATTACTTATTCCTGATCCCTGTGCTGTTAGACTATGCTGTGAATTTCATACTCCTGACCGCTGCACTCTTTACATTGTACAACAATTGCTTGTTTCTATGTGTGGAAAAGCATAAGGCTAGGTTCACACATGTCTGGTGGGAATTTGCCCTCTGTTTTCCCTACGAATTTCCAAAGCAGCTGTTCAGCAGTTCAGCTGCAATTTAGATACAGTTCAGATGTGAATTTTTGGAGTCGGCAGCCAGCAGCATCTTTAACAATAGCTGGTTGTTAAGGAGCGGGCCGCAAAGCAGGCCGCCGCACCCTAAACAGATGACATTGCCAGCAATAAAAAATTGTGAAAAAAACAGCATAGTGTTCCCTCCCCCAATCCATACCAGGCCCTTTCAGCCCTGGTATGCATTTTAAGAGAAGCCCCACGCCAAAATTTAAAAAAAGAATGGAGTCCCCCCCAATTCCATACCAGACCCTTATCTGAGCATGCAGCCTTGCAGGCCCGAAAAAGGGGGGGGACAAGCGAGTGCCCCCTCTCCTGAACCATACCAGGCCACATGCCCTCAACATGGGGGAAGGGGGTGCTTTGGGGCAACCATGTCCTGTGGTTGTGGGGATCTGCGGGCAGGGGGCTTTTTGGAATCTGGAAGCCCCCTTTAACAAGGTGGCTCCCACTCTTAATGGGCTGTCCTTTTAGCTGAAAATTATTGTGTTTACCAACGAGCTGTACTGGCTGCTTAGTGTTGCTGCATTGTACCCGTTTGTTTTTTGCTAGTTTTTTTGCCTGTTTTCAGGCTGTATTTGTGGTTTTGTACTTAATTTTTAAAACAAGGGGCCCAGCGCATGCTGGGTCGATTACATCACTGGGGGAGGGGGGTTGTGGCTTCGCCCCTTAGCCAGTCAAGTACTGTCAGGCAGCGAAGCAGGAAGATGGCGGGAGCAGAGCTATTTTTTTGGGTGGCGGCGTGATTAACGCTGGATCTACACCGGGGGACATTGTTTTTTTAATATGGGTCCGGTATGGATTTTGGGGGGACCCCACACCATCTTTTAAAAACATTTTGGCATGGGGGCTCCCCTCAAAATCTATACCAGACCTAAGACCCCCACGCTGCTTTTTTCTCTCATTGAATTTGTGTTCAAAACTGATAAGATGTGCGATTGAGATGTGTTCCCATAGAAGGCAATGATCCTGGAATTTGCATCTGAATCACACCGCGGTGCTCAGAAAACGCACAGAATTATTTATAAAATCGCAGTGAATTCGTACTGCTGCTGCACCACATACGTGTGAACCGGCTTCATAGAAAGCTGGTTTGGTTTACATGTCATGCAAATTCGATGCTGTTGAAAACACATCTAATTCACATATAGAGGTGCATCTCAAAACAAAAAAAAAATTGGATTTTTATAACAGCTTACCTGTAAAATCCTTTTCTTGGAGTACATCACGGGACACAGAGCGGCATATTAATTACTATGTGGGTTATAGAGCTTACCTTCAGGTGATGGACACTGGCACACCCAAGACAGGAAGTCCCCTCCCATATCGGGAGTACCTCAGTTTTGTAGCAAAGCAATAAGTGTCCCCAAAAGAGGGGTGGGAGCTCTGTGTCCCGTGATGTACTCCAAGAAAAGGATTTTACAGGTAAGCTGTTATAAAAATCCTATTTTCTTTCTCGTACATCACGGGACACAGAGCGGCATAGTAATTACTATGTGGGATGTCCCAAAGCAATGCCAAAATGAGGGGAGGGAGACACCATAACAAGCTGGGCGCCATCAGGCATGAGGATCTATACTGCAGCCTGCAGCACACTACGCCCAAAGGCGATTATCCTGACCTCTTACATCCACCTTATAAAATTTACTGAATGTGTGGACTGAAGACCAAGTTGCGGCCATACACATTTGAGCCAAGGAGGCCTGGTGATGCACTGCCCAAGAAGCACCAACCGCTCTAGTAGAGTGTGCTGTAATTTTAAATGGAGGCACCTTCTTTCTCAGACCATAGGCTTGAATAATAACCTGCCAAATCCACTTAGAAATAGTAGATTTCGACGCTGCCTGGCCCCTTCTGGGGCCTTCTGCCAGAATAAATAAAACATCAGTTTTCCGAATCATAGCAGTAGCTTCAAGATAGGCTTTAACTGCTCTTACTACATCCAAAGAATGTAATAATTTCTCTTCCACCGAACTAGGTTTGGGAAAAAAGGAAGGAAGAACCATATCTTGGTTCAAATGAAAACTTGACACGACCTTCGGAAGAAAGGCTGGATGTGTACATAAAACCACTCTATCCTTATGGATAATCAAATATGGCTCCTTGCAAGATAAAGCTGCTAATTCCGATACCCTCCTGGCTGAGGATATAGCTACCAAGAACACTAATTTCCTGGTGAGGAGCACTAAAGGAATGTGGAGTATTGGTTCAAAAGGTTGTCTTTGAAGAACTGACAGAACCAAGTTTAAGTCCCATGGACATATGGGAGACCTCACTGGTGGGTTGATACGAGTCACACCCTGCAAGAAGGTCTTTACTAGCGAATGTGTAGCTACTGGCCTTTGAAAAAATATCGATAAGGCCGAAACCTGTCCCTTAATAGTACTTAAGGCTAGGTTTTTGACAACAGCCCACTGTAGGAAGTCAAGTATTCTGCCTATGACGTACTTCCGAGGATGCCATTTCTTGGCTTCACACCATGCCACATACGCCTTCCAAACTCTATAATATATATGTCTAGATACTGGCTTTCTAGCATTGATTATTGTAGACACCACAGTGTTAGAGAGACCTCTCTCTCTTAGAATGTGGGATTCAATAGCCAGACCGTTAAATTTAGAGTTTGTAAAGAAGGGTGGTATATCGGACCCTGTGAGAGCAGGTCTGGCCGAAGCGGAAGGGTCCAAGGCTTGCCTACAGACAGACATTCTTACAATTTCCGCGTACCAGGGTCTCCGAGGCCATGCTGGGGCTACCAGAATTACCGGCCTCCTTTCCATCCTGACTCTGCGGAGGAGTCGAGGTAGTAGCTACAGCGGAGGGAACGCATATATTAGTGCGAACTGATCCCACGGGAACACCAGTGCATCCGATCCGCAAGCGAGTGGGTCCCTTGTTCTGGACACAAAGCTGCTCAATTTCGTGTTGAACCTGGATGCCAATAGATCTACATCTGGTGTCCCCCATCTCTGACATATTGTCTGAAAGATGTCGGGTTGAAGAGACCATTCCCCTGGGGATAACTGCTGCCGACTCAGGAAGTCTGCTTTCCAATTCTCTATTCCTGGAATAAAGATAGCGGATATGTACGGGACATGTCTTTCTGCCCATATCAGGACTTGATTCACCTCCTTCTGGGCCGCACCGCTCTTGGTGCCCCCTTGGTGATTGATGTATGACACCGCTGTGGCATTGTCTGATTGGATCCTGACAGGAGACCCATGTAGCTTGGAAGTCCATGCTTCCAGAGCCAACCGTGCCGCCCGAATTTCCAGCAGGTTGATGGGCAAGGTCTTCTCGATATTCGACCACTTTCCCTGGAGTGAACATTGCTCCAGTACTGCCCCCCAGCCTAGAAGGCTGGCATCCGTAGTTACTACCCTCCAAGAGATTGGAATGAACGACTTTCCCTTTTGTAAAATTTGGGGTACCAACCACCAACATAGACTCCGGCGTACTGACGACGCCAGGGACATTGGGAAGTCTAGGGCTTGAACTTTTTTGTTCCAGGCAGATAGGATGGCGTTCAGCAATTTCCTTGAAAGGAATTGAGCATACGGAACTGCTTCGAATGAGGCTACCATCTTTCCCAGTAACCGCATGCAAAGATGAATGGATGGCTGTCTCTTTGCACAGATCACTTGAATTAGTTCTCTTAAGGAAGAGATTTTTGCCTGAGGCAGAAAAACCTTTCTTTGGTCTGTGTCTATGAGTACGCCTAAATATTCGAGTCTTCTTGCTGGCTGCAAGGCCGATTTGTCGGGATTTAGGACCCAGCCCCGGGATTCCAGGTATTGTACCGTGTTGTGTACAGCAACCCTTAGGTTGGAAGCCGACTGATCTATTATCAATAGATCGTCCAGGTAGGCCCTTATAGATATTCCCCGAGTTCTTAAGTCGGCCAACAGAGGGGCCAAGATCTTTGTGAACACTCGCGGAGCCGTGGCCAACCCGAAGGGTAGCGCCACAAACTGATAATGGCGCTGTTCCACCGCAAAGCGTAGAAGCTTTTAATGACTGGGGAATATAGGAACATGTAAATAAGCGTCCCTGATATCGATGGACGCCAACCATTCTCCCCATTGTAGGGAGGCGGCTATTGACCGAATTGATTCCATACGGAACGATTTGACGATTAGGAATTTGTTTAGACCTTTGAGATCTAGTATGGGTCTTACATCTCCGTTGGGCTTTGGAACGGTAAACAGGTTTGAGTAAAATCCCAACCTCTGTCCCTTTATAGGAACCTCCACAATTACCCCTTGGGATAATAGTCGGTCTAACGCCGAAAGGAGAGATGTTCTCCCTATTGGATCTTTTGAGACGTTTGATGTTATAAACCGAGGAGGAGGAAATTCCTGTAACTCCAACTTGTATCCCAAGGATACCCTGGAGAGAGCCCATCTGTCCCGGATCGTCTCTCGCCAAGCCCCTGAAAACAACAGAAGTCTTCCCCCCACTCGTCTGAGTGGGGGCGACCCTTCATAGGGCCGACTTGGGGGCTGGTTTAGTATTCCTTCGGTTCCAGGGCTTTTTATTACCCTGTGGCTGTCCCTGAGCTCTCCCTCCAGGATTGGATCGGGGGAGGCCGTCGGAACTGCTTAGAGGCTGAAGTTCCTGGGACTGGCGAGGTGGGCCGCTTGAAGGCAGGACCCCTGAATTTCCTTTTAACAGGTAATAGGGTACTCTTCCCACTGGAGATTTTCTGGATGTATTTATCCAAGTCCTCGCCAAATAACCGCTCCCCATGGAATGGAAATCCAGCCAGGAGCTTTTTACAGGGCGTCTCGGCTGACCAGTTTTTCAGCCATAGGAGTCTATGCATGTGTACCAACACCAGCGTAAGGCGGGAGGCCTGATGAATTGAATCTTTAATGGTGTCAACCGCAAAACATAAAGCCCTAGGTAGATCTGCTAAATCCTGCGCCTGCTGAACTGGCATGTCTTTTAAAGCCAGCTTCATCTGGTCTTTCAAGGCCTGACAGATGCCAATGGCTGCCACTGCAGGCTGAGTTACAGTACCAGCTGTAGAAAAAGCAGTCTTTAATAGGGTTTCCAACTTTTTATCTGTTGGATCTTTAAACATCTGTACATTGTCCACTGGACATGTCAGGGATTTGTTCACAGAAGAGATGGCAGCGTCCACAGTAGGAAGGCTCCATTTTTTGGTGAACTTTTCCTCCATAGTATATACCACAGAAAACTTTTTGGGAGGAAGGAACAATTTATCAGGATGTTCCCAATCCTTATAGATGAGACCTTCTAACAATGGATGCACTGGAAAGGAACCATTAGCCTGTGGGTCTTTCAAAGAGCCCAATGAAGAAACCGATGTAGTTGCTGGTTCTGAAAGGGGCAGCTTGAAAGCTGACCAAACCATGTCTGTTAAAGACTGAACTAACAATTTTTCAGCCTGTGCCCTCGTACACACGGCCGAGATTCTCGTTGAAAAAAACATGTCATTTTTTTCGACGAGATTCTTGGACAAGAAACTTGTCCCGGCCGAGTGTACACACGCTCGTTTCAAAGAACCCGCGGTTCTTTGAATGGAGCGTACGCGGTGACATCATCGACTACGACGAGCATGCGCTCGTCACATTCGATGCCGTCGCCGCCATCTTGGTATACCCTACGTATGCCTAGGAAGCTACCGCGCATGCATCGAATTCATTTCGAACATGCGCGGGCTTCCGGGAGGACAGGTAAGTGTACACACACTCACTTTTCTCGTCGAGAAACATGCCGACGAGAATCTCGACGAGAAAATAGAGAGCAGGTTCTCTATTTTCTCGTCGAGGTTTCTTGTCGGTTTTCTCGACGAGAAACCCGATAGCCGCGTACACACGACCGATTTACTCGGCAAGACCTCTCTGCCAGCAAGTTTCTTGCTGGTTCTTGCCGAGAAAATCGGCCGTGTGTACGAGGCCTAAGAGGCTGAAAATGGTTCCTCTAAAGTAGATTCCTCCGAGGCTGCATCATCCTCCTGATCCCCTGCAGGAAAATCAATTTCATCCTGAGACAATTGCTCTGCCGTTAGATACTCTAACGGTGGAGATGGAGATCTGGCGCGCTTTTTTCCCGGCAGGGAGGAAGCGATTAATGCCGCCAATCTTTGTTCTAATCCTCCCAGAGCAGAGGTAAAAGCCTCCTCTGTCACATACACCGGAGCAGGTGAGCTGAGGGCAGCCGCAGCACCTAGCATTCCTGATGGCTCCCCTCTGGTAACTACCTCTGATTTATCAGGGAAGGATATATTAGTAGGAGCAAGCCCCAGATCCTCAGAGCCCGATGGCAAACCCTTTAGCCTCTTAGGATTTTTACTCCCAGAGCCCTTGGAAGGCATAGTCCTAGCTCAAGCTAAGGACTTCCAGCCAAAAATGCACCCACCACTAGCTATAGTCTAGCGTACAAGCTTGCTATCACAGCTAGTCAGGTGACTAAACTAATGTGCCTTGGGGATGCCCGTATCACCACCTGTAGTGTGCCCAATATAATATAAAAAAATAAATGTCACCAAGGAGCTCTGCTGATGTGTCCGTCCCTCTTACAGCATGTCTCGCAGAGGCTGTCTTTTTAAAGCAGAGGACGCCCGCACATGCGCAAAAGCATGGCGCGTGCGCCAACGTGCGCGCGTCGATGCGCACGCGCCAATGCGCGAGCGCCAGAAACGCTCCCTGGAAGGAATGGGGAGACGAGCAGGAGGGAGCTGCAGTTTTACATTGGAGCCTAGATGACACTATAGAGGGAGACCACAGCGCCATGTCTAAGAACGCTGTTTCCAGGTACCCCTAGCAGGTATGGTAACATTTTTAGAGATGGGTACTGCAGAGCTTGTACATAGAAGAATGCTCCTCCATCTGTCTAGGCATTACACTTATAGAAGGCATGCCCAGCTATACAGACATTCTCAAGTATCTCCCTCCTGTGGCCAAACAGGGGTACTACATAATGTCCAATAGAACCATAAGAAAATACATTTCAGGTTTATCAAAGATTTTTTAGGCATCAGGTACAGTGGGAAATATACCATGTAGGTAAAATACAGGCAAACACATTAGTTTTGAAGGGTCCCTGCTGAACTAAGTTCATCAGGGACCCTCATTAACCTGTCCCCGCCGCAGGACCCTGTTCGGAACAGACAGCCCAAACTTCGCCCCTTTGGCGGGCAACGTCATTTGACCTTCAGGGACCGGGGTCCTACTGAAAGGAACACCACGCCCCTGAACCTGTACAGCACCCTGCCAGAAAACCTCTTGGTATTGGGTCTGACCAGAGTACTGGATCCCAGGGTCCAGCCCTCCTA
The DNA here is from genome assembly GCA_029206835.1 of Rana muscosa. Lineage (NCBI taxonomy): Eukaryota > Metazoa > Chordata > Amphibia > Anura > Ranidae > Rana > Rana muscosa. The sequence continues at coordinate 442,685,657 of CM055120.1, read as the reverse complement.
AGAGAGGCATTACAGGCTAAACCTCGTAGATGGTCCAAATCTTCTTCCCGAGGCTCGGGTACCGTCCATTTTGGCATTGAAGCACTTTGGACGGATCCGGAATAGCTCGCCTTTAGGCCTCAAAGACCATACGCAGAGCTAACTTGAATACATGCTTAACCGTGACCAACACCTTTAGGCACTGGCAACAAAACTGAGGTACCCCCGATATGGGAGGGGTTATATAGGGAGGGGACTTCCTGTCTTGGGTGTGCCAGTGTCCATCACCTGAAGGTAAGCTCTATAACACACATAGTAATTACTATGCCACTCTGTGTCCCGTGATGTATGATAAAGAAAACACCACCAGCAGATGACATGGCTCCTGGAAATTATCATGGACTGTGGAAAATTAGCCATTTCATTTGGAAATCAAGATCCCAGAGTCTGAAGGAAGAGCATTGAAGCACAGAATCCAAGTTGCATGAGGTCCGGTGTGAAGTTTCCACAGTCTGTGTTTATTTCTGAGCCATGTCATCTGCTGGTGTTGGTCCACTATGTTTTATCAAGTCCAAAGACAGGGCAGCCCTCTACCAGGAAATTCTACAGCACTTCATGTTTCCCTCTGCTGACCAGCTTTTTGGAGATGCCGATTTCATTTTCCAGCAGGACTTGGCACCTGCCAACACTGCCAAAATGACCTATACCTGGTTAAACGATCATGGTATCAGTGTGCTTGATTGGCTAGCAAACTCACTTGACCTACACCCCATAGAGAATCTGTGGGGGAATTGTCAAGAGGAAGATGAGACACACCAGACCCAACAATGCAGACGAGCTGAAGGTTGCTATCAAAGCAACCTGGGCTTCCATAACACCTCAGCAGTGCTACAGGCTGATCGCATCCATGCCCCGCCACATTGATGCAGTAATTCGTGCAAAAGGAGTACCGACCAAGTATTGAGTGCTTACTATACTGTACATGGACATACTTTTCAGTAAGCCAACATTTCTTTATTAAAAATTAGGGCTGTTACTGATTAAAATTTTTGTGTTCGATTAATCAATTTTTTTTTAAATCAATTAATCTACTAATTTTGATTAATTAAAACGCATCATGCAAGCAGAAAAACAGTCGGTTAGCACGGACCAAAGACTTCCTTCACGTCTCCTTATTACTCAGCAAGGGCACCGGATCATAAGTATAAAGAAAAGATCTAAGTGCTCACTGTATAACATTAAAAATGTATTAATGTGTTTAACACGAACTACTCACATAAAAACGATAGAATACAGCATGTATCATATGTCCGTATCTCTTCCAAGGACAGCAGCGGGTGACGTCATACGCAGCTCCTCCCCCGTACGCGTTACGTTCCTTAGAACTTCCTCAGCAGGGCGGAGCTACGGCGTCACCCAACAGACTACTTATAGAGAACCGTCGCCATAGCTACGGCTGAAGCCTGACACAGCGAGGCACTTCTGAGACATCACACGTCAACCTACTGCAGCGCGCCGCTGTCATAGCAACAGCAGACGCCACGCCGGACGGCACAAATCCACAGCTTATCAGCCAATAGGACAAAATATACACTGTCCAGGCTGTCTGGTGACGTCACGGACATAGACATCACCGGACTCCTCCCCCCTTTCCTTCATTAGCAGATGGAGGCACTTGGGGAAGGGGGGAGGATTCCGGTGACGTCTTTGTCCGTGACATCACCGGATCTCCGACGGAACTCCCTGAAGACCCGGAAGCTGGCGGAGAGGTGAGTACCGATCAAAAGAATTTTGATCGATCAAAAAAATGAAAGAGTAATCGAGGAATTAATCTTTAATTTCCACAGCCCTATTAAAAATCCTTTTTTTTATTGGTCTTATGCAGAATTCTAATTTTCTGAGATCCTGAATTTGGGGTTTTCACTAGCTGAAAGCCATAATCATTGAAATGAAAAGAAATAAATGTTTGAAATATATCACTCTGTGTGTAACGCATCTATTTAAAACATGAGTTTCACTTTTTGAATCAAATTACTGAAATAAATTAACTTTTTGATGATATTCTAATTTTATGAGAAAAAAATCCATCTTTTACATATAACTGTGCCAAGGTTTGTATGTATCTTTTAGATTCTAGCTTGTGGCACTGTGATTAAGGCATATTTTTGGAGTACAGGACTATGCCATATATTACTATGTACACAGTGAGTAGTCTCAAGTTCTAAGCCTCCCACTGCACAATTTTGCCACAGCGCTTTGTCCCCTGCCTAATTATCTAATTACTCTACTCTAGGTGCCCCAGGCTGAACTCCCCCCCCCCCCCATTTCAGGAAAAAAATATATAGAGGTCCTGATTGTAACACTTATTAATATTGAATATGAATGATAATGCCAGATGTTTTTTTAAAATACAAAGTACATTTACAAACACATACCCCTTAGTCCATTCAATTCCCCAACCCAACAGTGTTCATCCTTCTGGGAAATGATCTAAAAAAAAAAAAAAATATATATATATATATACACATTTTATTTTAGGAATTACAATGTCCTCTCCCCTTGTAATTAAATATGTCCACCCAAGATACCGTAATGATGTCATTTTTGCGAAAGCCAAGCTCATCATCATCATGGCGCTCAAAGTCCAAAAGTGCCTTAGCTCTGCGACGCCTGCTTCGGGAGCATGAGACATAATTTTCATGATCTCTCTGATGGCTTTCCATAGAGTAGTCAGGTGTCAGGTCCTGTAAATAAAAATAAAAAAATGACTTTAAACCATGGATATACAATGTAACCTGTTCCCATTGAAATACCTTTCATATCAGCAGAGAACAAACCCAACATTCTATATATATTAATATACTTACTTATATATAACTTTTCTAAAATGGTACATTGTTTTTATACCTCAGAAAAAAAAATGTTAAACAGAGACTACTGTGTTTTAGTATGTTTTGTGCAGGTTTAAGCTGAACTCCAGAGTAATATAAGCTGAACTCATTGTAATATATGGCATAGTCCAGAGTGCCAGTGTGGAACGATGAGTACTAGCAAATAACCCACAGCTGAGCAACCTGAGCACAGAAAGGAATGGCTGAGAGCCCAGCCATGACAGTACCCCCTCCTCAATGACCCCTCCCCCTCAGATGACCACCAGGTTTGAGGGGAAAAGGTCTATGAAAAGCACGGAGGACGACAGTAGCATGTACGTCCGAGGATGAGACGCAAGAGCGTTCCTCCGGACCGTAACCTTTTCAATGAACCAGGTACAGTAAGCGCCCACGGGAGTCAATGATCGATTGTATCTCATACTCCTCATGGTTCTCAACCTGCACCGGGCGAGGACATGGTACAGAGGTGGTGAAGCGGTTGCACACCAAAGGTTTTAATAGGGAGAAGGTCTAATGCCTAAGTCACTGGGTTGATCCTATAGAGAGGCCCAATAAATCGTGGTGCCAGTTTCAGTGAGGGAACACAGAGTCGGAGGTTATGAGATGACAGCCAGACCCTCTTTCCAACCTGGTAGGAAGGCGCAGGTAGGCGTCGGCGGTCAGCATAGAGTCTGCACCTCTCACTGGCATGTTGCAAGGACTCTTGGACCTGCACCCAAGTGGAACGAAGATCGCGGAGATGCTTCTCTAATGCAGGAATTCTTTGAGGAAAAAATGAGTCAGGCAAAATGGGTGGTTGAAAACCATAATTAGACATAAATGGAGATAAATCGGGACGCGGTATTGATGGCACTATTGTGAGAAAACTCCGCCCAAGGTAGGTCTGACCAGTTATGGTGAATCAGAGAGCTACATACACCATCACAGGATGGTACTGTGGGTGCATATGGTAATACAGTGCCATGTCCTAATCATAGAACAATATAGGTTGAGAGTGGAAAAATTGACTTTCTAGGCATCACTGATAAAAAAATGTTTTTATTTATAACACTTTATACATAAGTTTTAAAATGACATATAAAAGCAATATTGTAGCTCTCTACAGTGAACAACTTGATATCTCCCGTGGTAGCTGTTAGTGTCAAAAATACCGGGCCATGACAACCCTGATATACGAGACACGGCTAGTGCGGGACGCTACCGCATCACCTGACTCAGCCGTAGGAGGGTGCGCGCACAACGTCATCCAATCCCCCCCTTTTCCTTATATATGGATACTATAGTCACTTGATGTCTCTTTTTTTAGAAATTGTATATAAGCTCCTGAAGAAGCGGTTCCCGTGAAACAGTGGCGTACTAAGTAGGGGGCGGGCCGCACCGGGTGCCACACCCTGGGGGGGTGTCAGGCCGCCCCCCCCTGCGACCGAAGAGGACTTAGCCACACACTGGGGGGGGTGTCAGGCCGGCGCCCCCCCTCCGCGACCGAAGAGAACTTAGCGGGCGGCATGGCGCGGTGACAGGTAGGCGGGGGGGGTACGAGCCGCACCCGAGTGATACCCGTCGGCACACCCGGGACAAGGCCGCAACGATCCCCTTCTCTCGTGGCCGCGCCGCGGCTCTGATAAGTCTCGACTGTGACTGTCTCACAGTCAGAGCCGAGCAGAGTGAACGAAGCCGCCTCCCCCTCCTCTGTGTAGTCTACAAGTGCTGTGTGTGCAGCACGAGGCGCGCTGATCATTACGGGTCTGAAGGGGGGGTTTCTGCATTGTAGGGGGGTGTCTGCACTATTGTAGGGGGGGTTCTGTATTGTAGGGGGGTGTCTGCACCATTGTAGGGGGTGTTCTGTATTGTAGGGGGGTGTCCGCACTATTGTAGGGGGGGTTCTGTATTGTGGGGGGGGGTCTGCACTATTGTAGGGGGGTTCTGTATTGTAGGGGGGGTTCTGTATTGTAGGGGGGTCTGTATTGTAGGGGGGCTTCTGGTTGTAGGGGAGGTTCTGTATTGTAGAGGGGTCTGCACTGTAGGGGGGGTCTGCACTGTAGGGGGGTCTGTGTAACATGCAGGGGGTCCAGAACTGTTAGGGGGTGTCTGTGTAACATACAGGTGTCTAGAGCTGTGGGGGGCTGTGTAATGTAAAGAGGTCCAGAGGTACAAGGGCTGTGTAATGTAAAGGGGTCCAGAGGTGCAATCTAATGTAAAGGGGTGCAGTGTAATGTAAAGGGGTTCAGAGATACAAGGGATGTGTAATGTAAAAGGGTCCAGAGGTGCAGTCTAATGTAAAGGAGTGCAGTGTAATGTAAAGGGGTCCAGAGATGCAGGGTGCTGTGTAATGTAAAGGGGTCCAGTGATGCAGGGTGCTGTGTAATGTAAAGGGGTCAGTGATGCAAGGTGCTGTGTAATGTAAAGGGGTACAGTGGTGCAGGGTGCTGTGTAATGTAAAGGAGTCCAGAGGTGCAGTCTAATGTAAAGAGGTGCAGTGTAATGTAAAGGGGTCCAGAGGTGGTGTAATGTAAAGGGGTCCAGAGATGCAGGGTGCTGTGTAATGTAAAGGGGTCCAAAGGTGCAGGGTGCTGTGTAATGTAAAGGGGTCTAGTGATGCAGGGTGCTGTGTAATGTAAAGGGGTCCAGTGGTGCAGGGTGCTGTGTAATGTAAAGGGGTCCAGTGGTGCAGTGTAATGTAAAGGGGCCCAATGGTGCAGGTGCTGTGTAATGTAAAGGGGCCCAGAGCTGTGGGGTGCTGTGTAATTTAAAGGGGTCCAGAGCTGTGGGGTGCTGTGTAATGTAAAGGGGTGCAGGGTGCTGTGTAATGTAAAGGGGTCCAGAGGTGCAGTGTGATGTGTAATGTAAAGGGGTCCAGAGGTGCAGGGTGCTGTGTAAAGTAAAGGGGTCCAGAGGTGCAGTCTAATGTAAAGGGGTGCTGTGTAATGTAAAAGGGGTCCAGAGATGCAGGGTGCTGTGTAATGTAAAAGGGGTCCAGTGATGCAGGGTGTTGTTTAATGTAAAGGGGTCCAGTGATGCAGGGTGCTGTTTAATGTAAAGGGGTCTAGTGGTGCAGGGTGCTGTGTAATGTAAAGGGGTGAAAGGTGCTGTGTAATGTAAAGGGGTCCAGAGCTGTGGGGTGCTGTGTAATGTAAAGGGGTCCAGAGATGCAGGGTGCTGTGTAATGTAAAGGGGTCCAGAGATGCAGGGTGCTGTGTAAAGTAAAGGGGTCCAGTGTAATGTAAAGGGGTGCAAGGTGCTGTGTAATGTAAAGGGGTCCAGAGCTGTGGGGTGCTGTGTAATGTAAAGGGGTCCAGTGGTGCAGGGTGCTGTGTAATGTAAAGGGGTCCAGAGATGCAGGGTGCTGTGTAAAGTAAAGGGGTCCAGTGGTGGAGGGTGCTGTGTAATGTAAAGGGGTGCAAGGTGCTGTGGGGTGCTGTGTAATGTAAAGGGGTCCAGTGGTGCAGTTGTGGAGAGGGGGTACACAGTAGTGACAAAGATATTGAAGGATGTAGGGGGCACAGTGGGGTGTTTTTACATTTTACCGTGGGGGGGGAGGGGGGTGTCAGATATTGGATCCGCCCCGGGTGCCAAATGCTCTAGGTACGCCCCTGGTCATGGCCTGGTATTTCTGACAGTAACGGCTACAGTATTACTTTATTTTTAATGCAATTTTAAAACTTATATATAAATTAAATCTGTTTTTTATCAGTGGTGCCTAGAATGTAATTTTTTCCACTCAACCTATATTGTTCAGTTGTTATGGTGGTCAGAAATACAGCAGCGCAAAAAACTGCTTCAAGGCTTGGTTGGCTCGTTCTGCGGCCCCATTGGAATGCGGGTGATATGCAGAGGAGAAGGAAAGCTGAATTCCTAACTGTGCACAAAAGGCTCGCCAAAACCTGGAGGCAAACTGGGTACCCCTGTCAGAGATAACCTTGGGTAGCCCATGTAACCGAAAGATCTCCCAAGTAAAAATGAATGCCAGTTCTTTGGATGTGGACAACTTCCGGTGGAATAGTGGAATACAATGTAACATTTTCTGGTTCAATGTTTTATTGAGATATGAAAAAGGGGAAACAGATAAATTCCCACGCAGGGGCTATGGATATGAAACAAAGGAGTACACATAAAAGTACATGATATAATTTATATTTTAAGGGTACTGATTATAAACTGACTCCGACCCAGGACCACAACCCCGAAAGCATCTGTCATTGCATGATGGGTTTGCCTTGGCGATATGGGCTGGGACCCAGTACCAGCGCTGAAGGACCTTATAGGCTGCCTCCAACGTGGCAGTGTAAAAAGAACATTTTGCTATGCTGGACCAGGCCTTACTCCAGTCTGCAAGATCTATGGGGTACAGGTCACGTTCCCATTTAAGCACATAGGAAAGGGTAGTGGAAGAGCTGCCGGAAGTTAGTAAGTAATAGATCATAGAGATGGTGCCGCGAGCACCTGGGCAATGCTGGCAGGTGTGCTCAAAGGCAGTTATTTGATATGGAAAGGAGCCAAGGCGCCGAAGGGAGGTTATCCAGTGTCGCAGCTGAATGTAGCGAAAGAGTTCGGCAGGTGGAGCTTCATGGGTCTCTTGAATCGAGGACCACATGGGGAAGGCACGGGTACGAAGAAAGTGACGAACCAGTTAGAACCCATGAGCAGGCCACCACGAAAAAGCGTGGGGTTGTTCCGAGCCAGGCGGGAACATGGGATTATTCAAGAGGGGAAGTAGCGGCAGGAATGGGGACATAAGTTTGCCCGAGTACTGTATCGAGTCCCATAATTTCAGACTGTGAATCATGAGGGGGCTGACAGAAGGAGGTCGCATTTTAGGTGGTAGCCACAGTAAGGCAGAGATAGGGACCAGCATGCAGTTAGGCACCTCCAGCAGAACCCACAGGGGGGTGTCAGACAATGCTTGGAGCATTGAGAGTTGGTAAATTTGAGCTGTCTGATAATATTTCGCAACATCCGGAACACCCAGCCCGCCCCGCAACCTATGGGCATAGAGAGTAGAGCAGGAAACCCTGGGGCGCTTATGTGCCCAGATAAAGGTGAGAAGTCTGTTCTGGAGCAGCCGCAGAAAAAAAAAGCAGGGACCCGGACAGAAAGAGTCCGAAAAAAAGAAAGAATCTTTGGGAGGATGGTCATCTTGCCCGCGTGAATATGGCCGATCCAGGATAGAGTGGGGATTCGCCAAGACGCCATGAGAGCCATGATAGTGTGCAAGAGTGGAAAGTTGTTGGCGGAGAAAAGGGAAGCATAAGAAGGGGTCAACTTGATTCCCAAATAGTCTAGTGAGGAGCTTGCCCAACGGTAGGGGAAGGAAGATTGGAGATGTAAGACTTGGGGACTTGTAAGAGTAATGTTCAGGGCAGTTGTTTTGTGTGGGTTGATTTGAAGGCCTGAAATAATAACAACGCGGGTTAGAAAGGCCTGGAGGTTTGGTAGGGCGACGATAGGGTTGGTGAGGGTCAGGAGGGCATCGTCAGCGAACATGTTCAGTTTATAGCTGTCATCTGCGTAGATGATGCCCTTGATGTTAGGGTCTGCCCTAAGTGCAATAGCTAGCGGTTCGAGGGCAAGAACAAAAAGGACCGGGGATAGAGGGCATCCTTGCCTCGTTCCCCTGAAGATGGGAAAGGAGGGCGAGAGGCAACCAGCATAGCGGACTGAGGCAGAGGGGGATGAGTAAAGGGCCGTCAACCACGACAGGATCGAGTCTCCAAAACCCCAACGTTGTACTACGTATCGCAGATAGTCCCACGACAGGGTATCAAAGGCTTTATATATATCAAGCGAAAGGAGAAAGCCGGGGATTTTGCATTGCTGCAATAGGGTGATCAGGTGGACAGCTTTCCGGACATTGTCCCCCACCTGACGGCCAGGCACGAAGCCAACCTGGTCTCTATGAACCAAGGAGCGCAAGTATTTGTTAATGCAGGAGCACAGGACTTTCCCTAAAAGTTTCACATCTTTATTTAATAGAGAGATTGGGTGATACGACTGGGGTTCATAGGCCTCCTCGGTGGTCTTGGGAATCATGGAGATGTGAGCACGTAATGAGTCTGGGGAGGGCAGCGCACCTTGTTTCATGCAATTAAAGTAGGCAGTCAGGTGGGGGAGCAAGAGGAGAAAAAAAATTGCGGTAGTATAGTCCGGTGAAGCCATCTGGTCACGGGCCTTCGAAACACGAATGCCCTTAATGGCCTGAGCCACCTCCAATTCAGTAATGTCAGCATTAAGAGTCGCACAAGCTGCTGAGGAGAGAGGAGGAAGATGAAGATTGCGGAAGAAATCATCAGCAAGATTAAGAGGAAAGGGGGATGGTTGGCTGTAAAGCGAGGCTAGAAAGTCTGCCAGGGCCGCAGAGACTTTGTTCGGGTCCGAGGTGAGGTCCCAATTGGCGGAACCAAGGCAGATAGGTTTATGGCCAGGAGATGTGGCATTGAGTTTCTTAGCAAGCATTGCGCCCGGTTTATTTGCGCAGGAATAAAACTAGTGTTTAGTCCACCGTAGAGCCTTCTCGGCTCGGTCAGAGGCCAACAAGTCTAGTTCAGCAGCCAAAGTGTCTCTAGCCTTCTTATTCGCTGGCGAGGGGTGGGATTTTGACTCTGAATCAGCGGAGGCCAGAAGATCTGTAAGTTCCTGGATCCGCTTTTCTTTGTGGCGTTTTCGGAAAGGATGCTAGTTGTATACAGTGACCTCTCATGGTAGCCTTATGGGCCTCCCATAGAGAGATAGGCGAAGACACCGAGCCTACATTTTCCTTAAAGAAAGTTTGGAGTTGTGTATGAATCCCAAGGAGGGCGTCTTGAGATGTAAGGAGTGAGTCATTAAATCGCCACTGAAAGGTAGGGTGGGTCTGACCTGAGAGGGTGAGCAGAAAAACGATAGGGTCGTAATCCGACCACGCGGAAGGGGGGATCGTAATCTTATGGATATTGGAGATGAAGCGTAGAGGAATGAAAATGTGGTCGATCCTACAGAAGCTATCATGTGGGCTGGAGTAGTACGTGAAGTTGCGGAGGGGGGGAGGGGAACAAGGGGGAAGGGGGTATGGTGAGCTCCTATGTTCCATGCACCCTCAGGACCATACGTCAAATTGACGGGGGGGAAACCCTGCGATTTAAACCAAACAGAGGGGTTCTGGATGCAGAGTCTCAGCTTAAGGAATCTGTCTTGTTAACACAACATGGAAGTCCAGAGTGGAGATCCTGAGGGGATAACTTGAGTGAGTGGCAAAAAAAAAAAAGTCTGGTGCTGCACATCCGGGAGTAGACTGATAAGTTCGGAAATCCTGGAGCAGCACAATTGAACAATGTAACATTTTCAAGAACCGTTCAACCACCATAAGAATAAGTGTGTTGCCCTGGGAGTTGGGTAACTCCACAATAAAATCCATAGACAGGTGGGTCCAAGGCCTCTCTCCATTGGTTATGGGTTGTAGAAGGCCCACTGGTATCTTACTCCGTGCACACACGGAACAAGTGGCTACAAAGGCGGTTACATCAGCGTGGAGACTAGGCCACCAGAATTGTTAAGAAATAGCCCAAATGAGTTGATTCCTCCCTGGGTGGCCAGCCGCCTTGGGAGAATGATAAGTCTGGAGCAAAACAGTGCGGAGATTCTCAGGGACAAAGCAGCGGTCACCAGGTTTCTCGGGAGGAGACTGGATCTGAGCGGCACAAATTCTGTCACCTAAAGGTGAGGTGAGACTGGTGCGTACAGTAGCCAGAATGCAATCGGGAGGTATTACAGGAACAGGCACCGACTCAATCTTGGAAGTGGAGGAAAACTGTTGCAACAATGCGGAAGCCCCTACATTTTTGGTACTGGGTAAGAATGAGACTATAATTGAAGCTTGACAGAAAAAGAGCACACCACACTCTTCTGGGAGATAATCGTTTAGCCTCAGACAAGAATGTGAGATTCTAATGGTTAGTCAAAATGAGGACCGGCACAGTGGTACCTTTCGAGGAAATGCCTCCATTCTTTAAGAGCTAAAATGATAGCTAACAATTCTCTGTCCCCAATCTCATAATTGTATTCTGCAGGAGACAATTTCTTAGAAAAGTAGCCACAAGGGTGCATAGCGCTCTCAGAGGTAGGACATTGAGACAGAAGGACGCCCACTCCAGTCTCAGATGCATCAACCTCAAGAATGAAGGGTAGTGTAGGATTAGAATGTGCAAGCACAGGAGCTGAAACAAAGGCAGCTTTGAGAGATGCAAATGCTTTAATGGAACCTGGAGACCAATTCTGTGGGTCAGGCCTCGTACACACGGCCGAGATTCTCGTTGAAAAAAACGTCGTTTTTTTCGACGAGATTCTTGGACAAGAAACTTGTCCCGGCCGAGTGTACACACGCTCGTTTCAAAGAACCCGCGGTTCTTTGAATGGAGCGTACGCGGTGACGTCATCGACTACGACGAGCATGCGCTCGTCACATTCAATGCCGTCGCTGCCATCTTGGTATACCCTACGTATGCCTAGGAAGCTACCGCGCATGCGTCAAATTCATTTCGAACATGCGCGGGCTTCCGGGAGGACAGGTAAGTGTACACACACTCACTTTTCTCGTCGAGAAACATGCCGAGGAGAATCTCGACGAGAAAATAGAGAGCAGGTTCTCTATTTTCTCGTCGAGGTTTCTTGTCGGTTTTCTCGACGAGAAACCCGATAGCCGCGTACACACGACCGATTTACTCGGCAAGACCTCTCTGCCAGCAAGTTTCTTGCTGGTTCTTGCCGAGAAAATCGGTCGTGTGTACGAGGCCTTACCGTCCTTTCTGGTCATATCAGTCAGGGGTTTGACCAGAGAAGAGAAGTTCTGAATACATTTCTGATAATAATTGGCAAAGCCAAGAAAACGTAACAGACGTAGAGACCCATGGGTCGAGGCCACTGTAGAACTGCAGATAATTTCTCTGGGTCCATCGAAAAACCGGCAGTATAAATGTCATAAACCAGAAATTTAACCTGTTCACGATGGCACTACTCCAACTTACAATACAGGTTATTATGTCTCCACCTCGGTAGCACACGGGAGACATCTGTGTGGTGGCTCTCTAGTTATTTAGAATATATGAGAATATCGTCAAGATAAACCACCACATATTGCTGCAACATATCTCGGAGGACTTTTGTATAAAATAAAAAAGAAAGAGCAGAAGTAGCCCAAGGTCTGACTTTCAGGGAAAAATGAGCAGTGAAGAGTATACAAACTTACTAGAATAATATTTATTAGATACAGTACATGGTACAAAAAACATGAAAAGGGTTAAAAAAGCACATATATAAAATAAATGATATGAAGTGAGCCACTGTGCGTCAACACGTTTTGGCCTTTAGGCTTCGTCAGGACACATTCAGGGATCGTTGAAGAGGAAAATAGGTCTCACTGTCTAGTGGCAGAGAGTCCGTGGGTGATAATCTTATCCATAGAATTAAGAGTAACCTATCCAAAGGTATAGCAAATATTAAGGGTATTCAGGGAGCCAGCTATTAGCTAAGGCAACCCATAGAGTAGATTATGCGGAGATTATTCCAAAGAGGTAAAAGCCAACGGTAGACAAGAGGAGGAAACACTGATTCGGAACTCAAAGTATATATTTCCTTGATATGTATGTCGCCTTATAGTCCGTTCCATATACGTGGTCACTAAAGTCACCGTAAAATCCTTTTCTCTGAGTTCATGGACCGACACAGCTTTCTATTGACATAGTGGGTATTATCCGTTATTTAGGAGTGACAAGGCAGAAAAACTTGTAAAAAGTGTTGCATCACACCCTCTACAGCACCGCCCAGGGGGAGGGCCCTCTGGGTATAATCCCTCACTCTGCACCTCGCAGATCAGTTGGTCAAAAGCAGTACAAACTTAAAACGAGGGGTGGGTGCTGTGTCGGTCCATGAACTCAGAAAAAGGATTTTACGGTGAGTAAAAAATCCTATTTACTCTTACGTTCATGGACCGACACAGCTTCCTATTGACATAGTGGGACGTCCCAAAGCAGTGTCAAAAAACGAGGGGTGGGAACAGCATTAAAACAGAAAGAAGCATCCCAAGATGCACATACATCAACTTGTAAAGTTTAGTGAAAGTGTGAATGGACGAGCATGTCGCCGCCTTACACACCTGGTGAAAACAGACGCTTGATGCTCTCAGAGCTCGGACAGAGTCCAAAAATTACAACGTTGTTTCCTTAGGATTCGACGGATGAGGACACTAGGATGGCAGAACAATTTCTTCCTTGATGGAAGGTTGAAAGACCCTAGGAAGAAAAGAAGGCTGAGGACGCACCAGCTATCCTTGTGGAAGATCAGATAAGGAGCCTTGCATGACAAGGCTGCCGGCTCAGAAAAACCGTTTAACTGACGTAAACCAAGAGGCATCTCTTGCCCTGGTTGATTGCGCCGGTAAAGGGAGGCGCCTGACCCTTCATGGCGTAAGCCTGATCACAATCTGTCGGATCCACCTAGAGATGGTGGCCGACGAAACCGCTGGGCCCTATTAGGGACCAGCCACTAAAAACAAACAGTGAGCCTGGACTCTGGAACGTAGCAGTACCAGACAAGCATTCTCTCAGAGTTTGGACAACGTCCAAGGAATGCAACATCCGTCTCCTTAGGATTCGACGGATGAGGACACAAAGATGGCAGTACAATGTCTTCCTTGAGATGGAAGGTCAAACACGACCTTAGGAAGAAACGAAGGCTGCGGACACAGCACCACCTTATCCTTGTGAAAGATCAGATAAGGAGTGTCAGAGAACGTACCTTGCCGGGCGTGTTGGTGGTCGCTTTGGTGTGCGTTCGCGCGCGCCGAGGCGCGCTGATGTTGGGCATGTTCCTGTCCGCGCTGGTGCACTTCCCAGACTGCGATCGCGCGTGCCTGTGCGCGATGGTGTGCCTGTGCGTGCGCCATTGCGCACGCCGATGCGCCATTGCGCGCCGGTTTGCCCATTTAAACTCCTGGAACACTTCAGACCGGTGCGGTCTGATCTTCAGTCCCCTGTGTATCCTGCTCCTGTTAATTGCCTGAAAACCTGATCTTCTGACCACCCGGCTTGTTACTGGACTTTTCCTGCTATCCGCCTGCACCCGACCTCGGCCTGTCTTTGACCCTGAACTTGCCTACCCCGCTGTACCATACTGCCTGAACGTTGCCGAACCCTGCTTGTCTTGACCACTCTCTCTGCACCTGCCCAGCTGCGCTGCTCTACACACCTGCCTGCCTACCTGCAGCCAGCCCGGCTCATCTACTCTCCTGAACCCAGGATCCAGAGCTGCCTTCCAGTCACCTCTCTCAGGCTCTCTTACCCTTCCGCACTCCCGTGCCTCCTGTCTGCACTACCAGGGACCCGCGAGTCGGATCCATACGGGGGGCCTTCCTCTGCTCTAACGGATTCGCTGATCGGGTAGGTACAACCCTGACAGGGAGGCTTGTAAGACAAGGCTGCCCGCTCAGAAACCCGTCTTAACTGGCATTACAGCCACCAAAAAGACCACTTTCTAAGAAAGTGTCAACAAGGGATCTCCCTGATGTTCTCAAACGGTGGTTTCTGAGACACTTAGAGGCCATGCTGTTGAAGCCATCGACTGCAGGCAGGATGGCATATGGGACCCTGCGAAGCTGGTCCTCTCGTAGTGGTAGACGCCAAAAGGATGTCTGCTACACAAGCCCTACAGAGGTAGTGGAGGGTGGCCCGGAGGGGACACCTGCCGAATCCACTGTACAAACGTTCTCACTAGAGAGTGAGCCACCAGGGGTCGTTGAAAAGACAGCCAGGGCAGATACATGCCCCCTAATTGTACTTACAGTAGAATTTTTGGCCCGTTCCCTGCTGAAAAGCAGCAGGACTCTGGAACCAAATAAGTACGCGGATGCCACCTCATTTCCTCACAATAGGATATGCAGGTCTTCCAAGTGCGATGGTAATCGTCCTAGGGGATGATTTCTGAGCACTCCTCATGGTAGAGATCACCGAGTCTGACAGGTCCTGGTCTCTTAGCACCTGGCTCTCATGCCATGCCGTTAAGCCAGTGACTGTAAAACAGGATGGCGTATGGGACCTTGCGACAGCAGGTCCTTCCTTAGCGGTAGATGCCAAAAGGCGTCTGCTACCAGACGCACTAGATCGGCGTACCAAGGACGTCGAGGCCAATTCAGAGCAATTGGGACCATTGTAATCCTCTCTGCCTACAGTCTGCGAAGCAGATGAGGACGGAGCTTCCAAGGAGGAAAGGCATAGATTAGTCGGTACTGACTCCACAGTGCCATCAACGCATCTGTCGTGCTTGCCTATGGGTCTCTTGACCTGGCCACAAACCTCAATACCTTCCGATTGAGTCGGGATGCCAGAAGATCTACGTCTGGCGTGCCCCACCTTTGGCAGAGGAGCTAGAACACATCCGGGTGTAAGGACCATTCTCCCTTGTCCAGCATTTGGCGACTCATGTAGTCCGCCTGCCAGTTCTTCACATCCGGAATGTACACGGCTGACAGTGCCGGTACGCTCCTTTCTGCCCACCTCAGGATGCGAGCGACCTCCGATGCTGCAGCAGAGCTGCTTGTTCCTCCTTGATGATTGACATACGCCACCACTGTGGTGTTTGTCCGACTGGATTCTGACTGGACGCCCTTGTAGCCTCTGAGACCATGTGGGGAGGCAAGGCCAGCTTGTCCGGATTTCAGGCCAATGAATGGGAATCCTGCGGAGTCCAGCGACCCAGGTTGACTGAGCTCTTCAGACTCCTCTGCAACCGGGAAGACAGGCGTCCGCCGTGACCACCATCCAGTAAACAGGAAGGAACAATTTCCCCGACAGAAACGCAGATGCTGTCGGCCACCGAATAGGGAGGTCCTGATTAGGTGGCTCACCCGAATTTTGATAATCCAGGGATGAAGGGCACTTGACCCTTCAGGACAGAGTTACCTTCTGTAACACTCGTGTGTGAAATAGCGCGTATGGTACCGCCTCAAAGGAGGCTACCATGAGGCCCAGGACTCGCCTGCAAAAGTGGCATGACAACCCATCCTTGGGATGTCAACTGCCGCACAGCAGCCCGAAGGGTCTGCAACTTTCCCCTAGGGAGAAAAAAACTTACGCCTCTAAAGGAGTCCAGAATCAACCCTAGATACAATAGGAGTTGGGACGGTTCCAATACTGACTTCTGAGTGTTCCTAACCCCAAGTATTGGAGGGTCTGACAGGTTAAAGACACGCTCACTTTTAAATTTAAGTTTGAAGTGACCCTCAGAAGAAGCGCGTCCAAGTTGCCAATGATAGTGATGCCACGCTGTCTTAGTAGGGCCAGAATCAATGCCAGGCCAAAGGGGAGAGCCACCATTGGTAGTGGTCTTCCCCGGCCGCCAACGCAGACATCACTGATGCCTGGTGCATATGGGGACATGCAAGCATGCGTCCTTGATGATCAAGGATGCCGGAAAATCCCCCAAATGGAGGGCAGCGACAACAAAGTGAGCCAACTCCTTTCCGGAATCTTTGTACTTGCACAAAGCAGTTGAGGGTCCTGAGATCCAGATTGGACGAACCCCCTCCAGCAGTACAAACAGATTTGAGTAGAACCCCTGAACCCGTTCCTGTACTAAGACAGGAAGGCCTACCCTGCGTATCAGCAGGTCCTGGACCGCCCCATGTAGGGCTTCCAGAGAAGTCGGCTGAAGCTGGCGGTTAAGAGGGGAAAAAATCTGTTCGGTAGGCAAGCAAGGTTGTGCTTGCAAACCGAGGGACGCTTCTGTCCCTCAGCAGGCGCTTTATCAGCCTGGGGTTGTTTACTTGCCGCACTAGGCGGACGAAGGGAACGATTGTGCGCGGTGAAGGAGGGCCCTAGCCTATGGCGTGGCTCCTTACCCTTTTTTGGCTTGCAGAAGCAATTTGCTCTTACCTACTGTAGCCTCTTAAACTATGTCATCCAGAGAGGCCCCAAAAAAGTCTGTTGCCCTAAAAGGGCAGATCCAACAGGGCCTTCTTGGAAGACTGGTCCGCAGACCAGCACCTTAGTCAGATCAGGTGGCGTAGCGCCACCGCATAAACTGAGGCTCAAGGCAGCAAGGGGATAGTATCCGTGTCTGACTTGCCGACAGACTCAGGGCCCTGTACCAACTGGTCGGCCAGAGCTACCTCGTACGGAGGAGCCTCCTGTGCTTTTAACCCCTGTAGTAGCATCTTTGCCTACTCAGTAAGTGTCTGAGGCATCAGAAAAAAACCCCAGCCAATGCTGGACGTACCGCTGAGTCCCCCACTGTGTATAGGTAGCAATTGTCCCTGAAGACAGGAGCTCCTTCCACTGGAATCGTGGTAACTTGTTAAGTCTGGACACAGGGGGGTCCACTATCGGGGGAGAGGTCCATCCTTTCAGGGATTCTCCTCAAGGGGTACCGGACTGCCCAAAAAAGAAAAAAATTATTTGGGGATGCAAAAAAGCCTTCAGTGGGTTTCCCCACTCCTTGTACAAGCTTATCACAATAAGACACACAAGGAAACACCTTAGCAGTGAAGGCTGGCTTACGGAACCCAAAGGGGACCGGTGTTTCTGCTGCTTCTGCAGCCTTCCATATTCCCCACTGCAGTAAACAGGTCAGATACCAAAGCCTTTTCGCGTGCTGACCTGGAGCATTCTCACTGTCCGATCGGTCACGGTCTGCAGTCTCTGATGCATCAGAATCCGGGCCATGAGCCATAGCTGGGCCTGGTTCTGCATCAGAATTATCCCCGGAAGGTTGCAGGGGACGGGGGCGTTTACTACCCCCCGTGTTCCCGTGTGCCGCTTCCACCCTGGCAACAGACATAGCATTCACAGATACATCAGGGGCACCAGCTATCAGTCAGGTGTTTCAGGGGAAAAAAACGTCTGCTTCAGACACCCTGCTGACCCACGCACCCACAGGGCTCCAGGCAAGGTGTCAATAGGCCACCCTCCTAGCTGCTTCAGAGATGCAGGGTCTCCCAGAGGACTCAACACCCTTGGAACGGTACCGCTATGCTGCAGTGTGCTCTGCCTGTGATGCTATCCCACCACTGCCTGTGTCAGTCTGATTCTCATCAGCGTTCCCTGTGTGAATTTGCGCCAGTGAAATGCACCCTAGAGGCCGGAGACTACTGCAAAATTACCGCCAAGCGTCTGTATTGAACAATGTGGGCTCCAAGAAAATGGCCGCCGAGCCGTCAGTAGAGGCAAAAGCGGCCGCGGACCACAAAAAGATGGCCGCCGGTATATACATACAGGCGTGAATCCTAAGAAACATGGCCGCCGAACAGTCGATAGAGGCCAAAGCGGGTGCGAACCACAAGAAAATGGCCACCGGACAGTCACGAGAGGCCAAAACAGGCATGGACCACCGCAAAATGGCCGCCGACAGCATGGAGGGAGAGAGGCACACTTACAGGTAAGCAAAATGACATCTTTTAAAATGACAACAGCGCAACCCCGGCTCCAGATGGAGCCCCCCCAGGTGACCCCCAGCACCCAGCCACCTTAGTTCAGAGCCCAGGAAGGGGGGAAGGCAGGGAGAGAGGAAAGAAAGGGGCCACAACCACTTACTTGACCTCTCCAGGAATGTCCAGCCAAGTCACCCTGCCGAAGCAGGGGAGCTACTTACCTTTCCTGCGTGGATCATGCTGGAAGACATTCCGGACAGATCATCATCCGCGCACGGAGGTGACTGACGGCCAGGCATGCTGTGATTGAACCCTAGGGAATGATCGTATGCATGCCCTGGAGCACTAGCTCACCGGACAGGCTACTGCAACACGGCCGTAAGGTCAGCCGAAGCTGAGCGGTCCGATGCAGGCCCTGGAGCGTAGGCTCACCGGCCACCCGTAGAGCGACGGGCATGTCGTGGAAAACCCAGCGCGTAGCTAGGGTCGGCACATGCTCGGTGGCCAGAAACTGGGGGGACTACAAGGATCGAGGACCCAGCCTGTCACCCAGTCGGCAGTTGATCGAAGATCGCAGGAACGAAAAATAAATAAAAATAAATTCCCTGGACCAATGGGCTCGAAGGGAGCCATGTCCTACTCCTTGCTAGACAGAAAAAAACTGATCTGCGAGGTGCAGAGAGAGGGATTATACCCAGAGGGCCCTTCCCCTGGGCGGTGCTGTAGAGGGTTTGATGCAACACTTTTTACAAGTTTTTCTGCCTAGTCACTCCTAAATAACGGATAATACCCACTATATCAATAGGAAGCTGTGTCGGTCCATGAACGAAAGAGTAAGCCACACTGCAATTAGGTAGAGAACCTGTATATAGTCCAAAGGGAAGTGTAGACCCATGGAACCATTAAGTTCGACAAAGACATGTGGTATAACCCCCTGGGACGAGCATACGTTCTCTCCCAGGGGGTTATACCACTTCTCGAGAAAGTGCGTCAGCAACATAGTCCTCCATAGCTTTAGCCTCCGAGACAGACAAAAGGGTAAACCCGGCCACGGGGAGGCATAGCACCAGGTAAAAAAAAGTCCTGCTAGCCGCATCTTTGGAGCAGTGAAGAAGCGGTGTGCTTACCGCTCCTGCCCATTGAAATCAATGGGACAGCGCGGCTATACCGTCCGCAATGCGCTGCTTCAGCAGCGCATTGCGGGCGGTTTTAACCCTTTCTCGGCCGCTAGCGGTAATAAAAGCGCCCCGCTAGCGGCCGAAATGCACCGCAAATCCGCCCGTGTGCAAGGGGTCTTAATGGCAAGTGGAGTGGCACGAAGCTGCAGAGTGCTTAGAAACAAAGCCACTGTCTATAAACAGGCCTGCAGCCCCAGAGTCGATTAGAGCCTATGTATCGATGGACGACTCAGACCACGAAAGGGTAAACAAAACTAGAGGCTTATCCTTCAAGGGGACGTAACAACGTCACCTAAGTTCTGTCCCCTACAGGACCTCAGGTGCAAACGTTTCCCGGACGAGTAGGACAAGACTTCAAGAAGTGACCAGCCTGGCCACAATAAAGGCACAATTTCTTCCTCCTCCTAAAGGCCCTCTCATCCGCAGAGAGACGTGTAAAGCCCAACTTCAAGGGTTCTACTTCACTGGCAGACTCGATACCAGGAGGCATGGTAGGTGAGGGAGGGAAGGGTGAGACTGCAAAGCTCGGATCCAAGCGTACAGGAGGCTTCCGCAAGCGCTCCTTAAAGGAAGGTCTCTCTTGAAGTATGGAGTCAATGAGAATGGCAAACGTGATCAACTTCTCCAGACCTGTAGGTATGTCTCGGGCTGCTTTCTCATCTTTGCTGTCATCTGAGAGACCATGAGAAAAAGCAGCCACAAGGGCCTCATTGTTCCAAGTGACCTCTGCTGCCAGAGTACTGAATTCAATGGCATAAATTGGCAACAGTTCTTCATACTCTGTTTGACGGACATGAGGCTTGTGGCAGCAGAAGTGGAGCGTGCGGGAACGTCAAATACCCCATTAAATGAAGCCACAAACTCTGGGTAACTCAGGACAATGGGGTTTTGCATCTCCCATAGAGGGTTTGCCCAGGCCAAGGCTCTATCAGAAAGCCCCCCCATATCACTGTTCTCAGCTCCCCCTACCGACTTTAATATCTTCAGAGACCCCCATATTACATTTTGCACATCAACTCCCCCCCCCACACACACAAATTTTACACATCACTTCTAAACAGGGAAGTAGTAATTAGGTAAAAGATTATTTAGCAAATGAGGGCATGACACACACACTCCTCAGTTCCCTTTCAGCCTTTGACACTAGTGTCTTAACTTACACAGACCGGAGATCAGCACAGTATGTCTGGATGAAGGGCAGGAGTTGCAAGATAGTGACTGGTTGCTAGGACTGCCCTTCATCCTAGCAGCCAATTACCTGCTTGTTAACATCGGGCAGTTCCCGTCCTCAATCCACAACTATCCTGCCTCTCGCTGTTGGCTCTGTGGGTAGAAAAGGCTCCTAAATGTTGGTACCGCGGTGGTCCAAATTTGACAATGACACGATTCGCCATATAGTGATGCCTGCTCTTTTGTATTTTGAGCCTGAAAACGTCCTCAAAATAAAGAGTTATTTGACTTAAAATAGAGAGGCGGGAAGCTAAATTGCAGATCAGGTTTAATATTGAAAAATTTAAAAAAATTACCTTGGGGGCTAGAAGTATGAATGCAAGCTACTCGCTAGGGAGAGAACCTCTGGGGGAATAGAGGATGGAAAAAGTTTGGGGGGGTTTGGTAAATCACAGTATCTGCAATAGCAGGTAATACCAAGGTGCAGCAAGCAAGGCTAGCAGAGAAATAGAACACATTAAACAGGTATTTACTCAAGAGACAAAACTAGAATTCTACCACTTTCCAAAACTCTGGTTAAGTCACATCTTGTGTATACTGTCCAGTTCTGGCCACCGATCCTCAGGAAGGATGTACTTGAACTGTAGAGTCAAGAGAAGGGAAACCAAGCTAACATGGCGACAGGAGGACCTCAGTTATGAGTAACGAATACAAACATTAAACTTTTTTTTCCTGAAGCGGAGATGCTTAAAGTGATTGTAAAGACAGGAGGTTTTTTATCTTAAAGCATTTTATGCATTGAGATAAAAGTCTTCTGTGTGCAGCAGCCGCCCCCAGCCCCCTAATACTTATCTGAGCCCCCTCTATATCCAGCGATGTCCTTGAGGGCCTCGGCTGTCTGGGACTCTCCCTCCTGATTGGCTGAGACACAGCAGCCACGCCATTGGCTGACTGACAGCAGCAGGAGCCAATCAGGAAAGAGAGGGTGTAAGGCCAAACCGGGGCTCTGTGTCTAAATGGACACACGGAGCTGCATTTCAGCTTGGGTGCCCCCATAGCAAACTGATTTCCAGGAGAGCCGAATAGGGATCCGAGAAGAGGAGGCTCTGGGCTGTTCTGTGCAAAACCATTTCAAAGAGCAGGTAAATATAGACAGGTTTGTTATTTTTATAGAAGAAAAAAAAACAAGACTTTACAATCACTAAGCGGGGATATGATCACAATATACAAACCTTAAAATGGGGACTATAGCACTGGGAGGACACTATTTAACCAAAGGTCTCTAAAGAAGACACGCAGCCACACAAAGGATTTGAACAAGAAGCAGTTCAATCTTAAACTGCATAGGGGGTTCTTTACTGTTAGAATAGTAAGGATGTGGAACTCCCTTTCAAGGTTTAGGATATATTTATTAGTAAGATTGCAGCCCAAAGGTCTGAATGTTGAGGCAGATCTTTACTACTTCACCGTTCTGAGTGGATGTACCCATACGTCCTTCAAAACAGGTGCCCACACGTGGCCGCGATCCTGTGATCACAGGACACAGCCAAGTCAGGATCAGGACATGGGCGCTGTGACTGACCCTCCCGATTATGTGACGGCTGTGTCCAATCACAGCCTTCACAGTGTAAACGGAGACATGTGTCTCTGACAGTTCTCCCAGCTGAGCTCAGTGCATTGGGGGGGGGGGGGAGGGGGAGCAGGGAATCTGTGACAGCTCTGTGTGGAAGGGATGATTTAACACACAGAGCTGTCACAGATCCCCACACACAGTACACCAAGCACCACTGTCCCTGTCCCATGAACATCTGTGAGTGTCCCCACCAAATTTGTACCAGTGCAGAAAACATGTCATGAACACCTGTTCCACTGCACAAAGCATCTGCAAATTGTGACATCATCATCTGTCAGTGTCCGCCGGTGGATGATCAACATCTGTCATAGTGTACAAGTGCACAAAAACATCTAGTACTAGTTTCCCACCAATAAATAAAACATTTAAAGCGTCCCCATCCCCCATGCAAAGGTATCTATTTTCTTTTCCAGTGACATTCTAACTCCTATTATACCAGAACTATTTTGCGCCATTTTTACCTTTTCCTAAAGGTATCTATTTGTCTGGTGCAACCCCATGTTTTATATTTTACTAAAAATGTGGGTATTATATTGTCTCTGTGTGCATTGAAATTCTTTAAAAATGTATTCATGCCTTAGGCTTAGTATGTAAAATTGCATTAGAAAAACTGTTGCGCAAATACCGTCTGACAAAAAATTTGCAAAACCCACCATTTTATTCTATAGGGCATCTGCTACAAAAATATATAATGTTTGGGGGTTTCAAGTCATTTTCTAGAAAAAATACAGATTTTTGACACAAAGTGTCAGAATAAGGTCTGGTCTGAAAGTGGATAATGCCTAAAGTACTCCTTGGATGTTGCGCTTCTCTATGTGGCCAGGCTGTGAAAAAGTCTCAAACATGGGGTATCGCCATACTCAGGACGAGTAGCAGAATGTGTTTTGGGGGCGTAGTTGCAAGAATGCCTATGCTGTGTGTGAGAAATAAATACAAAAAATTCCGCGCTGCCTGGTTGAATAGCAGCTCACACAACCAGTTGACCAATGGTGGGATACAAACAAAACAAAAAGTGTAGCGCTAAACTAAATAAGAACTGCACTCAGATAAAGTGCAGTATATAACAGTGGTAAGTGGTTGAAATAAACAACGTAACATTTAAGGAACAAGAAAATGAATAAATGAGAATATTCAAATAGTCCTCAGTGATGTGAATTATATAACGTAAAAGTCACCAGAAATACTGAGTTCCTTAATGAAAACAAAATAAATAGATGCTGGTGAAAATGGTGGATGACAATCAAAATAATAGTGCTCCTAAATGAACTTGACGTGAAGCGAGTGCACTTAAGGTAACCACCACCAATCGGTTGTGGTTACCTTAAGGCTTACCAGAGAGAGTGGACCCCAAAAACATATGTTCAGAGGGTCAACCAGACATAGGTAAGCCGCTGTGGACAGCGAATCTCCGGCTGCAATTCAAACAGGAACCTCAAACTTCAATCAAATGCAGAAGGTCGAAAGAAAATAGGATTTTTTACTCACCGTAAAATCCTTTTCTCTGAGTCCATGGACCGACACAGCCTCTCTTTTACAAGAAAACTTGTAAAAAGTGTTGCATCACACCTTCTACAGTACCGCCCAGGGGGCAGACCCTATGGGTATTTCACCTCAGTCTGCATCTCGCAGATCAGTTCGTCAAAAAGCAGTACAAACTTAAAAGGAGGGGTGGGTGCTGTGTCGGTCCATGGACTCAGAGAAAAGGATTTTACGGTGAGTAAAAAATCCTATTTACTCTTTGGTCCATGGACCGACTCAGCCTCTCTATTGACAAAGTGGGACGTCCCAAAACAGTGTCAGAGAAAAAACGAGGGGTGGTAACAGTATAAAAATAAACTTCACCCCAAACACAAAACAGCACTCCTCCAACGGAGGAGTTGCAACTCTAAACAGCCGCTTGCAAAACCTTGCGGCCGAAAGAGGCATCCGAAGATGTACCTACATCAACTTTGTAGAATTTTGTGAACGTGTGAGCGGACGACCAAGTCGCCGCTTTACATAACTGGGAAACAGACGCTTGATGTCGAAAAAGCCCAAGAGGCACCTATTGCCCTGGTCGAATGCGCCGTGACCGGAAAGGGGGGCGCTTGACCCTTTAAGGCGTAAGCCTGGATTACTATCCGTCGGATCCACCTAGAGATGGTGGCCGACGAGACTGCTTGGCCCTTCTTGGGACCAGCCACCGAAACAAACAGTGAGTCTGACTTCCGGAACAGGGAAGTAGCAGATAGGTATACTCTCAAAGCTTGGACAACATCCAAGGAATGCAACGCCGACTCCTTAGGATTAGACGGTTGAGGACACAAGGATGGAAGTACAATGTCTTCGTTGAGATGAAAAGCCGAAACGACTTTCGGAAGAAAGGAAGGCTGCGGTCGCAGCACCACCTTATCCTTGTGGAAAACCAAATAGGGAGCCTTGCAGGACAAGGCTGCCAGCTCAGAGACTCATCTAACTGACGTAACAGCCACCAAAAAGACCAAAGTATATACAAAACAAAAATTGCCGCTCCAAATAGACTCACCCCAACAACAAATACCTCTCCAGGAACCAAGGGTGCTGGCAATGCACAAGGCAATGAGGAAAAAATGAAGAAGTCTGGATAGCCGCACTCCAATCCAACGTGGCTTTTATTGGAAAAATAAAATAAAATAAAACAGGCACTACATGTCACAGCAATGGGGTAACAGGGACAGCTAACGTGTTTCACACTTAGGAGTGCTTACTCATAGCTAGTGTTCATAAAAAATACAATCCAACATATATAGATGCTAGTTCAAACACGTGATCAAAACGCAGGTGTTAATTAGCGTGATTGGGGGCTGGAGAAGCACCACAATCAAAGCCAATTGTGTTCTGCTGTGATCAAAATGAAACACCTTAACATAAATGTGTCATGTGTTTTAAAATAAATACATATATACATATATGATTAATTGTAAAAGTGTTGATCTTATAGATAAACAATCCATAGTGGTGATATAAAATAAAATAACACATGACAATAATGGTACAATACAATATTGAAAAAATAGGATTTTTATAACAGCTTACCTGTAAAATCCTTTTCTTGGAGTACATCACGGGACACAGAACGACATAGTCATTACTAATGGGTTATATAGATACCTTCAGGTGCTGGCACTGGCAACTTCCAAAACCGGAAGTACCCTCCCCTATATAAGCCCCTCCCATCCGGGAGCACCTCAGTTTTGTAGCAAAGCAATAAGTGTCCCTAAAGAGGGGCGGGAGCTCTGTGTCCCGTGATGTACTCCAAGAAAAGGATTTTACAGGTAAGCTGTTATAAAAATCCTATTTTCTTTCTCGTACATCACGGGACACAGAGCGACATAGTCATTACTAATGGGATGTCCTAAAGCAATGCCCAACGAGGGGGGGGATACACCATACATAAGCTGAGCGCTATCAGACATGAGGATCTTTTGCGGCCTGCAACACACTGCGCCCAAAGGCGACATCCTCCTGACTTCTAACGTCCACCTGGTAGAACCTAGTAAACGTGTGTACTGAAGACCATGTTGCGGCCTTACAGATTTGAGCCAGGGAGGCCTGGTGATGCACTGCCCATGAAGTTCCAACTGCTCTCGTGGAGTGCGCCCTAACTTTGAACGGAGGCGGTCTCCTTCTCAAGCCATAGGCTTGCATTATGACCTGTCGAATCCACTTGGCTAAAGTAGATTTTGATGCTGCCTGACCCTTTCTGGGGCCTTCCGGCAGAATAAACAAAGTATCCGTTCTGCGAATCTGAGCAGTGGCTTTTAGATAAGCTTTAACTGCTCTTACTACATCCAAAGAATGCAATAACTTTTCCTCTACCGAAGTAGGTTTGGGGAAAAAAGAAGGAAGAACCACATCTTGGTTCAAATGAAACCTCGATACCACCTTAGGAAGAAAGGCTGGATGAGGGCGTAACACTACTCTGTCCTTATGGATAACCAGATATGGTTCCTTACAGGACATAGCTGCTAATTCCGACACTCTTTTAGCCGAACAAATGGCTACTAGAAAAATCAATTTCCTGGTGAGAAGAACCAAAGAAATATGCTGTAATGGTTCAAATGGTTGTTTCTGTAGAACCAACAGAACCAAGTTTAGATCCCATGGACATATGGGAATATTAACCGGAGGACTAATACGCATCACTCCTTGTATAAAGGCTTTGACTAGTGAATGCGAAGCCAAGGGCCTTTGAAAAAATATTGACAAGGCCGAAATCTGACCCTTGATAGTACTCAAGGCAAGCTTCCTATCTACAGCCCATTGTAGGAAGTCCAGAATCCTACCTATTACGTATTTACGTGGATGCCATTTCTTGGCCTCACACCAGGCGATGTACGCCTTCCAGATTCTATAGTAGATCTGCCTGGATACCAACTTCCTGGCATTGATCATGGTAGATACCACAGAATTAGAGAGCCCTCTCTTTTTTAGAATGTGGGCTTCAATAGCCAGGCCGTCAAACATAGGGCTGGTAAGGAAGGGTGGTATATCGGTCCTTGCGAGAGCAGGTCCGGACGATGTGGGAGGGTCCAAGGACTCCCCACAGACATCTTTACAATCTCCGCGTACCATGCTCTTCGGGGCCACGCTGGAGCCACCAGAATCACTGGTTTCTTTTCTACCCTGATTCTGCGGAGTAATCGAGGTAACAATTGTGGCGGTGGGAACGCATATATCAGCTTGAACTGATCCTAAGGGAACACTAGGGCATCCGAGCCGCAAGCTAGGGGATCCCTTGTCCAAGAGACAAACCTGTCCACTTTTGCGTTGAATCTGGATGCTAGCAGATCTACATCCGGTGTTCCCCACCGCTGACATATTGTCCGGAAAACCTCGGGATGAAGGGACCATTCCCCTGGGCATAATTGTTGGCGACTTAGAAAGTCCGCCTTCCAATTCTCCACTCCTGGAATGAATACCGCAGATATGGCTGGGACATATCTTTCTGCCCATTTCAGGATGTAATTTACTTCCCTCTGGGCTGCACGACTCCTGGTGCCCCCCTGATGATTGATATATGCCACTGCTGTGGCATTGTCTGATTGAATTCTGACAGGGGACCCTTGGAGTTTGGATGTCCATGCTACTAGGGCATACCGGGCTGCTCGTATCTCTAAGAGATTGATGGGCAGGGCCTTTTCCGCATCCGACCATCTGCCCTGGAGAGACCATTGCTCCAGTACTGCTCCCCAGCCTATAAGGCTGGCATCTGTAGTGACCACCTTCCAAGAAATCGGACTGAAGGATTTCCCTCTTTCCAGATTCTGGGGAACCAACCACCAGCGGAGGCTCTTGCGAACGGAAGGGGACAAGGACATTGGTAAGTCTAGGGCCTGAACTTTTTTGTTCCAGGCTGACAGTATGGCCCTTTGCAAATTCCTTGAATGGAATTGACCGTAGGGTACTGCTTCGAATGATGCCACCATTTTTCCCAGCAGCCTCATGCACAGGCGTATGGATGGCTGTCTTTTTGTACCCACTAAGTGGATCAAATCTCTCAAAGACGACCCCTTTTCTTGAGGCAAGAAAATTTTTCTCTGGTCTGAATCCAGCCTTAGCCCCAAGTATTCCAGACTTTTGACTGGTTTTAGGGCTGACTTGTCTCGGTTGATAATCCAACCGTGATATTCCAGATACTTGATTGTCTCGTGAACAACCACTTCTAGTTTTTCCACTGAGTGGTCTATCAGCAACAAGTCGTCTAGATATGCCATTATCGTTACACCTCGTGTTCTTAGATTGGCCAATAATGGGGCCAGAATTTTTGTGAACACTCGTGGTGCTGTGGCCAGACCGAAGGGTAAGGCTCTGAACTGAAAATGGCGCCCTTCTACCGCAAAGCGTAGACATTTTTGGTGGGCTGGAAAGATGGGAATGTGCAAATAAGCATCTTTGATGTCGATCGAGGCTAACCATTCCTCCCCTTGTAGGGCAGTGGCCACTGATCGGATCGACTCCATCCGGAAAGTCCTGATATGTAGGAATTTGTTTAGCCCTTTTAGATTTAATATGGGCCTCACGTCCCCGTTTGGCTTCGGGACTGTAAAGAGGTTTGAGTAAAACCCGAACCCCCATTCTTCCAGGGGAACCTCTATAATTACTGCTTGGAGCAATAATTGTTCTAGTGCCAACAGGAGGGATCCTCTCTTCTGGGGATCCCTTGGCACGTTTGACCTTATAAAGTGGGAAGGAGGGGAGTCTTTTAACTCCAATTTGTATCCCAGATTTACTGCGGAGAGCACCCATCTGTCTCTGATCGTGTCCCGCCAGGTCTCTGTGAACAACTGAAGTCTTCCCCCCACCCGATTGAGTGGGGGCAACCCTTCATGCATTTGACTTTGGGGGAGGTTTTGTACCTCTCCAGCTCCAGGGCTTCTTGTTACCCTGCAATTGTCCCTGATTTTTACCTCCGGGATTTGACCGAGGAGGCCGTCGGAACTGTTTCACAGCCGATGTCCTAGGGACTGGAGAAGCAGGCCTCTTAAAAGAGGGACCTCTAACTCTGTTTTTAACCGGCAAAAGTGTACTTTTACCGATGGAAATTCTCTGGATATATTTGTCCAGGTCTTCCCCGAATAAGCGTTCACCATGAAATGGGAAGCTGACCAGCAATTTTTTACAGGGAGCTTCAGCAGACCAGTTTTTGAGCCATAAAAGCCTGCGCATATGTACTACAGACAGCGTAAGGCGGGAGGCCTGATGGATTGAATCCTTTATAGCGTCCACCGCAAAGCATAAGGCTCTAGGTAGATCAGCTAGGGCAAGAGCCTGCTGATCTGGCAAGTCCCTTAAGACCTGTTTCAACTGATCCTTCACTGCTTGGCAGACCCCAATAGCTGCCACTGCTGGTTGTGTCACCAATCCTGCTGTAGCAAAAGCAGATTTTAATAAGGACTCTAATTTTTTATCTATTGGGTCCTTGAACATTTGGACATTATCCACTGGACATGTCAGTGATTTATTCACACAAGAGATGGCTGCGTCCACTGTAGGGACCCTCCATTTTTTGATGAACTTATCCTCCATGGGATAGACCACTTGAAATCTCTTGGGAGGAGTAAATATTTTATCAGGATGCTCCCAATCCTGGTAAATGAGCCCTTCCAGTAAAGGATGGATCAGAAAGGAACAAACAGTCTGGGGAGCTTTTAGCGACCCCAACGAGGAGACAGAAGTGGATGATGGCTCCGCAAGGGGCATTTTAAATGCTGATCGGACCATATTAGTCAGGGACTGAACCCATAATCTTTCAGCATGTGATGCTGAGAATGGCTCTTCCACTGTTGATTCCTCTACAACAGAATCAACCTCATCCTGATCCCCTTCAGGTAGGTCGATCCCTGTATGGGACTGTTGCTCCGCTAACAGGCACTCTGAGGGAGGAGACGGAGATCGAGCGCTTTTTTCCTGTGACAGGGAAGCAGCGATCAATGCTGACAATCTCTCTTCCAGCCCTCCCAGAGCTGAGGAAAAAACCTCCTCTGTTACATACACAGGAGCAGGTGAACTGAGGACAGCCACAGTACCAGGTACTCCTGAGGGTGCTCTACGGTCACTAACCTCTGATTCTTCAGGGGAGACTGGTGCAGCCGAAGCATGCCCAAGATCCTCAGAGCCCGATGGAGACCCCCTATGCTTCCTGGGATTTTTAGTCCCGGAGTTTTTAGACGGCATTATTCCTAAGCCCAAAGCTGAGGTATTCCAGCCGAAATACACCACTTACTGACAATAGTCTAGCACAAATGCTGCTATAAAAACAGTTGGTGTCTACTAATGTGCCTTTCTATGGGGATGCCTGCATCAACCGCTTGCTGTATGCCTTTTTTTTAAATGTTGCCAGCTCTGTCTCTGCACTCCATAGCCAGCTCACAACACATAATTGTGGTTTTTAACATGCTGGGACGCCCGCACATGCGCAGAAGCGCTGCGGCGCGCACAGAGCGTCATCCCCCAAGCTCCGCCCCCTTTCCCGGCTCACCTCTATATATAGAGGCGCGGCCACGTGCGCCTTCGGCGCTAATTTTGAAAAAGGAAACTAGGGACAAGAGCCAGGGCCCCTTTTGCCGCAGGCCGGGGGATGGACGAGCATTGCAACATGGCAGAGGAAGCAGTTTCCCACAAGAGAACTCACCATCTGCCTGGACTTGCTCTGATAAAAAGAAACTAGTCCACATGACAAGAAAACGTTCCACAGCGGCCTCTAGTGGATTAACACAGGTACTGCAGTCTAGTATATTATTTTATTTTATTTTTCTTGACCACTATTAAAATTATTACATTTTTTAGTAGTTACAGGCATGCATAATATTTAGCGGGAATACCGTTAGGTAACAGGCAGAAAGACATATTAGGCTTGGGGGTCCCCTCAATAGAACCAAGTTCCTGAGGGGCCCCCATTTACCTTTTCCCCGCCGCAGGACTCTGTTTGGCCACAGAAGCCCAAACTTCACCTATCACGGCAGGCATTGTAATTAAACCTTCAGGGACCGGGTTCCCAAGGATTCCACTCCCCTGGACCTGTATAGCACCCTGCACAGAAAACATCTTGGTCATGGGTATGACCAGAGCTCTGGATCCCAGGGTCCAGCTCTCCTAAGAGAAGCATTACAGGCAAAACCTTGCTCTTCTCTGCAAGGCCCGGGTACCGACCGTTTAGCTATGAAGCTTTTTTGGTCGGATCCGGAATAGCTTACTGAGGCCCAAAAGAACCTGTACGCAAGCTCAGTGAAAAACACATGTTTCTTCTTGGCCAACACCTTAGACACTGGCAAAAAACTGAGGTGCTCCCGGATGGGAGGGGCTTATATAGGGGAGGGTACTTCCGGTTTTGGAAGTTGCCAGTGCCAGCACCTGAAGGTATCTATATAACAAATTAGTAATGACTATGTCGCTCTGTGTCCCGTGATGTACGAGAAAGAAAGACACACATCCACTAGATTTTAAATGTGAGCACATATAGTGCAGGGAAAGTCAATAATAAAGTAAAAAATCTCAAAGTGGATAAATAGTCCCATTGTGAGCAATGACTGTGTTGCATAATGTGCATTTATACCAAAATCATAAACGAGTATAGTGAAACAAGTGTGTATGAACAAAGTCTATAACATATAGTAAGATGTGTTAATGAGACTAAATGGTCTATAAGTGCAGAAATAAAGTATGAAAGAAAGAAGAAAAGTATGTGTGTGTGTGAATAAAAGGCGTGAACACCAAAAAGGAAGGACAAAGGTAAAAGAAAAAAAAAAAAAAAACTCAAGGTAAAAATTATGTGCGCAAAGTTGTGAATAGATAAAGTGAAGTGAGAGTGAATGAATGGAGTACACATACAAGATTACTGTGAAATAACATATATGTATTATAGATGTATTAATATCCATATAATGTGTACTAATTCCGTGATATGACATAATATATTATAAAATGTCAGTTTCTATTTCTATTTCTATTTTTATTTTTACTTTATTTTTATCTGTTTTATTTTATGCATCTTATAAGTATATTTCCTTCCTTTTTCTTGTGTAATTATCTATTCTATCCATAATATATCTTAAATGTCTCTGTGTGGTGATCATTTTAGATTTTTATTTATCACTTTTCACTAGATGGTATTTAATTCATTAGTTCTTGCAGAAACAAGAACCATAGCCACGTCGCAAGTGAGAATAAATCATTAACAATACTCAGATATGCACATATATAATGGCTAAAATCTCAAAGATATCGTATATATTGGAAGGAAACATTGTTTAACCACTTAACGACCGCTCACTGTATATATACGTCGGCAGAATGGCACCGACAGGCACAATCACGTAGAGCATACGTGATCGCCTTTGTACAGTTGGGGGGTCCGATCGGACCCCCCTTCTATACAGTGAGCGGCCGTTAATCGTTGGGGAGCGTTCGGAGATGAGGGGGCGACCATTCGATTTCGGCCACCCCCTCGCGATCGCTCCCGGCCAACGAAAATGCTTCCTCTGCCATGTGATGTAAACACAGGCAGTAGGAAGTGATGTCATCTCCCTCGCGGCGGTCTTTTCGATTCCGGCGCCGAGGAGAGAGGAAGCAGGTTAGTGCACCAGCAGTCCACTGACACGTAGGTACACATAGGCACACATTTCACCCCCCAGTCACCCCCCAGCCCCCAATCACAGTGTCACTGATTGCAGTGATCATTTATTTTACTGATCACTGCTTTTAGTGTCATCTGTGATAGTAAAAAGTTGCAGGGCAGTTAGGATTAGGCCCCTTTAGGTCCAGGGTAGCCCCCTAACCCCCCCTAATAAAGGTTTAACCCCTTGATCGCCCCCCAGGTAACCCTTTCACCCCCTAACGCCAGCGTCACTAAGCGATCGTATTTTCAATCGCTGTATTTAGTGCCGGTGGTGCCCTAGATAGCCAGTTAATTATTTTTAGGTTCGCCGCAGGTTTTTATTAGCGTCAGGTACCCCCATATATTATTTTAACCCCCTGATTGCCCCTAGAGCTAACCCTTTCACCAGTGATCACCGTATAAGCGTCACTGGTGAAACTGGTTACCCAGTTAGTTATTTAGTTATTTAGGTAACCCGTCAGGTTTTTATATAGCGTCGGGTACCCCCATATTTAACCTAATAAAGGTTTTAACCCCCTGATTGCCCCTAGTTAACCCTTTCACCAGTGATCACCATATAAAGGTTACGGGTGACGCTGGTTGGTTAGTTTGCTTTTTATAGCATCAGGGCACCCGCCGTATATAACCCAATAAAGGTTTAACCCCCTGATCGCCCGGCGGGTGAGATCAATTAGGTTTTAGCGCCAGAGAGGGTCTGCGTCGCCCCAGGCAGCGTTAGGTTAGTGCCAGTAACGCTAACACCCACGCGCAAAGCATACACCTCCCTTAGTGGTATAGTATCTGATCAGATCTATACTAGCGTCCCCAGCGGTTTAGGGTTCCCAAAAACGCAGTGTTAGCGGGATCAGCCCAGATACCTGCTAGCACCTGCGTTTAGCCCCTCCACCCAGCCCAGCCCAGCCCACCCAAGTGCAGTATCGATCGATCACTGTCACTTACCAAACACAAAACACATAACTGCAGCGTTCGCAGAGACAGTCCTGATCCCTGCGACCGCTAACAGTTTTTTTTGTACCGTTTGATATATTTGCTGACGACAGTCGGGTGCTTTTTTTTCCTGTGAGGCTTACTAGTGTACCACTAAATTTAGAGCCCAAAATGGCAAGTCGAAGGTACACTAGTAAAGAGGCCTACGAGATTCTGAGCATGACAGATAGTGAAGAGGAGGTCACGTATCTGTCAGATTCAGGCTCAGAATATCTTCCCGTAGAAGACAGTGACGTCAGCGGCCCCACGTCAGATAGCTCTGATGACGAAGTTGAGGTCCCTGCTAAGGTCAGGTGTACCCGATCCCGATCTTCTGAGGTTGTTGAGGAGCAAGAACCGCAGGGCTCTCGTATCATGGAGCAGAGGAGTACTAGCGCCGCTATTCCTTCTGGTGAATTGGCAAGCACCAGCGGCCTAGTACAGCCTGGGCGTACATCCAGCACTGCAGTATCACGTGGTGACGTGGCGAGTCCCATAAGTGCAGTTCAAGCTGGCGAGGTGGCAAGCACAAGTAGTGTCCCGCTGCCACCAATAAGAAGACAAAGGCAGGCCCGTCGTACCCATAGTGCCCTTCCTGCAGAATTCGCCTATCCTGATTGGGTCCCCACCACTTCTGCAGAACCCGTACTTCCCCCTTTCACTGCCCAACCCGGTATTCAGGTGGAAACAGCTGATTTTATGCCAATCGATTATTATTCGCTGTTTTTCACGGAAGATCTCTATAGATCTATTGTGGACCAGAGTAATTTATATGCTGGTCAATTCATCGCCGCTAATCCCCAGTTGCCTTCCATTGCCAAAGATTGGAAACCAATCACGGTTTCCGAATTTAAGACCTTTCTGGGCCTTTCCCTCAACATGGGCACACATAAATTCCCGTCATTGCGTGCTTATTGGTCCACGCACCCAATTGACCACATGCCCGTGTTCTCTGCCTCCATGCCCAGGAAACGATACGAGCAGATTTTGCGGTTCATGCACTTCAACGACAATGAACTTTGTCGTCCACGTGGGGACCCTGAATACGACCGGCTCTATAAAATTCGGCCCCTCATAAACCACTTCAACGAACGTTTTGCAGCCTTGTTTATTCCCGATCAAGTTGTCTGCGTTGATGAGTCCCTGATTAAATTTTCTGGCCGCTTGGCTTTCAAGCAGTACCTTCCCAGCAAGCGTGCCAGATACGGGGTCAAACTCTATAAGTGCTGTGACAGGGCAACAGGCTATGTATGGAGCTTTATGGTTTATGAGGGAAAAGACAGTCAGGTTGAGCCGGTCAACTGCCCGGATTACATAGGGAGCGCTGGCAAGATAGTGTGGAACTTGGTGTCACCCTTATTCGGAAAGGGGTACCACTTGTATGTGGACAATTATTACACGAGCGTGCCACTGTTTAGTCACTTGTTTGATCATCAGATTGGAGCATGTGGCACCGTGCGACCTAATCGCCGGGGCTTTCCCCAGCGGCTTGTAGATGCCCGTCTTAGGCTGGGGGAGAGAGCCTGCGTAAAGTGTAATAACTTGCTCGCTATGAAGTGGAGGGACAATAAGAATGTTTTCCTTCTTACCTCTCTTCATGCAGACACGACAGTCC
Source organism: Rana muscosa (assembly GCA_029206835.1). Taxonomy (NCBI): domain Eukaryota; kingdom Metazoa; phylum Chordata; class Amphibia; order Anura; family Ranidae; genus Rana; species Rana muscosa. The sequence goes on along the minus strand of CM055120.1, from coordinate 442,650,705 downwards.
AAATTCCTACGGTGACTGGTGTTGTGGAGAAACCCCTCTGTGTCCACGAATATAACAAAAATATGGGAGGGGTGGACCTCAACGACCAGTTGATGGCGCCGTATCTAATTGACCGTAAGGCGAGACGCTGGTACAAAAAAGTGTCTCTATCCTTATTTCAATTGGCTTTGCTGAACGCTCATGTGCTATACAGAGCTTCAGGCGGGACTTTATCTCTTCTAAAATTCCAGAATGAGATAGTCACAGAACTCCTGTATCCAGGCGGTTCTGCACCTCACCATCCCCTACCAAATGCAGTAAGCCGGCTGCATGAGAGGCATTATACGCATCTCCTCCCGAGTACCCCTACCCAACGAACCCCCCAAAAAAGATGTCGTGTCTGTAGCAAGCGCGGATTTAGGCGTGACACCCGTTATTGTCCACTCTGTCCTGACAAACCTGGTCTTTGCCTTGGTGAATGTTTTGAACGCTACCACTCAAAAGTGAAGTTTTAGCGTAGGGTACAGCATTTCACAGACTAGGACACACTTACACAGGGTCTCCCAAGATGCCATTACATTTTGAGAGACCCGAACCATTACAGTTGTTAAAGTTTAAAAAAAAAGTGTAAAAAAGAAAAAAAAAAACGTAAAAAACAAAAACACAAAAAAATATAAAATAAAAAAAAACAAAAATAGTTGTAGTTTTATTGTTCTCTCTCTCTCTCTATTTTCTCTTTATTGTTCTGCTCTTTTTTACTGTATTCCATTCTGCAATGTTTTATCATGCTTGCTTTTCAGGTATGTAATTTTTTGTTTTCAGGTGCGCCATTCAACTGCAGCGCGGAATTATTTATCTTGACAGCAACAGCGTTTGCTCCCACGATACATAAAGCCGTGACTCCAGTGCTGTAGGAGGTGATTTCACCACCACAGTTAAAAAAAAAGAGCATATATGCCGAAGCATGGGGGCAGCAGGGGCGGAGGAGCGATTTTGCTCCTAATGCCGCGTATATACGGTCGAAATTCTGACGGAGGCTTGCCCGTGGAAAAGTTCGACCGTGTGTACGCGGCATAACTTTTTTGCGGGAGGATGCCCCCATGCTTCGGCATATATATATTTTAGGCACAGGTTGCGTTAAAAAAATGTTTTATTTTTTACTAGGTTTTGTTTTGGTATTTGCTTTGCAGGTATGGTATGGTAAGGTCTTACTGTTGTACTGTAATGTTACTTTGTTTTAATGTTAACCATCATTTGCTTAGCAGGTACGCCATTCAGTTGCATCACGGATTTATTTATCTTGACAGCAACAGCGTTTGCTCCCACGATACATAAAGCCGTGACTCCAACGCTGTAGGAGGTGATTTCACCACCACAGTTAAAAAAAGAGCATATATGCCGAAGCATGGGGGCAGCAGGGGCGGAGGAGCGATTTTGCTCCTAATGTCGCGTATATACGGTCGAAATTCCGACGGAGGCTTGCCCGTGGAAAAGTTCGACCGTGTGTACGCGGCATAACTTTTTTGCGGGAGGATGCCCCCATGCTTCGGCATATATGCCCATCATTAGAAGTGGGTGGATGAAGGGAGGTATTCTAATGGTGGGCATACCCACCGATCAATCTCTTTTTTTCGTTCAGCCAACAGGCTGCATGAAAAAAAAGATTACAATACATGTCCAACAGGGACCAGCAACGTACTGGTATGTTGCTGGACTTTGAATGGTTATACCAGATTGATGCCTGCGGGTATCATTCTTTTCAGCCAGCGGCCGGCTTTCATGTAAAAGCAATCCTAGTGGCTAATTAGCCTCTGGACTGCTTTTATAAGCAGTGGGAGGGAATGCCCCCCCGGATATAAACAGCGCCATTGGGAAATTGGGAAAGCATTTTATCACACCGATCTTGGTGTGGTCAGATGCTTTGAGGGCAGAGGAAAGATCTAGGGTCTAACCCCCCATTTTTTTTCAAAAAAAGAGTACCTGTCACTACTTATTGCTATCATAGGGGATATTTACATTCCCTGAGATAACAATAAAAATGATTAAAAAAAAAAATATGGAAGGAACAATTTAAAAATAAAATAAAAAAGCAAAATAAATAATAATAAAAAAAAAAAAAAAAAAAGCACCGCTGTCCCCACCTGCTCTTGCGCAAAGGCGAACGCAAGCGTCGGTCTAGCGTCATATGTAAATAGCAATTGCATCATGCATGTGAGGTATCACCGCGAAGGTCAGATCGAGGGCAGTAATTTTAGCAGTAGACCTCCTCTGTAAATCCAACGTGGTAACCTGTAAAGGCTTTTAAATGCTTTTAAAAATGAATGTAGTTTCTCGCCGCTGCGCGTTTGTGCGCAATTTTAAAGCATGTCGTGTTTGGTATCCATGTACTCGGCCTAAGATCATCTTTTTTATTTCATCAAACATTTGGGCAATATAGTGTTTTTTAGTGCATTAAAAATAAAAAAAGTGTGTTTTTCCCCCAAAAAATGTGTTTGAAAAATCGCTGCGCAAATACTGTGTGGAAAAAAAAATGCAACACCCACTATTTTAATCTGTAGGGCCTTTGCTTTAAAAATATATATAATGTTTGGGGGTTCAACATAATTTTCTTGCAAAAAAAAAAATGTTTTCATGTAAACAAAAAGTGTCAGAAAGGGCTTTGTCTTCAAGTGGTTAGAAGAGTGGATGATGTGTGACATAAGCTTCCTAATGTTGTGCATAAAATGCCAGGACAGTTCAAAACCCCCCCAAATGACCCCATTTTGGAAAGTAGACACCTCAAGCTATTTGCCGAGAGGCATGTTGAGCCCATTGAATATTTTTTTTTTTTTGTCCCAAGTGATTGAATAATGACAAAAATAAAAAAAAATAAAAAAATTACAAAAAGTTGTCACTAAATTATATATTGCTCAAACATGCCATGGTTATATGTGGAATTGCACCCCAAAATACATTCTGTTGCTTCTCCTGAGTACGGGGATACCACATGTGTGAGACATTTTGGGAGCCTAGCCGCGTACAGGACCCCGAAAACCAAGCACCGCCTTCAGGATTTCTATGGGTGTAAATTTTTGATTTTACTCCTCACTGCCTATCACAGTTTCGGAGGCCATGGAATGCCCAGATGGCACAAAACCCACCAAATGACCCCATTTTGGAAAGTAGACACCCCAAGCTATTTGCTGAGAGGTATGTTGAGTATTTTGCAGATCTCGCTTTTTGTCACAAAGTTTTAAAAATTGAAAAAAGAAAAAAAAAATATGTCTTTCTTCATTTTCAAAAACAAATGAGAGCTGTAAAATACTCACCATGCCTCTCGGCAAATAGCTTGGGGTGTCTACTTTCCAAAATGGGGTCATTTGTGGGGGTTTTGGACTATCTTGGCATTTTATGGCCTTCAAAACTGTGATAGGTAGTGAGGAGTGAAATCAAAAATTTGTGCCCTTAGAAATCCTGAAGGCGGTGCTTGGTTTTCGGGGGCCCGTACGCGGCTAGGCTCTCAAAAAGTCCCACACATGTGGTATCCCCGTACTCAGGAGAAGCAACCAAATGTATTTTGGGGTGCAATTCTGCATATAACCATGGCATGTTTGGGCAATATATCATTTAGCGACAACTTTTTGTACATTTTTTTTTATTTATTATTATTTCATTATTCAATCACTTGGGACAAAAAAAAAAATATTCAATGGGCTCAACATGCCTCTAAGCAATTTCCTTGGGGTGTCTACTTTCCAAAATGGGGTCATTTGGGGGGGTTTTGTGCCATCTTGGCATTTTATGGCCTTCAAAACTGTGATAGGTAGTGAGGAGTGAAATCAAAAATGTATGCCCTTAGAAACCTTGAAGGCGGTGCTTGGTTTTTGGGGTCCCGTACGCGACTAGGCTCCCAAAAAGTCCCACACATGTGGTATCCCCATACTCAGGAGAAGCAGCAGAATGCATTTTGGGGTGTAATTTCACATATGCCCATGGCATGTGTGAGCAATATATCATTTAGTGACAACTTTGTGCAAAAAAAATAAAGTTTGTCATATTCCTGCAACTTGTGGCAAAATATAAAATATTCCATGGACTAATCATGCCTCTCAGTAAATAGCTTGGGGTGTCTACTTTCCAAAATGGGGTCATTTAGGGGGGTTTTGTGCTATTTTGGCATTTTATGGCCTTCTAAACTGTGATAGGTAGTGAGGAGTGAAATCAAAAATTTGCGCCCTTAGAAATCCTGAAGGCGGTGCTTGGTTTTCGGGGGCCCGTATGCGGCTAGGCTCCTAAAAAGTCCCACACATGTGGTATCCCCGTACTCAGGAGAAGCAGCAGAATGTATTTTGGGGTGCAATTCCACATATAACCATGGCATGTGTGAGCAATATATCGTTTAGTGACAACTGTTTGTAATTTTTTTATTTTTTTTTGTCATTATTCAATCACTTGGGACAAAAAAAAAAATATTCAATGGGCTCAACATGCCTCTCAGCAATTTCCCTGGGGTGTCTACTTTCCAAAATGGGGTCATTTGGGGGGGTTTTGTACTGCCCTGCCATTTTAGCACCTCAAGAAATGAGATAGGCAGTCATAAATTTAAAGCTGTGTAAATTCCAGAAAATGTACCCTAGTTTGTAGACGCTATAACTTTTGCGCAAACCAATAAATATACGCTTATTGACATTTTTTTTACTAAAGACATGTGGCTGAATACATTTTGGCCTAAATGTATGACTACAATTGAGTTTATTCGATTTTTCTTATAACAAAAAGTAGAAAATATCATTTTTTTCAACATTTTCGGTCTTTTTCCGTTTATCTCGCAAAAAATAAAAATCGCAGAGGCAATCAAATACCATTAAAAGAAAGCTCTATTTGTGGGAAGAAAAGGACGCAAATTTCGTTTCAGTACAACATTGCATGTCCGCACAATTTACAGTTAAAGCAGCGCAGTGCAAAATTCTGAATTCACCTCTGGTCCTCTAGCTACCAAATGGTCCGGGGCTTAAGTGGTTAAAAGTCAACACTGGAAAACACCCTTATCCAATTTTACAAAATCCAACTACAACATAAATAGGATCTAAATAGAATGAATAAAGTAAAAAGTCCAATTAGAGAGACTCAGGCGTGGCAACATAGCTATAGCAAAATCAGTGAATCGGCAGGTGTAATGAGTGTCAAAAACCGAATGCATTTGTCAGTCCATATCGTACCGTGTATGTGTGAAAGATGTCTAAACGATTGGTCAGAGGACTGCACAGATCATGCATGGTATGACCACTAAATGTCCCGACATAATGCGCACATGCAGCAGTCCACCTGAGTATCAAAACTGAAAAAAAAAAAAAAAAATGGGAGAAAAAAGAAAAAGAAAGAAAATATATAAATAGGATAAAAGGAAGAGGAGCAACACAATGTTGATATTAATGTAAATATACTTAGCAGGTGAATAAGTAGATAAATGAATGAATGACACAAACATCTATCTATATCAAGATGCTGGGTGAGCATATATCTATCCCTTATGTAGAAAAATATATCTCCCACCCAAGGGCTAGAAGTATAGCTCCCCTCAACAAGAGTACTGAAAATCTGCACTAAATGTTTTATAGACGGAATGATGTATATGAACAAAAAATATTTTTTATTACACATACGGATATCCGCTCTAGTATTCCTATTAAATATGGACAGGTATACAATACAAAAAATAAATAAGGAGGAGCGGAGAAAAAAAATGTGTAATTAGCAGAACCTTATATGTAAAAGCACTGAGAGTATGAATATAGATATGCATGTAGGTCCCCCAGAAGTCTCATGAGGAAAACACCCAATTGCCGTTGGCTATTGAATATGCACCAATTGGGTGTCAAAAAAATATATATGTATGTATATTTTGTTTATGAAAAACTTGTAGAAAGCTTGTAAAAAACTTGTAAAAAACATCGGAGGCAAAAAGGTAAGGGGGGGAGGGCTAGAGAAGAGAGAACAACCAAAATGGTAGAACAACATGCATATGTATATATAGTAAGAATACAACTATATACCTATATAGAGGACTGCAGCCGGACCAATATTCTACACCGACGTCACCCTATGTGAACACTAACCCCATGGAGTGATCAAAGGTGACGTAAGGGTATGGAGACTAAACAGAGCAAAATCCAATGAAGCAAAACCAAAACAAAACCAGAACAAAAAGGCACCCTGGACGTAACAAAACGAATACTGTGTAAGCCAGGTGGCCAGACCATCAGATGGAAAATGTTTGGGATATGTTAATAAGATGTATTAGTCATAATAATGAGAAACATCCCATTCAAAATTAAGTCCAGCAGGAATTCTGGTATGTAGTGAAAAGATATGGAATACCTCACGTTTGCACAGTATACGAAACCTATTTCCACCTCTGACAGGGGTATTAACCTTTTCAACCCCCTGGAAGGAAAGACTAGACACATCTTTATGTTGAACTGTGTTCCAATGATTAGCTACGTTGGTATTGTGGTTTTTCTCGATATCATGGAGGTGGTCATAGAGTCTGTCTCTAAGCCTACGGATGGTACGTCCCACATATTGTATATGACATACGTCACAATTAATGATATATACAATGTATTTAGTATTGCAGTTAATAAACTGCCGGATCTCAAAATCTTTGTTCCTAGTGTGGGAGTGTATGGTCTGACCAAGTTTAATGTATTTACAGTAGTTACATCCCTTACATCCACATTTGAAAGTGCCTCTGAATTGCAACCAATTAGAACCTGCACTTTTACTTTGAAACAAACTGGGCGAGAGACAACCCCCTAATGTGGGTGCTCTCCGTGAAACAGTTTTAATACCTTTGTTTAGAATCTCTTGATATATGGGATCGTTAAGTAAAATGGGTAGATATTTGGTGACAGTTTGTCTAATTTGATGGAATTCTGAGCTGAATGGAGTAGAAAAAATTGGGATGTTATTAAATGGAACACTTGTGTGATGGTTAGGTCTAGTCCTATTGTCTTGTAACAAAGATATTCTAGGAATAGTATTGACTGATGACAATGCTTTGTTAATAATTTTATCCGAGTATCCTCTATTCCTAAATCTTTGTGACATAGAATCGGCTTCTCTTACATAGTCATTTTCTTTACTGCATAGGCGCTTAATCCTCAGGAATTGTCCGTATGGGACCCCTCTGACTGTATGGCTGGGGTGTGCAGAATCTGCCCTTAACAAGGTGTTCCCAACGGTGGCCTTCCTATGAATGCTGGTAGCAACCATGCCATTATGACTAAAAAGTTTGATGTCTAGAAAATCAATGCAATGCGGTTGCATGTTGCCTGTGAACTGAAGGTTAAATAAATTGTCATTGAAATAGACAAGCCAGGATTCTATATCGATGTCTCTGTCAGATGTTATAAACAAGAGATCATCAATATAGCAACAAAAAAACTTGGTGTTGGCACGGCGGGGACCATCACATCCAAAAATGCGGGACCTCTCCCACAAACCCATGTAGAGGTTTGCAAGGGAGGGCGAAAATTTGGCCCCCATGGAGGCCCCGCATCTCTGGAGGTAGTAGTCCCCGTCGAACATAAAGAAATTGTGCGTAAGTAAATAATCTAATGATTGTAAAATGAATTCCTGCATAATTAAAGAGAATGTGCCTGATTCTTTAAGAAAAACCGATACAGCATTGACCCCCAAATGATGTGGTATACTAGAATAAAGACTAGTTACATCGCATGTAACCCACCTATAGTTGTCCTCCCATTTGAAATCATTAAGTTTTATGAAAAGTTGTTTAGTATCCCTCAAGAACCCGGGGAGCTCACATACCAAGGGTTGGAGCTGTCCATCGACCCACTCCCCCAACCGCTCATTTGAGGGAACCTATACCAGCCACTATAGGTCTGCCCACAAGAGGATCAAGTCCCTTGTGGACTTTGGGGAGGTGGTGGAACACCGGCATGATGGGACTCTTGGGTATGAAGAGCGCTTTTTCTTGAATGGAAAAAATGCCCGTGTCTACAGCGCTATCTAGGAAAGAGGAAAGGACGCTAGTAAAGGCAGTGGTGGGGTCAGATCTGAGTTTTTGGTATGTGTTGGTATCGGACAGTTGGCGCAGTGCCTCTGCCCGGTATACATGTGAATCCAAAACTACAACCGCCCCTCCCTTGTCTGCATTCCTTATCACAATGCTAGTATCTGACTCTAGTTCTTTAAGAGCAATACGTTCTTCTATAGACAGGTTACTAATCATTGGTTTCTTGCGACAACTTCGGGCAAGGTGGGTAAGATCCCTCTCAACCATCTTTTGGTAGAGGTCCAAATCCTTGCCCCTAGACCCAACAGGATAAAAGTCAGACCTAAGTTTGAATGACACTTTGTTATAATTGTCTATTGGGTCTATGGCACAGGGATTGGACTCAAGTGCCAGGTCAGTAAAATCCTGTAACGCACATACATCTTCAAAACCAATGGGGGAAGATAATGACTCAAGATAAGAAATCTGTGTAGACCTGGGTATTACCAAACTGTGTGGTACCCAGAATAAACAGTGCACAAAATCAGATAAATAAGTAACAATGAATGGGTCAGAAATGACCTCTCCGTGCTGCCAAGTTGGTATAAGGTAATAGACTGGTGCTAGTGTATAAGTTTCTTAAATGCTAAGTGCATATGTGTATTATTACCACCCGCTAAAAGGGTGAAAAAAATTTTAAGATAAAAAATGAAAAAGTTGGGGGGTAAAAACATCCGTAGTGAGTGTGTGTTAAACCATACCACAAAAAACTGAAAAAGTGTAAATCAAATTGCAATAACAATAGTATTCCCGGTGTGGAACAATTAACCAAAACTGTCCACCGTAACTGGTATGCAGGATCCTGGTAATTAGTTCAGCATAAGTTTTAATGTATAAATTTTCCCAATAATGTCCAATCAGGAACAATGAAGATGGGTGACTTGTGTGAGGTTCCTTGCATCTAATATAATCCAGGTGACACTTGTGCTCCCCCTTAAGATGTTCTACTCACCAAAAGATGGAACCCCTACAGGGGTACAGGGCGTGTGGGTGAGTAACTTGATGCCGTGGGTCTCTGCTGGTCCTGGTGTTCCTCTGCGTCCCTGGACTAGCCGCTCCAGCACACAACAATGCTCCTCAAGGGAAAAAAGAGGGCACGAGCCACCATAGCGTAATCCAGATTTATTTAAAAAAAAGGATAATCATCCATGAAAACAACATCTACCAAGTAGATATATATTGACCAAAATTAAAATGAAAATAAAATTAAGAAATGAGAATAGAACAGATCTCGGTCCGGATACTGCTCTCACTAAACCTTGGAGGGGTGGGGGGGGGGGGGGGTTGCTAGCTTGGGTGAGGGACTCAGTTAAGCCAGGACACAACTACCATTTTTATCATCACGTTCTTCCTGTTCCTTTGTCACCTCCGTTGAATTCACATCAGCATGCCAACAAATGGTCAGATAAGCCTTTTGTCAGATGAAATTCCACAGCTGTGTATGCTAAGTATTCTAAACATGTTCTAACACTATAGAGTCATTGAAAGATAAATTTAAGTCACTTTAATAATAAAGTATTGTAAAAACATATACAACCATATATACACGTAGAATCCTTTTAATTAGAGAGTTCCCTTGAAGCTTCTTGTTATAAATATGGATTTGAAAAATCTCCACCACAGTCCCTCCTGAAGTTCATTCTTGAACTTATGTCCTCCCTCAATGATTTTGTACCCACCCACAACGGCCCAGAAGCCCTGACCCTTCCCCCGCCACCACTGCGGCCTCTTCCTTTCTTGAACCCGCCGTAACCCATCAAGGTAGACTTGAGACAGTCCTGGTGCCTTTGAGACATCCGACCCATGAGAGTCTGTACTGCAATGTTTCATCGCCCCTCTGCATTGGAAGAGCGGAATTCAAACATTACTGGCGGGATCCTTGCATATTTAGTCCTGTAGCTTGGAAATATGGTGTTATGATTGTCCCGATTGGATCGGACCGCGAGACAGCACTTTTCAGCATGGTGAAGGAAAGTTTCAGAAGAGTCTTATTCGTGGCACGTTTTTCTTAAGAGATGCGTTGCTTCTTCAGGTGAAGGTTGGGCGGGCCTCCGGACAGTCGTGCATGAATACAAAAAAATAAGAACAAAAAGGAGAATGTCAGACAGGAGTTATTGGCGGGATGTCAGACAAGAGTAGTGGCGTGGCCACTAAGACTAAATATCTATGAGGGGTGCAATGTGGACGAGTAAGGTGGGATCCCCCCAGGGTACCGAGACCGAGCCACGGCCAGTATCATCCATTGCCCTTGATGGTAGGGATAGTCAACACTGTCTGCTATTGTCAGGTCCCTGGGTTCACCACACCTGTTCACGGGGCTCAGGTTAAGGCAGTGGGCAGATTAGGGGAGGTAAAATTACATTAAGACATGGGACCTGGATGTCCAGGGATACTTTGTGAAATATGGTATTTGTATGTTTCAGGAACCCATTCTATGGAACCCACTGGACTCTTAAAAAATGGAGTCAGGCAGAGACGGTAAACCCTTACAATTCACAACTCATCTCTGATATTCAAACAAACGTTCCAGAAGATGAATACATTTATTTTCCAAGATAAAGCAGAATATGAACCAAAGAAAGTAGGAAAGAGAAAAGAAAGAGAAAAAAAAAAATACAATAAGCAACAAAACATACAGGTTCAATGCTGCTTCGACCCAGACCGTTTGTCACCCATTTCCCTTTATGTCAAAGAGCACTGACTCTGCATTAAAAAAAACCCACCAAACAAACAATATATAACTGTCCTGAAACAGTGCCTCGAAAAACAATATATTGTGGCTGTTGCAGCAGCAGCTTGGCAGAATTTTTTTTTAAAAAATGAAAAAAAAAAATAAAGGAGGAAAAAATAAAAATAGATAACTCTTCTCCCCTATTAGTGATCAACAGGTGAACAGGATCACTGTCACTAACAATTTACACGTCGGGTAGAAAAACAAAAAAAATTAAAATATTTTAAAAAGGAGAGGCTAAACCAATGGTTGCCAAAAAACTTTTTTAGACTTTAGTCACCCCGACTGTCCTTTAATACTACAGATTGAACAGGCTCATCCCTAGAACAAAAACAAGAAAAATATAGTTCTAGGGTCCTCTCTTAAATGCGCAAGCTACTCTAAATCGGTCTCTTAATAGTGACCCGCATTGGGACCGCAACAGGGTGGAGTTTACTAAAGTTTTTGGCCCCAGAACATCCTGATTTCCATCTCCCTTGTTATCTCCTCCCATGCTCCACCTCAAGACTGCTCCAGAACCTCTGGAACTCCCTACCTTTAAAACCATATGCCCAGCCAGGCGCTCCCCTTTCCACACCTAGGTGTCCCTAAATACTCTTTTATTCCAGGAAGCCTACCCCGCCTCCACCTAAAATGTTACCTCAGCCCGCTCCATATCAGATAATTCCCAGCGGCTATTATTTTTGTTCCACCCCCTCCCCTTAGATTATCAACCCCTAGAGAAGGGCCTTTTTATTCACGCCTTGCCCAAACTGTTGGCACCAATTAAATCCTGTTGCCCAAAGTTTAACTACCCATCTTTTAACTCCTCCCCGAATCCCAACGGAAGTTTCACTAAGTGTAAGGGGATGTCAGGTTTGATAAAAAAAACGTTCTTTCGGGGCTATCGGGGTGAAACCCCGGGTTCCTTCTATATCCCTCCCAAGGACAAGAGTGTAGGTACAATAGACTCCCCGAGGTAGTGTACCCTGCTGAGTACAATTCAACCTGATGCTGAAAACAGTGTATCATTAGCCATGTGATGTCAGCATCAGTACCCCAGCATCCGGTATTGAGTCTACCAACACCTACACCATCGAAGCAATGACAAAAACCCACAAAATTCTATCCCAGTGACCATGCCCAGGGTATATCATGCACCCCTACCTACTGTTAGGTTCAAGAAACACCCTTGTTCCATGACTAACGCCACATCAGTATCCTCTAGGTCAAAGAACTAAACTCGCCTATATCCCAAATAATACCCAGGTGCTTCCTTCCCAGCAATCATCTCCCCATCCAGAACAGAGTGAAATACATTCACCACTGTGTATTGGCCGTGCAAGGGACATTGTGGTCACACCTCTGACAGAGGGAAATATCAACCTGCCCCCAGCTTCCGTACCCTCTGATCACATGTGGGTCCCTTAGCCACAAATGCAACAAGATAGAATCCCCAGTCAGTAAGTCACTGGTGCCCTCAACTCTACAGACCGAGTCTGCATTTCTGTAACACCTTTCACAATCCAAACCAGTACAGCCCATCCAGGCATTCGACTACCACTTTGGATTAGTGTAGGTGACGTGTTGTGGCACAGTCTTACTGAGTGGTGATGCTAACTCATCAGGCCACTGCCCCTCATAGAGAGATTTGTACAAACAGCTTGATGCTGGTTGATAACTCCACCTGCCCATGTGTGCACACCAGAGCAAATGACATATATCTGCCCTGTACCATCTCACACTCTCTACCAACCTCTCACCATGGTTGATGGAATCTTGAGCCACTTTACACTGTGGTTCTCTTTCCCCCCCATATAGTGCTGAACACATCCCTCCTCTTCCGGTTACTCCTCCGAGATAAGCGTCCTGTACTCTGTGTCCGCACATCTCTGGGAGCAAGCCACTGGTGCCATGACCGCGCTTGATTCAGTGTGTATTCAGTACATATAGGATAATAGGTTTTCATCAACCATTATGAGATGCTGGAGTGCCATGTGGTGATGGAATACTGTAGATACCTGTTCCATATTCAGTGTCCCACATGTCCCCCCAAAAAAAAAAAAATTCTCCTTTCAATGATATGTAGCCCAGGACCTCCCAATGTGTTTCTGAATATCTCCAGCTCCATAGTGTTAACGGTACCCGGTGACCCGCCTCCCGCCCCAAAGACAGTCGCCATCAAGCCTCTCTTTTTCCTAAGTTATGGGATATGGTCTGGATACCCGGATTGAAAACCACCTGCCACCAGGTACACCCAATCCCTCATATAGACTGCACACCTTCTCCCTCCTCTTTCAATTCGGTATTCAGACAATGTTATACTTCACCCCTACAACACAAGCTGCCTACACTATTCAGACAGGACTCACATGAATGACAGGAGCCTAGTGCCACACTGGGGCACTGGTCTTCTTGGCCTGCAAGACACAGACAACTAGTTAAGGTACACAAGGACTCTAGGACAGGAAGGACACCTATGGGTGTAAACTGAGGAGAATACGGCATGCCCACACATACCTCGGACGTGAGGGCTCTTGGAACAGCCAATCGCTGGTAACACCCCATACAACCTTCCTGCACAATTTTTTTTTCCAGACTCAACCAAACCTATACAATATGAGGCCAGACCTATACCCTCTCAACTTGTATGCAATCAGGCAGGCCCTCATACCACACATCTGCAGGTAAATCTAAAATAAATGGGAAAACAAAATTGCATAATGTGTATCCAGCATGAGAAACTGCTGCTACCAGACACACCTGACCAGCAGACTAAGACAAATCCCTTGCAGCACTGAGGCGCTGGGACCACTGAACAGTAGGGGGTACCCGAGCCGACCGGTGTGCCTTGAAACACACAGATATTTATTAGGCAATTGGTAACAAATAGCCACATAAACAGTCCCAGCAGGAAACTATGAGAAGGATTGGTTTGCCCTATTTCAGAGAGATGGGATTGCTTGGTTACACGGTAGGAAACAGGTTTGAACTACATTTGGGGACACACAGATAGCTAGGGACATTAGCATACCTTAGCTTCAGGCAATGAGCCAAACTTGTACAGCCAGGTATGGTTGGGCGTGTACCTAATTACAATAACAGCGAGGGGGGGTGTAAGCAGTCCTACTCCTGAACACAAGTTCGCCCAAAGTAACATCAGACCATTATCCTTTTACCACTAAGTGCAGTACCCCTGGCAGAGATTTATAATGATCCTTAGCCTCACATATGTGTTAGAGTGCCAATTATCCCCGGCAGTCTTACTCAACTTTTACTTTATAACAACTAATATGCAGACTTCAGTTAATTGGTTCTGCTACTCAGTAGATCAGAACATACAACACACACTGCGTGGTCCAAAACACAACCGAATGGACTGACAACTAGACATTCCAACTAGATAATGGTGGCGACAATCTAAAACATTTACATGTAAAACCCGACCAACCAGGAAAAAATAATTTTTTTATCACGTTGTCCTCTGGAGGCTAAGATTTCCTCTTGTTCTGAAAGCCAGAAAACCCAATTATCGACTCTGAGGGATAAAATTCCAATAAAAGTTAGGGATAAACATTCCATTTTTCGCAATTTACAAAAACAATTACAGTAACAATACATTAGCATATGAAACACAAATATACATTACATTACTTTACATTACATAAACCGTGCACTTTTTTTATTTATTTTTTTTAAATACCAAAAATTGTTGAGCTCAACTTTTAATTAATATGTATTACATGATACACATTAATACCAAGTGGCTTTGTGTTTAATGGTATACCAGTAATTCCCCCCAAAAAATTTTATTCACCATGGTGAGAAAAAAATTTGCAAACTTTTTAACAGTACCATTTATCAACCAATCATAATACTTCACCACAAAATCCCTTGCTATATCGTCTTCTGTAACACAAACACATTTTAGTAAAAGCACTTTCACAAAAAAACTATTACAGCCTGGCTCAGGTCATTTGCATGTCAATACAATTCGTTTTACATTCTCACAGATCTGGTTGGAAAGAAGGGGGGGGGGGGTCATTTCGGGCTGTCAGCAGCTGAGAACATAACATCGCATATTCCCCACACACACACACACATTCACACACTTGGTCAAAGATGACCTCTAGACATCACACAAATCAGCATCTTTTCTATCATAACCTGTACTTCTTGAACCCATAACATCTGTTTGGTAAGGTTCCTCCTTGTCCCCCTGTTCATCATTACTCTACCATCCATGCACAATAAGCATCTCTCCCAAGCATTTGGCTTGACCGTACCATTTTTTTTTTCAAAATACAGTTTCCCAGTCCACCATTCCCAACATTGCATATTTCCCAACTCAAGGCCCCTGTATCAATCCTTTCTTCCTTCGGGGTCAAGTGGTAAGGTTCCCCACGGTTAGACTCCCTCTTTGAAGCGATTTAATTACCCATCCTTTACGGAAGAAAGACCTTGAACTGATCCCGAAAAAACCTCTTATAGGTTGCTTTTTTCCTCAGAGTTAGCTACTCTCTGACCAATGATTGGGTCGATGGGTACTGCCCCCGTCGCCGTTACTAATATTTTTTCACTACTTGCCAGAACAATCCCTGCTCTGACTATAGTCCTTCAAAAAATTAGCCTGGAAATCTTCCCAACTAAATAAATAGTTTAATCTCCCTGTGGACTTCTCCAAAGTATTCCAAAAAAAAATGACTGTATCACAGGGCTTCCCAAGCGTTAAGCTTGATTAGACCCTCTGATTGCTTGTAATGCAGGAGGCAGTTTTGTTTGCTAACCTGGAACTTCCCATCTCAAACTCTAAACGCCTCTCAAGATGGCCGACAAGCCAAGCCACAACAAAATGGTGGATGACCACCGCACATCTCATGCACCATGACAAAATGGTGGATGATGCCCAATTTTTCCCGCCAAAACCAGCATGGGACATACCACATGGGTTCCCACACACAAAGGAAAACAAAAATAGTCTCCATCAGATTGCAACACCGAACAAAAACGCACTACTCCATTCGCACCAAACATCAAAATCTGCCCCAACAGCTTACAATCCCCCCATTAGTAGTTTACACAGAAAGATAGATTCCCATACATCCAGATAATTCAGTGTGATTTAGTCTCCGTTTCCACTGATGCAATTCACCATGCGACCTTGGACACAAAGTCGCATTACAAATCGCTTACCATTGATTTCAATAGCACCCATTCCAATCTATGTGACTCAAAGCTGCAGTGACTATCAAAATCGCATTCAACACCACACCACAGTCGCACTAAAGCTGCATTTCAACGTCACACGACATTGGAGTTGCGCCAGTGGAAACGCAGCCCTATACGCACAGGTTTGTTTCAATCCCAAAGATTGGCCTAATCTTATTCAAAGGGTCAACTGAAATTGATTCCAAACAGAGCCCTTATCATTCATACCGACACCCTGCTGCAATTTCATTCAATATACATACATTATTCAAAAATCTGTCTCATCAAAATATTCGCCTAGACAAAAAGGTAAAAAGTTAAGTTCTGAGAAGTTTTTGTTAGGTATTCAGACAGGTTAAAAAGACATAAGAAAACGCTTAGCATTTCTGGCGTTAGGACCAGCTCTGTCTACCATACGAGAAATAATATTCACCCAATTTTAAACTTCCTCACACGCCGGGCAACATCTGTTACGGACCTATGATTGCCATCTGTTACGCACTATATGTATCATCTATAAATTCATGGAGGGCAGCAGTGGGGGATCACCCCAAACGATGCATTTGGATGCGAAACGCGTCGGAAGACCCTACTGTTGCCATTTGATAAAGCGCTGTTACAATCTTCTAAATGTAAGTGTTCCTACCTACATTAAATACCCTTTTTATACAGTATCACACTATGTGCCTTTTCTTTCCTTTTACCTTTTGCCGTATATCTGGTATCACCACCTGGCCCTAACCGGGCACTATCTGCAAGCGTCATCGCTATCTGGATACAAAGGATATTTCTTTCCACCTTCTGCATTTGATTGAAGTTTGAGGTTCCTGTTTGAATCGTAGCCGGAGATTCGCTGTCCACAGCGGCTTACCTATGTCTGGTTGACCCTCTGAACGTATGTTTTTGGGGTCCACTCTCTCTGGTAAGCCTTCTCTACAACCGATTGGTGGTGGTTACCTTAAGTGCACTCGCTTCACGTCAAGTTAATTTAGGAGCACTATTATTTTGATTGTCATCCACCATTTTCACCAGCATCTATTTATTTTGTTTTCATTAAGGAACTCAGTATTTCTAGTGACTTTTACGTTATATAATTCACATCACTGAGGACTATTTGAATAGTCTCATTTATTCATTTTTTTGTTCCTTAAATGTTACGTTGTTTATTTCAACCACTTACCACTGTTATATACTGCACTTTATCTGAGTGCAGTTCTTATTTAGTTTAGCGCTACACTTTTTGTTTTGTTTGTGTGTGTGTGAGAAATAACAAATAATAATATTAATTTTCCAAAGAAATGTGGGAAAAAATTACAACTTTAAAAAAATTGGCATGTCTCTTACTAAATACCTTGGACTGTGTACTTTCCAAAAAGGGGTAATTTGTGGGGTATTTGTACTGTCTTGACATGTCAGGGTCTCAAGAAATTATATAGGCTGTCAGTACATCAGGTGTGATCATTTTTCAATGATTGGTACCATAGCTTGCAGACTCTCTAACTTTCACGCAGACCACAGTATACACTGATTTGGGTTATGTTTATCAAAGAAATGTAGAAGTATACATTTTGGTCAAAATGTATGAACAAAAATTACTTATTTGCAAAATTTTATAACAGAAACTAAGAAAAAATATTTTTTTTCATTTGTACCACAAAAAATAAAAACCCCAGTGACGATTAACCGCTTGCTGCCCACCCGTCGAAGTTATACTGCGGCAAGGTGGCTCGGCTGCGCGAATCGCCATAGACTTACGTCAGTCTCATGCGCGGCCCTGTGTGGCATGTGCCGATTGGCCAGCGGGGGAGCCAATCAGCAGGTCCGGCATTCGATGTCCGTTGGCCGGCCGGCCGCCCCTGATGGATCCCCGCAGAGACAGAACGGGGATTTGCCAAGGTAAACAAGGCAGCTCTCCGTTCTGACAAAGGATTACACTGAGATCTTGTTTTTCTACTATGCAGGAAGATGGATCTCAGTGTTAAATCAGGCAGCCCATCCCCCATATAGTTAGTAAACACACCCAGGGAACAGTTAACCCTTTGATCGCCCCTGATGTTAACCCCTTCTCTGCCAGTGTCATTAGTACAATGTCCGTGCATTTTTTTAGCACTGATCACCGTAATAATGTCACCAAATCCCCCCAAAAAATCAAAAATGTCAGTTAGGTGTCCGGTCTGTCTGCTGTATTGTTGCAGTCCCACAAAAAAAAAAAAAATGAAATCGCTGATCAGCACCATTACTAGTAAAAAAAATAAAGAAGATAAAAAATGCCATAAATCTATCCCATAGTTTGTAGACTCTATAACTTTTGTGCAAACCAATCAATATATGCTTATTGGTTTTTTTTTGTTTACCAAAAATATGCACAGCAGAATACATATTGGCCTAAATCGATGAAGAAAATAGGATTTTTGTACTCACCGTAAAATCCATTTCTCTGAGTTCATGGACAGACACAGCAGCATCTTGACATATGGGTATTATCCTCCTGTTAGGAGATTGACTAGGCAGAAAAACAGCATGTTAAGTGTTAAAACACATCACAGTACAGGGGGCGGTCTACCCCGGGTACATCCCCTCTCCCTGCATCATGCAGCTCAGTTCGTAAAAAAGCAGTACAAACATAAAAAAAGGAGGGGTGGGTGCTGTGTCCGTCCATGAACTCAGAGAAATGGATTTTACGGTGAGTACAAAAATCCTATTTTATCTTCCGTTCATGGACGGACACAGCAGCATCTTGACATATGGGACGTCCCCAAGCAGTGTCAAAAAAATGAGGGGTGGGAAAACGGCATCAAGCAAACTTCACCCCAAACAAACCAGAGCTCCTCAACGGAGGAGTTGCAACCTTAAACAGCCGCCCATAAAACCGTGCGGCCGAAGGAAGCATCCGAAGATGCACTCACATCAACCCTGTAAAATTTTGAGGAAATGTGAACTGACGACCAGGTCGCCGCCTTACACACCTGTGAGACAGACACTTGATGTCGGAAAGCTCAAGAGGCACCTATTAACCTGGTCGAACGCGCCGTAATCGGGAAGGGAGGCGTCCGCCCTTTTAGGGCATAGGCCTGGATCACGATCTGTCTGATCCACCTAGAGATGGCGGCCGACGAGAGCGCCAGACCCTTCTTAGGACCAACCACCGAAACAAACATGGAGTCCGACCTCCAGAACGAAGCAGTAGCAGACAGGTACACCCACAGAGCTCAGACAACGTCCAAGGAATGCAACGCATTCTCTTTGGGATGCGATGGACGAGGACACAAAGACGGAAGTACAATGCCCTCATTGAGGAGAAAAGCCGAAACAACCTTAGGAAGAAATGAAGGCTGCGGACACAGCACCACCTTATCCTTGTGAAAGAGCAAATCGGGAGCCTTGCAAGACAAGGCCGCCAGTTCAGAAACCCATCTGACTGATGTAATAGCCACCAAAAAGGCCACCTTCTGGGAGAGAGTCAGAAAGGGAATCTCCCTAATGTTCTCAAAAGGCGGTCATTGAAGTACTGAGAGGACCAGATTCAAGTCCTACGGAGGCAGTGGAGGACATACCGGAGGGGCCACATGTGGAACCCCCGGCACAAAACGTACTCACAGAAAACAAAGACCGCTCAGGTGTGGATGTTCTCCAAGTAGTTATCTCCTCCCAACAGCCCAGGGTGCAGGCAATGCAATTACAAGCAAAACAAAAGATCAGGTCTTCTGGACAGCAGCACTCCAATAAAAGCCTTTATTATGTAAAATCTTCAAAAATCCAAATGACACACAGCAAGTCACAAAATTCTGGTCAAAGCGGACGCATTTCACACTGTCTTAGTGTTTAATCATAGCTGCCTAATGCACAAATGATTCCTATAATATACCCCAAAGAAAAAATCATATGACCCAACCACAGATGTGAGTAATTAAGTGCTAATAAGTGCTAATTGAATGATAATTGCGTGCTGACTAACCAGTGACCAAGGAATAAATATTTATAAAAGTGTATAATTTTAATCCACTAACTACTGTGAAAATATATATAGTATCCTTGGGGGAGTGTACAGCAAACTAAATAAATAAGAAACCGGTAGTGATCCCTTTAAAAATATTTAGAACGGTTAATTCCATCTTTCGCACTTTAATATGGAAGAATAAACCCCCGAGGATAAAATTAGAACATCTCCAACGGCCTAAGGACGATGGCGGGCTGGCACTGCCCAACCCGTGGTTGTACTACTTGGCAGCCCAGCTACAACACTTGGTGGGGTGCTTTGGAACCGAGCCAGCTGGCTTTTCCCAGGCACTCATGCTCCACACAGTTGATGCAGGTCCCGTTCCCATGGCACTGGAAGCCCTGGCATTTGCCAGGCCAAAGAAGAAGTACCCTACATACAATCTTATCCAAAAAGTGTGGAATAAGTGCAAGTACATACAACAGGCCGAGGGGTACAACGAATATAGTCCTCTTTGGCATAACGACACTTATACGGAACTGGCCAAGTTGCAGGGAGGGGCCAGATGGGTGACACACGGGATTACACATATTAAACACGTTTTTAAGAATGGCATTCTTAGGTCATTTGCAGATTTGCAGGCGAAGTTTGGCCTGCCATCTTCAATGTCCTTCCAGTATCTGCAGCTTCAGCATGCGGTTAGAGCACAGAGTAGATATTCAGAGTAGCACTTGTCCCCAACCCCTGTATTCAGCCTCCTTAGGGACGCTGTGACCTCGAAGAGTTTTATTTCTCAGAGTTACAATATTCTATTACAATACTTCCTGGGGCAACATCCCCTGAGGGTGAGGGAGCGCTGGGTGAGAGATGTGAGCCAAATGGATGGGGAGGAGTGGGAGGAGATATTTCAGGGGGTAAGTGTATGCTCTCTGAATGTGGCCCAATGGCTCACTCAACTGTATATAATTTTGAGGATATACTACACGCCACATAGGCTACAGCTGATGGGGTTGCAGACTGAGGGTACCTGTACTAGGTGTAAGCGAGACCATGGGGACCTTATTCACTTACTGTGGCGTTGCCCCAAGCTGCATTTGTATTGGAACGAGGTGGTGAACGTGGTTAATTCTGTATTTAAGATATCTCTATCGGTAGATCCCAAGATATGCCTCTTAGGGGTGGCGGAGGAACATGTGGAAGCAGGACACACCAGGGAGGCAGTTCAAAGGGTGATGTTCCAGCCAGGAGGCTGATTATGTTGTATTGGAAATCTGAGGCGCCCCCAACTTCGAGGGAATGTAAGATAGGAGATACACTACGAATGGAAAAACTAATTTACCAGCATAGGGGGAGCATGCAGAAATATGAAAATCTCTGGGCGCCGTGGCTGGATACACCGGGGCTTGCCCCGGTGGACCTGGTCGCGGACAGGTTGTTTGGCTGAATATGGGAAGACAACTTTGCTGGTAACTGGAATGTTGTAGTATAAGAAGTCTTGTAAGGATACTACCTTAACCGTGTTCTGTGTCGATTGGTCATGTACATGGAAGTGCTGATTAATGTTTGTGATGTATATGGCTGTGTACCACCTTTGAATCAAAAAACACATTTTGTTGGTAAAAAAAAATTGAAAAAAATAAGAAACCAGAGAGTGAGCCGCCAAGGGCAGTTGAAAGAAGACAGCCAAGGCTGAAATCTGCCCCTTAATCGTACTAAAGGCAAGTTTCTGGTCCACCCCAGGCTGTAGAAACAGCAGGACCCTGGAAACCGCATATGCACGCGGATGCCACTTCATCTCTTCACACAGAGAGATGTAAGTCTTCCACGTACAATGGTAAATCATCCGAGAGGATGACTTCCGTGCCCTCAGCATGGTAGAGATCACCGAATCCGACAGGCCTCGGTCCCTTAGAACATGGCTTTCAATAGCCATGCCGTTAAAGCCAGTGACTGTAAAGCAGGATGAAGTATGGGACCTTGCGAGAGAAGGGCCTTTCGAGTCGGCAGACGCCAAGGGACATCTGCTACCAG
Organism: Rana muscosa; assembly: GCA_029206835.1. Taxonomy (NCBI): domain Eukaryota; kingdom Metazoa; phylum Chordata; class Amphibia; order Anura; family Ranidae; genus Rana; species Rana muscosa. The sequence continues at coordinate 442,628,781 of CM055120.1, read as the reverse complement.
ATGCACTAGGTCGGCGTACCAGGGGCGCCGAAGCCAATCTGGAGCAATCAGGATCGTTAGAATCCCATCGGCCTCCACTCTGCGAAGCAGATTTGGAAGAAGCTTTGAGGAGGGAAGGCGTAAAGTAGCGAAAACTGACCCCACGGTGCCAACAACGCATCGGACGCGTCCGTCCATTAATCTTTTGACCTGGCCACGAACCTCAATACTTTCTGATTGAGTCGCGAGGCCAGGAGATCCACGTCTGGCGTGCCCCATTTCAGACACGGGAGCTGAAGCACCTCCGGGTGTAGAGACCATTCTCCTTGGTCCAGCGCCTGGTGACTTAGGTAGTCCGCTTGCCAGTGTTCTGTGCCCGGAACGTACACTGCCGATAGAGCCGGCGCACTCGGTTCTGCCCACCTCAGGATGTGAGCGACCTACGCTACCGCGCTTCTTGTTCCTCCTTGATGGTGGACATACGCCACTGCAGTGGTGTTGTCTGACTGGATCCTGACTGGATGCCCTTGTAGCCACCGAGACCACTCAGAGAGGCACAGCCTGATCACCCGAAGTTCTAGGACATTGATCGGCAGGCGGGATTCTTCCTGGGTCCAGCGACCCAGGGCCGACTGAATCCCCCAGACTCCCCCACATCCGGTAAGGCTGACATCCGTCGTGATCACCGTCCAGTGAAAGGAAAGGAACGACTTCCTGGACCGAAGGGTCGGGGAAATCAGCCACCATACCAGGGAGGTCCTGACCAGGTGACTCAGCTGGGATTTGACAATCCAGGGACGATGGGCATTTGTCCCAACTTGACAGAATTTCCCTCTGCAACACTCAAATGTGGAATTGAGCATATGGTACCGCTTCGAAGGAGGCTACCATGAGACCCAGGACTCGCATGCAAAAGCAGAGCGACGACCCTTTTTTGGGATGTAAACTGCTGCACCGCAGCCCGCAGAGTCTGCAGCTTCTCCACAGGGAGGAAGACTCTCGCCTCTGAGGAGTCCAGGACCAACCCCAGGTATTCTAGGCATTGGGATGGCACCAACACTGACTTCCGAATGTTCAGTACCCAGCCAAATTCTCGGAGGGTCTGACAGGTTATAGATACATCCTCCCCTAATTCTGAGCTTGAAGAGGCTCTCAGAAGAAGATTGTCCAGGTAGCCCACAATAGCGATTCCATGCTGTCCGTTTACCTGCAGCACCGGGCGGACGAAAAAACTGCTTTTGAGCGGTGAAGGAGGGCCCCTGCTTACGGCGTGGCTCCTTACTGGATTGCGGGAGCAGAGCGGTCTTACCTCCCGTGGCATCTTTGATAATGTCATCCAGAGATGCTCCGAAAAGCCTTTCACTTTTAAAAGGTAAATCCACCAGGGCCTTCTTATAAGATTGGTCTGCGGACCAACACTTTAGCCAGACCAGGTGGCGCAACACCACCGCATAGACCGAGGCTCTGGAGAGCAAGGGAATCGTATTCAAGGCTGACTCGTAGACAAATTTAAGGCCCTGTACCAACTGGTTGGCCAGTTCCACCCATTCCGGGGAAACGTGATGTTCTTTCAACCCATGGTGCAACAATTTTGCCCATTCAGTAAGCGGCTGAGACACTAGGGCCCCGGCCACGACAGGACGCACTGCTGACCCCACCACTGTGAACAGGGAGCGAGCTATAGCATCAGCCCTCCTGTCTGCGGGGTCCTTGAAGGCAGGAGCCCCTACCACCGGAATCGTGGTCATTTTGTTTAGTCTGGACACGGGGGGGGGGGGGGTCCCCTGTCGGGGGAGAAGTACATTTTTCAGGAAATTCTCCTCAAAAGGGGTAACGGACCGCTAAACATTTTGGGGCTGAAAATACCTTTTGCGGCCGATCCCATTCCTTGTATAAGAGCTTATCCAGGTAAGGTAAACAAGGAAACACCTTAGCAGTGCGGGCCGGCGTACAAAATCCAAAAGGGACCGACATCTCTGTTGTCTCCGCCGTATCCTCCATTTGTAGAGTATCCCGCACAACGGTGATAAGTGCTCCTACAAGCGCCCTATCATGCGCTGACCCTGACCCAGAGTCATCCTCACTGTCCCGAATGGTCGAGGTCCGCACCCTCAGACACATCAGAACCAGGGCCGGGAGCAGTAGCTGGGCCCGGTTCTATGTCAGAGTTGTCCCCAGAAGATGGCGGGGGCGTTTTTTTACCCCCCTTCTTTCCACACACCGCTTCCACACTGGCCACAAAAGCCTCCAGGACCGCCGACACAGCGTCCACAGATATAGCAGGTGCAGGGGCACCAATTGACAAAACTCGGGTATGTCTGGGGAAGAGGCGCTTGACACCCCTGGGGATGTAAGACAAAGTACACGGATCACCCTCCTAGCTGATGCAGAGAGAAAACGAGGGCCCCCCCCAGAGGACTCACCACCCGGACCAGGTACCCTACAGCTGCCTACCGCGCTATCCTCCTAAGGCGCTCTCCCTGTGTCACTGTCTGTGAGAAGTGTGCTGGAGCTGTTGGCGCCGTTAGAATGACCACTGGAGGTAAAAACCTCTTAAAAAAAGTCAGCCGACCTGTAAACAGAGCGCGTTGACTACAAGAAAATGGCCACCGAGCGCAGATATAAACAACAGCGCCGGACACCGCCAAAATGGCGCCGGCCGCATGTAGTGCACAAACACACACACATTAGGCAGCGAACAACCGGGCCCCCTAAAGAAGGCCCCCCCACACATAACAAGTGAACAGCACCCCCAGGAAAGCGGACCCACTGTGCAGCCCCCAGCCATAGGATGGAGCCCCCCCAGGTGGACCCCCGTTAAGCAGCCATCCTAGCCACCCAGAGCCTAGGGAGGAGGGGAGGAAGGGAGAGAGGAAAGGAAGGTTGGGACCCTCTATCGACCTCCCCAGGAATGCCCAGCCGTACCACCCTGCCGGAGCAGAGGGACTGCTACTTACCCGTCCTGTAGCTGAAGGCATTTCTGACAGACCCAACGTCCGCGCGGTTACGCATGGCTGTCGGCCCGGCACACTGTGTTACGGACATATAGCCTGGTCATATGTGTGCCGCCGAGCATATAGCTCACCGGCCACCCCTGGAGCCACGGGGCATGTCGTGGATGGCCCAGCACGTAGCTAAAAGGCCGGCACACGCTCGATGGCTGAGCTGGGGAGACTACAAGGATCGAGGATCCAGCCTGTCACCCAGTCGGCAGTTGATAGTAGAACTCAGGATCAAAAATAAAAAATAAAAAAACAGAACAAAATCCCCAGGCTACATGAGCCCACAGGGAGCCATGTCTTTCTCCTATGCTAGGCAGAAAAAAACTGAGCTGCATGATGCAGGGAGAGGGGATGTACCCGGGGGGGACCGCCCCCTGGGCGGTACTATACTGTGTGATGTGTTTTATCACTTAACATGCTGTTTTTCTGCCTAGTCAATCTCCTAACTGGAGGATAATACCCATATGTCAAGATGCTGCTGTGTCCGTCCATGAACGGAAGATAATTTTTTTTTTTTAATTGGGTATATTTTTTTCAAAATGGATGGTCTTTTTTTGTTTTGTTTAAAAAAAAAAACGCAGAGGTGATCAAATAACACCAAAAGAAAGCTCTATTTGTGAGAAAAAAAAAACAATTTTATTTGGTTACAGCGTCGCATGACCGTGCAATTGTCAGTTAAAGTAATGCAGTGCTGTATTGCAAAAATTGGCCTGGTGATTAAGGGGGTACCACCAAAATAAAGCTCTATTTGTGTGAAAAAAATAGGATTTTTGTACTCACTGTAAAATCCGATTCTCTGACGTCCATGGACTGACACAGCTCTAATACTGAAACACGTGGGTATATGTCCCTGCTCACAGGAGAAGATCTAGGCAGAATGTTAGAAACATACATTCTAGAACAAACCAGAGCTGAACAGCCCCGCCCTCCGGACATAACCCTCCTACCTGCAGCCAGCAGCCTCAGTTCGTAACAAAGCAGTACAAACCTTAAAAGAAGGGTGGGTGCTGTGTCAGTCCATGGACGTCAGAGAAAAGGATTTTAGGGTGAGTACAAAAATCCTATTTTCTCTTATCGTGCATGGACTGACACAGCTCTAATACTGAAACACGTCGGACGTCCCTAAGCAGTATCAGAAGAGGGTGGGAGAGCAGTAGTAAAGGAAAAAACAAAACTTCACTCCAAACAAGCAGAGCTCAACGGAGGAGTTGCAACATTAAACAGCGGCCTGTAACACTGTGCGGCCGAAGGAAGCATCCGAAGATGCAGCCACATCAACCTTATAGAACTTAGAAAAGGTATGAAGGGACGACCAGGTCGCCGCCTTGCACACTTGTACAACCGATGCTTGATGTCGGAAAGCCCAGGAAGCACTAATTGCCCTGGTGGAAAGCGCCGTAACCGGAAAGGGAGGCGCCCGCCCCTTAAGGGCATAGGCCTGTATGACGGTCTGTCTTATCCACCTAGAAGCGGTGGCAGGCGACGCCGCTTGGCCCTGTGTTGGACCAGAGACAGACACAAACAGTGAGTCAGGACTTACGATAGAAGCAGTAGCCGCCAGGTACACCCGTAAGGCTCGCACCACATCCAAAGTGTGAAATGCAAACTCACTGGGATGCGATGGGTGAGGGCACAAGGACGGAAGGACAATGTCCTCATTAAGGTGAAAAGCCGAAACCACCTTTGGAAGGAAAGACGGTCGCGGGCGCAACACCGCTTTATCCTTATGGAGGACCTGGCAAGGCGACTTGCATGACAGAGCCGCCAACTCAGACACCCGGGCAACAGAAGTAATGGCCACTAAGAAAGCCACCTTCTGAGACAAAGTCAAAAGAGGAATCTCTCTGATATTTTCAAAGGGATGTTCTTGGAGAACCGAGAGCACCAAATTCAGATCCCAAGGAGAGGGAGGAGGCTTGACAGGGGGGATCACATGGCGAACCCCCTGCAAAAAGGTGCTAATCAAGGAATGGCCCGTTAACGGTCGTTGAAAAAGACAGCCCGAGCCGAAATCCGACCCTCGATGGTACACAAGGCCAGCTTTTGGGTCACACTACGCTGTAAAAACAGCAAAATCCTGGGAACGGAATACGTCCGTGGACGCCAATCAAGCTCCTTGCACATAGCGATGTAAGCCTTCCAGGTACGGTGATAGATCTTTCTGGAGGAAGATTTCCGTGCCCACAACATAGATGAGATGACCGAATCCGAGAGACCTCGGTCCATCAGCACCTGGCTTTCAACAGCCATGCCATTAAAGCCAAGGACTGTAAAGTAGGATGAAGTATGGGACCATGAGACAGAAGGTCCACCCAAATAGGCAGTCGCCAAGGAACGTCTGTGAATAGCTGAACTAGATCGGCGTACCAATGTCGCCGTTCTGGAGCAATGAGGATTACCGGAATGGCCTCGGTCCCTACTCTGCAAAGCAACAACAGTAGCAGAGGGTAAGCATACATCAGGCGATACTGCCCCCGTGGCCACCAACGCGTCTTGCGCGTCTGCCCAGGGATCCCTGGACCTGGCCCACGAATCTCGACACCTTGCGAGTGAGTCGAGAGGCCAGAAGGTCCACATCTGGTGTCCCACCTCCGGTAAAGGAGGTGAAAACACCTCCGGATGTAAGGACCTTTCCCCTGGAATGCACACGGCCAACAGGACCGTCCTGCAGCGGGATGGGTATGATAATCCCAAAGAGACCCCGCAATGTATCAGAGAAGGGAGGCCCCGGCTTACGGGGTGCCTCTATTGTTGACCAAGAAAGGCAACCTGACAGAGCTTCAGCGCTATGCACTGTTTATGCAGTGCATAGCGCTGAAAATGCACACACCATTGGAGCGCGGGGGAAAAACCAGAGCACCCGGATGAAACCCATGCAGACTGCATACGCATACAGTGTAGGTACTATAGTATGTGTGATAAACATTTTGAACATGTCTATGTGTGCATGGCGCCGAAGGTGCGCACACCCCTAGCGTGTTGGAGGAAACCGGAGTACCCGGAGGAACCACACGCAGACCCAGAGAATACAATACATACATCTACTGTGAATGTATTTAGAGTTGTGTATAAACATAATGTGTATGTTTATACTGTGAATGGCACCAAAGGCGCGCATGTCATGTAGCGTGGGCGGAAACCGGAGGACCCGGAGGAAACCCACGCAGACTGCACACACATACCGCGTAGGTATGTTAGCATGTGAATAATCAAATCACACAAGTTTAGGCTGTGCATAGCGCCGAAAGCGCCCATACCATTGGAGTGTGGGAGGGAACCGGAGTACCCGGAGGAAACCCACACAGACTGCATACACATACCGCGTAGGTATTATGGTATGCCTGATAAACATATGGAACATGTTTAAACTGTGCAGAGAGCCAAAGGCGCACATACCGTCAGAGCGTGGGAGGATACCGGAACACCCGGAAAAAACCCACGCAGACAGCACACAGATACCGTGTAAGAATGATAGCATGTGAATAAACACATTGCACGTTTATGCTGTGCATTACCATTGGAGCGTGGGAGGAAACCTGCCAGAGGAAACCCACGCAGACAGCATACACCTACTGTAGGTATTTATAGTATGTATAATAAACATATTGAACATGTTTATACTGTGCAGAGAGCCGAAGCGCACATACCGTGAGAGCGTAGGAGGAAACCGGAGCACCCGGAGGAAACCCACGCCGACCCAGAGAGTATGATACATACCTATACTGTGAATGTATTTAGAGTCGTGTATAAACATATTGTGTATGTCTATATCGTGTATGGCACTAAAGACACAGCATTGGAACGTGGGAGGAAACCCACGCAGACACAGAGACCAATAACACATACAAACACTGTGAATGTATCCAGTGTAGATTTATAGGATAAGTTTAATAATGGCGCCGAGGCGCATAAACTTCTCTGTATTGTTCCAACCTGCCTAAATGAGCTGCTGAAGCAGCATGCAGGTAAAAGGAAACCTCTAAAACCTCTGGTCCTGTCAGAGCTCAGAGCGTTCCCAAGGAAATGGCGGGAAACCACAGGTGCAGAGACCCTGTTGTTGCCTCAGAGACATCACACAGAAAGCTCATAGGGACTAGAGGAATAAATGAATAAAGTCCCCCCCCACCATGCTGCACCGACCAAGAAGGGGGGGGGGCACTGTGTACCACTGTTTCATCCATGCTGCTCTTGACGCAGCATGTGAGGAAACAGTGAGGAAGTTGTGTAAAAGAAAAGCTTGAAAAGAACCAAAGGAGAAAGTGTCCGCCTGAGGTATCTCAGCCACAGCATCCAGCTTGAGAGTGTCTCTCACAGCATCAATGAGTTCACTTACAAGCGCCCTGTCATTTACTGACTCCGAACTGGAGTCTTCCTCACAAGGAATGTCCTGTTCAAAAAAAACATTAAAATATTCAGAGCTAGGGTCCTGAGCAGCAGCAGCTAGGCCCATATCTGAATCAGCGCACTCCCCTACTGGAACATTGTGTGGGGAGAGGGCGCTTTATAGCTCACTTGCGCTCGCACACCGCTTCCATCCTGACCAGAAATGTTTCCAGGACTGCCGACAACTGGTCCATAGGGACCGCAGGTGCTGGAGCACTGCCAGTTGCCTAAGGCAAGTGTGGAGAAGAAGGTGAACCAGACTCCATACTCGCCACCCCGAGACCTTATGCACAATAAAGTGAATAAACAGTCCACCCACTGGCTGTGCTGACTGAGGAGGGGATACCCAAAGGACCCACCAACCCTTTAGAGGACCGCTCAGCTCCGCTGTATGCACCGCACTGCCAGCACGAGTGAAGCCTGAGGAGATTCGCGCAGCAGCGGCGATAGAGGCCAAAACCGAAATTGAAAGTGCCGCGGCTTCAAGAAAATGCCCGCCGGCCTCGTGTACTACTGCGCCATTGATCCGCGGCAAGATGGCCACCGAACGCAGCAAAATTACAGCCAAAGCGCCTAATGGCGTCTCCAAACACCCCACTTTTTCTCAGCCCCAGCACACAGAACATGGGTGCCCCCCCCCCCGCCAGGCCAGAGTGACCCCCAGGTACCCCCACACAGCTCAGTGCCAGATTAGGGTGCAGAGAGCAGCATAACAGGGGGGAGACAGGGAACAACCCCCCCATACAGAGAAACACAGCCAGCATGTACTCACCTGATGCAGGAGAGACTACTTACCCATTCCAGAGGGACCCACTGGCGTGTTTCAGACAGACCTATCACAGAGTAGTACCGAGTAGCTGTCGGCCCGGTCCACCGCGAAAGATACAGCAGGCACTGTTCAATCTTGTGAGGACCGCTGGAGCATAAAAGCCACCCGGCCACCCCTGGAGTCATGGGGCATGTCGTGAACTGAGTCTCACACACACAAGGCGAGGTTCAGCACGCTCGATGGTCGGACAGGGAAGGCTACGAGGATACTAGTGTACCCAACCTGTTGCCCAGCCGACAGTTGATTGAAGGTCTTAAAAATAAAATAATAAAATTCTCAAAGGAATAAAAAATTAAATCTTCTGAGAGAGCCACGTCTTCTTCTGCTAGGCAGAAAAAAACGGAGGCTGCTGGCTGCAGTTAGGAGGGTTATGTCTGGCTGTGTAGCTCTGGTTTGTTCTAGAATGTATGTTTCTAACATTCTGCCTAGATCTTCTCCTGCGAGCAGGGACATATACCCACGTGTTTCAGTATTAGAGCTGTGTCAGTCCATGGACAATAAGAGAAATAATAATTTGGGTACAGAGTTGGATGACTGAGTAATTCTCATTCAAAGTGTGAGAGCGCTGAAAGCTAAAAAAAATCCTGGGGGGGGGGGGGGCGAAGAGAAGAGGTGAAAGTGCCCAGTATTGAGGTGGTTAAAGTGGCGCTAAGGTCAGAAAATTAAGTCCTGCTAGATCACTTCAGCCTGGCCTCTTTCCCCTTTTGCAGGTATACAGTGGATATAAAAAAGTCTACACACCTGTTAAAATGTTTGGTTTCTGTGAAGTAAAAAAAAAATAGATGACAAAGATAAACCATTTCAGAACTTTGCACCTTTAATGTGACCTATAAACTGTACAACTCAATTGAAAAACAAACTGAAATCTTTTAGTTGGCAATCACATTCAAACGCATGTTAAAGTGATACTAAAGGTTTTTTGTTTTAAATAACAAACATGTCATACTTATCTCCACTGCGCAGCTCCTTTTGCACAGAGTGGCCCCGAACATCCTTTTCTGGGGTCCCTCGGCGGCTCCTTCCTGCATTAGATGACCCCCTAGGAGAAGCGCTCTCCCGAGGGGGTTACCTTGCGGGTGTGCTCCTGAGTCATTCATTCGGCGTCCTAAGACACCGAGTGTATGTCTCAGCCCCGCCCCCTACATCATTGGATTTGATTGACAGCAGCGGGAGCCAATGGCTGCGCTGCTATCAATCTATCCAATCAAAGCCAGGACTCCATGGAGAGGAGGACGGAGGGGACACGCCGAGGAGATGAAGGGGCTCAGGTAAGTAAAACGAGGGGGCTGGGGGGCCGGTGACTGCCAGGTGTTTTTTCACCCTAATGCATAGGATGCATTAAGGTAAAAAAACACAAGCCTTTACAACCCCTTTAAATAGGAGTCAGTACACCCCCGCCATCATTTAAAGTGCCTCTGATTAACCCCAAATAAAGTTTAGCTGTTCTAGTAGGGAGGCTGCCAAGAGGCCTACAGCAACATTAAGGCTCCATTCACACCATGACGTTCTGTTTTGTGGGCAGAATCGCTGCGATTCTGCTCTTGATTTGGAAACACTGCAAATCGCTGGACACACTTGCTATTTTGAATGGCACCAAATGCGGCGGAATTTTGCCACGATTTTCGCCCGATAAAACGTGGTAAAAATGTGCAAACAGAATCGCAAGACGATTTTCTGCGTTTCTGAATCACGGCAGAATAGCGGTGATTCCGCCCACAAAACAGAACGCCATGGTGTGAATGGAGCCCACAGGAGCTGCAGGAATATCTGGCAAGTACTGGCTGTGTGGTACATGCGACAACAATCTCCCATGTTCTTCATATGTCTGGGCTATAGGGTAGAGTGGCAAGACGGAAGGAAACCTTTTCTTATGAAGAAAAACATCCAAGCCTGGCAAAATTTAGCAAAACCACATGTGGGAAAATGTGTTATGGTCTGATGAAACCAAGGTTAAACTTTTTGACAAGAATTTCAAAAGATATGTTTGGCACAAAAACAACACTGCACATCACCAAAAGAAAACCATACCCACAGTGAAGCATGGTGGTGGCAGCATCATGCTTTGGGGCTGTTTTTCTTCATCTGGAACAAGGGCCTTAGTCAAGGTAGAGGGAATTATGAACAGTTCCAAATACCAGTCAATATTGGCACAAAACCTTCAGGTTTCTGCTAGAAAGCCGAATATGAACTTCATCTTTCAGCATGACAACAACCCCAAGCATACATCCAAATCAACAAAGGAATGGCTTCACCAGAAGATGAATAAAGTTTTGGAATGGCCCAGCCAGAGCCCAGACCTGAATCGGATTGAATATATGTGGGGTGATCCGAAGAAGGCTGTGCACAGGAGATCCCGTGCAATCTGACAGATATTAGTTGTTTTTGCAAAGAGTGGGCAAATATTGCCAAGTCAAGTTGTGCCATGCTGACTCATACCCAAAAAGACTGAGTGCTGTAATAAAATCAAAAGGTGCTTTAACAAAGTATTCATTTTAAGGGTGTGCACACTTATGCAACCATATTATTATTTTTTTTTAGTTTTACTTCCCTCCACCTAAAAGATTTCTGAGTAGTACAGTTTATAGGCCACATTAAAGGTGGAAAAAGTTCTGAAATGATTTATCTTTGTCTCATTATTTTACATCACAGAAACCTGACATTTTAAGGCCCGGTTCACACAGGGGCGGCACGACTTCAAGGGCGACCTTGGCGGCGCGATCTCAAGACGACTTGAGACGCCCGCCAAGGCGATTTGCATAATGACTTCTGTATAGAAGTCAATGCAAGTTGCCCTGCGTCGCCCCCAACAGTAGTACATGAACCTTTTTCTAAAACGGAGCGACTCAGGTCGCTCCTATTAGAACGGTTCCATAGCACAGACCGGGACGCGACTCCTCAGGCGACGAGTCGCCCCTATGTGAACCGGGCCTTAGGGGTGTGTAGACTTCTTATATCCACTGTAGCTGTAAAACAATAAAAATAAGTGCCTATACTGTTTAAAATCCACGAATACATGGTCTCATTCCTGCTCTGCTCACTTATTTTAGTCAATGTGCTGACATTCTAACGGCTGACCTGCTGACAGCTTACAGGTTTACTGCTGTTCAGGGGCTCTGGGCTTCAGCAAAATGGCAGCCTCCGGCAACAAGAAACAGAAACCATTCTTGAGGCAATTTACAGCACACACTAATTTTGGTAACAAAATTAATAATTTTGGTAACAAAATTAATAATTTTATTAATACATTTATTTTTATTTTTTAGGCAACGTTCTGCATTAACCACTTCGCGCTCGCCATACGACAAATGACGGCCGCAAAGTGGTTCTAAAATGGCGGGAGGCCGTCATACAGCCTACGCTCCTCCGGCCACTGGGGGGCGCGTGAGCTCCGCGTGCCTGGCGCATCACTAAGATGCCGATGCGTGTGCCTGGCGGCCGCGATGTCCGCCGGGTACCCGCAATCGGCCGGTACACAGACAAGGACGTGGATCTGTGTGTGTAAACACACAGATCCACGTCCTGTCAGGAAGAGGAGACCGATGCTGTGTCCCTTGTACATAGGGACACAGATCAGTCACCTCCCCCAGTCAATCCCCTCCCCCCACAGTAGGAATCACTCATAGGTCACACATTTAACCCCTTCCTCACCGCCTAGTGTTAACCCCTTGCCTGCTAGTCACATTTATACAGTAATCAGTGCATATTTATAGCACTAATCGCTGTATAAATGTGAATGGTCCCAAAAATGTGTCAAAAGTGTCCGATGTGTCCGCCGCAATATCACAGTCCTGACAAAAATCGCAGAATACTGCCATTACTAGTAAAAAAAAAAAAAAAAAGTCAGAATTCTATCCCCTTTTTTGTAGACGCAATAACTTTTGCGCAAACCAATCACTAAACGCTTATTGGGATTTTTTTTTACCAAAAATATGTAGAAGAATACGTATCGGCCTAAACTGAGAAAAAAATAGTTTTTTTAAAAAAAAATTGGGATATTTATTATAGCAAAAATCAAAAAAGCTGAGTTAGACTTACCGGTAACTCCTTTTCTGAGAGTCTTCCAGGACAGCCCATGAGACCTAGGGCTCCTCCTACCAGGACAGGAAACACGTTACCCCCACCAGATAAAAGGGCGGTCCTCCAGGCCCCACATCAGTCTTCTCGAGAACCGTAGGACAACCCTGAAAAACACATGTGTAATATACATAACTTCCAGACAAAACCGGGTGGGAATCCGGCTGTCCTGGAAGACTCTCAGAAAAGGAATTACAGGTAAGTCTAACTCAGCTTTTCTCTCAAGCGTCTTCCAGGACAGCCCATGAGACAATGAGCCAGAACTTACCAGTCTAGGGTGGGACAACTGCCTGAAGGACCTTTCGACCAGACGCCTGCTCCTGCGCCTCATGAAGGTCGAAAAAATGGACCACGTGGCAGCCTTGCAAATTTGTTTCCGGTGAAGCACCAGCCCTCTCAGCCCAAGACGCAGACAAGGCTCTTGTTGAATGCACAGTGACAAAAGGTGGAGGAACTTCTCTAATTTTGTAAGCTTCAGAGATGGCTTGCTTTATCCATCTAGCCAATGTGGCTTTAGATGCACTCTTACCTCTGTGCGTACCTGAAAAAAGGACAAACAAGGCGTCTGTCTTCCTAAAGTTTTTGGTGACCTCAAGATAGACAAGGAGAATCCTTCTCACATCTAAAAAATGTAACTTTCTTTCTTGGTCGCCCTGTGGCGAACTACAAAAGTTTGGCAGTACAATGTCCTGAGATCTGTGGAATGTACTGGCCACCTTAGGCAAAAAACCGAGATCAGTTCTCAACACAACCCGATCCTCAAAAATTGTGAGGAATGGCTCCCTCACTGATAAGGCCTGTAACTCGCTTTCTCTACGAGCTGAGGTAATTGCTACCAAAAAAATTGTTTTTAACCACCTCCCTACCGTGCACGAAAACCCCCTTCCTGCCCAAGCCATTTTTCAGCTTTCAGCGCTGTCACACTTTGAATGACAATTGCGCGGTTGTGCGACGTGGCTCCCAAACAAAATTTGCGTCCTTTTTTCCCCACAAATAGAGCTTTCTTTTGGTGGTATTTGATCACCTCTGCGGTTTTTATTTTTTGCGCTATAAACAAAAGAAGAGCGTCCAGTTTGGAAAAAAAACAAAATTTTTTACTTTTTGCTATAATAAATACCCATTTTTTTTTTTTTTATAAAATTTTCCTCACTTTAGGCCGATACGTATTCTTCTACATATTTTTGGTAAAAAAAAAAAAAAAATCGCAATAAGCGCGTATTGATTGGTTTGCGCAAAAGTTATAGCGTCTACAAAATAGGGGATAGATTTATAGCATTTTTTTTTTTTTTTATTAGTAATGGCGGCGATCTGTGATTTTTATTGTGACTGCGATATTGCGGCGGACACATCGGACACTTTTGACACATTTTTGGGACCATTCACATTTATACAGCGATCCCTGCTATAAAAATGCATTGATTACTGTATAAATGTGATTGGCAGGGAAGGGGTTAACCACTAGGGGGGTGGGAAGGGGTTAAATATGTTCCCTCAATGTGTTCTTACTGTGGGGGGAGGGGACTGACTGGGGGAGGTGACCGATGGTTGTCCCTATATACAGGGGACACACCATCGGTCCCCTCTCCCTCACAGGACGTTGATCTCTGTGTTTACACACAGAGATCCACTTTCCTGCTCGTTTCCCGGGCAATCGCGGGTGCCCGGCGGCAATTGCGGCCGCCGGGCACGCGCACCGGGGCCTTGTGAACGCAGCGCGCGCCTCCTAGCTCGTTTTAAAGGGAGGACGTCATATGACGTCCTCCCAGAATGAGAGTGTCCTCCGCCTGCCGTCAATTGACAGTGGGCGGGGGACAAGTGGTTAAAGTAAGTAATTTAACAGAAATATCCTCTAGGGGCTCAAAAGGAAAGGACAAGGGACAGGTCCCAAGTTGGACAACTTCTCATCACTACTGGCCTGGCCCTAGCTGCCGCTTGTACCTTTAAGGTACTAACTGAAATACCTTTGTCGACACCCTCTTGAAAAAATTCCAAAATAGAAGGAACATCATGAGTTAATCTTTGATTTTCAGATAACCATGAATTAGACTTTTTCCAAACCTTGGAATATATGGCTCTAGTGACTGGTTTTCTGCAATTGACCAGGGTCTTGACTACTTTGTCAGAGAACCCCTGGGCCCTTAGTATCTTTTCTTCAGATACCAAGCCGTCAAGTTTAAGGAAACCACCTGTGGGTGTGACACTGGACCCTGCGATAGAAAGTCCTCTCTCTTCGGAAGCCTCAGCGGAGGCTCCGAGACCAAAGTCTGTAACAGGGAAAACCATGGCCTCTTGGGCCAGAAAGGGGCGATCAGAATAAGGTCTGTTTCTTCTAGAAGTAACTTCCGGAGAACTTCCGGAATAAGTCTGATTGGCGGGAAGGCCTAACAGAGGCCGAATGTCCACGGATTTGCCAGAGCATCGACCCCCAATGATTGATCTGCTGGGTTCATAGAAAAGAACTCCACTGTCTTGCGGTTGTCCTGGTTTGCGAACAGATCCGCTTCGGGACAACCACATTTGTCGGTGAGCTCCGCAAACACCTCGGGATGAAGAGACCAATTGTCTCGATCCACCCTGTAGCGACTGAGATAGTCTGCCAAGCAGTTTTGCGTCCCCTTCAGGTGTACTGCTGTAATTGAGGCTAGATTCCCTTCTGCCCATGATAAAATCTCCTGGGCAATCGATTGAAGAATCCGACTCCTCGTACCTCCCTGTTTGTTGAGGTACGCAACCGTCACGATGTTGTCGGATAGAATCTGGAGATTGTGACCCCTGATCTCCGTCTGAAAAACTAGCAAGGCTCTCTGAACTGCTAGCAGCTCTCTCTGGTTCGACTAAGCTCTTGCTTCCCGCAAGGACCATTCTCCTTGTGCGACTTTGTTGCCGAGGTGGGCTCCCCATCCCCATGAACTTGCATCTGTAGTGATCCTCTGGGATATAGGAATGGACCAAGGTAGACCACTTGTTAGATGAAGGTTTGTCCTCCACCACCATAAGCTTCTTTTTACTCTGGTAGGTAATAAAGCCCATGACTCCAGAGACCTTGCGTCCCCGTCCCAATTCCCCAAAAGAAACCTCTGTAATGGTCTTTGATGGAATCTTGCCCATGGTACTGCAGGAAAGCATGAGGTCATCAGACCTACTGCTCTTGCCACCTCTCTCAACGAGACCGATTGATTGGTCTGTAAAGCTGAGACTGTTTGCACCATCTTTGAGACTTTCTCCTGTGGGAGAAAAACTTTTTGGTCTTCTGAGCAAAAGTTGTATCCCAAATATGTAACCTTCTGGGCCGGAATCAAGGAAGACTTCTCTCTGTTTATCAACCAACCTAGGGATTGAAGGCAGTCTTGTACAGTCTGTAGATCCGCTGATAACCTTTGGTAAGACTCTGCCACCACTAGGAGGTCGTCCAGGTAAGGGATAATAGTTATCGCCTTTAACCTCAGCGGAGCCAGCGCCTCCCCCAACACTTTTGTGAAAATGCGTGGGGATGAGGACAGACCGAAGGGGAGGGCTTGAAATTGGAAGTGCCGAATCTCTGTTCCCATTTTGACTGCTATTCTCAAGAATTTTTGGAAGGCTGGATGGATAGAGATGTGAAGATAGGCATCCCTTAAATCCAGAGTGGCCATGAAGCAGTTTGGGTAAAGCAGGTTCTTGATTGTGAACACTGTCTCCATCCGGAAGTGCTTGTACCCGATCGATCGGTTTAGAGACCAAAGGTTCAGAATAAGCCGATACTTTCCTGATGGCTATCTGATAACAAAAATATGGGAATAAAACCCCTTGCTCTGTTCTGAGTGGGGAACAGGGATCAGGACTTTCTGATCTTGCAAGTTTCCAATTTGGAGACCCAGAGCCCTCGCTTTTTCCCGATCTCGGGGAAGGGAGGTGACCAATAGTTGCTTCGGTGGTTGGCAAGAAAATTACAGCCTGTACCCATTGGCCACTAGATCCAGTATAAATGGACTCGAGGTGGCTGCTGCCCACTGTGGGAGAAAGGCCCTCAATCTTCCTCCCACTGGGAGACAAACGTCACTGTGGCTTGGCGGGTTGTTGAGAAGGGTTAAACAAGATGCCCCCTCTACCTCTGCCTTTGTGCCCAGTCCAATGTTTCTTGGGCCTATTGTCCTTTTCTCTAGGACCTTGCTGCCTACTTTGGCCACTCATTTTTTTTCTGGCTGCCGGCTTTTTCTTGTTTTCTGGAAAGGCCTTTTTCTTATCGGCTGTACGTTCCAGTGCCTCCTGCAGACCTGGGCCAAAAGATGATCCCCTGTTAAGGGAAGCCCACATAGGCGCAACTTAGAGGCTGCATCACCTGACCAGGTTTTAAGCCACAGGCTTCTTCTGGCCGAATTCACTAAGGCCGAAGTCCTGGCTGACATTCTTACCGACTCTGCGGAAGAATCAGCTAGATACCCTACGGCCCGAAAAAGGAGAGGGAAAGATTTTAGAATCTGCTCTCTAGAAGTACCTGCCATCAAATGGGTTTGTATTTGTGTCAGCCATACTTCCAAATTCCTGGCTACACAAGTGGAGGCCAGAGCTGGTTTAAGATTCCCAACAGCTGAATCCCAAGCTCTGTGAAGGAGGATATCTCCTTTTTTGTCCATCGGATCCTTAAGCATGCCCATATCGTCAAACGCCAGGTCTGATTTTTTGGAAACTTTTGAAAGAGGTGTATCCAACTTTGGATTTTTGTTCCACGGCTGCGCTGCATCCTCATCAAATGGAAACCTTCTTTTTAGGGTTACCAGAAAAGAAAGGTTTTCTCTCTGGATTTTCCCACTCCAGCTTGATAGTATCAAGGAGGGAACTATGCACTGGAAAGACTTTAGATTTCTTTCTGTGCAAACCTTTATACATAGGGTCATGTTTAGACAATTGTACTTCCTCCTCTTCCATCTCAAGTGTTGTATAGATAGCCTTAAGTAAGTCATCTACATCCTCTAAAGATAACTTAAATCTTGAGCTCCGAGCAGACTCTCTATCCCTGGGCTCTGTATCTGACCCTGATTCCTCACGAGAAGAACGGGTAGATCTGACCTCCACCTCTGAGTCCTCACTCTCCACATGCTGTGGAGCGCTAACGACTGAAGTCCTTAATGGAGATGGATTCTCCGCAGGAACCTGAAGCTTGTCAATTAGAGTCTCAAGCCTCGTACACACGAACGAGTTTCTCGGCAAAAACCAGCAAGAAACTTGCTGGCAGAGATTTTTTGCAGAGAAATTCGTTCGTGTGTATGGTTTCTCGTCAAGAAAAGCGACAAGAATCTCGACGAGAAAATAGAGATCCTGCTCTCTATTTTCTCGTCGAGATTCTCGTCGGCATGTTTCTTGATGAGAAAAGTGAGTGTGTGTACACTTACCTGTCCTCCCGGAAGCCCGCGCATGTTCGAAATGAATTCGACGCATGCGCGGTAGCTTCCTAGGCATACGTAGGGTATACCAAGATGGCGGCGACGGCATCGAATGTGACGAGCGCATGCTCGTCGTAGTCGATGACGTCACCGCATACGCTCCATTCAAAGAACCGCGGGTTCTTTGAATCGAGCGTCTGTACACTCGGCAGGGACAAGTTTCTTGTCCAAGAATCTCGTCGAAAAAAACGACATGTTTTTTTCGACGAGAATCTCGGCCGTGTGTACGAGGCCTTAAATGAGCTAAAGGTAGATGTAAGCTCATCTCTAACTGAAGTCAGCATTTCTGACATGAGGCTACCGGGTAATCTTTAACTAGGCCTTCTATACAGGTGCGGCAAACAGCTTTGCTTCATGAGGGGCTCAATTTGTTTTTCCGCAGACTGCACATTTCCTTTTGGGTGGCTGCGTTTGGGCCTTGTCCTGAGTCTTGGCCTGCAAAACAACAAATGATCCCAATAAATACCATGCCACAAATACTCCAAAACACCCCGTGCAGGAGGAAAGGAAAATGTGCCCCCTTCACCTAGTCCCTACTAGTTACAAGGGGAAAAAGACACTCACAGGGTGTGCAAGTAAGTACAGCCACTTCAAGCTTACCTGAGGAGGTGCTGGTGTTAGGGCCTGCTTCCGCTGCCTGTGCAGGTGTTGCAGAGGAGTCCATCCTGCCCCTTTAGTGGTCTGCAGCCTGTGCTGGGTTTCACCGTTTTTAAACGCCAGCTTCCCAGCATCCCTGTTCGGGCCATTTAGAGACAGAAACTCGTGTCTCCGGCGCCCGCTGATGACATCACACGCCCCGGAAGTAACCCCGCCGGGTACTTCCTGTGGGCCAGCTTGGAGCGCATAAGCTCCGCCCCCTTCGTGCGCGGCTTCCTCTTGTCCCCTGCATACTCCAGCCACGCTGTCTGCAGGGAGAGAAACGCCGACTGCCGCCATGCGGCTCGCGGACCGTAGCACGGATGTACACCGCGGTGCTGGCATTCCCCATGCACTGAGAAGCAGGGACAGCTGCAACATACCTACTCCCCCGGTGGATGTGCAGCTCTGGGATAATAGAAGGTAGGATAAAAAAAAAAAAAAATAAAGCCATCAGGAGCCCTGCTCATGGGACCTAGGGGAACCAGTTCCAGAAACATGTTACCCCCCGTCCGGAGGAAACACTAAAACTGATGTGGGGCCTGGAGGACTGCCCTTTTATCTGGTGGGGTAACGTGTTTCCTGTCCTGGTAGGAGGAGCCCTAGGTCTCATGGGCTGTCCTGGAAGATGCTTGAGAGGAAATAGTGTTTTTTTTTCCAAAATTGACGCTCTTTTTTGGTTAATAGCGAAAAAAAAAAAAACGCAGAGGTGATCAAATACCACCAAAAGAAAGCTCTATTTGTGGGGAAAAAAGGACGTCAATTTTGTTTGGGAGCCACGTCACACAACCGCGCAATTGTCATTCAAAGCGTGACAGTGCCGAAAGCTGAAATTTCGCCTGGGCAGGAAGGGGGTTTATGTGCCCAGTAAGCAAGTGGTTAATTGCTTTATCATCAAATGATTGAATGAGATTTTTAAATAAAAGTACAGTAATAGGGTTAATGATGTTTGGCTCAAGTAGAATTCTGTTTAGAAATATGAAAGCCCATATTCACATAGAATTTGTATTTTTAAAGCTTTATAAAGAATCCTCTGGACTAATAGCTAATTTGTGGTTAAGAAGTGTATTCATGTATGTATTTCGTTATATATCTGCTGTAGTGAAAATGATAGTCGACTTTGATTAGGTGTCATCTATTGGGTAAATTGGAGAAGGCAGGAAGATGTTGTATACGGAGCTTGTGTATAAATTAGTATGTAATGATAGCGCTGGCAAAGCTTTCACAAAAGTCCTGGCGATGAAAGACGGGTGGAGTTGGTGCTGTCATCACCCATGGGGATATGCTTCTACTCTCAGACAGTGTTAATTTAGTCAACGAAAATGTTTGTCGAAGTATTCGTCAGCGGCATTTTTACAGTGACGAAAACGAAATGAAAAGTACAGCACATTTTCGCTGACAAACGAAAATGTCATGGAGGGACGTTCACCCTCGTGAACTAACTTCTGTTTTTTTAAGGAGCTCCGCCTGCTTCCGCTCCCAGCAAGCGACTATGTGCACCCTGACTGCCAGAGACCAGAGCAGCACTGTGCATTACAGACAGCCAGGCCTCTAGAGTCCCAACAAGACTGTCCCACTCCCGAGTCCTGACTCACGAGACGACCGCCAGCCAGGCACCCACGTCCAGAGCAGAGAGCAGACTGAGTGTGCAGTGCATTACAATTACAGCAGGCCTGAGGCCTCCCCTTAGACCACCATCTAGCACTGTGCATTACACAGGCCTCCTCTGACCACTGGCAGTGGCATCCAGGGCACTGTGCATTACATGCCATCCCTAAGACAACCGTCCAGAGCACTATATAGCATTACAGGCCTCCTCAGACCACCATCCAGAGTACGATTCAGCATTATAGGCCTCCTCAGACCACCATCCTGTCAGAACTATTGAGGTTAAAAATAATTTTTAAGGCATATACATATTATTTCATATATGATTTCATGAACACCTCGGAAACCATCGTGTTATGTTTGTTAGAAGGTGAATGCTAGTTCAGTGGTTTTGGACAAAGATTTTTACAGAGAACTTTTATGCCTTGTACACACGATCGTTTTTTCCGATGAAAAAAGTCAGATGGACCGTTTTCATCGGACGAACCGATCGTGTGTGGGCCCCATCGGACTTTTTTCCATCAGTAAAAAAAAATAGAACCAGTTTTAAATTTTTTCGATGGAAAAAAAAACTATAGCAAATTCCGATCGTCTGTGAGGAACTCCATCGGAGAAAAAAAAAACACGCATGCTCAGACTGAATTAGGAGAAGGGAGCGCTCGTTCTGGTAAAACTAGCGTTCGTAATGGAGCACATTTGTCATTCTGCTAATTATTGCATCGTTTAATGCAGCGCATTGTTTTCTTCTTTCTAATGCTAGAATAAAGTTGTTTAGCTGCTGATATTTATACAGAGTTCTGACAAACTTATTTATTGTTTCTTGTGATCTCATGAATAATCGTATTTGTTTTTAAAGCCAGATCTCCATAATATTTATTTTTTGGTGTTTTTAATCAAGATCTCCTTTTTTTTTTTTTTGCTTTTAATATTTTCTTGTAATCTTTTTTTTTTTTTGTCAAGTTATCACAACATTATTTTCTCAATTTTTTTTTTCCTCAAGGAGGTTGGTGTCCTTTGGTAATTACACATTGTATTTGGGAAATGTTATGCCTACTCACAAGAAAAACATATAGGCAAGTATTTAAATTAAATCAAATATCCATTTATTATGGTTAACAAAATAAAGAGGAAGGGCAACAATTGAGAAATGAGTGGAATATATGCAGACTTTGGACCCCAAAGGCAGACATGAAGGAAAATAAAATGAATAACTTGAGGAGTCCCTCTAATTGGGATCACAATATGGTCCCCAAATCACAGAAATCAGGAGCAGCAGCAGAAGACATACATGTCCCCAAGCTGTGGTACTCCAACAAACTGCATCTTCTGGCAGAGCAGCTTGAAGCCAAGGAATCACTTTCTGGTCTTGCTTGTAGCCTTCCCTCCATGCTTCCCTGCAGTATTCCCTCCACGCTTCCCTGCAGCGTTCCTTCCAAGGCTCCCTCCACGCCCCCTTGCAGGCTGTGGCTCTGGTGGTGGGAATGTGGCAGGAGGAGGAGAAGGATGGACCAGATCACATAGATGTGTGGCCTCTGTCAGCTGGCCCCTCCCCGCCCTGTGAAGGGCCGTAGAAATCAGCTTCTCACATTCCTTAATTCCTTCTTCATTTTCATACCCCCCCTTTTCCTTCTTGGTTTTCTCCCCTCGTGTTCCCTTCACATTCCTTATTTTTCCCTTTTTTTTCCCCCTCCCCCCCTTTTGTCCCCCTCCTTTTTCCCCCCTCTTTTTCACTCCCTCTTTTCATCACAGCTCTCTTTCACTACCACCGTAGTGCATGCACCTATACACTCACGTATGGGCATGTTTTGTTTCACATTCATGTCTTATTTAATCATCAATACCCCATCTCATGCCATGTCATTAACATTCTAGTGCCGTTCCTATCTTCCCGTGTCTGCCCCAGGGGGTGCACCCCTTTCGGTGCCTCAAGTGCATTGCATTCTCGGTCCCTTCGGACTATCGTGGTGAGCCAGGTTTGTGTCTGCTTTTGTAACTTACTCCGTTTATATATTTTGTCATCCATTTGTCTACGGCTGTTATTGCTATACACAAATAATAAATAAGTTGATAAATGTACTCACATTAGTATGTTTTTTTAGATTGTGTTGATAAAGACACCTCTTGAGGAAGCGTTTTTTTACTGCGAAACATGTCGGGGATACGTTGCTCACATCAGTACTACACCTCTGCCTACCTGTGGAGTTTGTGACACCCCACACTTTTTTCTTGTTAACCACTTAACGACCGCTCACTGTATATATACGTCGGCAGAATGGCACCGACAGGCACAATCACGTAGAGCATACGTGATTGCCTTTGTATAGTTGGGGGGTCCAATCGGACCCCCCTCCTATACAGTGAGCGGTGGCTAAGTGTCCGGGAGCGTTACGGGATGAGGGGGCAGCCATTCGTTTCCGGCCACCCCCTCGCGATCGCTCCCGGCGAATGGAAATGCCCCCTCTGTCTGTGTCAGGCAGAGGAAGCAGGAGGAAGTGATGTCATCTCTGGTGCGGCGCTCACATATACCGAGCGCCGTACAAGAGAAGACATCAGGTCAGTGCACACAACACTACACTGACACCAGGACACATAGGGACATAAATCGCCCCCCCAGAGCACCCCCCAGATCAACCCCCCAGCCCCCAGTCACAGTGTCACTGATTGCAGTGACCATTTATTTACTGATCACTGCAATCAGTGACATTTGTGACTGTAAAAGTGTCAGTACATTCAGTTTTAGGTCCAGTGTAGCCCCCTAACCCCCCCTAATAAAGGTTTAACCCCCTGATCACCCCCCAGATAACCCTTTCACCCCCTATCACCACTGTCGCTAAGCGATCATTTTTCTGATCGCTGTCTTAGCTTTAGTAATGCCGATCGGCAGCCAGTAATTTTTTTTAGGTTCGCCGCATGTTTTTATAGCGTCAGGTACCCCAATATATTATCTAATAAAGGTTTAACCCCCTTGATCGCCCCCCAGGTAACCCTTTCACCCCCTATCACCACGGTCGCTAAGCGACCGTTTTTCTAAACGCTGTCTTAGTGTCGGTGATGCAGATCGGTAGCCAGTAATTTTTTTTAGGTTCGCCGCATGTTTTTATAGCATCAGGTACCCCAATATATTATCTAATAAAGGTTTAACCCCCTTGATCGCCCCCCCAGGTAACCCTTTCACCCCCTAGCACCACTGTCGCTAAGCGATCGTTTTTCTAAAGGCTGTCTTAGTGTCGGTGATGCAGTTCGGTAGCCAGTAATTTTTTTTAGGTTCGCCGCAGGTTTTTATAGCGTCAGGTACTCCAATATATTATCTAGTAAAGGTTTAACCCCCTTGATCGCCCCCCAGGTAACCCTTTCACCCCCTATCACCACTGTCGCTAAGCGATCGTTTTTCTGATCGCTGTCTTAGTGTCGGTGATGCAGATCGGTAGCCAGTAACTTTTTTTAGGTTCGCCGCAGGTTTTTATAGCGTCAGGTACCCCCATATATTATCTAATAAAGGTTTTAACCCCCTGATTGCCCCTAGTTAACCCTTTCACCAGTGATCACCATATAAAAGTGTTACGGTTGACGCTGGTTAGTTAGTTTGCTTTTTAAAGTGTCAGGGCACCCGCCGTATATAACCCAATAAAGGTTTAACCCCCTGATCGCCCGGCGGGTGATATCAATTAGGTTTTAGCGTCAGATAGGGTCTGCGTCATACCCCAGGCAGCGTCAGGTTAGTGCCAGTAACGCTAACACCCACGCGTGAAGCATACACCCCCCTTAGTGGTATAGTATCTGAACAGATCAATATCTGATCTGATCAGATCTATACTAGCGTCCCCAGCAGTTTAGGGTTCCCAAAAACGCAGTGTTAGCGGGATCAGCCCAGATACCTGCTGGCACCTGCGTTTTGCCCCTCCATCCAGCCCAGGCCACCCAAGTGCAGTATCGATCGATCACTGTCACTTACAAAACAAAAACACACATAACTGCAGCGTTCACAGAGACAGGCCTGATCCCTGCGACTCCAGTGCTGTAGGAGGTGATTTCACCACCACAGTTAAATAAAAAAAGCATATATGCCAAAGCATTGGGGCAGCAGGAGTGGAGGAGCGATTTTACTCCTAATGCCGCGTACATACGGTTGAAATTCCGACGGAGGCTTGCCCGTGGAAAAGTCCGACCATGTGTGTGCGGCATAACTTTTTTGCGGGAGGATGCCCCCATGCTTCGGCATATATAAATGGTGCGTGTATGCCCATCATTGGAAGTGGGTGGATGAAGGGCGGTATTCTAATGGTGGGCATACCCACCGATCAATCTCTTTTTTCGTTCAGCCAACTGGCTGCATGAAAAAAAAAAGATTACAATACATGTCCAACAAGGACCAGCAACGTACTGGTATGTTGCTGGACTTTGAATGTTTATACCAGAATGATGCCTGCGGGTTTAGGTATCATCTTGGTATCATTCTTTTCAGCCTGCGGCCGGCTTTCATGTAAAAGCAATCCTAGCGGCTAATTAGCCCCTGGACTGCTTTTACAAGCAGTGGGAGGGAATGCCCCCCCCGGATATAAAAAGCGCCATTGGGAAATTGGGAAAGCATTTTATCACACCGATCTTGGTGTGGTCAGATGCTTTGAGGGCAGAGGAAAAATCTAGGGTCTAGAAGACCCCAGTTTTTTCAAAAAGAGAGTACCTGTCACTACCTATTGCTATCATAGGGGATATTTACATTCCCTGAGATAACAATAAAAATGATAAATAAAAAAAATACTTGGAAGGAACAATTTAAAAATAAAATAAAAAAGCAAAATTAATAATAAAAATAAAAAATAAAAAGCACCCCTGTCCTGCTCTTGCCCAATGGCGAACGCAAGCGTCGGTCTGGCGTCATATGTAAACAGCAATTGCACCATGCATGTGAGGTATCACCGCGAAGGTCAGATCGAGGGCAGTCATTTTAGCAGTAGACCTCCTCTGTAAATCTACTGTAAAGGCTTTTAAAGGCTTTTAAAAATGTTTGTAGTTTGTCGCCAATGCGCGTTTGTGCGAAATTTTAAAGCATGTCGTGTTTGGTATCTATGTACTCGGCCTAAGATCATCTTTTTTATTTCATCAAACATTTGGGCAATATAGTGTGTTTTAGTGCAATAAAATTAAAAAAAGTGTATTTTTTAACCCAAAAAATGCGTTTGAAAAATCGCTGCGCAAATACTGTGTAGAAAAAAAAATACAACACCCACCATTTTAATCTGTAGGGCCTTTGCTTTAAAAATATATATAATGTTTGGGGGTTCAACATAATTTTCTTGCAAAAAAAAAAAAATGTTTTCATGTAAACAAAAAGTGTCAAAAAGGGCTTTGTCTTCAAGTGGTTAGAAGAGTGGATGTAAGCTTCCTAATGTTGTGTATAAAATGCCAGAACAGTTCAAAACCCCCCCAAAAGACCCCATTTTGGAAAGTAGACACCCCAAGCTATATACTGAGAGGCATGTTGAGTCCATGGAATATTTTATATGTTGACACAAGTTGCGGAAAAACGACAATTTTTTTTTTTTTTTGCACAAAGTTGTCACTAAATGATATATTGCTCAAACATGCCATGGGCATATGTGGAATTACACCCCAAAATACATTCTGTTGCTTCTCCTGAGTACGAGGATACCACATGTGTGAGACTTTTTGGGAGCCTAGCCGCGTACGGGACCCCAAAACCCAAGCACCGCCTTCAGGCTTTCTAAGGGTGTAAATTTTTGATTTCACTTCTCACTGCCTATCACAGTTTCGGAGGCCATGGAATGCCCAGATGGCACAAAACCCCCCCCAAATGACCCCATTTTGGAAAGTAGACACCCCAAGCTATTTGCTGAGAGGTATTGTGAGTATTTTGCAGATCTCGCTTTTTGTCACAAAGTTTTGAAAATTGAAAAAAAAAAAATATATATATATATATATTTTCTTTCTTCATTTTCAAAAACAAATGAGAGCTGTAAAATACTCGCCATGCCTCTCAGCAAATAGCTTGGGGTGTCTATATTCCAAAATGGGGTCATTTGGGGGGTTTTTGTGCTATTTTGGCATTTTATGGCCTTCGAAACTGTGATAGGTAGTGAGGAGTGAAATCAAAAATGTGTGCCTAGAAATCCTGAAGGCGGTGCTTGGTTTTCGGGGTCCCGTACGCGGCTAGGCTCCTAAAAAGTCCCACACATGTGGTATCCCCGTACTCAGGAGAAGCAGAAAAATTTATTTTGGGGTGTAATTCCAAATATAACCATGGCATGTGTGAGCAATATATCATTTAGTGACAACTTTTTGTAATTTTTTTTATTTTTTTTAGTCATTATTCAATCACTTAAGACAAAAAAAATAAAAAATTCAATGGGCTCAACATGCCTCTCAGCAATTTCCTTGGGGTGTCTACTTTCCAAAATGGGGTCATTTGGGGGGGGTTTTGTACTGCCCTGTCATTTTAGCACCTCAAGAAATGAGATAGGCAGTCATAAATTTAAAGCGGTGTAAATTTCAGAAAATGTACCCTAGTTTGTAAACTCTATAACTTTTGCGCAAACCAATAAATATACGCTTATTGACAATTTTTTTACTAAAAACATGTGGCTGAATACATTTTGAGTTTATTCGATTTTTCTTATAACAAAAAGTAGAAAATATCATTTTTTTTCAAAATTTTCGGTCTTTTTCTGTTTATATCGCAAAAAATAAAAATCGCAGAGGCAATCAAATACCATTAAAAGAAAGCTCTATTTGTGGGAAGAAAAGGACGCAAATTTCGTTTGGGTACAACATTGCATGTCCGCACAATTTACAGTTAAAGCAGCGCAGTGCAAAATTCTGAATTCACCTCTGGTCCTTTAGCTACCAAATGGTCCGGGGCTTAAGTGGTTAATCATATTATGTATTGTCACTATTGTGATCAATTTCTCTATGTTGTATTATATATGTTGTAATAAAATGCTTCAATTTTTACAAACTGCCTTGTCTGGGTGCCGTAATAGTCCCATTATCTTGGGTGATTAGGGTCTTGGGAGTAGCCCCTTAACATATCCCCACCCCTCTTTCTCTAGTCCAATTACAGGATGATGGCACCCCCCCTACCTTATATATATGATAGAGGCACCCCTCATGATTCAGCTTCTCACAGAGGGCACGTTGGCCCTCTACTTTATGTAGCTTATTGGTCACATAGCACCCATAGGACTCTACTGGGTTGAGGGGAGCCCTCATGATCTCAGCTGCTTCCCTAATGATCTTCAGGGATTCCTCCTCCACCTTCGTCATCCTCCTTGGTCTGACCTGGAGGGGAAGCACCTCTGACTGCCACTTGGCCTGGGCAACTGCTGACTGCCACTTGGCCCTGCCTCCTCCTGTCTGCCACTTGGCCCTGCCTCCTCCTGTCTGCCACACTCTAGAGCCTCGTCCTCCTGGCTGAGCTCATCCTGTGTATAAAAAAGGGACATTGTTTTAGTTTTTGGTTCATCACACACAATTTTCAGCTCATGACTGTTGCAATTTGAATGTTAATAAATAGAAAAGACTTTGAATGTTAATAAATAGAAAAGACTATCTCATTCTGACCCCAGCAGTTTTCATTCCTGTCCCAATCATTTCTGGCCACTACTGTTTTTATTTTTTTAATTATTTCATTTGTGAATAACATCTAGTTCCCAACAATAATTCTAGGCCAATAAATATGTTGTAAAATACTATACCTGGCTATAGATGTGCAGATCCAGCTCTTCCAGTTCAGGTTGCTCCTCGTCACCCTCTGCAGGGGTGGAGGGAAGGGTGGAGGGAACGCTGGAGGGAAGGATGGAAATTGATTCCCTGGCTTCAATCTGGTCGTCCAGAAATTGCAGGTGTTGGTAGTACCACAGCTTGGGGACATGTACTTGGTCTGCTGCTGCTCCTGATCTCCGTGATTTTCAGACCTCTTTGTACTGCTTTTTGTAACTATTCCTCATGTTATTAATTTTATTGTTCATCATGGTATAGTCTGCCTCTGGGATCCAGGTCTTCATATATTCTGCAAATTTTTCAATTGTTGCCCTCCGTACCACACTGTTGTGGTACAAACAGTTTTTGACCTCCCATAAGTTTTTCATCTCTCGGTATTTATCAATAAAAGCTTGCATTATGTCTGGTTCCCGTAATTTATGCATTATTTCTGCAAGATAAAACACAAGACAAAAACACTAGGTCAGCTTAAACTGGCCTAATCTTATCCCAATATAGACCTTTATAATCATGAATCAGTATAGGCCACTGATGGCCCAAGTTTCATTTTTACCTTCATTTGAGACCTTCGGCACTTCCGGTCGTCCTTACTCTGCGCACACAACGTAGTAACGTTGTTATCATTATATACCCTGCGCATGCGTGAAACTCCGCCCGCCCATGGCGGTCTTTTTCAGATATTCCCCGCCCCTTCTCTTTTGGCGCACAGTGGGAGACGACGACATGGCGGTGACACAGGTGCGTGTTATACTAAGTACCGACGAGGAAAGCCCGGAGGCGGGAACGTCCCGGTCCAGGAGAAAAAGACACAAGGCAACCAATATATCATTTTGCTGAGATGGTGGACATCCTGCGGAGGAAAGATTACGATGGGAAGCATGGGCCATACAACACCCCTAATCTCAGGAAGTCAAAAATAATGGACAAAGTGGCGAGGAGCCTGTACCATAAATTTGGGGTCAGGAGATCCAAGGAGCAGCTCCGTAAAAGGTGGTCTGACCTGAAGCTGAGGGAGCCGGAGCAGTATAGGAAGATAAAAAAAATGCTGGAAAAAAGTAAGTATTTTTCCTGTGTTATTACTCATTTTATTATTATACTTGCCTGTTTTGCTCCATGTGCTTGGATTGACTGGTTGTACATTTGAAAATGGCAACTTTCAGGTTAGTGGCCAAAGTTTGAATCATTTGTAGTAAACAGCGATCCTCAAAAATAAGATTTTTTCCGCAGATCCAGGTAAACCACATGTGGTCATGCCTATTTGTATTAAAACAACGTTTATAAACATTGTTGTCCAGATGATGTGTTTGTAACTAGAATGTGAAATGCAAACTTGATTCAGTGTAAAGGAGAGGACACTCAGCAGCTGGGTACACATCTGGACTCAGGAGCACCTGTGTGTCCCACCAGAACAACCTTTTTAGGGTGTCCCACAAGGGTGCTACAGTGGATACTTTGGGGTGTCTCCATGTGTGTTACATTGGACAAAAAAGGAAATTATTCCAGCTTTGTTAAAATACAAAAATCTCATGTGTTCATCTTTGAACTTGAAACAGACAATTGTACCCCACTTCCAAGCAATGTTTCCAATTTATGCCTTCAAATATCTGTGTGCTAAGTAAACCTTTTGTTTCATTTTCATAGGGGAGAGAAGACTGGGAGGACACCAATCTGAGGAGGCTAGGAACCCCACACCTCAGAAAGAACAGAGAACCCCAACCTCAGCATGTGGAGGAAGCAGAGGTGGAGCTTATCACCACAACAGGTCAGTGTCTGTCACCACAGCTTCAGGTAAAGAGATGTAGGCCTGCATATTTAGAATACCTTTTTTTATTTTTAGGGGATGAACATGGTGGTGTGGCAGAAACTCCTACTACTCCTTTCTCAAGTGCTAGTGCAAAAATATTGATTCAAGAAATAATGGAATGTAGTAGTGAACTGGACATCATGAGGAATAGGATGAATGTGATTGAGCAAAAATTTAAAAACATCATTGATATTTTGGGGCGAATAGACTGACCACCCCCCTTTTTTTTTTTGCTACAGAATTTCGCACTTGATATTCCACAAGCCAAAATTTAAAGATGCACAGTGTGTCAACTTGTGCTATCTGCCATCACAGGATATCGATGTCCTTGTTTTGTGGGTGCAACCCCTTCCTCGCTACTCAAGTAGGTGAGAGGAAGGGTTTGCACCCCCAAAACACGTCCATTGAACCCCCATGATGGCAGATAGCACATGTTGACATTTGGCATAGGATCAGGATAAAAATACCCAGTTTGCCACACAAACTGTGTGCATCTTCGAAATTTGGCTTGTTCAGGGGTGACATCACCCCATCTCATGTTTTTCTAAGGTTGAACTTTGTAAGTTCCATTGTTTTTATATATTTTCTTGTTTAAACAAGGCCTGTTTATGCAAACCCCCAAAAAAAACATTTTTTACAAATATATAATGGTTATATTTTTCGATAATTTTTTTTAGAACGCACAAGTTGTGCACAGAGTAAAAAATTTTTTTCTAATCAACAATGTGTGGCTTCTTCTTTCTAGGCTCAATACCAGTTTGTAAATTTAGGGTTGAAAATATATTTATTGGTATTTCAACAGAGTATACATAGAACAGTATATAGAGTTACAATCTGGAAACAGTCACGGGTAAACTGGTGTGATAAGTTAGCTAAATGGCCATCGCCTACAGCTTAACTGCTATCACCATGCAGAACAATATTAACATCAATGACCGCAAATTGACATAAGAAGTAGATTTGGCTGTAAGAGTCTCGTCATTCATGGCAAGATTGTAACCAAAAAATAAATAAAAAATTTAGAGAGGGAATGGCAAAACAAAAAAAAAAAAGGACAGGGAAGAAAAAATGTGAAAGTGGGGGATCAGGTGTTGGGAATGTGGTGGGGTAGAAAAGGACGGAAAAGGGAGGAAAAGGTGGAAAAAGAGGAAGAAAGAAAGAAAGACAAAAGGAAAGTAAGTAAAAGTTCTTGTTTACTGTGACGATTGTGGTTATTTACTAAAGACAATTCCACTTGGCACTACAAGTGCACTAGGAGAACCTGGGAGACAGATAAAAGAAACACAAGCAATAATGCCAAAACAATTTTTTCAAAGATACATTTTTTTGTTTTTTGTTTTTTTGCAAAAATAATCAGATTGTCTGGCATAGCGATGACCCCCCTACCCGTAAAGTACGACGCGTATTTATCACGTACTTCACGGGCACTTTGGGGGGCCAAGGCAGTACGGCCAGTGTCCAGGCCCGTCACTGTATTGTCCAAAAGTCCGGCATCAGGCCCAACAGTTGTGATATAACTAGTTGAATGTCTGCGTAAAAAGTTGGGCAGTATGCAGAAGCTGAAGACAATATGGTTCAGTTTGTATTCCGCCATGTGGATGGCTGACAGAAACAGGCGGAACCGGCTGGCCATTATCCCGAAGGCATTCTCAACAACCCTCCGGGCTCTGGCCAGCCGGTAATTAAAAACCCTCCTCTCTGGGGTGAGGGTCCTCTGGGGGGAACAGCCGCATCAGGTGTGCTCCCAGCCCAAAAGCTTCATCCGCAATAAAAACAAACGGAAGTCCGTCCACATTATCTGCATCAGGTGGCAGTGCCAGGCCACCAGTCTGCAGACGGTGGGCAAATTCCGTCTGGCCAAAGACTCCCCAATCCAACATACGGCCATTCTTCCCCACGTCCACATACATGAACTCATAGTGTGCCGACACCACCGCCATCAACACGATACTATTAAATCCTTTGTAATTATAATAGTATGACCCCCAAATGGTGTGGTGGCACTATGCAGACGTGCTTCCCGTCTATTGCCCCTCCGTGGTTGGGGAAGTCCCACCGCAGGGCAAACTGGGATGCCACATTCTGCCATTCCTGTGGCGATGAAGGAAACTGTGGCGTCAAACAAGAAAAATAAATTAGTACTTTTGCACATAACATTGCAAGCAGATTACACAAAAACCTCCTTGGCCAACATCAGTATAACATTGATTTGAAGGAGTATTTAAAGACAAAATTAGAAGGCCCAAATATCAGATTCCTCACCCCCTCTGATGGCCCATTGGACAAATTTAAGGGGGAAGTTCTAACTGACTTTGGGCCCTCCAAAACAAGCCTAAATTTAATGTTAAATCAAATATTTGTACATATTTTGGGAGGGGGGGGGGTTCAGAACTACAATGGAGATGAGAAAATACATTAACAGACTAGGCTAGGTGTGTTTGGGCCCAGGATAACATGCTGGAGAGGTTAGTGAAGGGAAATATGCATGTAGGCCAAAAAAGGAGCATTAAAAGCTTACAGCATGCATAAGGACAAATGGGACATTCACAGCATATTACAATCATGGTAATTAGGGAATGATGAAAGAAATACAATACATTAGCATACATTAAATACATAGAATGTGATTTTAAAGGACAAAACTTACCTTAATATAGTCCTTCTGCATGACTTGTATGATGGCAGAACACGTTTCTGAGATAATGACCCCCAGAGCCTGGGGGGAGATGCCTGTCGTGAACTTGAGGTCCTGCAGGCTTCTCCCAGTCGCCATGTATCTCAACGTGGCGATGAGCCTCTGCTCGGCAGTGATGGCTTGGCGCATCACAGTGTCCTGCCTCGTGATATAAGTGGACAGCAAATCCAACAGAGGGTGAAAAACGGGGTCCGTCATCCGGAGATAATTCCTCATCAGGATTATTCTCCTGGATTTCCCACAGCAGAGGCACATGAGAGAATTGGTCCCGCTGGAGCAACCAATTCTTGGCCCATGAACTCCTCCTCGCCCTGTTCATGGAACTGGGCTCGGGTTACAGTATTAACCGCAACCCCAAGGGCATACGCAGCACAAGCTCTACGATGAGAACGTACTTCTAACATGTCTTTAAACCGGTCGGCTGGTCAGAACGAACTTAAACAGAACGCACCGAGGAACAGCAAGGCCTACGAAGAACGACCTGAAAACCAGTAAATGAGCGGACAAGAACGCACTGAAAACAGATACGACCTGACTGCACGCACTGAAAGACAGATACGAACCCACAAGCACAAACTGAAATGCAGAAAACGATCTGAAAAGCACGGAGACTGAAAAGCGCGAATCGGCTCTCACAAAACTTTTACTAACACGCGGTAACATGAAATCAGCAAAAGCAGCCCAAAGGGTGGCACCATTGAATTTGAACTTCCCATTTATAGTGCCGCCGTACACGTTGTATGTCACGGCGTTTGGGACGGTCGGAATTTTGTCTGATGGTGTGTAGGCAAGACTGATGAAAGTCGGCTTCATCGGAATTCCGATGGAAAAATCCATCAGATTTGGTTCCATTGGAAATCCGATCGTGTGTACAGGGCTTTAGAGTCTCGTCTCTTATTCTCCCAGGTCGTAAATTGTAAGTCCCGGACACCCAGACGAGATAAGAACCAACCATGGGGCTAGTGTGTGTGTTATAATGAGACTGATGAGTCATGTATCAAACTGAACAGAGACGTTGATTTTTTTTTCTTCTTTCTTTTCATTACTAGAAAAAGAAAAAAAGGGGCTTATTTAAAAGTTGCCTTATGAACAAGTATTTTTAATCACAAGTAAATATTTTAGCATTGTATTATTACTCCATCGGTACCGCCATTGGCACCGCCACACAGGCTACCAGTACCGCCATCGGTACCAGTACCACCACCAGTACCGCCACCAGGCCCAGCATCTATACTGCCACACAGGCCCGCTACCAGTATCACCACTAGTGCCGCCATCGGTACCACCACCAGTACCACCGTCGGTAGTGCCACCACCACCTGTACCACCACCTGTACCGCCATCGGTACCATCACCACCCGTACCACCACCACCTGTACCGCCATCGGTACCACCACCACCCATACCGCCATCGCTACCACCACCACCCGTACCGCCACCTGTACCGCCATCAGTACCGCCGCCACCACCACCACCCGTACCGCCATCGGTACCACCACCACCTGTACCGCCATTGGTACCACCACCACCCATACCGCCATCGGTACCACCACACAGGCCCACCACTAATACCTCCATCGCTACTACCACACAGACCGCCACCACTACCACCAGCAGTACCATTACACAGGCCCACCAATAAGCACTGCCATAATGTCCCAAAGGGTTTACACACCTGAGGAGGCATATGCCATTCTTGCCATGTCGGATGATGAGAGCAGCGGGGAGCTCCCATTATCCGATTCTGGTTCAGAATACGAGCCAGTGGAGGATAGTGGCTCAGAGTCCGAGTCCCCGGAGGAAACCGTCCCTCCCAAAAGAATGCGATCGGCACCAAGATCAGCACCAAGATCAGGAGAACTGCCCACCACCAGCAGCGCCATACCCCAGGAAGAGGATGCCCAGTACAAGCAATGGAAATGCACGCCCAACCCGAAGAATCCAGCCCCAATCCTACCTTCCCGATGCCCTGGCAAACCCCTTATGGTTGCCTGCCAACTCAGGATCCGCTATCATCCCCCCTTTCACCGCACAGGCAGGTGTGCAGCCCGACACTACAAATTTTTCTAAATTTGATTATTTTTGTTTATTTTTCCCACAAGATTTGCTGCAGAATATAGTGGATCAAACGAATCTGTATGCATCCCAATTTATTGCTGCCAACCCCGATTCTTCCTACGCCCGCATGTTCCAGTGGCGGCGTCTAACATTGGAGGAATTTAAATTATTTTTGGGCCTTATGTTCAATATGGGGCTTACAAAAAAGAACGAAGTCCATTCATATTGGTCCAAACGCCCCATCCAACACATGCCCATATATTCCGCTGTCATGTCCAGGAAAAGATACAACATGATTATGCGCTTTCTCCACTTCAATGACAATTCACAGTGCCCTCCCCGAGATCATCCCAACTACGACAAATTGTACAAGATACGCCCCCTAATCAATGCCTTTTCCCAGCGATTTGAAGAAGTTTTCATCCCAGACCAAAAAATTTGTGTGGACGAGTCCCTCGTACATTTCACCGGCCGACTGCAGTTCAAGCAGTACATACCAAGCAAGAGAGCCAGGTATGGGTTAAAATTAAATAAATTATGTGATCGAGCCACTGGATACATCTGCAAATTCAGGATCTACGAAGGCAAAGACTCCCAGCTCCAGCCCCGTGATTGCCCCACATATATTGGAACCAGTGGGAAAATTGTCTGGGAGTTGGCATACCCCCTGTTCGGAAAAGGTTACCATTTATATGTTGATAATTATTATACCAGCCTGCCCCTTTTTCGCCACCTTTACAGTAAACAAACCCCGGCCTGCGGTACCTTAAAAAAAAACCGAAAGGGATTCCCACAAAATTTATTGACAAAAAAATTGCGACCTGGAGAATCGGCATCCATGAGGAACGAGGAGGTGTTGGCCATGAAGTGGAGGGACAAGAAAGATGTCCACATCCTCTCTACGATCCACAATGACACCATGGTGGAGATCCCAAGAAGACGCGGCTCCATTGTAAAGCCTGAATGTGTCCACGACTACAATTTGTACATGGGGGGGTGGATTTAAACGACCAGATGCTACAGCCCTACTTATCAACCAGAAAGTCCCAATATTGGCACAAAAAAGTTGCGTTTCACCTGTTTCACATGGCCCTTTTTAATTTGTTTGTCTGCTACCAAAAAGCAACTCAAAATCACCGACTCCACTACCTCCAATATATCGAAGATATCATCGATAGGATAGGATAGGACACCTCTGCCTGCTACCTGGACCTGTGCTTTGGCTGTGCTCTGGCTGTGCTGACAGTATCTCTGCCTGTGCGAACTATGGACAGTATTCCTGCCTGCTGCCTGGATGATTGCTTTTGCTGTTGCTGACCTCATCCCTGCCTGCTGCCTGGACCGATGCTCTCCTCTGTGGACCACTGCACTTCTAAAACCACAGGTAATCTTTTGTTATTTGGTATGTACCTGCTATGTGTTAGATATATGAAGGGCCTTCAAAAATGTGATCGGTAGTCAGAAAATGATATGTGCAATTAATGCTGTTAGAATGCCTGGAGGTGCTACTTGGATGTTGGGCCTCTGTATGTGGCCAGGCTGTGTAAAAGTCTCAAACATGTGGTATCGCCATACTCAGGAGGAGTAGCAGAATGCATTTTGGGGTGTAATTTTTGCTATGCACATATTATGTGTTAGAAATATCTTATAAATTGACAACTTTGTGTAAAAAAAATGCATTTAAATTTTTTCTCCACATTTTCCAAAACCTTCTGGAAAAAAATGGACCGTTCAAAAGACTCATAATGCCTCATAGATTATACGTTGGGGTGTGTGCTTTCAAAAATGGGGTCATTTTGTGGAAAATTCTATTGTCCTGGTGCTCCAGGGCCTTCAAAATTGTAATAGGTGGTTGAGAAAGGATATGTGCGATTTATGCTTGTAGAACGCCTGAAAGTGCTACTTCAATGTTGGGCCTCTGTATATGGCCAGGCTGTGTAAAAGTCTCACACATGTGGTATCGCTATACTCAGCAGGAGTAGAAGAATGCATTTTGGGGTGTTATTTTTGCTATGTATATGCTATGCGTTAGAAATATCTTATAAATGGACAACTTTGTGTAAAAAAAATGCATTTTCATTTTTTCTCCACATTTTCCAAAACCTTCTGGAAAAAAATGAACCGTTCAAAAGACTCATAATGCTTCATAGATTATACGTTGGAGTGTGTGCTTTCCAAAATTGGGTAATTTTGTGGAAAATTCTATTGTCCTGGTGCTCCAGGGCCTTCAAAATTGTAATAGGTGGTTGAGAAAGGATATGTGCGATTTATGCTTGTAGAACGCCTGAAAGTGCTACTTCAATGTTGGGCCTCTGTATATGGCCAGGCTGTGTAAAAGTCTCACACATGCGGTATCGCTACACTCAGGAGGAGTAGCAGAATGTATTTTGGGGTGTAGTTGCAATTATGCATATGCTGTGTGAGAGAAAAAAACTGTTAATATGACCAGTTTGTGTAAAAAAAAAAAAAAAAAAAATTTAATTTTCCCAAGAATTGTGGGAAAAAAATACAACTTCAAAAAACTCACCACACCTCTTAGTAAATACCTTGGACTGTCTACTTTCCAAAAAGGGGTAATTTTGGGGTATTTGTACTTTCCTCGCTTGTTAGTGTCTCAAGAAATGAGATATCCCTTCAGTACATCAGGCGTGATCAGATGTGATACATTTTCAGTGATTGCCACCATAGTTTGTAGACTCTATAACTTTCACAAAGACCAAATAATATACACTAATTTGGGTTCATTTTACCAAAGATATGTAGCAGTATACATTTTGGCACAAATTTATGAAGAAAAATTACTTATTTGCAAAATTTTACAATAGAAACTAAAAAAAAGTGTTTTTTTTTTAAAAAAATTGCTGTTTTTTTGCTTATATCGCAAAAAATAAAAAACCCAGTGGCGATTAAATACCACCAAAAGAAAGCTCTATTTGTGAGAAGAAAATGATAAAAATTTTGTTTGGATACAGTGTAGCATGACTAAGTAATTGTCATTTAAAGTGTGAGAGTACTGAAAGCTGAAAATTGGTCTGGGCGGGAAGGTGCATAAGTGCATGGTATTGAAGTGGTTAAAACTTCAGCAGGAATTAAATGACAAACATTTGACATATCGGCAATCTATGAAGGAAAAACATGCCAGCAGTGAAAAGGTTAAACCTTGTGTTTGGGAGGGAGAAAATGTCAGTAAAAATGTTAGCAGCTTTTCGCCAGACTTTTGTTCTGGTGGACCTACCATTTTAAAATGAGACATCAAAGAAAAGGTTTCAGAGATCGAAAGTGATTTCAGTATTCCCTCAGAGCAAGAGAAACATTTGTTCACTAAAGAACGTTCTCTTCCCAAATTTAAGCCAATCTCACCTCATAAGCATTCCAAAAGTATGTCCCATAGGAGTGAGAGCAGAGACCATCAGCCTATACATGATACCACAAAAGTGGGTATATTTACTAAGAAAGGATTGCCTTCTATAAATAATCATATAGAAACTTATGAGGAGGCGATGAGGACCCTTCACATAAAACATGACAAAGTAAGTTGATTTTATTTTGTGGGTATTTGAGTCAAAGCACGAGTACTTCTTTAATTCCCTACGAGACATGGGTAAAGATACCTGGTCTGAAGTTCTTAGAAATAAAAACAGAATTTGATCCCCATCGGTCAGCTAATGCAGCAAGAAGGGCCATTTTTACTTTGAAATGTAGGCTGAATCAAAGACCCAGGGATTTTTTCTAAGTTCTCAAGAAAGCTTGGCTGAGAAAGATCCCAAATTTGAGAGCCATGAATTCATCCAACTGTTTTATGATGATTTGCCAAATAAAATAAAAATGATTCTGGCTGGGGAGTACCATCCCAGAAAATCTCTAGATTGGCTACTAACAGAGTACCACACCTTATGCTGTTTTACAGAATAGCGAGGAGGCTCAAGAAGCAGCTGAGACTCACATTAAAAAGGGATCAGGGAAAGTTTGAAGCTCCAAAAAGGAGTTATGCTGAAGTGGTTAAAAGCCCCAATTTTCCCCAAACAGAATAAAGCTAAACCAAATCCAGATGAAAAGGGAACAGTAATCACTGAAAACCCAAATAAAAAGCAACAGTTTGTAAAAAGGCGATTCACTCAATATAAGAAAAATCAGAGAAATTATTACATGAATAACCAACCTGACACGAAAAAGGTTCAAAATAGTTCTGGAAAATCACAGCCTTCTAATTTACAAAATCCACCCACAGGGGTTCACTGGAAAAATAGAAGTAGTTTATATGATCGAATGGACCAGATGCAGAATCAGTTTGGTGTGCTGGCAGAACAGATGGAAAAGTAATCCAATTTCCTCACTGTTAAATCCAAGAATCCTTTTTTAGAAGAGGCCATTCCTGCCAAAAGCCCAGCTCCATAACAAATGATAAGCATGCAAATGCCTGTAGTTTACCGGTAAGCAAAAGTGAGAAAATTAACCCAAGTGTCTGTATGCCTGAAAATAATTTAAACCTTCCAATGCCAGATGGCAAAAAGAGGGGGAGACATGTTTGTGATTTTTATCTTGCAGCCGACAGAAACCTCAGCCGTGAAAAACCTGACAGAACATCTCAGGAATGTCACCTGTGAAAAAAAGGAAGGATGGTCGTCTTCGGTGGGTAAGATACACAACAAGCCAAAAGACAGTTTCACATGTCATCCAAAATATCTTTGCTCCTTACAGGAAATAGATTACAGGTATTTCATGGAAGTGGGATTGCATAATAATTTACCACCAAAATAGCGGCTTTATTGGACACAGGTAGCCAAGCAACTATTTAACTATTTTGGCTCAGATATATTTTCAACAGATCCAGGAATTATCTTTTGAAAAGTACAAGCTGAAAAGTCTTACAGCTGGCCTTGTGTCTCGGGCACCGCCCTAAAGGTCATAGGAAGGGCCTGGATAAACTTCAAATTGGGGAAAAAAGTAATTTGCCATCCTACACATAGTTGACTTGCCCTATGATCGCTTAATTATTGGCATCGATCTTCTTAAGAGATTAAAACCTAAATTTCTGGATATAGGACATTTTTCCCAATTCTACTTTCTAGCGGCAAAAATACCATTATCATGTATGTAGATGTTTGTATATTATGATTTGTTAGAATTCTGAGTGTTTTGATCTATCTTTTCAGAATAAAAATCCCCCCCCCGAAAACCACGACTTTATGGGTCAAAACGCGTTGGGGTATCATTGTGGATGGCATTTTGCAATGTAATAATTTGCTCCATTGTGTGAATATCGCCATGTATGATGGAATATGTCCTTTAAATGTGTAACCAGAGCTCATATTTTAAATTCATGAATTTGAACTCTATTTTGGTACAATAAAAAGATTATCAACTACTATTTTACTAATTATTTTGCTGCTAAAAAAACCTTGGGGGAATCATCCCATATTGCTATTTTCTGGGGTGTGCCACCCCATCATCTCTCATGTGTTTTTCCATTTTTTTTTTATAACCTAACCCTGCTTTCAACTTCTCCACAACTTTATCCCTGACCTGTCTGGTGTGTTCCCTGGCTTTCATGATGCTGTTTGTTCACCAAGGTTCTCCAACAAACCTCTGAGGGCTTCACAGAAGAGCTGTATTTATACTAGTTAGAGGTAACAGAGTAAAGGGGGCTGAATACAAATCACACTTTTTAGATATACAATGCTGTGATAAAGTATTTTCCCCCTTTCTGATTTTTTTTTGCATATTTGTCACACTTAAATGACTCGGATCATCAAAAAAAAAATATTATTACACAAAGATAACCCCAGTAAATACAAAAATAGGATTTTTGTACTCACCGTAAAATCCGTTTCTCTGACGTCCATGGACTGACACAGCTGGATACTGTACAACGTGTGGGTATATGTCCCTGCTTGCAGGAGAAGATCTAGGCAGAATGTTAGATGTTAGAACAAACCAGAGCTGAACAGCCCCGCCCAGGGGGCGGTCCCTCCGGACATTACCCTCCCACGTAACAAAGCAGTACAAACCTTAAAAGGAAGGGTGGGTGCTGTGTCAGTCCATGGACGTCAGAGAAACTGATTTTACGGTGAGTACAAAAATCCTATTTTCTCTTATCGTCCATGGACTGACACAGCTGGATACTGTAAACATGTGGGACGTCCCAAAGCAGTATCAGAAGGGTAGGAGCAGTAGTAAAGGAACAACCAAAACTTAACTCCTCCTCCTTCTGCCTTTACAATCACTTTTAAGCCTGCTAAAAGGGCCCAATGTAACAATGTTAGGCATATGTTGTGGGTTGGAGGGGTCTAGTGTGTAGTCCAAAATAGTATTATAGTCTCTGCGAGCAGCAGTTTCACAGTGGAGTACTGGGCCAGTTTGTCTAACAACTCATGCAATATGGAACTGGAGAAGGGAGGAGGGATGTACACATAGTTAAAAGACACCAGTCCATCCAGTTCAACCTGTGGTGTGTGTGTGTTTATGTCAATAGTACATTGTATATGCCTGTATGTTGTGAATGTTAGGGTGCCCATCTAATAGTTTTCAAAACTATTGATGCTCCCTGCTGATACCACTGCTTGTGGAAGAGAATTCCACATCCTTACCGCTCTGACAGTAAAGAACCCTCTAGGCAGTTTACGGTTAAACTGCTTCTCTTCCAATTTCAGTGAATGGCCAAGTCTTTTTAAATTCCCTTTTGCTCTGGAGGCACTACACCTCTAGTTTCTGTTACTCTTAGATAAATGAGAAAATTGGAGTGGGAGCTGTATCCATGGGACCCGGGCACTCTTACATCTACGAATCCCTGACGGTCATATCTCGAAGGGCGGCGGGTAGATATATTGAGATCCGGGGGTGGCCCACCCCCTACTGGGGAATGTTCACATACAAGACGGACATAAATAGGGGGATAAGTCCTCCTTATGTGTCTCTCCATGCTGCGCATTGCATTATTCATTGTATGTGTATGTCTGTTATATATCTTGTCGGGGTCCATGTGGACCGGTTCCTTCGATGTAAATAAAAAAAAAAAAAATTCCCTTTTGCTGAAAAGTTTTTGGATGTTTCCTAGCCTCGGCAAGGATGAGGTACCGGAAATTCAAGAACCGGACAAGAAAATGTCTCGGAGGAAAGCCCAGGGGTCTAGGCCCAGTCGGCACCCTACGGGCATGCTCCACGATATAAGCCAGGTATACTTGCATCAGGAGTTGGTTAAAGAAAGATTCTGCGAACAAGGCTAGGTGGGCGCCTTCAGACCCCTCCAGGAGTCAAACGACCCTCACGTTATTGCAGCGAATCCTATTCTCAGCATCCTCTGATCAATCCATTAAAAGCTTCACTGTGTGCTGGAGCTCTTCCAAGGGTACGGTTAGTGGTAGCAGCAGTATTCACTTCCTCCGAGATCCGTGACTCCACCGTTGATAATCTGCCACGGAATTCATCTAGGTCTTGACGGATTAGAGATTGTTAATTTAATCTGCTTACATACATATTTATATCACATCATTCTTTATTTGCATAGGTTTGTGTCGTGTTCCTGGATGCATGTGGTCCGCCTGCGGCCGCACTGCCGTTATTTGAGCAGCCCGGGTCCTTCCATGGCAGAGATGGTTGTGTTTTTTTGGTTTCACTCCCATGCCTCACGGCAGATGGGGGGGGTTTCTATCCGAGCCTAGTCTCGGGTGGTTTTCCCCTATGCTTCCCAGCGGCCATATTACCCTTTGGCCGCCAGAGGGAGCTCCCAGCCTGCCGGCGGCGTCCCGTGACCATTGCAGACGTTGTCCGTTGTGCCGCGCATGCACGGCACGCAGTGACGTCACGACGTTCTCCGACGGCGGCAGTGACAGTGGTGGCCGGGGATTTCGGTCCTTTCAGAACGCCGGGGAGACCACACAGTGGCCGCCGCCCATGGCGGCCAATAGCGTCTTAGTGCGCGTGGGGGGGGTGGTCGGCTATGGTGGCGGCGGTGCGGGGTGGGGGTAGGTGGGCAGGGTTTGGTATTGAGGCGTGCCCAGTTCAGGACCCTTGCCCCTTTATAATGGCTTCAGCCTCAGTGGACTCATCCAAAAAGAGTTGCCATTGGTGGCTTGGATGGAGGGACACCGCAATAGCTGGTTCACACAAGTAAGCAACAGCCCTACCTCCCTTCTTTGGCTCTTTACAATGGACTTACAGCTTTACCTTTCTTACCTCCAAACTAATATGGTTATATTTTATTTTTATTTTCCTTTGAATGCAGATCCCTGTGATCGCAGACATTTTAAAATTACATATCTACTCAAGGGAATTCTTCAATTAATCCCCTTTTTTTGAGTATCCTGCTCAGTGACTTATGCCATCTACCTTGATAGTCCAGGTAACCTTTCCTTCACCTCACTTTATTTTTCTTACTTCCCTAGCATTTTTATTCATTGATTCATTCACATACATTTTTCCATCACTTCATCTACATGTATTTCTCATTCTGCTTTGTTTTCACATTTTGTCATCTACACAGGCCCCCTTAAGCACATTCATCCCTTCCCATCCATTTTTTCTTGCACAACAGGTACATTAGTTCATACATGTCCACACCTTCACACATTTTTCACCAACACATTGTGGTCTCTCCATGTCATCACATTTTTCATCTCAATGGGTTCCTATGCCGTTTTGTTTTGTTTTTTCTTACCCAGCCTACACATTTTTTTAAAATGTTAAAATGTTATTTATTTATTTTTTTCAAAAAAAAATTCTCCATTTTTCCCTTTCTGCTAATTTTCAGCGGATTCACACACATTCCCTCACAGATCCACACCTCCCACTTTCCTTTTATCCTTTTTTCCCCCCTACCTTTGTTTTTTGTTCCTAGTTTCCCTGTAGATTATCTCGCTAATCTTTTTTTTCATTATTGATATCTCCACTCAGGGCCATTCGTCCTCCATCATATAGTATGCCTACATCTCTGGCCAGCCCCGCTCCCCCCGTCCTCCTTAACCAGCCTGCGCTGTTCTGGCCCCTCCCCCATCTATTCCTCTTTTCCTGTTCAGCGCGGGGTCGCAGGCTGCGACCTCTCTTAGGTCTGGGGGTGGTTCCCAATTTGCTCCGCAACCTGGTCTACTGTTACACCTGACCCCCTTCCTCGGCTGTCCGGACCTTTTAGAGGGGTTGCTCCTGACGGCGGGGCCTTTGGCTGACTACTGGTCCTGGTTCTCGACATCCACCTTGGTATGTATTACATAATTGTCACTAACAATGACTGTATATATATGGAAATTACATACATACATATGCCCCATTTTTGTTGTTTGTTTCCTTTCTAACAAGTTTCATTTATGTGTATATATATATATATTTTATTATAGAATCTATGCTCGTAAATTCTTTGTCACCCTGAAGAAGACACTACAAAGGTCGAAACGAGTCTGTTTTTTTGCGTTTATAGTAAATATTTACAATGTTGTATAAATTCTTATTGGTGGCTCTATATACATGCACAGTTCATTACTCAATGTCTCTCGGAGCTCATGTTCTGATTTCTATCAGATGTTTTTTTCTATTCCCAATGTTTGTTTTACCTAATAAACCTTACTTTTTTACCAATCCCACCTCAATCATTTTTACTCATTGCTGCAATTCAAAGCCCCTAGGGGTATCTTTCCCTTTCTTCCAATGTTTAATCAGGGGTGTGCAGCACTCTCATCCACAGCTGGTATCGCTTTCCCTCTGCAGCAGTATTCACTTCCTCCAAGATACGTGACTTCACCGTTGATAGTCTGCCACGGAATTCATCTAGGTCTTGCCGGATGAGGCCACACTCTATGGCTAGGGAGTCAATGCGGCCCATGAGTGAGGTCTTGCTGGCCTCGATAGCCACAAGGTTGGCTACATGGTAGGGGTTACCTGAAAGGGCAGCTGGGGCCTCTTGTCAGTGGTTGTCCCCAGGCTCAGGATCCATGGTGGAGAGTGGCCCGTGATCTGTCTGCACAGTGATGGATGCAGCAGCCCACAGAGTTAGGCAAGATGTTTATTGAACGTGTCCCAGGTGAGGAGCTCCGGGGCTTAGGTGGAGGCTGCTTCCTGCTCGATTTTCCCTTGACCGGCATGGATGGCTCGGGGAAGGTCTT
This sequence comes from Rana muscosa, assembly GCA_029206835.1. Classification (NCBI taxonomy): domain Eukaryota; kingdom Metazoa; phylum Chordata; class Amphibia; order Anura; family Ranidae; genus Rana; species Rana muscosa. Next base: position 442,584,468 of record CM055120.1, on the reverse strand, counting down.
GTGGCAGCGGTATACTAAGCAAGGTGGCCCAGATCACTGCAGAATACAACGGATATAGTGGAGCAGGAGCTCTCAACAGAAGTATCCTCTTACGTTCGCATCCGCCCATGCTCCCTCAGTGCTGTGTTCTTTAAAGTGGTTGTAAACCGTAAAAAAAAAATTTTTTAACTAATCTGCAAGACAAAGCTATAATGAGCTAGTATGACTAGCATACTAGCTCATTATGTACCACTTACCTTAGATCGGGGCCCCCAAAGTCGTCCGTGTCCCTCTCTCCAGCCGCAGCCATCGCTGTGGCGATTGCTGGAATGTTTTCGTGTGATTGGCCGGAGCGGCGGAGACATCACTCTGCGCATGCGCGCGGGAGCCGTCAAATTCAGCTAGGCCCAGCGATTGCTGGGAACTAGCCGAATTTGTGAATGGGATTAACCCCATGCGGCGCCTGTCATTTTACTAAATATCTCCTAAACCGTGTAGGTTTAGGAGATATTTCTTGCACCTACAGGTAAGCCTTAATCTAGGCTTACCTGTAGGTGCAAGTTGAAAAAGTGGGTTTACAACCACTTTAAGGCTGGGTTCACACCTCTGATGGATGTGGCTCGCAGCAGGGGTCTGATGCGTTCCTGTTTTCTGTTTCAGGGATTTTTGCCTGAATTGGAGCCAAAGATGCACAGCGTTACTTTGCAAGCCGCTTTGCAAGCCGCTTCGCAGCCGCAACGGAGATATGTGAACCGGCTCCATAGAGAGCCGGTCACAATCTCCTGTCATGCAAATTGCATGAGGGGAAAGCCGATCCAATTCGCATATGTGTGAACTCAGTCTAAAAGTGTATTGGCATAGTAACTTGATATAACACACCAAATTTGGGTCAGGATGAGTATTAGTAGGGAATATATGCTACAATATATGCATAAAGAACTTGTTATTGAGAGTAATGATGTACGTCAAATAGCCTATATCATCTTTGTAAATAAAACGCCCTTGAGTTTCATTAACAACTGTTGCTGTTCCCGTTTTAAGAGTTCTGAACTAATCCAGGAAGTCACACAAACACCACTGCTAAGCCAATGTAGGTGTAGTTAAGACTAGCATGGAAAAGATACTGAGCTTATTTTGGCACATGAGAACTAACAGCAAGCAATTGTGGGTTAATTGACAATTGCAACAGAGCCTTGTGCACAAATTAATCTCTCTTAAAGTGCCGGTGCTCAATAAAAGTGCTGGTGCTTAAAATACTGTTGTCTTTTATAGTGCTAAATTTTTCACCACCAACATTCCACTTTGTGCAAAACCGTGCCCTTCCCCAATGGGACCACACTCACAAATGGATATGACCCCCTTAACATATACCAAGGTAGGTCTCTAGGGCTTGTTCCACAGCTCTGCAGTGTGTGAAAAAATCCTAGTTGCAATCTTTAAAACAGAGGTATAGCAACGTTCACATTTAGAGAAGGATTTATTCATAATCCTTAATATTCATAGAGCATAACTTTTATAAAAATACTCATATACTTTAAAGTGGATGTAAACCCACTCTCACCATTTCTAAATTACTTCCATAATGCTGATCTATAAGGATATACATGCCTCCTGCATGTATCCCTACCTGTCAAATATCTCCCCTTTAGCTGTTTGGAGCCCTACACTACTCCAGATTCTGTAGGCAGGTCTGTTGTCCAGGGCTCGGTGGGTGGAGTCGTGAGGTCGGTAGACTCTCCGCCTACCTCTACACTCCCCTTGGCCAGGCATTGATATTTCTCAAGCCTCGTACACACGACCGGTTTTCCCGGCAGGAAAACTGCCAGGAGAGTTTTTGGCCAGGAATCCCGGCCGTGTGTATGCTCCCCAGCAGTTTTCCCGACAGGAAAACTGCCGGGAAAAAATAGAGAAGCTGCTCTCTATTTTCCTGCTGGGATTCCCGGCAGAGTGTTTCCTGCCGAGAAAACCAGTCGTCTGTATGCTTACCTGAAGGGGAAATAAACCGTGCATGCTCGATAACAATTTGACGCATGCGCGGCAGCATAGAACGTAATTTAGCTGGCCCATCGTAGACTTTGACATCACCGCATTCTTGCCATTCAAAAGAACGGTGGGTCTTTTGTGTGGCCTTGTGTATACATGGCTTTTCAAGGCAATCTTGGCAGGAATCCCGTCGGGAAAACTGACGGTTTTCAAACAGACGGGATTCCTGGCCGTGTGTACAGGGCTTTACACTAAACTTCTGCTGGTCTTGTGGATTATGCCCCATGATCACAAACATCCAGTCAAAACCCAGGAAAGTCACCACATGACTTCAGCATGCCCAATCATGCTGAGGTGTGGAGCAGCCAATCCTGGGAGAGCTGGAGAAGAAAGGAGGGGGGATGTTAAGTACACATAATGCCCCTCACACTCCTGCATGAGATAAGGAAATCACCTGTCACTTACAGCAAGGGGAAAGAAACATACACCTATTTCTCTTTGTGTCTGTTTATATCTTACTGAAGATAGATAAGAGGATTGCTCAGAGCTGGATTAACTCTTCGTGGCAAGGCGGGGCACAGATGAAATTACATCCTCTGCTGTAACAGATAGGAGTCTTAATTTTAAAAAAAATGGGGGGCGTGGCCTAGCAGCGGATGTATAAGGACGTGGGCACCTCCAGCTCTGCCGGCCATCCGTGCATTTATCCTTCTCCTACCTGATCCTGACACTTAACAGCACCGCACATCGCAGCGCCGACATCGGTGAGACATCCGGATCCTGGCGATACCCTCTGCAACGCTTGGAACCATGTCTAAGAGGACAAATTCTGGGAAGACTCAGGCTGAAGTCCATGTCCAAGATGGCGCCGCCCAGCAACGTTCAGCTAAGCAACAACACCTGAAGGCCGCACAAAAACGTTTATTTGGCAAAGTCCTACAAGGATATGCTAGCTAACTCCCCTGCTGGTGGAGAATCTTCTGGGAGCGCAATGGAGGCAGATGATATGGTCCCCTTGGAGAATGTGGATGGATTGTCGCCTGAGTGGCACACAGTGAGTACTCCTAAAGACACTATCATTAGGCCTCAGTCTACCTCCCCAGACTCAGATGCTGCAGAACCCACGTTGAGAGATATACTCACAGCGATAACATCCTGCAACCTGTCTATCACTGCTCTATCTGATGACATTAAAGGGGTAAAAGCTGAAATTACATATGTGCGCCATGACATGCAAAAACTGAGGGAGAGAACCGCTGCGCTTGAGGGCAGATTGAGTACAGTGGAGGATGATTTATCCCCCATGCAAAGGGACTTGACACATAATTGCCACCTCATTGAAGCGCATGCAGCGCGGCTCGATGAAATGGAGAATCGCATGAGGCGCAATAATATACGTGCCCTGGGCATTCCTGAACGTGCCGAGGGTAAAAACCCTGTGGACTTTATTGAACAGTGGCTTACATCCACGTTTGGTAGGCACGCTTTCTCACCCCTCTTTGCTGTAGAGAGGGCTCACAGGGTGCCATCCCGCCCTCTGCCCCCGGGAAACCATCACAGGGCCTTTCTCTTCAAGCTCCTTAATTATAAAGACAGGGATGCTATTCTGTCCAAAGCCAGAACCTCAGCTGGGAAAATGGCGATCGATAATTCCAAAATATCTTTATTCCCTGATTTCTCTGCGGAACTGCAAAAGAGGAGGGCTACCTTTAATGAAGTTAAGAAGGGACTCAGGGACCTCAACCTGCAGTATGCCATGCTATACCCTGCTCGGCTCCGAGTAACTGCCCTTGGAGAAGCCCACTTCTTTGATCGACCATCCGTGGCCGCGCAATGGCTAGACCGTGAGGACAGAGCGCTTAGAGCTGCCAGACAACAACGTCCTGCCCAGGTATAAGGTGCTGCTATAAGGAGGAGCCTTTTATTTCTTCTCTTAGTTCAGGCGGGTGATGGGGGAATACGGAGACTTTTGTATCACTGTTTACTACATGTTGACTGCAAATGTGAAACACCACTTACCACCCAGAAAATACTTATGTGGGAGTTTCCACTGCTGTCCCCCCCCCGGAGCATTTCTCTGGGGGATCTTTGCACTTCAGCCCCAGTGGCTGAGAGCCCGGTTGGCTTAAAGTTCGATTTTACAGTTGTTTTATTTTCTTGATTGTGTTGCACTCTCCCTCTCCCTACCAGACTTTGCAATGATCTTGGCTTCCACACGGAGCCCCCTGCTGTATGGACTTAGCCCGCTGCCTGGCTGGACAACACCAGACGGTATAAGGTATCTCAGGTCACGCTACCATTGGACAACTCATGTTGGTTTTTCTTTTACAGGCAACTGTACTCCTTATGACTTTAGTTGTTATTCTAATGGGGGTCCTGGAGGGGCCCTCCATTTCCTAATGCTATACCCTTATGTCGGCCAATGTTAAAATTGTGTCCTGGAATGTCAGGGGATTGGGTAGTCCTGTGAAACGATTGGCAGTCCTTAGACATCTAAAAGCTGCTGGGGCGGGTATTGTATGTTTACAGGAGACACACTTCCCCTCAGATAGCACTCCTAGTTTTAGTCCCCGGATATATACATCACAATTTCACTCTACTTACTCTGCCTATGCCAGGGGGGTGAGCGTTCTGATTCGTCAGGATGTACAGTTCCAATGTATACAAAAGATCATTGACCCGGGGGGGAAGATATGTGTTCTTATTGTGTAATATATCACATGTTTCATGTATTCTGGCAGGTATGTATATCCCACCTCCTTATTCGGCCGAGATCCTCAGGTGCCTGGCAAACTTTATGGCACGGTTCCCAGATGTTCCACTGCTGGCAGTGGGTGACTAACAATTATATTAATTACAATCTGGACAAACTGCCAGTGCCAGCCAATGTGTCCATCCGAACTGATGGGTCCACATCCTTTGCCGGACTACTTGAGGAGCTTGGGCTGACGGATGTGTGGCGAGTGAGCAATCCTCAGGTTAAACAGTATTCTTGCTGTTCCACATCACATGGGAGCCTATCTAGAATTGATATGGGATTAGGTAATGCCCCATTGTTACAGCCGGTTATTGACTCTGGATACGGAGACAGACATATATCTGACCACTACTCCATGTGGGTTACGATTATGCTACCTACTACTGTAAAACCTAAAAGCTGGAAACTGAATCCGTTCTGGCTTTCTCTGTTTCCCGAGCCCAGACCCGAAAAGGGAGAACTTGAAGTGGTTCTTACAGGAGAATATAGACTACGCCAGGGTGGGGGTTGTCTGGGATACTGCTAAGGCTTTTTTGCGAGGGCAATTTATCACCACTATTAACAAGATAAAAACAGACACCAAGGCCTGGAAAGGGGAGGTTTGCCAGACACTGAGGGAATCGGAGGAGGCATACATTTCTAACCCCACTGCGGATACAAAGAGGGTCTTGGTTGGGGTCACAGGCAATGTCTACTCAGCTGGCTCTGCAGCTTGCTTTAAACAAGCGTTTTTTCCTGCAGCAATCCCATTTTGAGGAAGGGGAGTCGACTGGCCTTATTGGCGAGGACGCAGAGGTCTACCTCAATGGTTTTCGACCCTCTGATTCCCAGGGGATAGCCCACACCCAAACTTCTATGATAACGCAAATCTTCAGATCATTCTATGCTGATCTATACACTTCAAAAGGTGCAGCCCACGGAGGGAGACATAGTAGAATTTCTGGGGGATTGTGAACTGCCCCGTCTGCTTCGGACACAGCTCTGCTTGATACCCCTATATCGGAGAATGAATTGGCTATTGCATTAGAACAGACTCAGAATAACAAGTCTCCGGGGGGCAGATGGCATCCCGTCCGAGGTATGCAAACGATATGCTGCCACATTGTTACCTATGCTCGTAAGGGTCTATAATGAGTCACTTAGGGAGGGTGTACTTCCGGACTCAATGAATGAAGCTGTTATAATAGTTCTGCTGAAACCCGGTAAGGAAGCCTCACAGCCTGACTCCTATAGGCCTATCTCTTTGCTTACAACCGATGTCAAGTTATTGGCACGGGTGATGGCAACAAGATTGTCAAAGGTGGTCCACAAGCTGGTCCATGCGGACCAGTCGGGATTCATACCTACTAGATCCACAGCTCAAAATATAAGGCGACTTTTCTTAAACCTACAGCTGCCGGTGGAGAATACAGGCAACAGGGCCATTTTTTCACCGGACGCAGCTAAGGCCTTCGACAGTGTCGAATGGCCCTATCTGTGGAAGGTGTTAGAACGGGCAGGGCTGGGTGTTAACTTTATTAATTGGGTCAAACTACTGTATGCTAACCCATCGGCCAGAGTCAGGGTTAATGGGGAGCTTTCGGCCCATTTCCATTGTTCAGAGGCACTAGGCAGGGGTGTCCGCTCTCCCCCCTGCTGTTTGCCCTGGCACTGGAACCTCTAGCCGCAAGAATAAGGGGGGACAGTGCGATAGTGGGATTCAGGCGTAGCACGGGGACGGATGTTATCTCCCTATATGCAAACGATACCCTGCTATACCTGGGTGATACGCAGGGCTCCTTGTCTACTGTTATGCATTGCATCAAGACCTTTGGTGCATTGTCTGGCTTCTCCATTAACTGGAATAAGTCGGTACTCATGCCATTAGATCCACTGACGGTACCCCTCCCGGACTGTGCATCGATGGTACAAATTGTGTCCTCCTTCCGCTATCTGGGGGTCCACGGACATCTCTCAATACATTCCTCTCAATCTCGCCCTGTTACTTGCTAAATTTAGGGCCAAGTGTAGTGCCTGGGGTAAATTACCCTTATCGGTAGTTGCGAGGGTGAACCTCATAAAAATGGTGTGGGCGCCTCTATTATACATAAGTCATAATTCCCCGGTGTGGATTCCACGCCATTGGTTTGATAGGATTGACTCCCAATTTAGAGAACTGATTTGGCGCAAGAAAGCGGCAAGGATTAGACTCTCTACCTTACAGTATAACAAGGATGAGGGGGGATTGGCGGTTCCACACGCCAGAACCTATTTTCTAGCAGCTCAACTACAGCAGCTGGGAGGTTGGGGACTGGTAGATACATCGGACCCTATCCGTAGACTTCTGGCCACTCTGACAGACGAGGCCCTGGCGTTGTCTGGCTTGGAGGCTGGCCATGCACATTTATTGGGTGGAACCCCTTCTCTGCTCCTACTAAAAACTCTGTGGACTTCTGTTAAACGATTATTGGGTGTTAGGGGATTCCTACCACTCACCCCCATCTGGCGTAATCTTCATTATAGAGAATTATACAAACTCACAGGATTTGGACAATGGGAAGCTGCAGGGCTCAGATACTTAGCACAACTTTACAATGGCCGGGTCCTCAAATCATTTTTGGAACTCCAGGCTGAGTTTGGTATACCTCGCTTTCACTTTTTTAAGTACCTGCAGTTGCATCATGCACTACAGGTACAATCCAGATAGAGGCCACTTAGACTAATGGACCACGCCATAATCCAGGGGATTTTTATGGAAGGAGAAAAAAAGGGTATGATTTCCAGGGGCTACAATATTTTTCTCAACGCGCTCCAGGATCCAACTAGTTTACCATGTAGGGTTAAGTGGGAGGAAGATGTGGGGCCCATCGATGGGGAAATGTGGAATATCTGTTTGACGGCTGCTACTATGGTCTCGGTGTCTCCCTCTCAAAGGCTGTCACATTTATACCTGCTGCACAGGGTGTATAGAACTCCGGCCAGGCTACATGATTGGGGGCTCAGAGACTACCCACTGTGCCCCAAGTGCATGAGGGATCATGGTGACCTCATGCATATGTTCTGGAAATGCCCCAAACTCTTCCGATACTGGACAGAGGTGCTTGATGTGATTACACAGGTGTTCAGCTTCGCTGTCCCAAGATCACCCATTGTATGTCTGCTGGGAGCCCTGGATGAGGAACTCCTATCTCCGCCGGTTTTTATGGCGATTATCCGTTTACTATATGTGGCACGCAAGCTGATAGCTCAGCTTTGGATTACTCCCAGGGTACCCACCAGAAGACAGTGGATTGATGAGGTGAACAAACTACTAATTAGAGAAAAACTGACATATCAGCATAGGAATGCACCACGTAAGTTTAACTCAATGTGGCAGGCCTGGCTTGTTTTCCCGGGGTTAGCACACTACCAATTGGTTAAAGACAGATTACTGCAATGCTAAAAGCTGTGCTGAACTATAGGGGGGATTGCCATAGATTGTGATGGGCATTTTGGAACCACATAATATGATGGTGGGCGGGGGGTACACGTGCGGAGTGATCACCTTCGTGTTCTCTTCGTTTACTGCTATACGGCACCATTTGGGGGGGAGGGGGGATAAGAGAGAGAGGTTAACTGTAGGATATGTGCCTTAATGTACTTCTTGTAATGTTTGACTGATATTTTGTTGTTACATACACTGAATCTTTTTCTTTGCACTATGAGGAATGTTCTGAATCTGTGTAATGCACTATAACGATTCTAACGTAATGTTTCCGTTTTATTCATGGACCTTTTTCATGTACAATGTGTATGGTATGTTTGGCAACATTCAATAAAACTTTTTGATTTAAAAAAAATAAAATAAAATTTGGGGTTTACATCCACTTTAAACAGTTAAAATAACACTCACAATCTCCAGTGCCCCTCCTGGCACCCTAGGGTCATCTGCCAATTACTATACACCTGGTCACTGTTGCTCCAACATGTGAAAGCTGGCGTGCATTTCAATCCTCGGAAGCGGCTTCCTGACCCAGTGTGTAAGCTGCCTCTACAGCACAGTGTGCAGCTCCCCCCTTATACTCACCTGACCCTGATCCAGTAATGTGCACAAGAGCAGAAGCTCTCCTGGTCAGAACGTTTGGACTGCTAAGAAACCAGACCCATATCAGAGAGGGGGTTGAAAAAAGTAGCAGATGGAAGACTACCATGAGAAGACAGGTGCACAATGCCCAACACTCTCACGAGAGATGAGAAAGGGTTAACTCCCCATCGAATGATAAAGGATCTGAAGCCGCACAGGCTGTGGACCTTTGCAGCAAGAACTTTGGGCTGGTTTCATACCATAAAGGTGCATTCGAGCTTGCAAGTTTTTTATGCCCGTTGCCATGTGGCGCATTTAGGGCAGCCCAATAATTTCAATGGGCTACCAAGCCCATGGGAGCATGCAAAAAGACTGCAGGCAGAATTTTTTTGAATTGCGCCAGACAAGACCACATGGTTCTGCAGTACCATGTGTTTTGTTAACCTCAAACACACCTAGATGCCTTGGGGTGCCATTCATTCATAATAGCACCTGCGTGCGCATGCAGAGGGCATTGTGTTTCTGTGCGAACAAGACCTTAAAGTGGTATTAAACCCAAAAACATATTACAATGCATCTCACCAATTTTTAGATGTGGTGGCTGCATTCGTTTTCTTTAAGCTTTTTTCCCTTTATTTTCACCTAGTGATCCAGCCAACAAGTCTTTTATTTTTCAACTTACTTTAACAGACCAAGCTGTCCAGACAAAGTAGCAGTTAGAGGGTTTTCTGATGAGGAGGAACAACCCAGCGAACCTCCAGCAGAAGAGCTGGCATCAGGGCAGATCACTGAGCTCTGCCTAGCACCAACAACAGCTTCAGCCTTTTCCGAGAAGAGAGGCAGCCGGCCTTTCTCCCACACCACTGACAGACATGGGATTTTATGACAGCAGCATCTGTAGAGTTATAAAAAAACTTCTCCAGCAGAAGCGCTGGCATTAGGACCGAGTGCTACAGACCTCTGCCCCAAACCGGGGGCCCAGGGTGAGAAGGTGGCAGTTGTTATTCTTCCCCAGCACAAGTCAGTGATGCAGGGAGGGGGGGGGACTATTCCCCCTCCCGAGTGGCAGATACACAGCCTGGGAGTGGAGGAAGCCAGCCTCCCTCTCCAACAATTTGCCGGAGCGGATGATGTGGGGACACTAGCAGAAGTGCTGGCATCAGGGCAGTGTGCTACCAGCCTCTGCCCAGCACTGGCAACAACTGTGACGTTCCAGGGAGCCAGCGACAAGCTGTAGTGAAGTCCCTACTCCCAGCTGAAGCGCTGGCAACAATCATAGCGCTGCTGGCCTCTGCCTAGCACCTCATGTGTCTTTATGGCTCCAGGAAACAGAATCAGTCGGTCCCTCCCCACGGCAGACCATGCCCCAGAAAGGTAAAGACCACCCAGCTGAAGCGCTGGCAGCTGGACAGAGGTTCCACGACCTCTGTCCCACACCTACTGATGACAACTATTACCTGCGGCCCAAAATGGAGATCATGTGGACCAACTAAGTGGGTTCACTTTGCCAAACTAGTGCAGGTCCAGACCAGGTGGAGGTCTGGGACCTTGTTAGTTCACTTTTGATGGGGGACAAATAAATGACAGACCCAACAGGGGCTTTTGGAGAGGACTAGGGGCAAGACTCCTACCCACTGATTATGTCCCATGGAGAGAGCAGATCATTCTATAATGGTCGCTCAGAGCGTAGTTTGGATTTCTTCTCTGAATAAGGACAATATAGCTTCACTTCTGGAGTGGATGGAAAGAGATATTATTAATCTTGTACAGGTAATGGTCAGAGGGAATATGGTGGTCCTCCTGCAGACTGGGTTGGAGAAGCCTTCCACTTGAGACAGAAATATTTATCAACATTATCCCATAAAGTGGTTATACACCCTGTACAACCACTTTTAAGGCTTACCTGTAGGTGCTGGAAATATCTCCTATATTTACAATAGAGCCATGCATGCGCCGTAGACACTCTATAAAGGCTTTTAAAAATGTATGTAGTTTGTCGCCAATGCGCGTTTGTGCGAAATTTTAAAGCATGTCGTGTTTGGTATCTATGTACTCGGCCTAAGATCATCTTTTTTATTTCATCAAACATTTGGGCAATATAGTGTGTTTTAGTGCATTAAAATGAAAAAAAGTGTATTTTTTACCCCAAAAAATGCGTTTGAAAAATCGCTGCGCAAATACTGTGTAGAAAAAAAAATGCAACACCCACCATTTTAATCTGTAGGGCCTTTGCTTTAAAAATATATATAATGTTTGGGGGTTCAACATAATTTTATTGCAAAAAAAAAAATGTTTTCATGTAAACAAAAAGTGTCAAAAAGGGCTTTGTCTTCAAGTGGTTAGAAGAGTGGATGTAAGCTTCCTAATGTTGTGTATAAAATGCCAGAACAGTTCAAAACCCCCCCAAAATGACCCCATTTTGGAAAGTAGACACCCCAAGCTATATACTGAGAGGCATGTCGAGTCCATGGAATATTTTATATGTTGACACAAGTTGCGGAAAAACGACAATTTTTTTTTTTTTTTTTGCACAAAGTTGTCACTAAATGATATATTGCTCAAACATGCCATGGGCATATGTGGAATTACACCCCAAAATACATTCTGTTGCTTCTCCTGAGTACGGGGATACCACATGTGTGAGACTTTTTGGGAGCCTAGCTACGTACGGGACCCCAAGAACCAAGCACCACCTTCAGGCTTTCTAAGGGTGTAAATTTTTGATTTCACTTCTCACTGCCTATCACAGTTTCGGAGGCCATGGAATGCCCAGATAGCACAAAACCCCCCCAAATGACCCCATTTTGGAAAGTAGACACCCCAAGCTATTTGCTGAGAGGTATTGTGAGTATTTTGCAGATCTCGCTTTTTGTCACAAAGTTTTGAAAATTGAAAAAAATATATATATATATATATTTTCTTTCTTCATTTTCAAAAACAAATGAGAGCTGTAAAATACTCGCCATTCCTCTCAGCAAATAGCTTGGGGTGTCTATATTCCAAAATGGGGTCATTTGGGGGGGTTTTGTGCGATTTTGGAATTTTATGGCCTTCGAAACTGTGATAGGTAGTGAGGAGTGAAATCAAAAATTTGTGCCTAGAAATCCTGAAGGCGGTGCTTGGTTTTCGGGGTCCCGTACGCGGCTAGGCTCCTAAAAAGTCCCACACATGTGGTATCCCCGTACTCAGGAGAAGCAGCAAAATGTATTTTGGGGTGAAATTTCACATATAACCATGGCATGTGTGAGCAATATATCATTTAGTGACAACTTTTTGTAATTTTTTATTTTTTTTTAGTCATTATTCAATCACTTGGGACAAAAAAAAAAAAATTCAATGGGCTCAACATGCCTCTCAGCAATTTCCTTGGGGTGTCTACTTTCCAAAATGGGGTCATTTGGGGGGGGGGTTTGTACTGCCCTGTCATTTTAGCACCTCAAGAAATGAGATAGGCAGTCATAAATTTAAAGCTGTGTAAATTTCAGAAAATGTACCCTAGTTTGTAAACTCTATAACTTTTGCGCAAACCAATAAATATACGCTTATTGACATTTTTTTTACTAAAAACATGTGGCTGAATACATTTTGGCCTAAATGTATGACTACAATTGAGTTTATTCGATTTTTCTTATAACAAAAAGTAGAAAATATCATTTTTTTTCAAAATTTTCGGTCTTTTTCCGTTTATATCGCAAAAAATAAAAATCGCAGAGGCAATCAAATACCATTAAAAGAAAGCTCTATTTGTGGGAAGAAAAGGACGCAAATTTTGTTTGGGTACAACATTGCATGTCCGCACAATTTACAGTTAAAGCAGCGCAGTGCAAAATTCTGAATTCACCTCTGGTCCTTTAGCTACCAAATGGTCCGGGGCTTAAGTGGTTAATGTTTTTTGACCCCAAGTGCATTACTTTACGTTTCTCCACATTAAACCTCATTTGTTATTTGTCTGCCCACTCTTATTATGTTCAGGTCTTTCCGCAAAAATTTCTATGTCCTGATGGGAGTTGATTACTCTGCTTATATTTGTGTCATCCACAAAGACTGAGACTGAACTAGTTATCCCCATACTCTATATCATTTATTAATATGTTGAATAGAATTGGTCCCAAGACAGAACCTTGGGGTACCCCACTCACCACTCCAGACCAGTCTAAGAACATGTTATTTATCACTACCCTTTGGTAACCATTTTTTTACCCAAGCACAAACCCTATGGTCCAAGCCTGCGGACCCCAGCTTGTAAATTAAGCGTTTATGGGGGACTGTATCAAATGCTTTCGCAAAGTCCAGATACACCACATCCACAGGCCTCCCTCTATCTAGATGGCTGCTTACTTCCTCGTAGAATGTTAGCAGATTGGTCTGGCAGGAACGTCCTCTCATAAACCCATGCTGATTACCACTAATATTATTCTCTTCAGTAAAGCTTTGGATATAATCCTTAATCATCCCCTCCAATAATTTACCTACTATTGATGTTTGGCTGACTGGCCTATAATTCCCAGGAATACGTCTCTGCCCTTTTTTGAATATTGGTACCACGTTGGCTTTTCTCCAATCAGCTGGTACCAATCTTGTTAGTATGCTGTCCACAAAGATTAGGAACAATGGCCTGGCTATAACTTGACTGAGTTCTCTGAAGACTCGCGGGTGTAAGCCATCTGGTCCTGGTGATTTATTTGTGTTAAGTTTATTGAGTCTTTTGTTGACTCTTTGTTTGCCTCTGTTAGCCACGTGGGTATGTCACGTGATGTATCACTAACACTAAAGGCACCGTCAGTAAACCCTTCATTTTCCTGTGTAAAAACTGTAGAGAAGAAGGCATTTAGTACAGTTGCATTCTTTGTGTCATCTGTAACCATCCTCATCTTTGAAGGGTGTGATGTGCTCAGATTTAGTCGTTTTACTGTTAATATATAAAAAAATATAAATGTTTTTAGTTATTTTTACTTTCTTCCACTATGTGTGTCTCGTAATCTTTTTTAGCCACCCTGAATGCGATTTTACATTTCTTATTGCATTCCTTGTAGTGCAGGAATGCTGATGGTGACCCGTTCCCTTTATATTTTTTAAAGGCCATACTTATTTCCTTGATGAGGCTTCTCACATTACAGTTTAACCACCCAGGTCTAATTTTCGCTTTACTATATGTATTCCGCAATGGAATGCACGGTTTGATACCTTTTTATAATATGTCCCTAAAGCATTCCCATTTCTCTTCTGTGTTCAATGATTCCAGAATTCGGTCCCACTTAATGTCATGTAGCAATGACCGTAGCTCAGGAGAATTTGCTTGTTTAAAATGTAGTGTTTTTGTACTACCCATATTCCTCCTTTTCCTGTGACTTATGGTAAACACGATCATCCTATGATCGCTAGATCCCAAGTTATCGCGTATCTCCACATCTGAGATCAGACTTGGATCGTTCGTAATTAATAGATCTAACAGGGCAATCTTTCTAGTTGGGGAATCCACCATTTGGGACATGAAGTTGTCCTGTAAAACATTCATGAAGTGATGGGCCGTGAGTGAGCTGTTCCCTCTGTCTAGTCGATATCGGGATAATTGAAGTCCCCCATTATTATTACATTATCCCATTTCCCTGCCATTTCTAACCAAGATAGTAACTCCAGCTGCTCCTCCTCCTTGACGTTGGGTGGCCTATAGCATACTCCCACTATTAATTTCCCACTGACCTCCTCTCTTTGAAGTTCTACCCATACTGAGTTCACCTCCCCCTGGTCCCATACATACATTGAGGTGGTAATTCATGCAACAGAAGCCCCAACCAAGTATTGAGTGCATACTATACTGTACATGGACATACTTTTCTGTAAGCCAACATTTCTGTATTATAAATCCTTTTTTTTATTGGTCTTGTGTAATAGTCAAATTTTCTGAGAAACCCAATTTTGGGTGTTCACTAGCTATATGCCATAATCATTAAAAGAAAGAAATGCTTGAAATATTTCACTGTGTGTAATAAATCAATATAATATACAAGTTTCACTTTTGAATTTAATTACTCAAATAAATTACCTTTTTGATGATATTCTAATTTTCTGAGATGCACCTGTATATCCATCCTCCTAGGACACTAGTGAAGAACCGTGGCATGCTTGGTAAAGGACAGGATATCCTGCAGCTGGCCCAAAATTTTTTGTTTGCCAAGGTCAAGTCCCTCTGTAAGCAGCAGTATACCCAGACAGTATCTGAATTCCTGTGTCCCTCAATGGAAGAGAAAACTGTACTTTTACCTGCATTTTTACCTTTAACTAAATGACAGAACCTCTTTAAATGTATCAAATGTGGTAAAACAATAGTCATTTTATTCCAATGTATGTTAATATTCCATAGTATATTAGTGTAAGGGTTAGCCAACATCTCTGTCAGTATCACAAGCAAGAATACACTGAAGTTTGACTCACAATGTTGCAGTTTTTAGGGTCAGTGGATTGGAAGTGACGTGCAACTTGCAGGATGGCTTCCCGCAGGTCTGCAACCAATGCAGTCTGTTTGATATTCTTGGCTTTTAGAGCTTCAAAGTCATCATCGCCTGTAGTAGAGATAAAAATACACAATCAGATACAAGTCTCAGAAATATATTGTTCAGCAGACAGAGTTTGGATTTATAAAGCTTCTACATTTTAATGTAGCTTAGGGGGATGATGTTGAGGGAGTTGCTTACATCCTTGCAAAATGTGAACATTTACATTTTTGTATGCACAATTTACTAAAATTATGTACCTTCTACTTTGAATTGTCTGTCACCAAGTTTTACAGTCATATAAAAAAGGTGATATATGAAATCTCAAAGGAATTAATCAAGGAGGAACTGCTGGGTTAAACTACAGTTATTTTATTTAACATCCACAAATTAATTCTTTAATAAATATTGAAAAATACACACGTATATGCAAAACACTATTAAAATAGACACTAGTCTGGATAAGGACACAGGTGGCCACCACAACCTTTCATACCACATTCACCGCCTCCTGCAGGAGTGTTGCAAGCATCTAAATAGCCAACCCCCCTTATAGAAAGTTCCACTGATAGGAAATAAGCATGTAGATTGGATTGGGGTGTGAATGTCCGTGCGTATATTGATGCTGCAAATGACTCGAGCACTGGTCATATATGGCAATGTATAGTTAATCCAGAGCAATGGTATAAAGCAACAGGGGAGGACATATTGCTATGAACTGTGGGTAATAAAATCACCCTATGGATATTGAGCCCAGGGGAGCGAGGTGCCGGATCTGTGTTTAAGGAGCCTAGTGACAGTTATAATAAACATACAGGGTCACAAAAAGTATACATCCCGTCAGAATTGATCGGCGAAAATACATCTCACCACACATCATTCTGTCCCGTCACTCTTGCTTCATTCCGCTGTCCGTGTATCACGAAGCCGGCACTCAGGCGGGCACTGAGAGTCCAAGCAGTTCCTTCAGTAGGCGTACAGCGTGTAGCTGTCAAATGTGTCCGGATCACACTTGGACCAGCGGGCTGGGTTCCAGGTGGTAGACCGTTCCTCTGAGTCCGGGGCGGTCAGTGTATAGCAGAGGTTAGCGTATCGCTGAGCGTCCTCACAGTGTTAGCCAAGGACTATGCAGTGGCTAGGTGTGGGTGAAAAAGTGGAGTATTAGGTTATGTAGACAAAGTCCAATTTGTCCATTAGGTGGATGATTAGTCCTGGTCCTTACATGTTTCGATTGTAGTCAATCTTCATCAGAGTATGCGCAGATGCTTAGAAACTCTCTTTAATTACCCTCAAGTGATTCCCAAAAAGTACAATCAGCTGAATTATCCTAGAAGCAGTCGCATCACGCACATTCACGTTCATCAAAGACTACTAGGCTAAGCAAATAAAGATATCACCCCACACACAGTGCAAAACTAGTCCAAGGGTTCTCCTTAATGTTTCCATAGTAATCCTTATGGTTAACAAAAATCAAACCATAGGAGGGCTTAGAAGGAGAACAGTGGTAATAGAAATAAATTAAATGGATGCAACACTCCTGCAGGAGGCGGTGAATGTGGTACGAAAGGTTGTGGTGGCCACATATGTCCTTAATTAGACTAGTGTCTATTTTAATAGTGTTTTAGATATACGTGTGTATTTTTCAATACTTATTAAAGAATTCATTTGTGGATGCTAAATAAAATAACTGTAGTTTAAACCAGCAGTTCCTCCTTGATTAATTCCTTTGAGATTTCTTATCTCACCTCCTTTTTTTTATATGCTACATTAATTT
This sequence comes from Rana muscosa, assembly GCA_029206835.1. Classification (NCBI taxonomy): domain Eukaryota; kingdom Metazoa; phylum Chordata; class Amphibia; order Anura; family Ranidae; genus Rana; species Rana muscosa. Next base: position 442,567,441 of record CM055120.1, on the reverse strand, counting down.
AGAGGAACTCACCTAGCTGGTTATTGCCTTAACAGCATACCATTAAGGTAACAGGGTTTCCATTGGGCAAGTTCGACACCTGATGGTCTGCATCTGTTACCCACGCCCTCACTACTGTGGATGAGCCTTGCATACCTTCCATGCGATTTCTCACAATTATATGCCATGGGATTATACTTCCCTTCCCAGGTATTGGCCCTCCACATCCACATCCACGTATTTCCAAATACACTTTTTAATTTATAAGTGTTCACCCCACACATTCAGTGCTCGTTTTGATTTAGTATATTGTTTGAGGTAATGACAGTGCTTTTTGATTAATACATGTATCTTTGAGAATTGGTGTGACTGTGGTATGGCATATCTTCTTGATGAGGGGATAGATCTTGAAATACAGTCTGCTTTTTCCTGTGGTCCATCTGCGCATGATGAGAGGGATTAGCCCTTAAAGAAACTATTTAAGAATCATAAGAAACTCACTATTACATTTCTGAATCGTAAGTGGGACATATCCTCTCTAAAATCGCACATTGACCATAAGGTTATTCCCAGGGGGCCTCAGAGAAAGTGTAATTCCTGCTGGCCACCTACACACTCCACAATTTGTGAAACTGTGGAAAGAAACCTGCTTGCTACGCGGTCTTCATACACTACAGATGATAGTCAATGAGGAGCAACTGCAACTAGATGAGATTAGGACTGAGATTGACAATAGTGTTAAACTTCTTGAACCATTTAAATTAAACCCCAACTTTGAGAAGCATAATGGAATTACTAAAGAAGGAAGTTGAAAGGATCCAAAAGCATCTTAAAGCAAGCAAACAGGAAAAATTCAAACAAAATGCAACCGACTGGGAAAGAGACGATATCTTTGACCCAACGGTCCCTAGAGGCAGGAGTAGATCTCGAAAAGGACGCAGCCCTAGATCTAAAACCCTTCAAAACAGTGTTTATTCTTCAGATAGCGAACAGGACTATCAGGAAAAGTCTAACTTTTTTAGAGAAGGGTGAGGCCGCTGGAGATCATCCCGGCCCCAAAAAAGGAAAAAACAAACTAATACCGAGGGGAAGACAGAACACCCAGACTCACAACCAAGAATATCCAAACGGTCGAGACAACGACAAAACGCAAAGAGAGCGAAGGCCCAGACATTGCCGAACATAAGTGTATCTCCCCTACTGCTAGATCCAACTTTGCAAACTAACAGTAGCCCCGATATGAAAGTCATTAAATTAACAGATTTTCCCCTTAACCAGCACCATATATCGCTATTACAAAAAGGACCATCTTTTTCGCCCAAATCGGCAATGAGTGATTTCGAAGTGTACAAGGATATTAGTCTATTCCTAAGGAAAGTAATTTTCAGGTATTGGCACAATGAACAAAACCAGAAAACAGAAATCACTGAATCCAACCAGGAGGAAAGAGAAGCTTAAGAAGCTCTGGTTTCCCTATTACAGGAAAACACTGACTATGATCCCATTCCCGAATCCCTTCCCTCCACGGTTGAATGCCCACAACCATCCAATTTACAAATTAGGTCTTTGCGGATGCCCTCGTTTTCAAAACATAGATGGATCCAGATGTTTCTGGAACAGGTGCAAAAAGACCTGTCCCAGATCAACTGGACATGGAGAGAGATTGACAATGTCTCTAAGCAAGAATAGAAAGCATGTAGAGTGTTGGAAATGGCAACAGATATAGTCATCAAAAGCAGCGACAAGGGGGGCAATACAGTTTTATTGCCCCAAGAAATGTATGAAAAAGAGGTCATGCGTGTCCTGCATGATAAGAACACATACCTGAGACTTGCATGTAACCCCTTTCCTGATATTGTCAATGACCTTAACTTTAAACTTAGTTTTGCATTTGAGGAACACTTGATAACTAAGAAGGAATATGAATTTATCAGGGTCTGTCAGTTTAATACACCGACATTCTATGTCATCCCCAAGCTCCACAAATCCATCACTAATCCACCGGGGAGACCTATTGTGTCGGCCGTGGCTGGATCCTTGGAGAGAGCAGGCAGGTTCACTGATGCACTCATCAAGGAGTTGGTTCAGGAACTCCCCTCCTTTGTTCAGGACACACGCGATGTCCTGTGGCATCTGGATGGATTGTTGGTTCCTCCTGGTGCCCTCCTCGTGGGGATCGACATGGAATCACTGTACACGTTGATCCCCCATGAGTGGGGCCTTAAAGCGGTATACCATTTCCTTTCCCAGAAATTTCCTAGACTAGCTGCTCAAAATTAATTCATTATTGACATCCTGGAGTTTATGTTGGAGCACAATTGCTTTCAATTCCTGGGTGTCAATTATCGCCAAATCAGGGGCACCTCTATGGGTGCACCATGGGCCCCCTCATATGCATGTCTGCACTTGGGTCTCAGAGCAGGAGATCGTGTACGCCTTGTCCCTGTACCTCAGCCACAGTCTTCTGTGGCTGAGGTACATAGACGATGTGATCATGATCATGATCTGGAACTTGTGAGGTTTATTGAAGAATTAAACCACAACGGGAGGAACATAAAACTCACTTACTCATGGCATATGGAAACATTGCCATTCCCTGATTTAACCATGTATGTGGAAAATGGAAGGATATTGACTAAAACCTTCAGGAAGGAGATGGCTGCTAATACCCTGTTTGCCACCAGCGACCACCCCAAAGCACTTGTTCAGGGCATCCCTATGGGACATATTCTCTGCGCTAGAAGGAACTGTTCCACTGATGATGACTTCAAAGTAGAAGCACATTCACTTTACACTAGATTTCGGGAAAGGGGGTATTCCCACAGATGTATACGGAAGGCCAAAAAAAGAGCCTATCAAACGGATAGAAAAGACCTTCTGGCTGGAACAGCTGTTGTTCCGAAACAAAAAATGCAGAAAACTCAGATTCAGATAATCACCAAATATGGTGAACAGTGGGGAAAAGTTAAATCCATCCTAAACAAACACTGGCATATTTTGCCGGGTGCACCAATTTTGGAAAGTATCGTAGGTGATCGTCCTCCCCTAACAGCCAGAAGGTCTGCGAATCTTAAAGATTGTCTAGTGCACTCAGAGTTTCAGAAAACCACTAAACCTAATTGGCTAACAGACCTGCCCCCCCTTAAGGGCATGTACAAGTGTGGTAGATGCAATATGTGCAAATTCATTGACAAGACTGATGTATTTGCCTGTGTTGATGGCACCAAGCAATTTAAGATCAAAAGTTTTATCAATTGCTCTACCACACGTGTAACATACACACTAACTTTCCCTTGCGGCCTAATATATGTGGGCAAGACCAAACATCAACTCAAGGTACGTCTAAGTGAACACATTCAAAGTATTGTTAAAAAAGACGATGAACGTCCACTACTCTTACACTTCCTGAGATACCATGGTGGTATTCCAGATGGCCTCACATGCAGAGGAATCTACAAGCTCAATCTACCTCTTAGAAGAGGAGATTTTGACAGAATACTGTGTCGCAAGGAAAAAATGTGGATATATAACCTAGGCAGTCTACAGCCACACGGCTTAAACAATGAATGCAACCTTTCCATATTTCTGGAGCAGTAGACATGACTATATGTCCTCAACTAGTTTGACAGTATTTTACCTAGAAGTCCAATGTTCACAGCAGCACATACAGTCGGCTAACTATGAGCATCTATATTTGCGACTGTATCCGATCTCTGCGAGTATGTGCTCTGGCACAAGCATGTGACGCATGCTCTAAAATATGTATGGTGATAGGGGCAGTGGTAGCATTGTAGCCTAGTATTGTTATTTCTACTTACTTTGCTACACCTGGATGAACTCGCAAGGTTCCTACGGTCAGTGCCTTGACCTCAAGCATCTAATTAGGTCTACACAGTCAACCATCCTCATTCCCCCTATTTTAAATCCTCAATTTTTATTAATATTTCGGTCATTATCATTAGTTTTGTTATTTTCCTCTTCTTTCATCCATTTAATTTATTTCTATTACCACTGTTCTCCTTCTAAGCCCTCCTATGGTTTGATTTTTGTTAAACATAAGGATTACTATGGAAACATTATATGACCAGTGCTCGAGTGATTTGCAGCCTCAATATCCGCACGGACATTCACACCCCAATCCAATCTACATGCTTATTTCCAATCAGTGGAACTTTCTATAATATAAGGGGGTTGGCTATTTAGATGCTTGCAACACTCCTGCAGGAGGCAGTGAATGTGGTACGAAAGGTTGTGGTGGCCACCTGTGTCCTTATCCAGACTAATGTCTATTTTAATAGTGTTTTTGATATACGTGTGTATTTTTCAATATTTATTAAGAATTCATTTGTGGATGTTAAATAAAATAACTGTAGTTTAACCCAGCAGGTGGTAGACCGTTCCTCTGAGTCCGGGGCGGTCAGTGTATAGCAGAGGTTAGCGTATCGCTGAGCGTCCTCACAGTGTTAGCCAAGGACTATGCAGTGGATAGGCGTGGGTGAAAAAGTGGAGTATTAGGTTATGTAGACAAAGTCCAATTTGTCCATTAGGTGGATGATTAGTCCTGGTCCTTATCACTGATGTACATGATGCTTACATGTTTCGATTGTAGTCAATCTTCATCAGAGTATGCGCAGATGCTTAGAAACTCTCTTTAATTACCCTCAAGTGATTCCCAAAAAGTACAATCAGCTGAATTATCCTAGAAGCAGTCGCATCACGCGCATTCACGTTCATCAAAGACTACTAGGCTAAGCAAATAAAGATATCACCCCACACACAGTGCAAAACTAGTCCAAGGGTTCTCCTTAATGTTTCCATAGTAATCCTTATGGTTAACAAAAATCAAACCATAGGAGGGCTTAGAAGGAGAACAGTGGTAATAGAAATAAATTAAATGGATGCAACACTCCTGCAGGAGGCGGTGAATGTGGTACGAAAGGTTGTGGTGGCCACATGTGTCCTTAATTAGACTAGTGTCTATTTTAATAGTGTTTTAGATATACGTGTGTATTTTTCAATACTTATTAAAGAATTCATTTGTGGATGCTAAATAAAATAACTGTAGTTTAACCCAGCAGTTCCTCCTTGATTAATTCCTTTGAGATTTCTTATCTCACCTCCTTTTTTTTATATGCTACATTAATTTAGAGGAACTCACCTAGCTGGTTATTGCCTTAACAGCATACCATTAAGGTAACAGGGTTTCCATTGGGCAAGTGTGACACCTGATGGTCTGCATCTGTTACCCACGCCCTCACTACTGTGGATGAGCCTTGCATACCTTCCATGCGATTTCTCACAATTATATGCCATGGGATTATACTTCCCTTCCCAGGTATTGGCCCTCCACATCCACATACACGTATTTCCAAATACACTTTTTAATTTATAAGTGTTCACCCCACACATTCAGTGCTCGTTTTGATTTAGTATATTGTTTGAGGTAATGACAGTGCTTTTTGATTAATACATGTATCTTTGGGAATTGGTGTGACTGTGGTATGGCATATCTTCTTGATACATTTGCAACAGAATGTATTTAAATTAAGCAACACCAACATATTCTACTACTCATCTAAGTAAATCTCCAATTGAATGTTTACACCAGGGGTAGGCAACCCCCGGCTCTGGTGCTGCAATCGGCACACAAAGCCTCTTTTGCCGGCACTTGACTCCTTCCCCGTCAGCAGAGCAGCGCAGGGAAGTGTCGGTGAGAAACTAATGCATTCCAATTTCAGAGTTCCCCACGCCGCACCTGCACTCGCTTAGTTGCCATTACCAATCTCAGAAAGGTGGGATTTCACTGTGATTGAGAAAACCACAATCATGTGATAGTTTGTGGAATTACTGTTGAGCTTCTGGGAACTTTGTTGAAATTATTCCTGAACCTTTGCGTCACTTACTACTGACTGCACTCTGTGTCCCTTTAAGCCAGAGCCAGTATTCAGTGCAATGAAAATCCCACCCAACTTTTCCTGTGGCGCAGAGCACCGCACTTTTTCTCAGCTGCGGGGGCCCAAATTATGATCCTGCACACAGGCCCACTGCTTTCAGAAAATGCTCCTGACCTGAGCTCATCATTGCGCATCTATTCCAGATGCTTGTATGTGACATCACATACAAGCACGTGGGCTGGATGCGAGAGGTGGATCAGCAGGATGAGTGTGCCAGGACAGGCGCACTCTGCTTCCTTCCACCACTCTGCATATCACGCATATCATAGATGAGAAGAGGGTACAGCGGTGGGGCAGATGTGCAGGGAGGTACAGTGGTGGGGAAAATGAGCAGGAGGGTACAGCGGTGGGGAAAATGAGCAGGAGGGTACAGCGGTGGGGAAAATGAGCAGGAGGGTACAGCGGTGGGGAAAATGAGCAGGAGGGTACAGCGGTGGGGAAAATGAGCAGGAGGGTACAGCGGTGGGGAAAATGAGCAGGAGGGTACAGCGGTGGGGAAAAAAAATGTGCAGGAAGGTAAAGTGGTGGAAAAGAGGAGAAGGGGGTTTAGCGTTGGGCCAGATGATCAGATGAGCAGGGGGGTTCAGCATTGGTTGGGCCAGATGAGCGGGGGGTTCAGCATTGGGCCAGATGAGCGGGGGGTTCAGCGTTGGGCCAGATGAGCGCGGGGGGTTCAGCGTTGGGCCAGATGAGCGCGGGGGGTTCAGCGTTGGGCCAGATGAGCGCGGGGGGTTCAGCGTTGGGCCAGATGAGCGTGGGGGGTTCAGCGTTGGGCCAGACGTGCGTGGGGGGTTCAGCGTTGGGCCAGATGAGCGTGGGGGGTTCAGCGTTGGGCCAGATGAGCGTGGGGGGTTCAGCGTTGGGCCAGATGAGCGTGGGGGGTTCAGCGTTGGGCCAGATGAGCGTGGGGGGTTCAGCGTTGGGCCAGATGAGCGTGGGGGTTCAGCGTTGGGCCAGATGAGCGTGGGGGGTTCAGCGTTGGGCCAGATGAGCGTGGGGGGTTCAGCGTTGGGCCAGATGAGCGTGGGGGGGTTCAGCGTTGGGCCAGATGAGCGGGGGGTTTATTGTTGTGGCAGAAAAGGGGGTTCAGTGGTGGGACAGAAAAGCAGGGGGATAGAGCAGTGGGGCAGATGTGAAAGGAGGTGTATTGGTGGGACAGATGAGCAGGAGGTACCAGTGGTGGGGCAGAAGTTTAGTGTTAGGACAGATGAGAAGACGGTTCAGCAGTGAGACAGAAGAGCATGGGGATACAGAGGTGGAGCAGATGTGCAGGGAGGTACAGTGGTGGGGCAGATGAGAAAGGGGGAACAGTGGTGGGACAGAAGAGCAGGGTGGTACAGTGGAGAAACAGATTTGCAGGGGGGACAGTGATCTGAGGTGTGGAGTTGCAGGAATTGGGGCTGATCTGAGGCATGAGAGTGCAGGATGTTAATTTTAAAGCATTTACTTTATAAAAAAAACCTTTTTGTGATTGAGAGTGTTAACATTTTTTGTTATAAAATCGGCACGCTCAATTTCTTTGAAAACATTTTTTGGCACATTGTGCTCAAAAGGTTGCCTACCCCTGGTTTACACTATGCCCATATGCACATCGGTTTTCTACTCAAACTATTCCCTGTAGTTTTTGTCACATTTTCAGTATTCATTGCAGTAAGGTGGAAAAAAACAAAACATTCCACACACCTTTTGGCCAACTCACAGGAACTGTCAAAAAAAAATGCAGATGGCCAGTTGGAAGCTTGATCTATGCCAAGTAGTTAAAAATATGACTTACTGAAAACACTTGTGCAGTGTCAGCTTTTTATTAAACTATAAATAACAGGCTTTGTTTGCCTGGGCTTTGTTTTCCTACACGGGGGCTGCGACGCGCAGTGCCTGCTTTTCCTTTCCAACGCCCTAACTGGCAGGGGAGGTTGGGCGGGCACTGCGCGTCGACGTCACACCAGTAGTGTGGCGTCACTCATTGTGGCCCCGTCACGCCATCCCACATTCCATCTACGAGCGGCGGGGTTGATGTTTTGACGCCAAACTGCTAGGCGGCTCTTCCCCATTGGTGTTAGGCACCTCTCTTCCCCCACTGCTCACGTGTGTGACGTTGACGGGGTCCTTGGGCGGCAGCACCCATATATATGGGCACTATCCATGGGCTGTTCAGGCATTTGGCTATTCCTCACATCCCAGAACTACACTAATCTCAAGTCCTCTAGATCTCTATACAGGTAGTCTTTCCTCACATAGATTTCTGCCCTTCTGCTCACACTTCATTCCTTCCCGTGTGGTTTTTGTTGGCTGTTTTTAGTATTTCATGTGCCTTTTTCCATTTGCTTAGGGCAATGTCACTCAGCCTATCCCATCTACACATAACCTTAATACTAGTCCAAATGCACCTACAGTTTTTCACTTCATTACTACCATGGTCACTTTTACATTCTCCCCTTTTTGCACCTACATCATTACTTATTATTATTTTTCATTTCTTTTTTTCACAGCATTTCACATACCCTACAGTTCATATATTCATCAATAGCCTGATGCCTACCTACCCTGGGTATGCCCGCCATTCGGGTCTCCCGTCTCAGCCCCCGGGGGGAGTGGTGCCCGCATTTGGTGGCCCGGCACCCAGGCCAGCAGTACATGGACAGCCTGTAAGTACCAGCTGGGACTCTGACCCTGTATTCATTGTCCCATAAATATGTGAATGCCCTGGATCAATTTGTAAATATCAGAGACACAATACACGTTTGCTCTTGATGAGCGACAAAAAGTTGTGCAACGCGTAGAGCCAACAGATACTGCGTGTTCAACTATGTGTCACAACCAGTATTTCCATATTGCATTATCAATATTTTCTGTCTCTGTATTGTGGTTTAATTTCATTCGTTTTTGTTCATTACCGTATGAACCTGTTGGTACCATACACCAAATTTTGTTTTATATTCACACAATAAAGCTGTTCAATTTTAATTCTGTATACCCCTCTAAGTTTCCCTGTTATGTAGTAACTTAATAACCCTTAACCTAGTAGGTATCTATTCTCTATGTACACTTACGAAATTGTCTGAACAATCGTATATGTCAGCCAATTAGATAGTAATTAAGTGAAATCAAAATATATAATGCATTATAGATATGTTTACTATTATACAAACAACTAAACCCTTATCCCACACATACTTCATTTAAAGTCCTGCCCTTTTTGTTCTCTCCTCATTATACAAAAAATATAGGGATGGATTGACTACGTCACTACCTCATTTAAAGTCCCACCCAATCTCTCTCAATTATAAATAACAGGTAGATGAAGGCTAAAGGATATACTGCATATACTCGAGTATAAGCCGAGGCACCTAATTTTATCACCAAAAAAATGGGAAAACGTATTGACTCGAGTATAAGCCTAGGGTGTCCATCTGCATGCCTCACTGTGTCCATGTGCATACCTCCCTGTGCCTCACTGTGTCCATGCCTCACTGTGCCCATGACTAGACTGACAATGAACATAGGAGTCTATGGAAAGGGTGCCCCGGCTTTGAAAAATCGGTGCTCCCCGGCCGTAGGTCCTCCAGACAAAAAACGTAGCACACTTATAGAGGAGACATGGTGCTACATGTGTGCCAAGTTTCGGGTCCAGCGGACCTACGACCGGTCGGTACCGGGTCCCCAAAGTCACTGGAGAAATGACCGTTTAACATGGGAGTCTATGGAAGGGGAGCCCGGCTTTGAAAAATCAGTGCTCCCCAGCCAACAACCTTTGCACACTTGTAAAGAAAGAGTGAGGCTACATGTGTGCCAAGTTTGGGGTCCAGGGGACCTACGGCCGGCCGGTACTGGGTCCCCAAAGTCCGGGAGATCAGGCGCAAAAAGGTGTCTCGAGTATAAGCCGAGGGGGGCATTTTCAGCACAAAAAAAATGAGCTGAAAAACTCGGCTTATACTCGAGTATATACGGTAACCCCCAATAAAGTGAAGCAACAATTCAGATAATTATATGTCAATGCTTTTGCGGATTTAGAAGTGCATAAATATATTCTTCCATAGACTGGTTGAAAAAAAGGCACAAGTCCATCAAGTTAAACCAATAAAAAGAAAACATAATTTATAAAATACCATATACACAATCCTATACCGACAGCTGAAAGAAAGGAAGGAAGGCAAAAAACCCCAGCAAAGCATGATCCAATTTGCTCCAGCAGGGGGGGAAAATCCATTATGATCCCCCCCAAATGGTAATCGTATATTCCCTGGATCAACTTTACCTATAGATATTCGTATCCAGTTATATACCGTATATACTCGAGTATAAGCCGACCCGAATATAAGCCGAGGCACCTAATTTTACCACAAAAAACTGGGAAAACGTATTGACTCGAGTATAAGCCTAGGGTGTCCATCTGCATGCCTCACTGTGCCCATGCCTCACTGTGCCCATGACTAGACTGACGTTTAACATGGGAGTCTATGGAAGAGGTGCCCGGGTTTGAAAAATCGGTGCTCCCCGGCCGTAGGTCCCCTAGACAACAAACATTGCACAATTGTAGAGGAGAAATGGGGCTACATATGTGCCAAGTTTTGGGTCCAGGGGACCTACGACCGGCCAGTACCGGGTCCCCAAATTCACCAGAGAAATTACCGTTTAACATGGGACTCTATGGAAGGGGTGCCCGGGTTTGAAAAATCGGTACTCCCCGGCCGTAGGTCCCCCAGACAACAAACTTTGCACACTTGTAGAGGATGAGTGGGGCTATATGCACGCCACGTTTGGGGTCCAGGGGACCTACGGACGGCCGGTACTGGGTCCCCAAAGTCCGGGAGATCAGGCACAAAAAGGTGACTCGAGTATAAGCCGAGGGGGGCATTTTCAGCACAAAAAAATGTGCTGAAAAACTCGGCTTATACTCGAGTATATACGGTATGTACATTTAGGAAAGAATCCAGGCCTATTCCACATTTTCACAGCTTTTACTGTGAAGAAACCTTTCCGTATTTGGAGTTTAAATCTCTTTTCCTCTAGACCAGGGGTCTCAAACTGGTGGCCCTCCAGCTGTTGCAGAACTACAATTCCCATGAGGCATTGCAAGGCTAAACAGTTACAAGCATGACTCCCATAGGCAGAGGCATGATGGGACTTGTAGTTCCGCAACAGCTGGAGGGCCGCAGGTTTGAGACCCCTGCTCTAGACGTAAAGAGTGCCCTCTTGTCCTCTGTGATGACCTTAACCACTTCAGCCCCGGAGGATTAGGCTGCTGAATGACCAGAGCACTTTTTACAATTTGGCACTGCGCTATTTTAACTGGTAATTGCACGGTCATGCAATGTTGTACCCAAACGAAATATGCGTCCTTCTCTTCCCACAAATAGAGCTTTCTTTTGATGGTATTTGATTGCTTCTGCGATTTTTATTCTTTGCAATATAAACGTAAAAATACCGAAAGTTTCGAAAATAAATTATATTTTCTACTTTTTGTTACAAGAAAAATCCAATAAACTAAATTTTAGTCATACATTTAGGCCAAAATGTATTCAGCCACATGTCTGGTAAAAAAAATGTCAATAAGCATATATTTATTGGTTTGCGCAAAAGTTATAGCGTCTACAAACTAGGGTACATTTTCTGGAATTTATGCAGCTTTTAGTTTATGACTGCCTATCTCATTTCTTGAGGTACTAAAATTGCAGGGCAGTACAACCCCCCCCCCCCCCAAATGACCCCATTTTGGAAAGTAGACACCCCAAGGAAATTGCTGAGAGGCATTTTGAGCCCATTGAATATTGAATTTTTTGTCACAAGTGATTGAAAGATGACAAAAAAAATTTTTTTTACACAAACTTGTCACTAAATGATATATTGCTCACACATGCCATTGTTATATGTGGAATTACACCCCAAAATACATTCTGCTGCTTCTCCTGAGTACTGGGATACCACGTGTGTGGGACTTTTTGGGAGCCTAGCCATGTACAGGACCCCGAAAACCAAGCATCGCCTTCAGGATTTCTAAGGACATACATTTTTGATTTCACTCCTCACTACCTATCACAGTTTCGAAGGCCATAAAATGCCAAGATAGCACAGCCCCCCCCCCCCCCCCCCCAAATGACCTCATTTTGGAAAGCAGCTCTCATTTGTTTTTGATGGAAAAAAATCAGACAGCGCAAAACTAAATCCTAACAAAAGCAGCTAGACACTGGAGGTCAATATAAAAGTCCTTAAATAAAAACACATATAAAAAACATATAAAAAGCAGTGCAGCGCTAGAAAACTAAAATCTCATAAACAAGTCCAAGTTGAGGCCAGAGGATGTTGATAGTGAAGGACAACAGAAGAGGAGGATTCCTTAGGCAGTGAATAGGGTGCTCAAAACAATCACTGTGCATCCATATAAGTGTCTCCTTCACCAGAGGTGCAAACCGCTCACCTGAACGAATGGACCTCTGAGCAAACAGAAGGTCATTCACGCTGTCCCTTAACTAGGGTAATAGTAAAGATAAGAGGTAATATCTTCACATAAGGTCCTTCACTCAGACTCCTCAGTCACTTAGTGGCCTCCAAAATCACTCGTAGGTATAAATTGGATCATGTAAAGATGCAAAGAATATACATAGTGCTCTCCATTTGCAAAAACATCACTGATTTATTAAAATAAAAAACTACTCACAAGCACGGCACTGTGTCCCAGTGCACGGATTGAAGTAATGTAAAATACACATAAAAGAACCAGGTGGGTGGCTGTCCTGACATCACAAAAGCCCCCCGCACGCGCATCTTATTTGTTTTTGAAAATTAAGAAAGAAAAGAAAAATCTTTTTATTTTATTTTTTACATTTTCAAAACTTTGTGACAAAAAGCAAGATCTGCAAAAAAAATTTACTTTTTCCCGCAACTTATGTCAAAATATAAAATCCATGGACTCGACATGCCTCTCAGCAAACAGCTTGGGGTGTCTACTTTCCAAAATGGGGTCATTTGGGGGGGGGGGTTTGAACTGTCCTGGCATTTTATGTACAACATTTAGAAGCTTATGTCACACATCACCCACTCTTCTAACCACTCGAAGACAAAGCTCTTTCTGACACTTTTTGTTTGCATGAAAAAATATATTTTTTTTGCAAGAAAATTACTTTAAACACCAAACATTATAGATTTTTTTAAAGCAAAGGGCCTACATATTAAAATGGTGGGTGTTGCATTTTTTTCACACAGTATTTGCGCAGCGATTTTTCAAACGCATTTTTTGGGGGAAAATACCTTTTTTTTTATTTTAATGCACTAAAACACACTATATTGCCCAAATGTTTGGTGAAATAAAAAAGATGATCTTAGGCCGAGTACATGGATAACAAACACGACATGCTTTAAAATTGCGCACAAACGTGCAGCGGCAACAAACTACATACATTTTTAAAAGCCTTTACAGGTTGCCACTTTAGATTTACAGAGGAGGTCTACTGCTAAAATTACTGCCCTCGATCTGACCTTTGCGGTGATACCTCACAAGCATGGTGCAATTGCTGTTTACATATGACACCAGACCTACGCTTGCGGATCCGGATGGGAAGTATGCTATGGTAGTGTTGGAAATACATGCCTGTTGTATAGCACTAGTGAATGTATATATCCCACCCCCTTTTTCCAGCGAGCTTCTCTATGTATTGTTAGACAAACTAGCTGCATTGGCTCCAGTGAAAATCCTAATGGCTGGAGACTTCAATAATATCCTTAATTACACATTAGATACCTCAAACTAACGGCATGCACAGAATCTGGAGCTGGTTCATGGGGCCACATCTGCAGGGGTGACTGAATTATGGAGGTGGAAGCATCCGAATCTCAGAAGCTACTCTCATCTGTCTCTGGTACATGCTTCCTCCTCCAGAATTGACCTGGCATTTGCCTCATCCGACTTACTGCCGTTGATATTGGAGGTCTCATATTTGCCAGGAGGTCTGTCCGATCATTCTCCGCTCCAGTTTGTGTTGCACTTGGCGGGTCCTCGGTCCTCAGGTGCTTGGTAGCTATCTCCCGAGTGGGTATGTGATTCATTTGTGGATGGTGCCATCCAGACACCATTACAGTCTTATTGGCAAATTAATGAGGGCTCCTCAACGGCACAACTAGCCTGGGATGCTTTTAAAGCGACTATTAGAGGGGAGTACATTTCGGCCATTAAGGCCGCTAGAACCCAATAAGGCCACGATACTAAGGTAATGCAGGAGAAGGAGCAGGTATGCGCCCAGATATATGCCGATCATCTGCCTCACTGGCAGACCTGCGCCAAGCCAGAAGGGAGCTTAATTTACACTATAAAGACAAGACAAAAAAAGCTGGTACGCGTATGATGGAGCGGGTGTTTGAATGGGGGGATGAGAATGGACGTTTGCCGGCCATGCTGGTGGCTGATAGCTATGCGTCCAATGTTGTGCCTCGTGTGTATTCACCCTCTGGATCATTGGTGTCTTCTAGAGAGGAAATTCTTGATGCTTTCCTTTCTTTTTACGCAACACTTTACTCCTCTATCCCATCCTACCCTAAGGAGGACCTGGTTGCGCTATTGGAACCACTACACTTTCCCACTTTGCCTCCAGAGGTATCTAAGCTCCTCAATGCCCCTTTTCGGTCGGAGGAACTTGCTTTATCGGTAGCATCCTTTCCAAACCGTAAGGCACCAGGCCCAGATGGGCTGCCAGCTGAGTGATACAGGCAACATAAGGATGTTATCTCACTGCGTCTGTTAGCCCTTTATCGGGTGTATACCCATATACAGCTAGGCCCTGAGATTACCAAAGGGGGAATATTAGGCTTTTTCGATTTAGAGAAGGCTTTTGACTCAGTGGATTGGAGATGGCGGTTCGGGTTTGGTCCTTTATTCTGTCAATGGAATGCGTTGCTATATCATTCCCCAGTGGCAGCAGTCAGAATTAAATGGGATGGTATCGGAGTTCTTCCCGGTAGCTAGGGGGACGCGCCAGGGCTGCCCGCTCTCTCCTGGCCTATTTGCCTTGCTTATAGAGCCCTTGGCTACAGCCCTGCGTGCGTCTTCTGGGATGAAGGGAATACAGGTCGGTGTAGTGGAAGAAAAAATGGCACTATACTCTGAGGAAATGGTGCTTTTCCTGGGGGATCATGACGCAAATTCTGCCATTAAAAGTTCCATCCCCAACCCTTAGGGCCCCGACAGGCTGCCCACTTCAGTGGGTGGATAAGGTGAAATATTTGGGACTGCATATTAACCAGTCGGTATCTGACTTTATCCCCCTAAATGTTGCTCTGCTCATTCAGACGCTTAAGCTACGCACACAGGCCTGGTGTAACCTACCATTGTCCCTGATTGGAAAAATAAACTTGCTGAAAATGAAATTTCTCCCCCTATTCCTTTACATCTTTAGGAATTCCCCAGTTTGGATGCCTCAGACTATCTTCCAGTCCATTGATAGCGTGATTTCAGACTTTCTCTGGGGTGGGGGGACTCCACCCATTAGATTGCAAGTATTACAGCAGCCCTGGAAAGAAGAGGGGTTGGCGGTACCCAATTTTGTTTGATATTTCTTAGCGGGGCAGTTGGTTTTTGCACATAGATGGCTGACTCAACCAGATGAGGATGCTGCGGTAACTTTGGAAGCTGCAGTAGTTGGCTCATATGAGGCAATGTCTGGCCTGTTCTACAGGGGAAGAGGGGCCCCTTATGCTATAACGGCGTCCATGCGCTCAGTCATCAGAGCATGGGACTCGACTAGAAGGGCTGCACTTCAGGGTGGGGTAGTGTCACCTTATACTCCTTTGTGGCGCAATACAAGCTTATCCCACTTTTTTGCATATCCAGATCCAATAGTCTGGACCAGATATGGGATTAAAACAGTGGGTGCGGTGGTTGGAAATGGGGTGTTGTTGATGTTTGATGTGCTCAGAAGTACCAGCTCCCTAGCTTGCACCTGTTCCATTTTTTACTGTTCAGGCACGCTTTCTCGGCCCAGTTTGGGTTCTCCACCCTGAATGTGCGGGCTGGCGACCTGGAATCACTGCTCAGGGACAAGAACCTACCCAAAGCCTTGTTTACTATATACAAGGAATTATTCACTGATACTACGAAGCTTCTTGCATCCTGTTGTGCTGCCTGGACGTTAAATTTTCCGCAGCTTGACAATGATTGGGATGATATCTGGAGCACCACGTTTGCCAGACTGGTGTCGGGCGCGTGATCCACCTAATACAGTTCAAGTTTCTTCATAGGATATACTACACTCCCGCTAAATTAGCAAGGTTTTTCCCTGCGCACCCAAACTGCTGGAGGTGTGATGCACCTGGAGCAGGTTTTCTGCACATCTTTTGGCTTTGCCCGCACATCCAGCGGTTCTGGGTGGGTGCGATGGAATGTGTTAGGTCGATAACTACAATCGCCATTACACCATCTATCGAAATCTGTCTGCTTGGCTTGGTAGACACATTAGCTTCCAAAAATGTGATCTGTACTCTGCTCACATTGCTCCTGTACTATGCTCGCAAAGTGATTATCCTATCGTGGTAGAAAACGTTGGCTCCTACACTTATGGTCTGGAAGACATTGATTAACAAGGCCCTACCACTGTATGAAGCCACGTATCTTAATAGAGGGGTACCCGATAAGTTTAAAAAGGTGTGGCATGGCTGGATAGACAACTCAACCGCATCGGATTAACTGCCTCCTGGTGAATGATTGAACTATGTGGTGGGTAGTGAGGCTTGCGTAAGCCTGGATGGGAACTTATAACTTTCTTTAATACTGCTGTTGGGGGATATTATACTGCATATAACGGATGAACATTGTGTATACCCTCCCCCCACTCCTTTTTCCCCTTTACAATGATTTCTATATGGAAGGATTTCTGATGTCTGCCATTTGGTATGGGAGCTGCATTGTTCACTGGTGCTGGGAATTGTAGTGATGAATGTTTACTATGTTCTAAGTTTGTATACGTCTTTCTGTAAAAAACCTTTAATAAAAATAATTTACAAAACATTCACCAATGCAAAGACCAGGATTGTCAGGACAGGAGGGACAATAATAGCAGGCTTTAGATAGAATAAAGGTGGATAAAGCACCTGGACCAGATGGCATACACCCACAGATCCTAAAAGAATTGAGCTCTGTAATTTCATAGCCATTGTATTTATTTTTTAGGGACTCAATGACGGGAATAGTACCACTGGATTGGCGTAGGGCCAATGTGGTGCCTATATTTAAAAAGGGAACAAAGTCTTTACCAAGTAACTATAGACCTGTTAGTTTAACTTCTAGAGTTGGAAAGATACTGGAGAGATTAATAAAAGACCACATAGATGAGTTCTTGGTGGAATAAAATATTTTAAGCAACAGACAGCATGGATTCATGAAAGACAGAAGTTGTCAGACAAACCTGATTTCTTTTTATGAAGAGGTAAGTAAAACCTTGGACAGAGGGGTGGCTGTGGACATGGTATACTTGGATTTTGCAAAAGCGTTCGATACAGTTGAGCACACACGGCTCATGTGTAAGTTAAAGTCTACAGGATTGGAAATTTCAGTTTGTAAATGGATAGAAAACTGGCTAAAAGACAGAATTCAGAGAGTAGTGGTTAATGATTCTTACTCTGAATGGTCTAAGGTTATCAGTGGTGTACCCCAAGGTTCAGTGTTGGGACCCTTACTTTTTAATATCTTTATAAATGATATTGGATCTGAGATCAAAAGTAACATTTCTGTCTTTGCAGATGACACTAAGCTATGCAGTGGAATAACGTCCTTACAGGATGTCGCCAATTTACAAGCCAACCTCAATGCTCTGTCTAATTGGGCGACTATGTGGCAGATGAGGTTTAATGTTGATAAATGTAAAATTATGCACTTGGGGGCTAAGAATATGAATGCATCATACATACTAGGGGGAGTACAATTGGGGGGATACGTAGTGGAGAAGGATCTGGGGGTTTTGGTAGATCATAAGCTCAATAATGGCATGCAATCAGGGCAGCCATAAGGAATTTTGGGGCCCCTTACACAGCTTCAGGCATGGGCCCCCTGGAGGCGAGGAGAACCGGGGGTGGGGGGGTGCTGCCGCCACGAATTGAGGAGCGGGGGGGGGGCTGCCGCAAATTCAGAAGCGGGGGGGGGGGGGGTGCCACGAATTGAGAAGCAATTATAAAAAAATTATAAAAAAAAATAAAAAATTATAAAAAAAAGGGAGGTTTCCATCCGGGGCCCTGGGGACCTCCAGGCCTCTGGGCCCCTTACAAAAAAATACAAATTTAATAAAAATTGTATAATATTTTTTTTTTATAAAATATAAATAAAAAAAGGGAGGTTTCCATCCGGGGCCCTGGGGACCTCTGGGCCCCTTATAAATAAATAAAAAAAACAAATTAAATAAAAAAATGAATAATATTTTTTTTTTATAAGAAATGTTTTAAAAAAAGGGGGGTTGACATTCGGGGCCCTGGGGAACTCCGGGCCCCTGGGGACCTCTGGGCCCCTTACAAATAAATAAATAAAAAGCAATGCCAAGCTGCGGTTTCCAAAGCGAGCAAAGTCCTTTCTTGTATTGAGAGGTATGGACTCCAGAGAGAGAGAGAGATATCATTTTGCCCTTGTACAAATCATTAGTAAGACCTCATTTGGAATATGCAGTTCAGTTTTGGGCCCCAGTTCTCAAAAAGGATATTGGGGAACTGGAGAAAGTACAGAGAAGGGCAACCAAACTGATAAGAGGCATGGAGGAGCTCAGCTATGAGGAAAAATTAGAGGAACTGAATTTATTCACTCTTGAGAAGAGGAGATTAAGGGGGGATATGATCAACATGTACAAATATATAAGGGGTCCATATTGTGAACTTGGTGTTGAGTTATTCACTTTACGGTCAACACAAAGGACAAGGGGGCACTCTTTGCGTCTAGAGGAAAAGAGATTTCACCTCCAAATACGGAAAGGTTTCTTCACAGTAAAAGCTGTGAAAATGTGGAATAGACTCCCTGCAAAGGTGGTTCTGGCCAGCTTAGTAGATTGCTTTAAGAAGGCCTGGATTCTTTCTTAAATATACATAATATAACTGGGTACTGACATTTATAGGTAAAGTTGATCCGGGGAATATCCGAATTGCCTCTCGGGGATCAGGAAGGAATTTTTTCCCCTGCTGTAGCAGATTGGATCATGCTCTGCTGGGGTTTTTTGCCTTCCTCTGGATCAACTGTGGGTATAGAATTGGGTATATGGGATTGTACGATATTTTTTATTTTTATTTATTTATTGTTATGGTTGAACTGGATGGACTTGTGTCTTTTTTCAACCTAACTAACTATAACTATGTAACTATGCTACAGACACATCTTCTTTGGGGTGCTCGTTGGGTAGGGGTACCAGGGAAGACGTACGGAAAATGCCTCTCATGCAGGCGGCTTACTGCATTTGCGTTGGGAAGGTGGGGTGCAGCACCGTCTGCAAACAGAAGGGCTGCAACGATCTCTTCCTGGAATTTAAGGATCCAGTCCGTTCTTAGGCTTTGTATAGCACATAAGCGTATAGCAGAGCCAATTGAAATAAATATACAGACACTTTTTTTGTACAAGCGTCTGGCCTTATGGGCAACTAGGAACGGCGCCAACAACTGGTCATTTAGGTCCACCCCTTCCATATTAAGGTTATATTCGTGGACACAGAGGGGTTTCTCCACAACACCAGTCGCCATGAAGGGAGGACAGAATGAAAACATTCTTATTATCCCTCCACTTAACAGCTAGCAAATTATTACACTTCAAGTAGGCTCTCTCCCCCAGCCTTAGACAGGAATCTACAAGCCGTTGTGGTAAGCCCCGGCGATTAGATCGCACGGTGCCACATCCGCCAATTTAATGATCAAACAAGTGACTAAAAAGTGGCACGCTCATGTAATAATTGTCCACATACAAGTGGTACCCCTTTCAAAACAAGGGTGACACAAAGTCCAACACAATCTTGCCAGTGCTCCCTATGTAGTCTGGGCAGTTCTCTGGCTCTACGTAACTATCTCTTCCCTCGTAAACCATAAAACTATATGTATAGCCTGTTGCCCTGTCACAGAGCTTATACATCTTTACCCCATATCTGGCACGCTTGCTGGGAAGATACTGTTTGAAAGACAAGCGGCCAGAAAACATAATCAGGGACACATCAATGCAGACAACTTGATAGGGAGTAAACAAGGCTGCAAAATATTAGTTGAAGTGGTTTACAAGGGCCAGAATTTTGTAGAGCCAGTCGTATCCAGGGTCACCCGAGGATGATTATCATTGAAGTGCATGAACCGCAAGATTTGCTTGTATCGTGCCCTGGCCATGGAGGCAGAGAACAGGGGTATATAGTGAATTGGGTCAGTGGACCTATATGACCAAATTTCACTCTTTTTAGTTATGCCCATGAGGAAGGATAGGCCCAGAAAGGTCTTAAATTCTGTAACTGTAATTGGTTTCCATTCTCTGGCAAGGGACAACTGGGGATTAGCGGCGATGAATTGGCCAGCATACAAATTGCTTTGGTCCACAATAGATCTATAGAGATCTTCCGTGAAAAACAGCGAATAAAAATCAAAGTGACGTAAAATCAACTGTTTCCACCTGAATTCCAGGTTGGCCAGTGACTGGGGGAAGTACGGGTGCTGCAGAAGTGGTAGGCTCCCAATTAGGATTGAAAAATTCTGCAGGAAGGGCACTATAGGCACAACGGGCCTGTGTGTCTTCTTGGTGGCTGCGGGACTCTACTCGAGCTAGCCACCTCACCAGCCTGAACTGCACTTATGGGACTCGCCACGTCACCAAGTGATACTGCAGTGCTGGATGTACGACCAGGGTGTACTAGGCCGCTGGTGCTTGCCAGTTCACCAGGATGAGTGGCACTAGTACTGGCTTCTCTGCTCCATATGAGAGCCCTGCGGTTCTTGCACCTCAACAACAGCAGAAGAACGGGGTCGGGTATGCCTGACCTTGGCAGGGACCACAGCTCTGTCGTCAGAGTTATCTGTCAGGGTGCCGCTACTGTCTATAGGATTGTATTCTGAGCCTGAATCTGACAGATGGGTTACTTCCTCTTCACTATCTGTCATGCTCAGAAACGTGTAGGCCTCTTCACTAGTGTACCTTTGATTTGACATTTTGGTCTCTAAAATTTACTGGTACACCAGTGAGACTCACAGGAAAAAAAGCTTCCAAATGTCGGTGACTGATTCAAACGTTACAAAAAAAAAAAACTGTTAGCGTTCGCAGGGATCAGGCCTGACTCTGCAAACGCTGCAGTTGTGCGTTTTGTAAGTGACAGTGATCGATCGATACTGCACTTGGGTGGGCTGGACGGAGGGGCAAAACGCAGGTGCTAGCAGGAACCTGGGCTGATCCCTCTAACACTGCGTTTTTGGGAACCCTAAACTGCTGGGGACGCTAGTATAGATCTGATCAGATCAGATCAGATCAGATCAGATATTGAATTGTTCAGATACTATACTACTAAGGGAGGTGTATGGTGCGTGCGTGGGTGTTCGCGCTGACACTAATCTGACGCTACCTGGGTTGACGCAGACCCTAACTGACCCCAAAACCTAACTGATATCACCCGTCAGGGCAATCAGGGGGTTAAACCTTTATTGGGTAATAAACGGCGGGTGCTCTGATGCTATAAAAAACAAACTAACCAGCGTCACCCGTAACACTAATACAGTGATCGCTTGTGACGGGGTGAAAGGGTTAACTAGGGGGCAATCAGGGGGTTAAAACCTTTATTAGGTAATATATGGGGGTTAAATAATATATAAATGGATACTGGCGCCAATAGTGAAACTAAAAAGAGAAGGGTTGCTGCACCTGAAATTAGTGAAAAACGAATGAGGAATGATGATGTGATAAAGGGCGCGCCCAATACAATAGTTGAAAGTGCAAAGAGTGATCTATACAAATAATATGTATAAGTTTTGTAACCTTGTTTAAACGTGTGTATTAGCGAATTGCTTCACTTTATACATGTGCACAAATGTTTCAAAAAGGTATATACCGTATATACTTGAGTATAAGTCGAGTTTTTCAGCACATTTCTTTGTGCTGAAAATGCCCCCCTCGGCTTATACTCGAGTCACCTTTTTGCGTCTGATCTCCCGGAATTGGGGACCCGGTACCGGCCGGCCGTAGGTCCCCTGGACCCCAAACTTGGCACACATGTAGCCTCACTCTCTCTTTACAAGTGTGAAAGGGTTGTTGTCCGGGGGACTTACGGCAGGGGAGCACCGATTTTTCAAACCCGGGCACCCCTTCCATAGACTCCCATGTTAAACGGTAATTTCTCTGGTGAATTTGGGGACCTGGCACCGGCCGGTCGTAGGTTCCCTGGATCCAAAACTTGGCACACATATAGCCCAATTTCTTCTCTATAAGTGTGCAAAGTTTTTTGTCTGGGGAACCTACAGCCGGGGAGCACCGGTATTTCAAAGCCGGGCACCCCTTCCATAGACTCCCCTGTTAAACATCAGTCATGGGCACAGTGAGCCATGGACACAGTGAGGCATGGACACAGTGAGGCATGGACACAGTGAGGCATGGACACAGTGAGGCATGGACACAGTGAGCCATGGACACAGTGAGCCATGGACACAGTGAGCCATGGACACAGTGAGCCATGGACACAGTGAGCCATGGACACAGTGAGCCATGGACACGGACACAGTGAGGCATGCACATGGTCACCCTAGGCTTATACTCGAGTCAATACGTTTTCCCATTTTTTGTGGTAAAATTAGGTGCGTCGGCTTATACTCGAGTATATACGGTATATAGTTTAGAATTGCTCAAAACAAAGCATGAAGTAGCTCCTCAATCCCTGGAAACCATTCAACAATCTCCTCCCAAACGATCATTCACATGTGTGGTGAACTAGGTCGAATGAGCCCGGGAACAGCCAGATCAAATCCTTAGTATCTATCCTCTGCTTCAATCACCCACATCTGCAAAGCAAGCTCCGCCAAAAAGAGCCAGGGAAGGCATATATAGTGTAGTATCGCTTGTTTATTGTTAAAAATGTTACTTACAATTTTTTCAGCAGGGGAGTGCATCAGCATGTGAGGAACAACCTAGTGCGGTGGAAGTCCGTTCAGACAGCGCTATCTGACCAGCGGTGTATGCGAACGCGAAATGCATAGAAGCTAGGTCTGACACGCACTTCACGTAACTTTCGCTGGGGGGTTGCCTAATGCATAGCATACACCGCTGGTCAGAAAGCGCTGTCTGAACAGAATTCCACTAGGTTGATCCTCACATGCTGATGCACTCCCCTGCTGAAAAAATTGTAAGTGAAATTTTTAACAATAAACAAGCAATACTACACTATATCTGCCTTCCCTGGCTCTTTTTGGCGGAGCTTGCTTTGCAGATGTGGGTGATTGAAGAGGAGGATTGATACTTTTTACAGCTGCGTTTTTTGAGCGTTTTTTACAGCTTAAAAACGCCTGTCCATGTTAGTCTATAGCTTCATGCAAACCTAGGCGTTTTTGAGCTGTAAATAGCATAGGCGTTTTTATGCTGTAAAAAAAAAACCAGGACCAGTGCGTTCCTCGGCGTTGGGCATAAAAAACCGCAAAAAAACGTGCAAAAACGCAGCGATTACGTTTTTGAGCTCCGACGTTTTTTTTTGTTTCTAAAAAAAAAAAGGTCAAAAAATGTATACAATAACATGGACAGGCGTTTTTAAGCTGTAAAAAACACGGCTGTAAAACCGTCCGTGGGCATGAGGCCTAAGGATTACTAGATACTAAGGATACTAGATACTAAGGATACCAAGCACCACAACAGCTCATTCGACCTAGTTCACCACACATGAACGATCGTTTGGGAGGAGATCGTTGAATGGTTTCCAGGGATCGAGGAGCTACTTCATGCTTTATGGTCACTTGCTGGCCAGAGCCATCTGGTGAGCGCATTTTGTTGTCACTTTGGGTTAAAAGTCACAAATTTTATCTGGAACACGGATTTTATTTTTCACATGGTGTTTGGCGCAGAATCATACAAAAACAATTCTGGAGCCGTTTTTTACTTTTTATGACATATTTGTTTTGAGCAATTATAAACTATATATACATATATATATATATACACCTTTTTGAAACATTTGTTCACATGTATAAAGTGAAGCAATTCGCTAATACACGTTTAAACAAGGTTACAAAAGCATACATATTATTTGCATAGATCAATCTTTGCACTTTCAATAATTGTATTGGGAGCACCCTTTATCACATCATCAATATATGGGGGTACCTGACATTATAAAAACCTGACGGTGAAACTAATCAACTAACTGGCTAACTAGCGTCACCCGTGACACAAATACAGGGATTCGAAAAAAGATCTATTAGTGACACTGGCGACAGGGGGTGAAAAAGTTAACTGGGGGGGGGGGGGCGATCAAGGGGTTAAACCTTTATTTGGGGGGGTTAGGGGGTACCCTTGACCTAAAGGGGCCTACCACTAATTGCCCTAACACTTATTACAGTCACAAATGACACCAATGTAGTGATCAGTAAAAAAAATTAAAACTGCTATTGGTGACACTGTGACAGGGAGTGCAGGGGTTAACTGGGGGAGGGGGGGGTGATCGGGGAGTGAAAAGTGGACCTACGTGTACTGGTGTCAGTGTAGTGTTGGTGCACTTACTCTGAGATGTCTTCTCTCCGAAACGAAAAGACAGCACGAGGAGAGATGACATCACTTCCCTTGTCTATGTTTACGCGTACACAGACAAGGGAAGCATTTCATTCATCAGGAGCGATCAGGAGGGGCAGGCCATGAATCCTTGGCCTGGAGCTCGGGACGGATCGCTCCTGTAATGAATCCGACCGTCTCAGGCACCGGGGGGGGGGGGGGGTGCCCACAGGGAGGCGGTAACTTACAGGTACGTTACTTTGCCTGCCCGTGCCATTCTGCTGACATATATCGTCATGAGGCGGTCGGCAAGTGGTTAAAGTGAATAACTGAACACCAAGTTCACTATATGGACCACTTATGTATTTATACATGAAAAAAAGAGGGTCGGTATCTGCGCTAACTATAATAACATTTATCTATAAAAAGCAGCCAGCACAGTTTGTTGATCGTCAAACAATAAATAAAAGTACAAATGCAGCGCTTAATTTTAAATACTGTATATACTCGAGTATAAGCCGAGTTTTTCAGCACATTTTTTTGTGCTGAAAATGCCCCCCTCGGCTTATACTCGAGTCACCTTTTTGCACCTGATCTCCCAGACTTTGGGGACCCGGTACCCGCTGGCCGTAGTTCCCCTGGACCCAAAACTTGGCACACATATAGCCCAACTTTTTCTCTACAAGTGTGCAAAGTTTGTTGTCCAGGGGACCTACGGCCGGGGAGCACTGATTTTTCAAAGCCGGGCACCCCTTCCATAGACTCCCATATTAAACGGTAATTTATCCAGTAATTTTGGGGACCCGGTACCGGCCAGCCGTAGGTCCCCTGGACTCCAAACTTGGCACACATGTAGCCCCAGTTCTCCTCTACAAGTATGCAAAGTTGCTGTCTGTCGGACCTACGGCCGCAGAGCACTGATTTTTCAAAGCCTGGCACCCCTTCCATATACTCCCATGTTACACGTAAGTCTAGTCTTGGACACAGTGAGGCATGGACACAGTGAGGCATGGACACAGTGAGGCATGCAGATGGACACCCTAGGCTTATACTCGAGTCAATAAAATTTCCCATTTTTTGTGGTAAAATTAGGTGCCTCGGCTTATATTCGGGTCTGCTTATACTCGATTATATACGGTAACCGATCTTTCTTACAGGTTTTTTTTTTTTTTTTTATTCTTCAGCGGTTTACAACCACTTTAAGTCTGGGCTCTGACTAAGCCATTCAAAGACAATTCACCTTTTTCTCCTTCAACCACTGTGTGGTAATTTTTGCGGCGTGCTTTGGGTCATTGTTATGTTGAAAGGTAAACCTTCTTCCTAGAATCCTATTGACAACTTTCTGGCAGAGGGCAGCAGATTTTCCTCAAGAATTTGATGGTATTTTGCCCCAGGTTTCTTATATCCTGACAAGTGCTCCAGTTCCTTCTGCATAGAAACACCCCCAAAATAGGATATTACCACCCCCATGCTTTACTGTAGGAATGGTGTTATTTGGATAGTGAGCTGTATTGGATTTCCGCCAGACATATCATTTGGTGTTGAGGCCAAAACATTCCATTTTAGTCCCAATAGCATGGTAAAAATACAACAAACCTGAAGCGTCATTTGCGGACATTCCGGACAACTCATCCCAAAATTCATACAAAGGTAAGCACAGTACACACTGAGAACAGTTATCTATGTGCAGGGATTTTTTTTAAACAAACCATCTTGCAGTCAGATTGCATACCTTTTGTTATTCTGAAGTAATGGAGGTTTGTTTGTCTGTCATGTGGTCACTGGGAGGGGCACTGTCAATAACTTTCGCACGGCACAGGGCACCTAAAGACCTAAGGCCGGCCCTGGAAAGGGCCATGCATGTAGTATATTATAGAGAGACAACTTAGAGCTGACTGTGTGGGGTGAGAGAGAAAGTAAAATCAGAATAACTGGATTTTTCCCCCTAATTCAACCCCACAGATACATAAAACCTCCAATAATGGGTCAAGTCAAGCCAGTGCACCACAACAGCAAACTATTTGCACTGCTCTTTTAAGTGTTTCAAAATACAAAATTCATTCTACGGAACAACAAGCCAGTGAGAAGGCCTTTGCAAAATGGATTGTGTGAACCAACCAGATTAATAGACTGATCTGCTGCTTTATGCTGCCTGTTTGGGGAGACGCTCTGCCTGCCTGGGTCTTCTGCTGCATTTTGAAAGAAACCAAAAGACTGGCTGCTTCGATGTGGATGGTGCTTCTTCCACTTGTGATTTTTCAATATTCTCCTCTTACACTTCATCTGCAGAGTCAAACAGATCCTCATCTTGTAAGTGGGGCAATTTGGTTTTTCTTACGGCACGGGCATACTCCTCTGCCTTCTTAAGCAGTTCCTGAATATTCTCATCCGCCAAATCAAAAAGGATTTACACAGACAGCAGAATTGACAAAAAAACAAGCAGCTGCTGCAAGCACTGGCGTGAACATTTCATCAGTTACTTGGATCCAAGAATGAAGCAAAACACTGGTTCACATTCTCTTTCATATTCTGTGCAATTGTGGCACGGTCTTGGTAGCTAGTGTTTTGTTTAAAGTCCTCAATGTGGCTGAGTAGAGTAGATTGAAGAGGGCAGGGACATGGATTTGGTGTGTCACTCTGGAGGGTTTTAGTATGTTCTGCTCCGCAAAAGGCAGCAGTAGGTCATGCGATGGGAGCTTTTTCCATTTAACTTGGGAGCAAGCTGTATCCCATCCCATGCTGTTTGCGATTTGGCAGACCGACTATTTCAGTTTGAGGAGTCTTTCTATCATGTTGAATTTACTAGTAGCATTACTTGACCAGCGTGTGGGGCAGTCATTTAAAAGAGTAGGGCCACAATGCTCCAAAATCTTCAGTGTTGCAATGGAATGGAAGACTTGAAGATGTTCACTATTGATCCTGCTTTATCAAAGATTCTTTTAACACTTGCCTCTATGCACCAGACGAGACCACACACGGTGTCCAGTTCAACATCTGCTGGGAATAGTTTTACACGAGAAACAATTAAAGTGGAAAAATAACAAAGATATACCAGTAGAGCAGACAGCTCCAAGATCATCCATTTCATATCCATTTGACAATTGACTGCAGTGTCATCATGTAAAAGAATAATAAAAATGGCTCACCGCAGATCATTCATTTTGGACTCAGTCTCAGTCACTTTCTGTCATGGGGGAGTCTTCCTCTCTAGAGCTGGGTGGTTCTTCTGCAACTGCTGTGGTTTGTTTAAATGCTGCCACCATATTACTCCTATTGTGTGTTATAACGCTTAGGATCTTCCTCTTTGGTATGTTCCACTCGTGCAAGTTTTTGTCCACACAGTGATTTATTTGACTGTGCAGTGTGTGTGTGGGCTTTAGGCTACTTGTTCTCATTCTTAACAGAAAAGTAGAATGCATTTATAGCAAGGAATGAAGCTGAGAGACTTCAAAAAGCAAGATTTTTTGAGCGAAACTTGGTTTTGCAGAGTAAAGACGGCTTAATCTGGCGTCTGTGTAGTATGTACAAACCATAAATAATAACAATCAATAGACAGTGCTGCACTATAAAAAAAAACAACAATAATAAAAGTGTAACTAAAAATGGTAATCAATAAACATATATTGCTGAAAGTTCATATATAGTATCTGTGACTGATTGAAGTGAATTCACAAAATCAATACATCAACGGTGCAAACATCCAAAATGCTTGTGCTTTCCTCCCTTAGTCTCACAGGCTGCTCACCTCACATCTGAGTCAAATCAGCAGTAGACCCCTACTGAAGAAGTCAATGCTTTGACGATACACGTCTAGGGGACGGAGCCTGCGTATTGACGTTACATTGCGGCCATATTGTCTCTGATATGCATTTTCAGCTTGCACAGCTTACAGTGCCATCTTTGTGTGTTTTATACCTTACCTTTTTTATATATTATTAAACATTTTAAAAAGAGAGCACTAGATTCTGCCTTCCTTCTTTTGCATATCCATCATATTTGGTGAGATGATCAGGGTTTTTATCCCATGGGAATAAGCGATTTGAAGGAGGAAAGTGATTACCAGCACCACACCAGCCCCCTCCATTATCACCAGAGGGGAACACTGCTGATTGGACTCAGATGTAAGGTGAGCAGCCTGTGAGACTGGAGGATTTTTGCACCATTGATGTATTGATTTTTTAATTCACTTCAATCAGTCACAGATACTATATATAAACTTTCAGCAATATATGTTTATTGATTTCCATTTTTAGTTACACTTTTATTATTGATTTTTTCTATAGCATATAGCGCAGCATGGTCTATTGATTATTTGCACCTTTTAAGTGAAGAACACTTGATAGCAGCTATTATTAATTATTCAAAATTAGTTTACACCACTTTATTTCACAAGATTGCGCAGATTAATATTCACTTTATACATAAATAATAACATGATATTGGCTTTTTTTTTTTACTCCAGGAGTGTATAATGAGTTGTGAAATTCAAGAGAAATGCTTAAAATAATGCATTTTTTAACTAAACACATTAGATTTTAGTTGACTAAAATGTACTAAGAGATTTTAGTAGACTAAAATGTACTGGAGATTTAGTTGACTAAATACGACTTACAACTAAAACACTTGCAGAAGACTAAAATGGGACTAAAACTAAAATGTCCCAAGACTAAATCAACATTTGCTGCCAAAATGAACACAGACCACCTCCCCTCCGTTTTACCCTGTCTTTCTAACAGGTGTACATATACACCTGTACAGAATTAAATACAAAAATATGCAAAAAAAAAAAGTTCTGGGTCCATCTTTCTTATGCATATACTGTGAAACCTTGGCTTATGAGTAATACGAGTAACGTGGTTTACGAATGTTTTGAAAGACGAGCAACTTTTTTTTGCCTTGATATACGAGCGCTGTCTTGATAAACGAGCGTGTTTATTTTTTCTATGTAAAAAATAAAAAATAAAGAATTACACTCTCAATGTGAATGAGTCTGCTGCTCACCCATGTAAAGCAGCTGTGTATATGTACAGTGAAGCCGCTGGTGTACAGTATACAGTACAGCTTTGTATGTGGCCAGAGATTTACGGGCGATGGTGGCTCCATGCGCTTCCTGGAGACACTCAGACACTCCCAACAGGGCCGGCCGTACACGGAAGTGATGTGAACAGTTCCCAAGTTCTCTAGGAAGTGCTGTGAGCTGAACCTGTGGCCACATACAGCGTTGTACTGTGCACCAGCGGCTTTACTGTATACAGAGCGGCTTTAAATAGATAAACACCAACCTCTGGCCACATACAGAGCTGTATACTGTACACCAGCGGCTTTACTGTACATACAGTATACACAGCGGCTTTAAATAGGTGATCACCAGACTCCTTAACATTTTGAGTGTGCACAATCTTTTTCTTTACCTTAAAGCGACAATTTTTTTTATTTTTTTTAACAGAATACATTGCTATACTCTGTTTCAGCTAATGTTGTAAAATGGGGTGGAGCTCCGCTTTAAAAATTTTGCAACACAGAGGTACAGTACAGTATTTTAAATTGCATTTGAATTTTTTTTATGTTTACAGTACACTTTATACTGTATTTTGTTTTGCAGTAGTAATTTTTATATGAATAAATGGTTGTGGAACGAATCATCTGAGTTTCCATTATTTCCGATGGGCAAACTCGCTTTGATATAAGAGTGCTTTGGATTACAAGCATTCTCCTGGAACGGATTATGCTCGTAATCCAAGGTTCCACCATATATATAGATATATCTATATATATATATTCAGATATATATCTCATTACTGCTTACGTTCAGCTGCCTCAATGGAAATTTAATTTTCTTTTTTTAACCACTTCCATACAGGGCTTTTTGTACCACTTCAATACCGGGCCTATTCTAGCACTTCTCTCCTACATGTACAAATCATCATTCTTTTGCTAGAAAATTACTCAGAACCCCCAAACATTATATATGTTTTTTTAGCAGACACCCTAGGGAATAAAATGATGGTCATTGCAACATTTTTTCTTGCACGATATTTGCACAATAATTTTTCAAACGCCTTTTAAAAAAAAAAAAATGGTTTCACGAATTAAAAAATAACAAAACAGTAAAGTTAGCCCAATTTTTTGGGAAAATATGAAAGATGATGTTACGCCAAGTAAATAGATACCTAACATGTCACGCTTTAAAATTGCGCACACTCATGGAATGGCGCCAAACTTCGGTACTTAAAAATCTCCATAGGCGACGCTTTCATTTTTTTTACAGGTTACCAGGTTAGAATTACAGAGGAGGTCTAGTGCTGGAATTGTTGCACGCGCTCTAACGCACGCGGCAATACCTCACATGCGTGGTTTGAACGGCGTTTACATATGTGGGCGACTTACGTGTGCATTCGCTTCTGATCGCGAGCTACTGGGGACAGGGGCATTTTAATATTTTATTTTTTACTTATTTATTTATTTTTTTACAATTATTTGACTTTTTTTTTTGATCACTTTTATTCCTATTACAAGGAATGTAAACATCCCTTGTAATAGGAATGTGTGTGACAGATCCTCTTTATTGAGTCAATAAGACCCCACATCTCTCCTCCAGGCTGGAAAGCATGAGATCAGTGAAAAAAATTTCACTGATCTCATACTTACAGCCGCAATGGCGGCTTTTTTTACATTTGAGGCCCGGGCGTGACGTCATCACATCGCGCCCGGACCTCCGATGATCATAGAGATGACTGGTGACCATCTGGTCACCAGTCATCTCTATGCTCATCACGTGACCCAAAAACGACGCCGGAAGATTCGCTCCGGGTCCCCGATCGCACGGGAGAGCCCGGAGAAGCACCGGATGGCGGCGGGAGGGGGGGATGTCCCCTCCCGCCGCCTATAAGAACGATCAAGCGGCGGAACGGCCGCTATGATATTTCTTATGGTGCACAGAATTGCCGGCCCAAGAAAAGGATATCTGAATGATGCCTCTAGCTGCAGGCATCATTCAGATATCCCCCTACAAAGCCGAGGACGTCATATGACGTCCACCCAGGATGGGAGATCCCATCTGTGGACGTCATTTGACTATGGCTGGGTAGGGAAGTGGTTAAGTTAACCTGATTGTATTACACTGAGACTTGTCCCTATTTGTGCATTGCATATGCTTTTGTGTAAAGTGGCCTTCTGAATACAAAGGGCTGGTTTATGCAGTCCATTGGTGAAAGTGTACTTGGCCAGTGAGACAGCCCATCTTGGAGATGGAATATGTGTGCTTCTTGATCTCTGTAACTCAAGATCAATTCCATCTGGTAAGAGGCCCCTCTCCTTTTTTTATTTTTTATAAGGAGCACACAGAGCATGTCCGAGTGGAAATCTTTTTAGGCACTGAGCACTTTATCACCATTGACTGCATATGGACCTCTATTTTAGTAGATGTTTTTCTGATGGACTTTAATATCCTATTGAGGAATACTGTATATCATGTTTTATGAGAGATTTGTTTTTATAGTTTATTTGCAATGCACTTTTTCATGTATGATTTAAAGTGTCAGTATTTATTGCTGTTTTATGCACTTATTGTTTTACATTTGCTTATTTGCACTAATTTATGTGCAATTTAAGTGTCAGCACATATGCATTTGTTTATTATCCTTGCCCCTACAGTATTTATGAAATAGTTGGTTGATGTTTTTGAAATTTAAAAAGGGACAGCACGCCTATTTTTTATTTTTGTACATACACAAATAGACAAGGAAGACCTAGCCAGCAGGCTGCCAAATAGTGACCCAACAAACACAACTTTTTTTGCAGAATTTGATATGTAACCAACGCAGGTTGCATATGTAATCAATGCAAATTCACCACACCCTCAGATATACAAATATAATTCATGCAAACCTTCTCAACAAGTGATATTAAATGCACAAGCTGCTAGAAGTTCTATATGTGCAAGTCACTGCAGGCTTTATAAAACAGCAAATATGATGTGGTTGTAATGGACATACAATTCTCTATATTTAGCACTTGTCAGGCTAATGATGAATGTGCACGCTTTGATCAGAAGAGCCTGATGTGTGAATGAGAAAAAAGATGCAATCTCACCCAAGCAAAAGTATGGCTGTCAGTCTAAAATTCTGCGAAGTATAGGGATTTCTGTGCTGGCTGAGCCATAAAATGCAGCAGTACCCTTGAAGTAAGCCTGTACATGTGTCCACAGAAATGTGACAGAGCTAGTAGGAAGGAACTGATCAGAATTGCGCCACATGCGTTCTATTGTGTTAATCATATCTTCCTCCGAGAAGTGTGGCTCTCCTCTGTGTCTCATATTACAGAGTTTATATGCTGAACCCTTTAGAAACGTTATTTTCTTTAATGGATTGAGTTAATTGAACAATATTTTAAATCAGTTCTTGCATGTAGAGCTATACATTATATGTTTAATATTTAGATGATGATTTACAAGCCCAATGCCATAAAGTTGGGACGCTGTGTATACGCTACATAAAAACAGAATGCAATGATTTTCTCTACCTGCAGATCCCAAAACCTGCAATACTGAGCACATTTATGCTCTGCTGCTACTGAAGAATCTGGTCAGAAGAAAAGAATAGGGTGGGTGTCTCGATTCTCTTAGGACAGTAGCAAAAACTGAGAACTGCTAGGATTGGGAGGAGTTATGCTGGGTTGTCTTAAGAGCTCTAGTTGCCAGTGTCCAATCTACTGAAGGTAGCCGTGTCCATAAATATCCTTTTGTATGCCTTAATGCAGTGGTTCTCAACTCCTGTCCTCAGGACCCACTAACAGGCCAGGTTTGCAAGATAACTGAAATACATCACAAGTGATATCATTTGCTGCTCAATGATTTCAGTATTTGAGTCTGCATCTCCCCAAGGTAATAATTAAAATCTGGCCTGTTAGTGGGTCATGAGGACAAGAGTTAAGAACCACTGTGTTAATGGTTGATTAGGAAACGCTATTACCTTTCCTGAATACAGCATTCACTTCGCTTATGCATCTTTGGCTAATCAAAATGCTGGAATCTCAAGTAAGATTTTTTTTAAGAAAATCAGTAATGTGCATGAGAAAATCCTGTAATTTATAGCTTCAAAGATTTCTGATAAACTAGGAGCCTGTAAAATTTGTGAACTTCTTACCAAATAAAAGCGTTGTAATACCAGACTTCCTTCTCTGACTCTGTCTTCTCATAATCTGCACAGACAAAAAAGAATAAAAAAAATGTAAAAAATACTTCTTCCATTATAGGAGAAACAGAAACTTTTCAGCAAACACTTTTGCTGCTCAAGATTTGACACTGTGATTCTCTGCCAAGTTTGAATTTCTCAAAGCTTCTCATGAGCACTTATCCTGGGCAACAGGCTAATGCCGCGTACACACGATCATTTTTCCCGTCGGGAAAAATGACATTTTTTCCTTTGGACGAGAAAAACGATCGTCTGTGGGCTTTTTGCCGTTTTTCCCGACGGGAAAAACGGCATTAATCACGATGAGAAAAATTAGAACATGTTCTAATTTTTCTCATCGTTTTTCCTGACATTTCTTCCGCGGCAGTGTTTCCCATAGGGAAACACTGCCGCGGAGCCCATAGACGATAGTTTTTCTCGTCATTTTAAAAAATGACGAGAAAAATGACCGTGTGTGGGGAACAAGCTGTTCCCTCGTTTAAACTGTCATTATTCACGGCGGTTTTTAAACCGCCGTGAATAATGATCGTGTGTACGCGGCATAAGAGATACTGCTTTAAATGTGACCGCAAAAAAAAAAAAAACTTTTACCCTAGGGTCACACCTCTGTGCTTTTTTGTGCGTTTTCTTTCACGCACTACAGTCCATTTAACATGGTTTCTTATGGCACACGTTCACATCTATGCGTTTTTTAGCCGGTGCATTTTTTGGAGAGGGTCGGGGACTTTTTTCCCTGCAACAGATTGCGTTTGGTGTGTAATAGACTTCAATGGAGTCGCACCAGAAAAAGAAAGTGTTGCATTTTTGATGCACTTTAATGCGTTTTTTTCCCCTCCTTTAAAAACACTGTACAATGCATCCGGAAAGTCACAGCGCTTTACGTTTTCCACACATTTAGTTTGGTTACAGCCTTGTTCCAAAATGGATTCAGTTCATTATTTTCCTCAAAATTCTACAAACAATACCCCATAATGACAACGTAAAAGAAGTTTGTTTGAAATCTTTGCAAATTTATAAAAAAAAAAAAAAAAACTTTGATGAAGCACCTTTGGCACCAATTACAGCCTCAAGTATTTTTGAGTATGATGCTACAAGCTTGGCACACCTATTTTTGGGCAGTTTCTCTCATTCTTCTTTGCAGGACCTCTCAAGCTTCATCAGGTTGGATGGGGAGCGTCGGTGCACTGCCATTTTCAGATCACTCCAGAGATGTTCAATCAGGTTCAAGTCTAAACCACTTAAGGACATTCACAGAGTTGCCCCGTAGCCACGCCTTTGTTATGTTGGCTGTGTGCTTTGGGACGTTGTCCTGTTGGAAGATGAACCTTCACCCCAGTCTGAGGTCCAGAGCGCTCTGGAGAAGGTTTTCATCAAGGATGTCTCTGCACATTGCTGCATTCATCTTTCCCTCGATCCTGACTAGTCTCCCAGTTCCTGCAGCTGAAAAACATCCCCACAGCATGATGCTGCCACCCCCATGCTTTACTATGGGGATGGTATTGGCCAGGTGATAAGCGGTGCCTGGTTTCCTCCAGACACATTGCTTGCAATTCAGGCCAAAGATTTCAATCTTTGTTTCATCAGAGAATTTAGTTTCTCATGGTCAGAGTCCTTCAGGTGCCTTTTGGCAAACACCAGGCGGGCTGTCATGTGCTTTTTACTGGAGGAGTGGCTTCTGTCTGGCCACTCTACCATACATGCCTGATTGGTAGAGATGGTTGTTTTTCTGTAAGGTTCATCTCTCTCCACAGAGAAATGCTGGAGAAACTCTGTCAGAGAGATTATTGGGTTTTCGGTCACCTCCCCGACTAGGACTGCAACGGATCGGCGGTGATCCGTGATCCGAACGGGTCACCCTGTTCGGATCGGATCACCACTCGATCCGCGGAGCGACTTCGCGGCCTCGGCCTTAGGAAAGGCCGCGGCTTCGGCCTAGCTCCGGAGCCGCGGCCATCTTGGTACACCCGGCGGCGGCGGCCGCCTTGTGCGCGCTCACGTCATCACCCCTCACCCTCGCTGCTCGTGGATCTGAACTGGCCGGCGGGAGAGACTAAGGTAAGTGGGGGAGATGCCCATTACAGGGGGAGAAGATTGTGGATATTACAGTGGGAAAATTGTGGATATTACAGTGGGAAAATTGTGGATATTACAGGGGGAGAAGATTGTGGATATTACAGGGGGAGAAGATTGTGGATATTACAGGGGGAGAAGATTGTGGATATTACAGGGGGAGAAGATTGTGGATATTACAGGGGGAGAAGATTGTGGATATTACAGGGGGAGAAGATTGTGGATATTACAGGGGGAGAAGATTGTGGATATTACAGGGGGAGAGGATTGTGGATATTACAGGGGGAGAAGATTGTGGATATTACAGTGAGGGGGAAATTACGTGGATATTAGTAATTTCTTTTTTTTTTTTGCCGATCCGAAAATGATCCGATCCATGACCCCTGATCCGAGGATCGATCCGATCCGTGAGTTTTTTGATCCGTTGCACCCCTATCCCCGACTAAGGCCCTTTTCCCCCAATCGATTAGTTTGGCTGGGCGGCCTGCTCTAGGAGGAGTCCTGGTGGTTCCAAACTTCTTCCATATACGGAGGATGAAGGCCACTGTGCTCATTGGGACCTTCAATGCTGCAGAATATTTCTGTATCTTTCCCTAGATCTGTGCCTTGTTACAATCCTGTCGTAGAGGTCTACAAACAATTCCTTGGACTTCATGGATTCGTTTGTGCTCTGACGTGCACTGTTAACTGTGGAACCTTATATAGACAGGTGTGTGCCTTTCCAAAAACTTTTTCTATCAACTGAATTTACCACGGGTGGACTCCAATCAAGTTGTAGAAACATCTTAAGAATGATCAGTGGAAACAGAATGCACCTGAGCTCAATTTTGAGTCATGGCAAAGGCTGTGAATACTTATGTACATGTGATTTTTTTTTATTTATAAATTTGCAAAAATTTCAAACAAACGTTGTTTCACGTTGTTATTATGGGGTATTGTTTGTAGAATTTTGAAGAAAATAATTAATTTAATCCATTTTAGAATAAGGCTGTAACATAACAAAATGTATTCACAGCGCTTTTTCCACTTCCCAGATGCATTGCATATAGCTGGTTGCTAAGGCCGAGAAGCGTCCTCAACATCCGAAGAGTCATCAGTTGTCAACAGGGTTTCCTGCTGACACTCGAATGTAAACAAAAAGAATTGCTTGCTAAAAAAAATCATGAAAAAATAAAAAAATAAAAATGGCGTGCCCCCCCCCAAATCCATACCAGACCCTAATCCGAGCATGCAGGTCAGGAAAGGGAGGGGACGAGCGAGCGCCACATCCCCCCTCCTGAACCATACTGGGCCACGTGATCGCAACATGGGGGGTGGGGGGATGCCCCCCCACCCCAAAGCACCTTGTCCCCATGTTGATGTCTCCTGCATGCTCAGATAAGGGCCTGGTATGGATTTAGGGGGGGGGGGGCATTCCGTTTTTTTTCATGAATTCAAAGGCCTCTTGCCCACAACCAGTGGCGGGATTATCGTGGTCGCAGCAGTCGCAATTGCAACTGGGCCCCGCAGTTCCGCTACTTTAGGGGGGCCCTCGGGCCCCCCTTCGTCCGTCCGCCAGTGTGAGGTGACCGCGGCCCCCCCCGCCCGTCGATCTGCCAGTGTGAGAGGTTCCCAAGAGTTAGCTACACCGCGGGAGGAAGGGGGGGTATTGTCCGCCGATAATAAGGATGAGGAGGGGAGAGAAGGCAGAGCTGAGACAGTGGACCGCCCCGCCCCTATCCAGAGAGAATGATGTCGGGGACTCGGGAGGCGAGGGCGGTCACTGAAAAAGAAAGTCAGCTGACCAGCTGACACCAATCGCGTGAAGGGGGAGGAGGCTGCTCTCTCCTGCGATCACAGTGCCCATGAGGAAAAGGCATCCCTGGGCTCACCGTGTGACAGAGTTCTGAGGAGGAATCGATTGCCTGAACGAAGTAAGTGACAAATTGCCAGTGCAATCGATTCAAACCTCCACCACCTCTGCCTCTTACTGATCACCCCAACACCACCTCTGCCACCCCCTCAACACCACCGCTGCCACCACCCAAACACCACCACTGCCACCCCCTCAACACCACCGCTGCCACCCCCCAAACACCACCACTGCCACCACCGCTGCCACCCCCCTCAACACCACCGCTGCCACCCCCCCTCAACACCACCTGCTACCCCCCTCAACACCACCTCTGCCACCCCCCAAACACCACCACTGCCACCCCCTCAACACCACCGCTGCCACCCCCCAAACACCACCACTGCCACCCCCTCAACACCACCACTGCCACCCCCTCAACACCACCACTGCCACCCCCTCAACACCACCACTGCCACCCCCTCAACACCACCGCTGCCGACCCCCAAACACCACCACTGCCACCCCCTCAACACCACCACTGCCACCCCCTCAACACCACCACTGCCACCCCCTCAACACCACCACTGCCACCCCCTCAACACCACCACTGCCACCCCCTCAACACCACCGCTGCCACCCCCCTCAACACCACCGCTGCCACCCCCCTCAACACCACCGCTGCCACCCCCCTCAACACCACCGTTGCCACCCCCCCAACACCACCGTTGCCACCCCCCCAACACCACCGCTGCCACCCCCCCAACACCACCTCTGCCACCCCCCTCAACACCACCTCTGCCACCCCCCTCAACACCACCTCTGCCACCCCCCTCAACACCACCTCTGCCACCCCCCTTAATACCACCTCTGCCACCCCCCTTAATACCACCTCTGCCACCCCCCTCAACACCACCTCTGCCACCCCCCTCAACACCACCTCTGCCACCCCCCTCAACACCACCTCTGCCACCCCCCTCAACACCACCTCTGCCACCCCCTCAACACCACCGCTGCCACCCCACCAACACCACCTCTGCCACCCCCCTTAATATAGGGTGACCAGACATCCCTGGTTTCCGGGGACAGTCCCCGGATTGAGGACACTGTCCCCGGACCAAGTCTGTCCCCGGATTGGATTTGAACAGGGGCTGGGGCAATTTCAAGAACAGTCAGTGCAAAATTAAAAATAAAAATTCTGAATTACACCCCCCCGCTCCGCCGCTCCTACTAGCTTAGGGGGGTGTATTTTTTCCATTATCTGTGCCCCTTTCTGATGATCATGTGCTGGTCGGAGCGGAGGGAATAGTTCTTCAGTTTCGGGTGCATGCCCATTCAGCTCCGCTCGCATGTTCTTCTGCCTTGGCTCAAGTCCCGGCCAGCCGCCGGCTTATCTCCTTGCTTTCCCTGGCGGAGTGATCTTCCTCCGCTCCCCACCCGGGGCCCGGAGAGTAATGCCGCGTACATACGACCATTTTTCATGATGAGAAAAATTCTATTTTTTAAATTGGTCATTAAAAACGATCGTGTGTAGGCTTCAGAGCATTTTTCTCGATGAGAAAAATGGGCATTAAAAATTTTGAACATGCTCTATTTTTTCTCGTTTTTCACGTCGTGAAAAACGGGTGTGTGTGCGCTTTAATGACAGGAAAAAATGCGCATGCTCAGAAGAAAGTTATGAGACGGGAGTGCTCGTTCTGGTAAAACTAGCGTTCAGAATGGAGATAGCACATTCGTCACGCTGTAACGGACTGAAGAGCACGAGGCTGAAAAGTGCGAATCGTCTCTCACCAAACTTTACTAACACGAGGGTGGCGCCATCCGAATGGAACTTCCCCTTTATAGTGCCGTCATACGTGTTGTCGAACGTGTTGTACGTCACCGCGCTTTGCTCAAGCATTTTTTTTCACTATAGTGTGTAGGCAAGGCAGGCTTGAGAAGAATCAAGTCGAGAAAAACTTCGGTTTTTTCAATGACATTAAAAACGGGCGTGTGTACGCGGCATTAGACTTGACAGGCTGTGAGGCGGGCGGCGAGTCGCTGACTGCCGCTATTACAAGTAAAAAAAAAAAAATATGTCCCCGGATTTCATTTGAAAAATCTGGTCCCCTTACCTCAATACCACCTCTGCCACCCCCCCGAAACCAACTCTGCCACCCCCCCAACACCACCGCTGCCACCCCCCTCGAACACCACCGCTGCCACCCCCCCTGAACACCACCGCTGCCACCCCCCCTGAACACCACTGCTGCCACCCCCCAAACACCACCACTGCCACGCCCCCTCAACACTATCACCACTGCCACCCCCTCTCAACACTAGCACTGCTGCCACCCCTCAACACAGCCACTGCCACACCCCCAGACTCCACTGCTGCCACCCCCATTCAACACCACCACTGATGCCACCCCCTCCCCCCAACACTCCTCAAAAAAAAAAAAGTATCACAATTATGCTTTTTCGGGGGGGGGGCCCCTTCATGATTTCTTGCACCGGGGCCCTGAAGTTTCTAGTTACGCCTCTGCCCACAACCCTGGTCTGTGTGGTTGTGGGGGTCTGGGGGCGGGGGGCTTCGAGTAGAGGTCGACCGATATGGGTTCTTCTCTGGCCGATGCCGATATTTAGAAATCGCGGCGGCCGATGGACGATATATGATGCCGATTTTTTTTTGGCCGATATGGTAGGCCGATTTTTTTTCCCTTCATCTCATAAAATCTAACAGTTGGACCCCTTTCACACTGGGGTGTTTTTCAGGCACTTTTGGGCTAAAAATAGCACCTGCAAAACAGCTCCCCTGCAGTCTCAGTGTGAAAGCCTGAGTGCTTTCACACTGAGGCGGTGCGCTGGCAGGACGTTAAAAAACGTCCAGCAAGCAGCATCTTTGGAGCGGTGTATACCGCTCCACCACAACACCTGCCCATTGAAATGAATGGGCACTGCTGCCGAAGCGCCTGCAAAGCGCTTCTGCAGTGGTGCTACACTGGCGCATTTAACCTCTTCGGCTGCTAGCTGGGTTATAAGCGCCCCGCTAGCAGCCGAATAGCGCCGCTAAAATTATGGTAAAGCGCCGCTAAAACTAGCAACGTTTTACCGTCAACGCCTACCCGCTCCAGTGTGAAAGCAGAGTTCCGCCAAAAAAAAAAAAAATTTAAAGTCAGCAGCTACGAATACTGCAGCTGCTGACTTTTAATAAATGGACACTTACCTGTCCTGGGCGCCCGCGATGTCGGCACACGAAGCCGATCTCTCCCTCGGCTCTCGGGTGCTGCCGCCGCCATCTTCTGTAAGGGAATCAGAAAGCAGGCACAAAAACAGGTAATCAAAACTTTGACGAAAAAAAATTAAAAATGGCTAACTTTACTTTTTCGTTTTATTTAAAATTCATTAAAGTGTATTTTTTCCCAAAAAATTGCGTTTGAAAGACCGCTGCGCAAATACCGTTTGACATAAAATATTGCAAAAACCGCCATTTTATTCCCTAGGGTCTCTGCTAAAAAATATATATATAATGTTTGGGGGTTCCAAGTGATTTTCTAGCAGAAAATACAGTATTTTTACTTGTAAGGTACAAGTGTCAGAAAAGATTTAGTCTTTAAATGGTTAAACTGAGAACTTCTACACACGGAGTTCAGTTCATTGATAAGAAACATTGTATTCTTTTCTCACACTTGGCAGGCTGCCCAGAGGCAAGTCGTTCCATGGGAAACTTCAGGCAACTTGCATTGACTTCTATGAAAACTTATTTGCAAGTCGCGCTGACGTTTTTTAAATCGGCTTTTTTTTTCAGCACTATCGGCCGATGCCGATTAATGAAAACGTGCCAAAAATCGGCCGATATATCGGTCGACCTCTAGCTTAGAGAATCTGGAAGTCCCATTTAAAAAGATCCCGCCCCCCCCCATGTGAATGAGTATTCGTGATTGACAACGGATCTACATTGGGGACATGGGGCCCCCCCGATAAAGGGGACTTCCAGATTCCCAAAAGCCCCTCCACCCGCAGACCACCACAACCACAGCCCAGGGTGGTAGGGAAAAGGTCTTTACCCCATTAATATGGGGACAAAGTGCTTTGGGGTTGAGCGGCCGAGCCCCCCTTCCCCAAATCCCCATGTTGAGGGCATGTGGCCTGGTATGGTTTCAGGAGGAGGAGGGGCTCACTAGTCCCCTCCCTTTCTTGAACTGCCAGGCTGCACGCTCAGATAAGGGTCTGGTATGGATTGGGGGGGTACACTTTTTTTTTAATTGCCGTGGGGTTCCTCTCCAAATCTATACCAGACCCGATGGGCCTGCTATGGATTTGGTTTTTCCCCTATTTTTTGCTGGTAATTCTTTTTTTTTAATTCAGCTGTCCGCAGGGAACCCCGTTGACAGCAGATGACTCATTGGTTGTTAAGGATGCAGCAGCCGGCTTCCTGGCCCGCTCCTTAGTAACCAGTTATATACAATGTTATTAAAGGGAACAAAAGAAAAAATAAAAGCACAAAACACAATGCAAAATGCATTAAAAATACATTTAAAAAAAAACGCAAAACACACCAGAACGTGCCTGAAAAACACATTAAACGCATAGATGTGAACGAAGAATAAGTTGTGAATCACATGCCTGAAAAAGGGGTCCTGCGAGGCTCTGAAATGTTGCACTTGCTCTTGTGATGTGATTGTTCTGCAATAAAAGCCTTTGGACGACATTTAAGGAGCTTTGGTGTTCTGCAGAATATGTGCATTTATCCAAGTTGTGAATGAGACAGCTAGCATTGCTGTTTTGCGTATGTAAAAGTAGGCTAGATATGTTTTTTGTTATTCACCAGTAAACACTACATATATGAATACATGAATTAAAAGTATAGCTATGTATGAATGCATTAGCAAGGATCTACAAAAAAAAGTACGGACTCATTTTAATATAAATGT
The DNA here is from genome assembly GCA_029206835.1 of Rana muscosa. NCBI lineage: Eukaryota > Metazoa > Chordata > Amphibia > Anura > Ranidae > Rana > Rana muscosa. Next base: position 442,524,851 of record CM055120.1, on the reverse strand, counting down.
ATATGCTCTAATTCTGTCTGTGTACTGAGATTCTGAATATCAGGTTGATGCAAAAATACACACAAGACCATGCCTTATAACTAATTATTACACAGAATACTTACTTTGGAAAGGTTGGTGACAGCAGCAGTGGAGTTGAGCAGTTGGCCCTGGTCTGCAATGAGATAAGCTAGATGTTTGCGTCGTTGGGCTTCAATCATGACTTCTGTAAGTGTCCCTGCAATCATCATGGCCTCTCGTAGCAACACATCTGGCTCTTCTATTTGGGATGGAATGTCTGATAGAGTGTTAAAGATGGAGGCAGAGTTTTCAGATTGGATGAGCTCTTCTTCCTGCAAGCAGTGCGAGATCTAGTCATACGGTACTACAGTACATTTTGTAGCTGATGCAGTGTTGACAACCGTTCGTATTTTTACGGACAGTCCGTAAAAACGGGCACTTTACCCCCACCCCCCGTCCGTAAATGTCCGTAGTTGTGGAAACGTGCCAGTAAAAATAGCCAAGATCGGTTCGGCTTGGAACTCTGCATGCGCAGTTCCGGAGCTTGCCGAGCCGAGCATATGCTGTATTCGGCCAGCGTATTTCACAGAGGCTGTGCCACGCGGCACCGGCGAGTGATGTATTAGGACATCCCGCCAGGCGCTCGCACACCAGAATTTTAAATCTGTAACTAACCAGGAGGACGGAGGAGCACAGCACTGGAGCAGGAGTCAGGACTGAGAGGCTGAGCAGCACGCGGCGGCGGTGGAATGGAGGATCCTGCTGCATCCAGGCAATACAAAGTTCACAGGGGAGTCGGGGATGGACAAAGTGACAGACAGCCCAGCCGACAGTGACATCAGGTGATGGTGGCAGAGGGGGATCCGATGGAGGCAGGGGGTGATGGTGGCACCACAGAGGGGGACGATGGAGTCAGGGGGTTAAATGGAGGCAGGGGGAAATTGGAGGCAGGGGGTGATGGTGGCACCGCAGAGGGGGATGGAGGCAGGGGGAGATTGGAGGCAGGGGGAGATTGGAGGCACCACAGAGCGGGATGGTGGCACCGCAGAGGGTGGGGGATGGAGACAGGGGTTGTTGGTGGCACCGCAGAAGGGGATGGAGGCAGGGACGATGGAGGCAGGGGACTGGGGGAGATTGGAGGCAGGGGGAGATTGTGGCACCGCAGAGGGGGGTGAAGACACGGGGTGTTGGTGGCAGAGGGGGATGGAGGCAGGGGGTGATGTGACTAAATAATTTGCCCTTATTATATCGAAAATAACAAAAATATGTTTTTTTACCTTAATATCTACCTTAAATCACATTGCTATTTGCCTAGCGTACTTGTTTGTAGCCTAAATACTGAAATTTGCACCTAAAAATGTAATTCAGTAACTTTTGCGAAGCGTCAGCAAAAACGTGGCTGTGCCAGTAAATTCCGGGTGTCGTGCCAGTAAATTTCAATCTGATAGGTTGGCAACACTGAGCTGATGCCTGTACATGAAAAGAGGGGCGTGGGAAAGAAAAGGCACAGACAGCAATACTTATTGTCAGAAGTTCTAAGCCTGCCCCCTAGAGTACTAAAATGTGTTTTGTGTTCCAATCTAGAGATTTCCCATCACTTCCTGTTCTGGTAGGAAGAAAGGGTAAAAATCCTCAGCAGGCACAGAGATGGCAATAAAATCATGACAGAGACTAAGGCCTCGTACACACGGCCGATTTTCTCGGCAAGAACCAGCAAGAAACTTGCTGGCAGAGAGGTCTTGCCGAGTAAATCGGTCGTGTGTACGCGGCTATCGGGTTTCTCGTCGAGAAAACCGATAAGAAACCTCAACGAGAAAATAGAGAACCTGCTCTCTATTTTCTCGTCGAGATTCTCCTCGGCATGTTTCTCGATGAGAAAAGTGAGTGTGTGTACACTTACCTGTCCTCCCGGAAGCCCGCGCATGTTCGAAATGAATTCGACGCATGCGCGGTAGCTTCCTAGGCATACCAAGATGGCGGCGACGGCATCGAATGTGACGAGCGCATGCTCGTCGTAGTCGATGACGTCACCGCGTACGCTCGATTCAAAGAACCGCGGGTTCTTTGAAACGAGCGTGTGTACACTCGGCCGGGACAAGTTTCTTGTCCAAGAATCTCGTCGAAAAAAACGACATGTTTTTTTCAACGAGAATCTCGGCCGTGTGTACGAGGGCTAACACTTTTTCATCCCACAAATAAAATGCTATGGCTTCACATTTCACAGTAGCAAGTGATTAAAAACACCTGTGTGGATAAAGCTGATCATACACTTTGCAATTATGGCTGGTTCTTAACCAGTTACAAACACGTACATATACTGAGGCCCGCTAACGCAAAATCACGTACCTGTCCCTGCAGCAGTCGGATTGGATTCAAATACATGTGTTTAAAAAAAAAAAGTAATATTCTTTTATCCATACTCTAAACATTTATTCCCCCTACCCAAAGAACCCTCCCCCTAAACAACCCCACAGCACCAATTAAAGAAAAACAAAAACAAAGCCTCTCCCCCCAGTTCCCTACCCCTTCTTCAGTTCCTCCAACTTCCCGAACTCCCTGAATTCCCTCCATTTCCCACAATTATTACGGAATGTCTCCAGTGAATCCTCTTATATATGGATAGTTCCTTCTATGATTCCATCATTTCAACCCTTGCAACCCAATACTTCATGCTCGGGACTTCTTAGGTCCTCCAGAAGCTTGGGCTGCATTTAAAGCGGGATTCCACGTGCGTTTTTTTTAAAAAAGTCAGCAGCTACAAACACTGTAGCTGCTGACTTTTAATAAGGACACTTACCTGTCCTACTCGCCCGCGATGTCGTCGTCCCCCTCCCCCCGGAGGCTGATCCCTCGATCCTGGCAGCTCCAGGCGCCGCCATCCTTGCGGCTTCACTGCCCGTTTCCTACTGCGCATGCGCGAGTTTTGCAGTGTTTTCTGAATGGGCAGCTGCTCCACTCTGGGATACACATAGTTCCCAGAAGTCAGCGCACCCCATTCCCCAGAAGACACTGCGAGTTGGATGAGGAAGAAGACCTGCTGAGGACTAGGAAGAGGCAGATTAGGAACATCCGCATAGCAACCGCCTTTTCTGGTGTAGGGTTGAATCTCTGTGCATTCCCAGAGTTTCGCGAAGGCCCCCGGGGGCATCACAACCCCTCCAGCAAGTTGGGGGTCCCTCTGCCTCGATCCTATGCGCCCTCTGGGGGGTCACATACCATCTCGCCAGGAGTTTATAGCACATTTTCACCTTTTTTATGTCTCCTGAAGACAAACAAGCTATTCTCAGAATTTAACCTCATGTGTCCTTTTCCTCATAGCGGTTGTGGCAGTGATTGTGCAAAATGCTGTAATTGTGTGTACCTCCATTTATCTAATGGCTTATTTCCCCATTTTTGTGTAATTTCCACATATGTGCAGATCCTATTACCGTATATACTCGAGTATAAGCCGAGTTTTTCAGCCCTTTTTTTAGGGCTGAAAGTATACCCCTCGGCTTATACTCGAGTCAGTACCTGAAAATCGTGAAATTCCGCGGCCGGCGTCCATTGTTTAAATCTAGCGCCTTTCTCCCTGTCCCTTCCGCGATAGGCGTTTCCAGCAAACACTTGTGTTGAGTGTTGCGCCTATCACGGAGGTCCTCTTGTCCGACGTCTGTGATTGGCGGAGCACTGAACACAGTGCCTGCTGGGAAACGGAGTCGGAGAATGAGAGGACCTCCGTGATAGGCGCAACACTCAACACAGTGTCTGCTGGAAACGCCTATCACAGAAGGAACAGGGAGAATGGCGCCAGATTTGAACAATGGACGCCGGCCGCGGAATTACAAGATTTTGAGGTACACTGACTCGGGCACAGGGAGGCTGCAATGGACACAGTAAGGGTGCACAGTGAGGTGAAAATGGGCAGTGAGGTGGCACAGTGAGATGGCAATGGGCACAGTAAGGGGGCACAGTGAGGTGAAAATGGGCAGTGAGGGGGCACAGTGAGGTGGCAATGGGCAGTGAGGTGGCAATGTGCACAGTGAGGTGGCAGAGTGAGATGGCAATGGGCACAGTAAGGTTGGGCAATTGGCACAGTGTGGTGGCAATGGACACATTTCCTCCCCTCGGCTTATACTCGAGTCAATACGTTTTCCCAGTTTTTTGTGGTAACAGTAGGTACCTCGGCTTATACTCGGGTCGGCTTATACTCGAGTATATACGGTACCTTTCATTACATCTTGTAATAGTATTTCCTATTTTTTTGCCCATATAATAGAATATATATGTTCCTCTTTCCCTGGCTTAAAATAATTTGTGCCCAATATGGATAATAATGGTGAATTATAATCCCAGTGGTGCAATCTCCCTAATCCATCCCAAATCTTATATGTGTTTCTACTTAGTGGGGTTTATGCTAATTCCCGGTGCTGTCGTGGTATCCAGACCATCTTTCCTAAATCTGCCTTACTCTGTGCTATCTCCATATCTACCCAGCTTCTCCCCTCTTTTTTATGAATCCATTCTACCATCCGGGAAATACAGATTTGCCTGATAGTATTTCTCGAAGTCTTGGGCTGCTAGTCCTCCTGACCTTTTGGGCTTTCGCCAATACTGCATAAGCAATTCTAGGGCGTTTATGTGCCCAGATATATTTTAATATCATTGATCTTAATTTCTTAAAAAAATCCTGGGGTACTGTTATTGGGATCATTTGGAAAATGTACGTCAACCTTGGTAAGATATTCATTTTTTTTCTTTTTTGGAATTGTAATTTTTATTAGTTCAAAAAGCAATAGAGGTACAACAGGTACATCACAGAGTGTACATCAAATAACAATAAAGAAGAACAAAAGAAATCAGGGCTTAGGAACAAATATCTATGAAGCAGTATCAAAACTTTTTCAGCGTACTACGTATAGAGGACATTAACAGTTAACAAAAGGCACAAATTACAGGGCGTATATATGTGGATGTCATCTCATAATGAAGGGATCTACAGGAGAGCAATACAAAGGAAAAAAAGACCATGTAAAGAAAAACATATCTAAAATTTCAAATATATTCAGTTCATATGGTCCCCATATTTCGATTGGTCCCAGGGCTCCAAAATTTTGTTAAACTGAGAGACCGTGTCATGTACCGTGGCTGTGAGAAATTCCATCCTTCTGACCTCTGTTACAAGTTGTAAGGAATTGTAGGTGAGAGGTGGGGGGACAGCCAATACAGCGGTATAGCCCTCTTGGCAGCTAGAAGTATATAGGAGGTCAAACGTTTAGTTGGTTTAGAGATACCTGGAAAGGGGAGCCCAAGCAAATAATGGATAGGATCTAAGGGGAGTGGCAGACCTGTCACACTCTGAAGTGTTTGCATAACCTCCAACTAAAATACCTGTATAAGTGAACAGGTCCAAAAAATATTTAAGTGTGAACCTGTCTCCGTGCCACACCTCCAACACTTAGGTGAGAGGATGGGATTCACATGATGAATACGCTTCGGGGTCCTGTACCAAAACATTAAGATCTTCACCGCCGTCTCCCTCTGAACCACACAGCTGGAGGACTTAAAAGTTGATAACCTGATTTTAGCCCATATTTGCATAGGGATAGTACGTCCCAATAGCATATTACATTTACGCATATACAAGTGGGTATCAGCTAGCACCTTTGTGGATTCATGCAGAATATGGTATATGGAGGATATTAAATGTAGTTGGTGAGGGCCCTCAGCACATAGATGTTCAAAGGGAGTGGGTATGTCCAGGGTTAGAGTCAGTGATGAGTGAAAAAAAATTCTAACTTGAAGGTAAAAATAGAATAGGCTTCGAAGGATAGAAAATGTTTCTTGTAGAGTCGCAAAGGTATGGAATTTGCGAGTGACCGAGTGTACCAGGTTACGTAATTGGAAGAGGGGTGTCTGCATCCAAGGCAACAGGCGTCCAAAGGCCAAACTGTCTGGCAAAGCCGGGTTTAACAATATATTAGATAGAGGAGGGCATGGTGAGAAGAGTGAGAGTATTTCAACACACATTTACCCCATAAGGACTTGGTGAATAAGATCGGTGCTAAGCACATATGCTTCAATACGGGATGATTTAGTAGGGAGCGGGACCATACTAGAGAGCAGGGGTGTACCGGATATATGGCACCCGCTCGATTTCTGACCACCGGATTGGAGCCACCTGACATGACCAGGAGACTACCGCCCGGAGGTGAGAAGCATAATAGTATTTAATGATGTCAGGGGCTCCCAGACCCCCCTGAGTTTTTAGAGAGAAAACCACCGAGCTAGCTATCCGATGTGTCTTATTATTCCATATAAATTTCAAAAAACCTCTGTGAAGAGCTTTAAGCTGACTAATAGGTACCGCCACTGGTAGGGTTTCAAAGAGTTATAGTAACCTTGGCTACACGGACATTTTCAGAACATGAATTCTACCAAGCATAGTAATAGGATATGTAGCCCATTGGTGGAGGCATCGGTATATGTCCTGAAACAAAGGGGGAAAGTTAGTAGAATACATACTAGAATATGAAGAGGTAAGCTTAACCCCTTAACGACTGCTCACTGTATATATACGTCGGCAGAATGGCACGGACAGGCAAACTCACGTACCTGTACGTGCCTGCCTTCGTATAGTTGGGGGGTCCCATCGGACCCCCTTCTATACAGTGAGCGGTCGGCATCGTTCCGGGAGTGATCCGTGATGAGGGGACGGCCATTCGTTTCCGGTCACCCCCTCGCGATCGCTCCTGGCGAATGAGAATCTTCCTGTGACTGTGTAATGTTTACACAGGCAGGAGGAAGTGATGTCATCTCTCCTGCGGCGCTCACATATAACCGAGCGCCGTGGAGAGAAAACACAGAGGTTAGTGCACTAAACAGCACACTGACACCAGCACACATAGGCACACGATCGCCCCCCCCAGACACCCCCAGCCCCCCAGTCACAGTGTCACTGATTGCAGTGACCATTTATTTACTGATCACTGCAATCAGTGACATTTGTGACTGTAAAAGTGTCAGGGCAGTTAGTTTTAGGTCCAGTGTAGCCCCCTAACCCCCTCTAATAAAGGTTTAACCCATTGATCGCCCCGCCCCAGGTAACCCTTTAACCCCCTAGCACCACTGTCACTAAGCGATCGTTTTTCTGATCGCTCTCTTAGTGTCGGTGGTGCCGATAGGTAGCCAGTTATTTTTTTTAGGTTCGCCACAGGTTTTTATAGTGTCAGGTACCCCCATATATTACCTAATAAAGGTTTAACCCCTTGATCGCCCCCCCCAGGTAACCCTTTCACCCCCTTTTGCCAGTGTCACTAAGCGATCGTTTTCCTGATCGCTGTCTTAGTGTCGGTGGTGCCGATAGGTAGCCAGTTATTTTTTTTAGGTTCGCCGCAGGTTTTTATAGCGCCAGGTACCCTCATATATTACCTAATAAAGGTTTAACCCCTTGATCGCCCCCCAGGTAACCCTTTCACCCCCTTTTGCCAGTGTCACTAAGCGATCGTTTTTCTGATCGCTGTATTAGTTATGCTGGTGCCGCTAGGTAGTCAGTTATATTTTTTAGGTTCGCCGCAGGTTTTTATAGCGTCAGGTACCCCCATATATTATCTAATAAAGGTTTTAACCCCCTAATTGCCCCTAGTTAACCCTTTCACCAGTGATCACCGTATAAGTGTTACTGGTGACACTGGTTAGCCAGTTAGTTATTTTGTTATTTAGGTTCCCAGTCAGGTTTTTATATAGCGTCAGGTACCCCCATATATTACCTAATAAAGGTTTAACCCCCTGATTGCCCCTAGTTAACCCTTTCACTAGTGATCACCATATAAGTGTTACGGGTGACGCTGGTTAGTTTTTTGAATCAAAAAGGTTTTTATTGAACACCAGATAGATCACAACAGTTTCCATTGTACAAAAAATAGCAAAGGTTTCCCTCTGCTGGCGAACTGTAAAACAACATATAAGATCACATAAAAAACAGCACCACAATCTTGCATATTATAAGCATATTAATCCTTGGCCGCTTGGTTTCAAATTTGCTGCAAAAGTCGGGACATCACCAGCTCCCTGGGGCTCAGGCCAGGGGTATCAAGCCATTGGGACCAAATTCTCTCAAACCTGCTCGGGCTTCCCCTGTGCTGGTATATGTACTTTTCCATTATAAGAGTATTCCCCATGTGTGCTATCCAAGAGGTGGTGGTAGGCGGTGAGACTGACTTCCAACCCATCAAAATAAGCTTCCTAGCATGAAACAGGGCCCTAGAGACCGCGACCCTGGTCAACTCCCCAGGGATCGCTTCCTCCAAGATCCCCAGCAGGCAGCACTTAGGGTCCAAAGGGATCGTAGTTTGAAACACTCTGTTTATTGTACCCACCACCTCAGTCCAATACCTGTGAAGCTTAGGGCATCTCCACAGGAGATGAATGAGATATCCATTGTGCCTCTGACATCTACCACACACAGGGTCCCCGAGCTTACCCATCTTATATAATTTCAGCGGGGTGTAATGTACCCTCAATAATATATATAGCTGTGACACTTTCTGCGCAACGTTTAAAGAACAAGTAGTGACTGACTGCCACGCCTCCTCCCATTGGTCCCCTGACAGTGTACCTATGTCCTTCTCCCACATGGATTCCGCCCTGCTCGGGAATGCCTGTAGGTGACTTGCCAGTAACATCTGGTAGCATTGTGAGATAAATCCTTTTGTTTCAGTGCTAGTGTGCAGCACACGGAACACCGGGGTGGGCGACTGAACCCATTCCACCGCATTCCCGTGTGCCGCAACCGCATGTTGAAGCTGCATGTTTTAATAATGCATATGAGCTGGGAGGTCAAATCTGGCCTGCAGTTCGGGGAAAGTGAGAAGCCTGCCGTTAACGAAAATGTGGGACAGCAGAGCCACACCATGGGCACGCCATCTGGGCCCCTGCTGCAGCTTCACTAACTCCACATAACACCTATTGCCCCATATTGGGCTGTCCTCTGTGAATCCCTGCACTCCCTGGAGTTGTCGGCCCTTATTCCAGACTTTTTGGATAAGTGCGAGCGTCGGGGTCCGCTTGTTGGATTTTAGGAACATTTGCGCCTCCAGCCCCATCGGGATAGTCTCAGCGCCAGTGGCCGACAGCATCAGTCGTGCCGCCGAGCTCCCCGGGTCCTGGGACATAGAGCCGATCAAATGCTGTAACTGGGCCGCTATGTAGTACAGCCAAGGATTGGGAACCGCCAGCCCCCCACTGTCCTTGGCCCGCTGCAAGTGTTCCAGTCTAATCCGAGGGGGCCTAGTATGCCATAACAACCGTCGGAAGAGAGTGTTCACTATTCGGAAGATTTTCAGGTGTATCACTACAGGCGAGTTATGAAGAAAGTAAAGTAGTTGTGGCATTAAAATCATTTTGATCAGATTGGCTTTACCTGCAAGTGACATTTTTAGGGTGTTCCAGGTATTAATTTTGTCCCTAAACCGGGACAGCAATGGGTGCACATTAAGGGAGCAGTAGTCCCCCAGCCTGGGCGACACCTGTACCCCCAAATATTTAAAGCTAGATACAACTGGGATGGGACAAGAGTCCGGCAGGGCTACCCCACCATCCTCATCCAACAGCATCAGGGCGGATTTCGACCAATTAATGGTCAATCCCGAGTAGTGGCCGAATTGCTCTATTATTGACATAGCCCCGGGGATGGAGTGCGTGGGGTCCTCCAGGAACAGCAGCATGTCGTCCGCGTACAGCATGATTTTTTCTTGCAGCGTGCCGTATTGGAATCCCCGGACGCGGGCACTAGCCCGTATCAGGGCTGCCAATGGCTCTATAGCGATCGCGAAGAGCAGGGGGGACAGGGGACATCCCTGCCTCGTCCCCCTACCCAGAGCAAAGGCCGGTGACATCCTATCCGCGACCCTAATGGTCGCCTGGGGGGACGCGTACAGCAGCCTGACCCACTCTATAAATTTGTCCCCAAAGCCAAACTTGGCCAACGTCGCCCGGAGGAACCTCCAACTGACACTATCAAATGCCTTGTTGGCATCAAGGGATAAGAGCGCCCTACGGCCCCCATTGTCTGCCTGCACCTGCATGTTCAAGAACATGCGCCTCAAGTTGGTGGCGGTGGACTTCTGCGGCATGAAGCCAGCCTGGTCTGGGTGGATAATAGACGTGATTATCCCGTTGACCCTGCGCGCCAGGACCTTTGCCAGGATTTTTACATCGCTCTGCAGCAACGATATAGGCCTATAGGAGCCAGGGTCAACCGGATCCTTTCCCGGCTTCGACGCTGGTTAGTTAGTTTGCTTTTTATTGTGTCAGGGCACCCGCCGTATATAACCCAATAAAGGTTTAACCCCCTGATCGCCCGGCGGGTAATATCAATTAGGTTTTAGCGTCAAAGAGGGTCTGCGTCACCCCAGGCAGCGTCAGGGGATCTGATCAGATCTATACTAGCGTCCCCAGCAGTTTAGGGTTCCCAAAAACGCAGTGTTAGCGGGATCAGCCCAGATACCTGCTAGCACCTGCGTTTTGCCCCTCCATCCAGCCCAGGCCACCCAAGTGCAGTATCGATCGATCACTGTCACTTACAAAACAACGCACATAACTGCAGCGTTCGCAGAGACAGGCCTGATACCTGCGACTCCAGTGCTGTAGGAGGTGATTTCACCACCACAGTTAAAAAAAAAAAGCATATATGCCGAAGCATGGGGGCAGCAGGGGCGGAGGAGCGATTTTGCTCCTAATGCCGCGTACATACGGTTAAAATTCCGACGGAGGCTTGCCCGTGGAAAAGTCAGACCGTGTGTACGCGGCATAACTTTTGCGGGAGGATGCCCCCATGCTTCGGCATATATAAATGGTGCATGTATGCCCATCATTAGAAGTGGGTGGATGAAGGGAGGTATTCTAATGGTGGGCATACCCACTGATCAATCTCTTTTTTTCGTTCAGCCAACAGGCTGCATGAAAAAAAAAGGATTACAATACATGTCCAACAAGGACCAGCAACGTACACTGGTATGTTGCTGGACTTTAAATGGTTATACCAGATTGATGCCTGCGGGTTTAGGCATCATCTTGGTATCATTCGTTTCAGTCAGCGGCCGGCTTTCATGTAAAAGCAATCCGAGCGGCTAATTAGCCTCTGGACTGCTTTTACAAGCAGTGGGAGGGAATGCCCCCCCCCCCACCGGATATAAAAAGCGCCATTGGGAAATTGGTAAAGCATTTTATCACACCAATCTTGGTGTGGTCAGATGCTTTGAGAGCAGAGGAAAGATCTAGGGTCTAATAGACCCCAGTTTTTTTTTTTTTAAAAGAGTACCTGTCACTACCTATTGCTATCATAGGGGATATTTACATTCCCTGAGATAAAAATAAAAATGATAAAAAAAAAAAAAAAAAAAACATGGAAGGAACAGTTTAAAAATAAAATAAAAAAGCAAAATTATAAAAAAAAAAAAAAAAGCACCCCTGTCCCGCCCTGCTCTTGGCGAGCGCAAGCGTCGGTCTGGCGTCATATGTAAACAGCAAATGCATCATGCATGTGAGGTATCACCGCGAAGGTCAGATCGAGGGCAGTCATTTTAGTAGTAGACCTCCTCTGTAAGTTTAACGTGGTAACCTGTAAAGGCTTTTAAAGGCTTTTAAAATTGTATGTAGTTTGTCGCCACTGCGCGTTTGTGCGAAATTTTAAAGCATGTCGTGTTTGGTATCTATGTACTCTGCCTAAGATCATCTTTTTTATTTCATCAAACATTTGGGCAATATAGTGTGTTTTAGTGCATTAAAATTAAAAAAAGTGTATTTTTTCCCCCAAAAAATGAGTTTGAAAAATCGCTGCGCAAATACTGTGTGTAAAAAAAAAATGCAACACCCACCATTTTAATCAGTAGGGCCATTGCTTTAAAAATAGGATTTTTGTACTCACCGTAAAATCCGTTTCTCTGGCATCCATGGACTGACACAGCATGTCTTTTACACCTTTACACGTGGGTAATGTCCCTGCTTGCAGGAGAAGACCTAGGCAGAATGTGAGATGTTATACATACATTCTAAACAGCCAGAGCTGAACAGCCCCGCCCAGGGGGGCGGTCCCTCCGGACATAACCCTCCCACTGCAGTCAGCAGACCTCAGTTCGTAACAAAGCAGTACAAACTTAAAAAGAAGGGTGGGTGCTGTGTCAGTCCATGGATGCCAGAGAAACGGATTTTACGGTGAGTACAAAAATCCTATTTTCTCTTGTCATCCATGGACTGACACAGCGTGTCTTTTACACCTTTACACGTGGGATGTCCCAAAGCAGTGTCAAGAGGGATGGGAGCAGTATAAATGGAAAACCAAAAACTTCACTCCAAACAAGGCAGAGCTCCTCAACGGAGGAGTTGCAACTTCAAACAGCGGCCTGCAACACCTTGCGGCCGAAGGAAGCATCCGAAGATGCAGCCACATCAACCTTATAAAACTTAGAAAAGGTATGAACAGACGACCAGGTCGCCGCCTTGCACACTTGTGCAACCGACGCTTGATGTCGGAAAGCCCAGGAAGCACCAATTGCCCTGGTGGAATGTGCCGTAACCGGAAAGGGAGGCGCCCGCCCCTTGAGAGCATAAGCTTGAATGACGGTTTGTCTGATCCACCTAGAAATGGTGGCAGACGAAACCGCTTGGCCCTGTTTTAGACCAGAGACAGCCACAAACAGTGAGTCAGACTTCCGAATAGAAGCAGTAGCAGACAGGTACACCCGCAAGGCTCGTACCACATCCAAAGTGTGAAGCGCAAACTCTCTGGGATGCGATGGGTGAGGACACAATGACGGGAGGACAATGTCCTCATTTAAGTGGAAGGCCGAGACCACCTTTGGCAGAAAAGAAGGTCGCGGACGTAACACCGCCTTATCCTTATGGATGACCAAAAAGGGCAACTTGCAGGACAAGGCCGCCAACTCAGACACTCGTCTAACGGAAGTAATGGCCACCAAGAAGGCCACCTTCTGAGACAAAGTCAAGAGGGGAATATCTCTAATATTTTCAAAGGGAGGTTCCTGGAGAACCGAGAGCACCAAATTCAGATCCCACGGGGGGAGAGGAGGCTTGACAGGGGGGAGCAGATGGCGAACCCCCTGCACAAAGGTGCTAACCAAGGGATGACCCGCCAGCGGTCGCTGAAAGAAGATGGCCAAGGCCGAAATCTGACCCTTAATGGTACTCAAAGCGAGCTTTTGGGTCACGCCACGCTGCAGAAAATGCAGGATTCTGGGAACGGAATACGTTCGTGGGCGCCAGTCCAGCTCTTCGCACATGGCGATGTAAGCTCTCCAAGTACGGTGATAGATCTTTCTGGAGGAAGACTTCCGTGCCCTTAACATGGTCGAAATGACCGAATCCGAGAGACCTCGGTCTCTCAGCACCTGGTTTTCAATAACCATGCCGTTAAAGCCAGAGACTGTAAAGCAGGATGAAATATAGGACCTTGAGACAGAAGGTCCCCCCGTATTGGTAACCGCCAGGGAACGTCCGCGACGAGACGTACCAGATTGGCATACCAGTGACGCCGAGGCCAATCCGGAGCCATGAGGATCACCGGAATTCCCTCGGTCGCTACCCTGCGGAGCAGGCGAGGGAGCAACTGCAGCGGAAGATAAACGTATATCAGGTGATACTGACCCCATGGGGCCACCAACGCATCCGAGGCATCCGCCCAGGGATGCCTGGATCTGGCCACAAACCTTGACACCTTGCGATTGAGTCGAGAGGCCATCAGGTCCACATCCGGCGTGCCCCACCGTCTGCAAAGGAGTTGAAAGACCTCCGGGTGCAAGGACCACTCTTCCTGGTCCAGCGTCTGGCGACTTAGATAGTCCACCTGCCAATTGTCTACGCCCGGAATGTAGACAGCCGACAGAGCCGGCACGCTTCTTTCGGCCCACCTCAGGATGTGGGCAACTTCGGAAGCCGCAGCTGAGCTCCGAGTCCCCCCTTGATGGTTGACATATGCCACCGCTGTGGCGTTGTTCGATTGGATCCTGATGGCGTGACCCTGTAATTTCTCCGACCATGAGGAGAGGCACAGTCTGATTGCCCGTATCTCCAGCACATTGATCGGTAAGAGGGCTTCGTCCGGAGTCCAAAGCCCTTGGGCCGACAGGACTCCCCAGACTCCACCCCAGCCCATCAGGCTGGCGTCCGTCGTGATCACCGTCCATTGGATGGGGAGGAACGACTTCCCGGACCGAAGAGCCGGGGACCTCAACCACCACGCCAGGGACGCCCTGACCAGGTGACTCACCTGGATCTGAAGATCCAAGGACAACGGGGATTTGTCCCAAGTGGACAAGATCTCTTTCTGTAAAGCCCTGGTGTGCGCTTGGGCATAAGGAATGGCCTCGAAGGAGGCCACCATAAGTCCCAGGACTCTCATGCAAAAGTGGATTGATGACCATTTTCGGGACGTCAGCACTCGTACTGCAGACTGAAGTGTCAGTAGTTTGTCTGGAGGTAGGAAGACTTTTGCCTCCAAGGAGTCCAGAATCAGACCTAGATACTCCAGACGCTGAGTCGGGACCAGAACTAGACTTCTGAACGTTCAGGAGCCACCCAAAGTCCCTGAGGGTCTGACTGACGATAGTCACACTTTCTTCCAATTCTGAGCCACTGTCTGCTCTTAGAAGAAAATCGTCCAGATAGCCCACGATAGCAATGCCTCGCTGTCTCAGCAAAGCTAGGACCGGAGCAAGCACCTTGGTGAACACCCTTGGTGCCGAGGCTAGGCCGAAGGGAAGAGCCACAAATTGATAGTGGACTTCGCCGACCGCAAAGCGCAGAAACTTCTGGTGGCTTGCGCAGATCGGAACATGCAAGTAGGCGTCCTTGATGTCAGAAAATCCCCTTGATGGAGTGTAGCGATCACCGTGCGAACGGATTCCATGCAGAATTTTTGCACCTTCACGAAGGCATTCAGGGCCTTGAGGTCCAGGATTGGCCGAACCCCGTCCTTTTTTGGAACAACAAACAGATTCGAGTAGAACCCCTGAAACCTCTCCTGGGCCGGAACCGGCACAATTACTCCGGACCCGATCAAATCCTGTACAGCCCCCAAGAGGGCTGCCCGACGGGCAGGAAGGAGAGGGAGATTTGAGGGAAAGAATCTGTCTGGGGGCCAGGAGCGGAACTCTATTCTGTATCCTGAGGTGACCACCTCGCACACCCACCGGTCGGAGATCTGGGAGGTCCACCGATCCGTGAACCTGCAAAGTCGTCCCCCCACCCCAGAGACGGGCGGGGGCAAGACTTCACGCGGAGGCGGGCTTGGGAGCCGGCTTGTTCGGCTTACGCACCCAGGGGCGCTTGTGCCCACCAGCCGCACTGTTGTCAGTCTGGGATGGCTTACCCGTGGCCTCTGACGGACGAAAAAAAACCTTTTTTGCTGGAAAGGAAGGACCCGGTTTACGTCGGGCCTCCTTACCCTTGATCGTTTGAGGAAGGAGAGTGCTTTTACCTCCCGTGACATCCTTGATGATGTCATCCAGAGCAGCACCAAAAAGTTTACCACCCTTAAAAGGTAGATCCGTCAGGAGCATCTTAGAGGCTAGGTCAGCAGACCAGCATTTCAACCAGATAAGACGACGCAATACCACCGCCGAGACAGAGGCCCTGGATATTAAAGGGGCCGCGTCCAACGTGGCGTCGCACACATATATCAGACCCTGCACCATCTGGTGGGCCAGAGCAATAGTGTCTGGAGGAAGGTTATGCTCCTGCACAGTTTGGTGCAAAATTTTTGCCCATTCCGTGAGTGTCTGAGACACAAGGGTCGCCGCTACTACGGGCCGTAGGGTGGATCCCAACAAGGCGAACATGGCTCTACTCACCACTTCTGACCTCCTATCAGTGGGGTCCTTAAACGCAAGAATCCCGTCCATCGGGAGAGTGGTGGCCTTGTTTAAACGGGCGACTGGAGGGTCGACCACCGGGGGAGAAGCCCACTTTTTAAGCAGGGCGTCTTCAAAGGGGTATCTAATAGACAAACGCCGCTGGACCATGAAAGTCTTCTGCGGCTTTTCCCAGACCTGGTCAATGAGCTGGTCAAAGAAGGGTACATATGGAAAAACCTTTTTAGAAGGCTTGGTGTTAACCACTTCCCTACCCAGCCATAGTCAAATGACGTCCACAGATGGGATCTCCCATCCTGGGTGGACGTCATATGACGTCCTCGGCTTTGTAGGGGGATATCTAAATGATGCCTGCAGCTAGAGACATCATTCAGATATCCTTTTCTTGGGCCAGCGATTCTGTGCACCATAAGAACGATCATAGCGGCGGTTCCGCCGCTTGATTGTTCTTATAGGCGGCGGGAGGGGACATCCCCCCCTCCCGCCGCCATCCGGTGCTTCTCCGGGCTCTCCCGTGCAATCGGGGACCCGGAGCGAATCTTCCGGCGTCGTTGGTGGGTCACGTGATGAGCATAGAGATGACTGGTGACCAGATGGTCACCAGTCATCTCTATGATCGTCGGAGGCCCGGGCGCGATGTGATGACGTCACGCCCGGGGCTCAAATGTAAACAAAGCCGCCATTGCGGCTGTAAGTATGAGATCAGTGAAAAAATTTTCACTGATCTCATGCTTTCCAGCCTGGAGGAGAGATGTGGGGTCTTATTGACCCCGCATCTCTCAATAAAGAGAACCTGTCACACACATTCCTATTACAAGGAATGTTTACATTCCTTGTAATAGGAATAAAAGTGATCAAAAAAAAAAAAAAAAAGGAAAATAAAATTGTAAAAAAATAAATAAATAAGTAAAAAAAAATAAAAAAAATAATAATACAAAAAAATTAAAACGCCCCTGTCCCCGGTAGCTCGCGATCAGAAGCGAATGCACACGTAAGTCGCCCACATATGTAAACGCCGTTTAAACCACATATGTGAGGTATCGCCGCGTGCGTTAGAGCGCGTGCAACAATTCTAGAACTAGACCTCCTCTGTAATTCTAACCTGGTAACCTGTAAAAAAAAATTAAGCGTTGCCTATGGAGATTTTTAAGTACCGAAGTTTGGCGCCATTCCATGAGTGTGCGCAATTTTAAAGCGTGACATGTTAGGTATCTATTTACTCGGCGTAACATCATCTTTCATATTTTCCCAGAAAATTGTGCTAACTTCACTGTTTTGTTGTTTTTTAATTCATGAAACCATTTTTTTTTTTTTAACCACTTGACCACTGGGCACTTAAACCCCCTTAATAACCAGACCAATTTTCAGCTTTCGGTGCTCTCACATTTTGAATGACAATTACTCAGTCATACAACACTGTACCCATATGAAATTTTTGTCCTTTTTTTCACACAAATAGAGCTTTCTTTTGGTGGTATTTAATCACTGTTGGGTTTTTTATTTTTTGCGCTATAAGAGAAAAAAGACTGAAAATTTTGTAAAAAAATTATTTTTTTTTCGTTTCTGTTATAAAATTTTGCAAATTACTATTTTTTCTTCATAAATTTTGGCCAAAATTTATACTGCTACATATCTTTGGTAAAAATAAGTACAAATTGGTGTATATTATTTGGTCTTTGTGAAAGTTATAGAGTCCACAAGCTATGGTGCCAATATCTGAAAATTGATCACACCTGAAGTACTGACGGCCTATCTCAATTCTTGAGACCCTAACATGCCAGAAAAGTACAAATACCCCCCAAATGACCCCTTTTTGGAAAGAAGACATTCCAAGGTATTTAGAAAGAGGCATTGTGAGTTTTTTGAAGTTGTCATTTTTTCCCACAATTCTTTGCAAAATCAAGATTTTTTTTTTCTCTTTTTTTTTTTTCACAAAATTGTCATATTAGCAGGTTATTTCTCACACACAGCATATGCATACCACAAATTACACCCCAAAACACATTCTGCTATTACTCCCGAGTATGGCGATACCACATGTGTGAGACTTTTACACGGCGTGGCCACATACAGAGGCCCAACATGCAGGGAGCACCTTCAGGCGTTCTGGAGCACCAAGGCCAATTCTGACATTTCTCTCCTACATGTAAAAATCATCATTTATTTGCTAGAAAATTACATAGAACCCCAAAACATTATATATGTTTTTTTAGCAAAGACCTTAGAGAATATAATGGTGGTTGTTGCAACTTTTTTATCTCGCACGATATTTGCGCAGCAATTTTTTTAACGCGTTTTTTACGGAAAAAAAATGTTTTGTGCTTAAAAAAAAAAAAAAACAGTAAAGTTAGCCCAATGTTTTTGCATAATGTGAAAGATGAAGTTACGCCAAGTAAATAGATACCTAACATGTCGCCCTTAAAAATTGCACACACTCGTGGAATGGCGCCAAACTTCGCTACTTAAAAAATCCCCATAGGCGACGCTTTAAATATTTTTACTGGTTACATGTTTTGAGTTACAGAGGAGGTCTAGGGCCAAAATGATTGCTCTCGCTCTAACGTTCGCAGAGATACCTCACATGTGTGGTTTGAAAACCGTTTTCATATGTGGGCGGGACTTACGTATGCGTTCGCTTCTGTATGCGAGCTCACGGGGACAGGGGCGCTTTAAAAAAAAAAAAAAATGTATTCTTCATTTTACTTTATTTATTTTAGTTTGACATGTTTTTCCGCCCTAAACATTTTTTTGATCACTTTTATACCTATTACAAGGAACGTAAACATCCCTTGTAATAGGAATATGGCATGACAGGTCCTCTTTACAGTGAGATATGGGGGGGGGGGGGTGTCAATAAGACCCCACATCTCACCTCTAGGCTGGGAAGCCTGAAAAAAATACAAAAAAAAAAACAACAATCCTGGCTTTGATCGTAGCGGTGAGTCGGTAGAAGCACCGGAGGGCGGCGGGGGGGGCCACCCCCTCTCGCCTCCCGTAAGAATGATCAAGCGGCGGAACAGCCGCTATGATTGTTCTTATGGTGTAGGGAATCGCCGGCTGAAAAAGCTAATATCTGAATGATGCCTGTAGCTGCTCCCATCATTCAGATATCCCCGCACAAAGTCAAGGACGTCATATGACGGCCAGAGGGCGGGAAGTGGTTATTGCAGAGTATTGCTGGGCATTGCGGAGTATTGCCGGGCATTGCGGAGTATTGCCGGGCATTGCGGAGTATTGCGGACTATGGCAGGGTATTGCGGTGTATGGCAGGGTATTGCGGTGTATGGCAGGGTATTGCACGGGTATTGCACAGGGTATTGTGGAGGGTATTGCAGAGTATTGTGGAGGGTATTGCAGAGTATTGTGGCGGGTATTGCAGAGTATTGTGGCGGGTATTGCAGAGTATTGTGCAGGGTATTGCAGAGTATTGTGCAGGGTATTGCAGAGTATTGTGCAGGGTATTGCAGAGTATTGTGCAGGGTATTGCAGAGTATTGCACCAGGGTATTGCAGAGTATTGCACCAGGGTATTGCAGAGTATTGCACCAGGGTATTGCAGAGTATTGCACCAGGGTATTGCAGAGTATTGCACCAGGGTATTGCAGAGTATTGCACCAGGGTATTGCAGAGTATTGCACCAGGGTATTGCAGAGTATTGCACCAGGGTATTGCAGAGTATTGCACCAGGGTATTGCAGAGTATTGCACCAGGGTATTGCAGAGTATTGCACCAGGGTATTGCAGAGTATTGCACCAGGGTATTGCAGAGTATTGCACCAGGGTATTGCAGAGTATTGCACCAGGGTATTGCAGAGTATTGCACCAGGGTATTGCAGAGTATTGCACCAGGGTATTGCAGAGTATTGCACCAGGGTATTGCAGAGTATTGCACCAGGGTATTGCAGAGTATTGCACCAGGGTATTTTGCAGAGTATTGGCAGGGTGTATTGCAGAGTATTGGCAGGGTATAGCACAGGGATGGCTGAGCAGGGATGGATGGATGGCTGGATCTGTGACTGCAATTGTCACAGATCCAGCCCACAGTGCTGCTGCCATCCGCTCCCTCCCCCTCCCCTCTCACACTGTACCGATCGGTACAGAGAGGGGAGGGAGGAACCGGCGTCATCAAATGACGCCGGTCTGTTTACAAGTGATTGCTCCGTCATTTGACGGAGCGATCACGTGGTAAACGGCCGCTATCAGCGGCGATTTACCGCGATTCGTGATCCGCCGTGTCCTCTGGACCCGGCGGTCACGGAGTTTCCCGTGTGCGCGCCCCAGGGGGCGCGCGGGAGCGCGATTCTGGGAGGACGTTATATAACGTCCTCCCAGAGTTAAGCAACCACCTTGTCGACGTTATTTGTCGGCAGGTGGTTGTTAAGTGGTTAAAAGGCGTTTGAAAAATTATTGCGCAAATATCGTGCAAGAAAAAAAGTTGTAATGACCGTCATTTTATTCCCTAGGGTGTCTGCTAAAAAAAACATATATAATGTTTGGGGGTTCTGAGTAATTTTCTAGCAAAAGAATGATGATTTGTACATGTAGGAGAGAAGTGCTAGAATAGGCCCGGTATTGAAGTGGTACAAAAAGCCCTGTATGGAAGTGGTTAAAAGAACCAAAGGAGACTGTATCCGCCTGAGGTTCTGCAGTCGCAGCATTTAGCTTGAGAGTGTCCCTCACAGCATCAATGAGTTCACTAACAAGCGCCCTGTCATTTACTGACTCAGAACTGGAGTCTTCCTCACAAGGAATGTCCTGTTCAAAACCATCCAAATATTCAGAGCTAGGGTCCTGAGCAGCAATAGCTAGGCCCATATCTGAATCAGAGCACTCCCCTTGTGGAGATAAAGTGGGGAGAGGGCGCTTTTTTGCTCCCTTGTGCTCACATACAGCTTCCATCCTGGTCAGAAATGATTCCAGGACTGCCGACAACTGGTCCATAGGGACCGCGGGTGCTGGAGCACTGGCTGCTGCCTCTGGCATGTGAGGGGAAGCTGGTGACTCTGACTCCATAATGTCCCTCTCTGAGACCACCCACAGGCTGTGCTGACTGAAGAAGGGGAATGCCCAGGGAACCCACCAACCTGACCAGGACCGCTGGGTTCCGCTGCCCTGTCTCTCTGCGCCGCGCTGCTCAGCGTGAGTGAGCTGAGAGGAGAGAGTGTGAGGAGATTCGCGCCGTTCCCAGCGGCGCTAGAGGCTGAACTAGTGCTAGAAAAACGTGCGGCCACAAGAAAATAGCCGCCGCAATGTGCTCCGGTGGACCACGGCAAGATGGCTGCCAATGTAAAAACAGCACACACACTAAACATGGCACCGAACGGCGACCAGGCCTCCAAAAAAAAAAGAAAAACACAGCCCCAGCGAAATGCAGAGCAGCATGAGCCCCCCCCAGGACAGTATGGCCCCCAGGCACCCCACACAGTACAGCGCCAGCAATAGTGAACAGAGAGTGACATTAAAAAACACAGGGGGAGACAGGGAAATCCCCCACACAAGAAACACACAGCATGTACTCACCTGCAGCCAGGAGAGACTACTTACCCGTCCCCTGAGGGACCCACTGGTGTGTTTCTGACAGAACTATCACAGTGCGGTACCGAGTAGCTGTCGGCCCGGTCCACCGCGAAAGATACAGCCGGACTGTTCAATCTTGAGAGGACCGCGGAGCTGGAAGCCCACCGGCCACCCCTGGAGTCGTGGGGCATGTCGTGAACTGAGTCTCACGCACACAAGGCGAGGATCAGCACGCTCGATGGTCGGACAGGGAAGACTACGAGGATATCTTGTACCCAACCTGTTGCCCAGCCGACAGTTGATAGAAGATCTCAAAAAATAAAATAAGGAAAAATTCCAAAAGGAATAAAAATAGGTCAGGAGACTGGCTCCTGAGAGAGCCACGTCTTCTCCTTCTGCTAGGCAGAAAAAAACTGAGGTCTGCTGACTGCGGTGGGAGGGTTATGTCCGGAGGGACTGTTCAGCTCTGGCTGTTTAGAATGTATGTATAACATCTCACATTCTGCCTAGGTCTTCTCCTGCAAGCAGGGACATAACCCACGTGTAAAGGTGTAAAAGACACGCTGTGTCAGTCCATGGATGACAAGAGAAAAAATATATAACGTTTGGGGGTTCAACAAAATTTTCTTGCAAAAAAAAAAAAAATGTTTTCATGTAAACAAAAAGTGTCAGAAAGGGCTTTGTCTTCAAGTGGTTAGAAGAGTGGATGTAAGCTTCCTAATGTTGTGTATAAAATGCCAGGACAGTTCAAAACCCCCCCAAATGACCCCATTTTGGAAAGTAGACACCCCAAGCTATTTACTGAGAGGCATGTCGAGTCCATGGAATATTTTATATGTTGACACAAGTTGCGGAAAAAAGACAATTTATTTTTATTTTTTTATTTTTTTGCACAAAGTTGTAACTAAATGATATATTGCTCAAACATGCCATGGTTATATGTGGAATTGCACCCCAAAATACATTCTGTTGCTTCTCCTGAGTACGGGGATACCACATGTGTGAGACTTTTTGGGAGCCTAGCCGCGTACGGGACCCCAAAAACCAAGCACCACCTTCAGGCTTTCTAAGGGTGTAAATTCTTGATTTCACTCCTCACTGCCTATCACAGTTTCGGAGGTCATGGAATGCCCAGATAGCGCAAAACCCCCCCAAATGACCCCATTTTGGAAAGTAGACACCCCAAGCTATTTGCTGAGAGGTATGCTCAGCATTTTGCAGATCTCGCTTTTTGTCACAAAGTTTTGAAAATTGGAAAAAAAAAAAAAGAAAATATTTTCTTTCTTCATTTTCAAAAACAAATGAGAGTTGTAAAATACTCACCATGCCTCTCAGCAAATAGATTGGGGTGTCTACTTTCCAAAATGGGGTCATTTGGGGGGGTTTTGTGCTATTTTGGCATTTTATGGCCTTCGAAACTGTGATAGGTAGTGAGGAGTGAAATAAAAAATTTGTGCCCTTAGAAATCCTGAAGGTGGAGCTTGGTTTTCGGGGTTCCGTACACGGCTAGGCTCCTAAAAAGTCCCACACATGTGGTATCCCCGTACTCAGGAGAAGCAGCAAAATGTATTTTTGGGTGCAATTCCACATATAACCATGGCATGTGTGAGCAATATATCATTTAGTGACAACTTTTGTAATTTTTTTTTTTTTGTCATTATTCAATCACTTGGGACAAAAAAAATAATAATCAATGGGCTCAACATGCCTCTCAGCAATTTCCTTGGGGTGTCTACTTTCCAAAATGGGGTAATTTGGGGGCGGTTTGTACTGCCCTGCAATTTTAGCACCTAAAGAAATGAGATAGGCAGTCATAAATTAAAAGCTGTGTAAATTCCAGAAAATGTACCCTAGTTTGTAGACGCTATAACTTTTGGGCAAACCAATAAATATACGCTTATTGACATTTTTTTTACTAAAGACATGTGGCTGAATACATTTTGGCCTAAATGTAGGACTAAAATTGAGTTTATTCGATGTTTCTTATAACAAAAAGTAGAAAATATAATTTTTTTTCAAAATTTCAGTATTTTCCATTTATATCGCAAAAAAAATAAATCGCAGAGGCAATCAAATACCATTAAAAGAAAGCTCTATTTGTGGGAAGAAAAGGACGCAAATTTAGTTTGGGTACAACATTGCATGTCCGCACAATTTCCAGTTAAAGCAGCGCAGTGCCAAATTGTGAAAACACCTCTGGTCATTAAGCTGCGTATTGGTCCGGGGCTTAAGTGGTTAATACCCAAGTATGTTAGAGCTTGAGGACACCATTTATAGGGATATGTACTTTTAGGTTGCGTTAAAGTATCCGGTGGTACATGCAGGGGAAGTTCTTCAGTCTTGGCAGTATTTTATAGCCTGATATGGACCCAAAATGTATGTAGAAGGGCGTGTAGGGATGGAAGTGAAATAATAGGATTTGTCAGCATTAGAAGAATATCATCAGCAAAGAGGGATAACTTGTACTCCTGCGGTCTCATCAATACCTCCATAATGTCAGGATGACACTTTATTGCCTCCGCCAGAGGCTCCAGACAGAGGATGAAAAGAAGAGGGGACAGAGGGCATCCTTGTCTGGTGCCATTTGACATGGGAAAACAGGGGGATAGAAAAGAGGCCATCTGCACCTGTGCAGGTGTGTGGGTGTACAAGGCCGTATAGCTTTAAGGAAAGAACCCACAAACCCAAATCATGAAAGCGTAGAGAACATATAGGGCCAGCTTAGGTGATCAAATGCCTTTTGGGCGTTTAAACTCAAAATAAGTACTGGACGAGGGAACTTGTTCAATAGATCAATCAGATCTATAGTGCGCCTCGTGTTGTCCCCAGCGTGTCTGGAGGGTACAAAACCCACCTGGTCCCTATTGACCAATTTGGGTATAATTTGGGACAGTCTAGATGACAGGATTTTAGTAAATATCTTATAGTCAGAATTTAATAGGGCTATAGACCTGTAGTTGTCAGGTATAGAGGGGGGTCCTTTCTCGGTTTTGGTATCACCATTAACATATGTAGCATTAAAGTGGGCAAAAAAGTTCTGTAAAAAAAAAGGTATGTGAGGCCATCTGGGCCTTGTGTAGAGGGAGATCCTTGACTATTCTTGTTAGCTCCTCAGGGGAGACAGGGACATTAAGTTTATCAAGATCTGAAGATGTCAGTTTAGGTAAAGATAGATCCTTGACAAACTGATCAAAATTATCCTGTGTAAACTTAAAATGTTTTCAGGGGATAAGACAGTTATAAAGCTCTCTATATAAGTCTCCAAAAGTTTTGGTCATAGTTTGAGGGCAATGGGTAGGTGTGCCGTCTTTTTGAATCAGTAGTTCAAGGAAAGAATGAAAAGGACATGGGCGTAGCTTGTTAACTAACATTCTGTGTGGCTTATTAGAGAATTCATAAAATTTTTGTTTAGCCCACATAAGGAATTTTGCTGCCTTACTGTATGCCAACGAAGTCCCTGCTCCGCGTGCTTCAAGTCTGCTAGTAAAGATACCCGACGGCCCTTGCTATCTCTCTTAAGGCGAGAGCCCTCAGCAATGCAGAAGCCTCGGAAGCAGGCCTTGTGAGCCTCCCAAAGGGTCGAGACCTTTTGCACCAAACCTACAATCAGTTTAAAAAACTCGCCCAATTCCCTGGTTAGCCTTTCCCTAACAGGAGTGAAACTAAGAAGGTGCACATTAAGCTGCCAGTGGCAAGTCTTAGAGGTAGAATTTTGCAGCGCAATGGGCGAGATATCAGAATTTACTGTATGGGGGAGTAGTGGTGATCCAGTCTAGAATACATTTTGTAGGCCATGGAGTAAAAGGTATATTGTCTTTGTGTTGGGCGTTTAATTCTCCAGGCATCTAACAGTCGGTGAGATCTGATTAGTTTTCTAAAGGAGGAGGCCTGGGAGATCACCTGCTGAGGTGGTGTGTCCCCAAAGAGTATGTGTCTGTCTCTTCTATGGGACATAATCAAATTGAAATCTCCCCCTATTATCATAAAGGGTTGAGAATAACGTTGTACCCGACTAAAAAACTCATCTAGAAAAACATGAACGTAGACGACATGTATTCACAGACCAGGTTAACAAACCTCCTGTGAGGGTCGATGCATTTGTCCTTGACCCGAATAGGGCAAGATTTTTTTGATAATGATAGCTACTTCAGCCTTACCAGAAGGATCAGAGGCCACATAAGAATTAGGAAAATTCTTTGATGCAAATTTCATTGAACCCCCAGCACGGAAGTGAGTCTCCTGTATCAGCACAATATCAGCACCAGACCTTATAAAGTCTTTAAGGGCAAGCCATCGCTTCTGGATCGAATTCAGGCCCTTAACATTACGAGAGACTATTCTTAACGCCATAATACATCAACAGTGTGTCTGCTTGTTGAGACTATGAACCAAGACACCTGTAGTTTTCTTAAATGGGAAATTGCCCTATACTGGTATATGAGAGTACCTATTTTAAACAGCCCTTGAAACAAAAATAAAAACAATTTAAAAAAAAAAACAGCAATGGAGTGACCCAAGAGGAGTCTGGAACAAAAAAAAAAGAGAAAAAAAAATTAATACGCCTGAGAAGCAGGTGCGATTCAGGAGTCCCAGACCGAAGTCTTGGACAATTCGGGGCCACTTGGCGACTCCCATCAGATGGAGATGTAAGGAGGAGGGATCCACCTGCTCTCCAGCAGATGTGTAGCGTCTTAAAAAAATATAACAAGAGAGTGTAGACATGTCCTTTTCTTTCTAGTAGCATGGTGCAAACAAGGAAACTGAACATAAAGAAAAAGAACTAAAATATATAAACTTTGTATATAAACTTTACCCCATGGGTATACGGGGTAGTTTCTCCAGTTTTTTGGAGAACTGTTCCACCTAGTGTCCAGGCCAAAAACAAAGAAAAAATAAGTATAGTCTGTCACCAGGGTAAAGGCAAGCCTGCCTGTAAGTTAGAGCCAACTGTAGCTGTCATCTTATCAAAGACGACGTCTGGAGGAGCATTGAGGAGTGGAGAAAGATCTTTTCTGCTTATTTTGGACCAGGGTCCAGACCTGGCTAGGTGTAGTGGGGGCATTTTGGCCCGACAAAGCAGCAGGTGGGAGCGTAAAATCATCCGGCAGAGGAGGCAAACCCAGGCTTTTTATAAATGCTTCACCTTCATGTATGTCACAATGGCAATGTTGAAATCCCTCTCGAGGGACAATCCGTTGGAACGGAAAGCCCCAGAAATATGGGATGCGATGATTTTGTAGGTGGGAGGTAATTGGACAGAGGTTTCTACATTTAGCCAGAGTTATCGGAGACAGATTATTATATATCAGAATTTTTGCCCCTTTGTACTCAGTGGATGATTTATTGCATGTGGTAAGGGTCAGGGCCTCCTTGCTGTCATAGTAATGAAAACGAACAATGACATCTCTAGGCCTAGCTCCAGAGGGCGGCTTAGGGCCTAGGGACCTATGAGCACGATCTAATCTCCAATCTATGTCTGCAATTTTGGTTTTTGTTAGAGACCCAGCAAGTACGATCGCAGGGTGTTGTCTCCCACATTCTCTGGTATACCACGTAAGTTCTGACGTCTCTCCCCGTTTTCCAGGTCCTCCTGTTGTAACTGGAGCTGGGATAGAGTGTGTTTCTTTTTTTTTTTATATCTTTATATCTAGTTCAAATTCAGGTGTACAGATAGGTGTTTGTTCCACAAACCAGGTATAGATATTACATATATATTTTGTACTTTCAACATGCCTAAAACACGAGACTAAGGGTGTCAAAGAAAAAAAAAAAAAAAAACACTATAACATATTAACCACTTGCTTACTGGGCACTTAAACACCCCTCCTGCCCAGACCAATTTTCAGCTTTCAGTGCTGTCACACTTTGAATGACAATTACTCAGTCATGCAACACTGTACCCAAATGATTTTTTTGTCCTTTTTTTCATACAAATAGAGCTTTCTTTTGGTGGTATTTGATTTTTTTGATTTTTTGCGCTATAAATGAAAAAAGAACACATTTTTCTTAGTTTCTGTGATAAAAGTTAGCAAATTATTTTTCTTCATAAATTTTGGCCACAATTTATACTGCTACATATCTTTGATAAAAATAACCCCAAATTTTTGGAAATTATTTGGTCTGTGTGAAAGTTTTAGGGTCTACAAGCTATAGTGCAAATCATAAAAAAATTATCACATCTGATGTACTGGCGGCCTCTCTCATTTCTTGAGACCCTAACAAGCCAGGAAAGTACAAATGCCCCCCAAATAACCCCTTTTTGGAAAGTAGACATTCCAAGGTATTTAGTAAGAGGCATGGTGAGTTATTTGAAGTTGTAATTTTTTCCCACGATTCTTTGCAAAATTACGGTTTGTTTGTTTTTTTCCTCAAAATTGTCATTGTAATAGCTTATTTCTCTCACATGGCATGTGCATACCACAAATGACACCCCAAAATACATTCTGCTACTCCTCCTGAGTATTACGATACCACATGTGTGGGACTTTTTTACTGCCTGGCCACATACAGAGGCCCAACATGCAGGGAGCACCATCAGGTGTTCTAGGAGCATAAATTACACATCTAACTAGTTGACTACCTATTACAATTTTGAAGGCCCTGGAGCACCAGGACAATGGAAACACCCACAAAATGACCCCATTTTGGAAAGCTAACACCCCGACGTATAATCTATGAGGCATAATGAGTATTTTGAACGGTTCATTTTTTTCCAGAAGTTTTTGAAAAATGTGGGAAAAAAATGAAAACGCATTTTTTTTACACCAAGTTGTCAGTTTATAAGATATCTCCAACACATAGCATTTACATAGCAAAAATGACACCCCAAAATACATTCTACTACTCCTCCTGAGTATGGCGATACTCCATGTGTGGGACTTTTACACAGCCTGTCCACATACAGAGGCCCAACATGCAAGGAACACCATCAGATGTCCTAGATACACATAGCATGCACATACCAAGAATTACACCCCAAAATACATTATGCTGAGCAAAGCGTAAACAAAAGATTACCTGTGGTTTTAGTAGCGCAGTTCTACACAGCAGGATAGCACTGGTCCAGGCAGCAGGCAGGGACTTCGTCAGCAATGGCATACACAATTGTCCAGGCAGCAGGCAGGGATACTGTCCATAAACAGTCCTGGGTCAGTGCAGGCAGAAATATTGTCAGCAGTGCCAAAAATATTAGTCCTGGTAGTAGGCAGGTCAATTTGGTGTGGTCAGTTCATGCGACAGGCAGAGGCAGGGCCTTGTTCAGGACAGAATGGGGACAGGGGTAGAGGCTTCTCCCACCCAAATCTCTTTGAAGCCTCCGAGTCTCCAGACCCTAATCTAGGATGAGAAAACAAAAAAATTGTTTTCTTCATCCAGAAAAACTTTTCTGGAGCCCCTCACATATGTGAGACCCCTTTGTTGAATCCCACTAGTCCAGTAGCAGGGTACAAGATCAATCCAAGAGGCAGGCAAAAAGCATGGTCAAACAGTCCAAGGTCAGTTCCAGATCAGGCAGAGGTAGTACAGAATCGTTAGGCAGAAGCGTGGTCGAATAACAAGCCAGGGTCAGTTACAGAGCAGGCAGTAGCATAAGGGGTGTGAAGGCAGGCAATGAGGATTACGTTTACCATACTTCACTAATAATTTAGTGAAGTATGGTAACGGCGAAAGCAGCCAATTACACAGAGGCCTGGTTGGGAAGGACACTCCGCGCAATAATAAACTGTGTCTCGTCTGACTCCTCCACTGGCACACACCTTACATTTTTTTTGACCTCGTCGGCCTGTTGCTGTGGGAGGGACTTTATCGGGAAAGTAACGTTCGGAGAGTCGACTCATAACATCAGATCGGATGTTTTGGGGTGGGCCATTCTGGAATATCAGGGCAGTGGTGATTTCCTCCTGGTAGCCAAGGAAGGGTAGGGGGTTTTGGGTGGACTTGCGGTAAATAATATAAGGCCCCTTTCACACTGAGGCGTTTTTACCGCGTTTTCGCGGTAAAAATAGCGCTGTAATAACGCCTGAAATAATCCTGCCCCAGCATTCTCAATGTGAAATCTCTGAGGGCTTTCACATTGAGGCGTTTTGCTGGCTGGGCGTTGAAAAAAATCCTGCAAACAGCTTTTTTAGAGCAACTTTAGGGCGCATAAAATAGCGCTGTAAAAACGCCTATCCCCATTGAAATGAATGGGATTCGCGGTAAAAACGCGGTAAAAACGCATTGGCATAAGCGTTATGTTAAAAAATAGCGCTAATGCCTATGCGTTATTACCGCGTTCGCGCTAATTTTAGCGCGAACGCGGTAAAATCGCGGTAAAAACGCATACGCGTTAGCGCTATTTTTACCGCGATCGCGGTAAAATCGCGGTACAAAATCCTATAATTTTTGAGCGTTTTTTCAACGCCTCAGTGTGAAAGGGGCCTAAGAGTTATATATGGCCAAATGAAAAAAAAATAAATTGCTTCTTTTTTATACCAATGGTATGTCCGTCTTGTGGAAAGATAGGGTTCCAGCATTTGGTCGTTAAAGTCGACTCCCCCCATAAACAAATTGTAGTCCTTGATGCATTTGGGCTTTTGGATGGTGGTGCCATTCCTTCTGGGGATTTCCACGAAGGTATCGTTGTGGATGGAAGATAACATGTATACATCCCTTCTGTCCTTCCACTTCACTGCCAGAACCTCCTGGTTTTGCAGACTTGCCGACTCTCCTCTTCTCAACTTCTTATTCACAAGACTTTGAGGAAAGCCCTTCTGGTTCTTTCTGACCGTGCCACATGCTGGCGTCTTCTTCAGGTGAAGGTTGCGAAACAGGGGAAGAGATGTATAAAAGTTATCTACATATAAATGGTAGCCTTTTTCCAGTAGGGGGCTGATGAGTTGCCAAATAACTTTCCCGCTTGTTCCCAAGTAGTCTGGGCAATTGGGGGGATGCAGCTGGGTGTCCTTCCCTTCGTACACTAGGAAGCCATGCAGGTACCCTGTGACTCGGTCACAGAGTTTGTACACCTTCACCCCATAGCGGGCCCTTTTGCTGGGGAAAAATTGCTTTATTTGAAGCCTGCCACTAAATTTTACAAGGGACTCACCCACACATATGTGTTGGGCCGGGGTATATAACTGGGGGAATACTTCTGAAAAATAATTTAGTAAGGGCCGAATTTTGAAAAGCCTGTCACAATTTGGGTGATTTCGGGGAAGGCACTGGGTGTTATCGTTGAAGTGGAGAAACCTCATGATCATGAGGTACCTGGTTCTGGGCATTACGTTGGAGAATATTGGCATGTGATAGATGGGGCGTTTGGACCAAAAGGAACGAAAAGTGTTTTTTGGGTTGAGTCCCATGCAAAATGTGAGGCCTAAAAAAACCTTCAACTCATCCATCGTCAGGTCTCTCCACTCGAAGGGACGGGCCATAATATGATGTAGGATTACGTGCAATAAATTGCTGGGCATATAGGTTGCACTGGGTGACAATGATGGCTAGCATGTCCTCAGTAAAAATTAGATTGAAAAAATTGATTGGGGAAAAATTGTCCGTGTTCACCTGGACTCCTGGCTGGGCAGTGAAAGGGGGAATGTTGGCTTCTCCTGAATTAGGAGGAAGCCACAAGGGGTTCTGGAGGGCATAGGGAAGGCCGGCATGGGTCCTTGGCCTTTCTTGCTGAGGCACTGCGGTGCTGGTGGATGGCACTGTGGTGCTGGTGGATGGCACTGTGGTGCTGGTGGATGCTACTGCTGCCTCAGCAGAGCGCCTTCTTTTGGCGGGCCGACTATCTTCCTCCTCTGAGGCTGTCTCTGTTCCACTACTAAAGACTGGCTCATAGTTTACGTCCGACTCAGAACCTGAATCGGAATCTGAAAAAGAGAGCTCCCCTTCGCTCTCAGGTGTGGAAAGAATTTGGTATGCCTCCTCGGCGGTAAAACACCTTTTTTGACATCTTTTGGTTGCTGGCGGTGGTGATGCGACTTCACAGGTGTGTGGCGCAGATGGGCCCTGATTGATTGCACAGATGTGCACTAATAAGGCGGCACAGATGGGTACTGAGATGGTGGCACAGATGGGTACTGAGATGGTGGCACAGATGGGTACGGAGGTGGTGGAACACATGGGTACGGAGGTGGTGGAACACATGGGTACGGAGGTGGTGGAACACATGGGTACGGAGGTGGTGGAACACATGGGTACGGAGGTGGTGGAACACATGGGTACGGAGGTGGTGGAACAGATGTACACTGATGAGGCAGCACAGATGTGCACTTATTGATGGCAAAGATGGCACTAATGAGGCGGCACAGATGGCACTAATGAGGCGGCACAGATGAGGTGGCAGATGCGTATTGATGAGGTGGAACAGATGTGCACTGATTGCACAGGTGGGCACGGATGAGGTGGCACAGATGGGCACTGATGAGCACGTATTGCACAGATGTGCACTGATCACAGGGGGCACAGGTGGGCACTGTGTTTTGACTGGGCACTGAAAGAAGCTGTGTAACTCACTTACACACTCACAGATCGCTCTCCCTCCTCACACGCGGTGTCTGTGTGAGGAGGGAGAGCCGGCCATTAGAGATGATCTCATATGTTTACATTTGAGATCATCTCTCATTGGGCTCCTCGATCGCGCTGTAAATAGCCGCTGTGATTGGCTATTTACCGCGATCTGTGAATGGCTGTGTCCAAGGGACACGGCCAGCACAGAATTTCCCCGATGCGTGCTCGGGAGCGCGTGCGGGGAACGAGGAAAAGGGGAGGCCGTATAATGACGGCCTCCCGGCATTGTAGAGCCACATTGTGGCCGCTTATAGTCGTCTGCTGGGCGCGAAGGCGTTAACATACACCCGGTTTCTCTTGTCTCCTTCTCTTATCTCTGCCAGATTCTATTCCCTGGGAAGTCCCTACCTAGCTCTTTATTTCCATGGTTTTCTTTCCTCCTATTACCTCTATACTCCTGTTAAGTTTTTACATTTTTATACATACAAACCCAATACAATTCTCCTCTACCCCTTCCCATTCCCTCCCAAATCCCCGGGAGGAAGAAAAAAAGGAGAACATAAAGTCCCCTTTGGTTTCCGTCCTGGTCCATATAAGGCCCCTACTCTCTAACCCTATCTCCTTCTTTTTCCTTCCTACCTAAACCGTTCTCCTTAATTCTTATTCCGACCCTATCAATTTTTTCCCTTCTTCTGATTCTATGAACTCCTTCCGTGGGGCCCATATTTTCCTAATTTCTTCCTTTCCTTCCAGGGTCAGCGGTAACAAGCTTTCCATTATCCCTATTCTTCTGACTTTATTTAGCCACATTGAAATCCGGGGTGCTCGGGGCTCTTTCCAACACATAGGAATGCAACTTTTTGCTGCATTTACCAAGTGACTGACAATCGAGTTCTTGTATCTTTTAGTTGGAATTTGTGTGCAGTGTAATAGAAAAAAGGCCGGGTCTTCCCTGATCTAATATTCAGTAAATAACTGAGTAATTCTCTGAACTTCTTGCCAAAATCGTTTTATACCAGGACACATCCAGAAAATATGAAATATAGTACCCCGTTCCTGGCCGCATCTCCAGCATAGGTCTGATACCTCTGGAGAGAATTTACTTAACCTTGATGGGGTGTAATACCAGCGTGTTAAAATATTATAATTCAGCTCCTGTATTCTAGTACACCTAGATGATTTTTAAGGTAAGGGATATTATATTCTGACGTTGTTCTGATGTGAAGGTTTGTTCCAAGTCTTATTCCCACTTAAGCTTGTCATAGTAAAGTTCTCTGAGGGTGCTGTCAGCAACCCATCCTAGAAATAATATGGGACAGTGGTTCTGTCTCTTCACAATATGTCTCGAATCGTGTACATAGTCGTCCGTAGCTAACCGTCGGTCTCAAGGTTTCTAGGTAATGTCGTAGTTGTCTCGCTTGCCATAGAGGTATTTCATATTCACCGCCCTGTTGCGTCAGGGCTTCTATCGTTGCCCATTTATTAACTCTCAAAAAGTGTGAGGCCTGAATGTACCCTTTCTCCCATAGTTTCCCAAACACTCGTGGCATAATCCCCGGTGCGAAGTCTGGATTCCCCAAAATGGGATATAATGGAGAATTTATAGTGGAAAATCTAGGGTTCTGGATTATCTTAAAGCCTATACGTAGTGTAGGGCCAATCGTAGGATGTGTTTTTAACGGGCCGGTAGGGCTGCATAGCACCATATATCTCTCTTCAGGGGTACTGGACTTACTTGTTGTTCCATGTTAATCCACATTTTATATTCACCATGTCTACACCAGTCAATAATTCTACCGAGCTGAGCTGCCTGATAGTATTTATATAAGTCTGGGGCCGCAATTCCTCCTGCCTTTTTAGGCAATGTCAACAAATTTCTATTTATCCTCGGCCGCTTACTTGCCCAGATAAATTTGGTAAATTCAGCGCGGATTTGACTGAAATAAGCCATAGGTATAAAAACGGGTAAGGCGAGTGTCAGAAAAAAGGAGGGGTGGGAACAGCAATCAAAAGGAGACTTAACTTCACCCCAAACAGAGCATTAATCTTATAAAACATTAATCTTATAAAACTTTGAGAAAGTGTGAGAAAGTGTGAACAGGGGGGCGTGGCCGGCAGCGAGGGAGGAAAGTCACGCTGTTGGGGAGCTCCGCCGAGCCTTCCTAAATCCGCGACCATCCGGAGCCGGGACCTTCCTAACAGCCGTCCCAGACGCCCATCCTTAATCCTGGGTGCACCCGGAGCAGATCGGCACCATTATTAGGTGCCCCGGACGGCTCTTTACCCCGTCATTCGGCCCGCGGCCGACTCCATCCATAGACGCGGCCGCCGCCATCTTGCGGCCTACTAACCATCCTCAGCCTCCGCGCTCGATTACAGTGCTCTGCGGGACGGCGCTTCCCCGACAAACCTCCCAGTCGCTCATCCTTGATCCTGGATACACCCGGTGCAGATCGGCATCGGTATCGAGTGCCCCGGACGGCCCTCCACTCAGCTATCCAGCCCAAGGCCAGCTCCTTCCACAGACGCGGCCGCCGCCATCTTGCGGCCTACTCAGCATCCTCAGCGCTCGATTACAGCGCTCTGTAAGACAGATCGACCTTTCCTGACACCTCCGACGGCTTCCTCAGCTCAAGAGGACGATCCACAGGCTATCAGATGGATGCTGGAGAGGGCCTGCTGTGATTTACATATGAAAGACACAGGTAAGAGACGGCCATATTGCTACACCTCTTAGTTGCCTTCCCATTCCTCCTGGTCCAGATTTACCCATCACTGAACCTTTGTTTTTTTTTAAATAGCCTACTCAGGGGGCGTGGCTTAGCAATGGCCGAGTAGAGTCATGCTCTAGGGGGGCTCCCGGCCTGACCCGACCTCTGAGGACCAAAAAGCCACTTTAAATGTGTGAAAAAGGCATGAGCGACCCCACAAAGTACCGGACGAGATCGGCGACCCGTGGGACTCGCCAAAACAACTCGCAACCGAGCATTTCCAGCTTTTTTGGGAACAACCTGAGACCGGCCTAGGGTGCCATTGAGCATACACCATGTGTTACTCGCAGAGACACGGCTTGTACTACACCACAGGCAGGCACCTACGTACCTCCTCCGGACCTAGAAGACCTCACGGGGACTCCGGACTTGTTCAGACCGACCATGGCGGGCCCCTCACAGTCACAGTTCCGGCTAGATGAGGACCTCCGAGACATGCTCAGGGCACTACCAACATGGGCGGACATTGAGGGCCTACCCACGAGAGCAGATATAGAGGGCCTGATTATGCGCATAGAGGAAGCCCACAGCAAAGAGAGGGAGGTCCGGGAGGAACTGCACTCTATAGAGACCCGGGTCTCCTCTGGCGAGATGCAGCTGTCCTCTTTGGAAACCAGGGTAAGATCCCTAGAACAGGCCCAGGAAACATATGCTAGGGACTCACAAGAAATGCAGCTCCACTTAGAAGAGATGGAGGACCGCAGCCGCCGCAACAACCTACGGCTGCGAGGCATACCTGAGGCCACTGGCACTGAAGACCTGGCAACGACAGTAACAGCCATATTCCATAGGATCTGGGAGAATCCACCTGCCAATCTGGAGATGGACCGGGTACACCGCTCCCTGGGCCCCAAATCTACAGACCCGGCACGGCCCCGAGATGTCCTCTGTCGGCTACACCGCTACACCCAGAAAGAAATCCTGCTGCGCAAGGTGTGGGAACATGGGGACATTGATTTTGACGGCACCAGTATACAGATCCTACCAGACTTGTCCAGAGCCACGTTACAAAGACGCGCCATGCTGAAGCCAGCACTGGAGGTAGCCAGAAGACGGGGGTGCACCTACAGATGGGGATATCCTCTGGCGGTTATTTTTCACTCAGACCGTTCCTCTTTTACACTACGAGCACCTACTGACCTACCTGCGTTCTTCAGCTTCCTAGAAACGGATCCTGTACGCGTCCCGAATTGGCTACACAAAAACTCAAAACCAACTGGCCGCACAAACGCATCATCGGGGAGACCGAACCCACCTGCCCGCTCTCAGAGATCCCGGGGAAGGACCCGTACCGTTCCTGACGACAGCACACGTGAGCCCTAAATATTCTTTTCTATTTCGCTTGACTGTGCTGTATGCGACATGGCCAGAATGTTTGCTGGATGCTGGAACTTGCATGCTGCGGCCGCCATATGCCCCCCCTTTGTTGGTAGGCCAAAGAGAAGCAAAGCCCTTGACACACGAGCTGATACCCACTACTCTCCTTACAGGCGCAAACCCCACTTACTGTGTGCCTCGGACCTGCACCCTTGCTCTGGAGTTTGAGGAGACGATCTTTCCTTTGCAGGAGAGATCTATACAAAGCTTTGCCCGCTAGAGATGTGGCTGAACCTCTATCATTTGGGCAGACCCCCCTCCCCTTCACACAGACTTCGAGACTCCCGGGTGATAGTTCCCTTGCTCTCCCAGTGAAATGCACAGATGCCAGAAGAGGATCTGGCTTCTAGTTACAGGCTCGGAGGCTGCTGCAAGACGACCTTTCACCTCTCCTTGCTATGCACACCTTAGCTGAACGCTTCCGCATTGGGAAGGAAGACCCATCCTCTTTACCTATTGGGCTCCGATTCCTCTCCCCGCCAGTCCCCCCTCAGTACCACTATGGAAGAAGAAGAGATCTAAATGAACGGCCCCTTGTTATCAAGCTCCATGCAGTGGAAAGCTATGTGAGTCGTTCTCCTGGGAGACTGGGGGGTGGTGGGAGGAGAGGCGATCTCAGATTTCTACCTATGTCACACACCGGGACTTGATGTTTAATGTGGAGGCTATATTGGAACCAAGGAAGGGGAATTGTTAGAAACTATCGATCAGATGCCATAGGTACTGTTGATTTTTTCTCTAGACTAAGGATAACGGGGGGCTGACACTAGAAAATTAGTGAACTTGCAAATCACTGCTGTGGTGCGCCTCCCCCCCTGATTGCGTGTACACCCACGGGGATTACGGAAGAGGAAGTCCAGGACTCTTATCCTTCGGGCCTCTGCATGCGGTCGGAGGGCGAGGGGCACTGCTTAGGGACCAAGAAATAGCATCCACTTTTGTAACACTTCACTACAGCCAGCCAATGCCCCTCTGAGATACACTGGTAAGGTTGCCGGGCTTAGACCCTGAACAATCTGTATGTTAATGCTATAATGTTTTATTCTGTTTAATTTAGAAGGTTTTTATTTGATTCATATGCTGCTACCACTCACATGTTCAATGAATAATTATTCACACTCTCACATACACTTAAGGTCCGAAGGCCGGGAAGGGCAGGGAGTTTCTCCTGATTGCCCTTGCTGATCACTCCCTCACATAGGCAGACGCCTTCCCAGATAGTTCTGGCAAAGTAGTAATACAGCGACTTGCTGTACCTTTAGAAGTAGCACTGCTGGACGGTGTTTGCTGAGAGCAAATACTTTCCTGTGACTGGTCTGGAAAGACCGGCTCTCACCTTTTCCTTTCCCAACCTCTCTCATCCTCTTTGATCCCTAAACCCCCATCCGTCTCGATATCTCTCCCCCTACCCTACCCACTTTCCCTTGTTCCCTCCTTCCTCCCGTGACCATGGATACACTACAGATAGTCACCCTAAATGTCAAAGGACTGAATGTCCCAGAAAAAAGGAAAATGCTGTTAAACGACATGAGGCGCATGAAGGCAGATATTGTACTTTTGCAGGAGACTCACTTCAGAGAGGATACATATCCGATTTTGAAGAACAGATGTTACCCGATGGTATACCATTCCACCTATCTAGAAGCCAAATCTCGGGGCGCCTCTATCCAGATTGCAGCCAGAGTCCCCTGGAAGTTAGTAGAGTTAAGAGCTGACCCAGCAGGCAGATTTCTATTTATTAAAGGGCTAATAGGAGACGAGAAGGTGACCATTGCCAACCTGTACGCCCCAAACAGCCAACAGGACTCTTTTCTCAAAAAGACCTTATTATCACTCCGCGATTTCACAGAAGGCCAGCTTATAGTGGGGGGAGACTTTAATGTCCCCCTGATCCCAGCAGAAGATACCTCTACGGGTACATCATCCTCTTCCCGTTGCGCCCGAAAGACAATTCACAAGACTTTACATGACATGCAGTTAATAGATGTATGGCGACTCTCCCACCCTGGAGAACGAGACTACACCTTCTTCTCTCACACGCACCAGGTATACTCCTGTATTGACCACTTGTTACTCCCACACAACCAACTTCAGGCACTAAGGAACACGTGTATAGGATCAATTACGTGGTCCGATCACGCCCCGGTCTCTATGCAATATGCACTAACTGACCACAATAGGAGACAGAGACAACCTTGGAGACTCAATGAGAGCCTGTTGCAAGACCCGGAGGTGGTATCAGATGTGACAAAAGAAATCACACACTATTTCCAGACAAATCTAACGGCAGATTGTAACTTGGGACTTGTCTGGGAAGCTCACAAGGCGGTCATACGGGGAGTACTAATAAAACATGGCGCGAGGCTAAAGAAGCAGCGAACAGCCCAAATTGCAACACTGATAGACAAACTCCAAAAACTTGAAACCAGACATAAACAGACACCAACCAGACTGCTGGGGAACGAATTAGACACAGTACATAAGCAAATAACGGATATACTCCACTTTAAAGCCAAGGCGGCAATGCAGATCTCCCGCAGGAAAGTATATGAATCAGGGAATAAATGCGGTAGATTACTTGCGCAATCCCTACGATCCCAAACAGCAGCCTCTTACATCCCGCACATATACTCCACAACAGGCCAAAAAAAACCTCTGCCCCGGCAAATAACCCAAGAATTCAAATTGTATTATCAATCCTTGTATAATCTGCCGGTAAATCCCCCTACAGCAGGGAAGGTAACGGATTACATTAAAAAGTCAACAATGCCCACTTTACCGACGGACACGCGTGACCTTCTGAAACGAACCTATAACACTGACAGGACTGCAACTGGCAATAGGGAACAAGAAACGTAATAAGGCCCCAGGACCAGATGGACTTACGGTCCAATACTATAAGAACCTACTTCCCTCACTAGGAAATCAAATGGTAAAAATGCTTAACGACCTCAGTAAGGAAGGTAATTTACATGACACCACATTACAGGCCCAGATAGCGGTGATCCCTAAAGAGGGCAAGGACCCGTCCCAATGTGGGAGTTACCGCCCAATATCGTTATTGAACACGGACCTCAAACTGTTCACTAAAATAATTGCCACTAGATTGCAAACCCACATACCCCGTCTAATTCACCTAGACCAAGTAGGTTTTGTCCCAACCAGAGAGGCTAGAGACAATACCATCAAAGTATTGAACCTGATCCATAAAGCCACCACCTCCGGTGCACCCAGCGTCTTTCTCAGCACAGATGCTGAGAAAGCATTCGAAAGGGTAAATTGGATATTCATGCTCACCACATTGAAACATGTAGGATTGGGCAGTAACATGATGAAGTGGATAAAGGCAGCGTACACAACGCCGACAGCTAGGGTGAGAGCCAATGGAGTACTCTCAGACCCTTTCCCAACTACGAACGAGACGCGCCAGGGCTGCCCACTCTCGCCCCTCCTGTTCGCCCTATCCCTTGAGCCCTTCTTATGTCACATAAGGAAAAACCCGAACATATCAGGTATTACAATAGGCCACACCCAGTACAAAGTCTCTGCTTATGCAGATGATTTGCTATTTTCCCTCTCAAACCCATCAATATCACTACCAAACCTTCTCCGCGAATTTACTTTATATGGGACACTCTCCAACCTAAAAATCAACTTTGACAAGTCAGAGGCAATGGGCGTACAGATCCCCAACTCTCAGCTCGCACACCTCCAATCCAGCTTTAAATTAAAATGGACCAAAACTGCCCTTAAATACTTGGAAACTTATATACCCAGCACACTTTCGAAATTATACAAGCTCAACTTCCCCCCACTTTTAAAACAAGTCAAATCATTGCTGACTCAATGGACCTCGGGCCTGCACTCCTGGCTAGGACGCTGCAACATTTTAAAGATGATGATACTTCTGAAGTTTTTATATCTTATGCAAGCCTTGCCCATACACATCCCAGTCACATATTTCAAACGGGTGCAAACACTTTTTACAGAATTTGTATGGGCCAAGAAAAAGCCTAGACTAGCTAACAAATTACTAGTACTCCCCAAGCTATACGGAGGCCTAGCGCTCCCTAACCTTCGCGCCTATTATCAAGCCACGCATTTGGTGAGGCTCATAGACTGGTGCTGCCACCAAGAAACCAAACTATGGACTTCCATAGAACAAACGCAAGGTGAGATCCCCCTCCCAGGCACCCCATGGTGTTACTTGGGACTACCACCAGAAGTTAAATCCCACCCATTAATAGGCAATACATCAAGGATATGCGCCCGAATAGTGACCCAGACGCCTCTCTCCTCCCAGGACTCACCTCTACA
Source organism: Rana muscosa (assembly GCA_029206835.1). NCBI lineage: Eukaryota > Metazoa > Chordata > Amphibia > Anura > Ranidae > Rana > Rana muscosa. The sequence goes on along the minus strand of CM055120.1, from coordinate 442,484,511 downwards.
ACCCATTTTGGGGAACCCATTATTTACACCAGGGCTGACAGACAGACGCTTCCGCAACCTATCTGAATCGGGCATCTACCAGGCCTCCCATTTTAGTTCGGGAGGGCGGTGGAAATCGGCTGCGGAACTCTCGGACCCCACAGGCCCGTTCCGCCTGGATTTTATGAGGGCACTCCAATTGAATCACTTCCTGAACTCCATGCCACCCCCGAGGGATAATGACCAGACACTAACGGCATTGGAGGACTTGTGCAACGAGAGGGGTCCCATACCACATACACTTTCTTTGACCTACACTCTCCTGAATGCACCCCCAGAGGACTTTACACCCCCAGGACTGCTCAAATGGCAAAGGGAGCTGGGAATCCAATTCAATGACACCAAACGACAACGTATTCTTAAGTATACCCATAAATCTTCCATATGTGCAAAAACCCAGGAAACCAATTACAAAATACTCTCCAGATGGTACAAAACCTCTGCATTACTACACAAACTATTCCCACTGACATCAGACCGCTGTTGGCGCTGCCAGGTGGAGGAGGGGTCCCTGTTACACATCTTTTGGTCCTGCCCTAGACTGACACAATTTTGGACAGTGATACGTGAGACCATGCAGAAATTCACTGAAAGGACACTTATAGACGACCCTGCTTTCTTCCTCTTACATGCATCCGATATTGCAGACAGAATCTATAAAAAATCAGTACTTCGTCATTTACTAGATGCAGCTAAAGCCTGTATCCCACTATGTTGGAAGTCTGCCATCCCCCCGACCATTAAACTATGGCTTCGAAAAGGTAGAAGAAATAAGAAAAATGGAAGTTCTCATTTTAACAGCACAGGAAAGACACGAGACGTACACCAAAACCTGGCAATTGTGGAGTATATTTATAGACTCGGACGAAGGCCAAACTCTCTTAGGTTCAGATGACACTGAGTAAACAACAAAAATAGGATACTATCTTAGAGGTCTACCCGTGATGACGGATGGACATTGGACCCCAATTTAACATAAGATCTGGGTGCGCTCCGTGGCCGCGGGACGCACTCCCCCCTCCCCTCACCTCTCATGCCCCCTTCTTCCCCCCCCCATCCCACATTCTCTGTCTAGTCCCTTTTCTTTTCAATTTCTCTATTATGCTCTCCCTTGCTCTCGGTTGGCCTCGCCTGCCTACGCTGCAGCTCCCCACAAATGGGGGGCTGGGGGTGGGGGGGAGACGACAACTACTTGAATAAAAAAGAAAAATAACTGGGGGCCAGACCCACAGGACCACGAGACTCCTTATACTTTACGATAAGGTATACTATATGCAACATGTAATGGGGGAGGTAATTATTTACCATCCCCCTGCACGCAGATATCAACAAGAACACCCCGAACATGATTCACCCCATACATACATTTTCTCTTCACTAGGCAGGAGAGGATTATTCAATTTTTGTACACTACAACTGTTATGAACCTGTTTTGAACAGTTACTGCCTACTGTTTGTTTCTTTTCTAAGAGGTGATAGGTATTGTTGAACCATTACCTGTATTGTTTGTTAATATGTAACATGGTGGTCCGTGTGGGCCTTGTTCCTTGAAATAAAAAAATAAATAAAAAAAAATGGGTAAGGCCTGGAACAGATATAGCAATTTTGGTACTATATTCATTTTTAAGATATTACATCTTCCAAACCACGAATGGGAATTTCTATTCCATCTTACTAATAAATTACTGATTTCCCTAAGTAGGGGTGGAAAATTAAGCACAAACGCATCTGTTAATTTTGGGGGATGTATATTCCCAGGTATTTTAACGCTATTGTAGTCCACTTACATTTGAAGCTATTCTGGAGGTTTATTTGCACCGGGCCCGTCAGTGACACCCCCATTGCCTCCGATTTGCTGTAGTTTATTTTAAAATTCGACATAGCCCCATAACATTCTACTTCCTTCATAAGGTTAGGTAAGGATATTTGCGGACTAGTAAGAGAAAAATAGATAGAGATAGATAGGGATAGAGTGTGTTTCAGTGAGGAGGTTTTTTCCTCCAATTCCTGGACATAATAGACTAGATAGTCAAACTTAGTCTCTATTGCATCAGTACTTTCCCCTACTTGGGCAATTTCCACCCGCAATTCCTGGGACAGTTTACCCACCTCTGCAGCAATTTGCATGTCAGTTGATGGAGGAGAGCCTGGAGCTTCACATCCAGCAGCTCAGGGGTTAAAACAGCCTGGGTGACTTGAGAGGACATTGCAGGAGTGTCCTGAGTGTGACATGTGCCGCTGTCCGGGTCGTCCGCCCCAACGAGGAATCCATAGCAGCGAACGGGTCCACAGGTGTAGGCAAGGCTGGGGATTGCGGCCTAGTAAGATACTTGTCCATCGCGGTCTGGTATCGCGGGTTCAACAGCGGCCTATAGCAGTGTTTTTGATGGCCAATTTTACCTATGGGGTGCTGCAAGCATGCAGGGAGTGTGTGTGCTTACCCCCGTGGCGAATGGATCAGGTTAGAAGCGGTACGGGGGTCTGGAGAGCAGACAGGATCCGAAGCTCAGCCTCTACACATCCGCCATGTCCGAGAGCCATGCATGCGACCAAGATATTCATTTTTTTTTTGTTTACAAAGCTTTATTTGGAAGTTCAAATGTACAGGTACACAAGGTGTTTATAAAGGTAATCAATAATAGAAAAAAAAACAGAGTTCTCGTATGAAGATATTGGTTATATACATAGTAATACAATACAAAGGTATAGTTCACGGGTATGTGTCACTAATATATAGAACAGGCAATATAGGTCAAGATTACAAGAATTTGTGAAAGAGTGTAAGTGAAACCTCAGGGTCTAATTATTGAGTTATGTTGTATGCCAATATGACCATTTCCTTTCATATACATGGAAGGTATCATGAAGAGTGTGATAGATCCTCTCCGAGAGTTTCATCATCTCCATCCTAACCAGTACCTGCGACCAAGGGAGATCATTGGATCTCCAATTAGAGGCAATCATCCATTGGATGGAGCTGCATAAAGTATGAAAAAGTCTCATGCAAGGAATGGGAACATTAGGTACATTAGCGTATAAAAGGCAAATCTGTGGGGAGATGGGGATCTTCTGTTTTGAGGAGTTTTCGAAAATTTCTACTGCGTTGCGCCATGTATGAAGTAGGTGTTTGCAGCTCCAGAATGTGTGTAGGATAGTGCCTGGTTCTGAACAGCCCCTAAAACAGTGTGGGGAGATTGAGGGACAGAAGGTGTGAAGCTTGGACGGGGTGAGATACCATCTAGAGAATATTTTTATGGGAGTCTCTCTGGAAGAGATAGCTTTGTTACTCTTACGTAGATTATCCGACATGCTACGCCATTCATCCACTGTGAGGGTGTTATCTATGTCCAATTCCCAATGGAGCATTTGACCGGACTTGTCAGGTGAATGAAATGTATTGAGATGGTTATATAGGCAGGATATGATGCCCTTATCTCTAGATGAAGATATGCAAATCCGTTCAAAGACTGTTCCAGGGGGATGGGTGGAGAGAGAGTAATATTCTGCGTAGAAGGCTTTGATTTGGTTATAGTGTTGAAATTCGGATGGGGGAATACCATATTTATCTTGCAAAGCAGTGAATGAGGAGAACTCCCATTTAGATTGCAGAGATTTAAGTGTAGTAAGATTGTTATTGATCCAATAGGTAAAAGAGTGGCAATCTCCATAAGCATGAGTAAATCTCGGGTCACCTAGAAAGGAAGCCGGGGGGGGGGGGGGGGTTGCGTGAAGATAATTCAAAAGTGTGTTGGGCTTTAAGCCACAATTGGTAGAAGTGTGCAACAATTACGTTGTATTTGGAGAGTTTGCTGTATGAGGTTGTTCTGGACCAAAAGGATCCCCTGTAAATACCAAGGGGAAATTGAGGATGCTTCAAACTTTTTCCATGGGATACATTGAATGGGCGTGAACCATTGTGCTAATTGAGAAAGTCTGGCAGCAAGAAAATATTGCCACAGGTTAGGGAGTCCCATCCCACCCATTGTTTGAGGTCTGTGCATGTGTGCATAGCTACATCTAGGTTTCCTGTTTGACCATATGAATTTATTGGATTGGATGTTAATGGGGAGGGAACAGAAGTAATATAGCAATTTGGGGAGAATTGTCATTTTAATGGCACAAATTCTGCCGAGGAATGAGATATGGAAGGTTGACCAGGTCTTGAGGAGTGTAGATATATTATTGAATAGAGAGATATAATTGGTTTTGAATAGTAGGCTGTGTGAGGGGGTGATGGAGACACCAAGATATTTAAACGATTGAGAGCACCATATGAATGGGAAATTTTTCATCAACAAGGTCTTTGAGTGTTCAGAGAGATTGATGGGTAGAGCGGAGCATTTATTCATGTTAATTTTTAAACCCGATATGTCATAAAATTATTTCAATTCCTTAAGAAGGGAGGGAATAGATATGTGAGGTTCGGTAAGGAAAATTAATGCATCATCCGCGTAAAGGCTAATTTTAAACACATCTTCACCCTTGATAACTCCCTTTATATCAGGGCTGTTTCTAATTTTGTGGGCCAGGGGTTCCATTGCTAGTGCGAACAGGAGTGGGGACAGAGGGAAACCCTGCCTAGTACCCCTACTAAGAGGAAAGAATTCAGAGTTATGTCCTGGAATCTTTATACGGGTCTGGGGGGAATGATATAGTGCATTAACCACTTGTCCCCCGCCCACTGTCAATAGACGGCGGGCGGAGGATACTCTCGTTCTGGGAGGACGTCATATGACGTCCTCCCTTTAAAACGAGCTAGGAGGCGCCGGGCCGCGTTCGCAAGGCCCCGGTGCGCGTGCCCGCGATTGCCGCCGGGCACCCGCGATTGCCCGGGAAACGAGCAGGAAAGTGGATCTCTGTGTGTAAACACAGAGATCCACGTCCTGTGAGGGAGAGGGGACCGATGCTGTGTCCCTTGTACATAGGGACAACCATCGGTCACCTCCCCCAGTCAGTCCCCTCCCCCACAGTAAGAACACTTTGAGGGAACATATTTAACCCCTTCCCGCCCCCTAGTGGTTAACCCCTTCCCTGCCAATCACATTTATACAGTAATCAATGCATTTTTATAGCAGGGATCGCTGTATAAATGTGAATGGTCCCAAAAATGTGTCAAAAGTGTCCGATGTGTCCGCCGCAATATCGCAGTCACAATAAAAAATCGCAGATCGCCACCATTACTAATAAAAAAAAAAATGCTATAAATCTAGCCCCTATTTTGATTTTTTTTTTTTTTTTACCAAAAATATGTAGAAGAATACGTATCGGCCTAAACTGAGGAAAATTTTATTTAAAAAAAAAACAAATGGGTATTTATTATAGCAAAAAGTAAAAAATAGTGTTTTTTTTCCAAACTGGACGCTCTTCTTTTGTTTATAGCGCAAAAAATAAAAACCGCAGAGGTGATCAAATACCACCAAAAGAAAGCTCTATTTGTGGGAAAAAAAGGACGCAAATTTCGCTTGGGAGCCACGTCGCACGACCGCGTAATTGTCATTCAAAGTGTGACAGCGCTGAAAGCTGAAAAATGGCTTGGGCAGGAAGGGGGTTTTCGTGCACAGTAGAGAAGTGGTTAAAGCCATAGAGGAACTTATCAGAGATGCCGAATTTAGGTGAGATATGATTAAGGTAAGACCAGGATACGCTGTCAAAAGCTTTGTGGATATCCAGACTGAGAAGGCAAAGTTCTTTGGAGTGTATGTTGGCATCTTGTATGATGTTGGTTACCAACCTGATATTGTCCGTTATTTGGCGTCCAGGAATGAATCCTGTTTGATCTATGTGCACTAAACTAGTGATAACTGCTGCCAACCTATCCGCAAGAAGTCTCCCAAAGATTTTTAAGTCATTGTTGAGGACTGAAATAGGGCGAAAATTTTGTGGGAGAGAATGGTCTTTGAGTGGCTTAGGACTTAAAGATAAGTTCGCCAAGAGCATTTCGCTTGGGAATTGATGTCCATCTAGCACATAATTGAAGAGTTTAGATAAGTTGGGGGCTAAAAGAGATGCAAATTTTTTATAATATGCAGAGGAGAAGCCATCCGGGCCTGGGGCTGTAGAGGTCTGAAGGGATTTAATTATATTATTTCTAAACCTGTGCATGGAGCGCTGAGAGATTCTATCTGTTGGGCGTTGAGGGAGGGTAATGGGATATCATCTAGCCAAATTTTGGAGATCTGATTAGGTTAGGATTGAGGGCCTGAAAGGAGGTCTTTGTAAAAGGAGGAGAAAATATTCAACACCTCTTGTGGATGAGTAACCATGTTCCCTGCGTTGTCTCTAAGTTTATAGACATGAGGTGGATTATTGTCTTGGTTGAGTTTTCTGGCGAACATAGCAGAGGAGGAGTTGCTATGGAGAAAGAATTTAGCCATAGAGAATCTGAGAGATTTCTCAGTGTTAGCTGATAAAATTTGGTCTAAGGCAAGGCGTTTGGATTTGATCTGATCTGTAAGAGCCTGGGAGGGGGCTTGTTGTAGTTTGTTGTACAAGTTATCAAGGTCTTTAGTGAGACATCTAATGTCTGAGAGCCTTTCTTTATTTCTTTTGGCAGCGAGACTGATTCATTGACCACGTAAGACTGCTTTATGAGCTACCCAGATAGAGGAGGGAGGGGTTACATCATTAATGTTCCCAGTGAAATAATTCTCTATATGTGTGGAGACAGATTGTGCAATTGTAGGATCAGATAGTAAGGAGTCATTTAGATGCCAGTTGAAGGGGGATGGTTTAAGACCAATATAGGCGGTTTCAAGAAAGGTAATATCATGATCCGACCATGGACAGGGGTGAATAATAGCTTTAGAAGAGTTTGCCAACAGGAAGGGGGTGCAGTAAATATGGTCTAATCTGGCATATACATTATGGGGATGTGAGTAGTGAGTGTATGCTTTGATGCCGACATTGTGAGCCCTCCATGAGTCAATAAGTTGAAAATTACTGAGAGAGCGGTTCAGGGACTTTGGAAATGCCTTGGATGAGGGTGCGACTCTACTCCTGTCCAGGGCCGGATGTGAGGTTAGATTAAAATCCCCTCCCAAAATGATGTGGGGGGAGGTATATCGGTCTAGAGTCTCAAAAAAGTTTATGAAAAAAGAGGACTGTGATTCATTGGGAGCGTATACTGATGCTATTGTTACGGCCCTATTGTCAATTGTGCCTTTTAAGATAATGTAACGACTATCCGTATCCCTGAATATGCTATGAATATCAAGTATAATCGAGTTGTGTATAAAGATTGCAACTCCTCTGGTCTTATTGTTGTATGTTGTATAGTAAACTTGGTTGTATGACTTATCAAAGTATTTAGGGTGACTGGATGAGCAAAAGTGGGATTCCTGGATAGGTATGATGTCAGCCCCTATTCTTTTATAATGCTAAAAAGCCTTTTTACGTTTGTGGGGGGAATTGAAACCCTGCACATTGTGCGATATTATTTTAATACCCATTGAAGGGGTCAAGAGTGTAAAGCTTTATGACTTTGTGATGGAGAATTAACAGGCTAGAATTATATGTATAGAATAAGTTCTGGATAGTGTTAGTGACTGAGTCTAACACTAAGATTGTAGTTGTGATCGGAGGTATTGTAAGAAAGGGGAGTGATATACAAGCAAAGTAATGGGCATTATACCTTATGTAATTACCGAAGTAGACTAGAGTTGTGAAACCTATGTCAAAAATCATTTTTTGTACGTAGTTAACAGGACTTCCTTTTTTTAAATTTTATTTTGAATAAACATGTACCTTTTTTACCTACACCATGTCTACAGTCTCACTCAAAGTCCCAAACTTCCATTTATATTTTTTCGAATCAGGGATGGAGGTGCACCACATATGCGCCTCATTTAAAGTCCCAAACTTTCCCCCCCTTGCGTTCTTTCAATAGGGATGGAGACTGTTAGACAGGGTAGGCAGTTTTCCCCTGCCACCCAGGTGTTAGGTTGCCAAGCCCCATTAGGTAATGTGCCTTATTGAGGCTGTGCTCTCTCAGGACATGGTTCATCCATGTCCATGAGAATGGGCAGCATACATGCGTTTTACCCTGGTTCTGGGATTGGGGTTTGGTCTTATGCATGTCCCTGGCCTTTTTATGTCTGTCATTTGGGAGCTGCGATGCGCTCTGCGCGTCCGCTTTGCTGTCCCCCTTCCCCCGCCCACATGGGCGGTGGGTTGTGTGATGGTGGGGCCCGGGCACACAGCGCATCGGCGTCATGCGTCCCGCCCAGCGTGGGACGTCACATGTTGGCGTCTTAACACTGAGCGTGCGTTCATCCATCTTAGCCGGCGCAGCTTGGAGACACGAGCTCCTCCGTGGGCGTTCCCCCACCCACGTCGGGGGTTCCTCCTGGCTTACGCTTTGCCTACATGATGCTGGTGATCATTAGCCTGCACCTGTGTGTGTGTGTGGGGTGTTCTCTATTGCCTACACAATGCTGGTGATGATTAGTCTGCACCTGTGTGGAGTGCTCTTATATGAACCTTCCCCAAATACACCTCCACCACTATCCTGAGACGCCATACTGCATGGTTCATGGATCGGTCCCTGCATTTTTGGGACTCCTGGGATTTGAGCATCAGGTCATTTCACCCTTTATTTCCCCATTGTGGTCCTTCCCTCACCGGGCATGAACATGTTTTGACATTTATATTTTTTGTGTCATTTTTTTAGATTGCCCTTGGTAGCCACCTCTGGTTTAATTTGTATTATTAACATCAACACTGCATGTTCCGGTGTTCTTAGGAGGGCTGCAATAGTACACCCTGCCTAAGTGCGGCTATATATCACCTCAGCTCCCATGACGGACTTATCTTTGGTCAGGGCTCCATATGTACCACACCCATTGTACCAGATTCCATGTAAGTACCCAAGATGGGCTTTTGTGTTCCATCACCTATTTCCTTTGACCAGCAACCAGATTTAGTTATTTACACTGTATTATATTTTTTAGATGTCCTGAGCATTAGCCCCTGAAGAGTGTAACTTATACACGAAACGCGTTGGGCAATCAGAAAACGCATCAACTCAGTTGACAACATAATCATTTACTTATGCTCTTACTGGTTTTATATGCTAATTTTTTCATGTTTTTAGCGCTTGTTGCCATGTGATATCTGTACATATGTTATTCACAAAATGTATTCCATTATCTATACGGATCACTGTGTGGCACCTGGTCACACACTGATGTACCTTGTTGCTTATATTGTGCATACCCATACTTATGTGTGTGTAACTCTAGGGAATCGCATCAACCAGAATGTTTTTCCCTCTATGTGATTTCTGTTTGAAGATGTTCATGCGTTTTATTTTGAATAAACATGTACCTTTTTTACCTACACCATGTCTACAGTCTCACTCAAAGTCCCAAACTTCCATTTATATTTTTTCGAATCAGGGATGGAGGTGCACCACATATGCGCCTCATTTAAAGTCCCAAACTTTCCCCCCCTTGCGTTTTTTTAAAGTGAAAACACTATAAGCCTTATGGGCTAAAATTTCAAAAATGAGAAACATAAACAAAATTGAAAAGGGGACAAGATAAAACCTGTCAAGAAAACTTGAATAAGCATCAAAAGGACAAATAAGTCAAATTCCTGCAATCCTGGAAGGGCACCACATCTCTGAAAGTGTGAGCTGTGGATCCATCCAGGAGAGCAGGACAGGGGGACAAACTAACAACGACGGATGTAGCAGGCATCCTAGAAAAACTTGAGATATGTGCAACTACCAATAGGGGGTAGAGAGGTATTGCTGACAAGTAGAAAGTTCGGTATGTAAGGGAGACAAATAAAATAATCAACAGTGAGGAGAATCATTTCTGAGGTGGTTGAAATGAAAATAAAATGATAATACTCAGGCGTTCTGCGGAATTCCCACCTCAGTCTATGAGAAAGAACTTCAAGTAGCCGATGAAAAAGGAGGTAAGTAATTTAGAGTTAACTTTTCATGTCAAGAAAGTTCATTCTACTAGGTGAGTCAAGCAGAATGATAATAGCAAAAAATAAAAAATAATAATAATTTCTGAGGAATATGAAACGGTATTGCTCAGGCATCCTGCAGTCTCCTCAATCAGTAGAACCTCTGGCAGTATGTGATAAAGGAAGCAGTTGATTTAAAGTCATACCGCCAGGCTTTCTGGTAAACGATATATGTTTGGTGAGATTATTTTGAAAACTTTGATTCTCTCATCTCATACTCTAGGTATATGAAATTCACTGAAACCTGGAGTAGAAGCGTTGATCAGAAATTCTAGTCATGAGATGATTGTCTCCAGCGTCTTTGATCTCTTTGGTCTTTTTGGTTGCGGCGCGAAGATGGTGTTGACCATATCGGGGAAGATCTGGGGGTTAATGGCGGGCGGTTAGGAGGTTCCGGGTCTAGCAAGCCCAATTTCACCAACAGTTATTTTCCTTCGATTACATTATAAACCGTATATGTAGATCCATTATGTGGAACGGTGAGCTTGAAAGGAAAGCCCCATCTGTATCTTATCCTTGCTGATTGTAAAACATTAGTAACTTCCTTCATCCTGCGTCTCCTGTCTAATGTGGCTGGGGAGATGTCAGGGTATATTTGGAGTCTCTTACCATCCAAATCTATGTTAGGAGAGTTCCTAGCCACCCGCATGATGTCTTCTTTAACCAGGAAATCCTTCATAAACATGATGATATCCCTAGGCGGTTTATCAGGTGTGGGTTTAGGGCGAAGGGCCCTATGAATTCTGTCACAGGTGAAAGCTGACATTGGTTTATCAGGAAGGAGATTATGGAAGATTTTTGATATAGTTGGCATAAGATCGGTGACCGATTCCGGTACACCGCGCACTCTGATGTTCTGTCTGCGATTTCTATTATCAAGGTCTTCCACTTGTGCCTGCATAAAAGCAAAGATATCCGCCAAAGTTTCATAGTCCTTTCTTAAATCATTATGGGCCAGTGAAAGTTCGTCATGCTTTGCTTCTAATAGATCAGTTCTATTTCCTATGCATGCAATCTCCTGAGATAGGGCGGTAGTGGATTTATGCACTTCACTTTCTATTTTGTCCAACAATTTGTCAAACATGGAAGTTAGACTTGCATCTAAGTCAGCTTTAGAGAGGGGTATAGTATACTCACAGTTCGGTTCAGAAGGGGGGTGATCCTGTAAGTTCTTCCCCGAGGCCGCGTGTGTGCTGGCGTCGGTGCCAACTTGAGACATCTTGTGCTGTTTGGATTCAGCGTCCAGGAGAAAGTTTGTTAGGTTGTGGATGGATCGGCGAGAACGCCTGTTCTTTCCCGCTGGCATGCACTGACTGTTCCCACAGGGGTTCCGAATGTTTGTGCTGATGATCAAGCGATATAGCCGTGGGTATCTGGCCTGCTTTGTCTGGGTATAACGGAGCTCTGATCACTCACGTCCTACTCGCATCGCGTCGCACATGCGCCCCCTCAGCTCAGAATTCAATCACATATTTGCCATCAACGATGCGCACCAAGCCAACACCCCCAATTTCTAAGTGAGGATGATAGAAAGACAGTCTATTGTGCGTGAATAAAGTAACATTAGGAGAGCCGGTGAGATGTGTGTATGGAGGGGTCGTGTATGCAGTGCTTGTTCAGCAGGGGGGATAGCCGTGTGAGCTACGGGGCCCCAGTAGCAAAAAGGGTGGGACGTGTAGATCCAATAGGGAGGAGGTAAGGAGGCGGCGACATAGCCTTAGGGTGCAGTAAAATGACCGCTGTTCACTGGCTGTGTTCACCAGCCTATTGAGGAAGGGACCTCTGTGATGGCTGTGGGGAGAGGAATATAGGAGCAGTTCACTATTTCCTATAGGAAGGGAGCCGGGTATCAGGAGGGCTGGAGTCGTGGGAAGTTTAAGCTCCCAGGTGTAGCAAGATGGCCGTCGTCTTCCGGGAGTAGACCAAGGCGGCGGACTTTCCCGAGAGCTCCGTTTCGTTCAGGCCATCGCCTCCCCACCAAGGGCAGGAGACAGAGCCCAGCCGCCGTTCAGACGGAGTTTCTAACAGGGGAATCGGCTTGGGGGAGAGAGCAAGGGAGCTGCCAGGTGTAGCAAGATGGCCGCCGTCTTCCGGGAATAGGCCGGAGCCACGGACTTTCCTGAGAGCTCCGCCCCGCTCGGGCCACAGCTTCTCTGCACAGGACAGGTGATAGAGCCCAGCCGCTGTTCAGATGAGGCCGCCCGCAGGGGAATTGGCAGAGAGCAAGGGGTGGGTGAGTGGCCAGGGATTCACAGTACCTGAGAGGGATGGTTTTATCTGGATCCGCAGGCTGCAAAATGGCGTCAGTTCACAGGATGATGGAGTTGTCTTTTTGGGACCATCCTCCGGCTCCCTCTTAGTCTGTATCTGCCGGGGACACTACGGCCGGTAGAAAGGTCTGGGGCGCCCGATCACCTTTTGGCACACAGCACACTAGCTCGGAAGGCACAGAGGTCTCTACAGGCCCCAAGATGGCGGCGGGCCTCAGCAGTGTGGGGCCAGCAACAGGTCTGGTGTGGATACTGCCGACCAAACTCCTCAATATCAGCCCGAAATGCGATGGCAAGTGTCCATGAGTAGATGCGAGGAGCGTATAGTATCAGAAGATTAAAATGCTAAAAAGATGGCTAAGGATTAACGTTGGATGTGCGGAGCTCAGTACCAACACGTCCTCTCTCCAAGATATTCATTTTTAAAGCATTAATTCTTCCTATCCATGAAAGGGGCTTATGTCTCAATTTCTCCAAGTGTTCTTTAATCCTATTAAGCCCGGGTATGTAATTAGCCTTAAAACATAGTCTCCAAGGATGCAGTCAATTTTATTCCCAGGTACCCCAGTCCCTCTTTACACCATACAAAGGGAAATTTAGGTTGGATCGCCCGCTGCTCCTCCCTTGGGATAGTAATGTTGATAATCTCGGACTTGGACATATTTATTTTAAAATTGGACAATTTTCCATATCTATTTAACTCGTCTAATATAATTGGGATTGTTATTCTGGGGTTAGAGACATAGAAGAGCAGGTCATCGGCATATGCAGCTACCTTAACCACTTCCATACCGGGCCTTTTGACCCCCTACCTGCCCAGGAAAATTTTCAGCTTTCAGCGCTGTCACACTTTGAATGAGAATTGTGCGGTCGTGCGATGTTGTACCTAAATACATTTTGATAATTTTTTCCCCCCACAAATAGAGCTTTCTTTTGGTGGTATTTGATCACCTCTGCGGTTTTTATTTTTTGTGCTATAAACAAAAAAAGAGCGACAATTTTGAAAAAAAAACACAATTTTTTACTTTTGCTATAATAAATATTCCAATTTTGTTTTTAAAAAACTATTTTTTTCCTCAGTTTAGGCCGATATGTATTCTACTACATATTTTTGGTAAAAAAATAAATAAAATAAAGAATCGCAATAAACTTATATTGATTGGTTTGCACAAAAGTTATAGCGTCTACAAAATAGGGGATAGATTTATGTCATTTTTATTTTTATTTTTTTATTTACTACTAATGGCGGCGATGTGCGATTTTTATAGTGACTGACATTGCGGCAGACATATCGGACACTTTTGACACTATTTTGGGACCATTTACAATTATACAGCGATCAGTGCTATACAAATGCATTGATTACTGTATAAATGTGACTGGCAGGGAAGGGGTTAACACTAGGGAGCGATCAAGGGGTTAATTGTGTGTCCTAGGGGAGCTTCTAACTGTAGGGGGAGGGGACTGATGAGGAGGAAACCGATCATTGTTCCTATATACAAGGAACATACGATCAGTTCTCCTCTCCCCTGACAGGACGTGGAGCTGTGTGTTTACACACACAGCTCCACTTCCCTGCTCTGTGATGAGCAATCGTGGGTGCCCGGTGGCCATTGCGGCCACCGGCACGCGCATCGGGTACACTGTGATGCGGCGAGCACGTGCTCGCTAGAACGCCGTGAAGACAAGGACTACATATGACGCCCACCCGGAGGGAGGGGGGTGTCTGCCGCCGTCATTTTACTATACGGCGGTAGGCAAGTGGTTAAACTCCCTTTCCCCTACTTTTACCCCTCCAATATCTGGGTTTTTACGGATAGCCGCTAACAGGGGTTCCAATGCTATTACAAACATTGGCGGAAAAGGGCATCCCTGCCTTGTCCCATTAAATAGGTCTAAAACAGGGGATAAGTTCCCATTTATTCTAATTTTAGCCGTTGGATGAAGATAAAAGGCCGATATCCATTTCATCATCATCACCCCCATACCCAGATGTTTTAAAGTTCCAAACATGAAGCCCCAGTCCACCCTGTTGAAGGCCTCTTTGGCATCAATCGACAGGAATGCGACTGGGGTCTCTTTACTTCATGGATCAAGCACAATGACTTCAGGCCATTATCCTTTCCCTCTCTCCCTGACACAAACCCTACCTGATCGCCATTTACCCAGCTTGGTAGTTGAAAATGTATAGAAGAAACTATGTTAGAGACATATGTGGTTACTGAAAATTCCCACCACATCCCAATTTTGTATACAAAAAAGAATGGGGGCCCCAGGGGATTGTATGGGTGGGAAATGGATTCAGAACAACTCAGTATAGAAAGTACAAAAATATATATTTAATGTAAAGAAAGCCAGTACTAAAAACAGTCACGGAATGACAATACAAGACAAAACAGCTGCTCTAAGGCGTATTGTATGGATACACTGATAAAAATCAGAAATAACTAATACAAACAACCAATCCTACACGTTTCGGAAAAGCATAAAGGCATATAACTCCTTTTATGGTAGGTATATTCCTTCTTCAGGGATTTGAGTCGAGCTTGCTGGTGTGTTTCTATAGAAACATGAAATTTGGAAGTAAGTAACGTATTCAAGTAATATTTAATTGTTTGCCCCAACCAAGGGGAAAACAGAAGAAAAAGAAAAGAAAAGGAAAGAAAATAAAATAAAAATATTTTGCAAACATACTCACAGGTCTTATATTTCATGCAAATAGACAGTGCACAGTGTCAATATAAAGTATCAATACTGAGTATTAATACAAATGGATGGTGTTGCGGGTGCGGGCATAGAGAACCAAACCAATCCTAATTTCTCATCATCATTGGAAACCGGGAGAATGCTAGATTCACATTAATTTGTCATCCGGTGAGATAATTGGACTTTGTAGAAAATGCTGATGTGTTAAATCTCCTTATACCATGGTAATTATAATGAGGCTGGGAATGAAGGGCCCAGAGGGACAGTGGCAACAACGTCAGGGCTCACAGGAGCAAATAACAGTGGCAGGATGGAAAAGGGACCTAATAGGCAAAGATACAAAAATAAGTATGGATATAATAAAAAATAATAAATAAAAAATGAAAATAAAGTAAAAATAAATATAAAAAATATAGAGAGTATTTAAAAGAAAAGCCATGAGCATTGAAAATGCTACAGGTTTTGCTTAAAGTATATCCATAGAAGGGAGCCAAGTGGTGTGTCTTACCTCATGGAGTGGTACATTCACAGTGCGCATCGAATAACACTTGGCTGTGCAGCACATGTGAGCTGCATCAGCCTGGATTATATACCTATGGTGTTTAAGGAAAGCCAATCAGACATATTGGTGTTTCAGTTTGCTTGTTTAGTATACATGCACCTGTGGGGAATGGATTGGCAGTTGCGCGTCATATTGCCATGACGACTGATTCCCGTCCTCCCCACCACCGACGCTCCTCGGCCAGACGCGGCGTCCGGCGTCACCGCGATATAATGCGCGATGACGTCAGACGTCGACGCGGCCGCCGACACAGGAAGGGGCGTGGCCATTGTGTCGGTAGATGGAAAAACCAGAGCGCATGCGTCGAAGAATCGACGCATGTTAACACGGGCCGCTTGGTAGTTGGGGTAGTTGGGGTTTTATTTATTTTTTATTTCTTTATTTTAGTTGTCATACATACAGAGACATTAACAATTTCATTAATCCATCATATAAGCTCCAACGAAACCTTTCAAAATCCAAATAACAGCATTACTCCCATCTTAAATACATCCACAGAAAAAATAACAACTAGTTATTTGGGATAGTCCCCATTCTATCTTCCGTTAGACCTGCTTCTCTTGTATGCCCTGACAACATACTTTACTAAGAAGAAAAACCTCTACATATCTGAAGAGGAAGAAGGAGAAAGTAAAAAGCGCCACGAGGGAAAGAATTCCTAAAAAAAAAAAAAAAAAAAAAAAAAAAAAGATAAAGAGAGCAAAAAAAACAAAACACTGATAGGGGAGGGGGAGTCGGAGTTGAGGAGGAAATGTACTGAGGTAAAGGTGAGTTTACTTTACCATCATCCAGAGAAGTTAGGGCATCCCCAAGGCCACCCACTCCTCTCTTTTTCAAATATTCTCAGGAGCAAAGAAGGAACTCCATTCCTCCGAGAATTTAAATGCATTCCATTGGCACCAAGTTTCTACATGTCTCCTTTCGATTTTGAGCCGATAACAAATCCTCCATCCTATTAACCTCTTCAATTTGTGTGACCCATGTAAGAATTGTGGGGGGGGCTCGTATCTCTCCACTGCCATACGATACATGATCTAGTGGCGTTAATAAGATAAAATTAATTTACTATATGTTTTCCCCGGTATGTTTGAGACATGTAACAAAAATGAGGCTGGATCTTCTGAGAGGTTATACTCAGTGAATTTCTGTGCTATCCGCCGTATCTCCCTCCAGAAGTACTCCAGGCCCAAAGAACGTGGAATAGAGTCCCTCTTTCCTCCTGACAGCTCCAACATTTGTCCGGGATCTCCGGGGAGAATTTATTAAGTAATGAGTGTGTACGGTACCATCTTGTCATTATTTTAAAATTAGTTTCTTGGATTCTTGTGGATATTGAAGATTTCAAAGCAAGATTTACTATCTGCCTATGTTGTACCTGGGTGAATGTCCTGTCTAATGTCATTTCCCACTTCCTTATATATGGGGGGACATAATCCTCTTGGGGGGCAACCAGTAGTGCATACATTTGCGAGATTAAGTGAGAGCAAGGCCCCGTCCCCTCACATAGTTATTCTAAGGGTGTCAATGTTCGTTGAAATCTATATGGAGGTGGTAGAGTGTTAAGGAAATGTCGCAACTGAGCTCCACTCCAGAAATCAAGACCGAAAAGGTCGTTGGATGAGGTTAGTTCGGGTAATGAGGGTCATGTCCCGGTCACTGTTTGTATAAAATGCGAGGCCTGAAAACACTGAGTCTGAGAAACGAGGATTCCCTACAATAGGGTACAGGGGGGAGTTGACAGATGACAATAAAGTTGTAGAGCATATTCGCAAGCAAATACGCAGGGTAGTGCCCATGGTTGGGTGCTTTTTGAGAGCTGAACTCAGGTCTCCAAAGCACCAAACAGCACGACGCAATGGGACCTCACACTGTGATTACTCGATCTTTGGCCATATTTTAAAACTTGCGTGCCTAAACCAGTCTACTAGTCGCGGCCATATGAGCCGCCTGATAAGATTTCTGCATATCTGGTACTGCTACCCCCCCCCATATTGTTTAGGCATTGTCATTATATGGCGTTGAATTATGGGCCTTTTATGGGCCCAAATGAATTCAGTTATCTTATTAGTCTGTTTAAAGAATTCTGGGGGTATATGAATGGGTAGAGTTTGAAAGAGATAGGAAAATTTAGGCAATTTTGACATTTTTATTATGTTACATCTACCGAACTAAGAGAAAAGGCCCTGATGCCATTTAGAAAGTAAGACTTTCACTCTACTCAGTAGAGGTGGAAAATTCAACTCAAAGGTTTGGTCCAATTTAGGTGGGATCACCATGCCCAGGTATTCGAGGCCCGTATACTGTAGGTCCATCTAAACTTAAAATTAATTTTTAAAGCGATAATGAGTTGTAGTCATAGATACACCCATTGCCTCTGACTTGGACATGTTAATTTTTAAATTGGACAGTGCACCATATTGGTCCAATTCTCTTAGTAGGTTCGGCATAGATATAACAGGTTTAGTAAGTGTGAGGGGGGTTAGCTCGGCAGCGGGTGTGTGTGACCCCCGGGATGGGCTCCCCACACAAAAACAGGCCCAGCAAACGGAGGTTGTGGTTTTCAAAATCAAAAAGGTGCGGTTTATTTTCTATTTACAGTGACAAAACACAGCAAAGCAAAAGAAACATAAACAAAATAAATCCTGGTCAACTTGACCTCTGACTAAACATACAGGTTTCCTAACTAACAACTGGGATCAGCCTAGTGCTGTCCTAGTCCCTAAGTCCCTGGTTTTAAATGTCCAAGCAAATAGCCACACAGGCTTTGTCTCACCGCACAGGGGTTCACTCTCCCTAGACAGTCCACACAGGTCTGGGTCCAGGCATGAGCAAACACCTAATGAATCTGGGAGTTCTTATAGAGGCCTAAATGAGCTGACAAGCTTCAGCTGGTCTCATCAACTCCCTGTCTGCACGACGCCCCACACTCTCCCTAGAGGTATGAGTCATCCATGAGCCCACTAGCCTCAGCTGGGCTTATACAACTCTCCACCTAGTTGTATAAGTCGGCGTAAAGCCTGAATCTGGGCGAAATATATCTACCCCCCTGGATGCAACCAGGTGACTTTACCTTCCTGCTGTCACATAAGGCAGAATAAAAGATCATCCACGTATGCGGATACTTTATGATGTAAATCTCCGGTTATTAATACCCTAATATCCGGATTTTGCCTGACCTTACAAAGAAATGGCTATAAGGTGATAGCAAAAAGGAGTGGTGATAAAGGGCACCCTTGACGGGTGCCATTAGAGATAGAGAAATGTTCATTTAGAACTGCATTTGCTTTTATTTGTGCCTCCGGCCTGGTGTATATGCTTAAGATCCACCCTACCATCCTCTCCTCTACCCCCACATACCGTAGGACTAAAAACAAAAGACCAACTGACCCGGTCGAATGCCTTTTCGGCATCCGTTCCCAGGAACACAGCAGATGTTTTAGAATGACCGGCTAAGTAAACTAGATTTAAAATTTTAATGGTATTATTACGGGCCTCCCGCGTTGGAACGAAGCCTACCTGGTCTGGGTGTACTAATGTGGATGTATACATGTGGCTAACATTTTTGTAAATAACTTAAGATCTACATTCAATAATGAAATGGGGCGATAGCTGGCACATATTTATGGGTCCTTATCCTCCTTCGGATTAACGGTAATATGTGCTTTCAGGGTTTCTGGAGTAAATCTGTCCCATTGCATTAAATGTTTGTACCATCTGCTTACCCAACTGAGGGAAAAATGTCTGGTAGTATTTATGTGTAAAGCCATCCGGACCCGGAGCTTTCCCGGGTTTGGATGTCCTGATGGCCTCTTGCAATTCCTCTAGGGTAATAGCCACGTCCACTCTTCTCGAATCTGTTCTGTCAATTGAGAAATACCTGAAGAGGAAATGTATTCCACCATGATATTTTAAGGTTGTGATCTGGTAGGCAAATTATATAGGGATTGGTAAAATCTACGGAAGGTCGAGACAATCTGGGAGGGAAGGTGTACCTTTCTACCTTAGGGGTCCACTAAGGGGGACATATGATTAAATCCTCTGTTCCTGTAAAGCTCTAGCCAGTGAACGGCCGCATTTGTCTCCTGTTTCATAATATTTCCAGCATCTCTGAAGTGCTGCCTTTTCTCTATGTTGGAGTAACTCTGTCACTTGTCTACGCAATTTAAAGAGTTCGGTCTCCCCTGTACACCTCGTGCTCTGTTTATGTTGGGTCTCATCTGTATATCTGTCAGTAATTGGGTCAATTGGGCCTCCGTTTCCTTTTTTATTCTGGAGCCATGCTTAATGAGTACCCCTCTTATTACCGTTTTGTGCGCTTCCCAAATTGTCCCTGCATCTGTGTCCTCTACAGTATTATATTGAAAATAGTACTGCAATTCCTTAATAACTTCCTCTACCACCATCTTATCTTCCATCAGACTCTCATTCAATCGCCACGGTCTCCTCTTGTCAGAGGAATACTCATTCATAGTTAATGTAAGTGAGACCGGAGCGTGGTCTGACCATGTAATACTCCCTATAGCCACCGCTTTAACCGCCGTTAACATACTCTGTGGAGTGAAAAATAAGTAGATTCTAGAATATACTTTATGTGGCACTGAATAAAAGGTGTAGTCTCTTTCATTGGGGTGATATGCTCTTCATGCGTCAGTCAGTTGGTAATTATGCAATATTTGTAAGACTCATTTACGTAGACCTGTAGCCATCGAGGAGCTTCCCCCTGATGTGTCCATCTTCTGTATCTGTTTTTTTGTCTATTAATGTCCAGGGAATTCGTCTTGAAACCAATATAGAAACCCTTCTTGATTTAGCTGCCCTATTAAATGAATGATATGCATAGGGGTACAAGTTGTTCTTAAGAATTGGTACCTTACCCTCTCTAAAATGGGTTTCCTGAATATATGCCACATCCGCGTGTGAGCGTTTCAAATCTTGCATTCAAATCTTCCTTTTCTCCGGTACATTAAGCCCCTTCGCGTTTAGAGAAGTGACCTTTAAAACCTCCATCTCGCCTACCAAAAAGCAACAAACTAAAAAAAAAAAAAAGAGAAAGAAAAAAGGAACGATAAGAAGAAAAGAACAAAGAAGGTTCTAATAACCCTAATGTGTTACGTGGGGTATACTCCCCCCGTATCTCCCTCCGACAGATGAAGGGATACAAGTAGTAGGGGTTTTAATCTTTCTGCTATTACCTTAGCGAAAATCTTTATATCTGTATTTAACAGGGATATGGGGCGATAGCTTGCTGGGACTGACGGGTCTTTCCCTTCTTTTAGGATGAGAGTTATATAGGCCAATAATGATTACTCCCGCAGGGTCTCTCCTTCAGCTAAGGCATTCAGATAATCGCATAATTTAGGGATCAAAAACTTTTGAAATCTCTTAAAAATATAAAATAGAGTACCCATCAGGGCCCGGATATTTTCAGAGGGCCATGCTTTTTTTGCGCTTCTTAATTCTTCTTGAGTAATTGGAGCTTCAAGTTGTTCCAGTTCCTCCTCTGGCAACATGGGAAGGTCCAGACCCCTCAGGTACTCATAAGTTTCATACCTCTCTCTGATTCACATTGAATAGTGAGCTATAGTATGCATGGAATACCTCCACTATTTCCGGGGATGAATGAACCATCTCTCTCTGATCGTTCTTGAGTTTAGGGATGAAGGAACTTTTTTTTTTCCCCCTTATTGTTATGACCAGCCATTTCCCCGATTTATTTCCCCATTGATACCTCTCCTTATTTACTATATGAAAAGCACACTTTTTCTCCTGCTCTAATAAATCCGCTAATTGCACCCTTTTTGCTACTAATTCCTGTCTCTCCGGGATACCTTAAGGTCTTGTCATTTGTTCTAAGTCCTGCATCTCTCTATATAGGGTACAAAGCTTCCCTCCCCTTTCCCTCTTCTTCCCTGCCTCTAACAGCCTTATGTGCTTCCCACAGTGCAGGCCGGGGAATTTCTGGTGCATCATTTACCGTAAATACATTTTCTAGTTCTTGCTCGATCTTCTTGATTATTGCCGGGTCCTGAATAAGGGAGTTGTTTCATCTCCAATTCCTTCCCGTCGTAGGACTTCTTAATATTTCTAACTTAATCGCTACTGGGGCATGGTCAGATAGAGTAATTGCTTTAATCTCCGCGTTTTTAAGAGATGGTAGTAATTGATGCTCTATAAAAATATAATCAATCCTTGAGAATGACCCATGAACTGGTGAATAGAAAGTGTAATCCCTCTTCCCTGGGTGCTCGACCCCCATGCATCTACCAGCTGTTGTTCAAGCAATCATTTCTTTACGGCCTTCTGTCTTTTAGATATATATTGAGAAGGGTACCCTGTTGTGTCTCCTACCATTATAAGTTTACCTTCTTTAAATACTTCAAGTTTTTTAGGTTTTCTTTAAAAAAAAAATCTGGTTCCCTGTTTGGGGAGTATATATTTGCCAGTGTACATTCCTCGAGTGGCTTGATGTTGAGTCGCCATAGAACCATGTAGGGAACAAATGTGAAGCCAGTCTAAACCCAGAGGCATGAGCTATATGCGTTTCCTGGAGACAGACCACTTCATCCCAAGAAAATGCAGCTCTTGATTTACTTTGTACCTTTTGCTTGGGGTGTTCATCCCCCTTACATTATAAGTTATTACATTTAATGTGGCCATGATTCGTCATAGGGAGCACCTGGCAGACCTCAGGAAGTCCAAAAGAACGGAGAAGAGAGGAGGAGAAAAAAAACAAACCCCGATCCTTCCCTCCCTCCTGAAATTCCTGCCAACTTCCGAATGCTTTCCAAAATTTTAGTTTTCTCTTCAACATAATGGAGCCTAGTTATTATATTTCTTGGGTTATAGTCTGCTTGGGTTTGATAGCTCATGATCCAGTGCACTCTTACCAATTTCAATGTCTCTGCTGTTTCTCTCCCCAGCATGGGGTTGAACAGTTCCTGCATCACCTCTGTTAACTCGTCGTTTTTATATTTCTCCGATACACCTCTTATCCGTAGATTTTTTTGTCGGCTTCGGTTTTCTTGGTCCTCCATTTTACATAAGATCGATCTGTTTTCTGCAGGAATTTTATCTGTTTATTAATTTCCTCCATTTTTTGGTCATATTTATCCATTCTTTCCTTTATTTCTTCTACTTGTCCCAAGGCCAGGCCAATATCCGCTCTAACTGCCGCAATATCTGTTTTCAGAGATATTTTCACCTTGGCCAGCATCTCTTTAGTTTGGGGTAAACTTACTTGAGCCACCTCTGGCCTTGAGTCCTCCTCACTCTCTGGGCCTGCACCTCCTTTCTTCTTCTGGTCCCCGTTTTGTGTCTTAGAACTTCCTTGGGGATTATTCCCCCCGTTTTTTGGCTGCGTGACAAGCGTGCCATTAACCTTCCCTGCTTTAGTGTCTTCCTCTGTCAATTTTGGTTTACCAGCCCCAGTGAGAGTTGTGACTGCCTGCCTAGGGCTGCCATGTCCGTTTTCTGTCATGCTCGTCTCTGCTGACATATAGCGCTGGATACCCCCTGGACTTGCAGCAGGTGGGGCCCCTTTCCCCGACTTTCCTCTCATTTTAACTAACTTGGAGAGAATTTAAAAACAGAAATTATCCGCCGGTAACCCCAGCTATCGATAATTATCTGTAAGTGGAGAAAATTGTCAGCAAAAAGCGGCCAGCAACAATAAAGGGCAACAGCCTTCCGCAGACAGTACCCGTTATCAGCAAATAGTGACCGTCATCAATAAGAATCAGTAAATCTCAGCAATTGACTACGATCATCAGTAGCGATAACTATTGTTCAGCAAAGATACCTATCTGCTGACAGGGCAGTCATCAGCAAGCATCAGCAATTGTCAGCAGAGAGCAATAATTATCAGTGAGCAGCGACTGTTATTGGCAGCAGTTATCGGCCAGTACCAAAATTGCCATGAGATAGCGATAGTTATCGGCAGTAATACCCGATGGATAACAGGTATCAAAGGGTAGTGGCGATAATCAGCGAGCAGAGACCGTTATCAAATAAGTAACAACAGTTATAATAAGATGGCAGCAGTCATCAGCAAGCAGCGGAAGTTATCGGTAATTAACGGCAGTTATCAGCAGCAGTTAACAGGAGCAGCGGCAGTTACCACAGAACAGTGAACAGCGGATAATAGCAGTTCTGTACGTAGCATTTAATCCCCCCCAAAAAATAGGATTTTTGTACTCACCGTAAAATCCTTTTCTCTGAAGTCCATGGACGGACACAGCTCCTTATTCTTGACCTTAGGGTTTATATGCCGTCTATCAGGAGAAGACTAGGCAGAATGTTAAACAGTTAAAAACATGTAACTACAGCAAAGCTGAACAGTAGTACCGCCCAGGGCGGTCCCTCTGGCTATAACCCCTCACCCTGCACTCAGCAGCTCAGTTCGTCAAAAAGCAGTACAAACATAAAAAGGAGGGGTGGGTGCTGTGTCCGTCCATGGACTTCAGAGAAAAGGATTTTACGGTGAGTACAAAACTTCCACCCAAAACAACCAGAGCTCCTCAACGGAGGAGTCGCAACCTTAAAGCGGCCACCTGCAAAACTTTGCGGCCGAAGCAAGCATCCGCAGATGCATGCACATCAACCTTGTAAAGCTTAGTGAAAGTGTGAGCAGACGACCAGGTCGCCGCCCTACACACCTGTGAGACAGATGCTTGATGTCGGAAATCCCGGGAGGCACCAATTGCCCTGGTTGAATGCGCCGTGACAGGAAAGGGAGGCGCCCGCCCTTATAGGTCATAAGCCTGAATCACAATCTGTCTGATCCACCGAGAAATGGTGGCCGACGAGACCGCCAGGCCTTTCTTTGGACCAGTCTCCGAAACAGTGAGTCTGACCTCCGAAATAGAGCCGTAGCAGACAGATATACCCACAGAGCTTGGACCATGTCCAAGGAATGCAACGTAACCTCTATGGGATGCGACAGCCGAGGACACAAGGATGGAAGCACAATGTCCTCAATTAGATGAAAAGCCGAAACAACCTTTGGAAGAAACTAAGGCTGCAGGCGTAGCACCGCTTTATCCTTGTGGAGGATCAAGTAGGGAGACTTGCAGGACAAGGCCGCCAATTCAGAAAACCTCCTGACTGATGTAATAGCCACCAGAAAGGCAACTTTCTGAGAGAGTGTCAAAAGGGGAGTCTCTCTGATGTTGTCAAACGGAGGTTTCTGAAGTACCAAGAGCACCAGATTCAAATCCCACGGAGGCAGTGGTGGTCGAATCGGAGGAGCCACATGTCGAACCCCTTGCACAAAAGTACTCACAAGTGAATGAGCCGCCAAGGGTTGTTGAAAGAAAACAGCCAAGGCTGAAACCTGCCCCTTAATGGTGCTTAGGGCAAGTTTTTGATCCACTCCACGCTGTAAAAACAGCAGGATCCTGGAAACCGAATATGTCCGGGAACGCCACTCCATCTCCTCACACATAGAGATGCAGGCCTTCCACATGCGATGGTAGATCTTCCGAGAAGATGACTTCCGTGCCCTCAGCATGGTGGAAATTACTGAATCTGACAGGCCTCAGTCCCTTAGTACCTGACTTTCAACAGCCATGCTGTTAAAGCCAGCGACAGTAAAGCAGGATGAAGTATAGGGCACTGCGACAGAAGGTCCTCTCGCAACGGCAGTCACCAAGGAACATCATCCACCAAGGGTACTAGGTCGGCGTACCAGGGACGCTGAGGCCAATCTGGGGCATTTAGAATCACCGGAATCCCCTCGGTCTCCACTCTGCGGAGCAGACGGGGAAGAAGTTTTAGCGGGGGGGGGAAGGCATAAATTAGCCGATACTCTCCCCACGGAGCCGCCAACGTGTCTGTCGCGTCCGCCCAGGGATCTTTGGACCTGGCCACAAACCTCAATACCTTCCGAATGAGTCGAGAAGCCAGGAGATCCACGTCTGGCGTGCCCCATCTCAGGCAAAGGAGTCGAAATAACACCCGGGTGTAGCGACCATTCTCCTTGGTTCAGCATCTGGCGACTTAGGTAGTCCGCTTGCCAGTTCTCTACGCCCAGAATGTTTGCGGCAGATAAAGCCGGCACGCTCCGTTCTGCCCACCATAGGATGTGAGCGACCTCCAATGCTGCAGCCAAACTTCTTGTTCCTCGTTGATGGTTGACATACGCCACCGCTGTGGCGTTGTCTGACTGGATCCTGACTGGACGTCCCTGCAGCCTCTGTGACCATGTGGAGAGGCACTGCCTGATCATCCAAAGTTCCAGCACATTGATCGGCAGGCGGGATTCTTCCTGCGTCCAGCGACCCTGTGTCGACTGTACGCCCCAAACTCCCCCCCAACCGGTCAGGCTGGCGTCCATCGTGATCACCGTCCAGTGAAAGGGAAGGGAAGACTTTCCGGACTGAAGGGCCGGAGATCTCAGCCACCAGACCAGGGAAGCTCTGACTAGTTGGCTCACCCGGATTTGACAATCCAGGGACAACAAAGATTTGTCCCACTTGGACAGGATCTCCTACTGCAAGACTCGAGTGTGGAATCAAGCTTACGGTACCGCCTCAAAGGAGGCTACCATGAGACCCAGGACTCGCATGCAAAAACGCAGTGACGACCACCTGCGGGATGCCAACAGCTTCACCGCAGGCCGTCTGCAACTTTTCTAAAGGGAGAAAAACTCTCGCCTCTGAGGAGTCCAGAATCAAGCCCAGGTACTCCAGGCGCTGAGTCGGCACCAACACCGACTTCTGGAGGTTCAGTACCCAACCAAATTCTTTAAGGGTCTGACTGGCTATAGCCACATCCTCCTCTAATTCTGAGTCTGAAGCAGCTCTCAGAAGGAGGTCGCCCATGATAGCGACTCCTCGCTGTCTCAGCAGAGCCAGAATCGGGGCGAGCACCTTGGTGAAAACCCTTGGTGCTGACGCCAGGCCAAAGGGGAGAGCTTCAAACTGGTAGTGATCGTCCCTGACTGCAAAACACAGAAATCTCTGATGCCTGACGTATATGGGGACATGCAAGTATGCATTTTTGATGTCCAAGGACGCCATAAAATCCCCCGGATGGAGTGCAGCGACCACAGAGCAAACTGATTCCATCCTGAACCTTCGTACTTTTACAAAGGTGTTGAGGGCCTTGAGATCCAGGATTGGACGGACCCCGTCCTTTTTTGGGACTACAAAGATTGGAGTAGAATCCCTGAAACCTTTCCGGCAGCGGCACAGGTACTATTACCCCGCGCATCAGCAGGTCCTGCACTGCCCCAAACAGGGCGTTCCGACGAGCCGGAGGAAGATGAAGGTTGGAGGGAAAAAATCTGTTTGGTGGACAAGAAAGAAATTCTATCTTGTACCCTGATGAAACCACTTCACAAACCCACTGGTCGGAAAGCAGGGGGGTCCACCGAGCTGCAAATTCGCAAAGGCTACCCCCCACTCGAGAGTCGGGCGGGGGCAGACCTTCATGCTGTCGCAGATTTGCTCGCAGGCTTGTTTGGCTTGCGAAACCAGGGACGCTTTTGTCCCTCAGCTGGCCCCTTGTCGGTCTGGGAATGCTTACCTGCGGGCCCGGGCTGCCGAAAAAAACGCTTCTGAGCGGAAAAGGAGGGCACTGGCCTACAGCGTGGCTCCTTACCTTTTCTGGATTGTGGGAGCAGCGTGCTCTTACCCCCAGTGACATTTTTAATAATGTCATCCAGCGAGGCTCCAAATAGCCTCTCTCCCTGGAAGGGCAAATCCGCCAGAGCCTTCTTGGAAGTCTGGTCCGTGGACCAGCACTTTAGCCAAATCAGGCGGCGTAGCACCACAGCAGATACTGAGGCTCTGGAAAGCAAGGGAGCTGTATCTAAGGCCACATCGCAGACATACTTGAGGCCATTGACCAACTGGTCGGCCAATTCCACGCAGACCAGGGAAGCCTGTTGCTCAACCAACTCGTGGTGCAACAATTTTGCCCATTCGGTAAGTGTCTGTGACACCAGGGCCGTGGCCAAAACTGGACGTAAGGCAGACCCCACTACCGTGAACATGGACCGGGTCACCGCCTCGGCCCTCCTGTCTGCAGAGTCCTCTACCGGAATCGTCATTACCTTGTTTAACCTGGATACCGGGAGGGTCCACAATCGGGGGAGATGTCCATTTTTTCAGGACACTCTCCTCAAAGGGGTAACAGACCGCCAAGCGCTTTGGGACTGAAAAGGCCCGCTGCGGTCGTTCCCATTCTTTGTATATAAACTTATCAAAATAAGTTCGGTAGGGAAACACCTTAGCAGTGTGGGTCGGCTTGTGGGACCCAAAAGGGACCGACACCTCAGTAGATGACCCCGTCGTATCCTCCAACTTAAGAGTCTCCTGCACTGCGGTGACAAGAGCTCCAACAAGCGCCTTTTCCTGTGCTGACCCGGAGTCATCCCACTGTCCGAATGGTCCTGGTCTGCATCTTCTGACACGTCAGAACAGGGGTCGTGTGCCACAGCCAAGCCCGAATCTGAATCAGAACTTTCCCCAGAAGATGGTGAGAGGAGGGGACGTTTTTTACCCCCCTTTTTCCCCACATATCGCCTCCACCCTGGCAACAATGGACTCCAGGACCGCCGACAAAGCGTCCATAGGCACTGCAGGTGCAGGGGCACCGGTTGCTATCTCAGGGATGTCTGGGGAAGAAGCGCCAGCTTCTGACCACACTCTAATATGGGATAAAAAAGTCCAATGATGTATCCTCCAGATTGGATTCT
The DNA here is from genome assembly GCA_029206835.1 of Rana muscosa. NCBI lineage: Eukaryota > Metazoa > Chordata > Amphibia > Anura > Ranidae > Rana > Rana muscosa. The sequence continues at coordinate 442,456,256 of CM055120.1, read as the reverse complement.
CTCTAAGAAGACGGACAATAGGCTATAGTAGGTCCAACAGTCCTGTGTGCTAGCACATCCTGCTAGACATCACCATAAAGAGTGACTGCTTACCAGATAAAAAGCCAAATAAAGGCAGTTGGCTATGACCCAGCCGCAGCCTTTAGGTAGAAGAGGGATACAGGGATTGCCACAGACACTCCTCCAATTAGTAAGGACCTCTTGATGGCTCGATACCACAAATGGGAAAAAACATATGATAATACCGTTTTGATAGTATAAAATAGTCAAGCACCACCACCGTGAATGAGGAAAAAACAGTCGTGAATAGTATTTTACAGCTCTCATTTGTTTTTGAAAATGAAGAAAGACATTTTTTTTTTCTTTTTTCAATTTTTAAAACTTTGTGACAAAAAGCGAGATCTGCAAAATACTCAACATACCTCTCAGCAAATAGCTTGGGGTGTCTACTTTCCAAAATGGGGTCATTTGGGGGGTTTTGTGCCATCTGGGCATTCCATGGCCTCCGAAACTGTGATAGGCAGTGAGGAGTGAAATCAAAAATTTACACCCATAGAAATCCTGAAGGCGGTGCTTGGTTTTCGGGGTCCTGTACGCGGCTAGGCTCCCAAAATGTCTCACACATGTGGTATCCCCATACTCAGGAGAAGCAACAGAATGTATTTTGGGGTGCAATTCCACATATAACCATGGCATGTTTGAGCAATATATAATTTAGTGACAACTTTTTGTAATTTTTTTTTTTTTTTCTTTTTCTCATTATTCAATCACTTGGGACAAAAAAAAAAATATTCAATGGGCTCAACATGCCTCTCAGCAAATAGATTGAGGTGTCTACTTTCCAAAATGGGGTCATTTGGGGGGGTTTTGAACTGTCCTGGCATTTTATGCACAACATTAGGAAGCTTATGTCACAAATCATCCACTCTTCTAACCACTTGAAGACAAAGCCCTTTCTGACACTTTTTGTTTACATGAAAACATTTTTTTTTTTGCAAGAAAATTATGTTGAACCCCCAAACATTATATATATTTTTAAAGCAAAGGCCCTACAGATTAAAATAGTGGGTGTTGCATTTTTTTTTCCACAACGTATTTGCGCAGCGATTTTTCAATTTCATTTTTGGGGGGAAAAACACACTTTTTTTATTTTTAATGCACTAAAAAACACTATATTGCCCAAATGTTTGATGAAATAAAAAAAAAATTATCTTAGGCCGAGTACATGGATACCAAACACGACATGCTTTAAAATTGCGCACAAACGCGCAGCGGCGAGAAACTACATTCATTTTTAAAAGCATTTAAAAGCCTTTACAGGTTACCACGTTAGATTTACAGAGGAGGTCTACTGCTAAAATTACTGCCCTCGATCTGACCTTTGCGGTGATACCTCACATGCATGATGCAATTGCTATTTACATATGACGCTAGACCGACGCTTGCGTTCGCCTTTGCGCAAGAGCAGGGGGGGACAGCGGTGCTTTTTTTTTTTTTATTATTTATTTTGCTTTTTTATTTTATTTTTAAATTGTTCCTTCCATATTTTTTTTTTTTTATCATTTTTATTGTTATCTCAGGGAATGTAAATATCCCCTATGATAGCAATAAGTAGTGACAGGTACTTTTTTTTGAAAAAAAATGGGGGGTTAGACCCTAGATCTTTCCTCTGCCCTCAAAGCATCTGACCACACCAAGATCGGTGTGATAAAATGCTTTCCCAATTTCCCAATGGCGCTGTTTATATCCGGGGGGGGGCATTCCCTCCCACTGCTTGTAAAAGCAGTCCAGAGGCTAATTAGCCACTAGGATTGCTTTTACATGAAAGCCGGCCGCTGGCTGAAAAGAATGATACCCGCAGGCATCAATCTGGTATAACCATTCAAAGTCCAGCAACATACCAGTACGTTGCTGGTCCTTGTTGGACATGTATTGTAATTTTTTTTTCATGCAGCCTGCTGGCTGAACGAAAAAAAGAGATTGTCGGTGGGTATGCCCACCATTAGAATACCTCCCTTCATCCACCCACTTCTAATGATGGGCATATATGCCGAAGCATGGGGGCATCCTCCCGCAAAAAAGTTATGCCGCGTACACACGGTCGAACTTTTCCACGGGCAAGCCTCCGTCGGAATTTCGACCGTATATACGCGGCATTAGGAGCAAAATCGCTCCTCCGCCCCTGCTGCCCCCATGCTTCGGCATATATGCTCTTTTTTTAACTGTGGTGGTGAAATCACCTCCTACAGCGTTGGAGTCACGGCTGTATGTATCGTGGGAGCAAACGCTGTTGCTGTCAAGATAAATAAATCCGCGATGCAACTGAATGGCGTACCTGCTAAGCAAATGATGGTTAACATTAAAACAAAGTAACATTACAGTACAACAGTAAGACCTTACCATACCATACCTGCAAAGCAAATACCAAAACAAAACCTAGTAAAAAATAAAACATTTTTTAACGCAACCTGTGCCTAAAATATATATATATGCCGAAGCATGGGGGCATCCTCCCGCAAAAAAGTTATGCCGCGTACACACGGTCGGACTTTTCCACGGGCAAGCCTTTGTCGAAATTTCGAACGTATGTACGCGGCATAAAAGGTTATGCCGCGTACACACGGTCGGACTTTTCCACGGGCAAGCCTTTGTCGAAATTTCGAACGTATGTACGCGGCATAAAAGGTTATGCCGCGTACACACAGTCGGACTTTTCCACGGGCAAGCCTCCGTCGGAATTTCGACCGTATATACGCGGCATTAGGAGCAAAATCGCTCCTCCGCCCCTGCTGCGCCCATGCTTCGGCATATATGCTCTTTTTTTAACTGTGGTGGTGAAATCACCTCCTACAGCGTTGGAGTCACGGCTTTATGTATCGTGGGAGCAAACGCTGTTGCTGTCAAGATAAATAAATCCGCGATGCAACTGAATGGCGTACCTGCTAAGCAAATGATGGTTAACATTAAAACAAAGTAACATTACAGTACAACAGTAAGACCTTACCATACCATACCTGCAAAGCAAATACCAAAACAAAACTTAGTAAAAAATAAAACATTTTTTTTAACGCAACCTGTGCCTAAAATATATATATGCCGAAGCATGGGGGCATCCTCCCGCAAAAAAGTTATGCCGCGTACACACGGTCGGACTTATCCACGGGCAAGCCTCCGTCGGAATTTCGACCGTATATACGCGGCATTAGGAGCAAAATCGCTCCTCCGCCCCTGCTGCCCCCATGCTTCGGCATATATGCTCTTTTTTTAAACTGTGGTGGTGAAATCACCTCCTACAGCGTTGGAGTCACGGCTTTATGTATCGTGGGAGCAAACGCTGTTGCTGTCAAGATAAATAGATCCGCGCTGCAACTGAATGGCGTACCTGAAAACAAAAAATTACATACCTGAAAAGCAAGCATGATAAAACATTGCAGAATAGAATACAGTAAAAAAGAGCAGAACAATAGAGAGAAAATAGAGAGAGAGAGAGAACAATAAAACAACTATTTTTGGTTTTTTTATTTTATATTTTTTTTGTGTTTTGTTTTTTACGTTTTTTTTTCCTTTTTTACACTTTTTTTTGTAACTTTAACAACTGTAATGGTTCGGGTCTCTCAAAATGTAATGGCATCTTGGGAGACCCTGTGTAAGTGTGTCCTAGTCTGTGAAATGCTGTACCCTACGCTAAAACTTCACTTTTGAGTGGTAGCGATCAAAACATTCACCAAGGCAAAGACCAGGTTTGTCAGGACAGAGTGGACAAAAAACACGGGTGTCACGCCTAAATCCGCGCTTGCTACAGACACGACATCTTTTTTGGGGGGTTCGTTGGGTAGGGGTACTCGGGAGGGCATACGGATAATGCCTCTCATGCAGCCGGCTTACTGCATTTGGTAGGGGATGGTGAGGTGCAGAACCGCCTGGATACAGGAGTTCTGTGACTATCTCATTCTGGAATTTTAGAAGAGATAACGTCCCGCCTGAAGCTCTGTATAGCACATGAGCATTCAGCAAAGCCAATTGGAATAAGGATAGAGACACTTTTTTGTACCAGCGTCTCGCCTTACGGTCAATTAGATACGGCGCCATCAACTGGTCGTTGAGGTCCACCCCTCCCATATTTTTGTTATATTCGTGGACACAGAGGGGTTTCTCCACAACACCAGTCGCCGTACGAATTTGGACTGTCGTGTCTGCATGAAGGGAGGTAAGAAGGAAAACATTCTTATTGCCCCTCCACTTCATAGCGAGCAAGTTATTACACTTCACGCAGGCTCTCTCCCCCAGCCTAAGACGGGCATCTACAAGCCGCTGGGGAAAGCCCCGGCGATTAGATCGCACGGTGCCACATGCTCCAATCTGATGATCAAACAAGTGACTAAACAGTGGCACGCTCGTGTAATAATTGTCCACATACAAGTGGTACCCCTTTCCGAATAAGGGTGACACCAATTTCCACACTATCTTGCCAGCGCTCCCTATGTAATCCGGGCAGTTGACCGGCTCAACCTGACTATCTTTTCCCTCATAAACCATAAAGCTCCATACATAGCCTGTTGCTCTGTCACAGCACTTATAGAGCTTGACCCCGTATCTGGCACGCTTGCTGGGAAGGTACTGCTTGAAAGCCAAGCGGCCAGAAAATTTTATCAGGGACTCATCAACGCAGACAGCTTGATCGGGAATAAACAAGGCTGCAAAACGTTCGTTGAAGTGGTTTATGAGGGGCCGAATTTTATAGAGCCGGTCGTACTCAGGGTCCCCACGTGGACGACAAAGTTCATTGTCGTTGAAGTGCATGAACCGCAAAATCTGCTCGTATCGTGTCCTGGGCATGGAGGCAGAGAACACGGGCATGTGGTCAATTGGGTGCGTGGACCAATAAGCACGCAATGACGGGAATTTATGTGTGCCCATGTTGAGGGAAAGGCCCAGAAAGGTCTTAAATTCGGAAACCGTAATTAGTTTCCAATCTTTGGCAATTTTAGGCAACTGGGGGTTAGCGGCGATGAATTGACCAGCATACAAATTACTCTGGTCCACAATAGATCTATAGAGATCTTCCGTGAAAAACAGCGAATAATAATCGATTGGCATAAAATCAGCTGTTTCCACCTGAATACCGGGTTGGGCAGTGAATGGGGGAAGTACGGGTTCTGCAGAAATGGTGGGGACCCAATCAGGATAGGCGAATTCTGCAGGAAGGGCACTATGGGCACGACGGGCCTGCCTTTGTCTTCTTGGTGGCATCGGGACACTACTTGTGCTTGCCACCTCGCCAGCTTGAACTGCACTTATGGGACTCGCCACGTCACCACGTGATACTGCAGTGCTGGATGTACGCCCAGGCTGTACTAGGCCGCTGGTGCTTGCCAATTCACCAGAAGGAATAGTGGCGCTTGTACTACTCTGCTCCATGATATGAGAGCCCTGCGGTTCTTGCTCCTCAACAACCTCAGAAGATCGGGATCGGGTACACCTGACCTTAGCAGGGACCTCAACTTCGTCGTCAGAGCTATCTGACGTGGGGCCGCTGACGTCACTGTCTTCTACGGGAAGATATTCTGAGCCTGAATCTGACAGATACGTGACCTCCTCTTCACTATCTGTCATGCTCAGAATCTCGTAGGCCTCTTTACTAGTGTACCTTCGACTTGCCATTTTGGGCTCTAAATTTAGGGGTACACTAGTAAGATTCACAGGAAAAAAAGCACCTGACTGTCACCAAAATGTATCAAACGCTACCAAAAAAACTGTTAGCGATCGCAGGGATCAGGATTGTCTCTGCGAACGCTGCAGTTATGTGTGTTGTGTTTGGTAAGTGACAGTGATCGATCGATACTGCACTTGGGTGGGCTGGGCTGGGCTGGGCGGAGGGGCTAAACGCAGGTACTAGCAGGTATCTGGGCTGATCCCGCTAACACTGCGTTTTTGGGAACCCTAAACCGCTGGGAACGCTAGTATAGATCTGATCAGATACTATACCACTAAGGGAGGTGTATGCTTTGCACGTGGGTGTTAGCGTTACTGGCACTAACCTAAAGCTGCCTGGGGCGACGCAGACCCTCTCTGGCGCTAAAACCTAATTGATATCACCCGCCGGGCGATCAGGGGGTTAAACCTTTATTGGGTTATATACGGCGGGTGCCCTGATGCTATAAAAAGCAAACTAACCAACCAGTGTCACCCGTAACCTTTATATGGTGATCACTGGTTAAAGGGTTAACTAGGGGCAATCAGGGGGTTAAAACCTTTATTAGGTTAAATATGGGGGTACCCGACGCTATATAAAAACCTGACGGGTTACCTAAATAACGAAATAACTCACTGGGTAACCAGTATCACCAGTGACGCTTATACGGTGATCACTGGTGAAAGGGTTAACTCTAGGGGCAATCAGGGGGTTCAAATAATATATGGGGGTACCTGACGCTAATAAAAACCTGCGGCGAAACTAAAAATAATTAACTGGCTATCTAGGACACCAGCGACAAGAAAAAAGCGATCGGAAAAACGATCGCTTAGTGACGCTGGCGTTAGGGGGTGAAAGGGTTACCTGGGGGGCGATCAAGGGGTTAAACCTTTATTAGGGGGGTTAGGGGGCTACCCTGGACCTAAAGGGGCCTAAACCTAACTGCCCTGCAACTTTTTACAGTCACAAATGACACTGATTGCAGTGATCAGTAAAAAAAATGATCACTGCAAACGGTGCACTGTGACTGGGGGTACTGGGGGTGATCTGGGGGTGACTGGGGGGTGATTTGTGTGCCTACGTGTACTGGTGTCAGTGGGCTGTTGGTGCACTTACTGTGAGATGTCTTCACTCCTCGCGCCGGATCGAAAAGACCGACACGAGGAGAGATGACATCACTTCCTCCTGTCTGTGTTTACATTACAGGCAGGGGACGCTCTCTCATTCGCCGGGAGCGATCGAGAGGGGGTGGCCGGAATCGAACGGCCGTCCCCTCATGCCGGATCGCTCCCGAACACTTAACCACCGCTCACTGTACAGAAGGGGGGTCCGATCGGACCCCCCAACTATACAAAGGCGATCACGTACATATACGTGATTCTGCCTGTCGGTGCCATTCTGCTGACGTATAATTACAGTGGGCGGTCGTTAAGTGGTTAAAATGGGTAATCAGTCGGGAAAAAGTGATGATGAAGGTAAGCATCAACCCTACCCAATAGATTACATGAAAGGCAATTATGGAAATCATTGTACTGATCCGTTCTGGTCTCTGGTCTTAAAAAGGGTACATCAGTTAGAAGTGCCATGTTTGGGGGAGTATGGACCATGTTCCGAAGGAGAATGGGAAGACGTGACCAGAATATGTGGCCAGCACAAACAGTACAATTATCCCATAACAGACCTTGATAAGGATTACATGACTCAATGTTGTAAAATTTGGGCAAAAGGTATGAAGGAATATAGAAAGAAGCACACAAATATGAAAGGGGGAAAGAAAAATAAGGCAGAAGGTATAATGGTTAGCCCATCAGCCCCCCCTAATTTAAAACCACCCCCATATGCTATGGTGAAGGATGAGTCTCGTGTCCCAAAGCAGATATATCCCTCGTTGGATCCAAATATCATAGCAGGAGTCTTAACTATAGCCAATGAAAAAGGGAAAGGCTGGATGAAGGAAGCAGAGGAAAAAAGGCAGACAAAGGAAAAGTTTAGTATATTGGTACGGGCACAGGAAAAGTATGATGAGCAAGATAGAAAAGAAAAAGAGGAAAGAAGACAAATGTGGGAGGAAGTTAAACAGCAAATGACAGAAAAAGATGAAAGAATAAGGGAATTAAGCAAGTTATTAGACTACATGAAACAGATTAGCCCAACAGAAACTACTATGATACACAAAGCAGAACAGCTTATTGAAGCCGATCATAATCTTGTAGCGCCTGATCTGTCCAGTCATCCCCTGGACAAACCCCCACACATGCCACAAACAAAATTGGTACCGCAGAATCCGATGATTCATTCTTAGCATACACAGAAAGAACACCTCTAGACACAGAAAAGCCAAAGGGGTCTTTCCCCTTCATTACAATGGGAGATACACAGATACAAATACCATTGCCCTTAGGAACAGTCAAGGAAAGTAGAGATACATGCCCAAAACCAAAAAAGTATCCCAGACAAGCGGTCATTTTTTTACAGAGATACTGTTCAGGAACAAGAATGTCTCCTGAAGATCTCAACACTATAATTCAAAATATAGACCCAGAGTCCGCTGCTGACATAAAAATAAATGATTGGGCTAAAGATGCAAATTTATATACAGAGGCAGAAGATTGGAATGTTTTTTGGAACAAATTGTTGCAGGCTTGGCTTAAAGCTTATAAAAATACATCTATGTTGCATGATTTGATCTCTTGCAAACAGCAGACAGGAGAAGATTTTCACACTTTTGTCAACAGACTACACAAGTTGTATAAAAAATTGCGGAATAGACAATGATCAATTATTTGTGAGTACAGCCATAAATAATAGAGACCCCAAGGCTACTCAAATAATAAGACTAATAAATCCAAAGTGGGCAGCATCTACTGCAGATCTATTTATAGCAGACATAAAAGACAGAGCATCCTCAGGAATATTTAGCACAAAAGGAGGATTATTTACCTCCATCATAGAAGACAATCCAAATGTGGCTATGGTCAGTAGACCAAGCTCAGGGGCAATACCTAGAGGGAATTATCCTCCCCGAAGTCAGGAGCAGGGTTGTTTTAATTGTGGGGACGTAAATCATTGGAAGTCAGAATGTCCACAGAGGAGAGGAGCTAGAGATAGCTTTGCTAGGAGAGGCAGAGGAGGATATAGCTCGAGATCTCAACACAGACCTCAACAGAGATACGAAGGGCAACTACAACAGAGATCCCAGTCAGCTCCAGCAGCCCCTCCCTTCAGCCCCAGGAAGAGATAGCAAATAAGGCTTTTGTTCTCTCTCTGCTGGCTGCACTGCAACTCCCACAAAGTCTCTGAGTTATTAAAGTGAAAGGACACTCGTATGACAAAAGTAAAGAAGCACAGGGCAATGCATTGGCAGATAGAGAAGCAAAAAAAAGCAGCGGACTCCGTTCCCACCTCTCATCCCATCACATTGCTTTTTGCTACTGACTTCTCTTCCCCAGATTTTCCATCACTAGCTTCCCTCCTGCAGTCCAAGGCAACCGCCCAGGACATTAAACACTGGACAGAGCATAACTTGTCAAAGACCACTTCAGGCCTTTGGACAAGTAAGGAGGGAATAATAGGTATACCTGAAGCAGCAGCCCCTTTACTTATTTCCTATCTACATGGTCCAGGTCATTTGGGAAGGAAAACAGTTTTGACAATGTACAGGCAGTCCTTCAGCACGATCAATGATACACACCTCATTTGCCCAATTGACAGATTCATGTCTCACTTGCGCACAAAACAATGTGCAATGTAAAAAACAGGGTGTACATGGAAATTTGCCCCCCCCCAATAGGCCCCCTCCAAGATCTACAAATAGACTTTACACACATGCCAAAACAGAAAGGGAATTTAAAATACCTTTTGGTCATAGTGGACAAGTTTAGCTCATGGGTCGAGGCTATTCCAACCACAGGAGAAACGGCCAAAATAGCATCAAGGGCACTAATAAATCACTGGATTTCGAGGTATGGTTTACCAGCCAAGATCTGGTCAGACCAGGGTCCAGCTTTTACAGCTGCCCTCACCCAGGACCTAGCGAAACTCCTGGGCATTCAATGGAAACTACATATTCCAAGTCACCCACAAGGTGCAGGAATAGTAGAAAGAATGAACAGAAATATAAAGGATAAACTCAAAAAGGCCACAGGAGGAACTATGAAGGGGTGGATTGATTATCTCCCTGCAGTCCTATTCCAAATAAGAACAGCCGCACATAACAGAACAGGGTTGTCACCATTTGAAATACTTATGGGTAGGCCAGCACAGAGGAATTCTGATGAGGGAGAGGAGGTTAATCTTTATTCTCTACAGGAAGAGTACGTGAAACATTTGGTAAGTAGCCTTAGTGAAACAGAGGACAAAGTTGTTGTCACTTTCCCTCCTCTCTCCACAGAACCTACACATCCATATATCCCAGGAGACAAAGTGTTGATAAAACAACTAGCTGTCCGGAGACAACCAGGTCCTATTTTCCAGGGACCATTTGAAGTTCTGAAGGTTACCAGAACAGCCGTTCTCACAGATCAAGGCCCACAGTGGATCTATGCATCAAGACTAAAGACATTTCCAGGCACACCCCCAGAGAAAAAGGAGGTAAAACAGGTGTTACAAGTCCTCTAAAATAGAGACTAAAAGGAAGACTGTACCCTAAAAATGACTGTTCATAGCAAATGATTCAGGGAAGCTATGGGATCTGTTGGCAGGACTCGTGATATTGGTGTTTATCCCCACTTGGATCATAACTAACTGTATGTATCACCCGGAGGCTCTGGGTGAAATGAAGGGTATATGTGGTAAAAATACCAAGAAGAAGTGGTATAATGAATATTCTGATGATAAAGGGGCTTCTGTTCTGAAGCCTTGATCAAAGGAGGGATTGTAAGGAATGGATCAATATATTGATTAATGTATAACCAAATGAACCATTGATGAAGAGTTCTACTTTATTTTGTTATAATAAGTTTAAACTGTATGTTTCGTGGGATGTTTTTCTGCTCACTTTTCTACTGATATTATTATGATGATTAAGTGTATTTTGCAAGCACGGAATGTGACCTTGCGGTTGCACCTGCAGTGTGCTGATTTCGTTACAGTGGGCTGCTTTCTGCCTTTGGCAAGACGCCCGAATCACAGTGATAAAACCCCAAGACAAATAATAAAGAATGGTATTCATGCATAACCATACTCTGTGTTGGTATCATTGAATATACAGCCAGCTAGAGTTACTTCCACAGGTCCGACCCAGCTCGAGCAGAACCAGGACCAGAACCTCTCACACACCACAGGAACAATCCAACGATTTTATTCCAAAAATAGCAAATGACAGCCAACAAAGACAGTGTCCGAACCAAGGAGGTGATGTGTGCATTTCACACTGACCTCAGTGCTTCTTCAAACCTGCGGCACAACTGAAGCACTGAGCATATAAAGGCTCCATCCCCCCATACAGGTAATAAGGAATAATGCGGGATAATGCAATCAGCTGTGCCGAATGTCTGACAAGGCAATCCTGCATAACCATACCATACCAAAAACGAATGAAAGATTGCAAAAGATAGTAGGACAAACGCCCAAAAAATCTTCAAATATATTAATAGTAAAAAAAGGTCAAGTCTGAGCATGTAGGCCCTTTACAAAATAATCTAGAGTGGGTGACTGGGGACAAAGAGAAGGCTAATTTATTAAATACTTTCTTCAGCTCTGTGTATACAAAGGAGCATGGGGGGGGGCCTCATGTCCATAATGGGGGTGGTAGTGACACAGCCCCAAATCCACAATGGCTCAAAAGTGATATGGTCCAGAAATATTTAGATGGAATAAAGGTGGACACAGCACCTGGACCAGATGGCATAGACCCTAAAAGAATTGAGCTCTGTAATTTCAAAGCCATTGTATCTAGTTTTTAGGAACTCATGAATGACAGGAATAGTACCACTGGATTGGCGCAGGGCCAATGTGGTGCCTATATTTAAAAAAGGAACAAAGTCTTTACCAAGTACCTATAGACCTGTTGGTTTAAAACACTTCTATAGTTGGGAAGATACTGGAGAGATTAATAAAAGACCACATAGACAAGTTCTTGCTGTAAAAAAATATTTTAAGCAACAGACCGCATGGATTCATGAAAGACAGAAGGTGGCAGACAAACCTGATTTCTTTTTATGAAGAGGTAAGTAAAACCTTGCACAGAGGGGTGTCGGTGGACGTGGTATACTTGGATTTTGCAAAAGCGTTCGATACAGTTCCCCCACACACGGCTAATGTGTAAGGTAAAGTCTACAGGCTTGGAAATATCAGTATGTAAATGGATAGAAAACTGGCTAAAAGACAGAATTCAGAGAGTAGTGGTTAATGATTCTTACTCTGAATGGTCTAAGGTTATCAGTGGTGTACCCCAAGGTTCAGTGTTGGGACCCTTACTTTTTTTAATATCTTTATAAATGATATTGGGTCTGGGATCAAAAGTAATATTTCTGTCTTTGCAGGTGACACCAAGCTATGCAGTGGAATAACGTCCTTACAGGATGCCTCCAATTTACAAGACGACTTCAATGCGCTGTCTAATTGGGGGACTATGTGGCAGATGAGGTTTAATGTTGATAAATGTAAAGTAATGCACTTGGGGGCTAAGAATATGCAGGCATCATACATACTAGGGGGAGTACAACTGGGGGGATCTATAGTGGAGAAGAATCAGGGGGTTTTGGTAGATCATTAGCTCAACAATGGCATGCAATGCCAAGCTGCGGTTTCCGAAGCGAGCAAAGTCCTTTCTTGTATTAAGAGAGGTATGGACTCCAGAGAGAGAGATATCATTTTGCCCCTGTTCAAATCATTAGTAAGACCTCATCTGGAATATGCAGTTCAGTTTTGGGCACCAGTTCTCAAATAGGATATTGGAGAACTGGAGAAAGTGCAGAGAAGGGCAACCAAACTGATAAGAGGCATGGAAGAGCTCAGCTACAAGGAACTGAATTTATTCACTCTTGAGAAGAGGAGATTAAGGGGGGATATGATCAACATGTACATACAAATATATATATATAAAGTGAATTGGTGGTGAGTTATTCACTTTACGGTCAACACAAAGGACAAGGGGGCACTCTTTACGTCTAGAGGAAAAATGATTTCATCTCAAAATACGGAAATGTTTCTTCACAGCAAGAGCTGTGAAAATGTGGAATAGATTCCCTGCAGAGGTGGTTCTGGCCAGCTCAGTAAATTGCTTTAAGAAAGGCCTGGATTATTTCCTAAATGTACATAATATAACTGGGTACTAACATTTATAGGTAAAGTTAATCTGGGGAAAATCCGATTGCCTCTCGGGGGATCAGGAAGGAATTTTTTCCCCTGCTGTAGAAAATTGGATCATGCTCTTCTGGGGTTTTTCGCCTTCCTCTGAATCAACTGTGGGTATAGAATTGGGTATATGGGATTGTATGATATTGTGTATGTATATATATATATATATATATATATATATATATATATATATATATATATATATATATTTTTATGGTTAAACTGGATGGATTTGTGTCTTTTTTCAACCTAACTATGTAACTACCTCTTTGTTATCATATGACAACATGACATAGCAGGTAAACTTCATACAAAAAATATATATTAGTATAAAAAATTATAACACTGCCAAAGATTGTTATAATAGTCATACAAGATAAGTGTAAATGTGTAAAGGAGAAAAACTTAAATGACAAATAGCATAATGTTGAGAATAAAAAAAAAACTAACTCAAATATACGATATGAAAAGTATAAATAAATTACTAGAGAAATAGTGTCCTATATTGATTAAAAAATTAAATATAACATTCCATATGCAAAAAAATCAGTTTGATAATATGGATGCACAAGAACAAAAAAGATCTCTAAATGGGAAGATGTGGAGCATATAGGTGATACTCGAAAAATTTGAATATCGTGCAAAAGTTCATTTATTTCCCTAATGCAACTTAAAAGGCGAAACGAGATATGAGATAGACTCGTTACATGCAAAGCAAGATAGTTCAAGCCGTGATTTGTCATAATTGTGATGATTATAGCTTACAGCTCATGAAAACCCCAAATCCACAATCTCAAAAAATTTGAATATTGTGAAAAGGTGCAATATTCTAGGCTCAAAGTGTCCCACTCTAATCAGCTAATTAAGCCATAACACCTGCAAAGGGTTCTTGGGCCTTTAAATGGTCTCTCAGTCTGGTTCAGTCGGAATCACAAAAGACTGCTGACCTGACAGTTGTGCAGAAAAACATTATTGGCACCTTCCATAAGAAGGGAAAGCCTCAAAAGGTAAATGCAAAAGAAGTTGGATGTTTCCAAAGTGCTGCATCAAAGCATATTAATAGAAAGTTGTGTGGAAGAAAAGGGCGCACAAGCAGCAGGGATGAACGCAGCCTGGAGAGGATGGTCAGGAAAAGGCTATTCAAAAGTGTTGGGGACTTTAACAAGGAGTGGACTGAAGCTGGAGTCAGTGCATCAAGAGCCACCACACACAGACGGATCCTGGACATGGGCTTCAAATGTTGTATTCCTCTTGTCAAGCAACTCCTGGACAACAAACAACGTCAGAAGTGTCTTACCTGGGCTAAAGAAAAACAGACCTGGTCTGTTGCTCAGTGGTCCTCTTTTCTGATGAGAGCAAATTTTGCATCTCATTTGGAAACCAAGGACCCAGAGTATGGAGGAAGAATGGAGAGGCACACACTGCAAGATGCTCTGGAACATCCTCTGGAACTCCCTGCCCCAGTATGTCTGATCAGCCCCTACCCTGTCCACCTTCAGGAGATCCCTGAAAACTCATTTATTCAGGGAAGCCTATCCCACACCCACCTAACTATCCCCGAGCCACCCCCATCAAATTCTCTGCAGCTATTACCTTTTGTACCACCATCCCTCCCTTTAGAATGTAAGCTCTACGAGCAGGGCCCTCCTGTACCTTTTGTATTGAACTGTACTGTAATTGTGTTGTCCCCCCTATACATTGTAAAGCGCTGCATAAACTGTTGGCGCTATATAAATCGTGTATAATAATAATAATACTTGAAGTCCAGTGTGAAGTTTCCACAGTCTGTGTTGATTTGGGGAGCCATGTCATCTGCTGGTGTTGGTCCACTGTCAGTGGCCTCACTAGGGTTGGTGTCACCTGGTGCGGTAAAACAGTGTCACCCCCCCCCTCCCCGATGATTTTGATTTGATTTTGGAACTAACCTGCTGACACGGTGTGTTGCTTGCTGGATGGGATCTGATGACCGCAGGGAAGATGGCAAGATGCTGTGGCCTGCCGACAATAAGTCGTGTTGCTACAAGGCCCTGTAGTCAGAAAGCAGAAGACAGTAGCTGAAAAGGAGAAGCACTCTGCCGGGGGCGGGAACACATGACGCTATTGGTTGCTAGCATGCTGGCGGTCCTAGCAACCAATGGCAGGTCTCAGCAGAGATGTGCCCCATCAAATGCAGCCACTGTGCCCAGTCTAATACCACCACTTGTGCCCATCTAATGTCATCACTTGTGCCACAGCAAATGCAGCCACTTGTGCCGCAGCGAATGCGGCCACTTGTGCCGAAGCGAATGCGGACACTTGTGCCGCAGCGAATGCGGCCACTTGTGCCGCAGCGAATGCGGCCACTTGTGCCGCAGCGAATGCGGCCACTTGTGCCGCAGCGAATGCGGCCACTGTTCCCATTAAATGCAGCCACTTGTGTCCCATCAAATGCAGCCACTGTGCCCCATCAAATGCAGCCACTTGTGCCCCATCAAATGCAGCCACTTGTGCCCCATCAAATGCAGCCACTTGTGCCGCACCAAATGCAGCCACTTGTGCCGCACCAAATGCAGCCACTTGTGCCGCACCAAATGCAGCCACTTGTGCCGCACCAAATGCAGCCACTTGTGCCGCACCAAATGCAGCCACTTGTGCCGCACCAAATGCAGCCACTGTGCCCCATCAAATGCAGCCACTGTGCCCCATCAAATGCAGCCACTGTGACCCATCAAATGCAGCCACTGTGACCCATCAAATGCAGCCACTGTGACCCATCAAATGCAGCCACTGTGACCCATCAAATGCAGCCACTGTGACCCCACTGTGACCCATCAAATGCAGCCACTGTGACCCATCAAATGCAGCCACTGTGACCCATCAAATGCAGCCACTTGTGCCCCATCAAATGCAGCCACTTGTGCCCCATCAAATGCAGCCACTTGTGCCCCATCAAATGCAGCCACTTGTGCCCCATCAAATGCAGCCACTTGTGCCCCAACAAATGCAGCCACTTGTGCCCCATCAAATGCAGCCACTTGTGCCCCATCAAATGCAGCCACTTGTGCCCCATCAAATACAGCCACTTGTGCCCCATGAAATGCAGTCACTGTGCCCCATCAAATGCAGACACTGTGCCCGTCAAATGCCGCCACTTGTGCCCCATCAAATGTAGCCACTGTGCCCCAACAAATGCAGCCACTTTGCCCCATCATATGCAGCCACTTGTGCCCCATGAAATGCAGTCACTGTGCCCCGTCAAATGCAGACACTGTGCCCCATCAAATGCAGCCACTTGTGCCCCATCATATACAGCCACTTGTGCCCCATGAAATGCAGTCACTGTGCCCCATGAAATGCAGACACTGTGCCCCATCAAATGCAGACACTGTGCCCCATCAAATGCAGACACTGTGCCCCATCAAATGCAGACACTGTGCCCCATCAAATGCAGACACTGTGCCCCAACAAATACCATCAATGTGCCCCGTCAAATGCCATCACTGTGCCCCGTCAAATGCCATCACTGTGCCCCAACAAATGCAGCCACTGTGCCCCAACAAATGCAGTCACTGTGCCCCAACAAATGCAGCCACTGTGCCCCAACAAATGCTGGCACTGTGCCCTATAAATGGCATCACTGTGCCCTATAAATGCCGCCCCTGTGACCGTCGAATGCCAGCACTGTGCCCGTCAAATGCAGTCACTTTGCCTGTCATATGCAGTCACTTTGCCCCCCCCACCCCCCCTTATCATACCAGCTCAGGACACAAGCACTGCCACTCCTCCTCCTTATCCACACCAGCTCTGGACGGCTCAGGTGTGACTGGGTGGCGGACACTGTGCCAACCCCCCCCCACCTATAGCAACAGCTCACCTCGGAGAACACCCCGACCCCGCCCGTTACCACACTAGCTCGGGGCAATGCCTCTGGTACATGTGACGTTACACCCGAGCGGCAGCTGAAGGGAACACACACAGCCGCGCTGCCCGAGTGGAGAAGGAAGTGAAAAGCTCAGCAGCGCAGTAGTGAGAGGGGAGGACCCGGAGTACACAGAGCCAGGCAGGCACAGCTGCAGCGCGCGCCGGAGGTGTTCACCGGCTAAAAAATAAAAAATAAATCACAAGGGAGCCAGCGCTTTCGTCACCCTCGGGATGGTGTCACCCTTCTGGCGGGTGTCACTCGGGTGCGGACCGCACCCCCCCGCACCCACCTAGCAATGACACTGTCCACTGTGCTTCATTAAGTCCAGGGTCAACGCAGCCATCTGCCAGGAGATTTTAGAGTACTTCATGCTTCCTTCCGCAGATGAGCTCTATGGGGATGCGGACTTCATTTTCCAGCAGGACTTGGCACCTGCCCACACTGCCAAAAGCACCAAAACCTGGTTCAATGACCATGGGATTACTCTGCTTGATTGGCCAGCAAACTCGCCTGACCTGAACCCCATAGAGAATCTATGGGGCATTGGCAAGAGAAATATGAGAGACATGAGACCGAACAATGCAGAAGAGCTGAAGGCCGCTTCTAAAGCATTCTGGTTTTCCATAACACCTCAGCAGTGCCACAGGCTGATAGCTTCCATGCCACATTGAGGCAGTAATTGCTGCAAAAGGGGCCCAAACCAAGTACTGAGTACATATGCATGCTTATACTATTCAGAGGTCCGATATTGTTCTATGTACAATCCTTGTTTTATTGATTGCATGTAACATTCAAATTTTTGGAGATTTGGGGTTCTCATGAGCTGTAAGCCACAATTATGACAAATCACGGCTTGAACTATCTTGCTTTGTAATGAGTCTATCTCATATATTAGTTCCACCTTTTAAGTTGCATTAGTGAATTAAATGAACTTTTGCATGATATTCAAATTTTTCGAGTATCACCTGTATGGTGCTAGTCGAAACTCCTATAAAGCCATATAGCCATAAAAAAATACTTCACAAAAGACATCCCCTAAATCCAATACAAACAATGTCCACAGTCCCATTAACCTGCTACAATGAATTGTCAGTTAATTGTATATAATTACCAATTTTAAACATTTGCGGGCGAAGGAAGAGTGGAGAACATCGTATGGACCAACAAACGGCGAGAAACATAACATTTCTAGCCAAAGCTGGTCCACAACAATAAGGCAAGAATCTAATCATGATAGTGTGGCTAACATCCCGCTCAAAGTTGAAACCTGAAGGGATGCGAGTCTGGAGCCGGTGTATCCAGAACACCTCCCTTCGACATAACATCCAGAGGACATCACCCCCCCTTTTTTGGTGCACACACTTTTTTTATAATCTGCACTTTTATAGCCTTGATGTTACCATCATGGCACTCTCTAAAGTGTTTGGCTATGTTGGTTCCCTTGTTTTTGATTACACTGTATACATGTTCGTAGAAACGGTCTCGCAGACTTCAAGTAGTCCTACTGTGATGTTTGTGCTGGATCCTTCACCCTTTTCTCCTGATGCATGCTGGGGGAGGGGCTGTACCAGGAAGTAGGTCAGTGTGTGTGGGACTGGAAGCAGCAGCATGATACATAGAAGGGATTACATCTGTTAATGACAGAAACCTGTTTTATTAAGACTGAGTGAGTAATAATCCCTCTCCATGGTTAAGAAGTTCATCCAGCCTGTGTGTAACTTGCTGAGCAGATACTGGCAGCATTGCTAGCAGCACCCTGAGAGACCCCATGTCTATGGGACATAACAGTGGTGACAAGGGTGGGATTTTAGCACACATGGCCTTCATAGGGTTTATTCAACCATTTGATCCTGCTGCTGAATCATGGAGCTCCTGGGTGGAGAGGCTGGAGCAGTATATGGAAGCAAATAGCGTGGCTGCAGAAAAGAAAGTTGCAGTTTTCCTCACAACATTGGGTCAAGCTGCATATGGCACTCTCAGAGACCTCATTTCTCCAGACAAGACAGCCTCTAAGCCCCTGCCTGAGTTAATTCAGAAGCTACTTGAGCACTACAACCCAAAGCCATTGGAGATTGCAGAGCGGTTTAAAGTCTACAGTAGAAGGCAGCATGCCGGGGAGGACATAAAGACTTATATCATTGCTTTACGTAAACTAGCTGCCACTTGTCAGTTTGGAGACTACCTGCAGACGGCTCTCCGCGACATGTTTGTCATGGGACTCTGCGACCCAGCCATACAGAAACGTTTACTCACAGACCCCGACTTGACTGACGAAAGCCACTGACCTTGCTACGGTCATGGAGTTGGCTACACGGGACGCCACCCTACTGAAGGCACCACCTGAAACTCCTGCAAGCCAGCGAGAGGAAATATTCCACTCTGCTATCACCCGACACCCGAAACGGCCATCCCCAAATCAGCCTAAACCTTGCCACCCTAATTCTTCTGTCTCTAGGACACCAACTTGCTACCATTGTGGTAACACTACTCACAGTGCACCTGCTTGCAAGTTCAAGGATGGCGTTTGTTTTCTTTGTGGAAAGACTGGCCATATTGGGTGTGTTTGACGCAGCTTATGCTCCCCGAACACTACCAGAAAAGTTAGACGTAAACAGACATTTCATATGCATAATGACAAGAACGGCTCCAGCTCTGATGAGGAAACCTGTGTCCAGTATGTTGGACTGTTTCGGGTAGCTGGGAGTACTCCTGCGATAAAAGTGGATGTCACGCTCAATGGCTGTCCTGTCTCCATGGATGTTGATACAGGGGCGGCTGTGTCTGTCATTTCATGGACTGATTTAAAGGCATCGGGTCTGTCCCTACCTCTCCAACCTACAAATCTCACACTACAAACCTACAGCAAGGAACCACTACAGCCCTTGGGTTATATGAAACCCCTTGTTACATTAGGCAACCACAGTCAAACTCTACGCCTTTATGTTCTCAATAAAGGAGGTCCTCCGCTGTACGGTAGGGACTGGATCAAAGCCCTGGGCATGCCTCCTCTTGCCATTGCCCAATGTACATTGCTTTCTGAGGTAGACCATTGGGTGGAATCCCTGAAGTCACGCTTTAAGGGGGTTTTTTAGGACTCTTTGGGCACAGTTAAAGGAAAAATGGCCCACCTCCTCTTGAAGCCTGGTGCTACACCTCGTTTTTGTAAGGCAAGATCAGTACCTTTTGCCTTGCAAAAGAAGGTGGAAGCAGAGCTGGACCACCTATTGGCTGAAAAGATCATAACTAAAGTTGATAGAAGTAAATGGGCATCGCCAATTGTGCCTGTCAAGAAAAAGAATGGAGAGATTAGAATTTGTGGAGATTTGAACAACCAACTTCTTGTGGATCAATACCCATTGCCTCGACTTGAAGATCTATTTAGCTCACTGGCTGGGGGGGCAAAAGTTTACAAAAATAGACTTAAAGCAAGCTTACCTGCAACTGCAAGTACACCCAGATTCACGCCATCTGTTGACCATTAACACCCATAAAGGATTATTCCAATATAACCGCATGGTTTTTGGCATAGTCCCGACTCCAGCCATCTGGCAGCGAATCATGGATGAGGTCCTGGCAGGCATACCTTTCACTCAATGTCTACTAGATGACATGCTCATCACTGGTCCCACTGATGAACACAAAGAATGTTGAAACTGTGCTAGAGAGATTCCAAAGGTATGGTTTACGTGTCAATCTTTCAAAATGCGAATTTCTAAAATCTCGACTGGAATTTTGTGCCCACACTGTGGACCGACATGGGTTACACACTACTGAAGAAAAGGTTAAAGCCCTTACCCATGCCCCTACTCCCCAGAATGTCACACAGCTCAGGTCCTACCTTGGCCTCCTAAATTACTACCATTGTTTCTTGCCGAACCTAGCACACCAGCTTTACCCGTTATATCGCTTACTGGATGCAAGAGATAAATGGATATGGACAGCCAAATGTGAAGTAGCTTTTCTGCTTTCTAAAGCACTCATTCCGTCTTCTCGAGTTCTGGTCCACTATGATTGAAAGAAACACGTCACCTTGGCTTGTGACGCCTCGCCTTGTGGACTGGGTGCTGTGCTTTCCCCATGTCATGCCAGATGGCACAGAGTGCCCCATTTCTTTTGCCTCCAGGTGTTGAACCTCAGCAGAACAAAACTACTCCCAGATAGACAAGGAAGCTTTGGCCATTGTATGGGCCACAAAAAAAATTCATACGTATATCTATGGTCACTGACCACAAACTTCTGTTGTCAATACTGAACCCCCAGAAAGGAATTTCTACAACTGCATCTCACTTACAAAGGTATGCTTTATTCTTGGGAGCTTATACTTATTCCATCAGATACTGCTCCCTTGATGCCCATGGCAATGCAGATGCATTTTCCAGATTTCCAATTGGAGACCACTCACCAAGAGACGTACGCATAGTGGAAATACACAGGCCAAAATCCTGCATGTCCACCTCCCTAATTGCCAGACATACAGTCACAGATCCCTTCCTGTCTCAGATATTCTCATATGTTCAGGCTGGATGGCCGGAGAAAGTCCCAGGTGAATTTCGTCCGTACTTTGCCAGAAAATGTGAACTTGTGACTAATGCTGGTTGCCTACAGTGGGGCAACAGAGTGATCATACCTCAGTATTTGCAACCAACCATGCTAAGGATACTGTTGTACCTGGTTTGCTGTGGCATGTTTCTTGTGATTTTACTTATATAATAAAATAAAAATAAATTTGGAGTGCGGCTGTCCAAACATTCCTCTTCAATATGCTAGGGATACTGCATGAGGGCCATCCTGGCATGGTGCGCATGAAGCAGCGAGCCCGGAGCTATGTTTGGTGGCCACAAATGGACACAGCAATTGAAGATTATGTGGCTCAATGTCCTGGGTGCTGTCAAGCTCAGCGACCCCAAAAGAAAGGAACCCTGCTACCTTGGCCATGGCCGACAGACCCGTGGTCAAGACTCCATCTCTATTTTGCTGGCCCAATCCAGGGTAAAATGTATTTGATCGTGGTAGATGCACATTCAAAATGGCCGGAGGTTTTTCAAATGCCTTCTGTTACCTCAGCTGCTACCATTCTAGTCTTAAGGAAGCTCTTTGCTCAATATGGCTTGCCAACAGCCATAGTCTCGGACAATGGGACTCAATTTACATCACATGAGTTTCAATCCTTCCTCAGTGGCTTGGGCATCCAACACGACAAAACAGCTCATCATCCAGCCTCGAATGGGCTGGCAGAATGGTTTGTGCAGACATTTAGGAAGCACTTACTGTCCACTCTGGACCAGGTCGGAATGTCAGAGGAGAAGCTGCTGGAGTTCTTGACCATGTACCGAAACACAAAACACGCTACTACTGGGCTGTCCCCAGCTTTACTTATGTTTGTCAGGCATCTCTGCACCAAGATGGATTTAGTTCATCCACAGGAACAGTCACCAACACCTCCACTGCCAGGCCGCACTGCATTCCGTGCCGGTGATCTTGTATAGTTTCGGAATTACAGAGTTTTGCCTCATTGGCTTCCTGGCATTATTGGTGGACCTCTTGGACAACGAATGTACCTTGTTCGCCTGGAGAATGGCGTTTGTGTTCGAAGACATCTTTCGCAATTGAGAAAGCGCATTTGCCTGCCAGTAGAAACAAACCCGACCTCTTTTTCTACCCAACCACCAGAGTCTACTCAGGGCTCTACTGGTGACATATGGCATGGTGTCTGGCATGATCCCACAAGTTTACAACAAACCCCTGATGTGGTTGGTGACCATATTCCTGAGGAGCCCGGACATGTGCCTGGAGTTGCAGAGACTGATTTGTCTGTTAGACACCCACTGACATCTCCAGAACCTTTGACAGCCTCTACCCCTCCTAGTGCTGTGCCACTTCGTAAGTCTGTCCGCCAAAGACATCAAACTCCTCTTTGGCAAAGCACTGAAATCTTACGGGACACTTTGGAGGTCAGGAAACAGAGACAAAGGGCTTATAATGTGATGCAGGAGCCACAGAACGGAGTTGGAGATACTACTTGCTTCACTGATCCTGCTTGCCTTGTTATTTTATGTGTTGAGTATTTTATGTGTTGAGTATTTTGTTCTATTGTTATGTTTATTTTATTTATTTTTATGGGAAAAAGAGGTGTGATACATAGAAGGGATTACATCTGGTAATGACAGAAGCCTGTTGTATTAAGACTCCATGTAACAAAGTCATCATTTTTCTGAGTGAGTAATCATCCAGCCTTTGTGTAACTTGCTGAGCAGATACTGGCAGCATTGCTAGCAGCACCCTGAGAGACCCAGTGTTTAAGGGACATAACACCTACCAACATATAGCAAATGTCACAAGTAAATTTATAATTGTAACAAAAGTTATGTTATATAAGGACCCAATTTCATATTCCCTCTGGTTGGATGACGCCCTAAACACGTTTCTCCCCAGAACATGGTCACAGCAGGGACATCCTGACGACCCACATTTCAAATTTCCTTTAAAATGGAGCCAAGTAAATGACTGGGTCCCAGTCTTATGAAAACTGGGCGACAGGGAGTGTCCTAGTGTTGGTGCCCTTCTGGGTACTATGTTGATGCCGTTATGCAAGATATTCGCACATACATCATAAACACAGAGATGAGGTAGGTATTTGTTGATGATAGCACGAACCTCTCCAAACTCCAAGCTGAATGGTGTAGATAGGGTTAATTTGTTTTTATACAGATCTACTTTCTCACAAACCTGTGGAGTCACCAACTCATCTCTACTCTTGCGTTTTGCAATGCTATAAGCTCTATTTAGCATCCATTTAGGGTAGCCCCTAGCCAGAAATAATTTGTAGAGCGCACTAGCCTCTATATTGAATTGTGAATCATTGTAAAAATGTTTAATGGACTAGGAGACACAAGCTCTTTCCATACAGAATCTCTGAAAGCTTTGATTGCGGTCATACCGAAGGAAGGTAAGGATCCTTCCCAATGTGGGAGCTATAGACCGATATCACTGTTGAATATGGACTTGAAGCTCTTTTCCAAGATCCTGGCAAAGCGTCTGCAACAGCACATACCCGGCCTGGTCCATAAAGACCAGGTAGGGTTTTGTGCAGACGTGGGAAGCCCGGGACAATACGATTAAGACTCTGAACTTGATCCATTTGGTGGGCACATCCCGAACCCCATGTGTCTTCCTGGGGACAGACGCAGAAAAAGTTTTTGATCGTATAAACTGGCAATTCATGTTCTCGCTACTGAGACACATGGGGCTTGGGAATAAGATGCTACAATGGATCTTGAGTAACTATACCCACCCTACTGCCCAGGTTAAAGTGAACGGTGTATTATCCCCACTTTTTAAGTTATCCAACGGGACAAGACAAGGGTGCCCGTTGTCCCCACTCTTATATTCCCTGTCTGTAGAGCCCTTATTGAGCAGGATTCAACGGAACCCAGACATCAAGGGGGTGTCGGTGGGAGGCAGAGAGTATAAGATGTCATCCGCATAAGCTGATATGATGTATAACTTGACCAACCCATTGGTATCTCTTTCCAACCTGCTCCAAGAACTAAAGACATAAAGCGATTTATCAAATTTTAAGATCAATTACGTAAAATCTGAAGCAAAGGGAGTTGCGATCCCCAAGGAAGAACTGAATACCCTGAAACCTAATTTAAATGGACAGATCAAGCCACAAGTAAGCACTGCCACAAGTAAGTAATGCATATAATCTAACTTAGTTTATATGCATTACTTACTTGTGGCAGCGCTTGTTTAGACTGCTTACTATTGCAATGCTCTTTCCTTTTAGGATTTATACTCTTACCTTTAAACCATACCAGCACCATTATAATCTTCCTATGGACTAAATTGATCTGCTTCAACTCTGTTCCAAAAAGAACCACATTATTATTTGTCCTTGGATCGGCTGAGTGTACTCCTGTTGATTACCAGCATAGATCGCCTCTTTAATATTACCCAAATTACATTTACACGGTAAGCTTCCTTATCATAGGTGTGCACAGCCTATTGCATTAGGGTGTGCACCCCAAAGCCCAAACACACAATACCGATCGCTAACGGTGTTCATTCAGAAAGGGAAGGGGCCGGTAAATTACATATTTACTGGCCCCTTTCCCCACTCCTAAAACATCCCAGCAGCAACAGCCAATAGGAGAGGAGGGAAGCTGGCAGTGCTGCGGGGGGGAAAGATGGGAGCCAGGGCAGTAGAGGAAATCTGTGCTGCACAGGGTGATTAGGGTGTGCCTGGGCACACCTGGCACACGCCTATGTTCCTTATTTATATACAGCTATGTTGGTTATTGCCTTCTGATGTATTTTTAACATGTGGCCATTGACGATATTATATATAACGATTGTTGCAGCTATTACTATATACCATTGATGTATGATATACATATCTATATTAAAAACGATATATAATTTAATCATTACTATAAAGATTTTCTCACATTACCTACAGATACTACCTCCTCGACTGGCAGCACCCTTTAATAGATCGCCACTGTCTAGGTAGATGGGCTGAATAACTGTTGTTTGTTTTTTCAACACGGCCTACTATGTAGTATATATCTATCTATTTATTATCATTATATGTTTAATCTTACATACCTGCCCATCGTTCAATTAGTGCCCAATGACTAGGGACTCTCTCTTATTATCTGTATCAATTACACCCATACTTATTGATAATGTTTATGTGTGTCTCAACATGGGGGTTGCCTACCCACCTCGTTGGCCCTGCTGGGGGTTCCCCGTCGTAGCTCTACCACACGATCAGCAAGGAATATGTGTATATATATATATATATATATGTATGTATAGACAATTTTATGTATTAAAATATTGTTTATTGATTGTTATTTTTTCTGTATGTTTTTAATAGATTCATGTGTAGCGGGGTCTCCGTTGAGGCCCCATGGACTACGTTACCCAGAACCTCGTTTGGCACCCAGGGTGCATTGGGCTGCTGCAGAGACTCATGGGTGGGGTATAAAAGGGGAGGGCGAGGCTAAGCCCGGCCTCTTGGGACACCGCGCGACTGGCAAGAGGACTTCCTGTGCGGACCTGCTGCGAGTGCAAGGCCCGAGGTCTGGGCCTTGCGCACTTCCAGAGAGCCTTCCACCTCACTGCGGAGCCTGTGCGGCTGCAGACATCTACCTGCTTCGCGGACGTCAGTGGACCGGAGATCAGGCAGAGGCAGATCCTGTGTGTGTGGACACAGCGGTGGGAGTCCTGGACTGGGATCGAGTCCGGAGGGGTGAGAGAGCACCTGCTCACAACTACAACCGAGTACTTTATTAGGCCTATTGACTGCCTTGGCCCATCAGGTTATACTTTCCCTTTTCCTGTCAGGAGACTAGTTGCAGAACTGAGTTACATAGTCTCCGGGGAGTTGCTTCCATTGTCTTAGACCATTATTGGATTACAAATATTGTTCCTGTATGTGCACCACCAATCATCTTGCATGCGAAGATTCCTCCTTTAAAGACTGCGCTTTAACTGAGTCAGGCCTGACTGGGAATTTATAGCATTGCTGGGCGCCATATTGCTAACGGGGACTCTAGCTATATGTCAGTGTGTGGGAGAACTATTTGTGCACTATAGTTGACTAGTGTTATGTCGCGTACACACGATCATTATTCACGGCGGTTAAAAAACCGCCGTGAATAATGACAGGAAAAACGAGGGAACCGCTTGGTTCCCTACACACGGTCGTTTTTCTCGTCATTTTTTCTCTTGACGAGAAAAAACGACCGTCTGTGGGCTCCGCGGCAGTGTTTCCCTATGGGAAAACTGCCGCGGAAAAAATGCTGGAAAAAACGATGAGAAAATTTAGAACACGTTCTAATTTTTCTCGTCGTTTTTTATGCCGTTTTTCTCGACGAGAAAAACGACATAAAGCCCACAGACGATCGTTTTTCTCGGCGAAAAAAAAAAATGCCGTTTTTCTCGTCGAGAAAAGCGGTCGTGTGTATGCGGCATTAGTATTACTGCAGGGCTCTGCATGCATGTGTTATATGTGATATTGATCGTTAAAGTGGAGTTCCACCCTCTTTTTCAACTTTGTTGCATCCTCTTTATTACTGTCCCCTTAAGAATAAATGGCATATTATTTATTTATTATACTCATTGTTTTATTGACCTTTATTTGTTTCTCCTGCCGTGGCGCTGAAGCCTGCTTGCGTCATCCAGTGACTGCTATGCCTCCTGGGAGATGTTTGTCATCATCCCAGGAGGCCCTGGACTTAGCATTGCGTTTCTATTGTCATCAAGGAACGCCCATCCTGCCCTCCCTCGGTCCGCCTGGTTTGTGTGTCCTTCTTCCTCCGCTTCTCCCTCCCTAACCAGCGTACAGGCTCTTGCAGGTACAAGCTCCCCTCGTACACAGTGGAGTACTCAGGGGGTGCCACACACTGGGGGGTGTCAGGCCGGTGCCCCCCCCCCCGCGCCCTCCGTGACTGAAAGGAGACAGCGCCGCGGGTTTAACAGCAGATTGCGCGGTGACAGAACATGTCTGTTCTGTCACCGCGCGATGCTGCTGTTAAACCCGCGGCGCTGTCTCCTTTCAGTTACAGAGGGGGAGGGGGGGTTTGGACGAGCAGGTAGTGGCTTTGCAGGGGGGGGTGCGAGCACATCTGGGACCGGCGCAACGATCCCCTTCTCTCAAGGCTCTGATCGGTCTCGGGCAGCGGCTGTCAGCCGAGCACTATGAAGCCGCCTCCCACTTACTGTGTGCTCTATTGGTCATGATGAGTGAGATCTGCAGGACTTCCACACATAGAAAACCCTATCCCATCTAATCCTACCCCTCCCCATCCAATCCTACCCCTCCCCATCCCATCCCACCCTACCCCTCCCCATCCCATCCTACACCTCCCCATCCCATCCTACACCTCCCCATCCCATCCTACACCTCCCCATCCCATCCTACACCTCCCCATCCCATCCTACACCTCCCCATCCCATCCCATCCTACCCCTCCTCATCCCATCCTACCCCTCCCCATCCCATCCTACCCCGCCCCATCCCATCCTACCCCGCCCCATCCCATCCTACACCTCCCCTCCCCATCCCATCCTACCCCTCCCCATCCCATCCTACACCTCCCCATCCCATCCTACACCTCCCCATCCTACCCCTCCCCATCCCATCCTACACCTCCCCATCCCATCATACCCCTCCCCATCCCATCATACCCCTCCCCATCCTACCCCTCCCCTTCAATTTGCTGGGGTGATGCAATGTTCTGTGGGCCCATGCGATTCGATGTGCTGGGGGTGTTGCAATGTGCTGTGGGCCCATGCGATTTGATGTGCTGGGGGTGTTGCAATGTGCTGTGGGCCCATGCGATTCGATGTGCTGGGGTGATGCGATTCGATGTGCTGGGGGTGTTGCAATGTGCTGTGGGCCCATGCGATTCGATGTGCTGGGGTGATGCGATTCGATTTGCTAGGGGTTATGCAATTCGATGTGCTGAAGGTGTTGCAATGTTCTGTGGGCCCATGCGATTCGATGTGCTGGGGGTGTTGCAATGTGCTGTGGGCCCATGCGATTCGATGTGCTGGGGGTGTTGCAATGTGCTGTGGGCTCATGCGATTCAATGTGCTGGGGGTATTGCAATGTGCTGTGGGCCCATGTGATTCGATGTGCTGGGGTGATGCAATGTTCTGTGGGCCCATGCGATTCGATGTGCTGGGGTGATGCAATGTTCTGTGGGCCCATGCGATTCGATGTGCTGGGGTGATGCAATGTTCTGTGGGCCCATGCGATTCGATGTGCTGGGGTGATGCAATGTTCTGTGGGTCCATGCGATTCGATGTGCTGGGGTGATGCAATGTTCTGTGGGCCCATGCGATTCGATGTGCTGGGGGTGTTGCAATGTGCTGTGGGCCCATGCGATTCGATGTGCTAGGGGTGTTGCAATGTGCTGTGGGCCCATGCAATTCGATGTGCTGGGGTGATGCGATTCGATGTGCTGAGGGTGTTGCAATGTGCTGTGGGCCCATGCGATTCGATGTGCTGGGGTGTTGCGATTCGATTTGCTAGGGGTTATGCAATGTTCTGTGGGCCATGCGATTCAAAGTGCTGGGGGTGTTGCAATGTGCTGTGGGCCCATGTGATTCGATGTTCTGGGGGTGTTGCAATGTGCTGTGGGCCCATGCGATTCGATGTGCTGGGGTGATGCAATGTTCTGTGGGCCCATGCGATTCGATGTGCTGGGGTGATGCAATGTTCTGTGGGCCCATGCGATTCGATGTGCTGGGGGTGTTGCAATGTGCCGTGGGCCCATGCGATTCGATGTGCTGGGGGTGTTGCAATGTGCTGTGGGCCCATGCGATTCGATGTGCTGGGGTGATGCAATGTTCTGTGGGCCCATGCGATTCGATGTGCTGGGGGTGTTGCAATGTGCTGTGGGCCCATGCGATTCGATGTGCTGGGGGGGTTGCAATGTGCTGTGGGCCCATGCGATTCGATATGCTGGGGGTGTTGCAATGTGCTGTGAGTGATGCGATTCGACGTGCTGGGGGTTATGCAATGTGCTGGGGTGATGCGATTCGATTTGCTGTGGGTCCATGCGATTCGATGTGCTGTGGGTCCATGCGATTCGATGTGCTGGGGTGATGCAATGTTCTGTGGGCCCATGCGATTCTATGTGCTGGGGTGATGCAATGTTCTGTGGGCCATGCGATTCGATGTGCTGGGGGTGATGCAATGTGCTGTGATTGATACACACACATACCCCTCATGCCTCACCTTCGGCCTTCTCGTCCCTCATCTTCAAATACAGAAATCTGTTGCTAAGGGTAAGAGCTTTAAAAATGTCCTAATTGTAAACTAAATCATTTTTTTCTGTGCAGATATATCTACATAATAATATATATATATATATATATATATATATATATACACATATATATATACACATATATATATATATAATGTAGATATATCTGCACAGAAACAAATTATTTTGTTTACAATTAGGAATTTTTTAAAGCTCTTACCCTTAGCAAAAGATTTCTGTATTTCTAGAATATTATTGCTTGTACATACTGGAGGGGAGGAGGGGAGGAGATGTTTACATAAATAGGGGGCGGCAACTTGCTATGAAACTGGAGAGAAAATATAACATGAAACTGAAACCGATTACACTGCTTGTGATATCCAGGAAGACATATGCAGTCTGGCCTCAGATGCCCACACTTAAAATGGGCACGGCCTATTTCTAGTTTATACACTATCTAAATGCTGTAATAACCTAACAAAACAGACCTTAGTTTACAGACTAACTTTACTAGAATACATTAAAATTGTGTATTCTAGGGGTATTTTTATTTAAAAAGTGTAATTTCGGCCGGAACACCACTTTAACCAATATATACAAGTAAACCTTTTACAGTTTAATCATTCTGGTATTGGAGTCTATTACTACATTCGACCACTGTATAAATGTATTGAGGGATTGTACATGAGCTGGTATAAAGTTATACAAATATACCACCCCCTAGACTAGCTGTGCCAGAGAAGGGTTGAGTAGACTGCCGGGGGTTGGCTGTGCTGTGTACAGGGCCCAAAACAAAACCAGCGGCTCTCTTAATTTGGGGGTATCGCTACACGTGGGGGCTCGTCCGGGATCCTGTATATGGCAAGCAGACACGCCAAAAGTACCGGCATGGACCCGCTAGAAGTGAAAGCGTGGTGCGAAGCAGCCAGAACAAATCCAGACATGTTAGTGGTTATTAGTCTCCCGGGAGAAGAATGGTCAGTAAGCACGGCGGAGCAACTCGCAGTGTCACTATCCCCAAATAATACACCATGGGTGATAGACCTGAAATCAGCCCCAGACACCTAGTTTCAGTATGCACTGATAGAGTGGATGGATGGAGTACCGGGGAACTTTAAAGGGCAAAGTGTGCAGACGCTGGATAACAAAACTTTTGGTCTGGCGCACGCAATAACTGTGAAGACGGAGTCACCTCCGCCATTCCCAATGGGATTACCGCCAGGAATACCCCATGCAGCAGAGAGGCAGAGAAGGATGACACCTCCGGTGACACCCATTACAGCCATAAGGCCAGAGCTTTTAAATGTCTTAGGGGATCTGCTCACGAAGTGTCAGAAAACGAACACGGTACACATCGAGGCCAGCTACCGGAAAGCTAAAAACATTTTCGGGGAGGCTGCCCGTCCCTGTGGGGGAGGAAGACTTCGATACCTGGATCGAACAGGCCTTGTCAGCAGTAGAGGCATGGGAGGTGCCTGAAGCGCAGAAGAAGCAGCGCGTGATGGAAAGTTTGAAAGGCACGGCTGCGGAAGCTGTAAAAAGTCTCTGGTTTGGAAATGCTGCCTGCACGGCTTATGACTGCCTAGCCATGCTACAAGAAGAGTTCAGTCAGTTAGAAAAAGTAACGGAACTGGTGTATCAGTTCGAACACACCTTTCAGCAGCCAGGAGAAAAGCTGTCGGAGTATGTCAGAAGACTGAACAAGATGCTTTGCCAAATCGTGCTAAAAAAAGGGATGGTACCCCAAGCCATAGATGCGGCGAGGATGAAGCAGAACATAAAGGGAGCGTTACGCTCGGATCCAGTCTGGCTTCACCTGAAAACCTGCATGTTACTGAATTACCCTGATCTGGTAAAGATCATTAGAGATAAAGAGGCCCTGCAGAAAGATCAGCAAGCGATCAAGGCGCATACCTCT
This sequence comes from Rana muscosa, assembly GCA_029206835.1. Classification (NCBI taxonomy): domain Eukaryota; kingdom Metazoa; phylum Chordata; class Amphibia; order Anura; family Ranidae; genus Rana; species Rana muscosa. The sequence goes on along the minus strand of CM055120.1, from coordinate 442,424,659 downwards.
TCTACACCGGTAATGGTCAGGTCAGCCATGACCCCTGAAAGAGACTCAGAAGTAGATACCCTGAAGTCACAGATGTCTCAGGTGTTGGAGATGCTGATCTCTTTGATGGAAAAGGATCCAAGGGTCATAGAAAATGAGGGACCAAAGAAGGAGTTGTTCCCAGATACCTCAGCACTCATTTCCCTACAAGATTGGAAGTATGTTCCAGTCCCAAGAAAAAAATAAAAAAAATAATCGCAAGCCGGCGGAAAACTCCAGAGGGCCCCGGTGAAGGAGTCAACCGGGTTCCCATCATCTCCAGTGAGCTCCATTGGACCCAAACTGAATGAGATGCCCAGAATAAAAGGGGGCAAACCCCCTCAGAAGAAGAACAGTGTTCCTCAGTGAGAATACACACCTAAAAAGAGAAATAATGTCCCTCAGCGGGAATATACACCTAAACAGAGGAGGGAGATCAATGCATACCGAGCCCAAGAGGGACAAAAGCCAACACCCAAACACAAGAAGGAAAACTTCAAAGGAAAATGTAGGGATCAACAGAAAAACACCCCTTTGAAGTCTTATCCGGAAGAACTGGTGGGCCCCTCCCCCGTGGTACCTATTCAAGTGGAGGGAGTCTACACGAGAGTCTACACGAGAGCCATCTTAGATACTGGGGCGCAGGTGACCTTGTTATACCGGGACTTCTATGATAAACACCTGAGTCACCTACCCATCCAGAGAATTGAAGATTTGGAAATATGGGGAATCGGAACACAGAGTTTCCCCTACGATGGTTACTTCCCCATAAAACTGACCTTCGACCCCTCAGTAGCCGAGAAGGCTGAAGTGTTCGATACCCTGGCAGTGGTGTGCCCCCGACCGCCTGGAGCCAACAAGAACTCCTTAATAATAGGGATAAACACGGACCTGGTCCGGAGTCTTTTGGCCCCCCCTAGCAAGAGGAAAGAATCCGACAGTCACTAGAATCCACCCAATGTTAAAGACAGCCTATCAGCGACTAGTCTTAGAACAGAAGGCCCCAGAAGAAGGGGTGGGAAAAGTCTGGAGACTGGCGAAGAAAGGAATAGTATTGCAGCCCGGTGAGGTAACCTGTCTCAGAGCCACTGTGAAGCTTACTTGGGAGCAACCTGGCCCCTTTGTCATGTTGGAACCAGACCCCCAAGAAGGATACTCAGGCTAAGAAGTAATCCCAGAAATGGTTCCGGTGAGAGCTTTGAAGAAGGCACACTGTAAGATGCCGGTGAGCGTCAGGAATACCACGGGTGTCCCCATGGAGATCCCCGCCAGGATGCTGCTGAGCCAGGTGAGCCCTGCTGCCCCAATTGTCTTTTAGATGTGGAGAAGACAGACGGAGACAGGACTGTTTGGGAGAAGCTCTGCATGGAGAACCCGAACCTGCCAAGGGCCTGGAAAGAGAGGGCAAAGGCCCAGTTGACCAGATGGAGGAAGATTTTCTCTAAGGATGAGTTCGATGTAGGGTGTGCGAAGAGTGCCACCCATCGAATCCGCCTCCAGGAAGACAAGCCTTTCAGGGAGAGGGTCCGGCGAGTTCCTCTAGCCGACTTTGAAGACCTGAGAGAACAGCTCGCCGAGCTCAAGCGAACCGGTGTTATCCGAGAATCTAGGAGCCCCTATGCCTCCCCAATAGTGGTGGTCAGGAAGAAGAATGGGTCGTTGAGGTTGTGTATAGACTACAGGACTCTCAACAGGAGGACGATACCCGACCAGTATACCACCCCGAGGATAGAGGATGCCCTACAGAGTTTGTCTGGAGCCAGGTGGTTCAGTGTCATGGACCAAAAGAGTGGATACTACCAGATCCCTATGCATCCAGAAGACAAGGAGAAGACAGCTTTTATAACCCCTGTGAGATTCTTTGAATTTGATCGGATGCCCCAAGGTCTGTCTGGAGCCCCTTGCACCTTTCAACGCCTCATCCAGAAAACCGTAGGAGACATGAACCTCATCGAAGTTCTCGTGTACTTGGATGACATCATCGTCTTTGGGAAGACTCTAGAAGAACATGAGAAAAGACTGGAAAAAGTCCTGAGAAGGCTCAGCGAAGAGGGACTCAAGCTTTCGCCAGAGAAATGCCAGTTCTACCAGTCATCGGTCAACTATCTAGGGCACATAGTGTCTGAAGAAGGGGTAGCCACAGACCCCGGGAAGCTGGAGGCAGTCACCTCCTGGCCCCGGCCCACCACTGTGACAGAACTCAGGTCCTTTTTGGGGTTCTGCTCCTATTATAGGAGGTTCGTGGAGGGGTTCGCATGGATTGCCAGACCCCTGAATGAACTCTTAAAGATAGAAGGGGAAGAGGATGACTCGGGTCCCAGGAAGCCAGGAGAGTCAGTCGAAGGCCAGTGGAATGGGAAATGCGAAGAGGCCTTCCACATGCTGAAGAAGAGCTTAACCACTGCCCCTGTCTTGGCCTATGCAGACCCAAAGAAACCCTATGAACTCCATGTAGATGCCAGTCATGACGGTCTGGGGGGAGTGCTCTACCAGGAGGCATGAAGGGCAACTGCGACCCGTCGCATATGTGAGCAGAAGTTTGACACCCTCTGAAAAAAACTATCCCAATCACAAGTTGGAGTTCCTGGCTCTCAAGTGGGCTGTAGTTGATAAACTTAAAGACTATCTGTATGGGGCAGAATTCACTGTGAAAACTGACAACAATCCCCTTACTTATCTTTTCACCACAGCAAAACTGGATGCCACAGGCCATCGATGGCTGGCTGCACTGTCTGGATTCAACTTCAGCCTGAAATACAGACCTGGGGCTGGAAATCGAGATGCGGATGCCCTGTCCAGAAGGTCTCATGCTCCCACTAGCCGCATGGAAGACTGGACCCAGGTGGCACCGGACGGAGTGCGGGCCCTCTGTCAAGGGGCTGAACTCCAAGGCAGTGGTGGGTCCAGAGCAGAAGAAATAGGGGTCACAGTAGTGGGGGTCCCCAAGCAGTACTGTGGAGTAACTCAGATAGAGGAAGATGATTTACCCAAGATGTCAAAAAAAGAATTGAGGTGTGACCAATTAGAAGACCCTTTGGGGAAATTGGTCCTAGAGGCCCTGGAAAATCAGGATCCAGATAGGCTCTTGCATCACCCTACAAAAGGAAGCTTGCCTGCTGCGGAAGGAGTGGGACAGGTTGCAGGTGCATCAAGGGGTGGTCTACCGAAGGGGCCCCTCTGATGACCTGGAAGACAAATGGCAATTGTTCCTACCCGAGAAACACCGAGAGACTGTCTTGGTCGCCTTACACGACCATCATGGTCATTTAGGAGCTGAAAGGACCTTCCAACTTGTCAGAAGCCGGTTCTATTGGCCCTGCATGAGGGCTGAAGTGGAGGAATACTGCCATTCATGCGCACGCTGCATTCAGCGGAAAACCCTACCCCATCAAGCTGCCCCAATGGGCCACCTGCAAAGTCAAGGCCTAATGGATTTGGTGTGCATTGATTTCCTCTGCCTCGAACCCGACTTGAGTGGCCTAGGAAATGTTCTGGTAGTAGCCGACCATTTCACCCGGTATGACCAGGCCTACCCAACCAAAGACCAGAAGGCTTCCACAGTGGCCAAAGTACTAATGGAAAAATACTTTGTGCACTATGGGCTACCACAGCGACTCCACTTGGATCAAGGGAGGGACTTTGAAAGTCGGTTGATCCGGAAGCTCTTGGATTCCTTAGGGATCAAGAAGACCCGAACCACTCCCTACCATCCACAAGGGGATGCCCAGCCGGAGAGGTTCAACCGAACCCTACTCAACATGCTGGGAACTCTAGAAAGTGAAAAGAAGCAGCACTGGAGCAGGCACATAGCAGCCATTGTGCATGCTTACAACAGTACAACAAGTGATGCTACAGGGTACTCTCACTACCGACTTATGTTTGGGAGAGAAGCAAGACTACCCGTAGACCTAGCCTTTGGCACCTCCATAGATCATTCATCCGCCACTTCTCACAAAGGCTATGTGGACCAGCTGAGGCACAGTTTACAGTTGGCCTATAAGCAGGCCCAAGCAGCTTCCGATCAAAGGGGAGCCCACAACAAGAGAAACTTTGACCTGAAAATCCGGATTCATAATCTGCAACCTTCGGGACAGAGTGTTGTTGCGAAACTTGGGAGTCCCTGGGAAGCACAAGCTTGCAGACAGATGGAGACCTGAGCCATATGTTATTTGCAAGAAGTTGCCCGGCCTACCAGTCTACCAGCTGAAGCCAGAGGGAAAGGTGGGGCCTTTGAAGACTTGGCACCGGAACCACATACTTCCACTTGCCGAAGCAGTCCGGATACCCCCTGTGAAGGATTCCTCTGAGCCAACGTCCATCCTGGATACCCCTAGGCCAAATACCCGGTCTCAGGCATCTCGGTCCGAAGAAACAGGTGTCTCTGAACCTAGTGACGATGAAAGGGAAGAGCTGGAATGGCTATGGCCCTCCCAGGCCCCAGTGACTTCTGCTATAGATCTCCCACCTTTGGAAGACACCATAGAGAGTACACTGAATGCAGAAGCTACTGAATTCGTCCCGTCCAGCCCTCTCTCAGACTCATGGGAAGATGCTCTTGACTCACTTCCAGATGAGAATCCAGGATGTTCTGTGTATTCTCCTGCTCCTGAGTTAAATGTTTCAGAGACAGTAGAAGCTGCTATGTCTGTTCCAGAAGAAGAACCTACAGTGTCCAAACCAGAAATGCCAAGGGAGCGGAGGGCGAAGAGGGCCATAAGGCCTCCCCGGAAATTGACTTACCCACAAATGGGGAAAAGTTCGGAGGACACTGTGGCAACTGCCAGGAGGAGTGCAGAAAGCCCTGATCCCTCCACTGTTCATTTGGTGGAGGGCAACCCCAACTCACCCCCTGGCACAGTTAGGCAGGCCACTTATGACAGTGTGACCTGTGGGCAAGGAAGTTCACCCTCTCATTTTTGGTGGGAACTTCCTCTGCCGACATCATATGCAGCTTTGTCTAATGTTGTGCGTAGTGTATGTTGACAATTATCTTTGGGGACGAAAGAGATTAAGTGGGGGGAGTGTGTAGCGGGGTCTCCGTTGAGGCCCCATGGACTACGTTACCCAGAACCCCGTTTGGCACCCAGGGTGCATTGGGCTGCCGCAGAGACTCATGGGTGGGGTAGAAAAGGGGAGGGCGAGGCTAAGCCCGGTCTCTTTGGACACCGCACGGCTGGCAAGAGGACTTCCTGTGCGGACCTGCTGCGAGTGCAAGGCCCGAGGCCTAAACCTTGCGCACTTCCAGAGAGCCTTCCACCTCGCTGCGGAGCCTGTGCGGCTGCAGACATCTACCTGCTTCGCGGACGTCAGTGGACCGGAGATCAGGCAGAGGCAGATCCTGTGTGTGTGGACACAGCGGTGGGAGTCCCGGACTGGGATCGAGTCCGGAGGGGTGAGAGAGCACCTGCTCGCAACTACAACCGAGTACTTTATTAGGCCTATTGACTGCCTTGGCCAATCGGGTTATACTTTCCCTTTTCCTGTCAGGAGACTAGCTGCAGAACTGAGTTACATAGTCTCCGGGGAGTTGCTTCCATTGTCTTAGACCATTATTGGATTAGAAATAAAGGGATTTTTATAACAGCTTACCTGTAAAATCCTTTTCTTGGAGTACATCACGGGACACAGAGCGACTTAGTCATTACTAATGGGTTATATAGATTACCTTCAGGTGCTGGCACTGGCAACTTCCAAACCGGAAGTACCCTCCCCTATATAAGCCCCTCCCATCCGGGAGCACCTCAGTTTTGTAGCAAAGCAATAAGTGTCCCCAAAAGAGTAGTGGGAGCTCTGTGTCCCGTGATGTACTCCAAGAAAAGGATTTTACAGGTAAGCTGTTATAAAAATCCCTTTTTCTTTTTCGTACATCACGGGACACAGAGCGACTTAGTCATTACTAATGGGACGTCCCAAAGCAATGCCAAATGAGGGGGGGGATACACTATACATAAGCTGGGCGCCATCAGGCATGAGGATCTTTTGCGGCCTGCAACACACTGCGCCCAAAGGCGACATCCTCCTGACTTCTAACGTCCACCTGGTAGAACCTAGTAAACGTGTGTACTGAAGACCATGTTGCGGCCTTACAGATTTGAGCCAGGGAGGCCTGGTGATGCACTGCCCATGAAGTTCCAACTGCTCTTGTGGAGTGCGCCCTAACTTTGAACGGAGGCGGTCTCTTTTTCAAGCCATAGGCTTGTATTATGACCTGTCGAATCCACTTGGCTAAAGTAGATTTTGATGCTGCCTGACCCTTTCTGGGGCCTTCCGGCAGAACAAACAAAGTATCCGTTCTACGAATCTGAGCAGTGGCTTTTAGATAAGCTTTAACTGCTCTTACTACATCCAAAGAATGCAATAACTTTTCCTCTACCGAGGTAGGTTTGGGAAAAAAAGAAGGAAGAACCACATCTTGGTTCAAATGAAACCTCGATACCACCTTAGGAAGAAAGGCTGGATGAGGACGTAACACTACTCTGTCATTATGGACAACCAGATATGGCTCCTTACAGGACATGGCGGCTAATTCCGATACTCTTTTAGCCGAACAAATGGCTACTAAGAAAATAAATTTCCTGGTGAGAAGAACCAAGGAAATGTGCTGAAATGGTTCAAATGGTTGTTTCTGTAGAACCGACAGAACCAGGTTTAAGTCCCATGGACATATAGGAATACTAACCGGAGGGCTAATACGCATCACTCCTTGTATGAAAGCTTTGACTAATGAATGCAAAGCCAAGGGCCTTTGAAAAAATATTGACAAGGCCGAAATCTGACCCTTGATAGTACTCAAGGCAAGCTTCCTATCCACAGCCCACTGTAAGAAGTCCAGAATCCTACCTATTATGTACTTACGCGGATGCCATTTCTTGGCCTCACACCACGCGATGTACGCCTTCCAGATCCTATAATAGATCTGCCTGGATACCGGCTTTCTGGCATTGATCATGGTAGATACCACCGGATTAGAGAGACCTCTCTTTTTTAGAATGTGGGCTTCAATAGCCAGGCCGTCAAACCTAGGGCTGGTAAGGAAGGGTGGTATATCGGTCCCTGCGAAAGCAGGTCCGGACGATGTGGGAGGGTCCAAGGACTCCCCACTGACATCTTTACGATCTCCGCGTACCATGCTCTTCGGGGCCACTCTGGAGCCACCAGAATCACCGGTTTCTGCGGATTAATCGCGGTAACAATTGTGGCGGTGGGAATGCATATATCAGCTTGAACTGATCCCAAGGGAACACTAGGGCATCCGAGCCGCAAGCTAGGGGATCCCTTGTGCGAGACACAAATCTGTCCACCTTTGCGTTGAATCTGGATGCTAGCAGATCTACATCCGGTGTTCCCCACCGCTGGCATATTGCCTGGAAAACCTCGGGGTGAAGAGACCATTCCCCCGGGAATAATTGCTGGCGACTTAGAAAGTCCGCTCTCCAATTTTCCACTCCTGGGATGAAAACCGCGGATATGGCTGGGACATATCTTTCTGCCCATTTCAGGATGTAATTCGCTTCCCTCTGGGCTGCACGACTCCTGGTGCCACCCTGGTGATTGATATATGCCACTGCTGTGGCATTGTCTGATTGAATTCTGACAGGGGACCCTTGGAGTTTGGATGTCCATGCTACTAGGGCATACCGGGCTGCTCGTATCTCTAAGAGATTGATGGGCAGGGCCTTCTCTGCTTCTGACCACTTGCCCTGTAGAGACCATTGCTCCAGTACTGCCCCCCAGCCTATGAGGCTGGCATCTGTAGTGACCACCTTCCAAGAAACCGGACTGAAGGGTTTCCCTTTTTCCAGATTCTGGGGCACCAACCACCAATGGAGGCTCTTGCGAACGGAAGGGGACAGGGACATTGGTAAGTCTAAAGCCTGAACTTTTTTGTTCCAGGCTGACAGTATGGCCCTCTGCAAGTTCCTTGAATGGAATTGACCGTAGGGTACTGCTTCGAATGAAGCCACCATTTTTCCCAGCAGCCTCATGCACAGGCGTATGGATGGTTTTCTTTTTGTAGCCACTAAGTGGGTCAAATCTTTCAAAGACGACACCTTCTCTGGAGGTAAGAAAATCTTTCTTTGATTTGAATCCAGCCTTAGCCCCAAGTATTCCAGACTTTTGACTGGTCTTAGAGCTGACTTGTCTCGGTTGATAATCCAACCGTGATATTCCAGATACTTGATTGTCTCGTGAATAGCTACTTCCAGTTTTTCCATTGTGTGGTCTATTAGTAGCAGGTCGTCTAAATATGCCATTATCGTTACACCCCGTGTTCTTAGATTGGCCAATAGTGGGGCCAGAATTTTTGTGAACACTCGTGGTGCTGTGGCCAGACCGAAAGGTAAGGCTCTGAACTGAAAATGGCGCCCTTCTACTGCAAAGCGTAGAAATTTCTGGTGGGCCGGAAAGATGGGAATATGCAGATAAGCATCCTTTATGTCGATCGAGGCTAACCATTCCTGCCCTTGTAGGGCGGTGGCCACCGATCGGATCGACTCCATCCGAAAAGTCCTGATATGTAGGAATTTGTTTAGCCCTTTTAGATTTAATATGGGCCTCACGTCCCCATTTGGTTTTGGGACTGTGAAGAGGTTTGAGTAAAACCCGAACCCGCATTCTTCCAAGGGAACCTTCATGATTACACCTTGGAGCAATAGTTGTTCTAGTGCCAGAAGGAGGGATCCTCTCTTCTGGGGATCGCTTGGCACGTTTGACCTCATAAAATGGGCAGGAGGAGTGTATTTTAACTCCAGCTTGTATCCCAGACTTACTGCGGAGATCACCCATCTGTCTCTGATGGTGTCCTGCCAGGTCTCTGTGAACAACTGAAGTCTTCCCCCCCACCCGATTGAGTGGGGGCAACCCTTCATGACTTGGGGGGAGGTTTCGTACCTCTCTTGGCCCAGGGTTTCTTGTTACCCTGTGATTGTCCCTGATTTCTGCCCCCAGAATTTGACCGCGGAGGCCGTCGGAACTGTTTCACAGCCGATGTGCCAGGGACTGGAGAAGTAGGCCTCTTAAAAGAAGGACTTCTAACTTTGTTCTTAACCGGCAAGAGTGTACTTTTACCGGCAGAAATTTTCTGGATATACTTGTCCAGATCTTCTCCGAATAAGCGTTCTCCATGAAATGGGAAGCTAATCAGCAATTTCTTACAGGGAGCCTCAGCAGACCAGTTTTTGAGCCATAGAAGCCTACGCATATGTACTACAGACAGCGTAAAGCGGGAGGCCTGTTGGATTGTATCCTTTATGGCGTCCACCGCAAAACACAAGGCTCTATGTAGGTCAGCTAAGGCAAGAGCCTGCTGATCTGGTAAGTCCCTTAAGACTTGTTTTAACTGATCCTTCACTGCTTGGCAGACCCCAATAGCTGCTACTGCAGGTTGTGTCACCATGCTTGCTGTAGAGAAAGCAGATTTTAGTAAAGACTCCAATTTTTTATCTATTGGGTCTTTGAACATTGGAACATTATCTACTGGACATGTCAGTGATTTATTCACATAAGAGATGGCTGCGTCCACTGTGGGCACCTTCCATTTTTGTATGAACTTATCCTCCATGGGATAGATCACCGGAAATCTCTTGGGGGGAGTAAATATTTTATCAGGATGCTCCCAATCCTGGTAAATAAGCCCTTCCAATAAGGGGTGGATTGGGAAGGAACAGACAGTCTGGGGAGCTTTTAGCGACCCCAGCGAGGAGACAGTAGTGGTTGATGGCTCCGCAAGAGGCATTTTAAATGCTGATCGGACCATGTTAGTCAGAGACTGAACCCATAATCTTTCAGCCTGAGATGCTGAGAAAGGTTCTTCCACTGTTGATTCCTCTATAACCGAATCAACCTCATCCTGATCCCCTTCAGGCAGGTCGATCTCTGTGTGGGGCTGTTCCTCCACTAACAGGTACTCTGAAGGAGGAGACGGAGATCGGACGCGCTTTCCCTGTGACAGGGAAGCAGCGATCAATGCTGTTAATCTCTCTTCCAATCCTCCCAGAGCTGAGGAAAAAACCTCCTCTGTTATATATACAGGAGCAGGTGGACTGGGGACAGCCGCAGCACCAGGTACTCCTGCGGGGTTCCTACGGCTACTAACCTCTGAAATTTCAGGGGAGATTGGTGCAGTACAAGCATGCCCAAAATCCTCAGAGCCCGATGGAGACCCCTTTCGCTTCTTGGAAGACTTATTTCCAGAGCGTCTGGACGACATATCCTTTAAGCACAAAGCTGAGGTATTCCCGTCGTCATACACCACTTTTACTGGGAATAGTCTAGCACAGTTGCTGCTATATACCAGCTGGTGTCCACGAAAGTGCCTTTCTATGGGGATGCCTGCATCAACCGCCTCTGTGTGCCACCGTTTTGTTGCTAGCTCTGTTTGCATCCAGCTAACACTTGTACTGTGTCTTTTATCCATGCTGGGACGCCTGCACATGCGCAGAAGCGCCGCGGGGCGCATCGAGCGTCATCCACCAGCTCCGCCCCTTTTTTCCGCTCATCTCTACATAGGAGGCGCGTGCACGCGCGCCCGTGCGCCTTCAGCGCTTTTTTTTTTTAAAAATAAGCAGGGACTAGGAGCCAGGGCCCTTTTTTCCCGGAGGGCCTGTGCGGTGGATGAGTGCAGCAATAGGGCAGAGGAAGTGGATTCCCACAGAGAACTTACCAACTGCCTGGATCTTTTGACTTGAAAAGACAAAGATCCATATGACAAGAAAAAATGGACCACAGCGGCCTCTAGTGGTTTAACACAGGTACCGCGGTCTCCCTTTTTTTTTTTTCTCTTGACTACTATTAAAATTTTACATTTTCCAGTAGTTACAGGCATGCACAGATATTTAGCGGGAATACCATTAGGTAACAGACAGAAAGACAAATTAGGCTTGGGGGTCCCCCAATAGAACCAAGTTCCTGGGGGCCCCCACTTACCTCTTCCCCGCCGCAGGACTCTGTTTGGTCCACAGAAGCCCAAACTTCACCTATCACGGCAGGCATTGTAATTAAACCTTCAGGGACCGGGTTCCCAAGGATTCCACTCCCCTGGACCTGTATAGCACCCTGCACAGAAAACATCTTGGTCGTGGGTATGACCAGAGCTCTGGATCCCAGGGTCCAGCCCTCCTAAGAGAGGCATTACAGGCAAAACCTTGCTCTTCTGTTGCAAGGCCCGGGTACCGACCGTTTAGCTATGAAGCTTTTTTGGTCGGATCCGGAACAGCTTACTGAGGCCCATAAAAGAACCTGTACGCAAGCCCAGTGAAAACACATGTTACTCTTTGGCCAACACCTTACACACTGGCAAAAAAACTGAGGTGCTCCCGGATGGGAGGGGCTTATATAGGGGAGGGTACTTCCGGTTTGGAAGTTGCCAGTGCCAGCACCTGAAGGTAATCTATATAACCCATTAGTAATGACTAAGTCGCTCTGTGTCCCGTGATGTACGAAAAAGAAATTGTTCCTGTTTGTGCACCACCGATCATCTTGCATGCGAAGATTCCTCCTTTAAAGACTGAGCTTTAACTGAGTCAGGCCTGACTGGGAATTTATAGCATTGCTGGGCGCCATATTGCTAACAGGGACTCTAGCTATATGCCAGTGTGTGAGAGAACTATTTGTGCACTATAGTGGACTAGTGTTAGTATTACTGCAGGGCTCTGCATGCATGTGTTATATGTGATATTGATCGTTAACACCAATATATACAAGTAAACCTTTTACAGTTTAATCATTCTGGTATTGGAGTCTATTACTACATTCTACCACTGTATAAATGTATTGAGGGTTTGTACATGAGCTGGTATAAAGTTATACAAATATACCACCCCCTAGACTAGCTGTGCCAGAGAAGGGTTGAGTAGATTGTCGGGGGTTGGCTGTGCTGTGTACAGGGCCAGAAACAAAACCAGCGTCTCTCTTAGTTTGGGGGTATCGCTACACACACATATATATATGCTCCTGAGGAAGCGTTTTATGAACGCGTAACATGTTGAGCAAGCTCTCCACCTCCTCTGGACCCACTGCCTGGTTATCAATCTCATAGTTTTATGATTATTGCCTTGTTTCTACTCGTTTGAGTTCAATTAAGGAAAATGTACTGTATGATGATCACTATGATAACCTCTGTGGACCAGTTATAACATTTGATCAAATATTTTGATGTTTTATGACTGTCTTATATGAACTAACTATTCTATATTAAAATATCTTTAGTTTTTTACTTTTGTCTACCGTGTGCCTTCAAAGTCCAACCATTAGCTTTTAGCTCAAAAATTTGCATATTATCGGGACGCTGGCACATTGTTACCAGTATATCCACAGTGTCACCCTGTGCAAGGATATACAGTAGGTGCCGCCGATTTGGAGTCAATCTCGCCTCTTCTAGCGGCGAGATTGACACCCTACGAGCCCCGTCGCGAGAGCCAGCACCGAGCTGTCTCGTCATCGGGAAAGGAAAATGTTGTTTTCCCTTTCGCAATGAGCGACACGCATTGCTGATATTGAGGCCGGTGGATGGAGATCCGACGTGGATTCCCGCCAATACCAGGCACTGTGTTTGGAATGAATCCTGAGTGGGAACTCCACGCCAAATTTTAAATAAAAAACCGGCATGGGTTCTCCCTCCAGAGGCATACCAGGCCCTTCTGTCTCCCCTAACCCGAAAAAACGGCGTGGGGTCCCCCTCAAAATCCAAACCAGACCCTTATCCGAGCACGCAACCTGGCAGATTGCAGGGAAAGAGGGGGGGGGGCGAGAGAGCGCCCCCTCCCTCCTGAACCGTACCAGGTCACATGCCCTCAACATGGGGGGTTTGGTGCTTTGGGGCAGGTGGGCGACCTGCGCCCCCCCCACCCCAAAGCACCCTGTCCCCATGTTGATGGGGACAAGGGCCTCTTCCCGACAACCCTGGCCGTTGGTTGTCGGGGTCTGCAGGGGGCTTATCGGAATCCGGGAGCCCCCTTTAATAAGGGGGCCCCCAGATCCAGGGGGGCCCCCACCCTATGTGAATGAGTATGGGGTACCACTACCCATTCACCTGGTGGAAAAAAAGTGTCAATAAAAAAACACACGTTTTTAAAGTAATTACACAGCTCCAGGGGTCTTCTTCCGACTCCGGGGGTCTCTTCCGACTTCGGGGGTCTCCGGTGTCGTCTCGGAGCTCTCCGGTTCTTTCTTTCTTTCTTTTGCCGGGCCTCCGCTATCTTCTTCCAGCTCTTTTGCTAGCGGAGAGGCCCGGTCTTCCCCGTCGTCTCGTCCGGCTCTTTCTTCCTTCTGCCGGGCCTCCGCTATCTTCTTCCAGCTCTTTTGCTAGCGGAGAGGCCCGGTCTTCCCTGTCGTCTCGTCCGGCTCTCCGTTGTCCTTCTGCCGGCCCCTCCACTATCTTCTTCCAGCTCTTTTGCTAGTGGAGGGGCCCAGTCTTCCCGTCGCCGTCTTCTTCCCTCTTCTCCTCCTCGATGTTTACTCGTCGCTTCCTCCCGCTGTAATGCTGGGTGTTCGGTCCGCAACGATTTATATAGGCTTCTCATGACGTCACAGTCATGCTCCGGGTGGCCTGGAGGGGGAACCCATGCCGGTTTTTAATTAAAAATTTGGCGTGGAGTTCCCGCTCAGGATTCATACCAAACACAGTGCCTGGTATTGGCGGGAATCCATGTTGGATCCCGTTCAATACAGTGTCGCGTCTCCTCACTATTGCAGCGAGCGAGAGATGTCGGCACCCTGTCGCCGAGAAACTCCGCTATGGGATTGCGATGGATATACAATGTGAGCGGCACCTACTGTACGTTAAAAATCCAAACCTCTTTAAACAGTATATGAAGTCGATCCTTTATCATCTCCTAAAACGCAGCAAGAGCATGTATCCCAGTAATGTGGAAGCAGACCCAGCCACCGTCAGTAGGGATGTGGCTCAAACGTGTAGAATATCTGAATATGATGTAGGATTTGGTCTGGACATCTCGGCAGAAACGGGGGGGGGTTTATCTGGAGACACGGTCAGCATGGATTTTTTTTTAATACTCCGAGGAGGGAAAGACCTTTATAGATGTAAACTGAACAGATGCTATCGGGCTTGGACCTGGGGGGTGCGAAAGAGAGAGCGGGGCCTTAGGCCCTTTTTTTTTCTCCTTTTCCTTATTTTTTTTTGTGGGGGGGGAGGCGGGAAATAGGACAAGTTGAAACCAGGAGAGTTGCAATGAGACAGGAGAATAGAAAAGGGATGGAAAGCCCCCCTACAGCTTGGGGATAGGGAGGGGGACCAGATGCCCAAGTGCGTGTATTTGAAAAATCAAGGGTTTGAGAATTGAAGTAACACGAGTAACACCTGGGCGTTAGGTGGTTATTAAAAATGAAGAATTATGGATGTTGCATATTATGGTATATTATATATAGTAGACAAGGGGACGGTGTGTGATGTAAGAAGCACATAAAATGTACTTTGTGATGCTTGTTTTTGCATGTACCCGTGATGCTTGTTCTTTTTTGCTGTTTGTTTCAAAACAAAATAAAAATGTAAAAAAAAAAAAAAGAATTGTGAATCATCACTGCAAATGCGTCTTGTGCGCAAAAAGTGTCTTACGGGGATACCCCTAATAGTGTGCTTGGGATGTCCAGACTGGGCTGAGAGTAATGTATTCCTAGATGAAGGTTTCCTCTATAGTGTGGTAGTTACTCCCAGGCCTTCTCCCATGAGACACATATCTAAATAACAGATCCTGTCAGGATCTTCATTCCTGTGAACGCCAAGACTTTGTCATCGTCATTAAGGTATTGCAAAAACGGGTCAAACATGTCACCACCATCAGTGACTACCAGCAACAGGTCATCAATATACATTAGAGTACAATCTGTGATCTAAATGGGTTCTCCACTCCAAAAATGCGGGACCGATCCCACCAACCCATATAAAGGTTGGACAAGGAGGGAGAAAATGTGGCTCCCATCGCGACCCCGCACCTCTAGATATAGAAGACACCAAACACAAAGCAGCTATGTGTCAGTAGAAATTCCAATACCTCAATGACAAATGCCCAATATTCAATGGTAAAATCAGTGTATGTCTCCAAATAAAAGGAAACTGCTGTTATAGCAAAACCATGGGGAATGGAGGAATACAAACTTGTGACGTCACAAGCGGCCCACAAGTGATGATCACTCCAAGAAAAGTTTTGCATAATGTGTAGGTGGTTAAGATCCTTAAAAAATAACAGGTAGCTGTTTGACCAAAGGCTGAAAAATGTCCATTCAGCCATTGGCCCAACCTTTCATTAAGATACCCTATGCCCGCTATTATAGGTCTACCTTGTAAGGGGGTGAGCCCTTTATGGGTTTTGGAGAGGTGGTAAAAAGGTGGGCAGTGTAGGTGGGCAAAGGTGGGCAGTGTAGGTGGGCAAAGGTGGGCAGTGTAGGGTATTCAGGTATTAGAGACTCAGCCTCCTTTTTATTTAAATAACCCTGTCTAAACCCCCTCTCCACTAATTCTGTCAAAATATTTTTTGGTGCGATTGCTCTTTAACCGACTATATGTCTGAGTATCAGAAAGCTGCCTGGCTGTTTCATTTGAATAAGAATCAACACCCATGACAACTATTAACCCTCCTTTGTCTGAATTACTGATAACAATGGACTTATCCCCTTCCAAATTAGTCAGGGCTTATCCTCTTCCAAATTATAAGAAACATGCAAGTTTCTCTGATGCAGAGACAGACGGGCAGGATGAGGGTTCGGCTTTATCTGAATCAGATACATCACCTGGCAGACCACCCATCCCAACAATTCGGGAGACACCAGTACCCCAGCTGTCCCTTCAAAAAACAGGCATGTTACCAACAAGACAGGTCGCAACAAGGGGAAGAGGAGGACACACAAGGAAGGAAGAGAAAATATGATGGTAGCCAACATAGTACCCAAGAAGGGCACCAACACTAGGACACTACATGTCATCCACTTTTTTTTAATAAAGACTGGCACCCAGTCATTTACTTGGCTCCATTTCAAAGGTAATTTCAAATGTAGGTCGTCAGGATGTCCCTGCTGTGGCCATGTTCTGGGGGGAAACATGTTTAGGGCGTCATCCAACCAGAGGGAATATGAAATCAGGTCCCTTTTATAATTGTAACACAAGTTATGTTATATATTTAGTTACTTGTGACATTTGCTATATGCAATATGTTGGTAGGACTACGAGACGTCTGCGAGACTGTTCTACGAACATGTATACAGTGTAGGGCTGCAACTAACAATTATTTTCATAATCGATTTGTTGGCCGATTGTTTCGATTAATCGGTTAATAACCTTTTTTTTTGGCCAATTTGTTGTTGGGCAGATTAAAAAATACAAATTGCCGCAAAAACGCATTACACGCTTTTCTGCAGCTTCGCAATTAAAGTATATTGAACCAAAATAGCACCGTTTTACGTTAAAAAAAAGTCTTTGCCCTTTCCAAATACGCGGCAGCTGAAAAAATCCTGGATGTGAACGTGTCCCATAGGAACCCATGTAAATGCACTGTAGTGTGTTTCTGCAAAAAGGACCAAAAAACACAGAAGTGTGACCCAGGCCTGAGATGTTTAGTAACATAATGGGATTAAAAAAACTAAAATGAGTACAAAAAGAGCCAATAATCGCTACTGTAAGGAGTTCATTTTTTACTGTGGGACAGTGAAAGTAATATTTACAGTAGCGATTTGCTCTTTTTGTACTATAAAAGGCATTTTTTTTTTAACCCCGTTATGTTACTGGCCGATTAATCGATTATGAAAATGGTAATCGATTAATTTCATAATCGATTAGTTGTCGATTAATCGATTAGTTGTTTCGGCCCTAATACAGTGTAAACAAAAACAAGGGAACCAACCTAGCCAAACACTTTAGAGAGTGCCATGATAACATCAAGGCTATGAAAGTGCAGGTTATAGAAAAAGTGTGTGCACCAAAAGAGGGGAGGCAATGTCTTCCGGATGTTCTGTCGAAGGGAGGTGTTCTGGATTCACCGACTCCAGACTCGCATCCCTTAAGGTCTCAACTTTGAGTGGGATGTTAGTCACACTATCATGATTAGTGTCAGGAACTTGGTAGGAGGCCGAGATGCTGCGAGGGCTCCCCTTGCGGCCGAGTGCAGCACACCACTGAAGATGACACAGCAGGTGTAGTGCCCACAGAAGCACGGGTGCCTGGTTCCTGAAGATAGACGTGCTTGGGAGGTCCAGGAGACAGAGACCAGTGGAGCAACTGGAAAGCTGAGCCGGGAGCCAGGCCAAGGATCACTCACAGGAAGACAGTCCAAAATCAGAATGACCAAGGGTGAGCCGAGTCTTAGTACAGGGAGCAGGATATGCAGAGTTCAATAGACAAGCCGGGG
Organism: Rana muscosa; assembly: GCA_029206835.1. Lineage (NCBI taxonomy): Eukaryota > Metazoa > Chordata > Amphibia > Anura > Ranidae > Rana > Rana muscosa. The sequence goes on along the minus strand of CM055120.1, from coordinate 442,407,287 downwards.
TCAGATGCAGGGAGCAGGCAGAAGGAGGTCAGGTGCAAGCCAATGGTCGAGCCAGAGGATCAGGAAGAGCGGGTCAGAACAAGCCGGGTCGGTATACAGGAGATCAGATCAACAGGTGATTCAGGATACAGGAACACAGGGGGAGCTGAAAATAAGCTGGGTCCTAAAGTCCTTCTCCTGCTGTTGGCTCCCTGACAGTGCCTTTGCCTATGCAGTTTTGCCAACCCTGCACCATTATGCACAGGGATGCGCCTATTTCCCTGACAATTAGATTCTTGCCTTATTTAACATTTATTTATTACATGATATTGGGATGTGTTTTTCTTTTCCTATCTCTTTATTTTTGTATATGAATTGTTAGGTTATTTGCATATAGAATGTTATATTTCATCTTTTTAATATAGGACACTATTTCTCTAGTAATTTATTTATACATTTCATTCATATATTTGGGTTAGTTTTTATTATTCTAAACATTATGCTATGAATATTATAACAATCTTTGGCAGTGTTATTTTTTATAATAGGATTTTTTTGTACTCACCGTAAAATCCTTTTCTCTGACGTCCATGGACTGACACAGCATTTTCAATCTTGACAAAGTGGGTTATGTTCCTGCTCATAGGAGAAGACTAGGCAGAATGTTAGATGTTTTAACATACATTCCATTACCAGAGCTGAACAGCCCCGCCCAGGGGGCGGGCCCTCCGGACATAACCCTCCTACCTGCAGCCAGCAGACATCAGTTCGAATTAAAGCAGTACAAACTCAACAAAGGAGGGGTGGGTGCTGTGTCAGTCCATGGACGTCAGAGAAAAGGATTTTACGGCGAGTACAAAAAAATCCTATTTTCTCTTACCGTCCATGGACTGACACAGCATCTTCAATCTTGACAAAGTGGGACGTCCCAAAGCAGTGTCAAAGAACAAGGGGTGGGAACAGGATCAAGGAAAAAAAACAAACTTCACCCCAAACAAGCAGAGCTCCTCAACGGAGGAGTTGCAACTTTAAACAGCCTCCTGCAAAACCTTGCGGCCGAAGGAAGCATCAGAAGATGCAGCCACATCAACCTTATAGAACTTTGAAAAGGTATGTGCGGACGACCAGGTCGCCGCCTTGCACACTTGTGCAACCGACGCTTGATGTCGGAAAGCTCAGGAAACACCATTTGCCCTGGTTGAATGTGCCATAACCCGGAAAGGGAGGCGCCCGCCCCTTAAGGGCATAGGCCTGTATGACAGTCTGTCTGATCCATCTAGAAATGGTGGCAGACGAAACCGCTTGGCCCTGTGTTGGACCAGACACAGACACAAACAGCGAGTCAGACTTCCGAAACGAAGTCGTAGCAGACAAGTACACCCGTAAAGCATGTACCATGTCTAACGTGTGAAGCGCAAACTTTCTGGGATGCGATGGACGAGGACATAAAGACGGAAGCACAATGTCCTCATTAAGGTGGAAGGCCGAGACCACCTTCAGGAGAAAAGAAGGCTGCAGGCGTAGCACCGCCTTATCCTTATGGAGAACCAAGTATGGCGGTTTGCAAGACAAGGCCGCCAATTCAGAAACCCTTCTGACAGAAGTAATGGCTACTAGAAAGGCCACCTTCCGAGATAAAGTTGAGAGGAATCTCTCTGATGTCCTCAAAAGGAGGTTCCTGAAGAACCGAGAGCACCAAATCCCAAGGAGGAAGAGGTGGTTTAATAGGGGGAGCACATGGCGGACCCCCTGTACAAAGGTACTGATCAAAGAATGGCCCCCTAGCGGCCGCTGAAAATAGCCAAAGCCGAAATCTGACCCTTAATGGTGCTTAAGGCAAGCTTTTGGGTCACTGCACGCTGTAAAAACAGCAAGATCCTGGGAACAGAATACGTCCGTGGACGCCAATCCAGCTCCTCGTACATAACGATGTAGGCCCTCCAGGTACGGTGGTATATCTTCCTGGAAGAAGATTTTCGTACCCTCAGCATGGTCGAGATGACCGAATCTGAGAGACCATGGTCCTTCAGCAGCTGGCTTTCAATAGCCATGCCGTTAAAGCCAGTGACTGTAAAGCAGGATTTAGTATGGGACCTTGAGACAGAAGGTCCTCCCACACAGGCAGTCGCCATGGAATGTCCGCCACTAGGCACACAAGATCGGCGTACCAAGGAGGCCGAGGCCAATCTGGAGCGATGAGGATCACCGGAATCCCCTCGGCCTCCACCCTGCGAAGAAGGCGAGGAGGCAACTTCAGTGGAGGATAGGCATAAATCAGCCGATACAGACCCCACGAAGCCACCAACGCGTCCGACGCGTATGCCCAGGCATCCCTGGACCTGGCCACAAATCTCGACACCTTGCGATTGAGTCGAGAGGCCAATAGGTCCACATCCGGTGTGCCCCACCTCCGGCAAAGGAGATGAAACACCACCGGATACAAGGACCATTCCCCCTGGTCCAACATCAGGCGGCTCAGATAGTCCGCCTGCCAGTTGTCTACTCCTGGAATGTAAACGGCCGACAGAGGCGGCACGCTTCTTTCCACCCACCTTAGGATGTGAGCGACCTCGGATGCCGCAGCTGAGCTCCGAGTTCCCCCCTGATGGTTGACATAAGCCACTGCCATGGCTTTGTCCGATTGGATCCTGACCGAGCGTCCCTGCAGTCTCCTTGGCTACGAGGAGAGGCACAGTCTGATTGCCCGGAGTTCCAGGACATTGATCGGCAGACGGGACTCGTCCGGAGTCCAGAGCCCTTGGGCTGACAGAACTCCCCAGACTCTGCCCCAGCCCAAAAGGCTGGTGCCCGTTGTGATCACAGTCCACTGGACGGGAAGGAACGACTTCCCCGACCGAAGGGCCGGGGATCTCAGCCACCACGTCAGGGATGCCCTGACCAGGTGAATCACCTGGATCTGACGATCCAGTGACAACGGAGATTTGTTCCAACAAGATAGGATCTCCTTTTGTAAGACTCGAGTGTGGAATTGGGCATACGGCACCGCCTCGAAGGAAGCCACCATGAGTCCCAGGACCCTCATGCAAAAACGGAGTGACGACCATTTGCGGGACGTCAGCACCCGCACCACAGATTGAAGAGTTGAACTTGTCTAAGGGTAGAAACACCTTTGATTCCGTGGAGTCCAAGATCAATCCTAGGTACTCCAGAAGCTGAGTCGGAACCAGGACCGACTTCTGAAAGCCAGAATCGGGGCAAGCACCTTGGTGAAAACCCCCTGGCGCTGACGCCAAACCGAAGGGAAGAGCCACAAACGGATAGTGGTCTACGCCTATCGCGAAGCGCAGAAACTTCTGGTGACCCGCGCAGATGGGGACGTGCAAGTAGGCATCCTTGATGTCCAAGGATGCCAGAAAATCCCCCGGGTGGAGCGCAGCAATCACCGAGCGAATGGATTCCATGCGGAATTTCTGAACCTTCACAAAAGGCATTTAGTAGGGCCTTGAGGTCCAGAATCGGACGGACTCCGTCCTTCTTTGGGACCACGTCCTTCTTTGGGACCACAAACAGATTTGAATAAAATCCCTGAAACCTCTCTTTTGACGGTACCGTCACAATTACTCCGCACCTCAGCAAGTCCTGCACTGCCCCTAATTGGGCAGCCCGACACGCCAGAAGGAGAGAGAGATTTGAGGGAAAGAATCTGTCTGGTGGCCAGGAAAGGAACTCTATCCTGTACCCCGAGGTGACCACCTCGCATACCCACCGGTCGGAGATCCGGGAGGTCCACTGATCCGTGAACCTGCAAAGTCGTCCCCCCACCCCAGAGTCGGGCGGGGGCAAGACTTCATGCGGTGGCGGGCTTGTTTTCCGGCTTGGTTGGCTTACACACCCAGGGACGCTTCTTTCCCCCAGCCGCACCCTTGTCAGTCCGGGAGAATTTTTCCGCGGGATTTGACGGACGAAAAAACCTCTTCTGAGTGGGAAAGGAAGGACCCGGCTAACGGCACGGCTCCTTCGCCCTAGTAGGCTGAGGAAGAAGGGTGCTCTTACCCCCCGTGACATTTTTAATAATGTCATCCAGTGAAGCACCAAATAGCCTTCCGCCCTTGAAAGGCAAATCCGTCAGGAGCTTCTTAGAGGCCAGGTAAGCAGACCAGCATTTTTACCAGATTAGGCGACGCAAAACCACCGCAGATACTGAGGCCCTAGCAATTACAAGTGTGCCACAAGGCGGCTACGGCAAAATGGCCGCCAATGCGGTTTTCAATGCAAAGTAAAACAAAGTAAAAACATGGCACCGAACGGTGCGCAAGGCCCAGGCTGACACAGAAAACACCCCACACCTCAATACAGACCCCTATGGACCCCCCACCAGGACAGAGTGACTCCCAGGCACCCCCAGTCAGCGCATCGCCAGTGAAGTAGCAAAAATTAAATAATAAAATAATAAAAGAATAAAATATTTCTTCAAGAGACTGGCTCCGAAGAGAGCCACGTCCTCTCCTCTTCTAGGCAGAAAAAAAACTGAGGCTGCTGGCTGCAGGTAGGAGGGTTATGTCCTGGGCGGGGCTGTTCAGCTCTGGTAATGGAATGTATGTTAAAACATCTAACATTCTGCCTTGTCTTCTCCTATGAGCAGGAACATAACCCACTTTGTCAAGATTGAAGATGCGGTGTCAGTCCATGGACGGTAAGAGAAATTATATATTTTTTTTTTTTGCAAGAAGTTTACATGCTATGCCATGTTGTCATATGGTAACACAGAGGTATGGTTATGCAGGTTTATTAGGATTGCCTTGTCAGACATTCGGCACAGCTGATTGCATTATCTCCTACCTGTATTGGGGGGGATGGAGCCTTTATATGCTCAGTGCTTCAGTTGTGCCACAGGTTTGAAGAAGCACTGAGGTCAGTGTGAAATGCACCCGTCACCTCCTGGGTTCGGACGCTCTGTCTTTGTTGGCTGTCATTTGCTATATTTGGAATAAAATAATTGGAACGTTCCTAGGGTGTGCAGCCGTTCTTTACTCCCTACAGCGTTGCATGGCTGCGCAATTACCAGTTAAAGCAAAGCAGTGTCAAATTGCAAAAAGTGCTCTGGTCAGGAAGGGGGTAAAACTTTCCGGGGCTGAGGTAGTTAAAGAAATGAAAGTAATTTGATCAGTGGGTGGTTTTGATGGCACTACTCCATACTCAAAATCAAAAGAGCTGGGCAACAAATTGACGGCCAAATAGCTCTTTATCCAATCATATGCAGGCAGGCAGTGCAGGTTGTCAGCATACAACAGTAGGAGATTTGTATATCTGTGCTTTAAACTCGCACAGATGCAGACTGCAGTGCGGTGCTTGGTTGTTCTTAAATGGAAGAAACCGAAGCCCTGCTTGATGGAATTGCAGTCCAGGATATGAAATGTGAACAGGATGGAATACCTGACAGCTTCCTTAAATGATTCACTGGACACTCATAACCAGGTGTGGGAATTGTGGGACCTGCTAGAAACTCCCCCAGTTTGACTTACCCTTGGCCACTGTGGGATATGTGTGGGTGGTGACCTCCGATTTTAGCTGGGCTCTGAAGCAGGTGGATCCTTGAGTCTCCCCTTTCCCTCACTTTCCTTTACCCTCTTGCACGCCTCTCTCTTCTTCTTTTGTATTTAGTACAGCAACTTTTGATACGCTGCTGTATACCTTTAGCACAGATAAGATCTAGTTGTGATTGTGTATTTCTTTCTCTTCCTCTTGAAAGAGAGCCTGCTGACCTCACTCTGACACCCAAGCAATAGGTGATGCTCTATTAAGTACTTTGGTTTACGGTCCACCTATTGTATTTTTGCTTCTTTAGGCCTCTTTCACATGGGCGTTCCGTATGTCCGTTTTTCATCCGTCATTTTAAACGGAGATACATGTATCTCTATGGGATAGCAGATGTAAGCAGATGATCATCCGCTGACATCCGCCTCTGCTAAGCTCTGTTTTTTATGACAGGAGAAAACCCTATTTTTTCATCCGTAAAAAAAAGGAACGGACGTAAAATGGATGTTAGTGGACGATCCGCTTTCATCCGTATTCAAACCCTTTTAATTTTTCTTCATTAAACACAAAAAAAAAAAAAAAAGGCAGTGGGGTCTCCCCCAGGCCTTTCAGGTCCAGTATGGATTCTGAGGGGACCCCCCACGCCCAAAAAAAAGATAAAAAGTCCATACCAGACCCTTATCCGAGCATGCAGCCTGGCGCCACCAAAGCACCTTGCCCCCAAGTTGATGGGGAAAAAGGGCTTCTTCCTGACAACCCTGGCCGGTGGTTGTCGGGGTCTGCGGGCGGGGGGGCTTATCGGAATCCATTCACTAAAAAGGCAGTGAAATGTAAAAACAAGGAGCCGGTTTTTGACAATTTCTTTATTAATAGCCGTCTTCTCCCAGTGCCATCCTCTCTGCTGCCGTCTCTTTCCGCCACCTTCTCCTCCCTCCGGTGTCGTCATCTTCCCTGATGCCTTCTCTCCCGCCACTGGTTACCCACTAAAAAGCCGCTGTTCTTCTGTTGCCGTCTTGCTCTTTTGTGTTGTTGTCCGCTGTCTAGCACCTGTTACATGGCTATCCGACGACGTCACCCAGAGAGCCCGCCCCCTGTGATGTCACACACATTGGGCTGAGAGAAGGCATTGGGGATAGACGACGGCGGGAGAGAAGGCATTGGGGATACACGAATGTGAGAGAGAAGGCATTGGGGATAGACGACGGCGGGAGAGAAGGCATTGGGGATACACGAATGTGAGAGAGAAGGCATCGGGGAAGACGACGGCGGGAGGAGAAGATATTGGAAGAGAAGAAGACACTGGGAGAGACGACGGCGGGAAGAGACGGCGACACAGAGGTAGGCACCGGAAGAAGACAGAGTTATTAATAAAGGAATTGTCAAAAATCTGCTCTTTTTTTTCACTGCCTTTTTGGTGAATGGGTAAGGGTACGATGTACCCGATAACCATTCACATGGAGGGGGCCGGGACCTGGGGGCCCCCTTGTTACATTGTTAAAGGTGGCCCCCAGATTCCGATAAGTCTCCCGCCAGCAGACCCCACCAACCAGGGTTGTCGAGAAGAGGCCACCATTGTCCCCATCAACATGCCCTCAACATCAAAGCACCCACCTCCCCCCATGTTGAGGGCATGCGGCCTGGTATGGTTTGGGGGGGAGGCACTTGCTCACCCCCTCCTTTTCCTGACCTGCCAGGCTGCATGCTCAGATAAGGGTCTGGTACGGATTTTGGGGGGGACCTCACAGCATTTTTTTTTCATTTTGGCGTGGGGGGTCCCCTCCAAATTCCTACTGGACCCGAAGGGCCTGGTTTGGACCTGTGGGGGGGGGGACCCCACACCATTTTTTTTGTGTTTTTTTTTTGCCAGCAATTTTTATTCTATTTTTACATTCAGCTGTCAGCGTCGACAGCTGGTAACTCATCGGCTGTTAAGGACACAGCGGTCGGCTTCCCGGCCCCCTTCTTAGCAATCAGATATATATATATATATATATATATATATATATATAGTGTTTGAAGTTCAATTCAGTCACTTTTTTTTTTGTAAAAAACGGATGTCAGGGCATATAAAAACGGATGTAAAAATTTACATCCGTATCAGTTTTTTATCCGTTTTTTTACAACAAAAAAAATGTGACTGAACAAAAGAAAGAAACATCCGTGTAATAAAAGGGTCTTACTCATTTATCTGTATGTTGGTACCTTTTGCACTTGGGCAATTTGTATGTCCTGTACTGTTTGTTGAAAAAATAACAATAAAAATAGTCTGTTCTCAATAAAAAATTTGTCAGGATAGCTACCACCATGGTGCAAGACACTGCCCTGCTGTCCATTTGTTCTACACCATTCAGCCATAAAATTATGACCACCCACCTAATGTTGGGTAGGTGCCCCTTTTGCCACCAAAACCCTGACCCATTGAGACATGGACCTCTGAAGGTTTGTTGTGGTATCTGGCCCCAAGCTATCAGTAGCAGATCCTGTAAGTCTTTTCCATGGTACAGAAGCCATCCCTTCCTCAGGTAAATGACGCAACCATGCTGATTCATCAGACCACACAACCTTCTTCCATTACTCCATGGTCCCGTTCTGATGCTCACAATCCCAATGTAGGTGCTTTTGACTGTGGACATGGGTCTGCATAGGTACCCTGTATGGCTAAGCAACCCCATAAACAACAAACTGCGATGCACCACTTTTCTGACACCTTTCTATTGGAACCAACATTAACTTTTTCAGCAATCTGAGCTAAAATACAGTGCCTTGAAAAAGTATTCATACCCCTTGAAATCTTACACATTTTGTCATGTTACAAACAGAAATGTAAATGTATTTTATTGGGATTTTATGTAATTAACCAACACAAAGTGGTACATAATTGTGAAGTGGAAGGAAAAATAGGATTTTTGTACTCACTGTAAAATCCTTTTCTCTGTCATCCATGGACGGACACAGCTCCTTAATTCTTGACAGTTGGGTTATGTTGCTGTTCATAGGAGAGGACTAGGCAGAACATGTTGGTTATCTTAAAACATGTAACTTTAACAGAGTTGAACAGTCCTGTCCAGGGGACTGTCCCTCTGTACATAACCCTCCTACCTGCAGTCCGCAGCCTCAGATCGTAGTAAAGCAGTACAAACTAAAAAAGGAGGGGTGGGTGCTGTGTCCGTCCATGGACGACAGACAAAAGGATTTTACGGTGAGTACAAAAATCCTATTTTCTCTTTTCGTCCATGAACGGACACAGCTCCTTAATTCTTGACAGTTGGGACGTCCCAAAGCAGTGACCAAAAAAAAAAAAAAGAGGGGTGGGCAGGGCCCTCCAGCTGTTGCAGAACTACAAGTCACATCATGCCCCTGGGAGTAATTGTAACTGCCAGCCTTGCAAAGTCTTATGGTAAAATTAGTTCAACAGCTGGAGGGCCCCAGGTTGCCTACCCCTGAACCCTCTAGAACAATTACCCTTCTTTGCATAATGACACCGGGCGGGGTAAACTGTACATCCAGTAACATGAGACATAGGTACAGTACCTCACAAAAAAAAACTCACATTTATGTAAATATTTTATTATATCTTTTCATGTGACAACACTGAAGAAATTACACTTTTCTACATTATAAAGTAGTGAGTGTACAGCTTGTAACAGTTTAACCACTTGACATCCCGCCCATAGTCATATGACGTCCACAGATGGGATCTCCATCCTGGGTGGACGTCATATGACGTTGTGGGCTTCCTGGCCGTCTAGGGGGCGCACGCGCGCGCCATCGCTCAGGACCCGGTGCGCGTGCCCGCGATGCCTGCCAGGTGGCCGCGATGTCCGCCAGGCACCCGCGATTGCCCGCAATCACCGCAGGACCGTGGATCCGTGTGTGTAAGCACACAGATCCATGTCCTATCAGAGGCGAGGAGACCGATGTGTGTTCCAAGTACAGAGGAACACAGATCGGTCTCCTCCCCTTGTGAGTCCCCTCCACCTACAGTTAGAATCACTCACTAGGGAACATATTTAACCCCTTCAGCGCCCCCTAGTGTTAACCCCTTCCCTACCAGTCACATTTACACAGTAATCAGTGCAGTTTTATAGCACTAATCGCTGTATAAATGTGAATGGTCCCAAAAATGTGTCAAAAGTATCCGATATGCCCGTCGCAATGTCACGATCACAATAAAAAATCGCAGATCGCCACCATTACTAGTAAAAATAAATAAATAAAAAAACACAATAAATCTATCCCCTATGTTGTGGATGCTATAACTTTTGCGCAAACCAATCAATATACGCTTATTGCGATTTTTTTTACCAAAAATATGTAGAAGAATATGTATCGGCCTAAACTGTGGAAAAAATAGGATTTTTTGTACTCACCGTAAAATTATTTTCTCTGTCGTCCATGGACGGACACAGCTCCTTAATTCTTGACAGTTGGGTTATGCTCCTGTTCTTTAGGAGAGGACTAGGCAGAACATGTTAGATATTTAATACATGTTACTTTAACAGAGTTGAACAGCCCCGCCCAGGGGGCGATCCCTCCGGACATAACCCTACACCCTGCAGTCAGCAGCCTCAGTTTGTTAAAAGCAGTACAAACTAAAAAAGGAGGAGTGGGTGGTGGGTCCGTCCATGGACGACAGAGAAAAGGATTTTACAGTGAGTACAAAAAATCCTATTTTCTCTTTTCGTCCATAGACGGACACAGCTCCTTAATCCTTGACAGTTGGGAAGTCCCAAAGCAGTGTCAAAAAACAAGGGGTGGGAACAGTAATCAAAAAAACAATTTCACCCCAAACAAGCAGAGCTCCTTAACGGAGGAGTTGCAACCTCAAACAGCCGCCTGCACGCCTGCAAAACTTTGCGGCCGAAGCTAGAATCCGAAGATGCACTCACATCAACCTTGTAAAATTTTGAAAACGCGTGAACGGACGACCAAGTCGCCACCTTACACACTTGTGATACAGAAGCTTGATGTCGGAAAGCTCAAGAAGCACCAATAGCCCTGGTCGAATGCGCCGTGACAGGAAAGGGTGGCGCCCGCCCCTTAAGGGCATAGGCCTGGATGATGGTCTGCCTGATCCACCGAGAAATGGTGGCCAACAAAGCCGTCAGGCCCTTCTGTGGACCAGACACCGACACAAACAGTGAGTCAGACCTCCGGAACGGAGCCGTCGCAGACAGGTACACCTGCAAGGCACGTACCACGTCTAAAGAATGTAGCACAACCTACTTGGAATGCGATGGCCGAGGACACAAGGATGGAAGTACAATGTCCTCATTCAGGTGAAAGGCCGAAACCACCTTCGGAAGAAAAGAAGGCTGCGGGCGTAGCACCGCTTTGTCCTTATGGAGGACCAAATATGGGAACTTGCAAGACAAGGCCGCCAATTCAGAAACCCTCCTGATGGATGTGATGGCTACCAGGAAGGCCACCTTCTGAGAGAGCGTCAAAAGAGGAATTTCCCTGATGTTCTCAAAAGGAGGTTTCTGAAGCACCGAGAGCACCAGATTTAAACCCCACGGAGGGAGTGGTGGTCGCACCGGAGGAGCCACATGTCGAACCCCTTGCACAAACGTACATACCAGTGAATGAGCCGCCAGGGGTCACTGAAAGAAAACAGCCAAGGCTGAAATCTGCCCCTTAATGGTGCTTAAGGCAAGTTTCTGATCTACTCCGCGCTGTAAAAACAGCAGGATCCTGGAAACCGAATAAGTCTGTGGACGCCATTCCATCTCCTCACACATAGAGATGTAGGCTCTCCATGTGCGATGGAAGATCTTCCTAGAAGAAGATTTCCATGCTCTCAACATGGTTGAAATTACTGAATCCGACAGGCCTCGGTCCCTTAGTACCTGGCTTTCAATAGCCATGCCGTTAAAGCCAGCGACTGTAAAGCAGGATGAAGAATGGGACCTTGCGAGTGAAGGTCCTCCCTCAGTGGCAGTCGCCAGGGCACATCCGCCACCAGCCGCACAAGGTAGGCATACCAGGGAAGCCTGGGCCAATCTGGGGCCATTAGAATCACCGAAATTCCCTCTGTGTCTACTCTGCGGAGTAAACGAGGAAGCAACTTCAGAGGGGAAGAGGCATAAATGCATCTGACGTGTCTGCCCAGGGATCTCTGGACCTGGTCACGAACCTCGACACTTTGCGGCGATTGAGTCGAGAAGCCAGGAGATCCACGTCTGGCGTGCCCAATCTCCGGGAAAGGAGTTGAAAAACCTCTGGATTAACGACCATTCCCCGTGGTCCAGCATCTGGCGACTCAGATAGTCCGCCTGCCAGTTTTCCACGCCCGGAATGTAAACTGCCGATAGGGCCGGCACGCTCCTTTCCGCCCACCGTAGGATGTGAGCGACCGCTGATGCTGCAGCCGAGCTTCTTGTTCCTCCTTGATGGTTGACGTATGCCACAGCCGTGGCGTTGTCTGACTGGATCCTGACTGGACGCCCTCTTAGTCTCTGAGACCACCTGGAGAGGCACAGCCTGATCGCCTGGAATTCTAGAACATTGATCAGCAGTTGGGATTCGGTCAGAGTCCAGCGGCCCTGGGCCGCCTGAACCCCGCAGACTCCCCCCCAACCAGTCAGACTGGCTTCCATCGCGATCACAGTCCAAAGAAAGAGGAGAAACGACTTACCGGACCGAAGAGCCGGGGATCTCAGCCACCAACTCAGAGAGGCCCTGACAAGTTGACTTATCTGAATCTGGCGATCCAGAGACAACGGAGATCTGTTCCATTTAGAGAGAATCTCCTTCTGCAAGACCCGAGTGTGGAATTGGGCATATGGTACTGCCTCGAAAGAGGCTACCATGAGGCCCAGGACTGGCATGCAAAAACGGAGAGACGACCATTTGCGGGATGTCAACAACCTCACCGCAGACTGGAGTGTCTGCAACTTCTCCAAGGAAGCAGCTCTCAGAAGAAGGTCGTCCAAGTAGCCTACGATAGCAATGCCGCGCTGTCTCAGCAAAAATAGAATCGGGGAGAGCACCTTGGTGAAAACTCTTGGTGCCGATGCTAGGCCAAAGGGAAGAGCCACAAATTGATAGTGGTCTTCGCCGATCGCAAAGCGCAGGAACCTCTGATGCCTGACGCAGATGGGGACATGCAAGTATGCGTCCTTGATATCCAAGGACGCCAGGAAGTCCCCCGGATGGAGCGCAGCCACCACCGAACTAATCGATTCCATCCGGAATTTTTGAATCTTTATAAAGGCATTGAGGGCCTTGACGTCCAAGATTGGATGGACTCCGTCCCTCTTTGGGCCCACAAACAGATTCGAGTAGAAACCCTGAAACCTGTCCTGTGGTGGTACGGGTATGATCACCCCGCACCTCAACAAGTCTTGCACTGCCCCCTAGAGAGCAGCCCCACGAGCCAGAAGGAGAGGCAGATTTGAGGGAAAAAATCTGTTTGGTGGACAAGAAAGGAACTCTATCTTGTACCCCGAGGTGACAACCTCGCAGACCCACTGGTCGGAGAGCAGGGAGGTCCACCGAGGTGCAAACCCACAAAGCCGTCCCCCCACCCTGGAGTCGGGCGGGGGCAAAACTTCATGCGGTAGCAGGTATTGTTTGCTGGCTTGGTGGGCTTGCGCACCCAGGGGCGCTTCTGTCCCCCAGCTGGACCTTTGTCCGCTTGGGAGGGTCTGCTGGCAGGTCCTGACTGACGAAAATACCGCTTCTGTGTGGGAAAGGAGGGCCCCGGCTTACGGCGCGACTCCTTCCCTTTAGTGGACTGAGGGAGAAGTGTGTTCTTATCTCCAGTGACATCCTTAATGATGTCGTCCAGTGAGGCACCAAAAAGCCTCCCACCTGTGAAAGGCAAATCTGCCAGAGTTTTCTAAGAAGCTCAATCAGCGGACCAGCATTTCAGCCATATTAGGCGGCGCAATACCACCGCAGATGCGGAGGACCTGGAGATCAAAGGGGCTGCATCCAGGGTTGCATCACAGACGTACATGAGTCCTTGTACCAACTGGTCGGCCAGTGACACGCATTCTGGAGGGAGCTGATGCTCCTCCACAGTCTGGTGCACTATTTTTGCCCACTCAGTGAGTGTCTGGGACACCAAGGTAGTAGCCAATATAGGCCGCAATGCTGACCCCAGCATGGTGAACATGGAGCAGCTCACCGCGTCAGACCTCCTATCAGTAGGGTCCTTAAAAGCAGGGGTCCCCTCCACCGGGATAGTGGTTACTTTATTTAACCGAGAAACCGGGGGATCAACGACCGGGGGAAAAGCCAATTTTTTCAAAAGGCTCTCTTCAAATGGGTAACGGACCGCCATGCGCTGAGGGACCGCAAAGGGCCTCTGCGGCCATTCCCATTCCTTATCTATGAACTTGTCAAAGAAATCAACATAAGGAAAAACCTTAAAAGAGCGGGTCGGATTGTGTGACCCAAAAGGAACAGACCCTGTTGTGGAAGTCCCAGCTGCCTCTTCCAGCTTGAGATTGTCCCTCACAGCATTGATACGTGCACTCACAGGTGCCCTGTCTTGAGCTGACCCGGACAAGGGGTCCTCCTCACAGGGAAGGTCCTGGTCCGCCTCTTGTGACACAGTCAGAACATTCCCCAGGAGATGGCGGGGGAGGGGGAGCTTAGTACCCCCCTTACGCCCGCACGCCACTTCCACCCTAGCAACAAATGACTCCAGGACTGCCGACAAAGTGTCCATGGGAACACCGGTTGCTGCCTCTGGAATCTTTCGGGAAAAAACGCCAGCTTCTGACTCCATATTGCCCACTGACAGCCCTTAGGGACTTAGTCAAGAACCTGACACCAAAAAGTGTCCACCCGCCTTGCTGCACTGACCGGGGGGGGGGGTTACCCAGGGGACTCACCGCCTAGCAAGAGACTGCCCGCTCTCCACCCGCACACAGCGGGTGACTGAGGAACTCTGTGAAGGGAATTGCGCCGTCCAGGAAGCCAGTCAGCACTAGAGGCCAAAACCCACTCGAGTGCCCCAGAGAAAAGCGTGCAGACCACAAGAAAATGGCCGCCCGCAATACAGACCTGCATCATAGCGCGGCCACGGCAAAATGGCCACCAATGGGATTTGCATTGCAATGCTCAGGCCCTAGAAAAATGGCGCCGTCGGTTCAAAAAACGGCACCAAGCAGCGAGGTGGACGGGAAGGCCGCAGCGGAGGCTTCCAAGAATTATACTACCCCCCCACAGAGAGCGGGCCTGGACACCCCCACAGCCGGGACCTGGAGCCCCCCTAAGGTAATCCCCGGTCGCAGCGAGCCCTGCAAGGGAAGGAGGAAAAAGGGTGACAGAGGGAGAGAGGGGAGGGCAGGAAAACCCCCTAATGACCCCCTTAGGAATGCCCAGCTGTTCCATCCCACCGAAGCGGGAGGAACTGTAACCACCTGTCCTTGCGAGGACCTGCTGGTGCGTTCCTGACAGACCTACAACCGAGCAGTACGGAGTAGCTGTCGGCCTGGTCCACTGTGACTGAGACAGTAAGCAGCCCGGTCATATGTGAACCCTGGAGCATAGCTCACCGACCACCCCTGGAGCCATGGGGTATGTCGTGCCCGACCCCGCACGTAGCTAAGGCCTGCTCACGCTCGATGGCCTAACTGGGGGGGCTACAAGGATCTATATTATCCTGCCTGTCATGCCCAGCCGGCAGTTGATAGAAGATTCTAAAAAATTAAATAAAAAGTTAAAATTTCTTCAGGACTCTGGGCCCAAAGGGAGCCAGGTCCTTCTCTACTAGGCAGAAAAAACTGAGGCTGCTGACTGCAGGGTGGAGGGTTATGTCCGGAGGGACCGCCCCCAGGGCGGGGCTGTTCAACTCTGTTAAAGTAACATGTATTAAATATCTAACATGTTCTGCCTAGTCCTCTCCTATAGAACAGGAACATAACCCAACTGTCAAGAATTAAGGAGCTGTGTCCGTCCATGGTCGAAAAGAGAAATTTTGTTTGTTTTTTTATAGATTTTTTGGAGATATTTATTATAGCAAAAAGTAAAAAATATTGCATTTTTTTCAAAATTGTCGCTCTATTTTTGTTTATAGCGCAAAAAAATAAAAACCGCAGAGGTGATCAAATACCACCAAAAGAAAGCTCTATTTGTGGGGAAAAAAAGAATGTCAATTTTGTTTGGGAGCCACGTCGCACGACCGCGCAATTGGTAGTTAAAGCGACGCAGTGCCGAATCGCAAAAAGTGCTCTGGTAAGGAAGGGGGTAAATTCTTCCGGGGCTGAAGTGGGTTAATTTGCTGTCCCCTCAAAATAACAAAACACAGCCATTAATGTCTAAACCGCTAGCAACAAAAGAGAGTACATCTCTATGTGAAAATGTCCAAATTGGGGCCAATTAGCCATTTTCCCTCCCCGGTGTCATGTGACCTGTTAGTGCTACAAGGTCTCAGGTGTGAATGGGGAGCAGGTGTGTTCAATTTGGTGTCATAGCTCTCACTCTCTCATACTGGTCACTGGAAGTTCAACATGGCACCTCATGGCAAAAAACTTGGAGGATCTGAAAAAGAGAATTGTTGCTCTACATAAAGATGGTAAGTAGAAATAAAGGAAGGTGGGTATCGGCGCTACTACACAGAAATACCTAAACATAAGCAGCCAGTACAGTTTGTTGATAAGCAAACAAAAACAAAATACAAGTCCATATGCGGCACTAGTAGAATAATCAGTCTTTTCATGAAGGGAAAGAAGAAAGGAACCCTTCACCAGCTTCAGTGTGTATTGAAACGCACACCACACCCAGTGTATAGCCAATCTGCTTACCAGAAAGTAGAAATAAGTAGGCATGCGTTAACCAATAACCAGGAATCACATCTAGACTCTGCAAACACTGACAGTGGATTTATGGTGATTCAATCATAGAATACAGATTGCATCAGGCACTGCTCACATGAAGACACCAAGATCCAAGATCACGAACTCCAATCAGTAGTGAGTGCGATCATCCAAACATAAGGTCAGCAACACCCAATGAGAATAAGGCAGCAAATAGTGAAGCCCGTCAAGTATAAAAGTAGCTATTTATTGTAGTGAACTTACAGGTAAAAACAAGATAACAGAAATCATGATGTATAACAACCGCGGCTCTCGGCGTGCTTGCATTTGTCCGCCTGCGATTCCTGGTTATTGATTAACACATGCCTACTTATTTCTACTTTCCTGTAAGCAGATTGGATATACACTGGGTGTGGTGAGTGTTTCCATAAACACTGAAGCTGGTGAAGGGTTCCTTTCATCTTTCCCTTCTTGAAAAGACTGATTACTTTAATAGCGCTGCATGTGGACTTTTATTCTACATAAAGATGGCCTAGGCTATAAGAAGATTGCCAAAACCCTGAAACTGAGCTGCAGCATGGTGGCCAAGACCATACAGCAGTTTAACAGGACAGGCTTCACTCAGAACAGGCCTCGCCATAGTTGACCAAAGAAGTTGAGTGCACGTGCTCAGCATCATATCCAGAGTTTGTCTTTAGGAAATAGACGTATGAGTGATGCCAGCATTGCTGCAGAGGTTTAAGGGGTGGGGGGTCAGCCTGCCAGTGCTCAGTCCATACTCCGCACACTGCATCAAATTGGTCTGCATGGCTGTTGTGCCAGAAGGAAGCCTCTTCTAAAGATGACGCACAAGAAAGTCCGCAAACAGTTTGCTGAAGACAAGCAGACTAAGGACATGGATTACTGGAACTATGTCCTGTGGTCTGTCGGGACCAAGATAAACATATTTGGATCAGATGGTGTCAAGCGTGTGTAGCAGCAAACAAGTGAGGAGTACAAAGACAAGTGTGTCATGCCTACAGTCATGCATGGTGGTGGGAGTGTCATGGCCTGGGGAATCATGAGTGCTGCCGGCACTGGGGAGCTACAGTTCATTAAGGGAACCATGAATGCCAACATGTACTGTGACATACTAAAACAGAGCATGATCCCTCTACCTTCAGAGACTGGGCCACAGGGCAGAATTCCAACATGATAACGACCCCAAACACAAGATAACACCCCAAAGGGTAAAGGTGATGGACTGGCCAAACATGTCTCCAGACCTAAACCCTATTGAGCATCTGTGGGGCATCCTCAAACAGAAGGTGGAGGAGCGCAAGGTCTCGAACATCCACCATCTCCGTGATGTCGTCATGGAGGAGTGGAAGAGGACTCCAGTGGCAACCTGTGAAGCTCTGGTGGACTCCATGCCCAAGAGGGTTAAGAAAGTGCTGGAAAAAAATGGTGGCCACACAAAATATTAACACTGTGGGCCCAATTTGGACATTTTCACTTAGGGGTGTACTCACTTTTGTTGCCCGCGGTTTAGACATTAATGGCTGTGTAGAGTTATTTTGAGGGGACAGCAAATTTACACTGTTATACAAGCTGTACACTTACTATATTGCAGCAAAGTGTAATTTCTTCAGTGTTGTCACATGAAAAGCTATAATAAAATATTTACAAAAATGTGAGGGGTGTACTTATTTTTGTGAGATACTGTACATTCAAACTTTTCAACAAATAATTCAGTCAGTAGACCGTCTTATCAGCAGGTAGGGCTGTTGGAAAATCCCCCCTCTAGCAACTAATAGCTGACCATGATATAATTAACCCGTAAGCTGATCCACATAACATCCCACAATAGTTTGCTACCAAGATGGACAGAAACAATAGGTGGCCCAATAAGCAAACAATGGGAGAGACATACTTGGCAGAAAAACACAAACCCCACCCCACCTCAAACTATCTGCAACAGTCTATGAGACAAACTCCTACAATATTTCAGCAGTCTGAAAAGGAGGAATTCATTTATTATATTAAACGTGATTTGTTTCTGCGTTTTGCATTGAATTCAGTGCACGTTAAGCCGCGCTAGCTTTAAGCCACGTTTCTCTGTCTCTATTCAAAATCAGTGTTTCCCTATGGGAGCTCATTGATTCGAATATAAGTCGCACCAGAAGTCGGATCAAGAGGATCCGACTTGCAGTGCGACTTGTGTGCTGAGAATCTTGAGAGGGGAACCCCACGCAAAAATTCGCGTGAGGTTCCCCCCCAGACGATACCAGACCATTCGGTCTGGTATGGATCTTAAGGGGAACCCCCACACCAAAAAAAATGGTGTGGGGGTCCCCCCCAAGATCCATACCAGACCTTTATCCGAGCACGCAGCCCGGCCGGTCAGGAAAGGGAGCAAGCAAGCGCCCCCTCCTGGACCATACCAAGCCACATGCCCTCAACATGGGGGGGTTGGTGCTTTGGGGCAGGGGGGCACTGCGCCCCCCCACCCCAAAGCAACCCTGGCCGTTGGTTGTCGGGGTCTACGGGCGGGGACTTATCGGAATCTGGGAGCCCCCTTTAATAAGGAGGCCCCCAAATCCCGGTTCCCCACCCTATGCGAATGAGTATGGGGTACATCGTACCCCTACCCATTCACCTAGTGGAAAAAGTGTCAATAAAAGTAACACTACAAAGGTTTTTAAAGTAATTTATTAGGCAGCTCCAGGGTCTCTTCCGACGTCTCCACGCTCTCCGACCTCTTTTCCTCGTTGTCTTCTGCTCTTTTACCCGCTCTTTTGCTAGTGGTTGCCTGGTCTTCTCCGTCGTCTTCTTCCCTCCGGTCTTCTTCCGATGTTGACTAGACGCTTTCTCCCGCTATAATGCCGGGTGCGCAACGACTTATATAGGTATGGGGCGTGGTCACCAGGTGATGTCATCCGGTAACCCCGCCCCTTATGATGTCACCGTCCCAGGGCATGATGGGCACCGTGCACTCGGCATTACAGCGGGAGAAGTTCGGAGGGAAGAAGACGGAGAAGACCGGGCAACCGCTAGCAAAAGAGCAGAAGATAGCGGAGGAGCCCGGCAGAAGACAGCGGAAGAAGAGGCCGGAGAGTGTGGAAAATTCAGAAGAGACCGCCGATGTTGGAAGAGACCCCCGGAGCTGCCTAATAAATTACTTTAAAAACCTTTGTAGTGTGTTTTTTTATTGACACTTTTCCCCCAGGTGAATTGGTAGGGGTACGATGTACCCCATACTCATTCACATAGGGTGGGGGGCCGGGATCTGGGGGCCCCCTTATTAAAGGGGGCTCCCAGATTCCGATAAGTCCCCGCCCGCAGACCCCGACAACCAACGGCCAGGGTTGTTGGGAAGAGGCCCTTGTCCTCATCAATATGGGGACATGGTGCTTTGGAGTGGGGGGGGGCGGAGTGCCCCTCTGCCCCAAAGCACCAACTCCCCCCATGTTGAGGGCATGTGGCTTGGTATGGTCCAGGAGGGGAGCGCTCGCTCGCCCCCTTTCCTGACCTGCCAGGCTGCATGCTCAGATAAGGGTCTGGTATTGATCTTGGGGGGACCCCCACGCCGTGCCATTTTTTTTGGTGTGGGGGGTTCCCCTTAAGATCCATACCAGACCGAAGTGTCTGGTATCGTCTTGGGGGGGGGGGGAAACTTCACGCAAATTTTTGCGTGGAGTTCCCCTCTCAAGATTCTCAGCACACGAGTGTAGTGTTATCAATGTATAGTGTCCAGTTGATAATTGATGTTTAGTTATTAGTAATGATGATATAAGTTATGTTCCCGCAGCATCACACCTAAGTTCTCCAGAGAGTGCAATTTATTGACTTCCAATACAGAACACAGTTCAATACTTGCACAGATGACAACAAATCCAATCAGAGTATATATATATTTTAGAGTCCCACATCTCCTAGATCATATTCTAGACCTGTGCTTTCCTATCCATGCAGAGTATATCCTGTGCCTTCATATTCCTACAGAATATCTCCTATGCCTTCATATTCCTACAGAATATCTCCTATGCCTTCATATTCCTACAGAATATCTCCTATGCCTTCATATTCCTACAGAATATCTCCTATGCCTTCATATTCCTACAGAATATATCAAGACTAGACTGAATATCAGCTTATATGGCTTATCCATTGAATGACTGAGAAATTTGATTGGCTGTCTTTGATCTACACTCTGTCATTCAGGATGACAGAGAACGACCCCCTACCTAGCCGGAGACGACCACAGCCATCATTTGCATTCTTGCATAATAACATCAACAAGCTCTCTTTTGACACACGCAATTAGATTACAGATACGAAAGGTGGCCTGAACACCGTTTTGAATAGACTCGTCCTGGATTCTTGCACATTGACATAAACAAGTCCCCTTAATACGTGTAGTAAATCCTGTTTGGCCCTTTGGTCAACAAACACCCTTTGAAATGTCAGTTTTCAATTCAGTTAACAGGCCACCTCACACACCTAGGTAGGCTTGCATAAGATTAGCACATCAGTCATTATCTGTCCCCTTGATATGTGTAATCCAGCTGACTCTGACAACTGAATTATCAACTGAAATCTGGCCTGGTCAATACTGTACTCATATATATATATATATATATATATATATATATATATATATCTAATAACATAATGTCCCACATAAATCAGCCAACATATTACAACAACGAGTCGCACTGCAAATCGGATCCTCTTGATCCGACTTCTGGTGCAACCTCTATTCAAATCAATGGGCTTCCATAGGGAACCATTGATTTTGAATAGAGACAGAAACGCCGGACGAGGCTTAACACAGCGTTAAGCCTCGTTAAATCGCGTTTAATACCTTTTGCCGGCGTCTGGCATTTTTACAGCTCTAGCACTGGAGCCTCGGAACGCACTGGTCCTGAGTATTTTTGCAGCTTAAAAACGTCTATGCCATTTACAGCTCAAAAACGCCATGGTGGGCATGAGGCCATAGGCTAACATGGAGAGGCGTTTTTAATCTGCAAAAAATGCTCATAAAACCAGCTGTAAAAACGTCTGTGGGCATGAGGCCTTTTTGTCAATAAATATTACTTTCCCAAGTGAAAGAGCCTCTCCAACTTTCAACACAAACCACACATAAGACCCAGGATAACAGAGGTAAAATGAAATGCTGACCCAGTCGCCTAGCCATTACAATTTGGCCCTTGTTACCCACTTCCAGCCTAAGGTACATCATATGACATCACGGACTTTGAGCAGGGATATCTAAATGATGCCTGCAGCTACAGGCATCATCCAGACATTTTTTTCAGCTGGGGTTTCTGTGGACTGTAAGAACAATCATAGTGGCAGTTCAGCCGCTTGATCGTTCTTACAGGTGGTGGGAGGGGACACTTCCGGGACTGGGCGGTGCGCACGTTTGTGTCCCGTTTCCGCTGTGATTGGACACGGGGGGGGGGCTGAACGGCGGACTTGATGCCAGAAAGGGTTTTTTGGGACTTTATGTGAGGCACAAGACACATGTTAGGAGAAATTATAAAATTGTTTAATTGGCATATAAACAAAGCATACCTCAAACATATGATACATGGTTGACTCGATGTCTTCCGGCACCCGCCGATGCTTCAGTACACAGGCAGAACTGCGGTCTGCCTATGTAAACAAGGCAGATCACCTCTCTGTCAGTACAGAAGGCATGGATCCTCTGTCTCTGCTAAGCAGGGGTACTAATCCATGCCTTCCCCTACAGTAATAAAGCACTGGTCAGGCACATATTTAACACATTCCCAGCCAGTGTCATTAGTACAGTGACAGTGCATATTTTTTATCACTGATCACTGTATTAGTGTCCCCGAAAAGTGTCAGGGTCCCAACTGTCCGCCGCAGTTTTGCAGTCCCGCTATAAGTCGCTGATCGCCGCCATTACTAGTAAAAAAATAAAAATATCCCATAGTTTGTAGATGCTATAACTTTTGTGCAAACCAATCAATATACACTTTTTGTTTGTTTTTTTATAAATAAATATGTAGCAGAATACATATTGGCCTAAATTTATGAGAAAATTCGATTTTTTCCATTTTGTATTGGACAGGTTTTATAGCAGAAAGTAAAAAATATTGTTATTTTTTTCCAAAATTGGCAGTTTTTTTTGTTTATAGTGCAGAAAATAAAAAATGCAGGTGATCAAATACCACCAAAAGAAAGCTCTATTTGTGGGAAAAAAAGGACATACATTTTATTTGGGTACAGCGTCACACGACCACGCAATTGTCAGTTAAAGTAATGCAGTGCCAGATAGCAAAAAATGACCTGGTCATGAAGTGGGGGAAAATCTTCTGGAGGGCAAGTAGTTAAATATAGATAAGAAATGTACACTCTAATAAACATACCTTCATTTTCAGCATGCCCAAAGTGGTCTGAAACAGGACCAGAGAGCCCTGGTAGAAGAAAACATCCCAGATCCGTAACAGCAGTTTTATGTGCACTACACTGGCAAATGCAGTAAGGAACCAGTGCAAAGTGATGAGAGACAGCTCTGCAGGTAATGAGAAAAGAGACATACAGTAAAGACAATTTGTGCACAATAACAGAGATAATTACATCAATAGAAGATAATCTTGCAGGTAAAGCACATGCCTTTGTGTCTACTTGCAATGCCTATAACAATGAGAATGACCAAGAGCTGCAATTCCTATACATAGATATACAAAGTCACTCACCAATATCATGTTCCTGTAAAAGCTTATCCAGCCGAGGAAGATACTGAACAATGAGGTGTCTGAGTACTCGCTGGTCTGTCTGAACACCTAGCAGAGTGGTGCTAAAATAGGAGGCAGGCACCAGATCTTCTATAACAGCACACATCATCCAGAAGGCATCTTCCTCCTCCAAAAAGAGAAGCAAGCATGCAGCCACCTGCCAAAAAAGGAAAATCAAGTCTAGATTATAGGGATTGAGTCAGGCAGAAAGCAATTTATGTGTACATTTTACCTATAAAAATAGGATTTTTTACTCACCGTAAAATCCTTTTCTCTGAGTTCATGGACTGACACAGCTTCCTATTGACAAGTGGGTATTATCCTATCTTTAGGAGTGACTAGGCAGAAAAAAAACTTGTAAAAAGTGTTACATCACACCTTCTACAGCACCGCCCAGGGGCGGAGACTCTGAGTATAATTCCCCCTCTCTGCACCTCGCAGACCAGTTTGTCAAAAAGCAGTACAAACTTAAAACGAGGGGTGGGTGCTGTGTCAGTCCATGAACGCGGAGAAAAGGATTTTACGGTGAGTAAAAAATCCTATTTACTCTTTCGTTCATGGACTGACACAGCTTCCTATTGACAAGTGGGATGTCCCAAAGCAGTGTCAAAAAAGAGGGGTGGGAACAGCATTAAAACAACTTCACCCCAAAACAGAGGAGTTGCAACTTTAAACAGCCGCAAAACCTTGCGGCCGAAAGAAGCATCCGAAGATGCACACACATCAACTTGTAAAGTTTAGTAAAAGCGTGAACGGACGAGCAGGTCGCCGCATTACACACCTGGTGAAATAGACGCTAGATGCTCTCAGAGCTCGGGCAGCGTCCAAAAAATAAGTTGTCATCTCCTAGGATTCGACGGATGAAGACACAAGGATGGTAGTACAAAGTCTTCCTTGAGATGGAAGGTCGAAGACCCTAGGAAGAAAAGAAGGCTGCGGATGCAGCACCACCTACCCTTGCAGAACAAGGCCGCCGGCTCAGAAAAACGTCTTAACTGACGTAAACCAAGAGGCATATCTTGCCCTGGTCGAATGCGCCGGGAAAAGGAGGCGCCTGACCCTTCATGGCGTAAGCCTGATCACGATCTGTCGGATCCACCTAGAGATGGTGGCCGACAAGACCGCTGGGCCCTACTTGGGACCAGCCACCGAAACAAACAGTGAGTCTGGACTCTGGAACATAGCAGTACCAGACAAGCATTCTCTCGGAGTTTGGCCAATGTCCAAGGAATGCAACGTCGTCTCCGTAGGATTCGACGGATGAGGACACAAGGATGGCAGTACATGTCTTCCTTGAGATGGAAGGTCGAAACACGACATTACGAAGAAAAGAAGACTGCAGACGCAGCACCACCTTATCCTTGTGGAAGATCAGATAGGGAGGCTTGCATGACAAGGCTTCCCGCTCAGAAACATGTCTTACTGGCATAACAGCCACCAAAAGGACCACTTTCTGAGAAAAGCGTCAACAAGGGAATCTCCCTGATGTTCTCAAACGGTGGTTTCTGAGGCACTTAGAGGCCCTGCCGTTAAAGCCATTGACTGCAAGCAGGATGGCATATGGGACCCTGCGCCAGCAGGTCCTCTCGTAGTGGTAGACGCCAAAAGGACGTCTGCTACAGAAGCCCCACGGAGGTAGTGGAGGGTGGCCCGGAGGGGCCGCCTGCCAAACCCACTGTACAAATGTTCTCACTAGAGAGTGAGCCACCAGGGGTCGTTGAACAAGACAGTCAGGGTAGATACCTGTCCCCTAATTGTACTTAAAGTAACATTTTTGGCCCGTTCCCTGCTGAAGAACAGCAGGACTCTGGGACCAAATAAGTACGCAGATGCCACCTCATTTCCACTCAATTGGATATGCAGGTCTTCCAAGTGCGATGGTAATCTTCCTAGGGGATGATTTCCGAGCACTCCTCATGGTAGAGATCACTGAGTCTGACAGGCCCCGGTCTCTTAGCACCTGGCTCTCGAGCCATGCTGTTAAGCCAGTGACTGTAAAACAGGATGGCAATTGGGACAGGAGGTCCTTCCTTAGCGGTAGATGCCAAAAGGCGTCTGCTACCAAAAGCACTAGATCGGCGTTCCAAGGACGCCAAGGGCAATTGGGACCATAGTAGTCCTCTCTGCCTCCAGTCTGCAAAGCAGAGGAGGAAGGAGCTTTCGATGAGGAAAGGCATAGATTAGTCGGTACTGACTCCCCAGTGCCATCAACGCATCTGTCGTGTTTACCCATTGGTCTCTTGACATGGCCACAAACCTCAATACCTTCCGATTGAGTCGAGAAGCCAGGTGATATACGACTGGCGTGCTTCCCCTCTGGTAAGGGAGCCACTTAGGAGGTGAGCTACCTCCTATGCTGCAGCAGAGCTGCTTGTTCCTCCCTGATGATTGCCATACACCACAACTGTGGTGTTTGTCCGACTGGATTCTGACTGGACGCCCTTGTAGCCTCTGACACCATGTGGAGAGGCAAAGCCAGATCGTCCGGATTTCAGGCCAATGATCTGCAATGGGATTCCTCCGGAGTCCAGCGACCCAGGTTGACTGAGCTCCTCAGACTCCTCTGCAACCGGGAAGACAGGCATCCGCCATGACCAACATCTAGTAAAAAGGAAGGAACAACTTACCAGACAGAATGCCGGTGATGTCGGCCACCAACTAGGGGAGGTCCTGATTAGGTGGCACACCCGGATTTCGATAACCCAGGGATGAAGGCACTTGACCCTGCAGGACAGAGTTACCTTCTGTAACACTCGCGTGTGAAATAGTGCCTATGGTACCGCCTCGAAGGAGGCTACTATGAGGCCCAGGACTCGCCTGCAAAAGTGGCCCGACAACCCATCTTTGGGCTGTCAACTGCCGCACCGCAGCCTAAAGGGTCTGCAACTTTCCCCCCCAAGGAGAAAAAAACTTACGCCTCTGAGGCGTCCAGAATCAACCCTAGACACACTAGGAGTTGGGACGGTACCAATACAGACCTCTGAGTGTTCAGCACCCAACCAAGTATCGGAGGGTCTGACAGCTTATAGACACGCTCACTTCTAACTTTAAGTTTGAAGTGACCCTCAGAAGATCGTCCAAGTTGCCCATGATAGCGAAGCCACGCTGTCTTAGTAGGGCCAGAATCGGGGCAAGCACCTTGGTGAACACCCTTGGTGCCAATGCCAGGCCAAAAGGGGAGAGCCACCATAGGTAGTTGTCTTCCCCAACCGCCAACGCAGACATCTCTGATGCCTGGTGCATATATGAAGACATGCAAGCATGCGTCCTTGATGATCAAGGATGCCGTAAAATCCCCTGGATTGAGGGGAGTGCAACAGGGCGAGCCTACTCCTTTCCGGAATCTTTGTACTTTCACAAAGCAGTTGAGGGTCCTGAGATCCAAAACAGGACGAACCCCCTTCTTCTTCAGCACTACGACCAGATTTGAGTAGGACCCCTGAACCCGTTCCTGTACTAAGACATCAGCAGGTCTTGGACCGCCCCATGTAAGGCTTCCCGACAAGTCGGCTGAAGTTGGCGGTTAAGAGGGAAAAAAATCTGTTCGGTAGGCTTTCAAACCCAGGGACACTTCTGTCCCCCAGCAGGCGCTTAATCGGCCTGGGGTCGTTTACTTGCCGCACTAGGCGGACAAAAGAAACGCTTGTGCGTGGTAAAGGAGGGCCCTAGCCTATGGCGTGGCTCCTTACCTTTTTTGGATTGCAGAAGCAATGTGCTCTTACCTTCTGTGGCATCTTAAAAGATGTCATCCAGAGAGGCCCCAAAAGTCTGTTGCCTTAAAAGGGCAGATCCAACAGGGCCTTCTAGGAAGATTGGTCCGCAGATCAGCACCTTAGCTACATCAGGCGGCGTAACGCCACCGCATAAATGGAGGCTCAAGACAGCAAGGGAATAGTATCCATGTCTGACTCGCAGACAGACTCAAGGCCCTGTACCAACTGGTCAGCCATAGCTACCTCGTTAGGAGTCTCCCATGTCTTTAACCCCTGGAGTAGCCTTTTTGCGTACTCAGTCAGTGTCTGAGCAATCAGAAAAACCCCAGCCAATGCTGGACGTACCGCTGAGCCCCCCACTGTGTATAGGGAGCGAGTGTCCCTGAAGACAGGAGCCCCTTCCACTGGAATCGTGGTAACTTGTTAAGTCTGGACACAGGGGGGTCCACTATCGGGGGAGAGGTCAATTTTTTCAGGAACTCTCCTCAAGGGGTACCGAACCACCCCAAAATTTTTGGGGCTACAAAAAACCCTCAGTGGGTCTTCCCACTCCTTGTACAAGAGCTTATCAAGATAAGACACACAAGAAAACAGCTTAGCAGTGCGGGCCGGTTTATGGAACCCAAAGGGGACCGGCGTCTCTGCTGCTTTAGCAGCATTCTCCCATTTTAGCGTATCCCGCATTGCCGTGATAAGGTCAGATACAAAAGCCTTTTTGCTTGCTGACCTGGACTTGGAGTCATTCTCACTGTCCGACCGGTCACAGTCTGCAGTCTCTGATGCATCAGAATCTGGGCCATGAGCCACAGCCGGGCCTGGTTCTGCATCAGAATTATCCCCAGAAGATGACAGGGGACAGGGGGCGATTGCCACCCCCCGTGTTTCCATGTGCTGCTTCTACCTTGGCAACAAAGCCTCCAGGGGCACCAGCTGCCAACTCAGGTGTTTCAGAGGAAAAAAACGATTGCTTCAGACGCCATGCTGACCCACGCGCTTTCACCCACAGGGACTCCAGGCAAGGTATCAATAGGCCACCCTCCTAGCTGCTACAGAGATTCAGATCTCCCAGAGGACTCACCACCCTTGGAACGGTACCGCTATCGCTGCCGTGTGCTCCGCCTGTGATGCTATCCCACCGCTGCCTATGCCAGTCCGATTCTCATCAGCATTCCCTGTGTGAATTCGCGCCAGTGAAATACACCCTAGAGGCCGAAGACTTCCGCAAAACGTTCGCCAAGCGGCCGTATTGAAAACAATGTGGGCCCTAAGAAAATGGCCACCGAGCCGACAGTAGAGGCAAAAAACGGCCGCGGGCCACAAAAAGATGCCCGCCGGGCGGCGGTAATTACATACAGGCATAAACCACAAAAAACATGGCCGCCGAACAGTCGATAGAGGCCAAAGCGGGCGCAAACCACAAGAAAAAGGCCACCGAGCGGCGATATATATATACACATAGTGCCGCGAACCACAAGAAAATGGCCGCCGGACAGTCACTAGAGGCCAACAGGCATGGACCACCCCAAAATGGCCGCCGACAGCATGGAGGGAGAAAGGCACACACAGGTGAGCAAAATTAAAAAAATTTAAACGACAGCTACAGCGCACCCTGCTTCAGATGGAGCCCCCCAAGGTGACCCCCAGCACCCAGCAACCTTAGCTCAGAGCCCAGGGAGGAGGCAAGGCAGGGAGAGAGGAAAGAAAGGGGCCACAACCACTTACATGATCTCTCCAGGAATGTCCAGCCAAGTCACCCTGCCGAAGCAGGGGAGCTACTTACCTTTCCTGCGTGGATCAAGCTGGAAGGCATTCCGGACAGATCATCATCTGCGCACGGAGTTGACTGTCGGCCAAGCATGCTGTGATTGAACCCTAGGGAACGATCGTATGCATGTCCTGGAGCACGAGCTCACCGGACAGGCTACTGCGACTTGGCCGTAAGGTCAGCCGAAGCTGAGCGGTCTGATGCAAGCCCTGGAGCGTAGGCTCACCGGCCACCCGTAGAGCGACGGGCATGTCGTGGAAAACCCAGGGCGTAGCTAGGGTCGGCACACGCTCGATGGCCGAAACTGGGAGGGACTACAAGGATCGAGGATCCAGCCTGTCACCCAGTCGGCAGTTGATCGAAGATCGCAGGAAACAAAAAAATAAAAACGTAGAATTTTTTTTCCCCCGGACCAGTGGGCCCAAAGGGAGCCATGTCCTTCTCCTTGCTAGACAAAAAAAAAAGATCTGCGAGGTGCAGAGCGAGGGATTATACCCAGAGGGTCTGTCCCCTGGACGGTGCTGTAGAAGGTGTGATGTAACACTTTTTACAATTTTTTTCTGCCTAGTCACTCCTAAAGATAGGATAATACTGACTTGTCAATAGGAAGCTGTGTCAGTCCATGAACGAAAGAGTAATAGCATCTGTATAATGCTAGGTGTGAATGTGTAGCAATGGCATAAGTTTGACATGCTTCTGAGATCATTCAGAATTTATTGAAAGCTGTATTTGAACTGCAGTTAACCTCCTTCTGACCTGCTTCAAGTACACCTTGCAATTTATTAGACTGCCATGGGATGCAAAATCTTCTCTGATGCCAACAAATCCCCAATAACAAATGCCTCAAATTTTATTGAAATGAATATGATTTAGCAAGTAACTTTATGTGCCACGCCATCTAAACAGATATTTATTCTTTTTGTAGATGCTGGAGAAT
Source organism: Rana muscosa (assembly GCA_029206835.1). NCBI lineage: Eukaryota > Metazoa > Chordata > Amphibia > Anura > Ranidae > Rana > Rana muscosa. The sequence goes on along the minus strand of CM055120.1, from coordinate 442,377,879 downwards.
TAAATTATCTGACAGTTTCTTATACTCTCAGAGACTTCACTGACATGATGCATGACGCTTTAGACTCTGAGGTCTGCACAGAAGCTGCAGTCAGGTAGGGGTCCCACTCTGTTGCATTTTTTAGGCCCCGTTTATACTTGCAGTTGCGGGGCAGTAAAAAAATGTGAATGAGTAGTGACACACACACACACACACACACACACACACACACACACACTCCTCCCTAAGCTGCAAACGCAGCAGGCGGGGACAGTACCAATTGTCGAGCATGACCCATTTAACTTAATGGGACCACACCACCACTGAGTGCAATGCGTGCATTTTAGGGCTTAAAATAGGCGGAGGAGATGCAACATATGGTCTCCTCACTGGCTGTCAAACAAGTCCTAAATGTTATATTCCAATCCGTCCACACCCATAAGAAAAAAAGATTTTTAACTTGCCTGTAAATTCCATATCTCGAAGTACAGTACAGGACGTAGGCTAAATATTCATATTCGCTGGGTTACAGGTTGGTACCTTCAAATGATTGGACACGGGAAAATCTTTTGAGACCATGCCCCCTGGGTGTCTCCTTTTAGACTTGTGTCCTGTACTGTACTTCAAAATATGATTCCTTTTATCTTAAAGCGTTATTAAAACCAAACATCTAATATTTCTGCTTACTAATCACTAGGCGAGGGGGCTGCATTCGTTTTTATTTCTTAGGATTTTTTTCCCCTCCGTTTTCACCTGGTGATCCAGCAAGTAACACCTCCTGTATTAGAGTGTCCCCACTCCGGGCGAAGGAGCACAGGGGCACCTTTAGACAGCAGCATTGTCAGTCTGTGGTGAGGGGAGTGTTAAGCTGGCCATAGACTGTTTGAATCTCGGATGGTTTCTGCTGAACTGGCCCAGGTTCCAACCATGTATGGGCAGGCTGAATGTATCCAATTTGATCGATTGATCAACTTGGGTACAACCAGCCTGCCGGTTTTTCATGCGATTATGGCCAGCAGTGGTACTGGAACTACTCAATGGAACAAAACATGGTTCAGGACATTCTGAAAATCTAACTGTCATTGGGCAGATTTTGATTGATTTGAGGGAAGAGAGAGATTAGGGGGTAGGGTTTTAAACTCTATTGTGTACGCTTTGAAACCATCGATTCAACTCGCATGCCTGTGGCAACAGGAATGTCTGTGACCCAGACGGCAACAGACCCTTCCCATTCTTAGAAGGGCACCCCTTCATTAGAAAGAGGGTTTTCAGGAAGATTGTTGGACCAAGTCTTGTGTCAAAAGGAAGGGTTAGGCTTAGGCTAATGCCTCGTACACACGACCGTTTTTTCAGACGGGAAAACTGCTATGGAAGCTTTTCGTCGGGAATCTTGGCCGTGTGTATGCTCCACGCCACTTTTCCGACGGGAAAACTTCCGGATAAAAAAAAAAGGACTTCTGTCGGGAAAACCGTCGGGTTATTATCCGACGCAAAAACTGATCGTGTGTACTAGGCATTAGAAGCTGCATATTTCTTCAAAGGGCTTATGTGTGAAGCATCTTTTACAGGCAGCTTCAGCTGACCAGGCTTATAGAGCCATTAGATTCTTCACATGTGAAAGGGAAACAGAGCCATTTTGGAGATTTCTATCATAATTGTTCTAGGGGATCCACACAAAACAGCAAGGCAAAAGGTAATTTATGTAATTGTTCTGTTAAAGTATGATCCAGAAAAGCAGGATTGTATTGGTAGTTCAGTGTCCCTAGTCCAGTTAGCGGCAGTTTGGCAGATGGAAATTGTAGCAATAGTTGGTTAAAGCTGGCCCAGCAAGTGTAAAAAAAAAAGAAGGGCCATTGAAAGCATTTCAAACTTTCTATCAGCAGAATCTTTAAAACCACTTGCTTCCCGCCCATAGTCAAATGACGTCCGCAGCATGGATCTCCCATCCAGAGCGGGCGTCATATGACATTCTCGGCTTCCCGGCCGTCTAGGGAGCCCATGCGCGTGCCCGGCGGCCGCGATGGCCGCCGGGCACCCGGGATTGCCTGAAACAGAGCAGAGACATGGACCTGTGTGTGTAAACACACAGATCCACATCCTGTTAGGGGAGAGGAGACCGATCGTGTGTTCCCAGTACAGGGGAACACCGATCGGTCTCCTCCCATTGTGAGTACCCTCCCCCTACAGTTAGAATCTCCCTAGGTAACACATTTAACCCCTTGAACGCCTAGTGTTAACCCCTTCCCTACCAGTGACATTTATACAGTAATCAGTGCATTTTTACAGCACCGATCGCTATATAAATGTAAATGGTCCCAAAATAGTGTCAAAAGCGTCCGCTTTGTCTGCCACAATGTCACAGTCACAATAAAAATCACAAATCGCCGCCATTACTAGTAAAAAAAATAAATAAAAATAAATGCCATAAATTTATCCCCCATTTTGTAGACGCTATAACTTTTGCACAAACCAATCAAATTACGCTTATTGCGATTTTTTTTTACCAAAAATATGTAGAAGAATATATATCGGGCTAAATGGAGGAAAAAATGTTTTAAAAAAAAATTGGGATATTTATAATAGCTAAAACAGATTTTCAAACTTGTCGCTCTTCTTTTGTTTATAGCGCAAAAAAAATATGATTTTTGTACTCACCGTAAAATCCTTTTCTCTGACATCCATGGACTGACACGGCGTCTCTTATTCACTGTACACGTGGGTTATGGTTATGTCCCTGCTTGCAGGAGAAGACCTAGGCAGAATGTCAGATGTTATACATACATTCTAAAAGCCAGAGTTGAACAGCCCCGCCCAGGGGGGCGGTCCCTCCGGACATAACCCACCCCCTGCAGTCAGCAGACATCAGTTCGTAACAAAGCAGTACAAAAACTTAAAAAGGAAGGGTGGGTGCCGTGTCAGTCCATGGATGTCAGAGAAAAGGATTTTACGGTGAGTACAAAAATCCTATTTTCTCTTATCATCCATGGACTGACACGGCGTCTCTTATTCACTGTACACGTGGGATGTCCCAAAGCAGTGTCAAGAGGGATGGGAGCAGGATGAATGGAAAAACCCAAAAACTTCACTCCAAACAAGGCAGAGCTCCTCAACGGAGGAGTTGCAACTCTAAACAGTGGCCTGCAACACCTTGCGGCCGAAGGAAGCATCCGAAGATGCAGCCACATTAACCTTATAAAACGTAGAAAAGGTATAAACAGACGACCCGGTCGCCGCCTTGCACACTTGTGCAACCGACGCTTGAGAGCATAGGCTTGAATGACGGTTTGTCTGATCCACCTATAAATGGTGGCAGACGAAGCCGCTTGGCCCTGTTTCGGACCAGAGGCAGTCACAAACAGTGAGTCAGACTTCTGAATAGAAGCAGTAGCAGACAGGTACACCCGCAAGGCTCGTACCACGTCCAATGTGTGAAGCACAAACTCTCTGGGATGCGATGGGTGAGGACACAAGGACGGGAGGACAATGTCCTCATGTAGGTGAAAGGCCGAGCCCACCTTTGGCAAAAAAGAAGGTCGCGGACGCAACACCGCCTTATCCTTATGGATGACCCAATATGGCGACTTGCAGGACAAGGCCGCCAACTCAGACACTCGTCTAACAGAAGTAATTGCCACTAAAAGGGCCACTTTCTGAAACTAAGTCAAGAGGGGAATATCCCTGATATTCTCAAAAGGAGGTTCCTGGAGAACCGAGAGTACCAATTCAGATCCCACGGGGGGGGAGAGGAGGCTTGAAAGGAGGGAGCACATGGCGAACCCAATGCACAAAGGTGCTAACCAAGGAATGACCCGCTAGTGGTCGCTGAAAGAAGATGGCCAAGGCCGAAATCTGACCCTAATGGTACTCAAAGCGAGCTTTTGGGCCACTCCATGCTGCAGGAAACACAGGATTCTAGGGACGGAATACGTCCGAGGACGTCAGTCCAGCTCTTCGCACATGGCTTTGTAAGCTTTCCAGGTACGGTGATAGATCATTCTGGAGGAAGACTTCCGTGCCCTTTATATGGTCGAAATGACCGAGTCCGAGAGACCTCGGTCTCTAAACACCTGGCTTTCAACAGCCATGCCGTTAAAGCCAGAGACTGTAAAGCAGGATGAAATATAGGACCTTGAGACAGAAGGTCCTCCCTTATTGGCAACCGCCAGGGAACGTCCGTGACGAGACGTACCAGATCGGCGTACCAGTGACGCCGAGGCCAATCCGGAGCAATGAGGATCACCGGAATTCCCTCGGTCGCCACCCTGCGCAGCAGGCGAGGGAGCAACTGCAGCGGAGGATAACCAGTGTTTGCAAGCCGTTACAGGTATTTGGCATTTCTAATTCCTCTGAACATCCGTCTAGAAGCATTTTTTGCAAAGGGGGAAAAAATGGGTTCAAACACAACTGCCTAGAAACGACTATACAACCATGTTTACATGTATAATAACATGGAGAGTTCAGGGGCAGCTGAAGAAAAAACACCCAACTCCTAAACGTACGTTTACCAGCAGCAGTGTACATGAGGCCTAAACATGCATGGCACCTGTGCCGAGTGGCCAGCCTCCTGTGTTCAGAATGCAGCAGGCCAACCACTCAGCATGGGATTCAGAAGCAAGTGGAGTTAACTGGATATATACTTGGTTAGCCAGCCCATAGATTTGATTATCTTTCCTTCCTACATGAGAGAAAAGAAACTGTCTCTATTCCCCCATCAACACAGTCAGTGTTGATGGTGGGAATGCCTCCTCAGCCCCCGTTTTACTTTCCTGAGACCTGAATCTCTGTGGGCTCGATCCCGCATTTCTTTCCTAAGGTCTTGTCGGCTCTTCAATGGATAGATTGATAGCAGAGCAGCCATTGGCTCCTGCTGCTGTCAATAAAATCCAATGACGCTGGGGGGCAAGGCCAAGACATGCAATCGGTGGCTATGGACGCTGATAGTATGGCATGGGAGCGTGCCTGCAAGGTATACCCCTAAGGAGAGAGCTTCCCAGAGGGTTTATCTCTTGTGGGGAGGAGCTGCCATGGGATCCCCAGAAGAGGACGATTGGGGCCACTTTGTGCAAAATGAACTGCACAGTGGAGGCAAGTATGAAATGTTAGTTTTTTTTTATAAAAATGGCTGAACCTTACAACCCCTTTAAGTGGTTAAAATGAAAAACGTCTAAACTAAACAAGAGTTACTGCGTTAAGCAGTGTTTACAAGCCGTTACAGGTATTTGGCATTTCTAATTCCTCTGAACATCCGTCTAGAAGCATTTTTTGCAAAGGGGGAAAAAATGGGTTCAAACACAACTGCCTAGAAACGACTATACAACCCTGTTTACATGTATAATAACATGGAGAGTTCAGGGGCAGCTGAAGAAAAAACACCCAACTCCTAAACGTACGTTTACCAGCAGCAGTGTACATGAGGCCTAAAAAGGCATGGCACCTGTGCCGAGTGGTAAGCCTCCTGTGTTCAGAATGCAGCAGGCCAACCACTCAGCATGGGATTCAGAAGCAAGTGGAGTTAACTGGATATATACTTGGTTAGCCAGCCCATAGATTTGATTATCTTTCCTTCCTACATGAGTGAAAAGAAACTGTCTCTATTCCCCTATCAACACAGTCAGTGTTGATGGTGGGAATGCCTCCTGCAGTGCTCTTGTATTCTGCTGGCAGGGGAGGGGCACAGGGAGCCTTCCCAGCTGACCAAACACAAGGATAACTGCTAGTGGCTATAGCCACTGGCAGTAATCACATGTAAAAAAAAAAAATCTGACCGGCTGGTTGCCCCCAAGTTGATCAATGGTTTGACTTGGGTACAATCATCCTGCCCATATTAGAATTGGTTCTTGGCCGGTCCCTACTGAACCGCCAGAATTTCGATCCAAGTATGGTTGGCTTTACAGTGGTTGAGCTTGGACCAATGTTAATATGTTGAAAATATCTAATCCTGGAATTGTTCTTTAGCCCAGGTTCAAACTGCTGTGGGATTGAAATTCTGTGAGTTCAGCTGAACTTGTACGATTTCATTCCCGCATGTCGGTCCAACAATTTCAGAGACATCTGTGCGGAAATGGGCAAAAGTAGTACAGAAACTACTTTTGGGAATTTGTGCGGTTGCAAAGTTGGTGTTGCAATGTCTCGAAGAGTTCCATTGTGGGCAATAGCCGCCAATTTGACATGTCAAATCGCATCATTGTGAACCCGGGCATAAGCCTCCATCGGTATATCAGGTTATAATGACCCCATGGGGCCACTAACGCATCCAAGGCATCCACCAAGGATCCCTGGATCTGGCCACAAACCTCGACACCATGCGATTGAGTCGACAGGCCATCAGGTCCACATCCGGCGTGCCCCATCGTCGGCAAAGGAGTTGAAATACCTCCGGGTGGCAAGGACCACTCTCCCTGGTCCAGCGTCTGGCGACTCAAATAGTCCGCCAGCCAATTGTCTATGCCCGGAATGTAAACGTCCGACAGAGCCAGCACGCTTCTTTTAGCCCACTTCAGGGTACGCGCGACCTCGGAAGCCGCAGCTGAGCTCGAGTCCCCCCTTGATGGTTGACATACGACACCGCCGTGGCATTGTCCGACTGGATCCTAATGGAGCGATCCTGCAATCTCTCAGACCACGAGGAGAAGCACAATCTGATGGCCCGTATTTCCAGAACATTGATTGGCAAACGGGCTTCGTCCGGAGTCCAAAGCCCTTGGGCCGACAGGACTCCCCAGACTCCACCCCAGCCCGTCAGGCTGGCGTCCGTCCTGAACACCGTCTATTGGTTGGGGAGGAACGACTTCCCGGATCGAAGAGCCGGGGACCTCAACCACCATGTCAGGGACGCCCTGACCAGGTGACTCACCTGGATCGGAAGATCCAAAGACAACGGGGATTTGTCCCAAGTGAACAAGATCTCCTTCTGCAATGCACTGGTGTATGATTGGGCATACGGAACGGCCTCGAAAGAGGCCACCATGAGTCCCAGGACTCTCATGCAAAAGCGTATTGACGACCATTTTCAGGATGTCAGCACCCGCACTGCAGACTGAAGTGTCAGTAACTTCCCTGGAGGTAGGAATACCTTTGCCTCCAAGGAGTCCAGAATCAGACCTAGATACTCCAGACGCTGAGTCGGGACCAGGACCGACTCCTGAATGTTCAGGAGCCACCCGAGTCCCTGAGGGTCCGACTGACGATAGTCACACTGTCTAATTCTGAGCCACTTTCTGCTCTTAGAAGATCGTCCAGATAGCCCACGACAGCGATGCCTCACCGTCTCAGCAAAGCTAGAACCGGCGCAAGCACCTTGGTGAACACCCTCAGTGCCAAGGCTAGGCTGAAGAGCCACAAATTGATAGTGGACTTCGCCGATCGCAAGCGCAGAAACTTCCGATCTGCGCAAGTCACCAGAACATGCCAGTAGGCGTCCTTGATGTCCAAGGCCGCCAGAAAATCCCCTTGACGGAGTGTATCGATCACCGAGCGAATGGATTCCATGCGGAACTTTTGCACCTTCACGAAGGCATTCAGGGCCTTGAGGTCCAGGATAGGCCGAACCCCGTCCTTTACGGATTTGAGTAGAATCCCTGAAACCTCTCCTGTGACGGAACCGGCACAATCACTCCGGACCTAATCAAATCCTGAATAGCCCCCATAGGGCTGCCCGACGGGCAGGAAGGAGAGGAAGATTCGAGGGAAGAATCTGTCTGGGACGAGGAACGGAACTCTATCCTGTAACCTGAGGTGATCACATCGCACACCCACCGGTAGGAGATCCGTGAACCTGTGAAGTCGTTTCCCCACCCCAGAGTCGGGTGGGGGCAAGACTTCACGTGGAGGCGGGCTTGGGAGCCGGCTTGTTTGGCTTACGCACCCAGGGGTGCATGTGTCCACCAGCCGCACTGCTGTCAGTCTGGGAGGGCCTACCCGTGGACTCTGACTGATGGAAAAAAAAAAACTTTTTTGCTGGAAAGGAAGGACCCTGCTTATGGCGGGCCTCCTTACCCTAGCTAGACTGAGGAAGAAGAGTGCTTTTACCTCCCGTGACATCCTTGATGATGTCATCCAGCGCCGCACCTAAAAGCCTACCACCTTTAAATGGTAGATCCGTCAGAAGCTTCTTAGAGGCTAGGTCAGCAGACCAGCATTTCAACCAGATAAGACGACGCAATACCACCGCCGAGACAGAGGCCCTGAATATTAAGGGGCCGCGTCTAACGTGGCGTCGCAACATAAACCAGGCCCTGCACCATTTGGTGGGCCAGAGCAATAGTGTCTGGAGGAAGATTATGCTCCTGTACAGTTTGGTGCAAAATTTTTGCCCATCCCGCAAGTGTCTGAGACACAAGGGTCGCCGCTACCACAGGCCGTAGGGCGGACCCCAACAAGGCAAATATGACTCTGCTCACCACTTCTGACCTCCTGTCAGTGGGGTCCTTAAATGCAGGAGTCCCCTCCATCGGGAGAGTGGTGGCCTTGTTCAACCGGGCGACTGGAGGGTCGACCACTGGGGGAGAAGCCCACGTTTTAAGTAGGGCATCTTCAAAGGGGTATCTGATAGACAAACGCCGTGGGACCATAAAAGTCTTCTGCGGCTTTTTCCCAGACCTTATCAATGAGCTGGTCAAAGAAAGGTACATATGGAAAAACCTTTTTAGAAGGCCCGGCCTTAAAGAACCAAAGGAGACTGTCCGCCTGAGGTTCTGCATCCGCAGCATTCAGCTTGAGAGTGTCCCTTACCGCAGCAATGAGTTCACTAACAAGCGCCCTGTCATTTACTGACTCAGAACGGGAGTCTTCCTCGCAAGGAATGTCCTGTTCAAAACCATCAAAATATTCAGAACTAGGGTCCTGAGCGGTAGTGGCTAGGCCCATATCTGAATCAGCGCACACCCCCCCTTTTTTTTTTTTAAAATAAAGTGGGAAGAGGGGCTTTTTTGCTCCCTTGCGCTCGCACACTGCTTCCCTCCTGGTCAGAAATGATTCCAGGACTGCCGACAACTGGTCTATAGGGACCGCAGGTGCTGGAGCACTGCTTGTTGCCTCAAACATGCAAGGGGAAGCTGTGACACTGACTCCATATTGCCCCTCTCTGCGACTCCTCAGATAAAAAAAGTCCACCCACAGGCTGTGCTGACTGAGGAGGGGGCGCCCAGGGGACTCACCGGACCAGACCAGGACCGCTCACATACGCTGTCTGTACCGCGCTGTGTCAGCGCGAGTGAGCTGTGAGGAGATTCGCGCTGTTACAGCTGCGATAGAGGCCAAACTAGTGCTGAAAAGCGCGCAGGCTACAAGAAAATGGCTGCCGCACTTCACTGAGGCAATCCGCGGCAAAATGGCCGCAATGCGCAGATAAAATAAAAAAATACAAAAACAGCACACACACAGCGCCAAACGGCGCCCAGGCCCCAAAATTACACAAAAGGCCCCCAGCGATATGCAGACCAGCATGAGCCCCCCCCCCCCAGGACAGAGACTACTTACCCTTCCCCTGAGGGACCCACTGGTGTGTTTCTGACAGACCTATAACAGAGTAGTACTGCGTAGCTGTCGGCCCGGTCCACTGCGAGAGAAACAGTCCGTCAGGTACTGTTCAATCTTGAAAGGACCGCAGGAGCATGAAAGCAACCCCGCCACCCCTGGAGTCGTGGGGCATGTCGTGAACCGACAAAAGGCCCCCAGTGATATGCAGACCAGCATGAGCCCCCCCCCCAGGACAGTATGACCCCCAGGCACCCCCCACAGCACAGCGCCAGCAATGGTGACAGAGAGCGACAATAAAACACAGGGGGAGACAGGGAAAATCCCCCACAGAGAAACACACACAGCATTTTGTACTCACCTGCAGGCAGGAGAGACTACTTACCCTTCCCCTGAGGGACCCACTGGTGTGTTTCTGACAGACCTATAACAGAGTAGTACTGCGTAGCTGTCGGCCCGGTCCACTGCGAGAGAAACAGTCCGTCAGGTACTGTTCAATCTTGAAAGGACCGCGGGAGCATGAAAGCAACCCGGCCACCCCTGGAGTCATGGGGCATGTCGTGAACCGAGTCTCACGCCACAAGGCAAGGATCTGCACGCTCGATGGTCGGACAGGGAAGACTATGAGGATACCAGTGTACCCAACCTGTTGCCCAGCCGACAGTTGATTGAAGGCCTCAAAAATAAAATAATAAAATTCCCAAAGGAATAAAAATTAAAGTAAAATCTTCCAGGAGACTGGCTCCTGAGAGAGCCACGTCTTCTCCTTCTGCTAGGCAGAAAAAAACTGAGGTCTGCTGACTGCAGGGGGTGGGTTATGTCCGGAGGACCGCCCCCCTGGGCGGGGCTGTTCAACTCTGGCTTTTAGAATGTATGTATAACATCTCACATTCTGCCTAAGTCTTCTCCTGCAAGCAGAGACATAACCCACGTGTACAGTGAATATGAGACGCCGTGTCAGTCCATGGATAAGAGAAATAGGATTTTTGTACTCACCGTAAAATCCTTTTCTCTGAAGTCCATGGAAGGACACAGCTTCCTTATATTCAGTAGGGTTATGTTCCCGTCTATTAGGAGAGGACTAGGCAGACATGTTAACATTAAAAACATGTAACTTATAGCAAAGCTGAACAGTACCGCCCAGGGGGTGGTCCCTCTGGTTATAACCCCTCACCCTGCACTCAGCAGCTCAGTTCGTCCAAAAGCAGTACAAACATAAAAAGGAGGGGTGGGTGCGGTGTCCGTCCATGGACTTCAGAGAAAAGGATTTTATGGTCAGTACAAAAATCCTATTTTCTCTTTCGTCCATGGACGGACACAGCTTCCTCATATTCTTGACAGTAGGGATGTCCCCAAGCGGTGTCAAAAAACGAGGGGTGGGAACAGCAATCAAACAAACTTCACCCCAAAACAAACAGAGCTCCTCAACGGAGGAGTTGCAACCTTAAACAGCCGCCTGTAAAACCTTGCGGCCGAAGCAAGCATCCGCAGATGCATGCACATCAACCTTGTAAAACTTAGTGAAAGTGTGAACGGATGACCAGGTCGCGGCCTTACACACCTGTGAGACAAACGCTTAATGTCGGAAAGCCCAGGAGACACCAATTGCCCTGGTCGAATGCGCCGTGACAGGAAAGGGAGGCGCCCGCCCCTTCAGGGCCTAAGCCTGAATTACGATCTGTCTGATCCACCGAGAAATGGTGGCCGATGAGACCGCCAGGCCTTTCTTTGGACCAGTCACCGACACAAACAGTGAGTCTGACCTTCAAACCTGAGCCGTAGCAGACAGATACACCCGCAGAGCTCGGACCACGTCCAAGGAATGTAACGCAACCTCTTTGGGATGCGATGGCCGAGGACACAAGGGTGGAAGTACAAGGTCCTCATTTAGATGGAAAGCCGAAACAACCTTCAGAAGAATGGAAGGCTGTGGGCGTAGCACCACTTTATCCTTATGGAGGATCAAGTAGGCAGACTTGCAAGACAAGGCCGCCAATTCAGAAACCCTCCTGACTGATGTAATGGCCACCAGAAAAGCAACTTTCTGAGAGAGTGTTAAAAGGGGGATCTCTGATGTTCTCAAACGGAGGTTTCTGAAGTACCGAGAGCACCAGATTCAAATCCCACGGAGGTAGTGGTGGTCGAACCGGAGGAGCCACATGTCTAACCCCTTGCACAAATGTACTCACCAGGGAATGAGCCGCCAAGGGTCGTTGAAAGAAAACAGCCAAGGCTGAAATCTGCCCCTAATGGTGCTTAGGGCAAGTTTTTGATCCACTCCACGCTGTAAAAACAGCAGGATCCTGGAAACCGAATATGCCCGTGGACGCCACCCCATCTCCTCACACATAGAGATGTAGGCCTTCAACGTGCGATGATAAATCTTCATCGAAGATGACTTCCGTGCCCTCAGCATGGTGGAAATTACTGAATGCGACAGGCCTCGGTCCCTCAGTACCTGACTTTCAACAGCCATGCCGTTAAAGCCAGCGACTGTAAAGCAGGATGAAGTATAGGACCTTGCGATAGAAGGTCCTCTCGCAACGGCAGTCGCCAAGAGACATCCGCCACCAGGCATACTAGGTCGGCGTACCAGGGACGCCGAGGCCAATCTGGGGCAATTAGAATCACCGGAATCCCCTCGGTCTCCACTCTGCGGAGCAGACGAGGAAGAAGTTTCAGTGGAGGGAAGGCATAAATTAGCAGATACTGTCCCCACAAGCCACCAACGCGTCTGTCGCGTCCGCTCAAGGAACTTTTGATCTGGCCACAAACCTCAATACCTTCCGACTGGTCGGAAAGCAGGGAGGTCCATCGAGCTGCAAACTCGCGAAGGCGACCCCCTACCCGAGAGTCAGGTGGGGGCAAACCTTCATGCTGTAGCAGATTTGTTCGCAGGCTTGTTTGGCTTGCGAACCCAGGGACGCTTTTGTCCCTCAGCTGGCCCTTTGTCGGCCTGGGAACGCTTACCTGCAGGCCCAGACTGACGAAAAAAACGCTTCTGAGCGAAAAAGGAGGGCCCTGGCCTACGGCGTGGCTCCTTACCTTTTCTGGATTGTGAGAGGAGCGTGCTCTTACCCCCAGTGACATTCTTAATAATGTCGTCCAGCGAGGCTCCAAATAGCCTCTCTCCCTGGAAGGGCAAATCCGCCAGAGCCTTCTTGGAAGTCTGGTCCGCGGACCAGCATTTTAGCCAAATCAGGCGACGCAGTACCACAGCAGATACTGAGGCTCTGGAAATCAAGGGAGCTGTATCCAGGGCTGCATCGCAGACATACTTAAGACCATGCACCAACTGGTCGGCAGATCCACACAAACCGGGGAAGCATGCTGCTTCTTCAACTCACGGTGCAACAATTTCACCCATTCTGTAAGTGTCTGTGACACCAGGGCCGCAGCCAATACTGGCCGTAATGCTGACCCCAGAATGGTGAACATGGACCGGGCCACCGCTTTGGACCTCCTATCTACAGGATCCTTAAATGCAGGGGTCCCCTCTACCAGAATCGTGGCTACCTTGTTTAACCTGGATACCGGGGGGTCCACAACCGGGGGAGATGCCCATTTTTTTCAGGAGGCTCTCCTACAAGAAAATGGCCTCCAGCTGTATTAGGATCAGCTTGGCTACAGGAAAAGAACGCCGGCGCATCCAAAATGGCGCAGATCATGAGGTAAAAATTAAAAAGGCAAAAACGCAGGGCCTCCAAGTGGAGGCCCCCCAAATGGCAGACCACCCACACTAAGAGTGGACCCGGACACACCGCGCAGCCCCCAGCCAGGACCCGGAGCCCCCCCCCAGGGACCCCCCGGTAAGGTACACAGCAGGCCCAGCAATGCATGGGGAGGAGGGAAGGGATGGGGAGAGAGGAAAGGGAGGGCGAGAGACCCCCTAATTGACCACCCCAGGAATGCCCAGCTGTTCCATCCTGCCAAGACAGGAGGAACTTTACTTACCCGTCCCGCGGGGACTGCTGGCGCGTTCCTGACAGACCCATCACCGAGCAGTATGGAGTGGCTGTCGGCCACGGCCCACTGTGACACGGACAGCAGTAGCCCGGTCATATGTGAGCCCCGAAGCATATAGCTCACCGGCCACCCCTGGAGCAAACGGGGCATGTCGTGGCCGACCCAGCGCGTAGCTAAAGGTCTGCTCACACTCGATGGCCGGACTGGGGCGACTACAAGGATCTATATTATCCAGCCTGTCACCCAGCCGGCAGTTGATGGTAGATCTCAGGATCAAAAAGTAGAAAGAAAAAAATTTAAAGTTCTCCAGGACCATGGGCCCCAAGGGAGTCAGATCCTTCTCCTATACTAGGCAGAAAAAAACTGAGCTGCTGAGTGCAGGGTGAGGGGTTATAACCAGAGGGACCGCATAGTTACATAGTTAGTCAGGTTGAAAAAAGACAAAGTCCATCCAGTTCAACCATAAACTGTTCAGCTTTGCTAAAAGTTACAGGTTTTTAATGTTAACGTGTCTGCCTAGTCCTCTCCTAATAGACGAAAACATAACCCTACTGTCAAGAATATAAGGAAGCTGTGTCCGTCCATGGACGAAAGAGAAATAAAAACTGCAGAGGTGATCAAATACCACCAAAAGAAAGCCCTATTTGTGGCGGGGGAAATTTGGGAACAGTGTGGCATGAATCCGCAATTGTCATTCAAATTGCGACAACGCTGAAAACTGAAAATTGGCCTGGGCAGGAAGGGGGTGAAAATGCCCTGTATTGAAGTGGTTAATGAAGGAACATCAATTGGTACAGTAAGATGTTTGCTTAAAATGGAGATGGCAGGGTCTACTTCCAGAACAGACCACTTTTTGCATGGATTCTTTTGCACTGGATAGAGCACGGCAATGATTTCTGGAATGGTGAAAGCCTTTTCTAGATTCATCCAATCTTCACAATATGCCTATTCTATTTGCTGATGAACATGTAATGTCATTTTATTTTTAGCAGGTCTCTTTATACCCAAAATGGACATGGCAAGACAGAGGAGATTCAAGTGCGACACTGATGGGGCTTTTACGCATAGAAGTGAGCATAGCAACATTGGCAAGCCTATTGTGCAAAGCCGTAACACCAGATGTACAAGAGCCTATGAGTGAGAAATCTTCAACGGCCTCATTCTCTTCTATGTCTGAAAAGTTGAATTGTTCGCACCAAGTTCGAAAAGTTTATACTCCAAAAGTAAATAAATTCCAAACAAACACACTGACATTTTCCTGATAGTTATGCATGAATGCATACTATTCAGGATTGTGGGAATTCAATAACAGTTCAATAAGCAGGGTGACCTTACCTATCCATGTCACTGGTCTTTACAGTATCTCACAAAAGTGAGTACACCCCTCACATTTTTGTAAACATTTTATTATATCTTTTCATGTGACAACACTGAAGAAATGACACTTTGCTACAATGTAAAGTAGTGAGTCAAGTAGTGAGTGAACAGCTTGTATAACAGTGTAAATTTGCTGTCCCCTTAAATAACAACACAACAGCCATTAATGTCTAAACCGCTGGCAACAAGAGTACACCCCTAAGTGAAAATGTTTTTTGAGGCCACCAGTATTTTCCAGCACTGCCTTAACCCTCTTGGGCATGGAGTTTACCAGATCTTCACAGGTTGCTACTGGAGTCCTCTTCTACTTCTACTTATCCATGACAACATCACAGAGCTGGTGGATGTTAGAGACCTTGCGCTCCTGCATCTTCTGTTTGAGGATGCCCCACAGCTCAATAGAGTTTAGGTCTGGAGACATGCTTGGCCAGTCCATCACCTTTACCCTCAGCTTCTTTAAAAAGGTAGTGGTCGTCTTGGAGGTGTGTTTGGGGCCGTTATGTTAGAATACTGCCCTGCAGCCCAGTCTTCGAAGGGAGGGGATCATGCTCTGCTTCAGTATGTCACAGTACATGTTGGCATTCGTGGTTCCCTCAATGAACTGTAGCTCCCCAGTGCCGGCAGTACTCATGCAGCCCCATACCATGACACTCCCACCACCATGCTGGACTGTAGGCAAGACACACCTGTCTTTGTACTCATCACCTGGTTGCTGCCACACACGCTTGACACCATCTGAACCAAATACGTTAATCTTTGTCTCATGAGACCACAGGACATGGTTCCAGTAATCCATGTCCTTAAATCTGCTTGTCTTCAGCAAATTGTTTGCAGGCTTTCTTGTGCATCATCTTTAGAAGAGGCTTCCTTCTGAGACGACAGCCATGCAGACCAATTTGATGCAGTGTGTGGCCTATGGTCTAAGCACTGACAGGCTGACACCCCCCCCCCCCCACCCCTTCAACCTCAATGCTGGCAGCACATGTATTCCCCAAAGACAACCTCTGGATATGACGGTGAGCACGTGCACTCAACTTCTTTGGTCAACCATGGCGAGGCCTGTTCTAAGTGGAACCTGTCCTGTTAAACCGCTGTATGATCTTGGCCATCGTGCTGCACCTCAGTTTCAGGGTTTTGGCAATCTTCTTGTAGCCTATGCCATCTTTATGTAGAGCAACAATTCTTTTTTTTCTGATCCTCAGAAAATTCTTTGCCATGAGGTGCCATGCTGAACTTCCAGTGACCAGTATGAGAGAGATAACACCAAATTTAACACAACTGCTTCCCATTCACACCTGAGACCTTCTAACACTAACTAGTCACATGACACCGGGGAGGGAAAATGGCTAATTGGGCCCAATTTGGACATTTTTACTTATGGGGTGTACTCACTTTTGTTGCCAGCGGTTTAGACATTAATGGCTGTGTGTTGAGTTCTTTTGAGGGGACAGCTAATCTACACTGTTATACAAGCTGTACACTCACTACTTTACATTGTAGCAACGTGTAATTTCTTCAGTGTTGTCACATTAAAAGATATAATAAAATGTTCACAAAAATGTGAGGGGTGTACTCACTTTTTTGAGATACTGTATATAGCAGAGGTCTCAAAGTACCGGCCTGCGGACAGATTACAAATGGCCCGCAGGCAGGGCTGATCCTAGACGGGTGTGACATATGGCAGCACGCAACGGCTGAGAGCTTTCTCTCTCCGCATCCTGCTGCAGCCCAGCGCGCCCAACACAGGAGAGCAGAGCGGAGGGAAGATCCGCCCATCACCCTGCCCACCTAGTTCTATCGAGAAGTGCCCTCTATCGAATAGTGCCCGGGACGAACTGCACATGCGCCGTACTTAATACCACAATAGCTGATTTTACGATCAGCTGTTGTGTCGGCGAGACGGCGCCTGCGCACAATAGCCGACTGAAGACATATAGTTAGTCAGGTTGAAAAAAGACACAAGTCAATCCAGTTCAACCATAAATTTTCCAGTCAGATTGTGCGAGGCACGTTCATGTAGGTGAGGGGCGGAATTTAACATGAAGGGGGCGGATGTTTTCATTGATGGCCAGAGTTGCAAAGATCGGGGCAGAATTTTAAACGTTTAGCTAAATAGGCCCTCCAGGAAGAATAGCAGATAAAGATTTGTTTAGCAGATTTGCTTGGGCATTGTTTAAAGTTTTGCCCCCATCTTTGCAGCACTGGCCATCATTGAAAACATCTGCCCCTTCATGTTAAATTCCGCACATCACCTACATGAACATGCCTCGGCAGCGCAATGCACAATCTGACTGAAAAATGTCTTCAGTCAGCTATTGTTCGCAGGTGCCGTCTTGCCGACACAACAGCTGATCGTAAAATCAGCTGTTGTGCCATTACGTATGGCGCATGTGCAGTTTTTCCCTGGCACTATTCGATAGCGGGCACTTCTTGACAGAACACCGGCCCCCGGACCCAGGGTCCTGCTGCCATATCCGGGTGCCCTGCCACTAGGCCTGTGTTGAAGCCAGGACCTGACAGGTGGAGAGGACTCGGGAGGCAGAAGATCAGGCCACCAGCTGACTTCCAGGAGGAGAGGTAAGTGAGACACCACACAGAGGCTGAGCAAATTCCTTAGTTGAGTGACTGGGGTTGAAATTTGTGAAGAGGGGGTATTTGTGGAGTGTGTGTGTGTGGGGGGGTGGTATTTGTGGAGTGTAGGGGGTAATGCTGGGTGTTAAAGGAGAAGTATGGGATGGGTTAAATAACTAGTACATATTACATATTACATTAGTCACATATAAGATAATCTTTTTTTCCTACCTCTCTTAGTTTTTACAGCATGTACACATGAACTTTCCTTCAGCTGGCAAAAACGGTCCATTTTCAGTTTGAAAAGTTCTCAGGGGGTGTAAATATCTCCACCAACACACCCCCTGCCTCTGTCGCCCCTCCCCTAAGAGACGTGGCTGTGCTGATAGAAATATATAGTGTAGATTCTCATACACAGCACTATCAGTGACTTTTCTCACCTTAGTCACTGAAGGGCTGTTCTCTGCTGGATTCCTCTAAAGAACGGAACATGCTGAAGAGGAGGAGGGATGAGAAAGAAGGGAGGGGGGAGCATCTACGCTCCGTGAAGTCTGAGGATCGAGCAGAGGGAGGAGAGCCGACATAAATCAATCAAAATGACAGGAAAGGTGGTGGATCAAGACTCTATATTCACACCATTGTCGGGATGATGCTGTATGAAAGACTGTAGAACCTCCCATAGGTATTTATCTAGATTTTAACAGAATGGGGGTACTTCTGAGAAAAAAAGGAAACCCATACTTCTCTTTTAATAGTGCGTCCGCTGACACCAATGCTGGGGGCTAATAGTGCGTCCGCTAACACCAATGCTGGGGGCTAATAGTGCGTCCGCTGACACCAATGCTGGGGGCTAATAGTGCGTCCGCTGACACCAATGCTGGGGGCTAATAGTGCGTCCGCTGACACCAATGCTGGGGGCTAATAGTGCGTCCGCTGACACCAATGCTGGGGGCTAATAGTGCGTCCGCTGACACCAATGCTGGGTGTTAATAGTGCGTCCGCTGACACCAATGCTGGGGTTTAATAGTGCGTCCGCTGACACCAATGCAGAGGGTTAATAGTGCGTCCACTGACACCAATGCTGGGGGTTAACATTGCGTCCGCTGACACCAATGCTGGGGGTTAATATTGCGTCCACTAACACCAGTGCTGGGAGTTAATAGTGCATCCGCTGACACCAATGCTGGGGGTTAATAATGGACCTGTATGGCACCTGTAGCTAACTACAAAAAGTGCAGAGGTGAGCTTCCACACAGCATCCAGTGCTTAATGCAACATTACAGATATTTTGCGGAAGGGAGTTTAATAAGACATGTGGCCACTCATTCAAATTACAAAAAAGGTTTAACTTTAAACTGCGTAGAGGGTTCTTTACTGTAATAGAGGCAAGGATGTGGAATTCCCTTCCACAGGCGGTGGTTTCAGCGGGGGACATCGATAGTTTCAAAAAACTATTAGACAAGCACCTGAACGACCGCAACATACAGGGATATACAATGTAATACTGACATATAATCACACACATAGGATGGACTAGATGGACTTGTGTCTTTTCAACCTCACCTACTATGTAACTTTAAGATGAAGTTGTACCAAGTACATAAATATCCAACATGTCAAGCCTTAACGTGTTACTAAATCCAGGAACCTGCAGTCACTATATCTGGTCTCCCACAGTACACAGAACATGAATATGCAATAACTTTTGTAAATATAAACTGCTAAATACCTTTTCTCATCAGCAGTATATAGCAGTCCTGTGACTTCTATTAGTGCCTGGTTAAAGTTTGTAGGAGGAGTTGTCATACTGCACCAACTGTCATATCAGTATGCAGGACCCCTGACCCTCTGTCCAGACAGTGCTGATTGCATGTGATCAGCACAGGGCCACTCTCCCAAGAAAAAAATCTCTCTCACAATACACACCGAACTGAGCATGTGCTGCCTAATCTCATTTACTCTGTCTTATCTGGACATGTTTTGGGGACAATGCAAGAAGGGGAGGATCTGTGCATACAGGATCAAACAGTCTATTTACACAATGCAGAGGATTAATCTATTAGGTTCCACAGCGAGTATAACAAGCATGCTTTACTGCATATACAGACTGATTTTACTGTTGTGGGTTTAGTAACACTTTAACCACCTCTCCATCCATAAAATGTACAAAAACATTCTGGACAGAAGTGGATAAAGCAAGCTCATGGCTTGGTTGGTATAATTTTTTACAGCTGGCGATTGTGCTTTCAGTAAAAGTGATCTGGATGTCTATACAGCCCCTAATCCCTTTTACTGTAGTGAGAAGGCTACCTTCTAGAAAAAGTCATCACACTGAAATGCATCAGAGGCGAAGCCAGGCGGCGTGTGTTGGAAGAGCAGTTAAACCAGGTGGCGCTGGTGCACAGTATGGTTGGTTGTGAGTGTTTCAAACTGCAGCACTGTGCAGCTTACGGGCAACACACGCGTTTACGTGATGAGCTTTCTTTATCACGTAAGATATGGGTAGATTATCAGCTTTTAATAAACCATATTTTATTCATACGGTATCACACTATGTTAGGATGTTTGCTTTGTTTTAACATTTGCTGAGGATCAAGTCCTTTACCCTTTGTAGTAGGCTTATTAGCCACAGGGTGGATTTGGGAGCTGCAGGGCTGTCTTTGTGGTTAAAATCGCTTATGCTCCTTTGTCACACCTGAAAAAGTCTGGCAATTAGAATCGTTGAGTGTATGTCCGTTTGGTGGTGGGCTGCAGCTGGTGTACTGCACAGTATATTTTAACTGGGCACTTTTTGGGACTTTATCTCACTGCATTGAATAGAATATGTGTTTTACATTTCTCTGTGCAATAGCACAAAAAACACCCCAGTACAGAAAACCGTAAAGAACTGTCCAATAAAGGTTATATATACTGCCTGAAAGTTATATAACAGAAACAGACGCGTTTTTTCCATGGGTGAGACAATTTTATTTTTGCAGCTGTATAATATTATTCGGTGAGAAAATAGTTTGAACAAACAAAAAAAAAAGGAAAAAAAAAAAAGGATGGGAAAACAAAAGAGAAACAAACAAGTTAATACTAAGGCCCCTTTCACACTGGGGCGTTTTTCATGCGGTTTAGCGCTAATATTAGCGCTATTATACCGCATGAAAAAATCCTGCCCTGTAGCCTTCAATGTGAAAGCCCGAAGGCTTTCACACTGAAGCGGTGCGCTAGCAGGACCGCTCCAAAAGTCCTGCTAGCCACTTCTTTACAGCGGTGAAGGAGCGGTGTGTTCACCGCTCCTTTACCGCGGTCTCCCATTGAAATCAATGGGACAGCACGGTAATACCGCCCGCAAACCGCGGCAATAGCCGCGGTTTGCGGGCGGTATTAACCCTTTTTCGGCCGCTAGCGGGGGTTAAATTTACCCCCCTAGCGACCGCATACCGCGGTAAGAACGACGGTATAGCAGCGCTGAAAATCGCGCTGCTATACCGCCACCGCTCCTGCCCGCCCCAGTGTGAAAGGGGCCTAACTAGTGGACCTTTGCGGAATAGGAAAACAGTCTCACATACATCATCTGTCTATGTCGTCACCTAATATGCCTCAACCCTCCAATAAAATATTTAACACTAGGTGGTGTGGTGCAAGGCCTGGAACATCCAACCATGGCTGCCAAATAGAAAAGCTCCTAAAAAGTTCTTCTCTATGTAAATAGGTCAGTTTTTCTCTAATTATCGTAGAATTAACCTGTTCCATCCATTGTCCCCTGGTAGGCATCCTGGGAGAAATCCAAAATCTTGCAATCAATTTTCGTGCAATTTTTGTTCATTTGTATTCAGGGTATCCTCTACCAGTGTGCCCAACAGACAGACTTCAACTGGTAGTTATAAACCTGGGATATTGTAGATAGAACCTCTGTCCAATAACGGAAAAGCTTGGGGCATTTCCATAGCATATGTAGTAAGCAGGGCTGATGCAAGGATTTTTGACACCCTAGGCGAAACCTAATTTTGCCACCCCCCTTTGGCTCCACCCCTGATCCCACCCCCTTTGCCCTGCCTATGTATACCCTACCTTTTTAATAAAGCGCCCATCAAATGCAGCCTCACCAGCGCCCATGCAATGCAGCCTCACCAGCGCCCATGCAATGCAGCCTCACCAGCGCCCATGCAATGCAGCCTCACCAGCGCCCATGCAATGCAGCCTCACCAGCGCCCATGCAATGCAGCCTCACCAGCGCCCATGCAATGCAGCCTCACCAGCGCCCATGCAATGCAGCCTCACCAGCGCCCATGCAATGCAGCCTCACCAGCGCCCATCCAATGCAGCCTCACCAGGGCCCATCCAATGCAGCCTCACCAGGGCCCATCCAATGCAGCCTCACCAGGGCCCATCCAATGCAGCCTCACCAGGGCCCATCCAATGCAGCCTCACCAGGGCCCATCCAATGCAGCCTCACCAGCGCCCATCCAATGCAGCCTCACCAGCGCCCATCCAATGCAGCCTCACCAGCGCACATCAATGCAGCCTACCAGTGCCCTTCAATTAATTTTTGTCTGCTTCCATTGATTTGGGAGTTGGGACACAGACACAATCCTCTGCCACCGCTGCGCCTTTGACACTATGTGCGCACAGAGCAGCGGCTGCCTGCTGATGCTGAGACTTAGTTGCTTGCTGAAGAGAGAAGGAACGCCAGTGGCCTGGGCGCCCTAGGCAGTAGTGCGCCCTAGGCAGCTGCCTAGTTTGCCTAGTGGTAGCACCGGCCCTGGTAGTAAGTCCCAATGTTCCATTTGACATTTCGGGCATAATGGGCTATCTCTACATCCCTATTTATACAGCTGCTGGGGAGTTCTGCAAGTTCTGTGAAGAAGAAAGATGGGATAACTTCTGCGAGGCCGAGACAGACACCAAGGTTGCAGAAGTTAGGCAAGCTTCCCAGAGTTCTCCATCGATCGTGCCCACACCTCTCTCCCAACCCCTTTTGCAGGGCAAATCTGATGTCCCCTGCAGTGCTCCCAGTAGCATAGAATAAGCCAGGGAAATCATGCCTTTCTTATCAGAAGCCATGAAAACCTCTTCTATGGTAGGGTGTGATATCAGTATAAGTTTTGAAATCTGAACCTGCTCGTTCAGGGCGTGTTTCAATTGTAGGAACTTGTAAAATTGTTTAGTCGGGATTTCATAGTCATGTTGTATCTCTGTAAAGCAGGGTTCATACACATTTTTACCAATCAAATTCCATGACCCGACACTAGTTAGTTTCCACAATCCATGACTTAACTTCACACTTCACACAAATAAATTCAAACTGTAGCACTGACGTAAGTACAGTACAATACAGTACAGACACCCCCAGTAGTACAGACATCCCCAGTGCAGACCTCCCAGTGCAGACCTCCCAGTACAGACACCCCCAGTGCAGACCTCCCAGTAGTACAGAAACCCCCAGTGCAGACCTCCCAGTACAGACCTCCCAGTACAGACACCCCCCAGTAATGCAGGCAGACACCCCCCAGTAATGCAGGCACCCCCCCCTTACAGACCTCAGAACAGCAATACATGGCGCGGTGTGTGTCCCTCGAGTTCCTGCTGACGTCAGCGTGCCGCTAAGCCGCCAATAGGCTGCCGCCGGGTGTACCAAGACGGCCGCGGCTCCGGAGCTAGGCCGAAGCCGCAGCCTTTCCTAATGGCCGAGGCTCCGGAGCGCTCCGCGGATCGCGCCGTGTGCCGACAGGATGACCTGTTCGGATCACGGATCGCTTACGATCCGTTGCACGACTAGTAGTGACTAAAATATTCCATGACTTTTCCAAAACTTAGTGGGGTTCAGTCATTTTCCAAAACTTTTCCAGGCCTGGAAAGTGCCATGTCAAAATCCCATGACTTTTCCAGGAATTTAATGACCGTACGAACCCTGTGTAAAGGCTTTAAGAACAGTTCCCTCATATAATTGAGAAAAAGGGATTTTTATAACAGCTTACCTGTAAAATCCTTTTCTTGGAGTACATCACGGGACACAGAGCGACTTAGTCATTACTAATGGGTTATATAGATTACCTTCAAGTGTTGGCACTGGCCAATTCCAAACCGGAAGTACCCTCCCCTATATAAGCCCCTCCCACCCGGGAGCACCTCAGTTTTGTAGCCAAGCAATAAGTGTCCCAAAAAGAGGGGTGGGAGCTCTGTGTCCCGTGATGTACTCCAAGAAAAGGATTTTACAGGTAAGCTGTTATAAAAATCCCTTTTTCTTTTTCGTACATCACGGGACACAGAGCGACTTAGTCATTACTAATGGGACGTCCCAAAGCAATGCCAAATGAGGGGAGGGATACATAAGCTGGGCGCCATCAGGCATGAGGATCTTTTGCGGCCTGCAACACACTGCGCCCAAAGGCGACATCCTCCTGACTTCTAACGTCTACCTGGTAGAATCTAGTAAACGTGTGTACCGAAGACCATGTTGCGGCCTTACATACTTGAGCCAGGGAGGCCTGGTGATGCACTGCCCATGAAGTTCCAACTGCTCTTGTGGAGTGCGCCCTAACTTTGAACGGAGGCGGTCTCTTTCTCAAGCCATAGGCTTGTATTATGACCTGTCGAATCCACTTGGCTAAAGTAGATTTTGATGCTGCCTGACCCTTTCTGGGGCCTTCTGGCAGAACAAACAAAGAATCCGTTCTGCGAATCTGAGCAGTGGCTTTCAGATAAGCTTTAACTGCTCTTACTACATCCAAAGAATGTAATAACTTTTCCTCTACCGAGCTAGGTTTGGGGAAAAAAGAAGGAAGAACCACATCTTGGTTCAAATGAAACCTCGATACCACCTTAGGAAGAAAGGCTGGATGAGGACGTAATACTACTCTGTCCTTATGGACAACCAGATATGGCTCCTTACAGGACAAGGCGGCTAGTTCCGATACTCTTTTAGCCGAACAAACGGCTACTAAGAAAATCAATTTCCTGGTGAGAAGAACCAAGGAAATGTGTTGCAATGGTTCAAACGGTTGTTTCTGTAGAACTGACAGAACCAGGTTTAAGTCCCAAGGACATATGGGAATACTAACCGGAGGGCTAATACGCATCACTCCTTGTATAAAGGCTTTGACTAGTGAATGCGAAGCCAAGGGCCTTTGAAAAAATATTGACAAGGCCGAAATCTGACCCTTGATAGTACTCAAGGCCAGCTTCCTATCTACAGCCCACTGTAGGAAGTCCAAAATCCTCCCTATCACGTACTTACGTGGATGCCATTTCTTGGCCTCACACCACGTAATGTACGCTTTCCAGATCCTATAATAGATCTGCCTGGATACCGGCTTCCTGGCATTGATCATGGTAGATACCACAGAATTAGAGAGCCCTCTCTTTTTCAGAATGTGGGCTTCAATAGCCAGGCCGTCAAACCTAGGGCTGGTAAGGAAGGGTGGTATATCGGTCCCTGCGACAGCAGGTCCGGACGATGTGGGAGGGTCCAAGGACTCCTCACTGACATTTTTACAATCTCCGCGTACCATGCCCTTCGGGGCCACGCTGGAGCCACCAGAATCACTGGTTTCTTTTCTACCCTGATTCTGCGGAGTAATCGCGGTAACAATTGTGGCGGTGGGAATGCATATATCAGCTTGAACTGATCCCAAGGGAACACTAGGGCATCCGAGCCGCAAGCTAGGGGATCCCTTGTGCGAGACACAAATCTGTCCACCTTTGCGTTGAATCTGGATGCTAGCAGATCTACATCCGGTGTTCCCCACCGCTGGCATATTGCCTGGAAAACCTCGGGGTGAAGAGACCATTCCCCCGGGCATAATTGTTGGCGACTTAGAAAGTCCGCTCTCCAATTTTCCACTCCTGGGATGAAAACCGCGGATATGGCTGGGACATATCTTTCTGCCCACTCCAGGATGCAATTTGCTTCCCTCTGGGCTGCACGACTCTTGGTGCCACCCTGGTGATTGATATATGCCACTGCCGTGGCATTGTCTGATTGAATTCTGACAGGGGACCCTTGGAGTTTGGATGTCCATGCTACTAGGGCATACCGGGCTGCTCGTATCTCTAAGAGATTGATGGGCAGGGCCTTTTCTGCTTCTGACCACTTGCCCTGGAGAGACCATTGCTCCAGTACTGCCCCCCAGCCTATGAGGCTGGCATCTGTAGTGACCACCTTCCAAGAAACTGGACTGAAGGGTTTCCCTCTTTCCAGATTCTGGGGCACCAACCACCAATGGAGGCTCTTGCGAACGGAAGGGGACAGGGACATTGGTAAGTCTAAAGCCTGAACTTTTTTGTTCCAGGCTGACAGTATGGCCCTTTGCAAATTCCTTGAATGGAATTGACCGTAGGGTACCGCTTCGAATGAAGCCACCATCTTTCCCAGCAGCCTCATGCAGAGGCGTATGGATGGTTTTCTTTTTGTACCCACTAAGTGGGTCAAATCTTTTAAAGACGACACCTTCTCTGGAGGTAAGAAAATCTTTCTCTGATTTGAATCCAGCCTTAGCCCTAAGTATTCCCGACTTTTGACTGGTCTTAGAGCTGACTTGTCCCGGTTGATAATCCAACCGTGATATTCCAGATACTTGATTGTCTTGTGAATAGCTACTTCCAGCTTTTCCACTGAGTGGTCTATTAGTAGCAGGTCGTCTAGACATGCCATTATCGTTACACCCTGTGTTCTTAGATTGGCCAATAATGGGGCCAGAATTTTTGTGAACACTCGTGGTGCTGTGGCCAGACCGAAAGGTAAGGCTCTGAACTGAAAATGGCGCCCTTCTACTGCAAAGCGTAGAAATTTCTGGTGGGCCGGAAAGATGGGAATATGCAGATAAGCATCCTTTATGTCGATCGAGGCTAACCATTCCTGCCCTTGTAGGGCGGTGGCCACCGATCGGATCGACTCCATCCGAAAAGTCCTGATATTTAGGAACTTGTTTAGCCCTTTTAGATTTAATATGGGCCTCACGTCCCCATTTGGTTTGGGGACTGTGAAAAGGTTCGAGTAAAACCCGAATCCGCTTTCTTCCAGGGGAACCTTCATGATTACACCTTGGAGCAATAGTTGTTCTAGTGCCAGAAGGAGGGATCCTCTCTTTTGGGGATCTCTTGGCACGTTTGACCTCATAAATTGGGCAGGAGGAGTGC
Source organism: Rana muscosa (assembly GCA_029206835.1). Lineage (NCBI taxonomy): Eukaryota > Metazoa > Chordata > Amphibia > Anura > Ranidae > Rana > Rana muscosa. Next base: position 442,351,386 of record CM055120.1, on the reverse strand, counting down.
CTTTTAACTCCAGCTTGTATCCCAGACTTACTGCGGAGAGCACCCATCTGTCTCTGATGGTGTCCCGCCAGGTCTCTGTGAACAACTGAAGTCTTCCCCCCACCCGATTGAGTGGGGGCAACGCTTCATGCCTTGGGGGGAGGTTTTGTACCTCTCTTGATCCAGGGCTTCTTGTTACCCTGTGATTGTCCCTGATTTCTGCCCCCTGAATTTGACCGCGGAGGCCGTCGGAACTGCTTCACAGCCGATGTGCCCGGGACTGGAGAAGTAGGCCTCTTAAAAGAAGGACTTCTACCCTTGTTCTTAACCGGTAAGAGTGAACTTTTACCGGCAGAAATTTTCTGGATATATTTGTCCAGATCTTCTCCAAATAAGCGTTCTCCATGAAATGGGAAGCTAACCAGCAGTTTTTTACAGGGAGCTTCAGCAGACCAGTTTTTGAGCCACAGAAGCCTACGCATATGTACTATAGACAGCGTAAAGCGGGAGGCCTGTTGGATTGTATCCTTTATGGCGTCCACCGCAAAACACAAGGCTCTAGGCAGGTCAGCTAGGGCAAGAGCCTGCTGATCTGGTAAGTCCCTTAAGACTTGTTTCAACTGATCTTTCACTGCTTGGCAGACTCCAATCGCTGCTACCGCAGGTTGTGTCACCATGCTTGCTGTACAGAAAGCAGATTTTAGTAAAGACTCCAATTTTTTATCTATTGGGTCTTTGAACATTGGAACATTATCTACTGGACATGTCAGTGATTTGTTAACAGAAGAGATGGCTGCGTCCACTGTAGGGACCCTCCATTTTTTTATGAACTTATCCTCCATGGGATAGATCACCGGAAATCTCTTGGGGGGAGCAAATATTTTATCAGGATGCTCCCAATCCTGGTAAATAAGCCCTTCTAATAAAGGGTGGATTGGGAAGGAACAGACAGCCTGGGGAGCTTTTAGCGACCCCAGCGAGGAAACCGTAGTGGATGGTGGTTCCGCCAGAGGCATTTTAAATGCTGATCGGACCATATTAGTCAGAGACTGAACCCATAATCTTTCAGCCTGAGATGCTGAGAAAGGTTCTTCCACTGTTGATTCCTCCATAACTGAATCAACCTCATCCTGATCCCCTTCAGGTAGGTCGATCTCTGTGTGGGGCTGTTCCTCCACTAACAGGCACTCTGAAGGAGGAGACGGAGATCGGACGCGCTTTTCCTGAGACAGGGAAGCAGCGATCAATGCTGTTAATCTCTCTTCCAATCCTCCCAGAGTTGAGGATAAAACCTCCTCTGTTATATATACAGGAGCAGGTGGACTGGGGACAGCCGCAGCACCAGGCATTCCTGCGGGGTTTCTACGGCTACTGACCTCTGAATTCTCAGGGGAGATTGGTGCAGTACAAGCATGCCCAATATCCTCAGAGCCCGATGGAGACCCCTTTGGCTTCCTGGAAGATCTATTTCCGGAGCGTCTGGACGACATATCCTTTAAGCACAAAGCTGAGGTATTCCCGTCGTCATACACCAATTTTGCTGGTAATAGTCTAACACAGGCGCTGCTATATACCAGCTGGTGTCCACTAAAGTGCCTTTCTATGGGGATGCCTGCATCAACCGCCTCTGTGTGCCACGGTTTGTTGCTAGCTCTGTTTGCATCCAGCTGACACTTGTACTGTGTCTTTTAACTATGCTGGGACGCCCGCACATGCGCAGAAGCGCCGCGGCGCGCATCGAGCGTCATCCACCCGCCCCGCCCCTTTTTTCATAGGAGGCGCATGCACGCGCCCGCGCGCGCGCCCGTGCGCCATTGGCGCCCTTTTCGAAATCAAACAGGGGACTAGGAGCCAGGGCCCTTTTTGCCGGAGGGCCTGTGCGGTGGATGAGCGCAGCAACAGGGCAGAGGAAGTGGATTCCCACAGAGAAACTTACCAGCTGCCTGGATCTTTTGACTTGAGAAAACCAAAGATCCACATGACAAGAAAAATGGACCACAGCGGCCTCTAGTGGTTTAACACAGGTACCGCGGTCCCTTTTTTTTTTTTTTTTTCTTGACTACTATTAAAATTTTACATTTTCAGTAGTTACAGGCAAACACAGATATTTAGCGGGAATACCGTTAGGTAACAGACAGAAAGACAAATTAGGCTTGGGGGTCCCCCAATAGAACCAAGTTCCTGGGGGCCCCCACTTACCTGATCCTCCGCCGCAGGACTTTGTTTGGTCCACAGAAGTCCAAACTTCACCTATCACGGCAGGCATTGTAATTAAACCTTCAGGGACCGGGTTCCCAAGGATTCCACTCCCCTGGACCTGTATAGCACCCTGCACAGACAACATCTTGGTCGTGGGTATGACCAGAGCTCTGGATCCCAGGGTCCAGCCCTTTTAAGAGAAGCATTACAGGCAAAACCTTGCTCTTCTGCTGCAAGGCCCGGGTACCGACCGTTTAGCTATGAAGCTTTTTTGGTGGGATCCGGAACAGCTTACTAAGGCCCAAAAGAACCTGTACGCAAGCCCAGTGAAAACACATGTTACTCTTTGGCCAACACCTTAGACACTGGCAAAAAACTGAGGTGCTCCCGGGTGGGAGGGGCTTATATAGGGGAGGGTACTTCCGGTTTGGAATTGGCCAGTGCCAACACCTGAAGGTAATCTATATAACCCATTAGTAATGACTAAGTCGCTCTGTGTCCCGTGATGTACGAAAAAGAAATATATTTAATCCCCTTATTCTCCCATTCGCGGAATCCCTCCAACTTCAGAAGTTCTCTATATTGAGAGTTACACCAAAGTGGAGTACTGGACAGAAAGCCTGACACCTTTAAATTTGCCTTGGTACAGTTCCACAAATTTTTCAGTAGGGTAACTGTTGGGAAATCTGGCGGCAGATGTAGAAAGCCTCCTAAGTGAGTTAAAGCGGTGTAGTCTGACTCCTCAGGTAGAAGCAGGTTCCTGATTGAATCTAATAGGTCCATTAGTCACCAACCTCCCAACTGTTGCAATTGAGACGCTATATAGTAGGTTCTGGAATGTGGTACCGCTAAACCCCCCTGATCCTTTCCCAGTTGTGGTGTGGACAATCTAATGCGTGCCGTCTTTTTACGCCAAATCAATTACCTAAACTGCGAATCTATCCGCAAGAACCACTTACGTGGAATCCATATGGGGGAGTTGTTAAAAAGTATAACAACTAGTGGGCCCACACCTTTTTTATTAAGTTGATCCTTCCTATCAATAATAGGGGTAGCTTAAACCATGACAAGCATGTCTCAAAAAACTTACTTAGAGGTAAGATATTTGAAGTTGTAAACCACCTCTACTGCCCTTGCGCATTCTGGGAGTGGGCACTGAAGTGGTGCCAACAGCAAAAGTACTGACTTATTCTAATTTATGGAGAATCCCGACAATTTACCAAAGTCATCAATGAGCGACATCACCGCCCTCAGTGACTCCCGTGTATCACTCAGATATAAGAGTGTCGTCTGCATATAGCGAAACATCATCAGCTCTCTGACCCCTCTTAAAAGGAGAAGTCCAGCCTGAGCTTTTTAGGCTGGGTTTCTCCTCTGGGTCACAGGAGTACAATTTGCTGTGACCTGTTTTCAGCGGAGAGCAGTCTGAAGCCCGCTCTCCACTGACGTCACTGCCATCAGTCGAGACAGCGTGTCATCACGACTTCCAGGTCTAGATCTGTCAGCTGCCTTGATTGATAGCAGTCTTAGCGAAGCCACTGAGACGGCCGCTCCCCGCCCCTCCACGGCTCAGCGCTCCAATGAGAGCGGAGAAGTATAGCAGAAGCGATGCTGACTGACAGTCAGCATCGCTCTTCTCGGGGAGGACCAAGAACCGAGCCATCGGCGGTGTTTGGTGGCTCTGTTCTCAGTGCAGAGACGCCGGGAGACAGATGCAGCATCGGTCTGATGCTGCATCTACCGAGGTAAGTATGATGGGCAAAAAAAAATAAAAAAACTTCTCTTTTAAACCCCACTATCTCCTGTGATACTCGAATAAGAGGGCTCCAGAGCCAGGGCAAACAGCAGGGGGGACAAAGGGCATCCTTGCCTAGTGCCCCTATGTAGCGCAAAGGACACAGAGAGCTCCCCGTTGACTCTAATGTGGGCAGTAGGGTCAGCATAAAGTACTTGTATCCACTTGATAAAGATTTTACCCACTTTAAAACACTCCAAGACCTCCCACAGGTAGCGCCATTCCACACTGTCGAAGGCCTTCGCAGCGTCCAGCTCCGTTTCCTGTGTTATCTGTCGGTATCTGTAGGTTCAGGAACAAGGGTCTGAGATTTTGAGATGTAGAGCAAGCAGAGATGAATCCGCATTGATCCCTGTGTATTATCTTGTGGTTGACTTTCGACAATCTCGTTGCCAACGCCTTGGCCAAAAGTTTTACATTCGATGTTAGCAGAGAGATTGGTCTATAAGAATCCACCAACAGAGCATCTTTATCTCTTTCAACAGAACCATGACAATAGCCTTGTTCATTGACGCTGGCAATTTAGTAATATTGGTAACAGTTGTGTGATATACCGCACATACACCTCCGCAGGGATGCCATCTGCACTAGGGGATTTCCCATTGGGGGCTTGTTTTAAAGCTAGGAGTTCCTCCTCCGTGATTGGGTAATTTAGCATACTTTCATCCTGCTCCGACAGGAATGGCAGAGAACATTTGTCCAGGAAGGAGGCTATGTCATTATCGGAGGGGTGTACTTTAGATGTATATAACTCACTGTAAAACAAATGAAACTCCTGTAGAATTTCTCTGAATCTGGCCCTGCTGATCATAGAGTTTATCAATGTGTGCCGACCCTTGTTGATTGCGTCTCAACATCGCCAACATGTGGCCTGTATTCTCCCCCTCCTCGAAATGCTTTGATGTAAGAAGAAACGCTTGTTTTCTGCTAACTGAAGCTCAACCTGACGTGACATCGACTATGCTGCTAGCCAGGCCCTCTTGGTATCATCCACAAGATTTTTAACAAAGAGAGAGCGGAGGAAGCCTGCTTCTTTCAAAATATGAGTTTTCCCACGCCTTTGTGGAAGTTTAATTTTGTTAATAAGATACTGTATATAAATTGACCTCTCATACAGGCCTTAGCTGCGTCCCACACTACCCCAATAGCTGCTGAATCTATATTAGAGCGAAAGAAGGATGTCAACAACTCAGGGATGGGATCTGGATCGGGAAACAATGTAAGCCAGAATGGATTCAGTTTCCAACTATAATGCCTCTGTGCTACAGGGAGTTCCACCCAGAAGGGGGAATGATCCAAGATATACCTTTGCTCATATTGGGAAGCGACTACAAATGGAAGAATAGATTGATTACACAAACCTAGATCTATCCTGGATAGACAATCATAAGTAGCTGAATGGCATGAGAACATTTTTGTATTTGGGTGTCTTAACCTCCACATGTCCATAAGGCCAAGCTCCCCCACCAGGCGAGCAAAGAGGGCAAGTCTCCCAGACAGGGAGGGGTTTTGTAATGTAAGGGACAATTTATCTCAATGGATATCTAGCAGGTTATTGTAGCCTCCCATTGCCATCAGTGGGGTATCGAGGTATTGGGCCATAAAGCATGCCAATGTTTTGAGGACCTCCGCTGAGAACGGTGGAGGGCTGTATACTCCTGCAATTATACATGACACCCCATACAGCTTATATAGGACAAATATATAACGACCATTAGTATCGGTCAACACTTGATTGGATGTAAAGTGAGTCCCCTTTCTCACCATTATACTCACACCTCTAGCATATGATAAGTATGTTGCAACTTGCATGATATTGGGAACTAAATATCCGTGGTGATAAATTGTGTGATATATTAGAAAGCAAGTGAGTTTCTTGCAGACAACGTCCGCTTTCAGGGGCTTGACAGTTCGAAAGACAGCCAACTGTTTCACCAGGGTGCCAAGGCCTCGAACGTTCCAGGAGAAGATCCGTATTGTGTGAGCCATCAGAGCGTGGACCAAGTATTGGGTATCTAATAAGTGGGCCTTCAGCATAGCCTAGTTCCTGGTAGCCACGCAATGATAAAGGCATACGTGTTGCTCCCATGCCCCTTGCCTGCATGACCACACAATAAAAAGTAGACATGGTAGGGAGGGTGGAGGAATAATTATTCTGGTGAACACATAGAACTGGAGAAGATCTGTGAAGAGGTTGGTACAGAAATCAAAAAAGGTCTTAAAAACAAACTCAAGTAATTTCTTTTTTCAAACACTTTGTAGACCATCCTGGACCACCACAGCAAAACTGGCGGTTTGAACTGCCCACTAGGGGCTCCCATGGGGAAAACAGTGGAAGTTCAAAGATGTGACAGCGAACTTCACTAACAGCAGAATATAATAGAGGAAGATGGCACTGAAAACATGCCATCTGCAATCCGCCTGTACGTCGGGGGTGTAGAGGTGACCATCTCCGATTCCCAACACGTAAAGATCCACTACACTTTTCTCAATGTATTGCAGGCTTCTGGGGGGGGGGGGGGGTGTGTGCACGGAGCCCACGTTCCTCTCTGTCCAGCCATTGTGTTGCAGCAGATGGCTTTTCAAAGAAATGTGCCTCTCCATTTGCCAACACTCACAGCTTCGCAGGAAAAAGCATAGTGTATTACAGATTAAGGGGCCTGAGGCGGCATTTTACATACGTATATCTCACCCTCTGCTTCTGCACCTTTGCCGGAAATAATGGGATTTTTTGTACTCACCGTAAAATCCTTTTCTCTGACATCCATGGACTGACACGGTGTCTCTTTACACTTTACACGTGGGTTATGTCCCTGCTTGCAGGAGAAGACCTAGGCAGAATGTGAAATGTTATACATACATTCTAAAAGCCAGAGCTGAACAGCCCCACCCAGGGGGCGGTCCCTCCGGACATAACCCTCCCACTACAGTCAGCAGACTTCAGTTCGTAACAAAGCAGTACAAACTTAAAAGGAAGGGTGGGTGCCGTGTCAGTACATGGATGTCAGAGAAAAGGATTTTACGGTGAGTACAAAAAATCCCATTTTCTCTTACCATCCATGGACTGACACGGTGTCTCTTTACACTTTACACGTGGGATGTCCCAAAGCAGTGTCAAGAGGGATGGGAGCAGTATAAATGGAAAAACCAAAACTTCACTCCAATAAGGCAGAGCTCCTCAATGGAGGAGTCGCAACTTTAAACAGCGGCCTGCAGCACCCTGCGGCCGAAGGAAGCATCCGAAGATGCAGCCACATTAACCTTATAAAAAACTTAAAAGGCATAAACAGACGACCAGGTCGCCGCCTTGCACACTTGTGCAACCGACGCTTGATGTCGGGAAACCCAGGAAGCACCAATTGCCCTGGTGGAATGCGCCGTAACCCTCAGAGCATAGGCTTGAATGACGGTTTGTCTGATTCCCCTAAAAATTATGGCAGACAAAACCGCTTGGCCCTGCTATGGACCAGAGACAGTCACAAACAGTGAGTCGGACTTCTGAATAGAAGCAGTAGCAGACAAGTACACCCCTAAGGCTCGTACCACCTCCAATATGTGCAGCGCAAACTCTCTGGGATGCGATGGGTGAGGACACAAGGACGGGAGGGCAATGTCCTCATGTAGGTGAAAGGTCGACACCACCTTTGGCAAAAAAGGAAGGTCGCGGATGCAACACCGCCTTATCCTTATGGATGACCAAATATGGCGACTTGCGGACAAAGCCGCCAACTCAGACATTAGTCAAACAGAAGTGATTGCCACTAAAAAGGCTACCTTCTGAGACAAGACAAGAGGGGAATATCCCGGATATTCCCAAAAGGAGGTTCCTGGAGGACCGAGAGCACCAAATTCAGATCCCACAGTGGGAGAGGAGGCTTGACAGGAGGGAGCACATGGCGAACCCCCAACACAAGGCGCTAACCAAGAAAAATGACCCGCTAGAGGTCGCTGAAAGAAGACGGCCAAGGCCGAAATCTGATCCTTTATGGTACTCAAAGCAAGCTTTTGGGTCACTCCACACTGCAGAGGACGCAGGATTCTGGGGACGGAATACGTCCGAGGACGCCAGTCCAGCGCTTCGCACATGGCGATATAAGCTTTCCAGGCACGGTGATAGATCTGCCTGGAGGAAGACTTCCGTGTCCTTAACATGGTCAAAATGACCGAGTCCGAGAGACCTCGGTCCCTCAACACCTGGCTTTTAACAGCCCTGCCGTTAAAGCCAGAGACTGTAAGCCGGATGAAACATGGGACCTTGAGACTGAAGGTCCTCCCTCATCGGCAACCGCCAGGGAACGTCCGCGACGAGACGTGCCAGATCAGCGTACCAGTGATGCTGAGGCCAATCCGGAACAATTAGGATCACCGGAGTTTATATCAGGCGATAAGGACCCTATGGGGCCACCAACGCATCCGAGGCATCGCCCAAGGATCCCTGGATCTGGCCACAACCTCTACCCTTGCGATTGAGTCGAGAGGCCATCAGGTCCACATCCGGCGTGCCCCACCGTCGGTAAAGGAGTTGAAATATGCAAGGACCACTCTTCTTGGTCCGGTGTCTGGCGATTGGCGACTCAGATAGTCCGCCTGCCCATTGTCTATGCCCAGAATGTAAAATGGCCTACAGAGCCGACACGTTTCTTCCGGCCTACCTCGGAAGCCGCAGTTGAGCTCCGAGTTCCCCCTTGATGGTTTACATACGCCACCGCCGTGGCGGTGTCTGACTGGCTCCTGATGGAGCGACCCCGTACTCTCTCCGACCTGAGGAGAGACACAGTCCGATGGCCCGTATTTCCAGAACAGTGATTGGTAAACGGGCTCGTCCGGAGTCCAAGGCCTGAGCCGACAGGACTCCCAAGACTCCACCCCAGCCCGTCAGGCTGGTGTCCGTCGTGAGTACCGTCCATTGGATGGGAGGGGAACGACTTTCCGGACCGAAGAGCCAAGGATCTCAACCACCATGTCAGGGGCACCCTGACCAGGTGAATCACCTGGATCTGAAGATCCAAGGACAACGGGGATTTGTCCCAGGTGGACAAGATCTCCTTCTGCAATGCCCTGGTGTGTGATTGGGCATACGGAACGGCCGCGAAGGAGGCCACCACGAGTCTCGGGACTCTCATGCAAAAAACGGATTGACAACCATTTTTGGGATGTCAGCACCCGCACCGCAGACTGAAGTGTCAGCAACTTCTCCAGAGGTAGGAAACCTTTGCCTCCAAGGAGTCCAGAATCAGAACTAGATACTCCAGACACTGAGTCGGGACCAGGACTGACTCCTGAATGTTCAGGAACCACCCGAGTCCCTGAGGGTCTAATTGACGATAGTCACCTTTCCTCTAAGTCTGATCCACTTTCTGCTCTTAGCAGAAGATCGTCCAGATAGCCCACGACAGCAATACCTCGCTGTAACAGAAGGCTAGAACCGGAGCAAGCACCTTGGTGAACACCCTTGGTGCCGAGGCTAGGCCGAAAGGAAGAGCCACAATCGATAGTGGACTTCGCTGATCGCAAAGCGCAGAAACTTCTGGTGACTTGCGCAGATCGGAACATGCAAGTAGGCGTCCTTGAAGTCCAAGGACGCCAGAAGAAAATCCCTTTGGTGGAGTGTAGCGATCACCGTGCGAATGGATTCCATGCGGAATTTCTGCACCTTCTCGAAGGCATTCAGGGCCTTGAGGTCCAGGATAGGTCGAACCACGTCCTATTTTTGGGACGACAAACAGATTCAAGTAGAATCCCTGAAAAACTCTCCTGTGACGGAACCGGCACAATCACTCCGGACCTGATCAAATCCTGTACAGCCCCCAAGAGGGCTGCCCGACAGGTAGGAAGGAGAGGAAGATTTGAGGGAAAGAATCTGTCTGGGGGCCAGGATCGGAATACTATCCTGTATCCTGAGGTGACCACCTTGCACACCCACCAGTCGGAGATTCGGGAGGACCACCGATTAGTGACCTGCGAAGTTGTCCCCCCACCCCAGAGTCGGGCGAAGGCAAGACTTCACGCGGAGGCGTGCTTGGGAGCCGCTTGTTCGGCTTACGCACCCAGGGGCACTTGTGCCCACCAGCCGCACTGCCGTCAGTCTGAGAGGGCCTACCCGTGGACTGACTGACGAAAAAACCCTGTTTTGCTGGAAAGGAAGGCCCGTTTGCGGCGGGCCTCCTCACCCTTGCTAGTCTAAGGAAGAAGAGTGCCTTTACCTCCCATGACATCCATGACGATGTCATCCAGAGCAGCACCGAAAGGTCTACCACCTTTAAATGGTAGATCCGTCAGGAGCTTCCTAAGGCTAGGTCAGCAGACCAGCACTTCAACCAGATAAGACGACGCAATACCACCGCCGAGACAGAGGCCCTGGATATTAAAGGGGCCGCGTCCAACGTGGCGTCGCACACATAAACCAGGCCCTGAACCAGTTTGGTGGGCCAAAGCAACTGTGTCTGGAGGAAGATTATGCTCCTGTACAGCTAGGTGCAACATTTTTGCCCAACCTGTAAGTGTTTAAGACACAAGGGTCGCCGCTACCACAGGCCGTAGGGCGGATCCCAACAAGGCAAACATGGCTCTGCTCACCACTTCTGACCTCCTGTCAGTGGGGTCCTCAAATGCAGGAGTCCCCTCCATCGGGAGAGTGATGGCCTTGTTCAACCGGGCGACTGGAGGGTCGACCCTGGGGGAGAAGCCCACTTTTTAAGTAGGGCATCTTCAAGGGGTATCTGATAGACAAACGCCGCGGGACCATAAAAAAATTCTTCTGCGGCTTTTCCCACACCTTATCAATGAGCTGGTCAAAGAAAGTACATATGGAAAAAATAGGATTTTTATAACAGCTTACCTGTAAAATCCTTTTCTTGGAGTACACCACGGGACACAGAGCTAGTCATTACATAATGGGTTAAGGGTCACCAGCGGTGATTGGACACTGGCACAACCAATGGAAGACAGTTCCCCTCCATATAACCCCTCCCATCAGGGAAGTACCTCAGTTTTGTAGCAAAGCAGTAAGGTTCCCATAAGAAGGGTGGGACCTCTGTGTCCCGTGGTGTACTCCAAGAAAAGGATTTTACAGGTAAGCTGTTATAAAAATCCTATTTTCTTTATCGTACACCACGGGACACAGAGCTAGTCATTACATAATGGGACGTCCCAGAGCAATGCTCATATGAAGGGGGGGAGACACAGATCAAACCGACCGCTTGCGGACCAGAAGCCCTATACTGCTGCCTGCAGCACACTTCGCCCGAAGGCGGAATCCTCATGTCCTTTCACATCTATTTGATAGAATTTGGAAAATGTATGGACTGAGGACCAAGTTGCAGCCTTACAGATCTGAGCCATCGAAGCCTGGTGGTGCACTGCCCATGAAGCACTTATCGCCCTGGTAGAGTGCGCCTTAACAGGAAAAGGAGGAGTCCTGTTCTTTAAACCATAAGCTTGAACAATTACTTGTCTAATCCACCTGGAAATGGTGTATTTTGATACCGCTTGGCCCTTCTTGGGACCATCTGGTAAAATAAACAAAACATCTGTTTTACGTATCTGAGCGGTTGCTTGCAGATACACCCTTACAGCTCTTACTAGATCTAGAGAGTGTAATAATTTTTCCCCCGCCGTCCGCGGGTTTGGAAAAAAGGAAGGCAGAACAATGTCTTGATTCAAGTGAAAAGCCGACACCACCTTAAGCAGAAAAGCCGGATGGGGTCGTAGTACGATCTTGTCCTTGTGACAAATTAGATAAGGCTCTTTACAAGAAAGAGCTGCTAGCTCTGATACTCTCCTAGCAGAAGCTATAGCAATCAGAAAGGCCAATTTCCTACTTAATATAATTAAAGGAATATGGCGAATAGGTTCAAAAGGTTGCTTTTGCAACACTGACAATACCAAATTCAAATCCCATGGACACAAGGGAGACCTGACTGGAGGATTTATCCTCAGTACCCCCTGAATGAATGTCCGAACTAGGGAGTGAGATGCCAATGGTCTCTGAAAGAAGACTGATAGAGCCGATATTTGCCCTTTGATGGTGCTAAGGGCTAATTTCATATCCACTCCTAACTGGCAAAAAGCAAGAATCCTACTTATTTCATATTTCAGAGGATTCCAACTTCTGGATTCACACCAGGAAACGTATGCTTTCCAGACTCTATGATAGATGAGTCAGGAGGCTGGCTTTCTAGCATTAATGAGCGTAGAAAGAACCAGGCCAGAGACCCCTCTCTTTTTCAAAATGTGGGTCTCAGCAGCCAGGCCGTCAAATTTAGCCTTTGTAAGGAAGGGTGGAATACTGGACCCTGTGACAACAGGTCGTGTCGAAGTGGAAGCTTCCAGGGCCTTCCTATCGCCATTTTTACGATCTCGGCATACCAAGGCCTCCTGGGCCAGTTTGGGGCCACTAGGATTACTGGTATTCCCTCCTCCTTGATCCTGCGAAGCAGTCTTTGTAGAAGAGGGATCGGAGGGAATGCATAGATCAGTGAGAACTGATTCCATGGAGTTATTAGAGCGTCTGTCCCGTAGGCTAGAGGATCTCTCGTTCTGGACACAAAGTTGTCCAATTTCTTGTTGAACCTGGAAGCTAGCAGGTCTACATCTGGGTTTCCCCATCTCAGACATATGGCCTGAAAGATCTCGGGGTGAAGAGACCACTCTCCTGGTAGCAGCTGCTGACGACTCAGGTAGTCTGCTTGCCAGTTTCCTATCCCTGGAATGAAGATTGCAGAGATGCAAGGTACATGCTCTTCTGCCCATGCCAAGATCCGGTTCACCTCTCTTTGGGCTGCCCGACTGTGGGTGCCTCCTTGGTGATTGATGTAAGCTACTGCCGTAGCATTGTCGGATTGAACCCGAACTGGGTAGCCCTGTCACCTGTATGTCCAGGTTTTGAGGGCTAGATATACCGCCCGGATCTCTAGCACATTGATGGGCAGGATCCCCTGAGTCTTGGCCCAGGTTCCCTGGGTAGAAGCCTCCTCGAATACTGCACCCCAGCCCGATAGGCTGGCATCCGTAGATACCACCTTCCAGGCCACTGGGAGGAAGGACTTTCCCTTCCGTAAATTCCTGGCTTCTAGCCACCAATTGAAGCTGTGGCGTACTTGTGAGGACAGGCGCATGGGTATATCCAGAGCTTGGCTCTTCCTGTTCCAGGAGGCTAAAATATTGCCTTGAAGTAGTCTCGAATGAAACTGGGCGTAAGGGACCGCCTCGAAGGAGGCTACCATCTTTCCCAATAGTCTCATGCAAAGGCGAATAGACGGCCTCTTGTTTGCTTTGACCTTGTGGATCAGGTCTTTCAGAGACTGTATCTTTGGCTCTGGCAGGTATACCCTGTTTTGGGCTGTATCTATGATCATGCCCAGGTACACTATCCTTCTTTGGGCCTGGAGAGAGGATTTTTGTAAGTTTATAATCCATCCTAAATGCTCCAGGTATCCTACTGTAGTGTCTACAGCGTGATCCAATCCCTCCTTTGACTGATCTATTAATAGTAGATCGTCTAGATAGGCTGTTACCGCAATGCCCCGTGTTCTTAGGTTTGCTAACAGAGGAGCTAGCACCTTTGTGAATACTCTGGGCGCGGTGGCTACACCAAATGGCAGGGCCACAAATTGAAAGTGGCGATCTTCTACCGCAAACCTTAGGAATCTTTGGTGAGCGGGGAGGATTGGTATGTGTAGATATGCGTCTTTGATATCTATGGACGCAATGAATTCTCCGCCTTTTAAAGTAGCGACCACAGATCGAATCGTTTCCATTCGAAAATGGCGAACGTTCAGAAACTGGTTTAGATTTTTTAGATCCAGGATGGGTCTGACTTCTCCGTTCGGTTTTGGAATCACAAAGAGGTTTGAGTAAAAACCTGAACCTTGCTCCTTTTGGGGTACCTCTGTAACCTCACCTTGAGCTATTAAGTGATTCAAACCTTTGAAGAAGGATCCTCTTTTTTGTGGATCCTTGGAGAGTCTTGAACTTCGGAATTGAGAAGATGGGATCTCTCGAAATTCCAGTCTGTACCCTGAGGATATTGTGGATACCACCCATTTGTCCTGGGTTTCTGTCCGCCAAGTCGCTGAGAACTGACGAAGCCTTCCCCCCACTCGGCCGAGCGGGGGCGCCCCTTCAATGAGAGGTTTTGGGGGCTTGCTTATTAGCTCTTGAACCCCACGGCTTCTTGTTCTTCTGAGCCTGTTCTTTGGCTTTTTTGGGCGGCTGAAAAGGCCGTCGCCACTGGCTGGAGTCAGATTTCCCGGGAGCTGGGGAGAGAGTGTGTTTAAAACAAGGTCTCTTGTTTTTCTTTCTCTCAGGTAAAAGTGTCGTTTTACCACTTGATATCTTTTGGATATATCTTTATAAATCTTCCCCAAAAAGGCGTTCGCCATGGAACGGGAAACTTGCCAACAACTTTTTGCATGGGGCTTCCGCTGACCAATGCTTAAGCCAAAGTACTCTGCGCATCTGTACCAGCTGGAGTGTAAGGCGTGATGCCTGTATGATAGAATCTCTCATGGCATCCACTGTGAAGCATAAGGCTTTAGGCAAATTCTCCCAATTTTTAGCCTGCTCTGAAGGCAGCTCCTTCAGCCCCTGCTTTACCTGTTGGCTGACGACCTGACACATACCGACTGCTGCTACTGCAGGTTGGGTAATTGAGCCGGCCAAAAGGAAGGAGGATTTCAGTAAGGATTCCAACTTCTTCTCAGAAGGATCTTTAAACACTTGTACATTATCCACTGGACATGTCAGGTTTTTATTTACACAAGAAATAGCCGCATCTACCGTAGGCAGGCTCCATTTCTTTAAAAAAATTTCCTCCATAGGATAAAGAATGTTAAACTTTTTTGGAGGTGAAAAACGCTTATCTGGATGTTGCCAGTCTGCGTACAATAGATCCTCTAGTAACGGATGAACCGGGAAGGAGCATGCACCTTGCAGGGATCTTAATGATCCTAGGGAGGAGACAGGTGATTCTGTTACCTCCAAAGAGGGTAACCTAAATGCAGCTCGCACGGCTCCTGCATAGCATTGCACCTGTGACTTTAAAATCTGGGATACCGAAAAAGGCTCATCCGATATCCCTGATCCGTCTGACTCCTCATCCTCTGCTGATGTAGCCTCCTCCTCATCCTCCTCCTCCTCAGGTACTTCTGAAGGGAGGTCCAATACTGGAGGAGATCTGCTTCGCTTATTGTCCTTTTTAGAGGATTTAGCAATTAAAGTAGAAATTTTCTCCTCCAGATTATTTAGGGCAGCTGATAAAGTGTCCTCAGTGACATATGCAGGCCCAGGCTTCACTGGGGAAGCCGCCATACCTGACAGAGGTAATGGCTCATCCTGTACAGGTGCTTTTGGCAACACAGGAGAGGAAGGTACCGAGTCAGCACAGCTAGAGCCCCCTGTCTCAGGCGGCGGTGCTCTTTTATCTCTTTTTGTCCGCATTACTTCCCCTGGAAGGCTTACTGTTTAGACAAAATACAAGGTACCTAAATGCATATACTACCGTGTTCAGTTTAGCAAATACATTAAGTATGCAACTTTTAACACATAACTATGCATAACATGGATGTCTTCTAGGAAGTACCCAATCCAACCACATGGAGTCTTACGTCCCTGTATAGCTGCTGTGTTTCTCTGCCAGGAACAAGAGAACCAACGAGCTTGCTTGCTGCTGCAGTGCTTTTTACACCGACAGTCTTTTAAATTTGGCGCCGTTTCTGTGCCTGCGCGCGCCACGTGCCCGCGCACGCCTCGGCCCCCCCCTCCGATAAAGCGCGCTCGCGCGCAGCGCGCGGCCTTTAGCGCTATGGTGGTGGCCATAGTGAGAGAGGACTCTCATCAGCCCCTGTCCCCACTTACCTGCATCTGCAGGTGTCTGTATCGGCCACCGGAAGGAGGAGCGGGGTGCTCAAGCAAGCTCAGCAGCGGAGGTGACGAGCAGTGTACTTCGCCGAAGCCGACACTGAACAGAGTGAGGTGAGTATATTCAGCTCTTTACTCCCCCCAGTGGTGGAAAAAAAGAAGACATCCACTTTTTGAAAAAGGTCCCAACCTAGTTATGGACCTTCTAATCTCACCTTATCCACGCCGCAGGTTTTTCTGCTGAAAGTTTTCAGACAGATACCAAACTTCACCCTTCACGGTGGGCTATGTGTGCCAACCTTCAGGGATATGGGTTCCTATTTAAAGGATACCTCTCCCCTGGGCCTTGTACAAGACTCTTACCAGGACTTTATAGCGAAATAGCGAAAGTGCTGGATCTTAGAGCCCAGTCCTCCGAAGAGAGACATTACAGGCGACGCCTCATGGATGAGGCCCGGATCCCATCCAGATTCAGCTCATTTGTAGGCGTCTTGGATGGATCCGAAAGCATAGCTCTTTTACCCCCAGAGGGTCTCTTTGGTAGAGCTTTCCTTTAGCACCTCCTAACGCGTCCAACACCTTTCGACACTGGCGAAAAAACTGAGGTACTTCCCTGATGGGAGGGGTTATATGGAGGGGAACTGTCTTCCATTGGTTGTGCCAGTGTCCAATCACCGCTGGTGACCCTTAACCCATTATGTAATGACTAGCTCTGTGTCCCGTGGTGTACGATAAAGAAACCTCTTTAGAAGGCCTTAAAAGAACCAAAGGAGACTGTATCCGCCTGAGGTTCTGCATCCGCAGCATTTTAGCTTGAGAGTGTCCCTCACCGCAGTCATGAGTACACTAACAAGCGCCCTGTCATTTACTGACTCAGAACTGGAGTTTTCCTCATAAGGAATGTCCTGTTCAAAACCATCCAATACATCGAGAACTAGGGTCCTGAGCGGTAGTGGCTAGGCCCATATCTGAATCAGCGCACTGCCCTCATGAAGTAAAGAGGGGAGAGGGCGCTTTTTTGCTCCCTTGCGCTTGCACACAGCTCCCATCCTGGTCAGAAATGATTCCAGGACTGCCCACAACTGGTCCCTAGGGACCGCAGGTGCTGAAGCACTGCCTGTTGTCCACTGACATTTAGGGGAAGCTGGTGACAGACTCCATATTGCCCCCCTCTGAGACTCCTCAGATAAAAAGTCCACCCACAGGCTGTGCTGACTGAGGAGGGGGCGCCCAGGGGACTCACCAAACCGGACCAGGGACCGCTCAGTTCCGCTGTCTGTACCGCGCTGTGTCAGCGCTGGTGAGCTGTGAGGAGATTGTGAGGAGATTCGCGCTGTTACAGCAGCGCTAGAGGTCAAAACTAGTGCTGAAGAGCGCGCGGGCTACAAGAAAATGGCCGCCGCACTTCACTGAGGCGATCCGCGGCAAGATGGCCACCATAACTCAGCAGAAATGAAAAAAAAAAAAAACAGCACACACACAGCGCCACTCAGGCCCCAAAATACACAAAAAAGGCCCCAAAGCATATCTGCAGACCAGCATTAGCCCTTCCAATAACAGTGTGACCCCCAGGCACCCCACACAGCACAGCGCCAGCAATGGTGACAGAGAGTGACAATGAAATACAGGGGGGAGACAGGGAAAATCCCCCACAGAGAAACACAGCCTTTTGTACTCACCTGCAGGCAGGAGAGACTACTTACCCGTCCCCTGAGGGACCCACTGGTGTGTTTCTGACAGGACTATCACAGTGCAGTACTGAGTAGCTGTCGGCCCGGTCCACCGCAAAAGATACAGTCAGTCAGGTACTGTTCAGTCTTGAGAGGACCGTGGGAGCATGAAAGTAAACCCGGCCAAACCTGGAGTCATGGGGCCTGTCGTGAACTGAGTCTCGCGCACACAAGGCGAGGATCAGCACGCTCGATGGTCGGACAGGGAAGACTACGAGGATATCTTGTACCCAACCTGTTGCCCAGCCGACATTTGATAGAAAATTCTCAAAAATAAAATAAAAAAGAATTCCAGAAAAGGAATAAAAATAGGTCAGGAGACTGGCTCCTGAGAGAGCCACGTCTTCTCCTTCTGCTAGGCAGAAAAAAACTGAAGTCTGCTGACTGTAGTGGGAGGGTTATGTCCGGAGGGACCGCCCCCCTGGGTGGGGCTGTTCAGCTCTGGCTTTTAGAATGTATGTATAACATTTCACATTCTGCCTAGGTCTTCTCCTGCAAGCAGGGACATAACCCACGTGTAAAGTGTAAAGAGACACCGTGTCAGTCCATGGATGGTAAGAGAAAGGGAGATTTTATTATCCATAGCCAGTGCTCCAGACAGCTCCCATGCCTTGGACAATTTTACATCTCTGTCCTTGTAATTTAACATTTTGAATGGGTGTCCCGGAGGTAGGGGGCGCATGGGAACTCTGTGCACCCTCTCCACAGAGAAAATGGGGTAAAGGATTCTTTCCCAAATGCTGTGAGAAACCAAGACTCAATAAAAGCAACCAGATTTTTCCCCTCTGCTCTTTCTAGTATACCGATTGCCCTCACATTGTTGCATCTCATCCTGTTCTCTAAGTCGCCAAGGCGCGCTGTATGGTGAGCTGTCATCACATTTTGCTTCACATCCCGCAGCAATGGCTCCATATCATCCTCAACTGAGCTAACTCGACCCTCCAGTGCCGCAGTCCTCTCCATTAATTTTTGCATGTCCTGCCTTATGAAGGATACTTCTGCTTTCACCCCCTTTATCTCAGCAGTTAAGACAATGATGGATGTAGTGCAGCCTGTAACCACCGCCATTATATCTCTAATGCCGCGTACACACGATCATTTTTCCCGTCGGGAAACATTACATTTTTTTTTTTTTAACAAGAAAAACGACCGTGCGTGGGCTTTTTGTCATTTTTCCCGACGGGAAAAACGACATTAATCACGACGAGAAAAATCAGAACATGCTCTAATTTTTCTCGTCGTGATTCCCAGAATTTTTTTCCGCGGCAGTTTTCCCATAGGGAAACACTGCCACGGAGCCCACACACAGTCGTTTTTCTCGACCAAGAAAAAAATGTCGGGAAAAAACGGACGTGTGTAGGGAACCAAGCTTGGTTCCCTTGTTTTTCCCATCGATTTTCTCGACGGTGTTTTCACCGTCGAGAAAATCGATCGTGTGTACGTGGCATAAGAGTAGGTTTTGGGCTGTCTCCTGGGGATTGTGGTGGCTCCGTATGGGAGGCAGTATGTGCACTTTATCCCAATCTGCAAGCATGCCTGTCGGATCATTCAGCGGCACCGCGTCGTCTGCTTCAGACTGTGCACTGGATATGTCATCCCTAGCAGAGGAGTCATAGGGGGCCTGCAGGGAGGACCTTGCAAAAACTTCTGTGCGGCCTACTTGTGCTTTGCTTTTGCTGAGCGCTGAGCCCGGACACCAACTTCGAGTGCCAGGTCCGGGAAAGACAGGGCTTTTTTATGCTTTTTGGCCATCGGGACGAGTGGGTTACCTTGCCCAGAAGCTTCCGCTGTGTTGCGGCGATACGCTAGTGCTGTTTGCGGAGTAAAACAGGGCTGTGGTTGGTTACCTCGAGGAACTTTGCAGGATCTCTGGCGGAGAGAGCGGTACACACGTCCTGTTACATTCACTGCTCAGCCACGCCCCTTTATCTCACTAATTAAGAAAAATTATTTTGGACTATGTAGTTTATGGACATGATTTAATCTATCGAAAAAACAGGGAGAGGGAGGTGCCGACCCGAGTGTAGTATTAAAATTATGACTAACAGGATAAGATTAAAAACACTTGGTGATAGAAGATGCATGCTCGTCAAAGTAAAGTGCAGTCCTGGCATTCCACATGGCTCTGCGGGTCCCACCGCTGTTCCGGATAGCTGGAAAGGATTGGGCAGCTGGCCGGAATAGATCACAGTATTTCTCCAGGAACCTCCACGCTGGCCAGCGTGAACCGTGGAACCGGAAGTGAGGTCACCGGCATCTGATTGGACCAAGGCAGGGCTGGAGTCTTGTCAATCAGGCTTCAGCGGTTTACGCTGGTCAGCGCGGAGCTTCCTGGTTTCTGGAGAAACACTAATCCGTTCCAGGCAGCTGCCCAGTGCTTTCCAGCTATCCGGAACAGCGGTGGGACCCGCAGAGCCACGTGGAATGCCAGGACTGCACTTTACTTTGACGAGCATGCATCTACTATCATCTTGTAAGTGTTTTTAATCTTATCCTATTAAAGTCATCATTTTAATACGACACTCAGGCCGATGCCTCCCCCTCCCTGTTTTTTCCTTACATGTCTTGCAGAGTCCTGGAACCCTCTGAAGGATGGCTGCCTTCCTTTTTAACCCTTAATACCCTTTCTTTTCCGACCACCCAACTTATGTATACATCACCATCCAGCTATTACAGCCACAGACTATATCCCATGGATTACTCCATTTGGAGCACCAGATAACACTGACTATAATGATTTAATTTACAGCATGGAATTGTTTTGTTTGTAAGCTACTGTATGTTTGATAACACATTCATAAATTGAAGTTGAAAGATTAATTTTTATTAAACTTCATATTATTAGCGCTATATTTAACTGGTGAGAGTCCGTTTATTGTTTTGTGTTAAATAAAAGTAACAAATGCAAACGTACATAGGTCCAGTACATTTATGCAAGCGTCACTGCACCACAAATGAGGTATCGCCATGATCATCAGAGTGAGAGCAATCATTCTAGGGTCATAATTCATGGGTAATTTAAAATTGATGACCGTCAAAGGATTTTAAAGTGTCACCTATAAAAAAAAAATGTAGGCACCATAATGTCACCATTTAATGGGCATATGCAATTTTGAGTCTTGACATGATTGGCATATATTTTAAGCGACACAATCCCATCTTTTATTTTTTTAACAAAAAACTGGCTATTATATTGTATTTGTGCTCACTCATTTATTTCAGTGTATTTTTCCCCAAAATATACATTTGATAAATATCGTGTGACATAAAAAAAATTGTAAGAGGCACCATTTTATTCTCCAGGGCTTCTGCTTTCAGAAAATGTATATTATTTGGGGATTCTAAGTAACTTACTAGAAAAAAAAATAGGATTTTTGCACTCACCGTAAAATCCATTTCTCTGACGTCCATGGACTGACACAATCTCTTAACACTTTACCCGTGGGTTATGTCCCTGCTTGCAGGAGAAGACCTAGGCAGAATGTGAGATGTTATACATATATTCTAAAAGCCAGAGCTGAACAGCCCCGCCCAGGGGGCGGTCCCTCCGGACATAACCTTCCCACTGCAGTCAGCAGCCCTCAGTTCGTAACAAAGCAGTACAAACCTTGAAAAGAAGGGTGGGTGCTGTGTCAGTCCATGGATGTCAGAGAAACTGATTTTACGGTGAGTACAAAAATCCTATTTTCTCTTATCGTCCATGGACTGACACAGCCTCTTCACACTTTACCCGTGGGATGTCCCAAAGCAGTGTCAAGAGGGATGGGATCAGTATAAATGGAAAACCAAAAACTTCACTCCATAACAAGGCAGAGCTCCTCAACGGAGGAGATGCAACTTCAAACAGCCGCTTGCAACACCTTGCGGCCGAAGGAAGCATCCAAAGATGCAGCCACATCAACCTTATAGAACTTAGAAAAGGTATGTGTGGATGACCAGGTCGCCGCCTTGCACACTTGTGCAACCGATGCTTGATGTCGGAAAGCCCAGGAAGCACCAATTGCCCTGATGGAATGTGCCGTAACCGGAAAGGGAGGCGCCCGCCCCTTAAGGGCATAGGCCTGTATGACAGTCTGCTTGATCCACCTAGAAATGGTGGCACACTAAACCGCTTGGCCCTGTTTTGGACCAGAGACAGACTCAAACAGTGAGTCAGACTTCCGAATGGAAGCAGTAGCAGACAGGTACACCCGTAAGGCTCGTACCACATCCAATGTGTGAAGCGCAAACTCTCTGGGATGCGATGGGTGAGGACACAAGGACGGGAGGACAATGTCCTCATTAAGGTGAAAGGCAGAGACCACCTTTGGCAGAAAAGAAGGTCGCGGACGCAACACCGCCTTATCCTTATGGATGACCAAATAAGGCGACTTGCAGGACAAGGCCGCCAACTCAGACACCCGTCTAACAGAAGTAATGGCCACTAAGAAAGCCACCTTCTGAGACAAGGTTAAGAGAGGAATATCTCCGATATTTTCAAAGGGAGGTTCCTGGAGAACCGAGAGCACCAAATTCAGATCCCAAGGAGGGAGAGGAGGTTTGACCGGAGGGAGCACATGGCGAACCCCCTGCACAAAGGTGCTAACCAAGGAATGGCCTGCCAGCGGTCGCTAAAAGAAGACGGCCAAGGCCGAAATCTGACCCTTAATGGTAAACAAAGCAAGCTTTTGGGTCACGCCATGCTGCAAGAACCGCAGGATTCTGGGGACAGAATACGTCCGTGGACGCCAGTCTAGCTCTTTGCACATAGCGATGTCAGCTTTCCAGGCACAGTGATATATCTTTCTGGAGGAAGACTTCCGTGCCCTTAACATGGTCAAAATGACTGATTTCAAGAGACCTCAGTCCCTCAGCACCTGGCTTTCAATAGCCATGCCGTTAAAGCCAGAGACTGTAAAAAGCAGGATAAAATATAGGACCTTGAGACAGAAGGTCCTCCCTCATTGGCAAGCGCCAAGGAACGTCCGCGACGAGATGTACCAGATCGGCGTACCAATGACGCCGAGGCCAATCCGGGAACAATGAGGATCACTGGAATTCCCTCGGTCGCCACCCTGCGCAGCAGGTGAGGAAGCAGCTGCAGCAGAGGGTAAGCATATATCAGGTGATACTGACCCCATGGGGCGACCAACGCATCCGAGGCATCCGTAACAAGATATCAAGGGGGCCGTGTCCAAAGTGGCATCGCACACATAAACCAGGCCCTGCACCAGTTGGTGGGCCAGCGCAATCGTGTCTGGAGGAAGATTATGCTCCTGCACAGTCTGGTGCAAAATCTTTGCCCATTCCGTGAGTGTCTGAGACACAAGGGTTGCCGCTATGACCGGGCGTAAGGCGGATCCCAACAAGGCAAACATGGCTCTGCTAACCACTTCTGACCTCCTGTCAGTGGGGTTCTTAAATGCAGGAGTCCCCTCCATCGGGAGAGTGGTGGCCTTGTTCAAACGGGCGACTGGGGGGTCGACCACTGGGGGAGAGGCCCAGTTTTTAGGCAGGGCCTCTTTAAAGGTGTATCTGATAGACAGACGCTGCGGGACCATAAAAATCTTCTGCGGCTTTTCCCAAACCTGATCAATGAACCTGTCAAAGAAAGGTGCATATGGAATAAGGAAACAGCTTCCACCTGAGGTTCCGCAGCATCCAGCTTGAGAGTGTCCCTCACAGCATCAATGAGTTAACTGACAAGCGCCCTGTCATTTACTGACTCAGAACTGGAGTCTTCCTCACAAGGAATGTCCTGTTCAAAACCATCAAAATATTCAGAGCTAGGGTCCTGAGCAGCGGCAGCTAGGCCCATATCTGAATCAGAGCACTCCCCTTGTGGAGATACTGTGGGGAGAGGACGCTTTTTAGCTCCCCTGCGCTCGCACACCGCTTCCATCCTGGTAAGAAATGTTTCCAGGACTGCAGACAACTGGTCCATAGGGACCGCAGGTGCTGGAGCACTGTCTGTTGCCTCTGAGATTCCATAATTGCCCCTTCTCTGAGACTTCTCAGAAATAAAGTCCACCCACTGGCTGCGCTGACTGAGGGGATGCCCAGGGGACTCACCAACCCCAACCAGGATCGCTCGGTTCCGCCGCCTGCATTGCGCTGTACAAGCGTGAGTGAGCTGAGAGGAGAGTGTGAGGAGATTCGCGTCGTTCCCAGCAGCGATAGAGGTAAAACAAGTCCACGAGGAGAGGCACAGTCTGATTGCCTGTAGTTCCAGGACATTGATCGGTAGACGGGCTTCGTCCGGAGTCCAAAGCCCTTGGGCTGACAGGACTCCCCAAATTCCCCCCCAGCCCGTAAGGCTGGTGTCTGTCATGATCACTGTCCACTGGATGGGGAGGAACGATTTTCCGGAACGAAGAGCCGGGGACCTCAACAACCACGTCAGGGACGCCCTGACTGGGTGACTCACCTGGATCTGAAGATCCAATGACAACGGGGATTTGTCCCACGTGGACAGGACAGGAGAGGACGCTTTTTAGCTCCCCTGCACTCGCACACCGCTTCCATCCTGGTAAGAAATGTTTCCAGGACTGCCGAGCGGCGCTGTGATTGGCTGGTGCGGCGATACCCGGAACTAACATTCCGGCTATCGCCGCAGCGATGGATACGTCTAGATGGAGGGACGCAGACTGCTTCGGGGGCCCCGATCTAAGGTAAGTGGTACATAATGAGCTAATATGCTAGTCATACTAGCTCATCATGCCTTTCTCTTGCAGGTGGGGGGGGGGGGGGAAACGAAAAGTGGGTTTACAACCACTTTAATACCATAAATTTTCCATAGGAGATGCATTAAAAAACTTTTAAAGGTCATCAGGCCACACAATAAAAAGTGCATTCCACCCCAAGGGCAGAGCCAGTGACGACACACGCAAATCTGGAAGTGCACACACAGAGCTGTGTCTAGAAAGGTGATCCTGATAGGTGGATTCTTAGGGGACAATACAATATATATTTAAGCTATTTTACTGATGCGCACTAGTTTAAAGTGCACTTTTATTAGGAGTGGGTTTATCTTTGTTTTTAGTAGATAAAGGTTTTTTAAAATATATTCTGCATGATTATGGTCTTTTCATTGTTGTTTTGAGCTACGTATGATCTAAAAAAAAAAATCTGTTAAATACGCAGGTGACCGCATATCAGTTTTTAGATATAAAAAGATGTGCAGCGCTGAGTGTGATATTCCAATCAATGGAGTGATAAGGAAAAATGCTGTGAAAACGCTAGTGTGAATTACTAAAAATATAAAAATCCATATGTTAGATGAGCTAATCATATGTAGCAAACCACTAATAGGTGAACAACATACACTTAAAATAAATATTGTCACTAAACACCAAGGTAATGTAACATAAGTGTGGATAATAATAAATGATTGAATATTAACCAGATAACATACGTATCAAAAATCCGAAAAAATATATGGTGAACATAAATTGAAGCGTTGTTCAGTGTACTTCCATATAATTGCAAAACCAAGACAGTGAAGAAAAGGCCATAGGGGAGGGATCCTTCATCGAGAGTGGTGGACACCCAAGAGTGAGCAAGTAATCTTCTTACCAGAAAGAAAGACCACAACGGTGGTCTCACCAGACACACAGATTTTCAGGTTTCCCAAAAACCTATGAGGTGTCCCGGACTGTTATGTTCGATGTCACTCAAAAACATAAAAGGGATGAACTCTCATGGTGTAGTATTTAAAATGGATTTAATAAGTTTAAATGTATTGCACTTACAAAAATGAAGCTTTCAATGCACGGCGTATAATGTAACTCATCAGGAGCATCGTCTCCTCGGGCTTCCTCCGCTTTCTATGTGCCGTGACCATTGACCTCGAAACGTCAGAAACAGCAACCCACCCTACGCGTTTCGTCACGATAGGACGTTGCCTGGGGATCGGCTGATGTGTTCGCGTCATCACGCATGAAAATATATAGTCCCGCGGCGCCCTCTTTAATGTGGGCAAACACGGAACAAGGTGATGGAAGGTACGAGTGTCTCCATATTAACTGATGGCACCCAACCATAACAGATAAAATGTAAAGGAAGCCGGAAGGGGGGATTTGAAAGATGCATTTCCTCCATCTAGTGGCGAAGATATAATAACATCACCGTGTATAATATAGATAGGCCACAGCACTGGAGCAAGAGTTGGAGCCCAAGCAGGCGCCACATACACTAAAACCCTATATATAAAAGCTATATATAAAAACTGAACAATATATACCTGTAATAATATGTGATATAGATCACATTGGTACATAGTTAGTCAGGTTGAAAAAAGACAAAGTCCATCCAGTTCAACCATAAAAAAAAAAAAAAATATTGTACAATCCCATATACCCAATTCTATACCCACAGTTGATCCAGAGGAAGGCAAAAAATAGGATTTTTTACTCACCGTAAAATCCTTTTCTCTGAGTTCATGGACCGACACAGCTTCCTATTGACATAGTGGTATTATCCGTTATTTAGGAGTGACTAGGCAGAAAAACTTGTAAAAAGTGTTGCATCACACCTTCTACAGCACCGCCCAAGGGGCGGACCCTCTGGGTATAATCCCTCTCTCTGCATCTCTCAGATCAGTTCGTCAAAAGCAGTACAAATTTAAAAACGAGGGGTGGGTGCTGTGTCGGTCCATGAACTCAGAGAAAAGGATTTTACGGTGAGTAAAAAATCCTATTTACTCTTTCGTTCATGGACTGACACAGCTTCCTATTGACATAGTGGGACGTCTTAAAGCAGTGTCAAAAAAACGAGGGGTGAGAACAGCATAAAAACTTCACCCCAAACAAAGCAGAGCTTCTCCATGGAGGAGTTGCAACTCTAAACAGCCGCCTGCATATCTTGCGGCCGAAAGAAGCATTCGAAGATGCACACACTTCAACTTATAAAGTTTAGTGAAAGTGTGAACGGACGAGCATGTCACCGCCTTACACACCTGGTGAAACGGACGCTTGATGCTCGCAGAGCTCGGACATCGTCCAAAAAATACAACGTTGTTTCCTTAGGATTCGACGGATGAGGACACAAGGATGGCAGTACAAAGTCTTCCTAGTTGGAAGGTCGAACGACCCTAGGAAGAAGGCGGCTGCGGACGCAGCACCACCTATCCTTGTGGAAGATCAGCTAAGGAGCCTTGCATGACAAGGCTGCCGGCTCAGAAAAAACGTCTAACTGACGTAAACCAAGAGGCATCTCTTGCCCTGGTCGAATGCCGGCAAAAGGAGGCGCCTGACCCTTCATGGCGTAAGCCTGATCATAATCTGTCGGATCCACCTAGAGATGGTGGCCGACGGGACCGCTGGGCCCTACTAGGGACCAGCCACTGAACAAACAGTGAGTCTGGACTCTGGAACGTAGCAGTACCAGACAAGCATTCTCTGAGAGTCCGGACATTGTCCAAGGAATGCCACGTCGTCTCCTTAGGATTCGACGAATGAGGACACAAGGATGGCAGCACATGTCTTCCTTGGAGGAAGGTCGAAAGGCCCTAGGAAGAAGAGAAGGCTGCGGACACAGCACCACCTAGCCTTGTGGAAGATCAGATAAGGAGCCTTGCCCTTATCCTTGTGGAAGATCAGATAGGGAGGCTTGTATGACAAGGCTGCCCGCACAGAAATCCGTCCTAACTGGCATAACAGCCACCAAAAGGACCACTTTCTAAGGAAGTGTCAACAAGGGAATCTCCCTGATGTCTCAAACTGTGGTTTCTGAGACACTTAGAGGCCATGCCTTTGGAGCCATCGACTGCAGGCAGGATGACATATGGGACCCTGCGCCAGCAGGTCCTCTCGTAGTGGTAGACGCCGAAAGGACGTCTGCTACACAAGCCCCACGGAGGTAGTGGAGGATGGCCCGGAGGGGCCGCCTGCCGAACCCACTGTACAAACGTTCTCACTAGAGAGTGAGCCACCAGGGGTCGTTGAAAAAGACAGCCAGGGCAGATACCTGCCCCCTAATTGTACTTAAAGTAAAATTTTTGACCCGTTCCCTGCTGAAGAACAGCAGGACTCTGAAACCAATAAGTACGCGGATGCCACCTCATTACCTCGCAATAGGCTATGCAGGTCTTCCAAGTGCGATGGTAATCTTCCTAGGGGATGATTTCCGAGCACTCCTCATGGTAGAGATCACAGAGTCTGACAGGTCCCAGTCTCTTAGCACCTGGCTCTCAAGCCATGCCCTCAAGCCAGTGACTAAAAACAGTATGGCGTACAGGATCTAGCGACAGCAGGTCCTTCTTACGGTAGATGCCAAAAGGCGTCTGCTACCAGACGCACTAGATCGGCATACCAAGGACGCCAAGGCCAATTCAGAGCAATTGGGACCATTGTAATCCTCTCTGCCTCCAGTCTGTGAAGCAGACGAGGAAGGAGCTTCCGAGGAGGAAAGGCATAGATTAGTCGGTACTGACACTACAGTGCCAGCATCACATCTGTCGTGTTTGCCCATGGGTCTCTTGACCTGGCCACAAACCTCAATACCTTTCGATTGAATCGAGAAGTCAGGAGATATACAACTGGCGTGCTTCCCCTCTGGTAAGGGAGCCCCTTAGGAGGTGAGCGACCTCCGATGCTGCAGCAGAGCTGCTTGTTCCTCCTTGATGATTGACCTACGCCACCACTGTGGTGTTTGTCCGACTGGATTCTGACTGGACGCCCTTGTAGCCTCTGAGACCATGTGGAGAGGCAAAGTCAGATCGTCCGAATTTCAGGCTAATGATCTGCAATGGGATTCCTCCGGAGTCCCGCGACCCAGGTTGACTGAGCTCTTCAGACTCCTCTGCAACTGGGAAGCCAGGCGTTCGCCGTGACCACTATCCAGTAAAAAGAATTAACAACTTCCCAGACAGAATGCTGGTGAAGTCCACCACCAATTAGGGAGGTCCTGATTAGGTGGCTCACCCAGATTTTGATAATCCAGGGATGAAGTGCACTTGACCCTTCAGGACAGATTTACCTTCTGTAACACTTGTGTGAAATAGCACCTATGGTACCGCCTCGAAGGAGGCTACCAAGAGGCCCAGGACTCGCCTGCAAAAGTGGCGTGACGGCCCAACTTTGGGATGTCCACTGCCGCACCGCAGCCCGAAGGGTCTGCAATTTTCCCCTAGGGGGAAAAAAACGTACACCTCTGAGGAGTCCAGAATCAACCCTAGACACACTAGGAGTTGGGACGGTTTCAATACTGACTTCTGAGTGTTCAGCACCCAACCAAGTATCGGAGGGTCTGACAGGTATAGACACGCTCACTTCTAAATTTAGTTTGAAGTGACCCTCAGAAGAAGATCGTCCAAGTTGCCCCTGATAGCGAAGCCACGCTGTCTTAGTAGGGCCAAAATCGGGGCAAGCACCTTGGTGAACACCCTTGGTGCCAAAGGGGAGAGCCACCATTGGTAGTGGTCTTCCCCGGCCGCCAATGCAGACATCTCTGATGCTTGGTGCATATGGAGACATGCAGTATGCGTCCTTGATGATCAAGGATGCCGGAAATCCCCTGGATGGAGGGCAGCGACAACAGAGCGAGCCAACTCCTTACCGGAATTTTTGTACTTTCACAAAGCAGTTGAGTGTCCTGAGATCCAAGATTGGATGAACCCCCTCCAGTACTACGAACAGATTTGAGTAGAACCCCTGAACCCGTTCCTGTACTAAGACAGGAAGGCTACCCTGCGTATCAGCAGGTCTTGTACCGCCCCATGTAGGGCTTCCTGACAAGTCGGCAGAAGCTGGCGGTTAAGAGGGAAAACTCTGTTCGGTAGGCAAGCAAGGTTGGGCTTGCAAACCCAGGGACGCTTGCGTCCCTCAGCAGGCGCTTTATCAGCCTGAGGTTGTTTACTTGCCACACTCGGCGGACGAAGGGACCGTTTGTGTGCAGTGAAGGAGGGCCCTAGCCTATGGCGTGGCTCCTTACCTTCTTTGGATTTTGGATTGCAGAAGCAATGTGCTCTTACCTCCTGTGGCATCTTAAATTATGTCATCCAGCGAGGCCCATAAAAATTCTGTCGCCCTAAAAGGGCAGATCCAAAAGGGCCTTTCTTGGAAGATTGGTCCGCAGACCAGCACCCTAGCAAGATCAGGTGGCGTAGCGCCACCGCATAACCCAAGGTCCAAGACAGCAAGGGGATAGTATCCAAGTCTGACTCGCAGACAGGCTCAAGGTACCAACTGGTCGGCCAGAGCTACCTCATACGGAGGAGCCTCTGGGGTTTTAACCCCTGGAGTAGCATCTTTGGCTACTCAGTAAGTGTCAGAGGCATCATAAAAAAAACCCCGGCCATGCTGGACGTACCTCTGAGTCCCCCAATGTGTATAGGTAGCGAGTGTCCCTGAAGACAGGAGCCCCCCTTCCACTGGAATCATGGTAACTTGTTAAGTCTAGACACAGGGGGTCCACCCTTTCAGGAACTCTCCTCAAGGGGTATCGGACCGCCCAAAAAAAATAAAAAACATCTTTGGGGCTGAAAAAATAAAAAACCTCATTTTTTTTCCCATTAATTGTACAAGAGCTTATCAATATAAGACACACAAGGAAACACCTTAGCAGTGCGGGCTGGCTTTATGGAACCCAAAGGGGACCGGTGTCTCTGCTGCTTCTGCAGCATTCTCTATTTGCAGTAAACAGGTCAGATACCAAAGCCTTCTTGCGTGCTGACCTGGACTTGGAGGATTCTTACTGTCCGACCGGTCACGGTCTGCAATCTCTGATGCATCAGAATCCAGGCCATCAGCCATAGCTGGGCCTGGTTCTGCATCAGAATTATCCCCGGAAGATTGCAGGTGAAGGGGGCATTTACTACCCCCCGTGTTCCCGCGTGCCGCTTCCATCCTGGCAACAGACCTAGCGTCCACAGATACATCAGGGGCACCAGCTGCCAAATCAGGTGTTTCAGGGGGAAAAAACTTCTGATTCAGACGCCATGCTGACCCACGCGCTGACACCAACAGGGCTCCAGGTAAGGCATCAATAGGCCACCCTCCTAGCTGATACAGAGATGCAGGGTCTCTCGGAGGACTCACCACCCTTGGAACGGTACCGCTATGCTGCTGTGTGCTGCGCCTGTGATGCTATCCCATCGCTGCTGTGTCAGTCTGATTCTTTATCAGCGCTTCCTTGTGAATTTTTGCTAGTGCAAATGCACCCTAGAGGCCGGAGACTATCGCAAAATGGCCACCAAGCGGCTGTATGGAAACACTGTGGGCTCTAAGAAAATGGCCGCCGAGCCGAATATAGAGACAAAAGCGGCTGTGGACCACAAAAAGATGGCCGCCGAGCAGCAGGATACATTTCAGCATGAATCCTAGGAAACATGGCCACCGAACAGTCGATAGAGGCCAAAGCGGGTGTAAACCACAAGAAAATGGCACCAAGCAGTGATATATACATATAGGCGCGAAACCACAAGAAAATGGCCGCCGGACAGTCCCAAGAGGCCGAAACAGGCATGGACCACAGCAAAATGGCCGCCGACAGCATGGAGGGGGAAAAGCACACACAGGGGTAAGCAGAAAAATAGGATTTTTGTACTCGCCGTAAAATCAGTTACTCTGACATCCATGTACTGACACAGCTCTCATACTGTTTACGTGTCGGTATATGTCCCTGCTCGCAGGAGAAGATCTAGGCAGAATGTTAGATGTTAGAACAAAACCAGAGCTGAACAGCCCCGCCCAGGGGGGCGGTCCCTCCGGACATAACCCTCCTACCTGCAGCTAGCAGCCTCAGTTCGTAACAAGCAGTACAAACCATAAAAGTAGGGTGGGTGCTGTGTCAGTCCATGGACGTCTGAGAAAAGGATTTTACGGTGAGTACAAAAATCCTATTTTCTCTTATCGTCCATGGACTGACACAGCTCTCATACTGTTTACGTGTGGGACGTCCCAAAGCAGTACAAGAAAAGGGTGGGAGCAAATAGTAAAGGAACATCCAAAACTTAACTCCAAACCAGCAGAGCTCCTCAACAAGGGAGGTGCAACATTAAACAGCGGCCTGCAAAACTTTGCGGCCGAAGGAAGCATCCGAAGATGCAGCCACATCAACCTTATAGAATTTTGTAAAGGTATGAATGGACGACCAGGTCGCCGCCTTGCACACTTGTACAACCGACGCTTGAAGTCGGAAAGCCCAGGAAGCACCAAATGCCTTGGTGGAATGCGCCACAACCGGAAAGGGAGGTGCCCGCCCCTTAAGGACATAGGCCAGTATGACGGTCTGCCTGATCCACCTAAAGACGGTGGCAGACGACACCGCTTGGCCCTGTTTTGGACAAGAGACAGACACAAACAGTGAGTCAGACTTCCGAATGGAAACAGTACCAGACAGGTACACCCGTAAGGCTCGTACCCATCTTAATGTATGAAGCGCAAACTCTCAGGGATGCGATGGGTGAGGACACAAGGACGGAAGAACAATGTCCTCCTTAAGGTGAAAGGCTGAGACCACCTTTTCAAAAGAAGGACGGTCGTGGGCGCAACACCGCCATATCCTTATGGAGGACCAAGTAAGGCGACTTGCAGGACAAGGCCGCCAACTCAGACACCGGTCTAACCGAAGTAATGGCCACTAAGAAGGCCACCTTCTGGGGCAAGGTCAAGAGAGGAATCTCTCTGATATTTTCAAAGGGATGTTCTTGGAGAACCGAGATGCATCAAATTCAGATCCCAAGTAGGGAGAGGAGGCTTGACAGGGGGGGGATCACATGGCGAACCCCCTGCACTAAAGGTGCTCATCAAGGAATGGCCCGATAGCGGTCGTTGAAAAAGACAGCCCGGGCTGAAATCCGACCTTTGATGGTACTCAAGGCCAGCTTTTGGGTCACACCACGCTGTAAGAACAGCAAGATCCTGGGAACGGAATATGTCCGTAGACGCCAATCAAGCTCCTCGCACATAGCTTTGTAAGCCTTCCAGGTGCGGCGATATATCTTTCTGGAGGAAGATTTCCGTGCCAACAACATAGATGAGATGACCGAATCCGAGAGACCTCGGTCCCTCAGCACCTGGCTTTAAAACAGCCATGCCACTGAAGCCAAGGACTGTAAAGCAGGATGCAATATGGGATCATGAGACAGAAGGTCCACCCCAATAGGCAGTCGCCAAGGAACGTCTGCAACTAGCCGAAGTAGATCGGCGTACCAATGTCGCCGTTCCGGAGCAATGAGGATCACCGAAACGGCCTCGGCCCCTACTCTGCAAAGCAGGAGAGGCAACAACAGTAGCGGAGGGTAAGCATATATCAGGCGATACTTCCCCCACAAGCCACCAATGCGTCTGACGCGTCTGCTAAGGGGTCTCGACACCTTGCGAGTGAGTCGAGAGACCATAAGGTCCAAATCCGGTGCCCCACCTCTGGTAAAGGAGGTGAAAACACCTCCGGATGTAAGGACCCTTCCCCTGCAATGCACACGGCCGACAGGACCGTCCTGCAGCAAGATGTATGAAAAGACCCCGCAATGTATCGGAGAACGGAGGCCCCGGGTTACAGTGTGCCTCAACTGTTGGCCAAGAAAGGCAACTTGACAGAGCTTCCCTAGAAACTCGGTCAGTGGACCAGTAACTCAGCCTCCACAGGTGGCGCAAACCCACCCCGGGCACTGAGACCCTAAAGGCTAAAGCAGTTGCAGTGCACCTGCTGGTCAACTGATAGATGAAGCAGAGGCTTTTGCCCAGTCATTGAGCTTCAGAAACGCCAGAGACGCAGCCACTAACGGGCGTAACGCTAACCTCAGCCTGGCGAACACAGTCCAAGCCAGCGCTTCTGATCACCACTGAAGGCAGGTGGAAAGTGGTACCCCTGATACCAGGGATCCTTATGACAATGCTCCATCCAGCATTATACCCCATTGATAAGTGCTGATTGTACAAACACATAGTTTATACTGTGTATTGCGTCAAAACGCGCAAATAGAGTGTGGGAGGAAACCCACTCAGCCACAAAGAGCATAATACAACCACATACAGCGTATGTAGTTTAGTATGTGTGGATAAACATATTAAACACGTTTATACTGTGCCAGCGACGAAGGCGCGCACATCATCGGGGTTTGGACGGAAACCAGCCACGCAGACTGCGTACACAACCGTCTAGGTATGTTAGCCTGCGAATAAACAAATTGCACATGTTTATACTGTGCATAGCGCTGAAAATGCGCACACCATTGGAGCGTGGGGGAGAAACCGAGCACCCGGATGAAACCCACGCAGACTGCATACGCATACCGTGTAGGTACTATTACACGTGTGATAAACATTTTGCACATGCCTATGTGTGCATAGCACCGTTGGCGCGTGGGAAGAAACCGAAGTACCCGGAGGAACCCCACACAGACCCAGAGAACACAATACATACAACTACTGTGAATGTATTTAGTGTTGTGTATAAAAACATAATGTGTATGTTTATACCGCATATTGCACCAAAGGCACGCATGTCATGTAGCGTGGGCGGAAACTGGAGGACCCAGAGGAAACCCACGCAGACTGCACAGACATACCGAGTAGGTATGTTAGTATGTGGATATCAAATCGCACAAATTTTGGCTGTGCATAGTGCCGAAAGCGCCTATACCATTGGAGTGTGGGAGGGAACCGGAGTACCCGGAGGAAACCCACACAGACTGCATACACATACCGTGTAGGTATTATAGCATGCGTGATAAACATATGGAACATGTTTAACTGTGCAGAGGGGCAAAGGCGCACATACCGTCAGAGCGTGGGAGGAAACCGGAACAACCGGAAGAAACCCACGCAGACAGCACACAGATACCGTGTAGGAATGATAGCATGTGAATAAACATATTGCACATGTTTATGCTGTGCATTTCCATTGGACCGTGGGAGGAAACCGGAGTACCCGGAGGAACCCCACGCAGACAGTATACCCATACTGTAAATAGGTATAGTATGTGCAATAAACATATTGAACAGGTCTATACTGTGCAGAGAGCCGAAGCGCACATACCATGAGAGCGCGGGAGGACACCAGAGCCCCCGGAGGAAACCCACGCCGACCCAGAGTATAATACATACATATACTGTGAATGTATCTAGAGTCGTGCATAAACATATTGTGTATGTTTATATCGTGTATGGCACTGAAACACAGCATTGGAACGTGGGGGGAAACCCATGCAGACACAGAGACCAATAACACATACATACACTGTGAATGTATCCAGTGTAGAGGTATAAGATGAGTTAAAATTATGGCGCAGAGGCGCATAATCTTCTCTGTATCATTCCAACCTGCTTAACTGTGCTGCCGAAGCAGCATGCAGGTAACAGGTAACCTCTGATCCTCAGACCGTGGTCCTGTCAGAGCTCAGAGCGTTCCCCAGGAAATGGCAGGAAACCACAGGTGCAGAGACCCTGTTGTTGCCTCAGGATATCACACAGAAGGCTCACAGGGACTAGAGACATAAATGAATAAAGTCCCCCCCCACCATGCTGCACCGACCAGGGGGGGGGCGACGACGACACTGTGTACCACTGTATCATCCATGCTGCTCTCGACGCTGCGTGTGAGGAAAACAGTGAAGAAGCTGTGTAAAAGAAAAGCTTGAAGGAACCAAGGGAAACAGGGAAACAGCGTCCGCCTGAGGTACCACAGCCACAGCATCCAGCTTGAGAGTGTTCCTCACATCATCAATGTGTTCACTTACAAGCGCCCTGTCATTTACTGGCACAGAACTGGAGTCTTCCTCACAAGGGAATGTCCTGTTCAAAAACATTAAAATATTCAGAGCTAGGGTCCTGAGCAGCAGTAGCTAGGCCCATATCTGAATCAGAGCACTCCTCCACTAAAGATTTTTGTGGGAAGAGGGGGCTTTATAGCTCCCTTGCGCTCGCACACCGCTTCCATTCTGACAAGAAATTATTCCAGGACTGCCGACAACTGGTCCATAGGGACCGCAGGTGCAGGAGCACTGCCTGTTGCCTCTGACAAGTGTGGAGAAGCAGGTGTATCAGACTCCATACTGCCACCCTCTGAGACCCTATACACTTATTATAGTGAATAGTACAGTCCACTCACTGGCTGCGCTGAGGCTGAGGAGAGGATACCCAGAGGACTAACCAACCCTTAAGGACCTCTCAGTTCCGCTGTATGAACCGCGCTGCAGCGCGAG
Organism: Rana muscosa; assembly: GCA_029206835.1. NCBI lineage: Eukaryota > Metazoa > Chordata > Amphibia > Anura > Ranidae > Rana > Rana muscosa. Next base: position 442,315,700 of record CM055120.1, on the reverse strand, counting down.
TGAAGCCTGAGGAGATTGTGAGGAGATTCGCGCCGCAGCAGCGCCGCTAGAGGCCGAAACCGAAGTGAAAGCGCAGCGGCTTCAAGAAAATGGCCGCCGGCCGCATATATTACTGTGCCATTAAACCACGGCAAGATGGCCGACGAGCGCATTTTTCAAATTCACCACACAGCGCTAATGGCGCACGCAATGAAGTCCCCACACTCACTCACTTTTTTCCCCAAACACTGCTCCTTTCCACTACACAGATATGAGCGCCCCCAGTCAGGCCAGAGTGACCCCCAAGCACCCCCACACAGCACCAGTACAGGGTGCAGAGAGCAGCATAACAGGGGGGAGACAGGGAGAAACCCCCCATATAAAGAAAAACAGCCAGCATGTACTCACCTGCAGCAGGAGAGACTACTTACCCGTCCCAGAGGGACCCACTGGCTTGTTTCAGACAGACCTATCACAGAGTAGTACTGCGTAGCTGCCGGCCCGGTCCACCGTGAAAGATACAGACAGGTACTGTTCAATCTTGAGAGGACCGCGGGGGCATAAAAGCAACCCGGCCACCCCTGGCGTCATGGGGCATGTCGCGAACTGAGTCTCACGCACACAAGGCGAGGATCAGCACGCTCGATGGTCGGACAGGGAAGACTACGAGGATACCAGTGTACCCAACCTGTTGTCCAGCCGACAGTTGATTGAAGGTCTCAAAAATAAAATAATAAAATTCCCAAAGGAATAAAATTTTAAAGTAAACTCTTCCAGCGACTGGCTCCTGAGAGAGCCACGTCTTCTCCTTCTGCTAGGCAGAAAAAAACTGAGGCTGCTAGCTGTAGGTAGGAGGGTTATGTCCGGAGGGACCGCCCCCGTGGGCGGGCATGTTCAGCTCTGGTTTTGTTCTAGAATGTATGTTTCTAACATCTAACATTCTGCCTAGATCTTCTCCTGCGAGCAGGGACATATACCCACATGTAAGCAGTATGAGAGCTGTGTCAGTCCATGGACGATAAGAGAAATTACATTTATTAAATGACAGCTACAGCCAGCCCTGCTCCAGATGGAACCCCTTAGGTGACCCCCAGCACCCTTAGCTCAGAGCCCAGGGAGGAAGGAAGGCAGGGAGAGAGGAAAGAAAGGGGCCACAACCACTTGAGCTCTCCAGGAATGTCCAGCCAAGTCATCCTGCCAAAGCAGAGGAGATACTTACCTTTCCTGCGTGGATCTTGCTGGAAGACATTCCACAACAGATCATCATCCGTGCACGGAAGGTGACTGTCGACCAGGCTTGCTGTGATTGAACCCTAGGGAACGATCATATGCATGCCCTGTAGTGCTAGCTCACCGGACAGGCTACTGCGACTCGGCCGTAAGGTCAGCCGAAGCTGAGCGGTCCGATGCAAGCCTTGGAGCGTAAGCTCACCGGCCAGGCTACTGCGACTCAGCCGTAAGGTCAGCCGAAGCTGAGCGGCAATGCAGGCCCTGGAGCGTAGCTTGGCCACCCATAGAGTGACGGGCATGTTGTGGAAAACCCAGCGCGTAGCTAAGGTCGGCACACGCTCGATGGCCGAAACTGGGGGGACTACAAGGATCGAGGACCCAGCCTGTCACCCAGTCGGCAGTTGATCGAAGATCGCAGGAACAAAACAAAAAAATTTCCCCCCGGACCCATAGGCCCGAAGGGAGCCATGTCCTACTCCTTGCTAGACAGAAAAAAACTGATCTGCGAGACGCAGAGAGAGGGATTATACCCAGAGGGTCCGCCCCCTGGGCGGTGCTGTAGAAGGTGTGATGCAACACTTTTTACAAGTTTTTCTGCCTAGTCACTCCTAAATAACGGGTAATACCACTATGTCAATAGGAAGCTGTGTTGGTCCATGAACAAAAGAGTAAACCCCAGCAGAGCACGAGAGTACATGTATGTAATATGTATGTAATGTAATGTAAGGGCACATAAGATCTTATGTCAAATATCCATTCAGTTTCAAGTCTGGAAATGGATCTAATTTTCTTAGTACCCCTCCAGTGAGGACAAATTTTGTCTATTGGTAAAAATAGTGTCCCTTTTATTTTTTTGTCATGGTATATGGCATAATGCCTGGATAGGTTGTGTTTAGGGAAACCACGTTTGATATTACCAACATGCTCCTCTAAGCGCACGTGTAATGCTCTTTTGGTGCATCCAATATATTGTTTAGAGCATGGACATTGGATCAAATATACCACGCACTCTGTTGAGCAAGTAATAAATGACTCAATGTTATAGGACCTATTTGTCGGAGTAGACTCAAAGGTTTCACATTTCCTCCCCCTGAAGGAGTTAATTTGACAAATCTTGCATTTCCTTCAGGGAAAAAAACCTTTCATTGACTGAAAGAATGAGATAGTTTTAGGCGGATCGACTACGTTAGGGGCAATGCTGTGTCGTAAGGAGGGAGCTCCTCTGTAGATGACTACAGGTTGGTCAGGGATAGTTGGGCCTAAAATCGTATTCTTTAGAATGTTCCAATGTCTATTGAAAATCTTTTTAACGGAGAAGTGCTGAATGGAATATCCTGTAATGAGAGAGCATCCAAATTTGTTATCCAGAGCATGATTGGCCTTCCCAGGGCCATTAAGCATCAGTTCTCTGTCCATGTCACCAATGTTCTTAATGGTTTCATCAATCTCAAGTTCATCGTAACTAGAGGTCGACCGATATATCGGCCGATTTTTGCCACTTTTAAATTAATCGGCATTAGCCGATTGTGCTGAAAAAAAAGCCAATTTACTTCAGCGCGACTTGCAAATAACTTCTGTATCATAGAAGTCAATGCAAGTTGGCTGAAGTTTCCCGTGGAGCGACTTGTCTCTGGGCAGCCTGCCAAGTGTGAGAAAAGAATACAATGTTTCTACTTATCAATGAACTGAACTCCGTGTGTAGAAGTTCTCAGTTTAACCATTTAAAGACTAAATCTTTCCTGACACTTGTTGCTTACAAGTAAAAATCCTGTATTTTCTGCTAGAAAATCACTTAGAACCCCCAAACATTATATATATTTTTTTAGCAGAGACCCTAGGGAATAAAATAGCGGTTGTTGCAATATTTTATGTGACACGGTATTTGCGCAGCGGTCTTTCAAACACAATTTTTGGGGAAAAAATACACTCTAATGAATAAAAAAAAAAACTTAACAGTAAAGTTAGACAGTTTTTGTTTTTCGTCCAAAAGTTTTGATTACCTGTTTTAGTGCCTGCTTCCTGATTCCCTTACCGAAGATGGCGGGGGCAGCACCCGAGGGAGAGATCAGCTTCGGGTGTCGACATCGCGGGCGCTCAGGATAGGCAAGTGTCCATATATTTAAAGTCAGCAGCTGCAGTATTTGTAGCTGCTAACTTTTAATATTTTTTTTTTCGCCGGAACTCCGCTGCTTTCACACTGGAGCGGGCAGGCGTTGACGGTAAAAAGCTGCTAGTTTTAGCGGCGCTTTACCATAATTTTAGCGGCGCTATTTGGCTGCTAGCGGGGCGCTTATAACCCAGCTAGCGGCCGATGAAGAGGTTAAAATGCGCCCGTGTAGCACCGCTGCAGAAGCGCTTTGCAGGTGCTTCGGCAGCAGTGCACATTCATTTCAATGGGCAGGAGTGGTGGAGGAGCGGTATACACCGATCCAAAGATGCTGCTTGCAGGACTTTTTTTTAACGTCCTGCCAGCGCACCGCCTCAGTGTGAAAGCACTCGGGCGTTCACAATGAGACTGCAGGGGAGCCGTTTTGCAGTCACTTTACAGGGGCTATTTTTAGCCCAAAAGCGCCTGAAAAACACCCCAGTTTGAAAGGGGTCCAACTGTTAGATTTTATGAGATGAAGGGGAAAAAAATAAATAAATAAATAACATGGCCTAACATATCGGGCCAAAAAAAAAAAAAATCCCCATCATATATCGGCCATCGGCCGCCGTGATTTCTAAATATCGGCATCGGCCAGAGAAAAACCCATATCGGTCGCCCTCTAATCGTAACCTTTATCCAGAAATCTAGATTTAAGAACCTGTGCTTGCTGCTGATAGTCAGATGTTAGTGCAGTTACACTTAATGCACTGAAAATGTCCTTTAGGGACTCTGATTTTAACCATGATGCATGGTGGCAGCTGGTTAATGGAATAAAGGCATTCCTGTCCGTCTCAAAGTATGTAGTTGTAGTCAAGCTTCCGTCTTGAACAATGATGTTAAGGTCAAGAAAATTAATCTGGTATTGGCTAGCTTCAAACTGCAGAGAGATACCTCTATCGTTGGCGTTCAGTTTGGCAAAGAAGGCTTCTAGTGAGGGTAAATCTCCCTCCCACAGAAGAACAAAACCATTGATGTATCTTCTCCAAAGACATAGCTCCTTCAGGGGGGTCAGTGTCTATTACTTCCCTCTCCCAACAAGCCATGAATAAGTTGGCGAGGCTAGGGGCGAATTTAGCACCCATTGCGACGCCACGGGTTTGTAAAAAGAAATTACCGCCAAACCAAAAATAATTATGGCTTGTGGCAAAAACTAAAAGCGTTATAATGAAATCTTTCTGTAATGTTGTTAAGGTATGATCTTGTTTAAGATAGAATTTCACTGCCTCCAAACCCTGTTGATGTGATATAACAGTGTAGAGAGATGCAACATCAGCTGTTGCCAAAATGAAGCCCTTTCTCCATCCACATTCTGCCAATAGATTGATCACTTGAGTGGTATCCCTCAGATTTGAGGGAGAGGTTGCAAAAATTCATTAACATATCTGCCTATTCTTGCCGTTATAGAATCTATGCCACGAATGATGGGGCGGCCTGGAGGTTTAGATTGATGTTTATGGATTTTAGGCAGGTAGTAAATGACTAGCACCCTTGGTGCTATAGGTACCAGGTGTGCCTTTTCATTTTTGTTGATAATGCCTACCTGAAAGCCATTATCAATGATAGATAATTATTCTCTTATATTTAACTCTGGGATTGTTGGCCAGTTGCGCATACGTCATATTGTCAGACAGAAGCCTCTTCATTTCTTCCAGGAAGTCGTCTTTGTTTAAAATGACGATACCACCGCCTTTGTCTGCGGGGCTTTTAACAATATCATTCCGTGCACAGATCTGCTTCAGATTAAATTGGAGATCATTGGTATTCCTAAATCTGGGTGTCTTCAGGGCCACCAAATCTTTAACTACCATCTCTCTTTAAAGACTAGTATAGATGGTGCTACAAATCCAGGAGGGTTAAACAATGAAGCATTCAGGAGATTGGTATAACAAGTTGAAACCACACTATTAACTCCTCCAGGATCATTAGATGAGGGGCCAGCTCCTTGATTGATGTTTTGAGAAATCAGAGTGGAACTTTAATTTATTGCAGTGGCCTGTGGTGTACCTACCACATATCAGTTTTTATCTGCATATTTTATTCACACAAATGTGAACCAGCTCTGAACCCTGAAAGCACTATGCCGCTAACAGTACACAAGGATCTGGAAAGCATCACATTGCAGAGCATGGTGTCCAATGGTGACAAACAAGGTTATCTATTCAACCTCTCAAACCTTACTCACACAATGCAGTGTCTGAAGATGGCATACCAAGGTTATCTTTGTCATCAGAGACTATGCCATACCTCTGAAACTGGAGCGCGATCTGCGGATAACTGACACAGTACACACAGATCTGGTATATAGTTGGAAAGGTTGACTAAAGACACACATCCAGCCGGTTCAACATATGGTTTGTGTGTGTTAAAGCAGAGTTCCAAAAGTGGAACTTCCGCTCATTTGTCTCCTCTCCACCTCCGTGCCACAAGTGGCACCTTTCGGGGGAGGGGGGGACAGGATACCGGTCTTTGACCGGTATCCTGTTCCCACTTCCGGGAGTCCGCGCCACGGCCCATGATGTCACCGCGGGGCTTTCACCTCCTCCTCTTCCTGTTGTCTGGCCAGTAGAAGAGAGGAGCCGGGCCTCGCGTATGCGCAGTAGGGTTTCCAGCGTGAAGCCGTAAGGCTACACTGCCGGGTTCCCTTAATCGCAATGGCGACAGCAGCACTTGACAGCTGATGGAAACATCAGCTGTAGTGCCGACATCGCTGGACTCCAGGACAGGAAAGTGACCTATTATTAAAAGCCAGCAGCTGCAGTATGTGTAGCTGCTGGCTTTTAATGATTTATTTTTTTGGGCGGACCTCTGCTTTAAAGTCGCTACCAACTTCCATATTTCTTTACAGTGTTATCGATGAGAATCATAAAAGATTTTTCAATCTATCTACATTTCCCGCTGACACCACTAACTGTAAAAGGAAGTTCCACATCTTTGTCGCTCTAACAGTAAAGAGCGCCTTACACAATTTAAGATAGTAGGGTTTTGGCCACCAGGTAGAGCTGCCCTCTAGGGCTTTTTTTTTTTTTTTACTGGCATCTAGCTTCCTCCTCTTACAGGGAGTACACACTGGTTTCCATAATCAAATTTAATTGGTCCTTCAAAAAAACAAATACAGAAATAAAAATGTTATAAAAATAATAAAAAGCAAGAAAATAAATAGTTTTCACCTTCTAAATGTAAAAAAAAAAAAAAAGGATTTTTTCATCATACTTACCTGTAAAATCCTTTTCTTGGTGTAAATCATGGGACACAGAGCAACCATAATAATGACTATATGGGTTATATGCCACCTACTGGTGGATGGGCGCTGGCAGATAGTCAAAAAGGAAGTCCACCCCTATATAACTCCTCCTACACAGGAAGGACCCAAGTTTTGTAGCAAAGCAATGAATATCCCAAAAAAGATGTGAGGGACCACTGTGTCCTGTGATGTACTCCAAAAAAAGGATTTTACAGGTAAGTATGACGAAAAAAAATCCCATTTTCTTTATCGTATATTGCGGGACACAGAGCAACCATAATAATGACTATATGGGATGTCCTGAAGCAATGCACTTTAAGGGAGGGAGACACAATCATAGAAACTGCCACCTGAGGACTCCTTCTGCCGCCCAAAACATACTGTGGCCAAAGCAGTATCCTCGTGGCTTTAATATCTAGCTGGTAAAATTCTGTAAATGTATGAACAAAAGACCATGTAATGGCCTTAAATCCTGAGCCACTGACACCTGATGTCTCAAGATGCCCCCATACACCTGTTAGCGAGCGTTTTTACAAAAAAAAAAGTGCTTGCCCTTTCAAGCCATTGGTTCGAATAATTACTGTATATACTCGAGTATAAGCCGAGTTTTTAAGCACATTTTTTTTGTGCTGAAAATGCCCCCCTTTGGCTTATACTCGAGTCACCTTTTTGCGCCTGATCTTCTGTATTTTGGGGACCCAGTACTGGCCGGCTGTAGGTCTCCTGGACACTTGGCACACATGTAGCGTCATCTACAAGTGTGCAAAGTTCGTTGTCCGGGGGACCTACAGCCGGGGAGCACCGATTTTTCTAAGCCCGGCACCCCTTCCAAACGGTCATTTCTCCACTGATTTGGGGGACCTGGTACCAGCTAGTAGTAGGTCCCCTGGACCCGAAACCTGGCACTCATTTAGACCCATTTCTCCTCTATAAGTGTGCAAAGTTTTTTGTCTGGGGGATCTACGGCCGGGGAGCACAGATTTTTCAAAGCCGGGCACCCCTTCCATAGACTCCCATGTTAAACGTCAGTCTAGTCATGGACACAGTGAAGCATGGGCACAGAGAGGCATGGACACAGTGAGGCACAGTGAGGCATGCAGATGGACACCCTAGGCTTATACTCGAGTCAATACGTTTTCCCAGTTTTTTGTGTTTTTTTGTGGTAAAATTAGGTGCCTCGGCTTATATTCGGGTCGGCTTATACTCGAGTATATACGGTAACTGGCAAATCAAAATGAAAATATTTAACTTGGATGCCTCCTGCCCATCCTGGGCTCTACTGGCAGCACAAACCAGGATTCCTGACCTGCATGGACAAATCAAGTAATTCTGACCGCCATAACTACCTACAGTGTATGCAGTGATCTCACTCCTGCCAACTGAGGATCAGAAAAGAAGGCAAGACATTGTCTTCATTCAAGTGAAAACTAGACACCGATCTAGGCAAAAAATGGACGAGGACGCAACATCACCTTATGATGTGAGACCAAGAACAGTTCCTTGCATAAAAGAGCCGCCAACTCTGACACTCCACTTAGTGAAGTGATAGCCACCAAAGAAGCCACTTTCCGAGATAAAGGACCAACAGAATCCCCCGATTGGTTCAAAAAGTGGCCTCTGCAAGGACAGTCAAGATCAAATTCGAGTCACAAGGACACAAGAATGGCCTGACAGGCGGGACTGTCTACATTACACGCTGTGTGAAGTATGAATCAAGGAGTGGAAAACAACAGCCTCTGGGAAAAAAAATGTATAGGGACGAACGCTGACCCATAACGGTACTTAAGGCCTATCTCCTTTCCCCTATCGATTGGAGAAAGAAAAAGAAAATCCCCCACTCAAATATTTCTGCGGGTGCCACTTCCTGGCTTCACCCCAGGCAAAAAATATTTCCAAGTCCTGTAATTGAAGTTCCTCAAAGCTGAGTTCCAGGAGCTCAACAGTGCAGAGATACAGGACTCAAGACCATTAGGTCCCGCTGGACAGGGAGTGTCCAAAGAGCGACCCCTGCAAGACTCGCTATATCAGTGTACCAAGCCCTCCTGGGCTAATTCGGCTACATTATTATCAGTGTTACCCCCCTTTCATTTCAATAGAGATTTAATCTTTGGACTATTTTCTGGACTTTTTACTGTAATAACAGCAGTGTGTTTGAGTACTGCGCTGCATGTGGTATTGTTTTAGTGTGTTTTAACTGGAATGGTACCAGCTGATTGGAGAAAAGCCAATGTAGCATTAATATTTAAAAAAGGGCCAAAATACATCCCTGGGAATTACAGACCAGTTAGCCCAACATCAATAGTATGCAATCTCTTTGAGGGGATGATAAGGCACTACACACAAGATCTTAGTAATGAAAACAGTATCATTAGCAGTAATTAGTAATTACTATGTGGGTTATAGAGATTACCTTCAGGTGATGGACACTGGCACACCCAAGACAGGAAGTCCCCTCCCCTATATAACCCCTCCCATACCGGGAGTACCTCAGTTTTGTAGCAAAGCAATAAGTGTCCCCAAAAGAGGGATGGGAGCTCTGTGTCCCGTGATGTACTCCAAGAAAAGGATTTTACGGGTAAGCTGTTATAAAAATCCTATTTTCTTTCTCGTACATCACGGGACACAGAGCGGCATAGTAATTACTATGTGGGAAGTCCCAAAGCAATGCCCAAATGAGGGGGGGGGGAGACACCATAAGCTGGGCGCCATCAGACAAGAGGATCAATTGCAGCCTGCAGCACCCTACGCCTAAAAGCGACATCCTCCTGGCCTCTTACATCCACCTGGTAAAACCTAGTGAATGTGTGTACCGAAGACCAAGTTGCGGCCTTACAGATCTGAGCCATGGAGGCCTGGTGATGCACTGCCCATGAAGTACCAACCGCTCTCGTAGAGTGCGCCCTAACTTTGAATGGAGGCTATCTTATTTTCAAACCATAGGCCTGAACAATGACCTGTCGAATCCATTTAGTCAAAGTGGATTTCAAAGCTGCCTGACTCTTTCTGGGGCCTTCCGGCAGAATAAACAAAGCATCTGTTTTCCGAATCTGAGCAGTGGCTCGCAGATAGGCCTCAACTGCCCTTACTACATCTAAGGAATCTAATAACTTTTCTGCTACCGAGGTAGGCTTAAGAAAAAAGGAAGGAAGAACCACATCTTGGTTCAAGTGAAACCTTGTTACCACCTTGGGAAGAAAGGTTGGATGCAGACGTAGAACTACTTTATCCTTGTGGACAACCAGGTATGGCTCCCTACAGGACATGGTGGCTAATTCCGGCACTCTTCTAGCCGAAGATATGGCTACCAAAAAAAAATCAATTTTCTGGTGAGGAGTACCAAGAGTATGTGCCGTAGGGGTTCAAATGGTTGCTTCTGAAGAACTGAAAGTACCAAGTTTAGGTCCCAAGGACATATGGGAGCTTTAACGGGTGGATTAATGCGAGTCACCCCTTGCAAAAAAGATTTAACAAGAGAATGGGAAGCCAGGGGCCTTTGAAAGAGTATCGACAAGGTTGAAACCTGACCCTTAATTGTACTTGAGGCTAATCTCCTGTCTACAGCCCACTGCAGGAAGTCCAGAACTCTGCCTATAATGTACCTACGTGGATGCCATTTTCTGGCCTCACACCAAGCAACGTAGGTTTTCCAAACTCTATAGTAAATATGCCTGGATACCGGCTTCCTGGCATTGATCATAGTAGACACCACAGAGTTAGAGAGACCTCTCTTTTTTTAGAATGTGGGATTCAATAGCCAGGCCGTCAAACCCAGAGTTAGTAAGGAAGGGTGGTATATCGGTCCCTGCGAAAGCAGGTCCGGGCGACATGGAAGGGTCCAAGGATCCCCTACCGACAATTTTACAATCTCCGCGTACCAGGATCTTCTTACTGGATGTAAGGCTGACTTGTTCACATTGATGATCCAACCGTGAGACTCTCACTGTGCCCCATGCCTCACTGTGCCCCATGCTTCACTGTGCCTCACTGTGCCCCATGCTTCACTGTGCCTCACTGTGCCCCATGCCTCACTGTGCCCATGCTTCACTGTGCCTCACTGTGCCACATGCCTCACTGTGCCCCATGCTTCACTGTGCCTCACTGTGCCCCATGCCTCACTGTGCCCCATGCTTCACTGTGCCCCATGCTTCACTGTGCCTCACTGTGCCCCATGCCTCACTGTGCCCCATGCCTCACTGTGCCCCATGCTTCACTGTGCCTCACTGTGCCCCATGCCTCACTGTGCCCAATGCCTCAATGTGCCCAAGTCTCACAGTCACTGTGCCCGTTTACAGTACCTCAGATCGTCGGCGTCCCGACTCCCGGCGGCCATTCCATTATTCAAAAGCCGCGCCTCCTCCAGTCCTCCTCCTCTGTGATAGGCGGAACACTCAATTTCCCAGCATTCAGTGTTCCGCCTATCACGGACATCCGCTTATCCTCATAACACAGACGAGGATGAGAGGATGTCCGTGATAGGCGGAACACTGCCTGCTGTGAAATTGAGTGTTCCGCCTATCACAGGAGACGAGGACTCGGGATGGCGCGGCTTTTGAAAACTGCAATGGCCGCCGTCTGTCTGCATGACACGCTGTTCAGGTAGGCAGACGGCGGCTTGCAGTTAGTTGAATGTTAAATTACATCTACTCGCAGCGGCTGCGGCGAGTAGATGTAATTAGGGTAACGCCGCCCAAGTAATGGGAACGGCGGTGCCACGAGGGTAAGAGTAATCAGTTAGATTACTCGTTACCCCAAAAAGTGGCTACGTTACCTAACACCGTTTATTTAAACGGCGTTAGTTACAACACTGCTCCCTGGGGATGACTGGAGATGTGAGAGGACAGAGAGCAGCCCTTTTACCTGTGAGTACCGACCTTCTCTGCCTTTCCCTTTGTAGCGGGGTCTCCTTTAAGGCCCCGGGACTACGTTACCCAGAACCCCGTTCGGCACCCAGAGTGCAGTTAGCCACCGCAGAGACTCATGGGAGGGGTTATTTAAGGAGGAGGCGAGGCGGAGCTCGGCCTCTTTGGACACCACGCTGCAAGCAAGAGTTTCTTCCTGTGCGGATCTGCTGCAGTGCAAGGCCTGAAGCCTGGGCCTTGCGCAACTTCCAAAGAGCCTTCCACCCCACTGCGGAGCCTTGGTGGCATCTGACTTGTCGAGTGAGGACATCAGTTGGATCGGGGACCTGATCGTTGCAGACGCTGTGTGCGGATACACAGCAGGGTGGACGTTCCGGTCCGGAGTGGTGAGCGGGCACCTGCCCAGACCAATAGACTGTGCCGTGTTCAGGCCTATAGACTGCATAGGCCCACAGTTTCGTTTATTTGCTGTTCCCCGTGGGGACCGGTAGCAGGACAGAGTTGAAGTGTCGTCGTCCCCCCCAGTATAGTGTTTCAACTTATTGCCTGGTTGTGGATTACAAATTGCTATTCATCAAGTGCACCACCGAAAGCTGGCATGCGAAGAAATCCATATAGGAGGTGACTGAGATTTACTCCATGTCAGGCCTGACCGGGGTGGGAAGTTAGGATATTGTTTAGTGCGCCATAGGGCGCGCATACCATAATAGCTACACGTGGTGAAGTACCTCGCAAAGCCATTATTGTATGCTGTGTTGAATTCTGCAGGGCTCTGCTAACCAATTGCATATGTTGTGTTCTGCCTATGCTACTTTTGATATAAGAGTAAACTGTTATATTTAATCTCTGGCCTCAGTGTGTTGTCTTACTGTTAGGAGATTATTCCTTGCAATACTATTTGAATGTCATAAAAATATAACCCCAAGACTAGCTGTGCCAGAGTGGGTCGAGCAGATTGCTGGGGGTTGGTGGTGCTGTACACAGGGCCCGAAAACAAATCCAGCGGCTCTCTTAACTGGGGGTAGCGCTACACGTGGGGGCTCTCGAGTCCGGGATCCTGTTGCAGCAAGCAACGCGCCAAAAGTACCAGCATGGACCCACTAGAAGTAGGACAGTGGTGTAAAACAGTCGGCACAGATCCAGCCGGGATAGTAGTCATAGAACTCCCAGGGATCTGGCAAGAAGAAGCGGTGAAGCAGCTAGTGATGTCACTGTCACCGTATCAGAAAGCATGCGTGGTGGATGTCAGGACGAATTCCTCACTGACCCACGCATTAGTGGAATGGAAGGACGGAGTCCCAGAACATTTCAAGAATCCAAGTGTAGAAGCTATAGATGACCAGACTTAAAGCCTGATACACGCGCTGCCACTTAAGCCAGGAGAACGGTCTCAGACACCGAAACTGTCTCCATCACCCACCCCAAAAGAAGCAAGACAGGTGAAAAGGGAAAGTCCCGGGTCGCCATCTACCATTCTTGGCGCAGAGTTGTGCGCGGTCCTGGGGGAACTTGTGGCCCAGTGCAAGAAAGATCCTACAGATTACCAGATGTCAGGATACAGAAAGCTTAGAATATTCTCAGGAAGGAAGCCTGTACCTTCGGGTGAAGAGGGGTTCGAGGAGTGGTTAGACGGTGCCACTCAGGCCCTAGAAGAATGGGAAGTCCCAGACCACAGAAAGAAGCAGAGGATTGCTGAGAGCTTGAAGGGGCCTGCTCTAGAGGCCATACGCAACCTCAAGGTGAGTAAGACAGACTGTAATGCGCAGGACTATCTGGACATTCTGCAGAATGTGTTCGGTGGAACAGAGAAAATCACTGAGCTCACTTACCAGCTGGACCATTGCTACCAGAAGACAGGAGAGAAGCTGTCAGAGTTCATGAGGCGCCTGGATAAGATCCTGCATAAGATGATCCTGAAGAAGGGGATCGACCCGCGAAAGGTGGATGAGGCCCGTGTTCAACAGGTGATGAGAGGATCCCAGCCCCTGGACCCCATCGCATAGGCGCTACACACAAGACAGGACGGGAAGAGCCTGGAGTACCCTGACTTGATCCGAGTGGTCAGGCAGGAAGAAGCTATGCTGGAGGAGAAGAAGAGGAGCCTACCAGTTGAGTCGGTAAATCCTCCTCCAGTGATGGTCAGGACGGCCATGACCCTGGAAAGAGACTCAGAGGTGGATACCTTGAAGTCACAGATGTCCCAAGTGTTGGGGATGCTGACCTCCCTGATGGAAAAGAAGTCAAGGGAACCAGAGAGGGAAAGTCAGAGGAAGGAGCTGTTTCCCAACACCTCAGCGCCCGCATCCCTGGAAGATTGGGGGGGATGTGATTTGTTTCAATTGTGGAGGAGCTGGCCATTTCGCCAAAGTGTGTGCCAGCCCGAAGAAAAAAAAGATGAATAACCGCAAGCCGCCGGAAAACTTCAGCGGGCCCCGGTGAAGGAGTCAACCGGGTGCCCATCATCTCCAGTGAGCTCCAAACTGAATGAGAAGCACATGAAGAGTGGAGAAGACCCCTCAGAAGAAATGCAAAGTTCCTCAGAAGGAACGCACCCCAAAGAAAGAGAGTAGTGTCCCTCAGCGGGTAGTTACACCCACCAAAAGGAGGGAGATCAATGCATACCAGGCCCAAGAGAGGCTTAAGTCCAAAGACAAATGGAGGAAAGAAAGCCAAAAGGGCCAATGCAAAGATCAAAGGAAAGAGACCCCTACGAAGCGATATCCAGAGAAGCTGGTGGGTCCCTCTCCGATAGTACCAGTTCAAGTGGAGGGAGTCTACACAAGAGCCATATTGGATACTGGGGCGCAAGTGACCCTGTTGTACGGGGACTTTTATGACAAGCATTTAAGTCACCTACCCATCCAGAAGATTGAAGAGTTGGAGATATGGGGAATTGGGACAGAGAGTTTCCCCTATGATGGCTATCTGCCTATAAAACTGACTTTTGACCCGTCCATAGCCAGAAAGGCTGAAGTGTTTGACACCTTAGCTGTGGTGTGCCCCCGACCGCCTGGAGCTAACAAGAGTTCCCTGATAATAGGGACAAACACGGATCTGGTCCGAAGACTTCTGGCCCCTTTGATAAGAAGGAAAGACCCCACAGCCACTGAGATCCACCCAATGTTGAAGACAGCCTACCAACGGCTGATCTTGGAACAGAAGGCCCCGGAAGAGGGGTCGGGAAGGTCTGGAGGCTGGGAAGAAGGGGAATAGTGCTACAGCCTGGTGAAGTAACCTGCTTGAAAGCCACAGTGAAACTCACTTGGGAGCAGCCTGGCCCTTTTGTCATGTTGGAACCCGACCCAAGGGAAGAACATTCGGGCCTAGAAGTAGTCCCAGAAGTAGTTCCAGTGAGGGCCCTGAAAAAGGCTCATTGTAAAGTGCCTGTGAGCGTCAGAAATACCACGGATGGTCCCATGGAAATCCCAGCTAGGCTGTTACTGGGCCGGGTGAGTCCAGCTACCCCAGTTGCTTCGCCAGATGTGGAGAAGACAGATTGAGAAAGTACTGTGTGGGAGAAACTTTCCATGGAGAATCCAAATCTGCCCAGGGCTTGGAAGGAGAGAGCCAAGGCCCAGTTGACCAGGTGGGAAAGGATCTTTTCCCAAGATGAATTCGATGTGGGGTGTGCTAGGAGTGCCACCAATCGGATCCGCCTCCAGGAAGACAAACCCTTCAGGGAAAGGGTTAGGCGGGTTCCGTTAGCAGACCTCGAAGACTTGAGGGAGCAGCTCGCCGAGCACAAGCGAACAGGGGTGATTCGAGAATCTAGAAGTCCCTATGCCTCCCCTATAGTGGTGGTCCGGAAGAAGAATGGGTCACTGAGGCTATGCATAGACTATAGGACCCTCAACAGGAGAACCATACCGGACCAGTATACCACTCCAAGGATAGAGGATGCCCTACAGAGCTTGTCTGGAGCCAAGTGGTTCAGTGTTATGGACCTCAAGAGCGGGTACTATCAGATCCCGATGCATCCAGAAGACAAAGAGAAGACGGCTTTCATAACTCCGGTGGGGTTTTTTGAATTTAACCGGATGCCTCAAGGTCTGTCTGGAGCTCCAGCCACCTTCCAACGTCTCATGGAGAAGACAGTGGGAGATATGAACCTCATCGAAGTCCTCGTATACTTGGATGACATCATTGTCTTCGGAAGAACCTTGGAGGAGCATGAGGAGAGACTGGAGAAAGTTTTGAAGAGACTGTCCTGGATCACTAACTTTAGCCTGGCAGCTGAGAGATCTATCAATAATAGGTCGTCTAGTTATGCCCTAATCGACACCCCTTGGGTTCTTAGATCTGCCAACAGAGGGGCCAGAACTTTTGTGAACACCCGTGGGGCCGTGGCTAAACCGAAAGGTAATGCCACGAATTGAAAATGGTGCCCTTCTACTGCAAAGCGTAGAAATCTTTGATGACTCGGAAAAATGGGACCGTGCAGATAGGCATCTTTGATGTCTATGGAAGCTAACCACTCTCCTCCTGCAGGGTAGTGGCTACTGACCGTATTGATTCCATCCGAAAAGATCGGATATTCAGGAATTTGTTTAAACCTTAGTAAAATCCCAAACCTCGTTCCTTCACGGGAACCTCCACAATCACTCATTGGAGCAACAGTTGGTCTAACGCCAAAAGGAGAGAACCTCTCTTCAACGGGTCTTTTGCCACGTTTGACCACATAAAGTGGGGAGGAGGAAACTCCTTTAACTCCAATTTGTATCCCAGAGTTACTGTGGAGAGCACCCATTTGTCTCTGATCGTCCTTCTCCTAGTCTCTGCGAACAACTGAAGTCTTCCCCCCACCCGCTTGAGTGGGGGCAGCCTTTCATAGGACTGATTTGGAGGCCGGTTTTGTACCTTTACGGTTCCAGGGTTTTTTATTTCCCTGTGCCTGTCCCTGAGTTTTACCCCCCGGGATTTGATCGGGGAGGCCGCCGGAACTGCTTAGAGGCAGATATCCCAGGGACTGGAGAGGTAGGCCTCTAAAAGGAGGGACCTCTTCTTGACCGGCAGAAGGGTACTTTTACCGCTGGAAATCTTGTGAATATATTTATCCAGGTCTTCGCCAAAAAGGCGCTCGCCATGGAACGGGAATCTAGCTAGAAGCTTTTTACAGGGAGTCTCAGCCGACCAGTTCTTGAGCCAAAGAAGCCTCCGCATGTGAACCAGCGATAGCGCAAGGCGGGAGGCCTGATGGATTGAATCCTTGATGGCGTCAACTGCAAAGCATAATGCTCTAGGCAAATCTGCCAAATCATGAGCCTGCTGATCTGGAAGATCCCTTAAGACCAGCTTCATCTGATCCTTTACAGCTTGGCAAACACCAATAGCTGCCACCGCTGGCTGTGTTACAGCCCCAGCAGTAGAAAAAGCAGACTTTAGTAAAGATTCCAACTTCTTATCTATTGGATCTTTGAACATTTGAACATTATCCACTGGACATGTCAATGATTTGTTCACACAGGAGTAGGCCGCATCAACTGTGGGCAAACTCCATTTAGGGTAAACTTCTCCTCCATAGGATAAATCACTGAGAACCTTTTAGGAGTAGCAAATAGCTTATCAGGATGTTCCCAATCCTGATAGATAAGTCCTTCCAGTAACGGATGGACTGGAAAAGAACAATTAGCCTGTGGAGCTTTTAAAGACCCCAGCGAGGAGACAGAAGTAGCCGATGGTTCAGAAAGAGGCAATTTAAAGGCCGATCGAACCATGTCCGTTAAGGACTGGACCAATAATCTCTCAGCTTGTGACGCTGAGAATGGTTCCTCCACTGCCGATTCTTCGGAGGCAGAGTCATCCTCAGCCTGATCCCCCTCAGCCAAGTCAATCCCTTCATGGGACTGTTGTTCTGCTAATAAGTACCCCGACGGAGGAGACGGAGATCTGGCGCGTTTTCTCTCTGGAAGAGAAGAAGCGATTAAACCCACCAATCTTTGCTCCAATCCTCCCAGAGCTGAGGCAAAAGCCTCCTCTGTTACATACACAGGAGCAGGTGGACTGAGGGCAGCCGCAGCACCTTGCACTCCAGAGGGCTCCTTACGGGTACTAACCTCTGATTTATCAGGGGAGGCTGGTGCAGCAGGAGCATGCCCCAGGTCCTCAGAGCCCGATGGAGACCCTTTTTGCTTCCTTAGGCCCCATGCACACAGGGCGTTTTTACAGCCACGTTTTTTACAGCTTAAAAACGCCTGTCCATGTTTTGTAAACATTTTTTGACCTTTTTTCAAAAAAAATAAATAAAAAAAAATCCTGGAGCTCAAAAACGCAAATCGCGGCGTTTTTGCTGCGTTTTTGCAGCTCAAACCTGGAGCTCCAGAACGCACTGGAATTGGGTTTTTTTGCAGCTGGAAAACGCCTATGCCACTTGGAGCTCATAAAAGCTCTATGTGTGCATGACACAATAGAATAACATGGATGGGCGTTTTGCAGCTGTAAAAAAAAAACGTCTAACGCTGCTGTTAGGAGCTGCAAAAACGCCCTGTGTGCATGGGGCCTAAGACTTTTCGTGCCAGAGCCCTTAGACGGCATTATTCCTAAACCCAAAGCCGAGGTTTTTTATAGCCAAATACACCACTTTACTGATTGCAGTCTAACGCAATTGCTGCTACATAAAACAGTTGGTGCCTACTAATGTGTCCTTCTAGGGGATGCCTGTATCACCGCCTGCTGTATGCCTTTGTTAGTTACCACCAAAAACTCTTGCTCTGTCCACTCCACAGCCAGCTGTACACAATACTGCGTTTTAAACTGGCCAAGATGCCCGCGCATGCGCAGATGCGCGTCAAACGCCAAGCCCCGCCCCCTTCCGGCCCACCTCTTATATATTAAGTGTGTGCGCACGTACGTATGCGCTATCGGCACTGCACATGGAAGTCAGCAACAGGGAGCCAGGAGCTGGATTTATACAGAGAGTGCAGGATGACAGAGCTATGGTGAGTATGACAGAAATATATGCAGCTTCTCTCTAGTGAGAGCTCCTATCTGCCTGGACTTTACACTGCAAGAGGAACAGCCCAAAGACATCCTAAAGCGGTCTCTACTGGCTAAAACAGGTACAGCACTGATGTCTTGAATCCTATGTGAAACAAATTTCAGGATTAGTAATTAGGCAAATATAGACCAGCAGGAATAACCGTTCGGTAACAGGCAGAAAAACACACTAGGACCGAAGGTCCCCGCAGAACCAAGTCCCACAGGGATCTCCACTTACCTTATCCACGCCGCAGGACTCTGTTTGGCACAGAAGCCCAAACTTCGCCCCTCACGGCGGGCAATGTCAGCAGACCTTCAGGGACCGGGGTCCCAAGGTTCACCACTCCCCTGGACCTGTATAGCACCCTGCCAGAAAACATCTTGGTTTTGGGTATGACCAGAGTACTGGATCCCAGGGTCCAGCCCTCCTAAGAGAGGCATTACAGGCAAAACCTCGTTCTTCTTTGCCGAGGCCCGGGTACCGACCGTTTGGCTATGAAGCACTTTGGACGGATCCGGAATAGCTTGCTTAGGCCCAAATGAACCTATACACAAGCCCAGATGAATACATGTTTAACCGTGACCAACACCTTAGACACTGGCAAAAAAACTGAGGTGCTCCCAGTATGGGAGGGGTTATATAGGGGAGGGGACTTCCTGTCTTGGGTGTGCCAGTGTCCATCACCTGAAGGTAATCTCTATAACCCACATAGTAATTACTATGCCGCTCTGTGTCCCGTGATGTACGAGAAAGAAAATATTAGATAAGCACCTGAACGACCGCAACATACAGGGATATACAATGTAATACTGACATATAATCACACTCATAGGTTGGACTGGTGTCTTTTTTCAACCTCGCCTACTATAATTATTATGGGCCCCGCAATCTACCTCTTGCAGAGAGGTCATCACTGAACAGTACGAGCCTATCTGAAACAGAAGGATGCCCAGCGGATTGAGATCTAAAGATAGATCTCATGTCCCTATTCAGTTTTGAATCTGCTACCATTTAATTGTTTTACAATAATGAGCCCATAACTTTTGCTTTAAGACCCAACGCAAAGCAAAGACTGACCCGACTAAGGAAGGAGCGAACCAACTCAGACTGCGCTAAAATCTTATGGTCTAAATAACTCTCAAACACAGCAACCTCAGATGCCTCCCTCACTTAGGAGGGAACCTGGGCAGTCTCCTATCCAAGTACTAACCAGGCTTGATCCGAGATCAGGCGCCAGAGTGGCTCAGATCACCCTGATGCCATTGGTCCAACAGGAGATGTGAACATTGCCAGACCACTGAACCTGAGGGCGGTGTACCTGTCTCACCCATCCAAGTTATTTAGCTAGTATGAAGCTTCGTACACACGATCGGATTTTCTTTTTTCCCGGCGGACTTGTGTATACACAATCGGAAAATCCGACATCACACATTTGTCAGAAAATTGTAAAGCATGCTATCCCACATTTGTTGTCTGAAAATCCAACAACAATTGTTCGATGGAGCGTACAAACTGTCGGATTTTCCAACAAACAGCCTGTCATCACACTTTTCCCGTCGGAAAACCTGATCGTGTGTACGAGGCTTAACAGATACATAATAAAGTGACTATTAGACAAACTAATACGCAGTTCCACAAGGATGCAGGCCTAGACAATGTTGGTCTACCGCTATACAACCCAGTAGTATGCAGGTACCTAGGTATACAAACATGCAGGTATACAAGTATTCTTGCCATTCATGCATCTATGTAAGCAGCTCAAGGTAATAAGTACATATGTATGTAGTCCTCGGCAAATAAGCACACATATATACAGTTTAATGCAACTAAGCACATATGTATACAGTTTAATGCAAGTAAGCATATATGTATGCAGTACAAATGAAAACATGCCAGCATGCGTTTAAGCAATATGCATTTATGGAAGCATGTAGGTATGTGCTTAAGCATAGATGCGTTTAGGCAAAACACGAAAGCGCGTGTCCATGCAAACAAGCACTTGCGCAATACGTGCCATTGGAGACATGCATTTACGGAATAAGCAAGCATGCGTTCATGAAACATGTTTATGCAACATATATTACGCAACACGCATCTACGCAAACATGTGTCTATGCACCATGTGTTTATGCAAACATGCATCTACGCAAACACATTATATATATATATATATATATATATATATATATATATATATTCTGACTGTGGGCGCCCAGCCAGGCACGCACTTCCCGAGAGGAAGTAGGAGCTGGATGCCCCTAAAAAAAGGGTATCCACCCCCCCCCTAAAGCAACGACATGCTAAATGTGGTATGTCAGGGGGTCACCTTCACTTAAAGCGGAAGTTCCTTTATTGGGTGGAACTCCGCTTTAACCACTTAAGCCCCGGACCATTTGGCTGGCCAAAGACCAGAGCACTTTTTGCGATTCGGCACTGCGTCGATTTAACCGACAATTGCGCGGTCGTGCGACGTAGCTCCCAAACAAAATTGACGTCCTTTTTTCCCCACAAATAGAGCTTTCTTTTGGTGGTATTTAATCACCTCTGCGGTTTTTATTTTTTGCGCTATGAACAAAAATAGAGCGACAATTTAGAAAAAAATGCAATATTTTTTACTTTTTGCTATAATAAATATCCCCAAAAAACATATAAAAAAATTTTTTCCCTCAGTTTAGATATGTATTCTTCTACATATTTTTGGTAATAAAAAAAAAAAAAAAAAAAATCGCAATAAGTGTTTATTGATTGGTTTGCGCAAAGTTATAGCTTCTGCAAAAAAAGGGGATAGTTTTATGGCATTTTTATTAATAATAATTTTTTTTACTAGTAATGGCGGTGATCTGCGGTTTTTATCGTGACTGCGACATTATGGCGGACACATCAAACACATTTGACGCCATTTTGGGACATTGTCATTTTTACAGCGATCAGTGCTATAAAAATGCACTGATTACTGTAAAAATGCCACTTGCAGTGAAGGGGTTAACCAGTAGGGGGCGCTGAAGCGGTTAAGTGTGTCCTAGGGACGTGTTTTAACTGGAGGGGGGATGGGCTATGAGTGACACGACACTGATCACCGCTCCCGATCACAGAGAGCGGTGATCAGTGTCCTTGTCACTAGGAAGAATGGGGAAATGCTTGTTTACATTAGCATTTCCTCTCCGCGAGACGATCGGGGGTATCCCCGCGGACATCAAATCCCTGGGACCCGCGGTCGAAATCACGGAGCTCGCGGTGGGGGGCGCCCACAATGCCGCGCCTTAAAAGACAATGTATACATACGTTAATCTGCCCAGCCGTGCCATTCTGCCAACGTATATCGGCGTGATCCGGTTGGCAACTGGTTAAGAGTGTTAACGTATTTTCCATACACTCTTTAACAAAGAATCACAGAGATGGAAGCCTTAATCAAAATTTCTATCCAACTCACCATGCCAGTGCCTTGGCAATACCCAATATCTGGGTACAACCACGCCAGTCCGCGAAGCACTCTTCTGAGACGAGGCACACCTACACTTTGCAGATTGGAGAAACAAGCATTGCTGGGCATCGTTCTAAGCAGGTCCTTTTCAATCTGAAATGTAGGAGAGGAAAGATTTGGTCAGCTGTCATTACATCTTTTTCTTTATATTTATTACTATGAACTTGGTTAAAGTGGTTAAACATAAATATGAAGTGCATTAGAAGTGTCAGAGAACATTAAACCACACTGACAATTTGTTCGTTATTATCCAAGACACCTTTTGTCTATATAGTGAGATAAACACAAAAGTATTTTTCCATGATAAGGCTATAGAAAGTTTTGCAGCCAGGAGCATAAAGAAGATCAGATGCTGCTTGGAGCGGGGAAGATGCTCAACTGGTCCATTTAATGGAGCGATACAGGGTTGTTGGGGAACCGCAATCTCTGAAACCTTCCGTATCAAGACAAATACCTTATTTCAGAAACCCCGTAACCTCGGACACTCCCACCATATATGATACATAGTGCCAAGCGTGTGGCATCCTGGAAAATATAGGGGTGAGGAAGACAGATACAACCTTGACAAACGGAAAGGCACCATATACCACCTCATCGGTACTTTGACATTGGCCTCCACTAGGGAAACATTCAAGATATCCTTATAAGCCAAATGGAAGGAGGCTTGCCAACGATCCATATCACTTTCAGAGGCTAGATCTGAATCACACGCCCGCATGTATGGAAATTTGTCAGGGGAATTAAGCAGCAGCCTATAGATGGTAGAAATACCGTCCTGGTGACCTGCTTCCTGGGTACACCATAGGGGGTGACCTTAGAATCCTTAGTCACCGATGGGCCTAGGAAATGCAAGAAATCAAAACAGATGGCTTAGAGGGTGAAAAGGTGAGACCAGCTTAGGATTGTTTTGCACTCTATCCCAGACAGCCAAAGAATTAGATGAGAATTAGATAAGGTGGGAGCAAATTTGGGGACTTTACGCTTTGCGAATTGCCAATTGCTATTTGACATAATCCAGAGGTACCCCGCTCACTGCCACCTGCTTGATATCCAATCCAGCTTTTCCGTGCGAGCGTATAATGTGGAGAGCTGAGCTACTTGAGCTGTCTGGTAATACCTGTCCAGCTGGGGGAGACCTAGGCCACCCCCTGTTGTTTTATGAGCAAATAAGACTTGTTTGGAGAGCCTATGACCCTTGCCCCCCCCCCCCGTATTGGGATTTTATGTGATAGACTAACACAAAGTGGCAAATAATTTTGAAGTGGAAGGAAAATGATAAATGGTTTTCAAATGGTTTTACAAATAAATATCTGAAAAGTTTGGTGTGCATTTGTATTCAGCCCCCTTTACTCTGATAACCCTAACTAAAATCTAGTGGAACCAATTGCCCTCAGAAGTCACTGAATAAGTAAATAGAGTCCATCTGTGTGTAATTTAATCTCAGTATAAATACAGCTGTTCTGTGAAGCCCTCAGAGGTTTGTTAGAGAACCTTGGTGAACAAACAGCATCATGAAGGCCAAGGAACACACCAGACAGGCCAGGGATAAAGTAGGATACGTTTAAAGCAGGGTTAGGTTCTAAAAAAAAAAATCCCATTCTTTAAACCTCTCACGGAGCACTGTTCAATCCATAATTCGAAAATGGAAATAGTATGGCACAACTGCAAACCTACCAAGACATGGCCATCCACCTAAACTGACAGGCCAGGCAAGGAGAGCATTAATCAGAGAATCAGCCAAGAGGCCCATGGTAACTCTGGAGAAACTTCAGAAATCCACAGCTCAGGTGGGAGAATCTGTCCACAGGACAGCTATTAGTCATGCACTCCACAAATCTGGCCTTTATGTAAGAGTGGCAAGAAGAAAGCCATAAGAAGTCCTGTTTGCAGTTTGCAAGAAGCCATGTGGAGGACATAGCAAACATGTGAAAGAAGGTGCTCTGGTCAGATGAGACCAAAATTAACCACTTAAGCCCCGGACCATTATGCAGGTTAAGGACCAGAGGTGTTTTCAGAATTTGACACTGCGCTGCTTTAACTGGAAATTGTGCGGACATGCAATGTTGTACCCAAACGAAATTTGCATCCTTTTCTTCCCACAAATAGAGCTTTCTTTTAATGGTATTTGATTGCCTCTGCGATTTTTTTGTTTTGCGATATAAACGGAAAAAGACTGAAAATTTTGAAAAAAAAATGATATTTTCTACTTTTTGTTATAAGAAAAATCGAATAACCTAAATTTTAGTCATACATTTAGGCCAAAATGTATTCAGCCACATGTCTTTAGTAAAAAAAAAAATGTCAATAAGCGTATATTTATTGGTTTGCGCAAAAATTATAGCGTCTACAAACTAGGGTACATTTTCAGAAATTTACACAGCTTTTAATTTATGACTGCCTATCTCATTTCTTGAGGTGCTAAAATGTCAGGGCAGTACAAAACCCCCCCAAATGACCCCATTTTGGAAAGAATACACCCCAAGGAAATTGCTGAGAGGCATGTTGAGCCCATTGAATATTTTTTTTTTTGTCCCAAGTGATTGAATGACTAAAAAAATAAAAAAAAATTACAAAAAGTTGTCACTAAATGATATATTGCTCACACATGCCATGGTTATATGTGGAATTGCACCCCAAAATACATTTTGCTGCTTCTCCTGAGTACGGGGATACCACATGTGTGGGACTTTTTGGGAGCCTAGCCGCGTACGGGCCCCCGAAACCCAAGCACCGCCTTCAGGATTTCTAAGGGCGCAAATTTTTGATTTCACTCCTCACTACCTATCACGGTTTCGAAGGCCATAAAATGCCAAAATAGCACAAAACCCCCCCAAATGACCCCATTTTGGAAAGTAGACACCCCAAGCTATTTGCTGAGAGGCATGGTGAGTATTTTACAGCTCTCATTTGTTTTTCAAAACGAAGAAAGAAAATAATTTTTTTTTTTTTTTCAATTTTCAAAACTTTGTGACAAAAAGCGAGATCTGCAAAATACTCACCATACCTCTCAGCAAATAGCTTGGGGTGTCTAATTTCGAAAATGGGGTCATTTGGGGGGGGGGGGTTTGTGCCATCTGGGCATTCCATGGCCTCCGAAACTGTGATAGGCAGTGAGGAGTAAAATCAAAAATTTATACCCTTAGAAAGCCTGAAGGCGGTGCTTGGTTTTTGGGGTCCCGTACGCGGCTAGGCTCCCAAAAAGTCTCACACATGTGGTATCCCCATACTCAGGAGAAGCAACAGAATGTATTTTGGGGTGTAATTCCACATATGCCCATGGCATGTTTGAGCAATATATCATTTAGTGACAACTTTGTGCAAAAAATAAATAAATAAAAAATAAATTGTCTTTTTTCCGCAACTTGTGTCAACATATAAAATATTCCATGGACTCGACATGCCTCTCAGTATATAGCTTGGGGTGTCTGCTTTCCAAAATGGGGTCATTTGGGGGGGTTTTGAACTGTCCTGGCATTTTATATACAACATAAGAAGCTTACATCCACTCTTCCAACCACTTGAAGACAAAGCCCTTTCTGACACTTTTTGTTTACATGAAAACATATTTTTTTTTTTGCAAGAAAATTATGTTGAACCCCCAAACATTATATATTTTTTAAAGCAAAGGCCCTACAGATTAAAATGGTGGGTGTTGCATTTTTTTTCCACACAGTATTTGCGCAGCGATTTTTCAAACGCATTTTTTGGGGAAAAAAATACATTTTTTTTATTTTAATGTACTAAAACACACTATATTGCCCAAATATTTGATGAAATAAAAAAGATGATCTTAGGCCGAGTACATAGATACCAAACACGACATGCTTTAAAATTTCGCACAAACGCGCAGTGGCGACAAACTACATACATTTTTAAAAGCCTTTACAGGGTACTTAAAAATGTATGTAGTTTACAGGGTACCACGTTAGATTTACAGAGGAGGTCTACTGCTAAAATGACTGCCCTCGATCTGACCTTCGCGGTGATACCTCACATGCATGATGCAATTGCTGTTTACATATGACGCCAGACCGACGCTTGCGTTCGCCATTGCGCAAGAGCAGGGCGGAACAGGGGTGCTTTTTTTTTAATTTTATTATTAATTTTGCTTTTTTATTTTATTTTTAAACTGTTCTTTCCATATTTTATTTTTTTTATCATTTTTATTGTTATCTCAGGGAATGTAAATATCCCCTATGATAGCAATAGGTAGTGACAGGTACTCTTTTTTTGGAAAAAACTGGGGTCTATTGGACCCTAGATCTTCCCTCTGCCCTCAAAGCATCTGACCACACCAAGATCGGTGTGATAAAATGCTTTCCCAATTGCACTTTTTATATCCGGGGGGGGACATTCCCTCCCACTGCTTGTAAAAGCAGTCCAGAGGCTAATTATCTGCTAGGATTGCTTTTACATGAAAGTCGGCCGCTGGCTGAAAAGAATGATACCAAGATGATACCTAAACCCTCTGGTATAACCAAAGTCCAGCAACATACCAGTACGTTGCTGGTCCTTGTTGGACATGTATTGTAATCTTTTTTTTTCATGCAGCCTGTTGGCTGAACGAAAAAAAGAGATTAATCGGTGGGTATGCCCAGCATTAGAATACCTCCCTTCATTCACCCACTTCTAATGATGGGCATACATGCACCATTTATATATGCCGAAGCATGGGGGCATCCTCCTGCAAAAGTTATGCCGCACACACATGGTCGGACTTTTCCACGGGCATGCCTCAGTCAGAATTTTGACCGTATGTACGCGGCATTAGGAGCAAAATCGCTCCTCCGCCCCTGCTGCCCCCATGCTTCGGCATATATGCTCTTTTTTTTTTAACTGTGGTGGTGAAATCACCTCCTACAGCACTGGAGTCGCAGGGATCAGGCCTGTCTCTGCGAACGCTGCAGTTATGTGTGTTGTGTTTTGTAAGTGACAGTGATCGATCGATAATGCACTTGGGTGGCCTGGGCTGGAAGGAGGGGCAAAACGCAGGTGCTAGCAGGTATCTGGGCTGATCCCGCTAACACTGCGTTTTTTGGAACCCTAAATTGCTGGGGACGCTAGTATAGATCTGATCAGATCAGATATTGATCTGTTCAGATACTATACCACTAAGGGAGGTGTATGCTTCACGTGTGGGTGTTAGCGTTACTGGCACTAACCTGACGCTGCCTGGGGCGACACAGACCCTTTCTGATGCTAAAACCTAATTGATATCACCCGTCGGGCGATCAGGGGGTTAAACCTTTATTGAGTTATATACGGCGGGTGCCCTGACACGATAAAAAGCAAACTAACTAACCAGCGTCACCCGTAACACTTACGGTATATGGTGATCACTGGTGAAAGGGGTTAACTAGGGGCAATCAGGGGGTTAAACCTTTATTAGGTAATATATGGGGGTACCTGACGCTATAAAAAACCTGCGGCGAACCTAAAAAAAATAACTGGCTACCTATCGGCATCACCGACACTAAGACAGCGATCAGAAAAACGATTGCTTAGTGACACTGGCAAAAGGGGGTGAAAGGGTTACCTGGGGGGGGCGATCAAGGGGTTAAACCTTTATTAGGTAATATATGGGGGTACCCGACGCTATAAAAACCTGCGACGAACCTAAAAAAAATAACTGACTACCTATCTGCATCACCGACACTAAAACAGCAATCAGAAAACCGATCGCTTAGGGACGGCGGTGCTAGGGGGTGAAAGGGTTACCTGGGGGGTGATCAATGGGTTAAACCTTTATTAGGGTGGGGTTAGGGGGCTACACTGGACCTAAAACTAACTGCCCTGACACTTTTACAGTCACAAATGTCACTGATTGCAGTGATCAGTAAATAAACGGTCACTGCAATCAGTGACACTGTGACTGGGGGTGTCTGGGGGGGGCCATCATGTGCCTGTGTGTGCTGGTGTTAGTGTAGTGTTTGTACACTAACCTCTGTGTCTTCTCTCATGCGGCGCTCGGTATATGTAAGTGCCGCATGAGGGATGACATCACTTCCTTCTGCCTGTGTAAACACTACACAGGCAGAGGAAGCTTTTCATTCGCCGGGAGCGATCGCGAGGGGGTGGACAGAATCGAATGGCGGCCCCCTCATCACGGATCACTCCCGAAGCGATCCCGGACGCTCACTGTACCGGAGGGGGGTCCGATTGGACCCCCCACCCATACGAAGGCAGGCACGTACAGGTACGTGATTGTGCCTGTCCGTGCCATTCTGCCGACGTATATTTACAGTGGGCGGTCGTTAAGTGGTTAAACTTTTTGGCCTAAAAGAAAAATGCTATGTCTGGTGGAAAACTAACAGTGCACATCACCCTGAACACTAGGGATGAGCCGAACACCCCCCTGTTCGGTTCGCACCAGAACCTGAGAACAGACCTAAAGTTCGCGCAAACTTTAGAACCCAATTAAATACAATGGACTCGAACGTTCGAAATCAAAAGTGCTAATTATCAAGGCTAATATGCAAGTTATTGTCCTAAAAAGGGTTTGGGGACCCGGGTCCTGCCCCAGGGGACATGTATCAATGCAAAAAAAGTTTAAAAAAACGTCCGTTTTTTCGGAAGCCGTGATTTTAATAATACTTAAAGTGAAACAATAAAAGTGAAATATTCCTTTAAATTTCGTACCGGGGAAGGGGGGGGGGTGTATAGTATGCCTGTAAAGCAGCACTTGTTTCCCATGCTTAGAACTGTCCCTGCCCAAAATGTCATTTCTGAAGGAAAAAAAGTAATTTAAAAGCACTCGCGGCTATAATGAATTGTCGGCTCCTGGGAATACAGAAAAAAGTAATTGATAAAAAAAAAAATAATAATAATGCGTGGGGGTCCCCCCAAATTCAATTACTAGGCCCTTCAGGTCTGGTATGAATATTAAGGGGACCCCTGCGTCAAATTTTAAAAAAAATGACATGGGGTTCCCCCCAAATATCCATACTAGACCCTTCAGGTCTGGTATGGATTTTAAGGGGAACTCCACCCCAAATTGAAAAAAAATGGCGTGGAGTTCCCCCAAAAAAACATACCAGACCCTTTATCTGAGCACGCAATCTGGCAGGCCGCAGGAAAATAGGGGGGGGACGAGAGCGCGCCCCCCCCCTGAACCGTACCAGGCCACATGCCTCAAAGCACCATGTCCCCATGTTGATGGGGACAAGGGCCTCATCCCCACAACCCTTGCTCGGTGGTTGTGGGGGTCTGCGGGCAGGGGGCTTATCGGAATCTGGAAGACCCCTTTAACAAAGGGGACCCCCAGATCCCGCCCCCCCTATGTGAATTGGTATGGGGTACATTGTACCCCTACCATTTCACAAAGAAAGTGTAAAAAAAAAAAAAAAAAAAAAACCACACAGACAGCGTTGGGAGGAAGTTCCCCATCAGGTCCGCTCAGCCAATGACATAGGCGGGGTCCGAGGTACGAGGGGGCGGGGACACCCTCGTATCTCAGACCCCGCCTACGTCATTGGCTGAGCGGACCTGATGGGGAACTTCCTCCGCAGTGTAAAAAATGTATAGACCCGCCCCTTCTTACGTTCCCCATCAGGTCCGCTCAGCCTTACACCTACGTCATTGGCTGAGCGGACCTGAGGGGAATGTGAGAAGGGGCGGGTCTATCCATTTTTTACACTTCGGAGGAAGTTCCCCATCAGGTCCGCTCAGACAATGACGTAGGCGGGGTCTGAGATACAAGGGTGCCCCCGCCCCCTCGTACCTCAGACCCCACCTACGTCATTGGCTGAGCGGACCTGATGGGGAACTTCTTCCGCAGTGTAGGTCCACTCAGCCAATGACGTTTCGTGTGGAGTGGAGACTGCAGCGCTGGACATCGGATCGCCGCGGGACACTGGATTACATCGCTGGAATGGGTTTTTTATTTTTAATAAAGGACTTTTCCCAACGGTGTCTGTTTTTTTTTTACACTTTCTTTGTGAAATGGTAGGAGTACACTGTACCCCTTACCAATTCACATAGGGGGGGTGGGATCTGGGGGTCCCCTTTGTTAAAGGGGTCTACCAGATTCCGATAAGCCCCCTGCCCGCAGACCCCCACAACCACCGGGTAAGGGTTGTGGGGATGAGGCCCTTGTCCCCATCAACATGGGGACATGGTGCTTTGAGGGGTCACAGACCCCCAAAGCATCCTCCCCATGTTGAGGGCATGTGGCCTGGTTCGGTTCAGGAGGGGGGGGCGCTCTCTCGTCCTCCCCTCTTTTCCTGTGGCCTGCAAAGTTGCGTGCTCGGATAAAGGGTCTGGTATGGATTTTTGGGGGAACTCAACGCCATTTTTTTAAAAATTTGGGGTGGAGTTCCCCTTAAAATCCATACCAGACCTGAAGGGTCTAGTATGGATATTTGGGGAAAACCCCACGTCATTTTTTTTTTTAAATTGATGCAGGGTTCCCCTTAATATCCACACCAGACCTGAAGGGCCTGGTAATTGAATTTGGGGGGACCCCTACGCATTTTTTTATCAACAACTTTTCTCTGTATTGCCGGGAGCCGACAATTCATTATAAATATACAAAAAGGTGTAGCGCTGGATGAGCAAAACTGTGTATGGCTATACAGTGAAAAAAATATATAATATAAGAAAAAGTATCAAAAACATGAGTGAATACTACAAATAAACAATTTAAAGTTCATGGGTGTCAGTGAAAAATATATGAAATCTTCTCCTCTATTTAAAGATAAGAGTTCTACAGAGTGCAGGTATCCGATGAAAATCATAGGCAAAATGCTCCAACACTTAGTAAAGATCCCGCCACCAAGGTGAAGAATGAAGGCTTACCAGACAGCCTGCGACCACCCTTCTCAGGGGGGTCAAAACAGGCTCAGTAGAGTGATGTTTTACTCCATGGAAGGCAGGATGATTCTGCAGGAACGCTTCATCCACAATGGGAGAGTCTCCAGAGACGTTGATTGAACACCTGGCCAGAACTGGGAGTAGACACACTCGGGGTCACCGAGCGTGGAACGCACTCTGCTAACCAGTAACCACAGCCAGAGAATCTGCACGTCTCCTCGCCGCAAGCAACCTTGGTGGCGGGATCTTTACTAAGTGTTGGAGCATTTTGCCTATGATTTCCATCGGATACCTGCACTCTGTAGAACTCTTATCATCTTTAATTAGAGGAGAAGATTTCATATATTTTTCACTGACACCCATGAATTTTAAATTGTTTATTTGTAGTATTCACTCATGTTTTTGATACTTTTTCTTATATTATATATTTTTTTCACTGTATAGCCATACACAGTTTTGCTCATCCAGCGCTACACCTTTTTGTATATTTATATTGTTGTACCTTATATCAGGTTTTTTTTTGGTGTTTAGCAGCAGGTTTTCCTTTAGGGATTTATTCATTTATTGCACTTTAATAATTTGCACCTAGCGCAAATTTTTCTTTTATAACGACAATTCATTATAGCCGCGAGTGCTTTTAAATGACTTTTTTTTCCCTTCAGAAATGACACTTTGTTTAGGGACAGTTCTAAGCAAGAGAAACAAGCGCTGCTTTACAGGCATACTATACACACCCCCAGGTACGAAATTTAAAGGAATATTTCACTTTTATTGTCTCACTTTAAGCATTATTAAAATCACTGCTCCCGAAAAAACAGCATTGATACATGTCCCCTAGGGCAGGGCCCGGGTCCCCAAACACTTTTTATGACAATAACTTGCATATAAACAAAAAGGTGAATTGAAAGTCACTATATATAAATCGATTAGTCCCAATCGTAATAAAAGCGTGCTGTCAAGCCCACAACAATCAAAGAAATCTATAACACTCAATTAAGGTTAAGTTAATGAAAAATCAAATGTGTAACAAATCCAAAAAGTGAAAAATTATTTCAACAAATAATGTTCATAATATATTGAGGTTAATTTCTTCAGAATAGTGCAAAGAGTTAATCCTTCACCAAATCTTCATGTGAAGCTAGAACAAATCTTCAACAAATAATGTTCATGATATATTGTGATTGTTTTCTTCAAAGTAGTGCAAAGAGTTAATCCTTCACCAAATCTTCATATGAAGCTAACACCCGAAGTGCACAAATAGTAGATTGCGCTTACCAAAGGATGTGGACCTCTTTAGTTAAAAAGAAGGTCTTTAACAGCTTGAGCAGGATTGTGCCTGCACACATATGGACAATACTGGTAGAGAAATGTTGGAAACTCCTCCCTCGGTTAATTAGGCGGAACATGTGAAATACAAGCAAAAGAACTCCATAGTGTAACCCGTATTTATTTATAAAAAGGCAATAAAAATAATGTAAAAAACGTATGTGGCCTAGGTGGCCTCTTACATTACAAAGTGCCCATCCCGGCACTGGAGCTGCAGGCAGACAATAGGGAGCTCACGGCTCATGGACTCCTAGAAGCGGCGTGCACCGAAGCCACCGTTCGCTGCAGTCAGGGACCCAGGATGGAGCGCTGCGTGTGTATACCACGTGACCAGGCTGCGCCGACCGACGTACGTTTCGTATTGATTACGTCTTCAGGGTGGCGTGTGCCTGGTCACTGGGTCACGTGTATTTATTATGAATGGAGATGGAGCATGATTGGTGGGCAGGACGAACGGCTAATCATTCAATGCAGCTGCAGTGCCGGAAGGAGCCCTGATAAACACCATACACATTCCTCAATTTTACAAACTTAAAATAAATAATATATATAAAAATTGGTCCTTCTAATTGCCGCTATTTTCATATATAATAGGAGATAGTTTTATATTATTTGCAACGAATAATCTATGACAATATATAATACTAATGACATGTCAAATATTCTTTGGCCACTAGATGGAGCCCTCTAGATAGAAAACCATACCCATATGATTGTATATGGATTTAGATCACAATGTGGCCAATCTGACATTACATTTAAACATTGGGGAAAAATTATTATTTATTTTTATTTTTTTATTTTTTTGTCGGTCCGTTCTCAACTATTTAATTGACAGTACATACCATCCCCAATATTAAAACTCGTATTGGCCATTTAATATTGATGGTATATTAGATAAGTGGTTTACACTATATATTAACCATATATTGGAAACATGGTTATTGGACCAACCTACCAAGCGGGAGACATATTTACCAATATATATTTATGGCTATATTTATGTTTGGAATTCCATGCTTATTAAATATAAATCTATATCAGGAGAAATTAATTTATTCCCTCATAATATTCCCCAGTGGTGTGTTCATGATAAAAATTAACCCATCTTGGATCTAGTCCAAAGGAAAGGAAGATTAAGAGGGAAGGTTGAAAAACTGTTACCTTCAAAAGTGCCAAATGGTTCCCCGCTGGAGGATCACCCCGCTGTCCATCACTTAGTCATTTGATAGGTAACAGTTTAAATCTATCTCGATATTTAAACCATAGGGCTGCATACTATTTAATTTATACAACCACCTGGTTTCATTTTGTGATATGGCCCTCTTCATATGTGTCCCTCTCCAGTGATTTGAGATTTTATCTATTCCAAAAAAATTACAAAGACTGGGATCACTTTGATGGTGGCTTTTAAAGTGTCTGGACACACTATGTTTTGGAAAGCCTTTCTTTATATTCGCTAGATGCTCGTTAATCCTTACTCTTAACTGGCGGGTAGTTCCTCCCACGTACTGGAGAGAGCAAGGACACTCCAGGACGTAGGTGACATGGTCAGAATTACATGTTATCAAAGGTTTTATTTTAAATTTCTCTTTTGTCACATTAGATTGAAAATGTGTCACTTTTTTAGGATCTCCTGATTTTCTCGTCGTTCTACAGGCTTTACAACGGGTACAATGGTAAAACCCAGAACCATCCAAAAAAGTCCCAAGTTTCCTCGGGGGGTCTGGTACATTTCGGGCAATGCGGTTTCTCAGGCCTGGAGCCCTCCTATACAGGTCCTTCTCAAAAAATTAGCATATTGTGATAAAGTTCATTATTTTCTGTAATGTACTGATAAACATTAGACTTTCATATATTTTAGATTCATTACACACAACTGAAGTAGTTCAAGCCTTTTCTTGTTTTAATATTGATGATTTTGGCATACAGCTCATGAAAACCCAAAAATCCTATCTCAAAAAATTAGCATATCATGAAAAGGTTCTCTAAACGAGCTATTAACCTAATCATCTGAATCAACTAATTAACTCTAAACACCTGCAAAAGATTCCTGAGGCTTTTAAAAACTCCCAGCCTGGTTCATTACTCAAAACCGCAATCATGGGTAAGACTGCCGACCTGACTGCTGTCCAGAAGGCCATCATTGACACCCTCAAGCAAGAGGGTAAGACACAGAAAGAAATTTCTGAACGAATAGGCTGTTCCCAGAGTGCTGTATCAAGGCACCTCAGTGGGAAGTCTGTGGGAAGGAAAAAGTGTGGCAGAAAATGCTGCACAACGAGAAGAAGTGACCAGACCCTGAAGAAGATTGTGGAGAAGGACCGATTCCAGACCTTGGAGGACCTGCGGAAGCAGTGGACTGAGTCTGGAGTAGAAACATCCAGAGCCACCGTGAACAGGCGTGTGCAGGAAATGGGCAACAGGTGCCGCATTCCCCAGGTCAAGCCACTTTTGAACCAGAAACAGCGGCAGAAGCGCCTGACCTGGGCTACAGAGAAGCAGCACTGGACTGTTGCTCAGTGGTCCAAAGTACATTCGGAAATCAAGGTGCCAGAGTCTGGAGGAAGACTGGGGAGAGGGAAATGCCAAAATGCCTGAAGTCCAGTGTCAAGTACCCACAGTCAGTGATGGTCTGGGGTGCCATGTCAGCTGCTGGTGTTGGTCCACTGTGTTTTATCAAGGGCAGGGTCAATGCAGCTAGCTATCAGGAGATTTTGGAGCACTTCATGCTCCCATCTGCTGAAAAGCTTTATGGAGATGAAGATTTCATTTTTCAGCACGACCTGGCACCTGCTCACAGTGCCAAAACCACTGGTAAATGGTTTACTGACCATGGTATTACTGTGCTCAATTGGCCTGCCAACTCTCCTGACCTGAACCCCATAGAGAATCTGTGGGATATTGGGAAGAGAAAGTTGAGAGACGCAAGACCCAACACTCTGGATGAGCTTAAGGCTGCTATCGAAGCATCCTGGGCCTCCATAACACCTCAGCAGTGCCACAGGCTGGTTGCCTCCATGCCACGCCGCATTGAAGCAGTCATTTCTGCAAAAGGATTCCCGACCAAGTATTGAGTGCATAACTGAACATAATTATTTGAAGGTTGACTTTTTTTGTATTAAAAACACTTTTCTTTTATTGGTCGGATGAAATATGCTAATTTTTTGAGATAGGATTTTTGGGTTTTCATGAGCTGTATGCCAAAATCATCAATATTAAAACAAGAAAAGGCTTGAACTACTTCAGTTGTGTGTAATGAATCTAAAATATATGAAAGTCTAATGTTTATCAGTACATTACAGAAAATAATGAACTTTATCACAATATGCTAATTTTTTGAGAAGGACCTGTATATAAACTTGGGTTTGGATGTAATGGTACACTCTAAATCCTTATCTTTAAGAAGTATCGGCCAATGCCTCTTAAAGATAGTTTCAACTTCTCTAAATTGTCTGTGGAAACCCGACACAAACGCTAGTTCTCCTCCATGTACTTTTTTGGGCTTGGCTACCAATAGGGTGTTTCTATCTATAGAGGACACCTGGGTCAGCACTTTTCCAAGGGTCTCCATATTATAACCTTTTTCTAAAAATGTATTTGTAAGGATATCCGCCTGTACACTAAATTCTTCATTACTAGTACAATTACGTTTTAAGCGCATATATTGGCCCTTTGGCACTGCTCCAATCCATTGAGGATGGTGGCAGCTGGAAGTAGGCACAAATCCATTTCTATCGGTCTTTTTAAAATAAGTTTTAGTCTCAAACTTTGTATCTTTTTTGGTAATTGTAAGATCTAAATAATTGACTGAGTTTAGACTATGTTCTGCTGTGAATTTCAAGCCATACTGGTTTATATTCATCTCTGCCAGAAAATGGTCTAAATTAATTTCCGATCCATTCCAAATTACAATCACGTCATCTATATATCTACGATAGAAACATAGTGACAGATTCCTATTTGAATAAATTGATTCATGCTCCCATTTATTCAATACTACATTCGCCACACTGGGGGCATAGCGAGCCCCCATTGCCACGCCCCCAATTTGGTTGTAGTAATGATTGTTTGCCCAAAAGAAATTATTTTTCATGGCTAATTCGAGTCCACTGATCAGATAATTTATTTGTTTTTTTTTAAATTAGATTGTTTACTAAGCGCCCATTGCAGTGCTTCCAACGCATCTGAATGTCTAATGTTGGTATAGAGCGACTCGATGTCAATCGTTACCATCAGCATATTTGGAGTAGCTTGGAGTGTTTGAAGTGCCACTATTAAAGCGGTGGTGCAGGAAAAAAAAAAACTCAGCAGCTACTAACAGTGTAGCTGCTGACTTTTAATAAGGACACTTACCTGTCCTACTCTCCCGCGATGTCGGTCCTGCCGCAGCGATCGATCGCTGCTGGCAGGCTCCCGGCTCCTCCATTCTGAGTAGGGGAAACAGGATGTGAAGCCGTAAGGCTTCACTGCCCGTTTCCTACTGCGCATGCGCCACTCGCACGGCGCTTTGTGAATGGGCGGCTTGCCTCCTGGGATACACACAGTTCCCAGAAGGCAGCGCGGCCCATTCACAAGAAGAGGAAGAGGAAGGAGAGCCACCGCGGACGGAGAAGAGGAACATTAGCGGCAGATTAGGGGACTTCCGCATAGCAACAGGCATTTAGGGTGAGTATAAAAAATTATTATTTTTTCTATTAATTTTTAATTATTTTTTTAGAATTTTTAGTGTGAAGATTTTTTCAGGGTGGACCTCCACTTTAAGTCTCTACTATCTTTCAGATAGGAGGGGCTAAGAGATACTAGTGGTTTAAAAAAGCCATCTAGATACTCACCAAGCCTAGAAAATAAAGATTCAATTCCGCTAATTATAGGTCGCCCTGGGGGGAATTCATTGTTTTTATGCATTTTGGGTAATATGTACATTACCGGTACTTTAGGAGCATGATTCATAAGGTAATTACCGTATTTATCGGCGTATAACACGCACTTTTTTCCCCTTAAAATCAGGGGAAAATCGTGGGTGCGTGTTATACGCCGATACCCACTGATCCCGGCGATCTCCGCTGACTGAGCGGAGCGCAGCGATCGCCGCCGAGATACACATAGCCGAGTGTACTCGGCTTTTCTCGGCTCTGCTCACAGTCACGCCCAGTCCCGCCATTGGACCTGTGTTATGTCCATCATAGGGCGGGACTCGGCGTGACTGTGAGCGGAGCCGAGAAGAGCCGACTAGAGCCGAGTACACTCGGCTATGTGTATCTCGGCTCCGCCCAGTCCCTGCGTTCTCGGCGGCGTTCGCCCCGCTCCGCCCAGTCTCTGCGGCGATCTCGGCGGCGCCAATTTTGAAAACTGGGGCAAGGCTGCACTGGACACTGGGCAAAGGCTGCACTTAGCAAAGGCTGCACTGGACACTGGGCAAAGGCTGCACTGGGCAAAGCTGCACTGGACACTGGGCAAAGGCTGCACTGGGCAAAGGCTGCACTGGACACTGGGTAAAGCTGCACTGGACACTGGGCAAAGCTACACTGGGCAAAGGCTGCACTGGACACTGGGTAAAGCTGCACTGGACACTGGGCAAAGCTACACTGGGCAAAGGCTGCACTGGGCAAAGGCTGCACTGGACACTTGGTAAAGCTGCACTGGGCAAAGGCTGCACTGGACACTGGGCAAAGGCTGCACTGGACACTGGGCAAAGGCTGCACTGGACACTGGGGCAAGGCTGCAATGGACACTGCTGGCAAGGCTGCACTGACAAGGCTGCAACGGACACTGGTAAGGCTGCATTTAAATGTAAGTTTTTTTTTTCCTTAAACTTCCCTCCTAAAAGTTTTTTTCCCTAAAATTCCCTCCTAAACTTGGGGTGCGTGTTATACGCCGGTGTGTGTTATACGCCGATAAATACGGAATCTTCTTTCTGGTTCAGGATCTGTTTATATAGTCCTTCCTCTATCCAATTCCGAAGTTGCGCTTTTAATTGTACTGTAGGATTCCCATTAATAGGTTGATAAGTAGTTTTATCTTGCAAGAGTCTTTCCATTTCCATAAAATAATACTCTTTAGTTAGCACTACTAGCCCTCCCCCCTTGTCGGCCTGTCTGACCACTATTTGCTTATTTTCTTCTATTAATTTTATCCCTTTCCATATACGTTGACTGGAGGAGTACTTGGAATATTCCATATCTCTGACATCATCTTGTACCATTTTTCTAAATACTTCAATGTGATGATTGGACCCTTTTTTGGGGTTAAACACTGAATTATTTTTAAGGCCACTGTGAACAGACGGGACTTCTTTTGTGGTCACTCCATCATTCACAGTTTGGCTTGCAAAATATTTTTTAATGTTCAATTTTCTAATATGTTTTTCTATATCGATAAATAATTCAAACTTATCGATATTTTTATTAGGTGCAAATTTTAACCCTTGTTGCAAAACTTCTAATTCTTGATCAGAAAATTTTGCTCCCGCCAGATTAAATATTCCATCATTTAATTCATTCTTTTTCTTTTTCGTTCTGCCTCTTCCTCTTCTACCTCTCTTTCTATAGGCTCCTTTGGATGATGTGGGGACCTTGGAGGGATACGATAGGGCTCTTTCCATCCCCTCCCTTCTCCCTGGTATTGATTCTGATAGGGGGCTGGTCTCCCTCTGAAATTTCCTCTAAAACTTCCTCTAGGGGGCCTAGGTGGATAATATTGATGATTAGACTCATAGTATCCGATCGAGGATCCAATGGTGCATATCGATTATAGGTATCCACTTGATATGTTGGTGGATAAGGATATGGATTGTAGGGAGGCTGATTGGATTTTGATTGGTTAGTAGTGGATTTAATAGCAGGCTTGATGATTTTTTTAGGAGTACTTGATTTGTTAGACGGCTTTTTAGATAGAAGTGGAGGAACTGGTATTTGTGTCTCTTGGATAAATGATGTATCAGGAGAGGCACCATTGTTCAGGGTGTCTTGCCATTTATACACCTTATTATCTTCAAAATCTTTAATGTCCCTTTGATATTTTTTAAGTTTTTTCATTTTTATTTCTCCATCATATTTTACTAAATGGGTTTGTAGGAGTTTTGCCCTGTCTGTATAATCACTCTGGGTTTTGAATGGTTCCATTCCTTCTTTGAGATCTGCAATTTTCGCATCTAACAATACGTTTTTTGCCTTGCGTCTTCTCACCATTAATTGCATGAGTTTTTGCTCGCAAGCATTAAAGAACTGGAACCATTCATCCAGTAATTCTAAATTCTCAATCCCATCATTGGGACTGACATCCCACCTTAATCTCCGAGAGGTGAGATTCTTACCTATATATATCTCAAAGGACGCAATGTCCCACCATATTCGTATTTGTTTTTCCATATCGTACTGTAATTGCTTGAAACCCCTTTCAAGATCTAGATTGGTACTGGGGGTTTGCTGGAATATTTCATCCAGATTAAAGTGTCTATCTTTCATAATGTCAAACGCAGCCATGGATGTGTTTGACTTTATGAAAGATAGACACTAAAGGCCTACTTCCAGCTGCCACCATCCTCAATGAATTGGAGCAGTGCCAAAGGGCCAATATATGCGCTTAAAACGTAATTGTACTAGTAATGAAGAATTTAGTGTACAGGCGGATATCCTTACAAATACATTTTTAGAAAAAGGTTATAATATGGAGACCCTTGGAAAAGTGCTGACCCAGGTGTCCTCTATAGATAGAAACACCCTATTGGTAGCCAAGCCCAAAAAAGTACATGGAGGAGAACTAGCGTTTGTGTCGGGTTTCCACAGACAATTTAGAGAAGTTGAAACTATCTTTAAGAGGCATTGGCCGATACTTCTTAAAGATAAGGATTTAGAGTGTACCATTACATCCAAACCCAAGTTTATATATAGGAGGGCTCCAGGCCTGAGAAACCGCATTGCCCGAAATGTACCAGACCCCCCGAGGAAACTTGGGACTTTTTTGGATGGTTCTGGGTTTTACCATTGTACCCGTTGTAAAGCCTGTAGAACGACGAGAAAATCAGGAGATCCTAAAAAAGTGACACATTTTCAATCTAATGTGACAAAAGAGAAATTTAAAATAAAACCTTTGATAACATGTAATTCTGGCCATGTCACCTACGTCCTGGAGTGTCCTTGCTCTCTCCAGTACGTGGGAAGAACTACCCGCCAGTTAAGAGTAAGGATTAACGAGCATCTAGCGAATATAAAGAAAGGCTTTCCAAAACATAGTGTGTCCAGACACTTTAAAAGCCACCATCAAAGTGATCCCAGTCTTTGTAAATTTTTTGGAATAGATAAAATCTCAAATCACTGGAGAGGGACACATATGAAGAGGGCCATATCACAAAATGAAACCAGGTGGTTGTATAAATTAAATAGTATGCAGCCCTATGGTTTAAATATCGAGATAGATTTAAACTGTTACCTATCAAATGACTAAGTGATGGACAGAGGGGTGATCCTCCAGCGGGGAACCATTTGGCACTTTTGAAGGTAACAGTTTTTCAACCTTCCCTCTTAATCTTCCTTTCCTTTGGACTAGATCCAAGATGGGTTAATTTTTATCATGAACACACCACTGGGGAATATTATGAGGGAATAAATTAATTTCTCCTGATATAGATTTATATTTAATAAGCATGGAATTCCAAACATAAATATAGCCATAAATATATATTGGTAAATATGTCTCCCGCTTGGTAGGTTGGTCCAATAACCATGTTTCCAATATATGGTTAATATATAGTGTAAACCACTTATCTAATATACCATCAATATTAAATGGCCAATACGAGTTTTAATATTGGGGATGGTATGTACTGTCAATTAAATAGTTGAGAACGGACCGACAAAAAAATAAAAAAATAAAAATAAATAATAATTTTTCCCCAATGTTTAAATGTAATGTCAGATTGGCCACATTGTGATCTAAATCCATATACAATCATATGGGTATGGTTTTCTATCTAGAGGGCTCCATCTAGTGGCCAAAGAATATTTGACATGTCATTAGTATTATATATTGTCATAGATTATTCGTTGCAAATAATATAAAACTATCTCCTATTATATATGAAAATAGCGGCAATTAGAAGGACCAATTTTTATATATATTATTTATTTTAAGTTTGTAAAATTGAGGAATGTGTATGGTGTTTATCAGGGCTCCTTCCGGCACTGCAGCTGCATTGAGTGATTAGCCGTTTGTCCTGCCCACCAATCATGCTCCATCTCCATTCATAATAAATACACGTGACCCAGTGACCAGGCACACGCCACCCTGAAGACGTAATCAACACGAAACGTACGTCGGTCGGCGCAGCCTGGTGACGTGGTATACACACGCAGCGCTCCATCCTGGGTCCCTGACTGCAGCGAACGGTGGCTTCGGTGCACGCCGCTTCTAGGAGTCCATGAGCCGTGAGCTCCCTATTGTCTGCCTGCAGCTCCAGTGCCGGGATGGGCACTTTTTAATGTAAGAGGCCACATACGTTTTTTACATTATTTTTATTGCCTTTTTATAAATAAATACGGGTTACACTATGGAGTTCTTTTGCTTGTATTTCACATGTTCCGCCTAAATAACCGAGGGAGGAGTTTCCAACATTTCTCTACCAGTATTGTCCATATGTGTGCAGGCACAATCCTGCTCAAGCTGTTAAAGACCTTCTTTTTAACTAAAGAGGTCCACATCCTTTGGTAAGCGCAATCTACTATTTGTGCACTTCGGGTGTTAGCTTCATATGAAGATTTGGTGAAGGATTAACTCTTTGCACTACTTTGAAGAAAACAATCACAATATATCATGAACATTATTTGTTGAAGATTTGTTCTAGCTTCACATGAAGATTTGGTGAAGGATTAACTCTTTGCACTATTCTGAAGAAATTAACCTCAATATATTATGAACATTATTTGTTGAAATAATTTTTCACTTTTTGGATTTGTTACACATTTGATTTTTCATTAACTTAACCTTAATTGAGTGTTATAGATTTCTTTGATTGTTGTGGGCTTGACAGCACGCTTTTATTACGATTGGGACTAATCGATTTATATATGGTGACTTTCAATTCACCTTTTTGTATATAGGCATCACAGGATTGTGTTGGTGTTTATATTTAAGAATTATTCACACAATAATTTATTAGATAAGTTATCACTTATTAATTAAGTTTGGTAAGAGTATTTGAGCGCCCCCTTTTTCTTATATATACACTCATTCAGATAGGAGCCTAAGACTCCATCCGCAGGGGAGCAGCCGTTATATTTAATTTGTATATTTATTTATATATAATTTTTTTTTTCCACATAATTTTGTATATATTAATTGGCGCTGAATCGCAGCAATAGAAACTTGCATATAAGCCTTTAAAATTAGCACTTTAGATTTCTCCCATAGACTTTTACAGGGTGTTCCGCGGCTTTTCGAATATTACGCGAACACCCCAAATTGTTTGCTGTTCAGCGAACGTGCGAACAGGCAATGTTCGAGTCGAACATGAGTTCGACTCGAACTCGAAGCTCATCCCTACTGAACACACCATACCCACCATGAAACATGGTGGTGGAAGCATCATGTTGTGGGGATGCTTTTCTTCAGCAGGGACATGGAAGCTGGATTGAGCCAAACATAGGCGTGCGCACAGGGTGTGCCAGGTGTGACCAGGCACACCCTAATCACCACGAGCAGCACAATTCCCCCTACTGCCCTGGCTCCCATCTTTCCCCCCGCAGCGCTGCCAGCTTCCCTCCTCTCCTATCAGCTGTTGCTGCTGGGATGTTTTAGGAATGGGGAAGGGGCCAGTAAATATGTCATTTACTGGCCCCTTCCCTTTCTGAATGAACACTGTGAGTGATCGGTAGTGTGTGTTTGGGCTTTGGGGTGCACACCCTAATGCAACAGGCTGCGCACACCTATGGAGCCAAATACAGGGTAATCTTAGAAAAAAAACTGTTAGGCCCCATTTCACACGATAAGCATGCTCGGATCCACCTGTCCCTTTTCAGGCTGAACCAAGTGGGCCACCCATTGACTCCTATGGGAAGGCGGATGTCAGCAGAGATGTGTCCGCTGACACCCATCTGCCATCCGATCTGCTCAAGACAGACGTATGGTGATACGTTCGCCATCCATCTGGCAGATCGGATCATCCGATCTCCCCATAGAAATCAGCAGGACTCTCACAGGTCCCACCCTGCTCAGTGAGCAGAAATGGACCTGTCATCCACCGGATCAGCGGAGATCAACGGAGCGATCTCCCGCTGAGCTAACGGAGTCCACTGAACGGA
The DNA here is from genome assembly GCA_029206835.1 of Rana muscosa. NCBI lineage: Eukaryota > Metazoa > Chordata > Amphibia > Anura > Ranidae > Rana > Rana muscosa. The sequence continues at coordinate 442,272,351 of CM055120.1, read as the reverse complement.
TTCGCCTTGTGTGAAAGGGGCCTTAGAGTCTGCAAAAGACTTGAGACTGGGGCGGAGGTTCACCTTTCAGCAGGACAACAACCCTAAAAATACAGCCAAAGCGTCAATGGAATGGTTTAGAATATAGCATATTCATGTGTTAGAATGGCCCAGACAAGTCCAGACGTAAATCCAATTGAGAATCTGTGGCAAGACTTGAAATATGCTATTCACAGACACTCTCCATCCAATCTATTTACATTAGGCTATTTTGCAAAGAAGAATGGGCAAAAATTTCACTCTCTAGATGTGCAAAGCTGGTAGAGACATACCCAAAAAGTCTTGCAGCTGTAATTGCAGCAAAAGGTGGTTCTACAAAGTATTGATTCAGGGGTGCTGAATAGAAATGCACGCTACACTTTTCAGATATTTGTAAAAAATAAAATAAAACCATTTTATAATTTTCCTATCACTTCACAATTATGTGGCACTTTGTGTTGGTCTATCACATAAAATCCAAATAAAATACATTTACATTTTTGGTTGTGACAAAATGTGGAAAATTTCAAGGCACTGCAGTAGCATTAAAATCTTAGGATAAGAATCCTAGGATAAAACAAATGAGGGAAAAAAATACCTGAAAGAGTTAAAGAGGACTCAGAGGAGTGTTGTGACTTAAATGGGGTACGCACTATAAGAAAATCGGGCGAACATTTGTCCTATTTTTCTCTTTGTATTACAGCAAATCGGAACCGATGAAATAAAGTCTTAAGAAAAATTACTACGATATTCTCGTACGACAAAGGCTTTTTTTGTTGTTTGTTTCTGATCATGCGCAGTCTTTCTTTTCTGACTTTTCGTGTATAAAAATTGTACGAAAACTGTAAAGTTTGTACACACTATACAATAATCGTACGAAAATTCTTTGGACGAAAAAATACACAAGATTTTCTTTTTGCGTTTTCAAGCCTTTAGGCACGGGACAGCAATCCAGGCAACCCTTTGATGGTGTGTGCAAAACGATATTGCGCTGGGTGTATATATAATAAAATGACACAAACGATCCGTGACAGACAGCAGCTCTCACAAAAATATACACCTCATACCAAAAAAACAAAATCAACGTGTAGCGCTGTCAAACATAACCTTATTTGAAGAAAGTCCATCTACTATATGAAAATAAAAATGAAATAAAAAAAAGGGGAAAAATAATAGTCCAAATATCCTAACTAATCATCCATAGAAAGTGTGTTGATCCAATATTCAAATCGGTGAAGACACCCGATGCTCCCCACAGTATAGATAGGGCAAATATATCTGCTTACCAGATATTAAGAACTCCCAAGGTCTATATGCACATCAGTGAGCTTTCACCGCTCAATACGGGTATAACCGCATCAACTGTCCAGCCTTCTTGGTTGGATTCCACAGGTGTATGCCCCACAGCTATCAACTATAACTCCAGAGTCCAGCCACACAGTGTGCATATGGAGGAAGATAAACTCATTGCGTAACATTCTTTAAAAGCACACAGGCGTTTTTTTAAGGTTCTACTTACAGCAAAAATGATAAAATATGCTCAAATGGAAACACTCGTTTGTCCAGCACCCTCCACGGGTGCTCAGACGTCACCGTTGCTCAGTGCCTAGCCTGACGTACGTTTCGTCCAATGGGACTTCTTCTATGAGGCAGTATGGGTCAGTGGTGCTCACATCACTTCCTTATATCCAGAAAAAATTCTAATGCCAAACACTAGAGAGTAAGGATGAGCTCTGGCGTGTTCGCAAACCCCACGTGCAGAGCCCGCGCTGAGTTAATCATAGGCAGTGAGACATTTCCCGATCTCTGCAGCCGCGCATCGGGACAATGTCTCACTGCCTGTGATCAGCGCAGCCCAGTGCCGACTTCCTGGCAGGGTCTGCGCGTGGGGTTTGCGAAAACGCCAGAGCTCATCCTTACTAGAGAGCAATGCAACTATCAAACAGTATTGGAACCAGCGTGAATCGCACCACCATATTGCTGTAGTCCAAGACTCCTCCTATGGCGGCCATGTTCCAAGAGGTACACTGTGCTCTATTTCAGCGACAATTGACTGAACGCATTGCTGTTTGAAACTGTACAAAAGATGAGTCCACATACAAATATTATGTTCAGTTAACCATAGTGCAATTGGTCCTATCATAACCATATCATCACTTCCTTATATCCAGAAAAAATTCTAATGCCGAACACTAGAGAGCAGTGCAACTATCAAACAGTATTGGAACCAGCGTGAACCGCAACGCCATATTGCTGTAGTCCAAGACCATCTATGGCGACCATGTTCCAAAAGAAAAAGATCCACTGTGCTCTATTTACGTGACAATTGACCGAACGTATTGCTGTTTGAAACTGCACATACGATCAGTCCACGCACATATCTATAAGTAATCAAATATGTTCAGTTAACCATACTGCAATTGGTCCTATCATAACCATATCATACCCATCAACTAGTATATATAATCCCACTATCAACAGCAGTAATTATCTTATTAAAAACTAATGTGCAATTAAACATAAATCAATAATTACTATATTTAATAAAATAAATGGTGGATGATCGATTATAAAAATTTAATTTTGAATATAAAAAAAAAATGTAGTCCCCGCTAATTAAAATATTTAATAGTTAAAATAGTTGATAAAACTATTAATATCCCACTCAACATTTAACCCCTTTGGCTGATGAGATCGGAGTTCATATATCAGAGTTTCTCGCCTGGATATATGTCAAACCATATTACTGCCCCTCCAATGTGGTATACCAACCTCAATACCCACTGTAATGAAATCACGTACTGGACACATGAAAAGCTGTAGCTAGCGGCCATGTTGTTCGGGAATCTTACGTCAGCCATGACAGTCTTGGCTAACAGTTACACATTGCAGTAGAAACCCCATTCCCTCCTCCCTTATTTACAGGAATTCATAGGCATAACTCAGAACACTTCAGAAGAGTTGTTATCTCAACATAGAGGAAGCAAAACCCATGCTTAGGCCTGTGCAAACAGCTAATGTAGGCCTGGCAGGATGTCCAGGCCTATCGTAAAACTATAACCAAATCCCTTAAGAATACATAGCCTGCCATCAAAGGAGGCTCAGACTTAACGAGGGTCAAATAGGGCACGCAGAACAGGAGTGACCCTTCAGAGACCTCTGCCAATTCAAGTTTAAAAATTCACACACGATTCATAAACTCAGACAGGAACATGACACATTAATCAAAAGTATATATTTGAATGCGGAATTTCATACTGAACAAATTAAGTCTAGGCTTGACCCTGCTAAGATATACAAGAGGGAAGATAGCTGTCAGATGCCCCCTGGGTGACACGGTCATCTGAACTATGCTGAGTTTGGTATCCTTGTACACAAAATTCAATGATGAATAATAATCGATCAGTTTCAAGAATGCAACCAGTGCATTTTGGAAGATTTAAATAATGGTATAAAACTCTGTGTAAGGGAGGGTCATTATACGGTCATCAACCCAGGACAGCCCATGGACCCTCCTTATCTGTTTTATTGGTCAAGGGCATATGTCCCAACCCCCTTGATCCCAGAGAAAAGAGGAGATGCCAAGATAGTGGTCAGTTCTCCTTTACCATCAAAGTAGGAACATCTGCCAAGTTTGGGAACCGATTACCCAGCTCATTGATCGAACTCTGATCAACTCTCGGACATTAATTGCAAGTATTCTTCCTCCTAAATTCTACCTCATTTCTTTGTGGCTGTATATTGTCTTTATCTCTTTGAAACATTTTTCTGTAGATATTTTATTTGCACCAATTTTGACCTTTTCATTATTAAACCCTTATTTTGAAAAGTGTTAACCTTGTCCCCAAGGCTCTTAATGCAAGCTATAAATGAACCTGTCTCTTGAAGAGTGCTACTGTATAGAATAAAGCCTCTGAGCAGACCTGTCTGTGGTGACAGCGTGTGATACAGATGATTATTTTGAAATCCTAATTGGTATTGCTAAAATTACGAGTCTCCCCTGCTCAGTCTAAAAAGGGGTGGTGGCAGTTAAAGGGTTATTTGCGTAATTAGCCCAGTGGCAATCGCTTTCAGGCTGATGGCACCTAGGATTGTGGTCCCGCAAGCTGGGAAATCTTTGTGTCGGGCGCAGCTAAGAGTGGTATTGTTACGTAAGTGACAGTGTGGTGTGAGACTGACTGGTCCTCCATTATGAGTTAAGTGAGGCAGGGGACTGATACCCACGTTCATCACACCCACTTCAATTGCGATGGATCCTTATTGTGTTTTGACGCAAAATGCCTAGAGAGGTTATTTTTTGGGAATCCCTTATTGATGTTAGCTAAATGCTCACCCACTCTAATGTGTAACGCCCTCTTGGTCCTCCCTATATATTGTTTAACACAACTACATTGGAGTAGATAAACTACATTCTTCGTATTATATGTGTTGTGAGGAATATAATTTCTGGGTTTCGTACATATTCTGTTTTCATTCCCAACAGTCAGATAAACTGAGGCATGTCTGCAGTGTCCTGGAGGACAGGATGCCCCCCCCTCAGGAATGTAATCTGTTAAACCCGGCTCCGCAATGTCTGCAAGATCTTTTTGATTAGCCCCTCCACAGACAAAAGGGAAGTGCAACTGTCAACATAATTGCAATGATCAAAGGGCCAGCCAACTATTTGAGATTACATGGGCAATACTGCCCCCAGAGGCCAAGTATGGCAGGACAGTCAGCAACAAGGACAATGGTCCTGGAAATGCAACGATTGGTCAAAAGGCAAATGGGCTGGCAATGGGAGGAAGTTTGAATGCGGTATGACTAAAGTCCTTTAAAACAGGACGTTTGTGAATGAGAGAGTCCTGTATTACATCTGGAGCTCAGCCTGCAAGGTCTTTGCCTCGAGGAGAGAAGTATTCATTTTTATAATTATTGTTGGTATAGGCTTTATAGATATCTGTTAGTGTATGACTTTCCTACTTTAAAGGAAATAAATGTAATTTCTTTTACTAAGCAACTGTGTCTGTCTTCATAGTTAACCTTGTATCATCAGGCATAGCATACTCTGATAGGTTAGACTAGCAAACAAGGGACAATACAATTAATACATAGATGCAATAGTTATATATTGTATGTCACAATAGAGTGTATATTATTGCATATTTTACGATTGGCACCCTAGAAGGACTGTGGGATTTATTTCTGCACAGAATTCACAAACCCCAATATATTTTTGTTCTTGAGTTCCTGTAAGCTAATCCTCAACTACACCCAGAACTGGGGCGTGACCGGATGTAAAGGCAGCAGGACATGTTCTCTGTGAGCTCCGCGTGTATCCTGCTATATTATCCTGGGATTGGAGCAAAAGAGCCCGAAATTCGGTACAAACGGTACCGGAGTGTGTGGAGCGTTTCCTGGACATGAAAAAGGGGGCTTCCAGGTCGGGAAATCAGTCGCAGAGGGCCCAGCGCAGGACCCGTTCTACATGAGGCCCAGACACGAGTCCCGCCGCCGCCATCTTCCCCTCTCCTCACTCCACCAAGCAGGAGAGGAAACAAGCCAGGAGGATGGCATCCGCAGCCGGAAGGGGCTCAGGCTCTCCCTCAGATTCTCCCTCGGTATCTCCGGTTCCAGAATCGGCCCAGGAGGCGATCACCAGACCTATACTGGAGGCCATTAATGCCAGCAAAGCGGCGGTGATGATGAGCATTGACCATCTTACTAATGAGTGTACCCTGATCAGACATGACCTGGATAAGATACGGGGCAGGCTTACAGTGGCTGAGGTGGAAGATGTGTCTCATTCTCAGGGCAACATGTTAGCCGAGTTGCAGGACATGGCAGAGCTGAAGATGCAGAAGACAGGCAGAGGAGAAATAATGTGCGGGTGGTCGGCCTGCCAGAGGGAGCGGAAGGGGCTCAGACAGCATCCTTTGCGGGACAATTTTTCAAACAGCTGCTGGACTTTGGGGAGCTCCCCCCGACTTATGTGGTGGAAAGGGCCCATCGGGTGCCCACTGGCCGGCATCCTCCGGGGAACTATCCCCGTCCCTTTCTGGTGCAGTTTTTGAACTACAGGGACCGTGACATGATTTTGGCTGCCTCAATGAAACGTCCTGAGCTTAAATTTGAAAACACCAAGGTGATGCTGTTCCCTGACTTTTCTGCGGAAACCCAGAGGAGAAGGCGCTCGTTTAACGATGTGAGGAAGAGACTGAGGGAAAATAATATTTCATACAGCATGCTCTATCCTAGTAAGCTGAGAGTGCAGCATAATGGTGTGGTCCAGTTTTTGATTCTCCACTGGATGCATCCGAATGGCTCGCCAGGAACCCATGAGGGCGGCTGGAGACTGGATGAGTATCTATGTACTGTTTATGCACCTGTTGTGCCTGGAAATATACCTTGAATGCCTTGGGCGCTATGTGCGGTCATGGGTGATTTTTTAACTCAGACCTTACTTTGTTATGTTTTCTTTGCTGCTGGATCGCATTAGTTTTTCTCATTTTGCTGTCTGCTTTTCTGCCACCATGGCCTGTTTAGATCCATCTTTTACAGTGTACTAAGATTAGAGTGGTGGAATGTTTTTTTGCAGCCACTAGATGGCACTTATTTATTACAATGCTGGGCTGGATGTCTATAGCAGTAGGTGGCTTGGGTGGTTTGCATGCTACCTGCTCCCTTATTTTTTTTCATACATAGTGACGTGGAGCTTACGGATGTCACAGGACACTTTTCTGGAACTGTTGGACAATTGACCTGACGGTTGAACTTCTCCAAATTTTTCTTTTCCTTTTTCTTGTTTGGGATTCAAGGCCACATACTGGACAAAGGTTCTTTTTTTTGTTCTGTTTAGTTCTGGTATAATGGCAGGGGGGGTATGTTTGTGTTGCTATGTTTATAGGGGGGATGTCTTTTGCTCAGTTCTCTACTCTTTCTACAGGGGGGACTGCCTTTTCCTTGAAGAGGGGGTCCATTATTGCCTCACGCTCCGTCTTCTCAATACGATGTGGAGGAATGGGGGGCCTCATGTTTGCTTTGTTTATGATACGTGACAATGGCTAACTTAGTTAAAGTGGTATCCTTGAATGTACGAGGCCTCAATAGCAAATTTAAGAGGGCCTCTGTGTTCCAGTACTTGAAACAGGTCAGGCCACATGTTGTTCTTTTGCAGGAGACCCACCTTGATGGAAGCAGGATCCTTGCCATGCGCAGGCCCTGGATTCAGAAGGCATTTCATGCCACCTACTCCACCCTTGCGAGGGTGGTTGAATTCTTATTAGTAAATCTGTTTCATGCACTATCCATCAGGTGATTTCGGTTCCGGGGGGGAAGATATGTGGCCTTAGTTGTTGATATTAGTTACTGTAAGATGTTGTTGGTAAATGTCTATCTGCCACCACCGTTTAATGTACAATGCTTATATGATATGCTGGTTAAGCTGGCCCCTCATGCCCATCTACCGCTTCTGATCATGGGGGACTTCAACGCTACATTAGATGCCTTGGACTCCTCCAACGCGGGTCAGCTTGGCTCTTCTGATTTGCTGTCATGGGCGTCGGTTGCTGGGCTTTCTGAGATATGGCGAGCAAAGAATCCCACTGCCAAATGTTTTTCCCACCTCTCGCAGACGCATCGCTCATCGGCTAGGATCGACTTTGCGTTTGGTAGTCCGGTGGTGATGTCGTATGTGAGAGACATTACCTATCTGGCGGGGGGTTTTTCTGATCACAACCCACTTTCCATATCCCTGGCTCTCTCCTCAGGGAGGGAGTCCAGGGGGTGGAAACTTTCCCCTGGATGGCTCCAAAATGATAAATACTCACCTACAGGGATCGGTTACTGAATATTGGGAAAATAATCCAGACTCTGCAGACCCTCATGTAGTCTGGGATGCCTTTAAGGTGGTGATTAGGGGGGAATGTATTTCTGCTATAAAGAAGGAGAGGGTGGAACAACAGGCCGAGGTCCAATTGCTACAAGACAGAGAAAGGGAATGTGCAGATAGCAATGCCACCGTCCCATCTAGTGCCTCATACACGGCCCTGCTGGAGGCCCAGAGGATGCTCACGCTACATTTTCATAATTTGGCGCACACTGAAGGGAAACACAGGGCGAACTCACAGTTTGCAGAGGGGGACAAGAATGGGAAGCTTCTTGCCAGGTTGGTGGCTGACTCCCGGCAGCTGGCTAACATTCCGGTTATTAGACGAAAGGATGGAGGACTGGCTAGTGACCCCACAGACATTCTAGCAGACTTTCGGCCTTATATGCGCCCATTCCTCCCTATGACAGATCAGAGTTGGGGGCCTTGTTGGGGGGTCTTCCTCTTCCGAGTCTTTCTGAGGAAGATTGTGGGATCTTGGAGGCTGAGATCACTAAGAAGGAGGTGGTAGCGGCGATTTTTGCTTTTCCCCCACATAAAGCTCCGGGCCGGACAGATTTTTACAAGGTGTACGTCGAGCAACTAGCGCCTAGACTTACTACTTTGTTGGCCCACTATTTGAAAACGCAGCAATTACCCCAATCCATGTTGGATGCATATAGGCTTTTGCTTCCTAAACCAGGTAAGGACCCGCTAGATTGCACTTCATATAGGCCGATTGCCCTACTAAATATTGATTTGAAAATCCTTACGAAGATTCTGGCTAGGAGACTGGCGGGGGTTATCTCCTCCCTGGTAGATTTTGATCAGACGGGGTTTATGCCTGATAAGTCTACAGACACCAACCTCCAACGATTGTTTACACACTTGCAGATTCCCAACTTTGCTTACCCCACAAGGATAGTGGTATCTATTGATATTGAAAAGGCGCTCGACTCCATTGACTGGCACTACATGGGGGCAGTCCTGGAGAAGATGGGATTTGGCCCAAACTTTCGAACGTGGATCTCGTTACTGTACAAGAGTCCCAGGACGGCAATTCATATAGGTTCACACACTTCTCCATTCTTTTACATTGGCATGGGCACTAGACAGGGCTGTCCGCTATCGCCCTTTTTATTTGCTCTTATGATGGAACCCATTGCGATCGCATTGCGAGTGGCGGGGGAGGTTAAGGCGATTTGGGTGGGGAACATTGATGAGAACCTGACATTATATGCAGATGACATGTTGCTGTTTCTGCAGGACCCTAAAGAGTCGCTAGAGGCAGCGCTGCGCATCATGAATGACTTTTCGAAATACTCTGGGTTAAAAGTCAACTGGAGGGGGGCGCATGCGCGGCGCGATGCTGGAAGGACAGGCCTGAGCTCAGCTCCGCCAGACCCGGTCCTTTCAGGCTGGATCCACAGGGCTATACAGCACTAAACTCGGCGAATTGAGTCATCACCCCTGTAGGAAGACAGTGTGCATGCCATCAGCTAAGAGGGCGCGGACTCGGCGCTCTCAGCGAAGTTTTACAAACTTTCTTCTGACGGTTGAGAAGAAGGGCAGCAAGATGTCCCAAAATGGCGCCGGCGCGGCCCTGCACGCAGTATCTGTGGAGACTTCACCTGTCCCCCCTGCCATACAAGGGAACTGTGAGTACATCCTCCCCCTCTCTAAAGCAGACTTAGATGCCAGCCTCACGGCCATCTATGACAAGCTGGTTGATAAGATAGAGCAGTGTTTCTCAACTCCAGTCCTCAAGGCGCCCCAACAGGTCATGTTTTCAGGCTTGCCATTATTTTGCACAGGTGGTTTGATCAGTTTCACTGCCTTAGTAATTACCACAGCTGCTTCATCTTACGGAAATCCTGAAAACATGACCTGTTGGGGCGCCTTGAGGACTGGAGTTGAGAAACACTGAGATAGAGAGAGAAGTGCATAACTCCACCGCAGCCCTCACACAGGAGATTGCCAGTATAGGCAGCCGCACAGAGCTACTTGAGACCAAACATGACGAACTCTCTCTGGCCCACAATGATCTTAGGAAGGACTTTGAAAACCTAGCAGATAACTTTGCCTTTATGCAGGCACAGGTTGAGGACCTGGACAATAGAAATCGTCGCCAGAACATCAGGCTGCGTGGAGTCCCAGAGTCAGTCACAGACCTGATGCCTGCAGTCACTTAAGTCTTTCATAGCCTCTTGCCAGATAAGCCCCTCTCAGCTTTTACATGTGACAGGATTCATAGAGCCCTCCGTCCCAAACCCACACCTGACAAACCCCCCAGGGACATAATAATGTGTATGAAGGACTTCTGTTGCGGAGCTCCAACGTCCGCTGGGAAATCCTTGAAGCTGAGGAAGTACTGACTTATCCAAGGCACCCTGTTACCCCCCCAGTAACTGGACGACACAGTTCTGGGAGTAAATCAACGCTTTATTTTGCCCAGGCTGGCTTTTTATATCATTTCCCATGCAAGGGTTTTCTTAACTCATTTTACAGGGGCATTCCCTTCAACAATTAACAGATGACAGTGATTTAATTACCTGGGACTACTTCTAACACATTTGGTATGCGTGAGACGTTTGTCTCCCCATGAACAGAGCTCCACATATTTACTCATAACAATGGAACCGTGCCCGACACATTACTAGGAGTGCAATTACCTCCCGTAGCAGATAATACGTGACTTCATTAACACACTGAACAATAGATGAATGGAACGCTACCTCAGACCCCCAATTAACCCAATTTACTTATTCAGACATCAGTAGACATTCTGTCTCTACATTTCCTGGAATTAATCTTTGCTGTCACCTCTGAAGTGATCCAAACCATTTCTCAGTTTCAGTATTTTGCTACAACTTCCTTGTCAAAGAGGATATCATGCATGCATCCAGAAACACTCCGAATATCTCTCTGGAGGGGAAAAGATTGCAAATCTACCCTGACATCTCCCCTGCCACATTGGATAGGAGACGCAGGATGAAGGAGGTTACTAATATCTTACAAACCGCAAGAATCAAATACCGCTGGGGCTTCCCCTTTAAGTTATCAATACCTCACAATGGCACAACGTACACAGTGTACAACGTAATAGAGGGCAGGGAACTTTTGGTGAAGCTGGGACTGTTGCAGCAGCAATCTCCTAACCGTCCTCCCGCCACCCCTAGGTCCTCTCCTATATGGGCCACACCCTCCACTCGTCGTAGCCAGAGAGACCAGAAAAGGCTACATCACGCTTTCCAAGACCAAGCAGCTTGAACGCTCGCCTAAAAGATATTTGGTGGTTTTTGTGGATGTCTTTTTTTTTTTTCTTCTCTCTGCTTCCTTTCTCTCCCTGTCTTTAGGTCAGATATTGACCTCATGAACACAATTTTCCTGCAATCCTAAAAATGGACAGTACCTGATCCATTGTCTCACAGCTATCCTCACTCATTACAAAAGGTACTATGTTCCGGTTATTGTTGTTATTTGCTCCTAACACCCAGGCTGGAGCTCAGTGTTGTTCATACATATTCTAAGCTGAACGTATACCATATCCTGGTGCTGCCATGGAAATAAGTGCCTAACCTAGGCATCGGAACACTACGCTGCTGTGGCATCCTCCCTTCCCCTCTTTTTTTTTTGTTTACCTGTCTCTGATTCATCTACTCAATATATTTCATTATTATCATTGCTGCTAACTAACTTGTTGTTCTAGCTCCATGCACATTACTGTTATTTGTTTTTCATATGTGTATTTTATATGCCTGAAGCATCCGTTGTCGCTGGATTGACCCCCCTCCTGCTGCTGTGGTTTGCTGCTGCTCCATTTTTATGGTGAAGCACCTGACCAGGTATGCGGGTCGAGGACACGTTTTGTCCTCAAGGTTCTCCTTTTGAATTTCGTGACAAGTTTCCCCTTGTCCCCATATTCCTACTTGTCATTTTGAATTTTATAGTTCACACAGCCAATATGGCTAGTTACTGGGTTTATAAAAAAATTGGAAATCAGTATTCACCAAGATACATACAACTATGCTACCTAAATTTAGCACAGCTATATTGTTTTATTTTGTTCTCATTACATGGTACACTTATGCGTTTTCTATTTCAACTGATATTATTAAGTACTCTATCCCTCATGATGCAGCTCTATTCAATGCTATATGGCGTAGCCTCCCCAACGTTGGTCCCCTACTCAATACTATCAACCTCCATGGTCCACCTCCCCCAATCATATCCTTTTATTTTTAAAAATGACGGATCTTAGAATAATTTCCCATAATGTCCAGGGCTTCAACTCACCACATAAGCGGAAAAAAGCTTTCAACCACTATAAACGACTGGGCGCAGACATCATCTTGCTACAAGAAACACATTTTGCATTCTCCAACCCCCCTAACTATTTTGATAGAACCTACAACCAATACCACTATACTACATTCACCAACAAGACCCGTGGAGTTGCAATTTTTGTACGCAACTCCATTATCTTTGATATACAGTCTGTCTTTAAAGACGCTGAGAGTCGATACATCATTCTTAAAGGCACCATAAACAATCGAGCAATTACCATTGCCTCAGTGTATGCTCCAAACGACTCACAATTTTTTTCACTCAATTTTTTGAAACCCTGGATCGATATAACTCCCCACATATGGTCTTGGGAGGAGATTTCAATCTTGCGGCCCACCCTGCCCTTGACAGGAGTAGAGTCACCCCTTCTTCTAAGGCCTTTTCCAAGTCCATTAACCGCTCCATTAATAAACTACAACTTGTAGACTCTTGGAGGGCCCACAACACAGGGGTAAAAGCATTCACACATTATTCTTATCCCCATGATTGTTATGCCAGGTTGGACTATATTTTCTGTACCCCCATCATCCTGGCAAATTCCTCCCGGGCCCATATACACCCATGCCCATGGTCTGACCACAACATAACATCCCTTAAAACCTCTGCTATAGGCCTCTCCCCCTCCCCCTTTAATTGGCGTCTCAATGACTCTCTACTTACCAACATCTCCAATATTCAATTAATGTCCGCCCACATAGAGAACTACTTTATTGATAACACTAATATTGAGACCCCTCCCACCACTCTGTGGGTTGCACATAAGGCTGTCATACGCGGCCACATAATCAATTTAGCCGCCTCTAAAAATAAAGAGAGCCTTACAGATATCAAATGCCTAACAAAAGATCTGGAGCGCCTATACAACCAGCTACAACACTCCCCCTCTCAAGAACTTACCTCTCAAATAAAATCTAAAAGAGAAGCTCTTGATCTCATCCTCTCCGCAAATACTGAAAGATCCCTTAGATTTTCGAAAGCAAAATTTCTACTACACTGTAACTCTCCCTCTGCCGCTTTTGCTAGAAAACTCAACCAAGACAACAGACCCACCCACATATACAAACTCAGAGACCATAGAGGTAATCTAGCTACACACCCCAAAGAGGTACTAAAGATATTCACATCTTTCTATAAAGAACTATTGTCCAATCCCAAAGGCCGCCCAGATGGGACTTCCCTAGCTTGGCTGGACAGCCTGCATCTTCCCTCACTAAACCAACTGCAGATTGACTCTCTTAAGAAACCCTGTACCGAGGCAGAGGTCATCTCAATAATCAAATCTCTTAAAAATTCTACAGCCCCTGGCCCAGATGGGTATTCATCCCTTTACTACAAGAAATTTGCCCCTTTACTAGCTCCTAGTCTTTCTAGACTATTTAACTATATCCTGGAGGGCAATTATTTTCCGGAGGAAATGCTCCTTGCTAATCTATCCCTTCTCCCTAAGCCCTATAAAGACCACTCCCTCCCCCAAAACTTTCGCCCCATATCGGTCCTTAACAACGACCTTAAAATATTTGGTAGGATTCTGGTTGACAGACTAGCAAAAGTCATCTCACCCCTGGTGCACCCTGACCAAACAGGTTTTATACCTGGCCGTCAAATAGTAGATAACATCAGGATGGTTACTAATATCATCCAAGATGCTAATTTGCACTCACGTCAGACATGTCTCCTCAGCCTAGACATACATAAGGCTTTTGACAGTGTAGACTGGTCATACTTAAATCTTCTCCTCCCCAAATTTGGCCTCCCAGAAAATTTCATACAAGGCTTTAATGCCCTATACCACTCACCTCAAACGCGTATCAAAATTCCAGGAAATAATTCAGAATTCTTCCCCCTGGGTAGGGGAACTAGACAGGGCTGCCCACTTTCCCCTCTTCTTTTCGCGTTAGCGATAGAACCCCTTGCTCACGCCATTAGGAATAACACCGTCATTAAGGGATACACAATCATTCAAGAGGAATTCAAGATCAACCCCTCACCTCCCTCCTCACCCTACTTAAAGTTCTTAATATATTTCATGATGTCTCGGGCCTTAAGATTAATATAAACAAATGCTCAGCTATGCCAGTCAACCTTCCCCTAAACCTGCAGAACCTTTTACAAAACAATTTCCAGTTCATCTGGTGCCCTCTTTCCTTTAAATACCTGGGTATTCACATTACATCACGCTACAAATCCCTATATAAAACCAACTACCCTCCCCTATTCACACAAATTAGCTCAATCCTTAAATCATGGTCCTCCCTCCATATCTCATTCCTCGGCAGGATTTGTGCTGTAAAGATGATCATCATCCCCAAACTGTTATACTATTTCCGTGCCCTTCCCATTAACATATCAAAAACTAGGTTGGATTCTATCCAGAGGATACTCAACAAGTTTATTTGGGCGGAAAAAAAATCAAGATTTAGCTATGCTTTGTTACATAGGCCGCAGTCTAGGGGTGGTCTAGGACTCCCAAACCTTTGGCACTGTTTCTTAGCTGCAAGACTCAATCAGCTATGCCAGTGGTTCTCCCCTAACCAGGACATACCCTGGAAAAGATTTGAGTCCACATCTATTCTCCCATTTCACCTACAGGGGATTCTATGGTCAAACTCTATTTTTGTCATGGATATGCATTAATGTCTGTCTGCCATCTTACCTTCCTCCTCATGTGTTCATCTAGAGACCAGACCTCCTTCACCTGGCTTCCTTTATAATCTCCTCCCAGCCTGACTCCACCCCAGGCCCTATCACTGAACACTATATTAACCTGTGCACTGCAAGCCTGCCTTGCTGATCAACGTGTTTGTTAGGCATTGTGTGTTTGGGTTCCTGCCTGCCGTGTGCTATGTCTGTCTCTCTCTGTTACGTTATTGGCTTGTCCCCGACTATCCCTGTCTGCTCGTGACCCTTGACCTTCGGCTCGTTCTTCGTTATCCTTGTCTGCTTGTGGCCCCTGACCTTCGGCTTGTTATTCGGTTCTCTCTATCGTGTGCTGCTGCTTCCCCTTATCCTACGGGGCGTGAGCTAGGAAACTCCAGGGGCCGCGACCTGGTCCCAGCCTGCAGTGTAACATCCTCACCACTAGAGGCCCTGGAGAAGACCAGCTGGGTCTTAGACTCCGCGCCCTGGGAAATCTTGGCTCTCGCTTCCGTTGGGATCCCGGTTGTGCTCCTCTGGTCCCGCTTTCCACAACCACCCAGTTACCTGTCCGCAGAAGCCAGCCATAGGGTTCACTACCTCGCGGTGCACTCCTGTCCCCCTACGGTGTGCATCTGTCACCTGGCCACAGGTGACCCTGACAGTTTGATCAGCCATGAACCCGGCTGACATCCCGCTTCCCGCGGATGATCCATTGCAGGGCATAGTTCGCAGACTTGAGACCCAGGAATCTAAATCAGACCCAGGTGATGCGATTCCTCCAGGATCTGGCTTCTTGATTCGAGCAGCTTCAGGTCTCCTTGGGAACCCCGAATCCGCAACCCCAAGTACAACCAGCGGCTGTACCTATCGCACCAGTCGCAGCCTCACACTCACTAAGATTGCCAGCTCCGTTCCGTTTCTCTGGGGACTCCAAGGCCTGCAGGGGGTTTCTCAGCCAATGCACTATTCATTTTGAGCTTCAGCCTCAAAGCTTCCTATCTGACCGGGCTAAGGTAGCCTATATCATTTCCCTCCTCTCCGGTGAAGCTTTGGCCTGGGCTGCCCCTCTGTGGGAGAGGAACGATCCGGTGGTTTCCAGTCTGTCCGAATTCTTGAAGCTCTTTCGTAATATCTTCGAAGAGCCGGCTCGGGCTTCTTCAGCGGCTAGTGCTGTCTTACGTCTTCGCCAAGAATCTAGTTCAGTGGGGCAATATGCTCTTCAGTTCCGTATCCACACAGCTGAATTGAGCTGGAATAATGAGGCCCTAGTCGCTACCTTTTTACATGGCCTCTCTGACCGAGTGAAAGTCGAATTAGCGGGAAGAGCCATTCCCGTCGGTCTGGACGATGTAATTTAATTATGCAACCAGATAGACATTCGTTTTCAAGAGAGGTCCTTAGAAAAAAGACGCCAGCACTCTCTGGGTCCTAGCCAGTCTGAGCTCCCCTCCCTTCATTCCGTGGAGCATCCTCTACCTGCTGGAGAACCTATGCAGCTGGGCCGGACCAGACTAACCCCCGAAGAACGTGCTAGGCGCAGAACTCTGGGCTTGTGCCTCTATTGTGGGGGCAAGGGTAATTTTCGTGACTCCTGCTCGCTTCGTCCGGGAAACGCTCGGGTCTAATACATTTGGAAGGTGGAGTATTGGACCCAGAAACATCACCTTCTCGCCTGCTCTTGCCGGTGTTCCTTCATGTAGGCACTTCTCCTCAGTCAACCCTTGCATACCTGGATTCCGGGGCTGCCGGCAATTTCATGGATTGGAGAACTGCTTCTTCTATGAAGCTTACCCTTTCACCTCTCACTACCCCATTGGTAGTCTCGGCAATTGATGGCACTGTTCTCCCAGGGGGCCCTATTCGCTTCCAGACGCTACCCATTAGGATGTCGGTAGGGATTCTCCACCAGGAGTGGATATCCTTTCTTATTTTACCCAAGGCCTCTACCCCAGTTGTATTGGGCCTCCCTTGGCTACAGCTCCACTCTCCACATGTGGACTGGGTCTCTGGGCAGATCCTGGCCTGGGGTTCCTCATGTTTCTCGTCGTGTCTTCTCAAGGTGACCCCCAAGGAGAGTCTTCCGGTTGCTGCCACTTCTGTTTCTTCTGATCTTCCCGCCGCATACAGCGATTACCGGGATGTGTTCTGTAAAAAATCAGCTGAGGTGCTTCCTCCCCACAGGTCTTTTGACTGTGCTATTGATCTTGTCCCCGGAGCAACTCTACCCAGGGGTCGTACCTACCCTCTGTCCATCCCAGAGACCCAGGCCATGTCGGAGTATGTAGCAGAGAATCTGGAGAGAGGTTTCACCTGGAAATCCTCATCGCCTGCAGGGGCAGGGTTCTTTTTTGTTGCCAAAAAGGATGGTACCTTAAGACCCTGCATCGATTATCGGGGTTTAAATGCGGTTACTATTAAAAATCGATACCCCTTACCCTTAATATCTGAGCTATTCGATAGGTTGAAGGGTGCCTCCATTTTCACCAAGTTGGATCTCAGAGGCGCGTACAATCTCATTCGAATACGGGAGGGTGACGAATGGAAGACTGCATTCAACACTAGAGACGGGCATTACGAATATCTGGTGATGCCTTTTGGTCTGTGTAATGCTCCAGCCGTGTTTCAAAACTTTGTCAATGAAATCTTCAGAGATCTGCTGTACCAGTTTGTTGTCATCTATCTGGATGACATTCTGATCTTTTCTGAAAATCTGCTCGTCCACAGAAACCATGTCCGCACTGTACTTCAACGTCTTAGAGAGAACAATCTCTATGCCAAGCTGGAGAAATGTTCCTTTGAATGTTCTGAGGTCCTGTTTTTGGGGTGCTTCGTCTCATGTTCGGGGCTTCGTATGGACCCTGGGAAGGTCTTGGCTATCACCAACTGGCCTCTTCCTGCTAGCCTCAAGGCCACACAGCGCTTTCTTGGCTTCACTAATTATTATAGGCAGTTCATAAGGAATTACTTCCATTGCCGCGCCTATTATCGCTTTGACCAAGAAGGGTGTGAATGCCAGAGACTGGCCTCCCGAAGCTGTCTCTGCATTTCACAACCTGAAACAGGCCTTTGTTTCTGGCCCCCTCTTGAGGAGACCAAATCCTGGGAATGCAATTTTTATTGAAGTGGACGCTTCCTCAATGGGGGTGGGAGCTGTGCTTCTTCAAATCTTTGAGAAGAGACGCCAACCATGTGCGTTCTTCTCCAAAAAAAATTCTCAGGCAGAGAGGAATTATGCCATCGGTGATCGGGAACTTCTCGCAATTAAATTGGCGTTAGAGGAGTGGCGTCATCTCTTGGAGGGTTCCCCTCACTCCATAACGATCTTTACCGATCACAAGAATTTACAGTATCTTCAGAATGCTAAACGTCTGAATCCTAGACAGGCCAGGTGGAGTCTCTTCTTTGCCCGTTTTAATTTCACGATTACCTACAAACCTGGTTCCTGCAACGGTCGGGCTGATGCGCTCTCTAGGTCATTTGACACTTTGGACGAGGAGTCCGCCCCTGAACCTGAGCCGATCATTCCCACCTCATGCATTGTTGCCCACTCTACCACCCTGAAGTCTAAAATTCCGCCTGGTAAGACCTTTGTCCCCACTGAGCTAAGAGCTAAGATCCTTCGTTGGGGATATGATTCCAAGGTGGCAGGGCATTCTGGATTCCTCCGATCCTTCTTACTCATTAGTCGTCACTACTGGTGGCCTAATCTCCGCTCAGACGTCAAAGACTACGTTAAAGCTTGTCATGTCTGTGCTCAGTCCAAATCCTCCACACAAGCTCCTGCTGGTCTCCTCATGCCCTTGCCCATTCCTAAGGAACCCTGGGTCCATATTGCCATGGATTTTATCACCGATCTCCCACTGTCTGAGAATAATACAGTCATTTGGGTGGTAATCGATAGATTCTCCAAGATGGCTCATTTTGTTCCTCTTCCTGGTCTTCCTTCTGCCCCTGCCTTGGTTCCCATTTTCATTCGGGAAATTCTCCGCCTACATGGGGTCCCTTCTCATATTGTTTCCGACAGGGGAGTCCAATTCACGTCTCGTTTTTGGAGAGCCTTTTGCAAATCCCTCAATATTGTCTTGGATTTTTCTTCTTCTTACCATCCCCAATCCAATGGACAGACTGAGAGGGTTAATCAGGAGTTAGAGGTCTTTCTTCGCACCTTTGTGTCTTCCCACCATGACGATTGGTCCTCTCTACTCCCGTGGGCAGAATTCTCCCATAACAATCATGTGAATACCAGTTCGCAGAAGACACCCTTTTTCACAGTTTATGGAAAACACCCTCAACTTCCTCTTCCCATGATCTGTTCTCCAGACATTCCAGCTTTGGCTTCGGTTCAGGAGTCTCTCAATTCCGTTTGGGGTCACGTTCATGATTCCCTCCGGGCAGCTGCTGAAAAATTCAAAGGCTTTGCCGACCGCCGCAGGCGTAAACCGCCTTCTCTTCAGCCAGGGGACAAAGTCTGGCTCTCTACCAGGAACATCAAGCTCCGAGTTCCTTCTCTGAAGTTTGCTCCACGATTCATCGGTCCATACACGGTAACTGCTAAACTGAATCCGGTTTGTTTCAAACTCCAGATTCCTAAGAGCCTTAAAATCACTAACTCCTTTCATGTTGCTCTTCTAAAGCCTTTAGTCCTCAAATTCTCTCGTCCTCTCCCTACCGTGGCGCCTGTCTCTGAGGATAATCAGGAGTACGAGATCAGTCAAATTCTGGACTCCCGACTCTGTAAAGGCGTTCTTCAGTACCTCGTTCATTGGAAAGGGTTTGGTCCTGAGGAGAGGTCTTGGATCACTGCATCTGAGGTCTTTGCACCTCGTCTGTTAAAGGAGTTTCATCTGAAGTTTCCCTCTAAACCTGGGCCCAGGCGGGGAAGGGGGAGGCCTCATAAGAGGGAGGGTACTGTCATGGATATGCATTAATGTCTGTCTGCCATCTTACCTTCCTCCTCATGTGTTCATCTAGAGACCAGACCTCCTTCACCTAGCTTCCTTTATAATCTCCTCCCAGCCTGACTCTACCCCAGGCCCTATCACTGAACACTATATTAACCTGTGCACTGCAAGCCTGCCTTGCTGATCAATGTGTTTGTTAGGCATTGTGTGTTTGGGTTCCTGCCTGCCGTGTGCTACGTCTGTCTCTCTCTGTTACGTTATTGGCTTGTCCCCGACTATCCCTGTCTGCTCGTGACCCTTGACCTTCGGCTCGTTCTTCGTTATCCTTGTCTGCTTGTGGCCCCTGACCTTCGGCTTGTTATTCGGTTCTCTCTATCATGTGCTGCTGCTTCCCCTTATCCTACGGGGCGTGAGCTAGGAAACTCCAGGGGCCGCGACCTGGTCCCAGCCTGCAGCGTAACATCCTCACCACTACAGGCCCTGGAGAAGACCAGCTGGGTCTTAGACTCCGCGCCCTGGGAAATCTTGGCTCTCGCTTCCGTTGGGATCCCGGTTGTGCTCCTCTGGTCCCGCTTTCCACAACCACCCAGTTTCCTGTCCGCAGAAGCCAGCCATAGGGTTCACTACCTCGCGGTGCACTCCTGTCCCCCTACGGTGTGCATCTGTCACCTGGCCACAGGTGACCCTGACAATTTTGCCCCGCAACCTCCTTAAACACAACACGATAGTAGCCCAATTTCTACAACTCTGGCACAAGATCAGAAGTACATATGACGTCTCCTCCGCCACCCCCCCGCTGGCCTCCTTTCTAGGGGATAACAGACTGGACTTGGCATACAACAGCAGATCACTATTTTCTCTCTGGGAGAGGAATAACCTAACCACTTTAAAATCACTTCAAACCAAATGGGAATTCACTCCTTTTAGCACACTCCAGTTAAAATATAACCTCCCAAATTCTGAACATGATCGCTATCAACTGATTAGATCATTCTATGCAAAACATTATTCTTTAAACACTCTCCTCTCTAATACCTTATTTGAAAAGATTTGTATATCCTCTCCTAGGGACAAGGGCTTGATTTCCAGATTCTATCATTTTCTCAATAACTCCTCACTAGAAGTAAAATCAGCTCCAATTCTTCACTGGGAAACCGAATTAAACTGTTCTTTTTCAGAGGAGTCATGGTGTTCTATGTATAACAACCTCCGTAAGTGCAATAAGGCTATCTCTTTTAGAGAAACCCCAGTGAAATTATTTACTAGATGGTACCTGTCTCCCTCTAGACTCCACAAATTTTATCCCTCAGTCTCCCCTAACTGTTTCAGAGGTTGTTTGGAACAGGGTACCATCTTGCATACATTTTGGAACTGCCCTCTCCTAACTCGGATCTGGCAGATGGCTGCTGATAGATTCGAGCAATCCTCAAAACACAGGATCACCCTTACACCTCAAACATGTTTATTATTTTCTGATGTACCTGATATTCCTAGACCCTGCCTCAGATTGTTTCTTTCTTTATGCAGTTCTATACAATGGATGATAGCCCTCAATTGGAGGTCTACTAATCTTATCTGGTCACAGGTGCTTTCTAGAATGGACACTTAAAATTTCTGAAAAAATCTTTCACACCTTAAATGATAGCATCCAAACTTATGATTCAAAATGGTCCTACTGGAACATCACGCAACATTAATCTTAAACTTTCCTCATCATACCAGAATCATCCCACCCATCTCCAATCTACCTTCCTTTTTTATGTAGAGTTATATCAGTAAATGCTCTTCTATGCTCTTTTCGGTATTCTTCATTAGAAATTCCTTTACAATATTGTTGTACCTCTTCTTTTTAAGTTGAACTACATGTACCACAGCTGTCTTACTGTTGATCCTTTGTATCATGTGTACTCTGTAGCTGCCTTATGTTTTTTTCCAATAAACTTTTGTAAACAAAAAAAAAGTCAACTGGACTAAATCGTCTATTTTACCGCTGGACGCTGGGGCCAGGGATATTGCAGACCCGGCTCTTCCGTTGCAGTGGGTCACACAGATTACTTATTTAGGTGTTAAGATTACAGCGGATGTGGGAGACTACATGCCCCTTAATCTGGCACCGCTCCTCGTTTTTTTTTAAACAGAAGATACAGGCCTGGCAGAAACTCCCGTTGTCACTTATAGGACGGATCAACTTATTAAAAATAAAAATTCTTCCAATCATTTTGTATTTCTTGCGTAATGCTCCCATCTGGATCCCCAAGTCCTTTTTTTAAAAACTGGATAGACTCACTAGCACATTTTTGTGGGCTCCCAAGCAACCAAGGATAGGATTAAAAGGATTTCAAGAACCCTGGGGGGAGGGTGGGTTGGCCCTGCCGGATTGGCGCAGATACTTTTTGGCTGGACAACTGGTCTTTGTCCATCGGTGGCTGACTTCAGATGATGGGGACTCGGCCATGGTTTTGGAGGCAGCATATTTGGGCTCTTACGAAACCCTGCGGGTGGCCATTCATAGGGGGGTCAAGATGGACCTTCCGCTTACCGCCTCTATGAAGACCTCGATCAAAGCATGGGGGAGGCGGTTGGTATGGCTTTTCCCAGTTACCGGGGTCTCTCTCCGTCCACACCTTTGTGGATGAATCCTAAATTGTTGCACTTTTACGCCTTTGACGATCCCATGAGTTGGGCGACCAGGGGAATCAAAACTCTCAAGGACATTACTGTGACTGGGGAATTGCTGACGTTTGACCAGCTTAGGGCCCGACATGATCTGCCAAACGCTCAATTATTTTGCTACATTCAACTACGTCATGCTTTTAGTGCACACTTTAAATCAATTACCATAGAATCCTTCCCATCAGACTTGGAGAGTTTGTTGATGAATGAGGACCTTCCTAAGACTCTTTCGGTTTCCTATAAGAAAATGTTTGCGACACGTCCTGTAGGGGTACGCAGATGCAAGGAAAGATGGGAGGCTGAGGTCCCGGACATCCAGGGGGAGGACTGGAACGACATGTGGGCACATCTATTCCAACACCTGGTGGCCGCAAGGGATAGACTTATCCATTTCAAATTCCTTCACGGGATATATTATTTGCCAGCCAGGTTGGCGTCCATTTACCCATCAGTGCCAGTGGAGTGTTGGAGATGCACATTTGCTCCGGCGGCTGCTGAGCATGTGTTCTGGAGCTGCCCTCAGGTTAAACAATTTTTGTTTAAGGTTACCTCCTATATTTCAGAGGTTCTGATGGTTCCGGTCCCAATGACGGTTAGAGTGTACCTGCTAGGATTAGTTGAAGATGTGGTCCCGTCTAGGGCTCATAGGACCTTGCTCAACATTCTCCTATTTTATGGGAGGAAAGCCATTTTACTGCGGTGGCGCAAACCGGGGGCACCTGATTTGCGCTTCTGGAATAGCCTAGTTAACACTATGATGCCATATTATAAAGCAACGTACTTATCTAGGGGCTGTGGGAAGAAATTTGACAGGGTGTGGCAGGCATGGTACAAATCAGACTTGACGGTGGGTTAACGCCTAATATTAGAGATGCATCACTTTGTTTATTTGCACAAAACCACTGAGAAAGCTATGATGGGAGTTATGGGGTTTTTCCTCCAAGTATTTGCTTGGGATGGGCGGTGGGGCAGGCTACTATGATCTGAAGTCTCATGGGATTGGGAGTGGGAACTGAGCAAAGGGGGGGGTGGGCGGAGGGGGGATGGGATTTTTTTTTTTTGTGTTTTACTTGCCAAGTAGAACTACTGTTGGATAGACAGGATGTGTTATTGCCTGTATATGTGTGTGTGGCCATGTTGGCCTATTACCGACTTGGCGTTGGGCTGAGTCGGCTGTTGTTGGTTCAATGTGTATGTTTTTAAAACTATACTAAACTAACTAATAAAAATACATTTGCAAAAAAAAGAAATACACCCAGAACTGAAAATCGTCTCTAGTGCGGACAAAGATTGGTGCTGGCTCGCGAATTCTGAAGCCCTGCTCTGATGGTCTGGAAAATTCTGTGAAATATTTCTTTTTTTTTCAATTAACATTTTTATTTATATAAAGCAGTTCACAAGTCACACAGACAGAAAAGATACAGGGATGCCATAAACTAGGCACATCAACATGACTGCGTTAGTATACTACAACATTAGCGAGTATATAATAAAAAAAAAAAAAAGATCAGGAAGGAGGAAAGTAGACAGAGAAAGGGGGAAGAGAAAAGGACGGAAGGGGGAAAGGTAAAAGAAAAGGCAAGGGAAGAAAGGTTTAGGTTACCGCATCTGCTCCCGCGCCCGCTCCCGGCGTATCCTCCCGCCGACGCCACTCCCCCCATACCGCATCATGTTCCTCCAGCCTGTCACAGATTCTGGCCGTCATCCTCTCCATGAGCTCCACGTCCTTGATCCTAGAGTAAAGGGCCTCTTGGGACGGGGGTGCGGGCTTCTTCCAGTTGAGGGCTACCAGGCATCTGGCCGCCGTCAAGATGTGCCTAAGTAGTTTTCTGTAGGGTTTGGCAACTTTAGGCTGCTCGAGGCCCAGCAGAAACAGTTTGGGTGTCAGGGGAATTGGTACCTCCAGGAGGCGGGTCAGTAACTGTTGCGTACATTGCCAGAACGGGACCAGGAGGGGACATGACCAGTACACGTGGAAGATCTGTGAAATATTTCATCGGTGAGCGGATGCGCAAAATCTGGTGAGATTTTTGGCTGATATATGTATATATGTTAAACGTTTATTGTATTGTTAATGTGCGTTAGGCCTATAGCCAGTCAATTGTACTGCTGAGTGAGGGATTGAGCATCCCTGGGTATCTGATATAGCTTGCAGATTGACAGGATAAACCACACATTTTTTGCGGAAAAAGTGGGAGAAATAGATTTTTTTGTTTTGTTTTTTATATACATTTTTTAAAATATTTTTTTTTCAAAGTTTTTATTTTGTTTTATTTATTAGTTTTTACTTTATTTTTCTCCACACGAGTGTGAAATAGCTCTCTGTTCCTAGAGAAATTCAATGTGCTCAATCTAAGGGGGCTAAAAATCAGTGGTAAGGAGATAATCTCCTGGTTTGGAAGAGCATTGGATAGTGTGCTCTGCCTTGTGTGCTGTAGAACTACAAGTTACAAGCCAGTGATGCTGTGAGCTTTCAGGCGTCTCTCACCGAGCGGACATGCTAAATAAGCCGGTGTATCCAAAATAAAACCGAACCACGTCCCCACCTGCGGTAGCTGCAAACTGGCCTGATACTTACGGCGCTGACCTGCTGTCTGTTTGGCTCCCTGCCTACTGGCCTTTGGATCTCCTTGGACCGCCGATTATCTCTCCTGCCCAGAGCTGTACGACCCACACTGTACCATCTGGCTGGCCATGTCGTTGTACGAAGAAAGGGAGGAGAGGAGATTTGACCGAAGCCGCCTCTGCTTCTGCCGTACGCCTGCAGTGTAAGAGGCAGGGGGTGGGAATAGCAACGAGCCGAGCTGAGCCTGGAGGTCGGGCAGCGGGGAAGCAGGAAGAAGAGCAGGACAGCGACCTCTGTGAAAGCCTGGGAAAAGCTCCGTGTGGACCCCCCCCTCTCTGGAGATACTTGAGGGGAGCTGAAAGAACTTGAGGACTGTGATGCACCGAGGCGATAAGGAAGCTGCACGGAGGCTCCCGGAGCCATACAAAGCCATACAGAGCTCCATAAGACCAAAGATCGGGTAGGAACGCTTGTTTTGCTTATAAAAGTTAAGGCAGCAGGCTGGAGGGAGCAGGATCAAGAGGAAGAGGACTGTGAGGAAATTTAAAGCTGCATGCTGTGAACTATTTTGTTTATAATATTGATGGACGGTTTATGCTTTCTTTCCCCTGTTTTGCCACTGCTGCAACACATATAGAAGCCTGAAAGTTCCTTGCATAGATGTTCGGACCAGTTTACTTATATCATATTATATATTGGTATACAACATTACACTGGTGGATGACAGGGTTTTTTTTAACCATGGCATCACATATGGAAACCTGAAAAATCTCCATATAGCTGCCTGAACCAGCCTGCCTATACTGCCTATATTGACTGACCTGATTGCATTTGCTGCTTTGCTACATGCCACTTGTTACCGCAAGCCCTTGATACCCTTGAGCCGTGGGGAGCGGTATCCACGCGCTCTGTGGTTTGCTTTCCATCTGCCTTGCCACTCACTCGCTGCTTTTTTTTTTTTTTTTTTGGACTCATTTGTAAATTATTCTGTAAACGTTAGAGGAGGGAAAATACCCCTCCGTATACAGGACTTGTACTGTTTTGACGCACAGAGTTTGTCCCAGAGGGTTCCCCCTATCATAGGAAGTCGAAGAGGACGGGATACAGTGTTTTCCATGGCTGTTGCCCTTTGTCTTATACTAGAATTCGAGTAAATTAAAGGACTATAAAAGTATTTTTTATCTGTATATTCATCGGTACAAGGCAGTACAAGTCAGTACTTTTATTGCTATCTTGTTTTATATGGTGGCTCTCTCCCCCTTTTTTTTTCCTCCTTTTTTTTCTTTTTAGGGTTAAATTAGCTTAGATTAATCTTGAATCAGTACGATATCAAAAGGCTTAAGTCATCAACAGATTAGGCGCATATTATTCTGTACTATTATTAATTTAAACTCTTATATAAGGGGTCCGTACACTTGTGGAAGTTATCTATAGTGCCCCTAAGATACAAGCTCTATCTATACTGACTGTGGGGAAGTTTAGTTGGCGGTAAACGCACAGAGTGAATAGAATAGAAACTTTTAGATAGGGAGGAAAAATGGGGAGAAGGAGCAAAAACCAATCAAGCTGACAGTGGAAGCAGAAATTCCATAAAAACTAGATAAAACAGATCAAAGGGTGGAACAAGTAATAGAAAGTGTAATTAGAAGGGCAGAATAAAATTATGGATCCAGGAGAAGAAGGGACTCCACAGCAAGATCAACATCAAAAGAAAATAGAGCAAGGAATATATAACCTTCAGGCACTCCCCACAAAGCAAGATATGGTAGAGATGTTGGCCCATTTAGAAGGCACAATTAAAAGAGAACTGAGTGCCACTCGAATGGATATACAAAATGTGTTACAAAGAGTGGAAGAATCGGAAGCCCACTTGGATGAACATAAACAGGCGATCCTGGAGTTGCGGGAAAGGGCAGAGTTGGATTCGGTAGAAATGAGACGTATGCGGTATAAGTTAGAAGATCAAGAGAACCGTAACAGACGTAATAATTTGAGGATACGTGGGCTACCGGAGTCCGTTAAAAACTGTGATTTAGAGACTACGGTCCGCGAGATGTTCAACAAGATATTGAAAAGAGAAGTAGCAACCCCCATGCCTTTTGAAAGAATCCATAGAGTACAAAGAACAACTATTCCACCAACAGATACCGTGAGAGATGCGATAGCGAGGTTCTCAAATTATGAACTAAAACAACAAGTCTCACAGGGCCTGAGAAGTGCTGCACCAATCGAATATTTGGGAGTCGAGATCCTTATTTTTACAGACTTATCACAAGAAACTTTGGCCCGCAGGAGGGCGTTGAAACCCCTGATAAAACAGCTACAGGATAAAAAGATTGTTTATAGATGGGGCTTTCCAGCCTGTTTAATAGCAAAAAATCAAGGGGTTTCAGCTACACTGCGATTCCCCGAGGACTTGAAGGGTTTCTGTAGCAAAAATAGATATACCAATGCCCCAATTAGAAAACTGGGGAAAAAAACCCCAGAATGGAGGAAGTTAAAAGATCAGCCATGGAATAAAGTTTACAGTTTTGAAAAGGTATTAAGAAAATAAATAAATAGTATAGACAGCGGGGAGGGGAGGGGGAGGTGGCTAAGAGAAAAAGTGTCCGCTCGGGGGGGTTCACTGGGGTTTGGCGATGCCCATCTGGGTACCCGGGACCATCTCCATATTGGGGATGAGGCCCGGGAGACCGGGTGGCCATATAAGGGCCCCTAGGGAATGTCCCGCTCAGCGAGACGCCTACAATTTAGGCGACAGCTGGGTGGGTCATAACATTGATATTCAATGTAGCAAGGGAGGGGAGATGTACATGAGGGACGTGTTATGTTGTTGTGTTATGTTGTTTTTTATATTGTTAGCGGAATGGCTCAACCCTGGAAAAATAAAAGAATTGCCTTCCCCTACTATGATTAAAAGTAGTTGGTCAGGTGAGCCATATGTACTTGAGAGATGGCGCCCCTAAAGATAGTTACTTACAATGTTAGAGGCCTAAATAGCCCCAGTAAACGGCATCAAATACTGCAGGAATTGAAAGGTTGGGCCTCAAATATAGTTTTCTTGCAAGAGACTCATTTTAAGTGGTCATCTAGGGTGGGACTGAACTCTAAGGGCTTCCCATCTTGGTTTCATGGATACTCCCCCAATAAGAGATCCAGGGGAGTAGCAATAGGTTTTGACAGGAACACAACATTTATCTTAAAAGCAATGGAGTCAGACTCCACAAATCTAACTCCAAACACGGTAAGCATTTTCATGTCCTTATGTGTATGTCTGTCTTCCCTGTATGAACACCCAAACTGGCAAGCTTCTATGAACATTGTTTATATATAACCTTTTGTCTGTACTAAAATACTTTTGATGAGACTGATATGAACAGTATAAGTGAAATAAATTGTACTGAGAGTGTATGAGAGGACATCCTGCTCGATTGGGCCAAAATTGCAGCAGGGTGTCAGCGTGAATGATATGGGCTCTGATTGGACGCTTGAAGGCAGTGAAAAGAATTAGAATCTGGGCCTTTCTGCCAACAAGCGCTTCTGATTGACCCTTGTATGAGTCTAGGTCAAGACGCTTCCCAATCTTTGAGATTGAATTGCACCTGTGGGCCTAGGACACACTGAATTGTCTGGATGTATGTGACTCTATCTTTCTGTGTAAACTACTAACTGGGGATTGTAAGCTTTGTAATTAGATCTGTAAACACTGGCGATATTGTAACTGCTAAGAACGTAACTACTAAAAGATCATATTGCAATTAGGTGGGCATCAGTTAAACTACCTCCTGCACTACAAGCAAGCATAAGGTCCAATAAGTGAGCATTTTTTTTTAGAATATTGCAGAAAAGTCCACGGGGGGGATTAAACTATTTTAGTTGGGAAGATCCCCAGGCTAATTTTTTGAAGGACTATAGTCAGAACAGGGATTGTTCGGGCAGGTAGCGAAAAAATATTAGTAACGGCGACAGGGGCAGTACCTGTCGACCCAATCATTGGTCAGAGAGTAGCTAGCTCTGGGAAAAAAAGCAACCTATAAGAGGTTTGCGGGATCAGTTCAAGGTCTTTCGTCCGTAAAGGATGGGTAATAAAATCGCTTCAAAGAGGGAGTCTAACCGTGGGGAACCTTACCACTTGACCCCGAAGGAAGAAATGATAGATAAATATGGACCTTGGGTGGTGAAATATATGCAAGATTGGGATCGCTGGACTGGGAAGCGATATTCTAAAAGGGGTACTTTTAAACAACACGCTTGGGAAGCCCTGTGGTACAATCACCACGGAAAGATGAGACGAACAAATGAAAGAGATGCTTGGAGTGCATGGATGGTAGAATCCATGAATAGAACTGACGATGTGAATATTTTCACAGTAGGTGTTAAGGAGAAATCACACAAGATGATGCTGAGAAGTAGGGGACAAGCAGGGAGAGCCACATCCCCAGAGTAGTGACAGTGAGGAACAGGGGGACGAGGAGGAATTGTCAGGAGCGGGGCCTTATGCAATTGCCCGGTCCTGGTTGGAAAAATACTCAGAGGCTGAGAGGAATTGTCATCTATCAGGAGGGGACAAA
Source organism: Rana muscosa (assembly GCA_029206835.1). Lineage (NCBI taxonomy): Eukaryota > Metazoa > Chordata > Amphibia > Anura > Ranidae > Rana > Rana muscosa. The sequence goes on along the minus strand of CM055120.1, from coordinate 442,242,792 downwards.
ATGAGGAAGCCACAACTTGCGGCCCAATTTGACACCCCAGTTAAAACCCTAAATGAATCACAGGAAAACTCCTCCTGTGAAGCATTGAAACAAAAGGAGAGAGATAGCGCAACCAGCCAGGGGAAGGGAATGCTGGACTCAAGGGAGAAAAGTCTCCCCAGTTCCAGAGACCATATACCATCAAAAGGGATACTCTCTTCTCCTTGGACGAAAGAACCTCCCGAATATAGTAATCCTCCATTTACGGGCCGCGAACCCACATTCTCCCCTAGACGGCAGTTAAACAATTACGCTGCTGCAAGCAATACTGGCAGTTCTGCTATGGGGCATACGGCCTATGTACCTTTATACCCCCAAGTAACTAGCACCCCACAACAAGGACCTATGTGGTGTCACTCTAATGAGGAAAGGATATCACCCAATGTGGGCACACCAGTGTACCATGGGACTGTTAATGCCACCCTTCAGGGCACTTTTCAATTGGATAAAGTGCCCCCACATGGCAGCAACAATCATCCCCAGTCTTATTGGGAACCTGTGACAGAATCCCAAAAGACCAATCCACAACTAATATCTTTTCCGGATGACACATCTGTCTATCCTGTAAGAGAACAGGTGGTTTATGATAACAGTGGGAATTCCACGGGACGAATGACACATCATGTACCATGGACTCCCTCTGAGATGAAAGGATTTCTGAGTGTTATCCCCCATCCGTGGACAGATCCCATCAAATTTGCCAAAGAGCTGCTGGACATCCAGGCCAGCTACAATGCTAACTGGAGTGATGTGCTTCAAATAATGAAAAGGGTGTGTGGAGATGGGGACGTGGATGAAATCCTCAATAAAACGAATATTCCACGAACCCTGTATGTTGACTCCAGCCAGCAAGGAGATATACTCACTAAGCAATTAGCACAGTTGATTAAGACAGTCTATCCTCCCCAGTCTTGGACAAAGGTGTCAGGAGTGATCCAGGGTCCAACGGAAGATTGTATGACATACTACAATCACTTTAAACAAGCTGTGGAATCGGCTGGTGGGGACATTACTAACAGTGCCCTATCACCCGTATTGATACATAGCTTCATTACCGGGTTGAGAGGAAACATTAGGGAAAAATTGATGACTGCAAATCCAGACTGGAGAGATAAGCCCCTCTCCTCTTTGTTGTCACTTGCAACTGCTATTGAAAGGAATATAGCAGATTGGGAATCACAGAAACCTCAAAGGATATGCCGCCTTGTCACTGATCAGATGAACAGTGCAGATCTTGACCAAAAACCAAGGGGGAAACCAGTTTGTTACAACTGCCGCAAGCCTGGTCACCTCAAGAGGCAGTGTAGAGCTCCAAGACAAAGTAGGCCACCACGACAAGAGAGGGAATCTGAACAAGACCCCCAGTGACGGGGAGAGCTCCCGGTGTTACCTGTCATCTCGACAAATGAGCAGGGTAGTGCTTATGTACAGATGAAATTAAATAATCAGACCCTAAGGCTATTGGTTGACACGGGGGCCGCTCGAACAATTTTAAAATCCAGTGAGGTGAATCTTCCTGTTCAAAAGACTGTGAGAGGAGTTGGGCTAGGGGGTATAGTATACCCCCTATTGGAAACTACTCCGACAAAAGTTCGAATAGGGCCCTTTCAAACTGAAGCTTCCCTGCTCTTGAGCAATTCAGTTCCTTGCAATTTGCTGGGAAAAGATTTACTCTCCAAAATGAGAGCACAAATACACTTTACGGAGGATGGAGTGGAGGTAAATATCCCTTCCGATTCTGACCAACCCCAAATGGTAGAAACCTGGGTTAGTATAATTACCTTGTGTAAATTAGAACTGGACGCAAGTCTTACGGAGAGCTTGCCCAGTGATTTATTCGAAGGCACCAATCCAGATGTTTGGGCAAAAGAGGGGAACACGGGACTTATGATCCGCTGCCCCCCCGTTAGGATCCAACTAAAACCTGATGCTATCATTCCTAGGTTACCTCAGTATCCATTAAAATTGGCCCAATTGGAGGGAATTAGAGACCAAATCACACACCTCCTGAAAGAGGGTATACTGGTGAAAGTGAGTTCACCAGCTAATACCCCCTTGTACCCTGTGAAAAAACCAGGCCGAAACGTGTACTGGATGGTACAAGACCTGAGGGCAAATAACAAAATCATCCAAGAGGATGCTCCCGTGGTACCAAACCCTTACACTATTCTAAGTAACATCATCCCATCTAATCAATATTTCACAGTTATGGATTTGAAGGATGCCTTTTTCACGGTACCACTCCACCCTGACTGTCAATACCTCTTCACCTTCAGCTTTGAACGGCAACAGTATACCTGGAGTAGATTGCCCATGGGTATGGTATCTAGTCCAAATGAGTACAGCAAAGCCATGAAAGAATGCCTGGAGAGGTGGCACTGCCCGGAGGGTACCACTCTCCTCCAGTATGTGGATGACTTGCTAATTGGAGGCAACACGAGAGATGCATGTAGAGATGCAACTATCTCCTTGTTGAATCACCTTGCAGAGGAGGGATGCAGAGTATCCCCGGCCAAGTTACAATACAACAGAGACCGAGTTGTGTTTCTGGGTCATTGCATCTCCCAAGGAAAAAAACACTTGACACAAGACCGAAAGAAGGCTATCCTGAATAGCAAAATGCCACAAAATGCAAAACAATTGAGGGGATTCCTAGGATTGGTCGGATATTGCCGACAATGGATACCAGAAATGTCCAATGTTTGTAAGCCACTCTATGACTCTGTAAACACACAGGGAAAACTGGAACTCAGTGAAGGGCAAATGCATGCTATTCAGACCTTGAAGGCGGCAATCAGTGAAGCACCCGTTTTGGGCCTGCCAAATTATACCAAGGGATTCAGGCTTTACTGCCACGAGTCCAAAGGCCACGCTGCTGGAGTCCTGACACAGGACCATGGAGGACATGACAAGCCAATTGGCTATTACAGCTGTCAGATTGACACCGTTGTCAATGCGATGGCACCCTGCCTGAGGGCAGTAGCAGCAGCGGCGGAGATGCTGACTAAGACTGCAGACATTGTGCTAGGGAACCCGTTGGAAGTTTATGTACCCCATGAGGTTCACGTGGTCATGCAGAACCTGACCACAAAGCACATTTCGTCAGCGAGATTAACCAGATATGAACTGGCACTTTTAACGCCCACAAATATCACCCTCAAAAGGTGTGCGAAATTAAATCCAGCTACCCTGCTACCAGAGACAGTGAAAGATGAAATAGAAAGTCATGACTGCAATGCAGAAATGGAGGATCATTATCTGGAAGCACAGAGAGTAAGAGACACCCCCATTCCCAATGCTGACCTCACAGTGTTTGTAGATGGATCCCGCTTCTATACTGAAGAAGGGCACCCTGTTACAGGATATTCTGTGGTCACCAAGGATGAAATCCTTTTCCAAGGAAAACTACCTGGGCATCATTCCGCCCAGGTGGCAGAGCTTATGGCTCTCATGCAGGCTTGCATAGTAGGAAAAGAAAAAAGGCTCAATGTCTACACCAACTCAAGATATGCATTTGGCATATGTCACGATTTTGGCCAACTATGGAAATTAAGAGGCTTTCTGACCACCTGTGGAAAACCTATCAAACATGGTGAGCTCATTGAAGTGGAGCTCCACCCTAAATAGCAACTTTTGCTATTTGGATTCCTCCCCCCCTCCGGTGTCACAATTGACACCTTTCAGGGGGGAGGGGGGTGAAGATACCTGTCTAAGACAGGTATTTTCACCCACATCCGGGAGTCCTCTCTCCGGGAATCTGCGGGAGTTACGTCACTTCCCGCAGACTTCCCTTGCTGTTCTGGGAGACACTCGGCTCCCAGAACACAGGAGCACCAATCAGAACGGCGCAGAGCGACTCGCGCATGCGCCGTAGGGAACCGGGCATGAAGCCGCAGGGCTTCACTTCCTGGTTCCCTCAGCGAGGATGGCGGAGGGAGCAGCAGAGCGACGAGCGGTCGCTCGTCCTCTGCTGCGGACGTCGCTGGACTCCAGGACAGGTAAGTGTCCAAATAGTAAAAGCCAGCAGCTGCTGTAGCTGTAGCTGCTGGCTTTTAATATTTTTTTTTCCGGCGGAGGTCCACTTTAAGAAAGTCCTTGAGGCACTGTGGTTCCCCGAGGAAATAGCAGTTCTAAAATGTGCAGCACACACCAGAGGCACGGATGAGGTTTTACTTGGAAATGCTAAAGCAGATGCCGCGGCAAAGGTAGCGGCTGTAACTGGCACCGAGTCTGTGGAAATCTTCATGGCCACATCTTGCTCCGACAGTCCGGATCAAGTAGATTTGGCTGTCCTGGAGAAATTGCAAATGCAAACCGATGAAAACACAAAACGGAAGTGGCGAGACCAGGGATGTAAGGAAACTGCTGGACTTTGGGCCCATGAGGATGGAAGGTACTGTGCTCCTCCAGCATTGTATCCATATTTGGCGGAGGCATCGCACGGCCCCTCTCATCTAGCCAAAGGAGCAATGGTCTCCACAATCACATCTCACTGGGTGGCCCCTGGATTCACCACTGTTGCAGAGAAATTCTGTCAAGGGTGCGAAACATGTCAGATACATAATCCTGGGAGGCTCGTCAAAACCCCAATTAAACATTTGCCCAAAGCACAGTATCCCTTCCAGAGGCTGCAGATTGATTACATTCAATTGCCAAAATGCCAACAATTCCAATATGTCCTAGTTTGTGTAGACATGTTTTCAGGATGGGTAGAGGCCTGGCCTGTAGCCAATGCAACGGCATCAGTCACTGCAAAGAAACTATTGCAGGAAATTGTGTGCAGGTATGGCCTAATGGAGACAGTAGAATCTGATCAAGGGAGCCATTTCACAGGCCAAGTGATGGCTGAGGTTATGGGAGGACTCCAAATTGAACAAAAGTTCCATACTCCCTACCATCCACAGGCATCAGGGAAGGTCGAAAGGTATAATGGGATCATTAACAATAGACTAGCAAAAATTTGTGAAAATACGCGCCTTACCTGGGTGCAAGCTCTCCCTCTGGTATTGAAATCCATGCGACATACTCCTAGAGGTCCAGAAAAACTATCTCCATTTGAGATATTGTTTGGGAGACCCCCAATGACAGGATTGTTTTTCCCACAAGAGATGACATTAATGCATTGTTCCTTGAAAATGTATGTGCAGGAATTACACCAGCAGCTCACTAAGTTGCATGCCCAAGTGTTCTCTTCTATTCCAGACCCAAATTTTGACGGTGAATCTCACTCCCTACAGCCTGGAGATTGGGTGGTGATCAAGAAATTTCAACGAAGAGGACTGGAACCCAGGTTTGAGGGTCCTTACCAGGTATTGCTGACCACCCCCACCTCAGTGAAGGTAGAGGGAAAAATCTCTTGGGTGCATGCTTCTCATTGCAAACAAGTTCAGAAGGAGGTTTAGGGAAGCGGGTGGAATGGGCACGTTTCCCCTCTTTTTAAGTGTACTCAGCTGGTATATTCTCATTTCTGCTCAAGAACCAACAACTCTTGGGGCAAAAACCCCGTTTGTCCATGGACCAGAACCAGTACCCTGGACTCCACCGGAGGAGTATAGTAAATGGGGAATAAAACCTGAGGGGTGGAGTCCCACACAGATCCATAAGGCAGAGTGCAAACACGGACGAGTCCTTCCCCGATACCCAATGTACTTTCATGGGTATATACTCATTCATGCCATAGCAGGGATGAGTTTTGATGGGTCCTTCCTAGAACATACCACCGGCCTCGATCCACAACCTTACAGATTTCACACAGCCCATGGGGACATTAATGCAGGGAATCTACTAGATTGGCCATTCCGTATGTAAGACGGCAAAGCCTATCTTCCTGAGTGGGTACGAATACAAAGGGTGGTGAAAGACAGACCCGACACCATAATGTATGTCACCTATCACATAGATGAGAACATTGCCTTGTGTGAAGGAGATTGGGACCCCAAAGATAGGGAATGTCTCATCCCCGGAATTTTTCCTGAAAAATCAAATGACAGCCAATCTACCAAGAGAATGTTTGTAGATCTTGATACCGAGACCTATGAAATGTCCATAAACAATTTAACCAAGGGGTCAGATCTATGGAGGATAAAATGCAAAAATAGCAAATTATATCCAATAGATCCCACAGGGGAGAACTATGAAGGGTGGTATATTGTGTACATCATCTTCAATCAGGGGGAAGAGAAAGAATATAAGAGGTACTATTATGATTTTCCAGAACTGGTTCAAGGGTCACTAGCCGACAAGTGTTTCCACCCCGCTGAGGGAACCCTTGAGATTCTGATCACTAAACATCCCACCTATGATAGGAGGACACATCCGCTAAACTACTTGTCAAAGAAAAAGGTGGTACTGCAGTTGAATTGTAGTAACGCTCATCAGGCCGTGTGGTATGAACGAGCAAATGTAACTCTCTCTGCCAAATATACCAACACTGTAATCTTAAAAATTAAGACCGATGCTGAGAACAAACAGTATGAGGTCCTGGATTTACAACCAAGACTTTCCATACATGCCTTTGTGTTGCAGGTAATGAGGGATACCTGTGTCCCCGAGACAGAGGGTCACTATTTTATCGACACAGCTTACTGGCCCCCAAATCAGTCCTTGGTTTTTAACAGTCCAAACCCATGGAAGTGGGATGTCTTATGCAATGGGGTGGATCTGCCTAGTTTGAATGAGTGGATGAATGGAAGGCCAATGAATGAAGAAATGAGAGGTGTGCATATGACTGTGGACTGGCAAGACCCCCAAGGATACGATCTGGATCTAGACTTACATCTAGATGGCCCATTTGTGTGGCCATTCTGCAACGCATTTGACGAAGGATGTTGGACCTTTATGCAAATGACAAAACTTAAGAGGGATGACATGTTCCCCGGAATCAGTACCCCGGTTATGGATCCTAAACATTGGTATCCCTGGAAAGGGCGAGGAAAGATCTGTGTGACAGTGGTACGAGTACCCAATGAGTTGGATGTTCTTGTGCCAGCAAAAATTAGTTCAGACTCCTGTAAAGCCCCTATAGTGAAGGCTGCAGATGTAGTCATCCCTTTACTCTCCTCTCACTGGACAGTACTAACAGAAACACAATTTATGTTATATACATGGAGAATAACCTTATCTGATTTCCGAGTTGATAAATGGGATCAACGGTGTAAAACCTTTATAAAGAATCAGATATACATGTTAAAGGAATGGATGCATTCTGGATATTCAGAATATTCCCCCATTAGAGCAAAGAGAGACCTAATAGAGACTGCCTTAGGAGCAGGGGGTGTTGCCCTGGGTAGCCTAAACACAATGGATCTAGAGGTACTCAGAAACAAGCTAGGAGGGTTGGCACAGCATGTTGGGGAAGGGGTTAAGGTGCAGCTAGATGTGAATCATATCCTTGAAAATCTACAACATGCTCATATTGATGCTACTGCCTCATTGTCTTAGATAATGAAACAGAAGTTCACTGGACTTATAGCGGGATTATCTAAAGTACAAGAAGACATCCAACTTTCTTTATCTTGCACCCAGGTACAATCAGAACTATCCCAGGACCTCAGAGTAATGATTGCTTCTTTTTCAGCAGGACAATTTCCACTAAATTTGAGAAAGCAGGCAGGTAGGGTAGTATCCAAGTTTGCTATGAGTCATATGGATTGGTGGATGACTCAATTCCATGGCTGTCAGAACCTGACTTGCACGGTCTCATCCCTGATTCCGGTCGCCGGGACGGAACATCGTGCTTATACCACGGTCAATTTGGGTACTATCCTATCGGGCTCTACCGTGTTACACCCCCGAGTCCATCATGATCTGATGGTTTATGAGTCGGGACAACCTCAAATGATTGATACTGATGGGTGCTGGAGGAAGGAAGGGGTGGTGTTATGCCAAGGGAAACAGGATAGGATCATGAGACAACAATGCTGGCACAGGGAAGGGTCATGTCTCATGGATGCCGAGGAATTGTCCCAACCTTATGTTAAATACTTGGGGCAAGGGTATTGGTGCTGGTATCAAATGCACAGTGATGCCCTATATTCTGCCTACGGGTTAAACTGTACTCAACGTGGTACATTACCTCAGGGAGTCTACTGTACATCGTCCCCGGTCCTTGGAATAGATATAGCCGAGACACAAGGACGTACCCCTATTACCCCAGAGAAGAGGCTGGATATCAAACCTGACACCCCCATACATCTACAGAAACTTCCTCTGGGATTTGGGGCTTAAAGGCTTGGCTGGTAGATTTCGGACAACAGGATGAAATATTAAATGTACTAAGAGATGTTGAGAAACAAGCCACCATACGACTTACCCATGATCAAAATAAATTGATCCAAGTATCCCATGCTTTAGACGCAGACGCTAAGATTTCCTGGTGGGAAAGTTTATTTGGGTATAGTCCTAACGCTACAGCTTTCCTAAACATTTTGCTCCACCCTGTTGTTGTCCTAATCTGTGTAGCCTTATTGCTTTCCCTGATGCAAGTAATAATGTGCATTGCTATCAGGAGAATGAACGCCAAAGCTATGAGAATGTGCACCTCAACGAGGTATCTTCTCTCAAGGAACAGAAAAAGCTACTGACTCAGAAACAAATCTCTGAGGAAGCTTGATCCAATCCAGGCCAGTACAAAGAATTGCGCATTTAAGAGAGAACCCTAGAACTATATTGTTCTTACGTTTTTTTTTTGGTACTCTTATTTTTACATTTTTATCATGTTCAATTTTTTTTTAGTTTTTATACATCCAATTAAATTTTTTTAAGAATTTTTTTTTTTCATTGTAACCTTTATTCATTAGAATTTTTTTGACGTTTAATTTTTTTAATTAATTTTAAGTTTTGGTAAAAGTCATTTTTTATTAATTTTTATTTTTTTTGTTTTTCAGCTTTATTTCTAGGTCTTTAATTTTTTTATCAATTTTCATTTCTTTATTTTAAATTTTTAATGTTTATTTCATTTTTAATTTTTTGATAATTTTTTTAAAATTTTTAATTTTTTCCCTTTTTTAAAAAAAAAAAATTTTGTTTGATAAATTTAATTCATCTTAATTTTTAGTTTCTTAATTATTGTTCAGTTTTATTTTTTATCTTTCCCTTTTCAGAAAAAAAAAAAAAAAAGAAGAAGGGGGGGGGGGGAGTATAATTTTTTGATTTTAATCTTTTATTAATTTTCTCTCTCTCTCCATCAGTTTTTTTTTCATTTCATTCAGGTGGGAAAAGTTCCAAAATGTTTGGACTTTGCCCACCTGAAAGGGGGAGTAGTGCATAGATCTGAAAGTACAGATAATGCATTATTTTTTTTTTTTTTTAAATTGAACTATATATATATGTTTTTTTCTTGTTTTTTATGTTTTTTACTATTCTCCTTTTTTTTTATTACTCACCTCTCGTCCTTTCTTCTTTAATATTAGGCTCTCAAAGCTTTGTCTTTTGGTTTCTATCATCCACCTTCTCAGGATAATGTAACTAGGACATCAGTCATATCATTCATTGTTTAAAACGAATGAGCATTCCTGCCCACCAGCACCATATTGTACACCCAGTGAAGCCAGAGTATCCAGTTAGCATGTCTTAATGTAATTGTGCCTCCCGTAGTCTGCCCTGAGCCCCGTGAACAGGTGTGGTGAACCCAGGGACCTGACAATAGCAGACAGTGTTGACTATCCCTACCATCAAGGGCAATGGATGATACTGGCCGTGGCGCGGTCTCTGTACCCTGTGGGGATCCCACCTGACTCGTCCACATTGCACCCCTCATAGATATTTAGTCTTAAGGGCCACGCCACTACTCTTGTCTGACATTCCGCCAATAACTCCTGTCTGACATTCTCCTTTTTTGTTCTTGTTTTTTTGTATTCATGCACCACTGTCCGGAGGCACGCCCATCCACCACCTGAAGAAGAAACGCATCTCTTAAGAAAAACGTGCCACGAATAAGACTCTTCTGAAACTTTCCTTCACCATGCTGAAAAGTGCTGTCTCGCGGTCCGATCCAATCGTGACAATCATAACACCATATTTCCAAGCTACAGGACTAAATATGAAAGGATCCCGCCATTAATGTTTGAATTTCGCTCTTCCAATGCAGAGGGGCGATGAAGCATTGCAGTACAGACTCTCATGGGTCGGATGTGAAGTCTCAAAGGCACCAGGACTGTCTCAAGTCTACCTTGATGGGTTACGGCGGGTTCAAGAAAGGAAAAGGCCGCAGTGGTGGTGGGGGTGAAAGGGTCGGGGGGCTTCTGGGCCGTTGTGGGTGGATACAAGATCATTGAAGGAGGTCATAAGTTCAATAATGAACTTGAGGGGGTACTGTGGTGGATATTTTGATTCTAATTCTTTTTCATATCCTGTACTCTAAATAAACCACCATGCCCCCCAACGGACACATGTATATATGCATTTATGAAACACTACCCTTGTAGGAGCTGCTGGTTTAATAGCGTCCAATCATTGGGAACAGGACGCTGTATGTGTATGTATGTATATATATATATGTAGGGGGACGGGTAAAATCTGTTTATGAATTTACTGAAATATATCTTCTTTGAGAGAGAGCTCCCCCCATACTGTAAACAAAAGGACGTATCATCTCCTGTTGGGTGGGAACATGGATTAGGTTTCAGGTGATACTTAAGTGTCCTTTGTCTTGGGGGGGCCGGTCACCGCAGGGGCCCTTAGCATGCTAATGTGGGAACTGGTTAGACTAAGCTGATAAAGCAACCAGTATTTCAGCTTTAGAGTGGGCAGGCTAGGTAAAGAGACCTGAGATTTCAACCAATCAGGTGGTCAGATTTGAACCAATGAGACCACCGGATTTTGGATTATAAATTAGTCAGCCAGAGCCATGATGAGCCCTTGCAAATGATGGCCTGACCGGAGGAGCATGGTGAAGTACTCTGTAAATATACCTCTTTAATTTCCTTAATCTCTCCTGTAACTCTAATCTTCCTTTAACTTGTGCTGATACACGGTTGTCTCCCTTATAGCCACATTCCTATGTAATATTATTGTGCTGTATGAGTAACCTCTTTGTTTCAAAGGTGATATAATTTATGTTATAGTCACAAGTTCTGGATTAATACAAATTTCTTCTTTCCTGTATAATAAACTACTTTATTTCCTTTTTTGTACCGCTATCGTTTGCTTGATTTTATATAGACCAAAGGTTTAATCAATCATTTTTATGTATCATTAATATTTCAAGTAAGGTATAAACATTGCCAACACAAAAGGAAGGTATTTATTTATTAAGGGATATTTGTTTAATAATGAGTACACACTTGTAAATATCTACTGCCCTAATGTTCAACCCAGTCTGTTTTTAAAAAAGGTACTGAATAAGCTGGAACATTTCAGAGAGGGAAAAGTGATTATGGCAGGAGACCTAAAATTTGTGTTTGATCCAACCCTGGATACTCAACCTCTTTCCCTCCGGTCAGAGGGAAAACATTTAAGGGTAGTTAAACAAAAACGACACCAGCAGCAATTAGTGGAGGACCGAGGAGGAGGGATTTTACATATTATTCCCAGGTACATTCCTCTTACTCAAGAATTGATTATGTTTTTTTAGACCATCAGCTCATAGAAGGTCTAGTAAAGGCAGAGGTGAAATCGATCACCCTCTCCGATCATGCCCCGGTTGTGGTCAGCTTGGAGCTAAAAGATATACCGGATAGGCAAAGATCCTGGAGGCTGGACGAATCACTTCTACACGATCAGGTTATTTTGGAAGATTTGGAAAATTAGCTGAATTTATTCTTTATAGAGAATAACAGAGAATATTGCACCAACTGTCTTGTGGGAAGCACATAAAGTCTTTATGAGGGGGAGACTAATAGCGGAAGAGGCGAAGAGGAAAAAAAAAATTGGACAGCCCAAAAACAGTCCCTTTTCCTGAAATACAGGAGCTGGAACAAAAACATAACGAGTAAACGATAGTGAGGTAATGGTTGAACTGACAGGAAAACGGGAAGCCCTGAGGGACTTGATGGAGCAAGACACTAAACAAGCTTTTACTAGAATGGCCAAAAATCAGTATGAATTTGGGAATAAATCGGGGATACTGTTGGCGGGACAGATTAAGCCCAGAAGGAACCCGAATTTTATAGCAAAGATGAAAAATAAAAAAGGGGAGATGAAATACTCTACTAGGGACATCAGTAGAATTTTTCTGGAATACTATCAATCATTATATAAAGTAAACTACTCACAGGATCCCGGGGACATACAAAATAGAAAAAATAGAATAGAACAGTGTAACGAGCCCCTTTGCTCGCTCGGCTCCCCTCTCCCGACACTCCTCTGCTCTATTGGATCATCCGGTGCTCCAGGATTCCAACTACCGCTATGTGCCATTCTAATCCATTTGTGGTCGGTCAGAACAAACACCAGGCAGGCTGTATGTAAGTTCAACCAAGAGAGACTTTATTAGAACCAAAAATCAAGTCTTATATACAGTAACAGAGGGTGTAACCAGAACATAAATTAACATGAGCTAATTAACTAAATCCTTTAGTCAGCCAAGGTGACTCATAGATATGACCTTTCAGGGTAGACATCCCGTCTCCGGTCTCAGTGCTATACAATACACATTATTATAAGTGTAAACATCACACATTTTAGCACAGAGGACAGACAGATGGCTGGAGGTGATTGTATTCGCATATCCTTAGTGTGAAGGTGTGAACGTCCCAACAGTATGACTTAGTCACTCTAATATGGCATATACAGGGTCCCCAGAGTCTGTGTGTCTTGGGGGGGACATGGACCTGAATCCAAAGCAACACCCCCTCAAGGGTCCCCAGGCATACAGCTCACAAAGAGCACCGTTCCCCCAAATGCCAGGGCCCACGGTCGCAAGGCAGGAGGCCCGCACCCAGTCCCCTCCAAAAGCCTCTGTCCCGGCCAGGTCCGTCACACATCTCCCCTTTCGGCAGGAAACTAACATAGGAGGAGACCCCAAACGGGTTGACTCCGAAGTTAGTCCATAGTTCCATTCCCCCAATGCCGGCATCCACACAGTACCCCAAACAAATTGCTCCAAACAGAGCATTACTTACCCAGCCAACCTCTGCCTCTCTCAGAGAACATACCCGCCGCTGGGGAGAGGCCTGGACTGGCCCTTCTCCCTGGAGTCCTTTCTGCCGCTGGAGAGAAGACAGGGTGACTGGGCTCAGTCCGTCATGCTGTTGGGGATCTGGGTCGACTGCCCGGCATCCCTGGGGTATACAAGTGGAGACTGAAGTCCCATCCACTTGTGGTAGGTGAAAATCCCCCAGTGCTTGCAAAGCAAGGCTGACATCCTCCTGTCTCAGTGTCACACCATTTTCTGGGGTTGTGTCAGTGAGGACTGAAGTCCCATCTAATACCACAGGACCTCCCTCTTCGATTAGTTGAGAGCAGAGGCCCGTGGCACTCTGCTCAGTTGCCAGCTCTTCTGCTGGGTTGCTGTGAGTGGAGACCGCAGTCCCATCCACCGATATCCGCTCCTGTGGCAGTTGTGTGCCGATGCCAGTAGCATTCTGCCCTGCTGCCAGTGATTCAGCTGGGAGTAAAAGCTTTACTGCCTCAGCTTGTTCCTGGGGAGAGGGGCCAACTGCCCCGGCTCCCTGAAACTCCACAGTGGTTTCCGGTGCTGGGCAGAGGTGGGTATCACTCTGCCCTGTTGCCAGCACTTCTGCTGGGGACTCCACACCATCTGCTCTGGTTAACTGTTGGGGAGGGGGAGATGGCCTGCTTCTCCTCCCTGCATCTCTCGCAACCTCCTTCCGAATTCCTCTTCCATGGCGGCTGGTTCTTTAGGCGTTGTCTCCGATTGCCGTATTACCGCCATTCTCCACTCATGTTGCCGCTCTAGTTCTCTCTTTTGACGCTCTCGATCTCTCTCTTGTCGCTCTCGTTCTCTCTCTTGTCGGGCATCCTGCAGCTGGATGTCTTTAATGGCTTCCTGTATGGCGGTCTCTGATGGGTTAGCCCCATATAATGCCAACCGCTGCCGCACTCGTTGCTGAAACAAATCTTCAACTGACCGGGGTCCTGCATCGCCCTTCTTCTGGTCCATCTCGGCTCTCAAGTAGGTCTTTCAGCGTGACTTTCCTGCAGGCTGCATAGCTGGTCCTTCACTGTGGTGGTTTGGAGTGTCCCAGTAACTGGAGAGCAAATCCCACTGCTGCCACCAATGTAACGAGCCCCTTTGCTCGCTCGGCTCCCCTCTCCCGACACTCCTCTACTCTATTGGATCATCCGGTGCTCCAGGATTCCAACTACCGCTATGTGCCATTCGAATCCATTTGTGGTCGGTCAGAACAAACACCAGGCAGGCTGTATGTAAGTTCAACCAAGAGAGACTTTATTAGAACCAAAAATCAAGTCTTATATACAGTAACAGAGGGTGTAACCAGAACATAAATTAACATGAGCTAATTAACTAAATCCTTTAGTCAGCCAAGGTGACTCATAGATATGACCTTTCAGGGTAGACATCCCGTCTCCGGTCTCAGTGCTATACAATACACATTATCATAAGTGTAAACATCACACATTTTAGCAGAGGACAGACAGATGGCTGGAGGTGATTGTATTCGCATATCCTTAGTGTGAAGGTGTGAACGTCCCAACAGTATGACTTAGTCACTCTAATATGGCATATACAGGGTCCCCAGAGTCTGTGTGTCTTGGGGGGGACATGGACCTGAATCCAAAGCAACACCCCCTCAAGGGTCCCCAGGCATACAGCTCACAAAGAGCACCGTTCCCCCAAATGCCAGGGCCCACGGTCGCAAGGCAGGAGGCCCGCACCCAGTCCCCTCCAAAAGCCTCTGTCCTGGCCAGGTCCGTCACAAACAGTATCTAAGGGGGGATAAAACTTCTGGTAATACCAGAAGAGGACTCAAGGATATTAGATAGCGATATCTCTAAAGAAGAAATATTGCAGGCAATTAAATACTGTAAAGCCTCGTACACACGGCCGAGAATCTCGTCGTAAAAAACATGTCGTTTTTTACGACGAGATCCTTGGACAAGAAACTTGTCCCGGCCGAGTGTACACACGCTCATTTCAAAGAACCCGCGGTTCTTTGAATGGAGCGTACGCGGTGACGTCATCGAATACGACGAGCATGCGCTCGTCACATTCGATGCCGTCGCAGCCATCTTGGTTCACCCTACCTATGCCTAGGAAGCTACCGTGCATGCGTCGAAGTCATTTCGAGCATGCGCGGGCTTCCCGGCGAACAGGTAAGTGTACACACACTCAATTTTCTCGTTGAGATTCTTGTCGCTTTTCTTGACGAGAAACCATACACACGAACAAATTTCTCGGCAAGAAATCTCTGCCAGCAAGTTTCTTGCTGGTTCTTGCCGAGAAACTCGGTCGTGTGTACGAGGCTTCAGGCAGGGAAAAGTCCCGGCCCGGATGGCTATACATCTTTATATTTAAAAAAGCTAATTGAACCCTCTCTCCTTATTATCTTCTATACATGAACTCTATAGGGGGAGGCCTTAAAATACAAGGGGAAGCCTTGGGCGCCTATATATATCTCTCTTAGCAAAGGAAGGAAAAGACCCTACAATGTGCTCTAGCTTTAGGCCAATATCCCCGATTAATGAGGATGTAAAAATTTACGTGAGGATATTGGCCGAAAGACTTTACAGGCCAGAATATATAGGGAAAGATAAAGCAGGTTTTGTCCCTGGGAGATAGACTAGGGACAATATATTAAAAACAATCCTTTTAATACACAAAGCAAAGAAAGGTAAAAAGCCAGCCATGTTCCTGTCAATAGACGCAGAGAAGGCCTTCGATAGGCTGGACTGGGAGTTTATGTTGCAGACACTACATAAATTTGGCATAGGACCCCAAATGCTTAGATGGATAGTGGCCCTGTACTCCAACCCCACGGCCCAAATTCAAGTTAATGGAACCCTCTCTGAAACTTTTCCGTTTTTTAAAAAGGTACACGCCAGGGTTGTCCACTGTCCCCCTTACGTTTTGTGTTCTCATTAGAACCTTTTTTAATATCTATAAGATCTAATCAGGAAATTCAAGGTATAGAGGTCAGGTGTAAAGAACATAAGATATCCGCCTTTGCGGATGATATTATGGTATATATAACAAACTCTAAGCAAACACTTCCAAAAATTCTGGAAGAATTAGGGAACTATGGAAGTGTATCAAATTTAAAGATAAATATGGAAAAAAAATTGATTTTTGTACTCACCGTAAAATCCATTTCTCTGACGTCCATGGACTGACACAGCAGGATACTGTAAACGTGTGGGCATATGTCCCTGCTCGCAGGAGAAGATATAGGCAGAATGTTAGATGTTAGAAACATACATTCTAGAACAAACCAGAGCTGAACAGCCCCGCCCAGGGGGGCAGTCACTCCGGACATTACGCTCCCACCTGCAGTCAGCAGACCTCAGTTCGTAACAAAGCAGTACAAACCTTAAAAGGAAGGGTGGGTGCTGTGTCAGTCCATGGATGTCAGAGAAATGGATTTTACGGTGAGTACAAAAATCCTATTTTCTCTTACTGTCCATGGACTGACATAGCTGGATACTGTAAACGTGTGGGACGTCCCAAAGCAGTATCAGAAGGGTGGGAGCAGTAGTAAAGGAACAACCAAAACTTCACTTCAAACAAGCAGAGCTCCTCAACGGAGAAGTTGCAACATTAAACAGCGGCCTGCAATGCTTTGCGGCCGAAGGGAGCATCCGAAGATGCAGCCAAATCAACCTTATAAAATCTTGAAAAGGTATGAACGGACGACCAGGTCGCCACCTTGCACACTTGTGCAACCGACGCTTGATGTCGGAAGACCCAGGAAGCACCAATTGCCTTGGTGGAATGCGCCGCAACCGGAAAGGGAGGCGCCCGCCCCTTAAAGGCATAGGCCCGTATGACGGTCTGCCTGATCCACCTAGAGACGGTGGCAGACGACACCGCTCGGCCCTGTTATGGACCAGACACCGACTTCTGAATGGAAACAGTAGCAGACAGGTACACTCGTAAGGCTTGTACACATCTTAATGTATGAAGCGCAAACTTTCAGGGATGCGATGGGTGAGGACACAAGGACGGAAGAACAATGTCCTTCTTAAGGTGAAAGTCCGAGACCATCTTTTGAAAAGAAGGACGGTCGTGGGCGCAACACCGCCATATCCTTATGGAGGACCAAGTAAGGCGACATGCAGGACAAGGCCGCCAACTCAGACACCCGTCTAACCGAAGCAATGGCCACTAAGAAGGCCACCTTCCGGGACAAGGTCAAAAGTTGAAAAAGACAGCCCGGGCCGAAATCCGACCCTCAAAGAGGTATGCAAGGCCAGCTTTTGGGTCACAACACGCTGTAAGAACAGCCAAATCCTGGGAACGGAATACTTTCGAGGACGCCACTCAAGTTCCTCGCACATAGCGATGTAAGCCTTCCAGGTACAGTGAGATATCTTTCTGGAGGAAGATACCCGTGTCAACAACATAGAAGAGATGACCGAATACGTGTGAACTCGGTCCTTCAGCGCCTGGCTTTAAACAGCCATGCCATTAAAGCCAAGGACTGTAAAGCAGGATGAAGTATGGGATCATGAGACAGAAGGTCCACCCCAATAGGCAGTCGCTAGGAACGTCTGCGACTAGCCGAAGTAGATCGGCGTACCAATGTCGCCATTACGGAGCAATGAGGATCACTGGAATGGTCTCAGCCCCTACTCTGCGAAGCCGGCGAGGCCACAACAGTAGCGGAGGGTAAGCATATATCAGGCGATACTGCCCCCACGGCGTCTGACGCGTCCGCCCAGGGGTCCCTGGACCTGACCACAATCTTGCGAGTCGAGAGGCCATAAGGTCCACTTCCGGTGCCCCACCTCCGGTAAAGGAGGTGGAAACACCTCCGGATGCAAGGACCCTTCCCCTGCAATGCACATGGCCGACAGGACCGTCTTGCAGTGATATGTATGAAAATCCCAAAGAGACTCCACAATGTATCGGAGAAGAGAGGCCCCGGTGTACAGGGTGCCTCAACTGTTGGCCAATAAAGGCAACTTTACAGAGCTTCCCTAGAAACTCAGTCAGAGGACCAGTACCTCAGCCTCCACAGGTGGCGCAAACCCACCCCGGGCACAGAGACCCTAAAGGCTAAAGCAGTTGCTAGATGACTGATGGATGAGGCAGAGGCTTTTGCCCAGTCATTGAGCTACAAAAACCGCCAGAGATGCAGCCACTAACGGGCGTAACGCTAACCTCAGCCTGGCGAACACAGTCCAAGCCAGCGCTTCTGATCACCACTGAAAGCAGGTGGAAAGTGGTACCCCTGAAACCAGGGATCCTTGTGACAATGCTCCATCCAGCAGCTACCCATGAATAAGTGCTGATTGTACAAACACATAGTTTATACTATGTATAGCATAAAACGCACAAATAGAGTGTGGGAGGAAACCCACCCAGCCACAAAAAGCATAATACCACCACATACGGCGTATGTAGTTTAGTATGTGTGGATAAACCTATTAAACACGTTTATACTGTGCCAGCGACGAAGGCGCGCACATCATCGGGGCTTGGACATAAACCAGCCACTCAGACTGCGTACACAACCGTGTAGGTATGTTAGCCTGCGAATAAACAAATTGCACATGTTTATACTGTGCATAGCGCTGAAAGCGCGCACACCATTGGAACGCAGGGGAGAAACCTGAGCACCCAGATGAAACCCATGCAGACTGCATACGCATACCGTGTAGGTATTATAGTATGTGTGCTAAACATTTTGCACAAGCCCATGTGTGCATAGCACCGAAGGCGCGCACACTGTTGGCGCGTGGGAGGAACCGAAGTACCCCACGTATACTCAGAGAAAGCAATACCTACAACTACTGTGAATGTATTTGGTGTAGTGTATAGACATAATGTGTATATTTACACCGTGTATTGCACCAAAGGCATGCATGTCATGTAGCGTGGGCGGAAACCCACGCAGGCTGCACAGACATACCGGGCAGGTATGTTAGTATGTGGATATCCAATCGCACAAATTTAGACTGTGCATAGCGCCGAAGCGCCCATACCAATGGAGTGTGGGAGGGAACCGGAGTACAAGGAGGAAAACCACACAGACTGCCTACACATACCGTGTAGGTATTATAGCATGCGTGATAAACATTGAACATGTTTAACTGTGCAGAAGGCCAAAGGCGCACATACCGTCAGCGAGTGGGAGGAAACCGGAACACCCGGAAGAACTTCACGCAGACAGCACACAGATACTGTGTAGGAATGATAGCATGTGAATAAACATATTGCACATGTTTATGCTGTGCATTTCCATTGCAGCGTGGGGGGAAACCGGAGTACCCGGAGGAACCCCACGCAAACAGTATACCCATACTGTAAACATGTATAGTATGTGCAATAAACATATTAAACATGTCTATACTGTGCAGAGAGCTGAAGCACACATACCATGAGAGCGCGGGAGGACACCGGAGCCCCCGGCGGAAACCCGCGCCAACCCAGAGAGTATAATACATACATATACTGTGAATGTATCTGGAGTCGTGCATGAACATATTTTGTACGTTTATGTCATGTATGGCACTGAAACACAGCATTGGAACGTGGGGGAACACCCACCGCAGACACAGAGACCAATAACACATACATACACTGTGAATGTATGCAGTGTAGAGGTATAGGATGAGTTTAAATTATGGCGCAGAGGCGCATAATCTTCTCTGTATCATTCCAACCTGCTTGACTGTGCTGCCGAAGCAGCATGCAGGTAACAGGTAACCTCTGACCCTCAGACCGTGTGTCTGTCAGAGCTCAAAGCATTTCCCAGGAAATGGCGGGAAATGTTGCCTCAAGATATCACACAGGAGGCTCACAGGGACTAGAGACATAAATGAATAAAGTCCTCCCCCCCATGCTGCACCGACCAGGGGGAGGGAAACACTGTGTACCACTGTATCATCCATGCTGTTCTTGACGCAGCGTGTGAGGAAAACAGTGAGGAAGCTGTGTAAAAGAAAGGCTTGAAGGAACCAAGGGAAACAGCGTCCACCTGAAGTACCTCAGCCACAGCAATTCCAGCTTGAGAGTGTTCCTCACATCATCAATGAGATCACTTACAAGCGCCCTGTCATTCAGTGACACAGAACTGGAGTCTTCCTCACAAGGGAATGTCCTGTTCATAAACATTAAATATTCAGATCTAGGGTCCTGAGCACAGTAGCTAGGCCCATATCTGAATCAGAGCACTCCTACACTAAAGATTTTTGTGGGGAGAGGGGGCTTAAAGCTCCTTTTGCTCGCACACAGCTTCCATTCTGACAGGAATGATTCCAGGACTGCTGACAACTGGTCCATAAGGACCGCAGGTGCAGGAAACATATGAACATGTTTAACTGTGCAGCAGTGCCAGTTGCCCCAGACAAGTGTGGAGAGCAGGTGTATCAGACTCCATAACGCCACCCTCTGAGACCTTATACACTATACAGTGAATATGAGGCTGAGGAGGGGATACCCGGAGGACTCACCAACCCTTTAGCACCGCTCAGTCCTGCTGAAGCGCGCTGTGAGCCTGAGGAGAGTGAAGAATCTGTGAGGAGCGCCAACGCGCGCGCTAATAGCGCACGCAATAATCACCTCACACACCAGAAAAAACTGCCCCTCTCTCCAGAACCCACTACAGACATTAGCGCCCAGCCAGGCCAGGGTGACCCCCCCAAGCACCCCACAGCACTAGTACAGGGTGCAGAGAGCAGCATAACAGGGGGGAGACAGGGAGAAACCCCCCATATAAAGAAACAGCCAGCATGTACTCACCGGCAGTAGGAGAGACTACTTACCCGTCCCTTTCAGGGACCCACTGGCTTGTTTCAGACAGACCTATCACAGAGCAGTACTGCGTAGCTGTCGGCCCGGTCCACCGCGAGAGATAGTCAGTCAGGTACTGTTCAATCTTCAGAGGACCGCGGGAGCATGAAAGCAACCAGGCCACCCCTGGAGTCAGGGGGCATGTCGTGAACTGAGTCTCACGCACACAAGGCGAGGATCAGCACGCTCGATGGTCGGACAGGGAAGACTACGAGGATACCAGTGTACCCAACCTGTTGCCCAGCCGACAGTTGATTGAAGGTCTCAAAAATAAAATAAAATTCCCAAAGGAATAAAATTTAAAAGTAAAATCTTCCAGGAGACTGGCTCTTGAGAGAGCCACGTCTTCTTCTGTTAGGCAGAAAAAAACTGAGGTCTGCTGACTGCAGGTGGGAGGGTAATGTCTGGAGGGACGCCCCCCTGGGCGGGGCTGTTCAGCTCTGGTTTGTTCTAGAATGTATGTTTCTAACATCTAACATTCTGCCTAGATCTTCTCCTGCGAGCAGGGACATATACCCACACGTTTACAGTATCCAGCTGTGTCAGTCCATGGACGGTAAGAGAAACTGAGATTTTAAATATTTCAGTCCCCTTGAATGAAGGTAGAGACCTCCGAAAACGATATCCCTTTAGGTGGAAACAAAAGGGTCTGAGGTATTTGGGTGTGTTCCTGTCAAAATCAACACTAGACTTATATCAAGAAAACTATAAATCCTTTTTGAACAAAATTAAAAATGAACTTAAAGGGTATCCTTCTCATAGACTTTCATGGTTTGGAAGGATAAGTGTGATTAAAATTATGATCCTTCCACCAAAAGCTCTATATATATATATATATATATATATTCCAAAGTCTTCCGATTAATATCCCTGGAGCGTACTTTAAAACTCTGAGATCGGTAATACAGAATTTTGTATGGAACAATAGAAGTAATCGTATTACCTTCAAGATACTGACCAGACCAAAAGAGAAGGGAGGTGTATTCCTCCCAGATCTGGAAAAATATCACGAGGCAGCAATACTGCGGAGAGTTATGGATTGGGTTTATCCTCCTCAGCAAAAAAAAAATGGGTGGAATTGGAGGAAAATATCAGTAAATCTGCGTTGGGACAGACCATCTGGATCCCAAGGCAATATAGAGGTCTCTTGGTTGAAGCGGCACCAATTACTTTAGAAGCATTAAGAACATGGGATAAATTAATTAAAGGTATTCGGGGACAATATAATAGCCCCTTAATGCCCTTGACAGGAAATAACTATTTCCCACCGGGGAAAGACAATAAATTATATCTAAAATGGACCACATCGACCTACCTGAGACTAAAGGATGTTATGAAGGGGAATGTCCTTTGTTTACTACCGGAATTGCGGGAAAGATATGGGACAACTCCATGGGATGTTTGGAGATATAAACAACTAAAACATATTGTAGAGCCCCTTCCAAAACCCCTTCAGGGGATGAGTAGGCTGAATCCATGGGAAAAACTAGCCGATCAAGGGGGGATAGATAGGCATGGAATTTCTAGTATTTACAAGATGTTGATGATACACTTAGATGGAGGATCCGTGTGCCCAATGGAGAGTTGGGAATTGGAATTGAATCAGCCACTACCAGAAACAATGAGAAGTAAAGTCTAATGCCGCGTACACACGATCGATTTTTTCGACAGTGAAAACACAGTCGAGAAAATCGACGTGAGAAACGAGGAACAGATTGTTTCCCTACACACGGCCGTTTTAAATGAATTTTTTTTTCTTGGTCGAAAAAAACGACTGTGTGTAGGCTCCCCGACAGTGTTTGCCTATGGGAAAACTGCCGCGGAAAAAAATTACGGGAATCACGACGAGAAATTTTTTTCTAATTTTTCTCGTCGTGATT
The DNA here is from genome assembly GCA_029206835.1 of Rana muscosa. Lineage (NCBI taxonomy): Eukaryota > Metazoa > Chordata > Amphibia > Anura > Ranidae > Rana > Rana muscosa. The sequence continues at coordinate 442,219,995 of CM055120.1, read as the reverse complement.
AATGCCGTTTTTCCCGTCCGGAAAAATTACAAAAAGCCCACACACGGTCTTTTTCCTCGTCCAAAATACATTTTTTTATTTTTCCCGACGGGAAAAATTATCGTGTGTACGCGGCATTAGACTACGTCCACTCCCCCTCTGTGGACACACGGATAAAATAAATTAACTAAAAGTTATTAAGTGGTACTACGTCCCAGTAAAATGGCATAAAATAAATCCCCAGGCGTCACCTCTATGTTGGAGGGAGTGTGGGGAGGTGGGAACCCATGCCCACATATGGTGGCAGTGCCCCAGGATCCAGCCATATTGGGTGGAAATATGAGAATTAATTAAGGAGGATCAGTAGGATTGAAATTCTTTTGGACCCATGGCAGTGTTTGTTCCATGCAACGGTTATTCCAAGGAAGAAATATAGGTCAGCGATTATTCCAATTTTACTGAATGCAGCGAAGATACTAATTCCGAAACAGTGAGGACAAAGCAAGCCCCGATGATACAGGAATGGTTGAGGGAGGTAGATAAAATAAGATTTATGGAAGAGGTAACTCACCTGCATAAGGAATCTAAAATTGGATACACCAGAGTTTGGAAGGGGTGGGTGGAGCTTAGACACTCCCTAGTATATGCGAGATATATGAGAAGTGAGGGCAGTACTTGGGGAAACTCGGCCGGCTACCCTAGTGAAGGAGTAATGCCCCCCCCTCTTTTTTTTTTTAAAGGCGGTTAGAGTGCACCGAGGGCTGAGAGCGATGCTCTCGCCCCCCCATAAATTAATAATAAACAGATGTCACGGAAGTTAATTAAAAGGGGAAGACAGGGGAAAAGGGAAATAGGGCACGAATGCACTTTAAAAGAGGGAACACAAGGTGGGTAAAATGTATTGGGGGTAGAGAAGGACACTTGCGCCTCCTAATAAATTAATACAAATATAAAAACCACGGAAGTTAATCTAAAAGGTAAAGAGGACACGATGCACTTTAAAGTTTAAATGAGGGAGGGGGGGGGGGTTTGAGGTGTGGCGTTTTTTTTTTATAAAGGCGGTTAGAGTGCACTGAGGGTTGAGAGCGATACTCTCGCCCCCACATAAATTAATAATAGAACACAGATGTCACGGAAGTTAATTAAAGGGGAAGGCAGAGGAAAAGGGTAATAAGGCACAAATGCACTTTAAAAGAGAGAACACTAGGTGGGTAGAGTGTATTGGGGGTAGAAAAGGACACTTGTGCCCCCTCATAAATTAATACAAATATAGAAGTCACGGAAGTTAATTTAAAAGGTAAAGAGGGCATGATGCACATTAAAGTGTTTGGGGGGGGTGGTGGTTGTGTTTTTTTCTTTTTTTCTCCCCGGGGGTGGGGGGCAGGGGTTACGAAGGAAATAGATGGGGGAAAGTTATGGGAGAGGAGGGAAGAGAAAAGGAAAATTAAGATGTTGCAGGATAGACCCATATTGTTGTAAATGTGGTGTTGTGTTTTACTTTAACCACTTAACGTGGGGGATCCAATCGGACCCTCGGTTCATGCGGCGGTCGTTTTCGGTTCAGGAGCGATCTGGGATGAGGGGGCGGCCATTGGTTTCTGGCCACCCCCTCCCGATCGCTCCTGGCGAATGAGATGCTTCCCCTGCCTGTGTAATGTAAACACAGGCAGGAGGAAGTGATGTCATCTCTCCATGCGGCGCTCTTTCGGCCGGAGCGCCGAGGAGAGAAGACATCAGAGGTTAGTGCACCAACAGCCCACTGACACCAGGACACATAGGCACTTAAATCACCCCCCAGTCACCCCCAGATCATCCCCCAGTCACAGTGTCACTGATTGCAGTGATCATTTATTTACTGATCACTGCATTTAGTGTCATCTGTGACAGTAAAAAAATTCAGGGCAGTTAGGTTTAGGTCCGGGGTACCCCCCTAACCCCCCCATATAAAGGTTTAACCCCCTGATCGCCCCCCAGGTAACCCTTTCACCCCCTATCGACAGTGTCACTAAGCAATCGTTTTTCTGATCGCTGTATTAGTGTCGCTGGTGCCGCTAGGTAGCCAGTTATTTTTTTAGGTTCGCCGCCAGGTTTTTATAGCGTCAGGTACCCCCATATATTATCTAATAAAGGTTTTAACCCCCTGCTTGCCCCTAGAATTAACCCTTTCACCAGTGATCACCGTATAAGTGTTACGGGTGACGCTGGTTGGTTAGTTTGCTTTTTATAGCATCAGGGCACTCGTCGTATATAACCCAATAAAAGGTTTAACCCCCAGATCGCCCGGTGGGTGATATCAATTAGGTTTTAGCGTCTACGTCGCCCCAGGCAGCGTCAGGTTAGTGCCAGTAACGCTAACACCCACGCGCAAAGCATACACCTCCTTTAGTGGTATAGTACCTGAACAGATCAATATCTGTTCAGATCTATACTAGCGTCCCCAGGAGTTTAGGGTTCCCAAAAACGCAGTGTTAGCGGGATCAGCCCAGATACCTGCTAGCACCTGCGTTTAGCCCCTCCGCCCAGCCCAGCCCACCTAAGTGCAGTATCGATCGATCACTGTCACTTACAAAACACAACACACATAACTGCAGCGTTCGCAGAGACAGGCCTGATCCCTGCAATCGCTAACAGTTTTTTTGGTAGCGTTTGATACAGTTGCTGACAGTCAGGTGCTTTTTTACCTGTGAATCCTTACTAGTGTACCACTAAATTTAGAGCCCAAAATGGCAAATCGAAGGTACACTAGTAAAGAGGCCTACGAGATTCTGAGCATGACAGATGGTGAAGAGGAGGTCACGCATCGGTCAGATTTAGGCTCAGAATACAACCCCGTAGAAGACAGTGGCTCCATGTCAGATAGCTCTGACGACGAAGATGAGGTCCCTGCTAAGGTCAGGCGTACCCGATCCCGATCTTCTGATGTTGTTGAGGAGCAAGAACCACAGGGCTCTCGTATTGTGGAGCAGAGAAGTACTAGCGCCGCTATTCCTTCTGGTGAACTGGCAAGCACCAGCGGCCTAGTACACCCTGGACGTACATCCAGCACTGCAGTAACACTTGGTGACGTGGTGAGTCCCATAAGTGCAGTTCAAGCTGGCGAGGTGGCAAGCACAAGTAGTGTCCCGCTGCCACCAAGAAGAAGACAAAGGCAGGCACATCGTGCCCATAGTGCCCTTCCTGCAGTATTCGCCTATCCTGATTGGGTCCCCACCACTTCTGCAGCACCCGTACTTCCCCCATTCACTGGCCAACCCGGTATTCAGGTGGAAACAGCAGATTTTATGCCACGATCTCTAAATCTATTGTGGACCAGAGTAATTTATATGCTGGTCAATTCATCGCCGCTAATCCCCAGTTGCCTTCCATTGCCAGAGATTGGAAACCAATTACGGTTTCCGAATTTAAAACTTTTCTGGGCCTTTCCCTCAACATGGGAACACAAATTCTCGTTGTTGCGCGCCTATTGGTCCATGCGCCCAATTGACCATATGCCCATGTTCTGTGCCTCCATGTCCAGGAAACGATACGAGTAGATCTTGCGGTTCATGCACTTAAAACGACAATGAACTTTGTCGTCCACGTGGAGACCCTGAATACGAAAGGCTCTACAAAATTCGGCCCCTCAAACCACTTCAACGAACGTTTTGCAGCCTTGTTTACTCCCGATCAAGTTGTCTGCGTTGATGAGTCCCTGATTAAATTTTCTGGCCACTTGTCTTTCAAACAGTACCTTCCCAGCAAGCGTGCCAGATATGGGGTCAAGTTCTGTGACAGGGCAACAGGCTATGTATGGAGCTAAATGGTTTATGAGGGAAAAGACAGTGAGGTAGAGCCGGAGAACTGCCCAGATTACATAGGGAGCGCTGGCAAGATAGTGTGGAACTTGGTGTCACCCTTATTCGGAAAGGGGTACCACTTGTATGTGGACAATTATTACACAAGCGACTTTTTAGTCACTTGTTTGATCATCAGATTGGAGCATGTGGCACCGTGCGACCTAATCGCCGGGGCTTCTAGATTCTCGTCTTAGGCTGGGGGGAGAGAGCCTGCTTGAAGTGTAATAATTTGCTCGCTGTGAAGTGGAGGGATAATAAGAATGTTTTCGTTCTTACCTCCCTTCACGCAGGCACGACAGTTCAAATTCGTACGGCGACTGGTGTTGTGGAGAAACCAAAATATCGGAGGGGTGGACCTCAACGACCAATTGTTGGCGCTGTATCACATTGCCCGTAAGGCGAGACGCTGGTACAAAAAAGTGTCTCTATACTTATTTCAATTGGCTTTGCTGAACGCTCATGTGCTATACAGAGCTTCAGGCGGGACTTTATCCTTCCTTAAATTCCTGGATGAGATAGTCACAGACCTCCTGTATCCAGGCGGTTCTGCACCTCACTATTCCCAACCAAATGCAGTAAGCCAGCTGCATGAGAGGCATTTTCCGTATGTCCTCGAGAGTACCCCTACCTAACGAGCCCCCCAAAGAAGATGTTGAGTCTGTAGCAAGCGCGGATTTAGGCGTGACACCCGTTATTGTCCACGCTGTCCTGACGATCCTGGTCTTTGCATTGGTAAATGTTTTGAACGCTTCCACACACTAGTAAAGTTTTAGCGTAGGGTACAGCAATGCACAGGATAGGACACACCTACACAGGGTCTCCCAAGATGCCATCGCATTTTGAGCGACCCAAACCGTTACAGTTGTTACAGTTACAAAAAAAAAGTGTAAAAAAATAAATAAAAAATTGTGTCGTTTTATTGTTCTCTCTCTCTCTCTCTCTATTTTCTCTGTATTGTTCTGCACCTTTTTACTGTATTCTATTCTGCAATGTTTTATTGTTATGTTTTATCATGCTTGCTTTTCAGGTATGTAATTTTTTGTTTTCAGGTGCGCCATTCAGCTGCAGAACGGATTTATTTATCTCGACAGCAACAGCGTTTGCTCCCACGATACATAAAGCCGTGACTCCAGTGCTGTAGGAGGTGATTTCACCACCACAGTAAAAAAAAAAAAAAAAAGAGCATATATGCCGAAGCATGGGGGCAGCAGGGGCGGAGGAGCGATTTTGCTCCTAATGCCGCGTACATACGGTCGAAATTCCGACGGAGGCTTGCCCGTGGAAAAGTCTGACCGTGTGTACGCGGCATAACTTTTTTGCGGGAGGATGCCCCCATGCTTCGGCATATATATATTTTAGGCACAGGTTGCGTTAAAAAAAATTGTTATTTCTTACTATGTTTTTTTTTGGTATTTGCTTTGCAGGAATGGTATGGCAAGGTCTTACTGTTATACTGTAATGTTACTTTGTTTTATTGTTAACCATCATTTGCTTAGCAGGTACGCCATTCAGTTGCGGCGCGGATTTATTTATCTTGACAGCAACAGCGTTTGCTCCCACGATACATAAAGCCGTGACTCCAACGCTGTAGGAGGTGATTTCACCACCACAGTTAAAAAAAAAAGAGCATATATGCCGAAGCATGGGGGCAGCAGGGGCGGAGGTGCAATTTTGCTCCTAATGCCGCGTACATACGGTCAAAATTCCAACGGAGGCTTTCCCGTGGAAAAGTCTGACCGTGTTTACGCGGCATAACTTTTTTGCGGGAGGATGCCCCCATGCTTCGGCATATATAAATGGTGCATGTATGCCCATCATTAGAAGTGGGTGGATGAAGGGAGGAATTCTAATGGTGGGCATACCCACCGATCAATTTATTTTTTTCGTTCAGCTAACAAGGCTGCATGAAAAAAAGAGATTACAATACATGTCCAACAAGGACCAGCAACGTACTGGTATGTTGCTGGAATTTGAATGGTTATACCAGAATGATGCCTGCGGGTTTAGGTGTCATCCTCGTATCATTCTTTTCAGCCAGCGGTCGACTTTCATGTAAAAGCAATCCTAGAGGCTAATTAGCCTCTAGACTGCTTTTACAAGCAAAGGGAGGGAATGTCCCCCCCCCCGGATATAAACAGCGCCATTGGGAAAGCATTTTATCACACCAATCTTGGTGTGGTCAGATGCTTTGAGGGCAGAGAAAAGATCTAGGGTCTAATAGACCCCATTTTTTTCCCAAAAAGTGTACCTGTCACTACCTATTGCTATCATAGGGGATATTTACATTCCCTGAGATAACAATAAAAATGGTAAAAAAATAAAAATAAAAATGGAAGGAACAGTTTAAAAAAAAAAAAAGGCAAAATAAATATAAAAAAAAAAAAAAGCACCCGTCTCCCCCTGCTCTTGCGCAAAGGCGAACCCAAGCGTCGGTCTGGTGTCATATGTAAACAGTAATTGCACCATGCATGTGAGGTATCACCGCGAAGGTCGGATCGAGGGCAGTAATTTTAGCAGTAGACCTCCTCTGTAAATCTAATGTGGTATGCTGTAAAGGCTTTAAAAATGTATGTAGTTTGTCGCCACTGCGCGTTTGTGCACAATTTTAAAGCATGTCGTGTTTGGTATCCATGTACTCGGCCTAAGATCATATTTTTTATTTCATCAAACATTTGGGCAATATAGTGTGTTTTAGTGCATTAAAATAAAAAAAGTGTATTTTTTCCCCAAAAAATGCGTTTGAAAAATCGCTGCGCAAATACTGTGTGCAAAAAAAAATGCAACAGCCACCATTTTAATCTGTAGGGCCTTTGCTTTAAAAAATATATATAAATGTTTGGGGGTTCAACCTAACTTTCTTGCAAAAAAAAAATATTTTCATGTAAACAAAAAAAGTGTCAGAAAGGGCTTTGTCTTCAAGTGGTTAGAAGAGTGGATTATGTGTGACATAAGCTTCCTAATGTTGTGCATAAAATGCCAGGACAGTTCAAACCCCCCCAAAATGACCCAAATTTGGAAAGTAAACACCTCAAGCTATTTGCTGAGAGGCATGTCGAGTCCATGGAATATTTTATATTTTGACACAAGTTGCGGGAAAAAGACAATTTATTTTTTATTTTTTTGCACAAAGTTGTCACTAAATGATATATTGCTCAAACATGCCATGCACAAAGTTGTCACTAAATGATATATTGCTCAAACATGCTCAAACATGCCATGCACAAAGTTGTCACTAAATGATAAATTGCTCAAACATGCCATGGGCATACAGCTGTATGTGGAACTACACCCCAAAATACATTCTGTAGCTTCTCCTGAGTACGGGGAAACCACATGTGTGAGACTTTTTGGGAGCCTAGCCACGTGCAGGACCCTAAAAACCAAGCACCGCCTTCAGGCTTTCTAAGGGTGTAAATTTTTGATTTCACTCCTCACTGCCCATCACAGTTTTGGAGGCCATGGAATGCCAAGATGGCACAAAACCCCCCCAAATGACCCTCTTTTGAAACGTAGAAACCCCAAGCTATTTGCTGAGAGGTATGGTGAGTATTTTGCAGATCACGCTTTTTTTCAAAGTTTTGAAAATTGAAAAAAAAAAAAATTCTTATCTTTCTTCATTTTCAAAAACAAATGAGAGCTGTAAAATACTCACCATGCCTCTCAGCAAATAGCTTGGGGTGTCTACTTTCCAAAATGGGGTCATTTTGTGCTATTTTCGCATTTTATGGCCTTCGAAACTGTGATAGGTAGTGAGGAGTGAAATCAAAAATTTGCGCCCTTAGAAATATTGAAGGCGGTGCTTGGTTTTCGGGGTACCGTACGCGGCTAGGCTCCCAAAAAGTCCCACACGTGGTATCCCTGTACTCAGGAGAAACAGCAGAATGTATTTTGGGGTGTAATTTCACATATGCCCATGGCATGTGTGAGCAATTTATCATTTAGTGACAACTTTGTAATATTCCCGCAACTTGTGGCAAAATATTAAATATTCCATGGACTCAACAAGCCTCTCAGCAAATAGCTTGGGGTGTCTACTTTCCAAAATGGGGTCATTTGTGGGGGGTTTTGTGCTATTTTGGCATTTTATGGCCTTCGAAACTGTGATAGGTAGTGAGGACTGAAATCAAAAATTTGCATCCTTAGAAATCTTGAAGGCGGTGATTGGTTTTCGGGGCCCCGTACGTGGCTAGGCTCCCAAAAAGTTCCACACATGTGGTATACCCGTACTCGGAATGAGCAGCAAAATGTATTTTGGGGTGCAATTCCACATATAACCATGGCATGTGTGAGAAATATAACATTTTTTATTTTTTTTGGTCATTATTCAATCACTTGGGACAAAAAAATAAATATTCAATGCCTCTCAGCAATTTCCTTGGGGTGTCTACTTTCCAAAATGGGGTCATTTGGGGGGGGGGGTTTATACTGCCCTGCCATTTTAGCACATCAAGAACTGAGATAGGCATTCATAAATTAAAAGCTGTGTAAATTCCAGAAAATTTACCCTAGTTTGTAGACGCTATAACTTTTGCGCAAACCAATAAATATACGCTTATTGACATTTTTTTACTAAAGACATGTGGCTGAATACATTTTGGTCTAAATGTATGACTAAAATGGAGTTTATTCGATTTTTCTTATAACAAAGAGTAGAAAATATATTTTTTTTCTACATTTTTGGTCTTTTTCCGTTTATATATCAAAAAATAAAAATCGCAGAGGCAATCACATACCATCAAAAGAAAGCTCTATTTGTGGGAAAAAAAGGACGCAAATTTTGTTTGGGTACAACATTGCATGACCGCGCAATTACCAGTTAAAGCAGCGCAGTGCCAAATTGTAAAAACACCTCTGGTCTTTAAGCTGCATATTGATCCGGGGCTTAAGTGGTTAATGTCATTTATATATGTTTAATGAAATGTAATGAAAGATATATGTGTTCATAAAAATTGAATAAAAAGAAATTTAAACAACAAGCTAGTTTAAATAGCTTTTTATCTGTTTTTTTTTTTTTTTTTTTGGGATTGCTGCCTGTGTGTATTGTAAACAGCTGTTGTAAAAGCAGGTAAAGGTTACCTTTAAACAGCTTTATCTGTGTCTCTGTTTGTGTGTATTGTCTAAGCAACTATTCAAACAGGTTTTCAGTGTAGCTAGTTGCAGATTTAACAGTTCCTTAAAAAGAATGGCTGCATTCAGCATGGGTGTCCGCTTTACTTTTTTCAGGGGGGGGCATCATTTTAAGGTCATCCATGCTTCTTTGGGGCAGTGGAGCAGCGCTGTATACACCACTCCTCCACCGCCCCTGCCCATTGAATATAAATGGGCACCGCTGCTGAAGCGCCTACAAAGCGCTTCGGCAGCGGCGATACACAGTTGCATTTAACCCTGTCTTTGACCCTGTCAGCTGGGGTTATTGCAACACAAGGGGCAAGTGTCTTCACTCTGACTTCAACACTCTTACGATTCCAGGGGGGGGGGGCAATTGACCCCCCTTGCCCTATGGAGCGGACGCCCATGGCATTCAGTTCAATAATATACAAAAGAATGCTTTAAAACACCAATTCAATGACGTCTTAGAGCAGTGCAATACTCATAATGATGCCATAAGGTTTAAAAAGTTTTCCAAAGAAGCCAAGAAAGAGAGGATGGCCAATATTATAAGCATGTTATTGAAAATGAAAGAAAGTGCAGAGCAGACAGAATTAGAATGGTTTTCTGAAAGAAAAAACAGTTATTGGAACAAGTACAAAGTGTAACCAAGAATATAGTAAATATGATTGAAAAGGACGATGCAGATGCTCGTGATCACATTGAACAATTAGTGACTGAGAAATGTTTATTGGAACAGAAAGTTAAAATGTCAGAGGAAACTTGTAAACAGAGAGAAAGTTGCATTGCCTCTTTGAATCATAGAGAGTCGGAGAATGAGCGTATTATAATACTACTTAGGAAGGAATTAGCCGAAAGTGCAATAGTGGAGATACCCTCCGCGCATGCTCAGTGCACAGAAAAGATGGAGGTGAAGCAACATGCAGAAAAACTGTATGCTATGGTTGATGCAAGTGATATTGCTATGATAGAAATCAATGTTGAAGATTTAAATAAAAGTGCGGTAACCGCGTGTGAAAATGATTCTGGTATTGAATCAGTGGAGACTTCTGATGAGTCCATCGCTAGTGATGACTCCTCAGATTGTGAAAGTGTAAAGTCTGTTCATTTCAATCATAATAATATTAGGCAACAATGTGAGTCTCCATCGCCTTATGCTCAGAGAAGGGCCCATGCAGGTTGGCCGACCCTTAAATGTTTTTTGTGTAAAAGGGGGGGTCAAATCGCCAAATATTGTTGGGCGGCGAATGATATCAAAAAAAGATCACATCGCCCCAAAACGACCCCAAGGTGTTATGAAGTGTATTCGGTGAGATGGGGTAACCCCAGGCATAGGGTCCATGATACTCAATTAAGACAGGAAAGGCATTACTATGCAAAATGGAGGGAGCCACATGTTCATTCAAATATAGCAATGGGGGGAAACAATTGTAGCAGCCCTTAGGGAGCTGCAGGGAGGGTGAGAATTTTATGGTTAATGTTTCTTTGCTATGAATAAGATGTGAGTTACAGAGATTTGTTTGCCCTTCAAGTTTGGAATAGTATAGAGGCCCTTGATATATATATATATATATATATATATATATATATATATATATATATATATACCGTATTTATCGGCGTATAACACGCACTTTTTCCCCCTTAAAATCAGGGGAAAATCGTGGGTGCGTGTTATACGCCGATACTCCGTCGAATTCCCCTGCTGAAAACGAGCGAGAGGAGCGAGCGGAGCCGAAGCCGAAGTACAATCGGCTTTACTCGGCTCCTCTCGCAGTCCCGCCCATCTCTGACTGCGCCACTGACATAGAGAAAGCCGAGTGTACTTCGCCTAGTCTCGGCTCCTCTCGCAGTCCTGCCTGTGACTGTGAGCAGAGCCGAGTCTAGCCGAAGTACACTCGGCTTTCTCCGTCAGCGGCGCAGTCAGTGGAGATGGGCGGAACTGCGAGAGGAGCCGAGTCCAGCCGAAGTACACTCGGCCCCGCTCGCTCCTCTCCACAGAAATCGGCGCCAAATTTTAAAAACCGCTGGGACTGACACGATCGCAAAGGCACTGGGCAAGGCTGCAGATGGACAGATGGACACTGGGCACGGCTGCAGATGGACAGATGGACACTGGGCACGGCTGCAGATGGACAGATGGACACGGCTGCAGATGGACAGATGGACACTGGGCAAGGCTGCAGATGGACGCTGGGCAAGGCTGCAGATGGACAGATGGACACTGGGCACGGCTGCAGATGGACAGATGGACACTGGGCAAGGCTGCAGATGGACACTGAGCAAGGCTGCATTTAAATGTAAGTTTTTTTTCCTTGAATTTCCCTCCTAAAAGTTTTTTTCCTTAAAATTCCCTCCTAAACTTGGGGTGCGTCTTATACGCCGATAAATACGGTATATCTATCTATATATATTTATTTATTTATTTTTTCGAGAATAAGCCTCTGGATTGTTTTTTTTTTTTTTTAAATACTCTTATTTAATTTTTTTTTTAACCTAACCTTTAAAAGGGGTTGTAAAGGAAAAAAAAATTTCACCTTAATACATCCTATGCGTTAAGGTGAAAAAACATCCGACAATACCACCGCTCCCAGCGAGAGAGCTCGCATATAGGTGGTGAGTGATTGCGGGGAGGATCCGAGACAGCCGCCGAGGGACCCCAGAAGACCAGGTTCGGGCCAACTCTGCAAAACTAGCTGGACAGCGGAGGTAAGTATAACATGTTTCTCTTTAGTTCTCTTTAATTTTTTTTGTTAATTTTTTTATTACTATTTTTTTTTATAATTTTTTTTTTTAATTTTTGTTATTGTTTCATCTATTTTATTTTTGTTTTGTTCAGGTGGAAAAATTGTTAGGTTTAGTACACCTGAAAAGGGGGTCATTAGAAACTGACTAGGTGGTCATTGACTATGTCCTCAATTAGCAGCTGACTACATTTTGTTTAAGACAAGAGTTGGTAGGAAGCCATTTTAGCTGCGGGAGTTGTTTTTTTTTTTCGTTTGTTTGTTTTTCTTTTCATTCAGGTGTAAAAAGTTCCAAAGACTTACACTTTGTCCACCTGAAAGGGGGATTAGTGCATAGATCTTAACCACTTAAGGACCCCTTCACGCCGATATACGTCAGCAGAATGGCACGGCTGGGCACAAGCACGTACAGGTACGTTGCCCTTTAAGAGCCCAGCCGTAGGTCCTGAGCTCCGTGAGCGCGCCCCGATCGTTGCCGGTGTCCCACGATCGGGTCACAGAGCTCGTTCTTCCTAGTGCGAGTGTCACTGATCGTCTGTTCCCTGTCATAGGGAACGACGATCAGTGACGTCACACGCCAAGCCACACTCCCACACAGTAGTAATCACTCCCTAGGAAACACTTAACCCCTTCAGCGCCCCCTACAGGTTAACCCCTTCACTGGCAGTGTCATTTTCACAGTAATCAGTGCACTGATCGCTGTGAAAAATGACAATGGTCCCAAAAATGTGTCAAAGGTGTCCGATGTGTCCGCCATAATGTCGCAGTCACAAAAAAAAAAAAAAAACTCGCTGATCGCCGCCATTACCAGTAAAAAAAAAAAAAAAAAAAAAAGCCATAAAACTATCCCCTATTTTGTAAACGCTATATATATTATAGCAAAAAGTTAAAAATACTGAATTTTTTTCAAAATTGTTGCTCTATTTTTGTTTATAGCGCAAAAAATGAAAATCGCAGAGGTGATCAAATACCACCAAAAGAAAGCTCTATTTGTAGTAAAAAAAAAAAACGTCAATTTTGTTTGGTAGCCACGTCGCACGACTGCGCAATTGTCAGTTAAAGCGACGCAGTGCCGAATCGCAAAAAGGGGCCTGGTCCTTTAGCTGCAAAATGGTCTGGGGCTTAAGTGGTTAAAGTACACATAATGCATTGTTTTTTTAAATGCTTAAAATTTAGAATTTTTGAGAAGCAACGTTCACGTTAATTTTTTATTTTAGATTTATGCTTGTACCATGGGGATCCATTTTAGAGTGGGTTCATCCTAAAGGAATCATGGTTGTTTTGATAATTTGTTCTGAAGTCAGGAATACTAAATTCCTGTGTTAGTAGATATTATGGATAAGAATTCTGCTCTCGTTTTTAATTTCCACAATCTTGGTGCAGCGAGATTGGAGAGGATTCTGAAACAGAGATGAAAGATGTTCATCTGATTGGCAGTTTTGTCTGTGCCATACCACACCGAAAATTTGTTCTGATAAACGTTCAGGAGAGAAAAGATTCAGATTAATACTTGAAATATAAGGTTTCTTTTTCTTATGGACAATTTTTGCGCTAATACTGAATCTGAAAGACTTTTCCCAACGAGACTTGTGAAACATTTTGCCAAAGTCTCTCCTGTCATTTATGAATGCAAACGGACTATGAATACAAATACAATGAGTTGGAGGTTGGGGAAGGAATATAGCCTATCCAATCCTTCAGAACAAGAGATTTAAAATGTTTTTTTTATGTGAGGAGGAATTGAAAGAAGGAAATGTTTTTAATGTGTGACATGTATTGACATAACTGAATATGGTGCAGGTACCTAGGAGGCTGGCACTTATGCATAAAGGTGTCTGTTGGCCAGACTAGAGGGTACCAGGTGACACATCAATGGGGTGGAAACTTCCTCGTAGGGACGGTGTCTCAATCTTAGCAGTCCTATAGAGAAGCTCTTGGTTAGTGGACATGTGGGACACCAGAACTGGACATGTGGGAGATACACCTAGTTGATGTCTTACCTGAGAGGTTGAAACCCTGCACAGGTAATGCCAGTGACTACACACAGGAGAATGCTCCGTTAAATAACGGGAACAAACACTGGCTACCAGGGTACAGTATGCCTTCACCACATGGCGCTTCAATGTCTCACAGTGGTTGATAAAACCCTATTGCCCTATATGTGCTGAATATACTCTGAATCAAGTGCGGTCAGTATATCAGTGGCTCGCTCCCACAGACGTGCGGACACAGAGTGAGGTTCATGCAGGACGCTTATCTCTGAGGAGTAGCCCCGAAAGAGGAGGGATGTATTCAGCACCATATTGGGGGGAGTAGGAGCGGGGATGGGCATTGTTAATGGAGTGGACATCGATCTCCTGAGGAACAAACTCTCAGCCATAGCTTCAGACAGCAAGCGGGGGTTTGTTGCTCAGAGAGATTGGTGCCCCCCCTTTGATAACATTCAACAGAGTCACATAAATCTCCAGTGTAAAGTGGCTCGGATGTTGTCAACCATGGTGAGAGGTTGGTAGAGAGTGTGAGATGGTATAGGACAGATATACGTCATTGGCTCTGGCGTGCACGCAGGGGCAGACGGAGTTATCAACCAATATCAAGCATATTGTACAAATCTCTATATGAGGGGCAATGGCCTGATGAGGTAGCATAACCACTCAGTAAGACTTTGCCAAAACACGTTGCTTACACTAATCCAAAGTAGTGGTCGAATGCCTGGATGGGCTGTACTGGTTTGGATTGTGAAAGGTGTTGTGCTGTATGATCCCTTATACAGAAGTGCAGACTCGGTCTGTATATTTGGTGGCATCAATGGGCTTACTGACTGGGGATTCTATCTTGTTGCATTTGTGGCTAAGTGACCCACATGTGATCAGAGAGTATGGAAGCTGGGGGCAGGTTGATATTTCCCTCTGTCGGAAGCATGACCACGATGTCCTTTGCATACCAGGTCAACACACGGTACTCTGTGTTCTGGATGAGAGCTCATTGCTGGGAAGGAAGCACCTGGGTATTATTTGGGACATAAGCAAGTTTTTTCTTTGCCCTAGAGGATACCGCTGTAACATTAGTCATGGAACTAGGGTGTTTCTTGAACCTAACAGTAGGTAGAGGTGTATGGTATACCCTGGGCATGGTCACTGTAATCCAGACACAGGGATGGAATTTTGTGGATGTTGCCAATGTTTCAGATTTATGTGTGTTATACTCAAAATGTATATAGGAAGCTCTCTCGCTTATCTATGCAAGTTGAGGGACAAAGTGAATGTAGGGTCTCTTCATACAAATTAGAGACTTTGCTGCCAATTTAGATCCCTGAGGTACCGCAGACAGGCCAAGTTGCGGTAGGAAAGACCACTCACTGTGAGCAAGCCTGCCCAATCCCGAACCGTGTCTACAATAAAGAGTTATAGAAGGTTGGGAGCGGGAGATGTAATTGGATGGATATATATGCATATATTATGATAATGGGTTGATTTATGTCATGGTATATAGTGTGATGAAGGTATATATTAAGCTAGTAATATGGCCAAGAAAGGCCCTCCTCGAGACTCAGAGCTGGTCGATATGTTGCTCTGAGTGTGTACTGGTGAAAGGTGAGTGAATGAACAATACTGGTGAATGGTGAGTGAATGGACACCCCTTGCCGGTACTATACCCCTTCATGAAGATGTCAGAAAAAAGAAGATACAGAATAGTGACATGGAAGCTGTCACAGAAGAATGATGTTGGTGTGTCACCCAGTAGCAAAGTGGCACGTGTTGGGAAGCACAGCTCGTTAGGACCGTTAGGGAGCTGGTTCTGAAGCCTATGTTGAGAGACGCAACACGTTAAAACCGTTATGGACTGTTCCTAGGAGCTGGTTATGAAGCCTATGTTGAGAGGCACAACACAGTAAAACCATTGTGGGCTATTCCATGGGAGCTGTTTCTGAAGCACATGTTGAAAGGCAGTTAAAGACTGTTCCATAGGTACTGGTCCGGAAGACATTATGGACTGGTCAATAGGAGCCGTTTTGGGGGAGGATGTTGTGCACCCTTTAGGCGCAAAGCGGCATATGTTGTAAGGAATATAATTTCTGGGTTTTGTACGTATTCTGCTTTCATTCCCAATGGTCAGATAAGCTGAGGCTTTCAGGGCAGTGTCCTGGAGGACAGGATGCCCCCCCCCTCAGGAATGTAATCTGTTAAACCCGGCTCCGCAATGTCTGCGAGGTCCTTTTGATCAGCCCCTCCACAGACAAAAGGGAAGTGCAACTGTCAACATAATTGCAATGATCAAAGGGCCAGCGAACTATTGGAGATTATATGGGCAATACCGCCCCAGAGGCCAAGTATGGCAGGCCAGTCAGTAACAAGGACGATGGTCCTGGAAATGTAACGATTGGTCAAAAGGCAAATGGGCTGGCAATGGGAGGAAGTTTGAATGAGGTATGACTGAGGTCCTTTAAAACAGGACAATTGTGAATGAGAGTCCTTTTGACCTGAAGACCTATGCTGAAGCCACATGGATCTCTGAAGGCCTCATAGAAGCCTGATGGTTTGGGCCTTAGACATCCAGCATTCAGAGTTCTACAGGCCTTCATTCTATAACATCTGAGACCAGCCGATGACGAGTATCTAGGGGATGTGTTAAGTATCTTTTATTATTATTATTGTTGTTATAGACTTTATAGATATCTGTTGTTAGAAGATGATATTCCTACTTTAAAGGAAATAAATGTAACTTCTTGTTCTAACTAAGCAACTGTGTCTGTCTTCATAGTTAACATTATAGCATTAGGCCTAGCATACTTAGATTAGACTAGCAAACAAGGGACAAATACAATTAATACATAGATGCAATAGTTATATACTGTAGGTTACAATAGAGTGTATATTATTGCATATTTTACAACAACATGATATGAAGTTTTCTATTTGATATGATTTATCCGTAACTGTAGATGAAAAAATTGTGGTCCTAATAGGAGTTGGAACCCACACATTTGCATACAGGGCACTTCCGATAAGGGAAAAAACGAAAGCGAAGCTACATCAGCAGTTTCAAGTATGCAATCTTTCTCCACTGTCATCTCATTTAGAGCTGTAATTGTATTTTTGGTATCTTTAAGATATGCTGGTGTGTTAGTCACCAGCAACTGTAGGAAAAAGTCAATGTACTTCCTGGCTCTAGAAGTCACGGACTCAATCCCACTAACTATGGGGCGACCTGGGGGGTTTTCAAGTGACTTATGAATTTTTGGGAGGTAGTAATCACTGGGATTCTTGGAGATATTGGGAATCAAGGTCTCTCTTTTTTTAAATTCAAAATACCATCCTCAAAAGCTCCTTTAACCAACCGTTCCAATGCCATTTTATATGCCCTAGTGGGGTCTCCTCTCAGAATCCGATAAGTATTCCTGTCCGATATCAAATTATTCATCTCGCATTGATAATCCAAGTTGTTCAAAAAAAACAATCCCCCCTCCTTTGTCTGCGGGGCGTATTATGAGATTTGAGTGTACACTGAAAGCCTTCCCAGAAATAGTGATAAATCCGAAGCTGGCAGGCTCTGCAGAACCACTGCTGTTGCACTCATTATGATCTGCCATAATAGGTATGTAAAGCAGAAAACCCACTTAAGGGGTTCTCACAACATCTGAGCCATTGGCTGACAGCGCTGATCAGAAGACAGCCGGCAGACGCCTTTTTCAATCATGCCCCTCCGACAGAAACCGGCCAAATGGCCAGCTTCTGTCAGACTGACTCCAGTACACACAAGCCGAATGCCGCCCAACAAGATGCCACCCAACATTTGGACCGTGTGTGCTAGGCTTAAAGCGTTTGTTACCTCAACGCTTCATATTCCTGATATGAGCCTGCTTACTTACTGGACAGCTATAAGGAGCCATACACCTCTCCTCTCCATACAAGAGACCATGAGGATATGACTGCCCTATGATCTATGGGCTATCCCTGGATTTGCTGCTCTAAAGACCAAGGTCTATCCAAACACGGCTTCGGCTGGATACACTATCCAGAGGCTTTAATATTGTTTATATATACATACAAGCTGAAATACGTTGCAGTTAAATCCTTGAGCCTAAAGTATTCAGAACCCATTACAACGTATGGAACAATATCGGTCCAAGATACCCTGACCGGCATTTCCATGCAGTCCTGACGGATCATCTACTCTTCATCCTCTGATTGTATATCTAGTGTCGGTGGAATTTTTACACTTGGGATTTAGCTACAGCTTTTGAAGTTCTCAAGCCCGTACAGTCCCCGAAGAAGATCCATACTGTATGTGTTTTTGAAACGCGTTAGACGCTCCGTCAGTTGACAGTTTGCGGGCTTCTTTCTCAGCTGGTTTACAGTTTTTTCATGTGTTTGTTTTTATCACTGGCATTCTTTGTATTTTATGTTGTATGTTATTTATACTTTGAATAAATTTGCAATTTTTTTATCAATTACTGCCAGTGGTCCATTTAAAATCCCAACTTGAGGAACTTTCTCTTTACTGTGTGTAGTTAGTGGCCAAGTTGGCAAGGATTTATTTTCATGTTTTTTTGTTTTGCGGTTTTTGGTCCATTATAAATAGTGTATTTAAAAACTGCACCTTTTGTTTTTTTTACCTTCACTGTTTGCTGTGCCTAATTTTTGTGTAGTGAACCCATTCAGGGGGTCACACACACCCGCTGCCGAGCTAACCCCTCACAGTTGGTGGAGAATGCGGGCAGTTTTTTTTAAGGCCAGCATGGAGAAGATACTGAGACAGCTGGCTCTAGCAAATGCAAATCAGCATCAGACAAATGCAACTTTGCAACAGAGCCTCGCAGCTCAGCAGCAAGCTCACCAGCAGAGTCTGGAAGCTCAGCAACAAGCCCAGCAGCAATCTGAGGCCCGCTTCACAGACCTGTTGCAGAAACAAGAGCAGAGACTCCAACAACAAATGGGGACATTAATGCAGCAAGGTCCGCAGACCAGTGAGGCAAGTGGTTCCACTAATGACGCATAATTTGGTGTGAGCCATTTACTGACAAAAATGACTGGAGAGGATGATCCGGAGGTGTTTTTGACAACATTTGAAAGGACTGCTGAAAGGGAAAAGGGGTCTAAGGAGCAGTGGGCTGGACTGGTGGGCCCTCTTAACTGGGGAATCGCAGAAAGCTTATGACCTAGAGCCTGACCCAGCAAAAGACTATGTTGTGTTATAAACAGAACTGTTATAAACAGAACTATTAGCATGGCTGGGTGTCACCCTGGCCGTCCGGGCTCAGCGTGTACATAACAGTACTTTCCGGCTTGGAAAAACCCCCCAGGTCTCTAATGTATGATCTCATTCACCTGAGCAGGAAGTGGCTGCAGCCAGAGACTTTGACCGCACCAAAGATTGTGGAGCGTGTTGTTATGGATCAGTTCCTGAGATCTCTTCCTACTGCTATCCAAAAGTGGGTAAGCCATGGAGACCCAGAAACTGCTGACAAGCTTGTGGATTTGGTTGAGAGGTACTTGGCTACAGAGAACCTGACTGCCCCTTCCAGGGACTCACGGACTTTCCACCCCAAGATCAGACAATCCCCAGCGGTGGGTAAGATGACTCCAAGGGGTGAGGGTGGAGAGGGTGAGAGGATGGGGGTTCTGCCTGTCTGGCGAGAGCAGCCTGGGAAGTCAAGGTTGCAAGAGGCGGCGAAAAAGATTATTTGCTACCGCTGCCGGCAAGAGGGACATATTGCAGCCAATTGCCCAGTTGTGGATGAACCTATATAATGTGACGTTATAAGGGACAGACGTCAGTCGCTGTTTGCGACAGTTGCATTCACTGCCATTCGGTTTACTGAGAAACATTTATGCAAAATGTATATTAAAGGTAGAAATTAAAAATTAAAAATTAAACCCATCAGGGTTGGTTGAAAGGTTCAACAAAACCCTAAAGCAAATGTTAAAGAAGGTGGTAGAGATGGAAAGGATTGGGAGTGTCTAATACCCTATTTGATATTTGCCATTAGGGAGGTACCCTAATCCTCTATGGGTTTCTCACCCTTCGAGTTACTCCATGGGAGACACCCAGGAGGGCTATTGAATATCGCCAAGGAAACTTGGGAAAATGAGAGTTCTCCCCACAGGAGTGTGATTGAGCATGTTGCCCTGATGCAGGATAAAATTGCACAGGTAATGCCAATCGTAAAATAACATTTGGCCCAAGCGCAGTTAGCACAGCAGAGAGTGTACAATCGTTCGGCCAAGACCCGTACCTTTTCCCCAGGGGATAGGGTATTGGTACTAGTCCCTACAGTTGAAAGTAAATTCCTGGCCAAATGGCAGGGCCCAAACGAGATAATTGAAAAAGTGAGTGAGGTGAACTACAGGGTCAGACAACCAGGAAGGCCGGAAAAGATATATCACATTCTGTTGAAAGCCTGGAGGGATAGGGAATCCCTAGTCGCAGAGACTTTGTGGTCACCGACTCAGTCTGATTGCTTGGTTCCCGAGGTTGGAATCGTAGTCACCTTATCGAAACCCCAACAGGAGGTTAAAGAAATTGTGCTCCGCAAGAAAGAGGTTTTCTCTGAGCTGCCGGGACAAACATCTGGCATAGAGCATGACATTATCACCCCGCCAGGAGAAAGGGTAAAACGAAAGCCCTATAGAATACCGGAGGCCCGACGGGAGGCACTACGTGGGGAGGTTCAAAGAATGCTGGAATTGGGTGTAATAGAGAAGTCCCAGAGTGACTGGTCCAGTCCTATCGTGCTAGTGCCCAAACCTGATGTGAGCTGGCGGTTTTGACAAATTTGGCATGTTAGGAGGTCACCAGCACTTAAAGTGGAAGTTCCATTTTTGGGTGGAACCCCGCATTAAGGGGGTAAATCCTTTACGAGGCTGAAGTGGTTAAAGAGAAAAATAAATCAATTCCAATTTCAGACAGGATTGTAAAAGAATATTGCACATGTCAGACTCCCTTGTCATAGACCGGTAGGCTTGATACAAGCTACCTGTGCCTGCTGTCACTTATGCTGGCCATACACAAACCAATTTTTCCTTGAAAATTTTTCATTTTAAGTACATTTGTTCGATTTTCCAATGGTTAGTGGAGTCAAATCGACATTCATCATCAACCATAGTGATGGAAAAATTGAGTACACACATTTTTGTAATTTTATGATATCTTTTCATGTGACAAAACTGAAGAAATTACACTTTTCTACAATGTAAAGTAGTGAGTGTACAGCTTGTATAACAGTGTAAATTTGTTGTCCTCTCAAAATAACTCAACACACAGCCAATAATGTCTAAACCACAGGCAACAAAAAGTGAGTTCACCCCCCCTAAGTGATAATTTCCACATTGGGCCCAATTAGCCATTTTGCCTCACCGGTGTCATGTGACACATTAGTGTTACAAGGTCTCAAGTGTGAATGGGGAGCAGGTGTGTTAAATTTGGTGTTCTCGCTCTCACTCCCTCATACTGGAAGTTCATGACAAAGAACTCTGAGGAGCTGAAAAAAAATGGTTACTCTACATAAAGATGGCCTAGGCTATAGGAAGCTTGCCAAGACCCTTAAACTGAGCTGCAGCACAGTGACCAAGACCATACAGGGGTTTAATAGGACAGGTTCAACTCAGAACAGGCCTCGCCATGGTCGACCAATGAAGTTGAGTGCACATGCTCAGCATTATATCCAGAGGTTGTCTTTGGAAAATAGAAGTATGATTGCTGCCAGCATTGCTGCAGAGGTTGAAGGGGTGGGGGGTCAGCCTGTCAGTGCTCAGACCATACGCCGCACACTGCATCAAATTGGTCTGCATGGCTGTCGTCCCAGAATGAAGCCTCTTCTAAAGATGATGCAGAAGAAAGCCTGCAGTTTGCTGAAGACAAGCAGATTAAACACATG
Organism: Rana muscosa; assembly: GCA_029206835.1. Taxonomy (NCBI): domain Eukaryota; kingdom Metazoa; phylum Chordata; class Amphibia; order Anura; family Ranidae; genus Rana; species Rana muscosa. The sequence continues at coordinate 442,198,450 of CM055120.1, read as the reverse complement.
GATTACTGAATCCATGTCCTGTGGTCTGATGAGACCAGACGAACATCCCCAGGCGCCATAGTGGCGGCACCACGTGGCTCGGGCCTCCGGCATCTCCTACCTCATCCTCCAGGTCGGACTCCCAGTCAGAAACCCCAGTGCTCTTTCACCCAGATCCAACGGAAGCAGCCAAACCATCGCAAGCCGATGCAGCAGGCAATCTGGAGGGAGACATCCAAACACTGCTGAGGGCCCTGCCCACAAGACAGGATATTGAGGCCCTGATCCGAGTGGAGGAGACGCACTGCCGAGACATCCAAGCGGTGAGGACGGACATCAGTGCGCTCACAGGGGTGGACGCGGGTGAGGAGTGTGTCCTCTCCCTGGAGCATTGGGTTAGGGCCCTTGAGCGTGCTTAGGCCTCCCACGCAGACACACAGGATGACCTTGAGGATAGAAGTCGCGGGAACAACTTACGACACCGGGGCCTCCCAGAAGCAACTGGCACAGAGGACCTCCACGCAATGGTGAGTGCCATCTTCCAAGCGATCCTCAAGTCCCTTCAGATGATGGTGGAACTAGACAGGGTGCATAGAGCCTAGGCCCTAGATCGAACGACCCAGAAAGACCCAGGGATGTTGTCTGCCGCCTCAACCGCTATCCCCTGAAAGAGCAGATACTCAGGGCGGCATGGGAGGCAGGTGACACGGATTTCGATGGGGCCCCCCCATCAAGATCCTAGCAGATATTTCCCGGGCAACCCTGCCCACCTGCGCCCAGTCCTGGACCTAGCCAGAGATCAAGGCTGCACATACAGATGGAGATACCTGCAAGCAGTGATGATCCGAAGAGCATCATCCTCTTTCACCCTCGGCACACCTGCTGACCTCCGGGGACTATTTACATTCCTGGATGTGGAACCCATCCAAATCCCTAACTGGCTTTTGTTCATCCCACGCATCTGGGGTCGTCCTGGCCCCTCGGGCCCACAAGGTCCCCGGAATCGTTCCCAAGCACACCAACAGGGCCTTGCTGTGTTCAATGCAGACTGCCTATACCCAACACCAGACTGTCCGGTTACTGAGGCTACATCCGCCTAGGCCTGTCCTCCCACATGGCATGTGCCCCCTTCCCTCTTCCGCTTCCCCGGTGACATGGCTGCTGGGAGGCGGGGGGGGGGGGTTGCAGTTCAGAGACAACCCCACTGAGAACAGATTCTAGGCCTGCCTCTTAGGGATGATTGACTGTTACCCGTTTTCTTTTTGCACTTATGTGATTAGGTGTTTGGGAATGTTTCTCTACCCTCCCTATATTAGTACTTTACTGTATATATTGCCTATGTGTAGTCACCTTGCTTGCCTTCAGCCTCAATCATAGTTCCCTTTGGGGTTGGGGCTGTGGCTGATCGGATAGCGCTTAATAGAAAGGGAGGGTGACCCCTTCCTCCATTGGTAGGGGGCGGGGGGCTCGCTGGTCTGCGATTGTTGGCCCTCAACCTGCTGTACAGGTAGTCACAGCAGGTGTGATGCCTCTGGCACTGGTTGGTTGCCGCACTTTGTGGGTTTTACTACTTAGGTGTAGGCCACGATTTGTTAGCAGCCATCTTTACTGTACCTTCTTCATATTTTCAGGTTATTATGTTGCAGAATCAGATGTTGATTTTTATGTTTCAGAATGTCAGCTCTATTGTTTACATTACTCTGTGTAGTCGGGGTGGGCAGAGGTGTCCGGAGCTCCACCTCTGGCTGTTTCCATCCACACTCCCACATAGGTCGACACTCGGGTATCGGTCTTATACCGGTGAGGGTTTCAACAATACTTTGATTCTTTATTTTGTGTAGATAAATATCTACCTTTTCTCTACTACTCTTATTTCTTACTGCTTGCTCTCTCTTTCATCTCTAGTTTCTCTCAACTTCACCTCGACCCCTCCCTCTCCTTCCAAGCACTCCCATATCCTATCCCCAGATATGAAGGTCCTTAATGTGATCTCGCTCAACGCTAAGGGCCTAAACACACCTGAGAAAAGGCGGATGCTCCTACATGACCTGCAGCGTCTTAAGTCAGATGTGGCTTTTAAACAGGAGACACATTTTAGGGACGACAAATTGCCCGTCCTCAAGAGTCGGTCCTTCCCGACGGTATACCACTCTACAAACCAATCGGCTAAGTCAAGGGGGGGTCTCCATTCTCCTTTTGGGCAGGGTACCTTGGTCTCATTTAGACTCCATTATGGACCCTGGAGGGCGCTTCCTGTTCGTGAAGGGCATGGTAGGCGACGTCAAGGTTAAGCTGGCAACATTTTATGCTCCTAACGACCACCAAGAGGCCTTCATAGGTAAGACGTTTGGGCGGCTGACCAACTTTACGGAAGGACACCTGATTGTAGGGGGAGACCTGAACATCTCATTAGTCCCAGCAGAGGACACGTCCTCTGGACTGTCATCTATCTCGTTCAGCGCCCGTAATCGCATTGCCCAATCCTTGCATAATAGTCAACTAATCGACGTATGGTGCCTTCTCCACCTTGCAGAAATAAATTACACCTTCTATCCCCCCCCCCCACAAATCCTACTCCCGCATTGATTATTTCCTCGTCCCCTATGCCCAGCTCCATGCAGTATGGGCCTCAACCATAGGCTCAATTACCTGGTCAGATCACACCCCCATTTTCCCATCATATGCACGACTCCCTAATGGCCAGGTCTAACCAGTGGCGACTGAACGAAAGCCTCTTACAGGACAAAGACGTCCTAGCAGATGTAGATAGGGAGCTGGATTTTTACTATAGCACCAATGACACCCCAGACGGTGACCCCGGCATTGTCTGGGAGGCACACAAGGCGGTTATCCGCAAGGTGTGGATTAAGCACGGAACCAGGATCAAGCGGAAACACTCTGAACAGCTCAAGTCGCTGCTTGAGGACCTGGCCACCCTGGAGCTCTGTCAAAAACGGGCTCAGTCACCCTCTTTAGAAAAAGACCTCTTTGTCAAACGGACACAAATCTCAGACCTCCTTCAATTTAAGGCCAAGGCAGCATTGCAGGTTTGCAGGACGTTTTCCTATGAATCTGGGGATAAATGCGGGAAATTACTAGCCAGAACCCTGCGAGAGCAGAGACTAGCGACCTACGTCCCACTACTAGTCCCACCTAACAGACCAAAGGTCACGAAACCCCACGACATAGCACGGGAATTCTATAAATCCCTATATAATCTGAAGTCCAAGTCCCCCACTCAAGCACAGATAGACTTGTATCTCTCATCTTCACTCATGCCCCAACTATCAGACGCAGATAGGGACATCCTCGAAGACCCCATAACTTCGGAAGAACTCCAGGGAGCGGTGGGTGCCACTAAACAAAGCAAAGCACCCGGCCCAGATGGTCTGACGGCCCAATACTATAAGACTTTACTTCCCTCTCTTGCTCCGTACATGGTCAAACTATTTAATGCACTAGGCTCATCCGCAACTTTCACGACTGACACCATAATGGCCCACATCTCGGTGATCCCTTAGGAGGAGAAGACCTAGCTTCCTGTGGAAGTTACTGGCCGATCTCCTTGCTTAATCTAGACCTCAAGCTCTTCACCAAGATCATCTCATCCCGAACCTGATCCATTTAGATCAGGGATATGCAATTAGCGGACCTCCAGCTGTTGCTAAACTACAAGTCCCATCATGCCTCTGCCTCTGGGTGTCATGCTTGTGGCTGTCGGAGTCTTGCTATGCTTCATGGGACTTGTAGTTCTGAAACAGCTGGAGGTCCGCTAATTGCATATCCCTGATTTAGATCGAGTGGGCTTTGTTCCCACGAATAGCAAGGGATAACACTACGAAGGTTTTAAACTTATTACAGGCGGTCAATAAATCCTGCGTGTTTCTTAGTACTGATGCAGAGAAGGCCTTTGACAGGGTGAATTGGAGTTTTATGCTGGCGGTTTCGGCAATAAAATGCTACAGTGGATCACCTCAATTTACTCGCGACCAGCGGCTCAAGTTCGGGCCAACGGTGTATTGTCCGACACTCTTCAAATCACTAATGGGACGCGTTAGGCACGCCCGCTGTCGCCCCTCCTCATCACCCTGTCAATGGAACTGTTTCTTTGCACAGTCCGCCTCAATCAGGACATTACTGGGGTACAGATAGGAGACACTCAGCTTAAAATCTTGGCTTATGCCGACGATATGTTATTTTCTCTCACGAAACCCCTGGTCGCACTCCCTAATTTGATGAGGGAGTTTGAGAGATATGGTGCGCTCTCCAACCTTTGTATCAACTTCACCAAGTCTGAGGCAATGGGGGTTAATTTCCCACAACTATCTATTGCACAACTTAAGCACAATTTTAAGTTTAAATGGACTGACAAAGCATTGTCGTACTTGGGTACCTTGATCCCACCTACCATAGCCAGGATCTTTGAGCTAAATTTCCCCCCACTACTGCAAAAAAAGGGATTTTTATAACAGCTTACCTGTAAAATCCTTTTCTTGGAGTACATCACGGGACACAGAGCGACTTAGTCATTACTAATGGGTTATATAGATTACCTTCAGGTGCTGGCACTGGCAACTTCCAAACCGGAAGTACCCTCCCCTATATAAGCCCCTCCCATCCGGGAGCACCTCAGTTTTGTAGCAAAGCAATAAGTGTCCCCAAAAGAGGGGTGGGAGCTCTGTGTCCCGTGATGTACTCCAAGAAAAGGATTTTACAGGTAAGCTGTTATAAAAATCCCTTTTTCTTTTTCGTACATCACGGGACACAGAGCGACTTAGTCATTACTAATGGGACGTCCCAAAGCAATGCCAAATGAGGGGGGGGGGATACACTATACATAAGCTGGGCGCCATCAGGCATGAGGATCTTTTGCGACCTGCAACACACTGCGCCCAAAGGCGACATCCTCCTGACTTCTAACGTCCACCTGGTAGAACCTAGTAAACGTGTGTACTGAAGACCATGTTGCGGCCTTACAGATTTGAGCCAGGGAGGCCTGGTGATGCACTGCCCATTAAGTTCCAACTGCTCTTGTGGAGTGCGCCCTAACTTTGAACGGAGGCGGTCTCTTTTTCAAGCCATAGGCTTGTATTATGACCTGTCGAATCCACTTGGCTAAAGTAGATTTTGATGCTGCCTGACCCTTTCTGGGGCCTTCCGGCAGAACAAACAAAGTATCCGTTCTACGAATCTGAGCAGTGGCTTTTAGATAAGCTTTAACTGCTCTTACTACATCCAAAGAATGCAATAACTTTTCCTCTACCGAGGTAGGTTTGGGAAAAAAAGAAGGAAGAACCACATCTTGGTTCAAATGAAACCTCGATACCACCTTAGGAAGAAAGGCTGGATGAGGACGTAACACTACTCTGTCATTATGGACAACCAGATATGGCTCCTTACAGGACATGGCGGCTAATTCCGATACTCTTTTAGCCGAACAAATGGCTACTAAGAAAATCAATTTCCTGGTGAGAAGAACCAAGGAAATGTGCTGCAATGGTTCAAATGGTTGTTTCTGTAAAACCGACAGAACCAGGCTTAAGTCCCATGGACATATAGGAATACTAACCGGAGGGCTAATACGCATCACTCCTTGTATGAAAGCTTTGACTAATGAATGCAAAGCCAAGGGCCTTTGAAAAAATATTGACAAGGCCGAAATCTGACCCTTGATAGTACTCAAGGCAAGCTTCCTATCCACAGCCCACTGTAGGAAGTCCAGAATCCTACCTATTACGTACTTACGCGGATGCCATTTCTTGGCCTCACACCACGCGATGTACGCCTTCCAGATCCTATAATAGATCTGCCTGGATACCGGCTTCCTGGCATTGATCATGGTAGATACCACCGGATTAGAGAGACCTCTCTTTTTTAGAATGTGGGCTTCAATAGCCAGGCCGTCAAACCTAGGGCTGGTAAGGAAGGGTGGTATATCGGTCCCTGCGAAAGCAGGTCCGGACGATGTGGGAGGGTCCAAGGACTCCCCACTGACATCTTTACGATCTCCGCGTACCATGCTCTTCGGGGCCACGCTGGAGCCACCAGAATCACCGGTTTCTTTTCTACCCGGATTCTGCGGATTAATCGCGGTAACAATTGTGGTGGTTGGAATGCATATATCAGCTTGAACTGATCCCAAGGGAACACTAGGGCATCCGAGCCGCAAGCTAGGGGATCCCTTGTGCGAGACACAAATCTGTCCACCTTTGCGTTGAATCTGGAGGCTAGCAGATCTACATCCGGTGTTCCCCACCGCTGGCATATTGCCTGGAAAGCCTCGGGGTGAAGAGACCATTCCCCCGGGAATAATTGCTGGCGACTTAGAAAGTCCGCTCTCCAATTTTCCACTCCTGGGATGAAAACCGCGGATATGGCTGGGACATATCTTTCTGCCCATTTCAGGATGTAATTTGCTTCCCTCTGGGCTGCACAACTCCTGGTGCCACCCTGGTGATTGATATATGCCACTGCTGTGGCATTGTCTGATTGAATTCTGACAGGGGACCCTTGGAGTTTGGATATCCATGCTACTAGGGCATACCGGGCTGCTCGTATCTCTAAGAGATTGATGGGCAGGGCCTTCTCTGCTTCTGACCACTTGCCCTGTAGAGACCATTGCTCCAGTACTGCCCCCCCAGCCTATGAGGCTGGCATCTGTAGTGACCACCTTCCAAGAAACCGGACTGAAGGATTTCCCTTTTTCCAGATTCTGGGGCACCAACCACCAATGGAGGCTCTTGCGAACGGAAGGGGACAGGGACATTGGTAAGTCTAAAGCCTGAACTTTTTTGTTCCAGGCTGACAGTATGGCCCTCTGCAAGTTCCTTGAATGGAATTGACCGTAGGGTACTGCTTCGAATGAAGCCACCATTTTTCCCAGCAGCCTCATGCACAGGCGTATGGATGGTTTTCTTTTTGTAGCCACTAAGTGGGTCAAATCTTTCAAAGACGACACCTTCTCTGGAGGGAAGAAAATCTTTCTCTGATTTGAATCCAGCCTTAGCCCCAAGTATTCCAGACTTTTGACTGGTCTTAGAGCCGACTTGTCTCGGTTGATAATCCAACCGTGATATTCCAGATACTTGATTGTCTCGTGAATAGCTACTTCCAGTTTTTCCACTGAGTGGTCTATTAGTAGCAGGTCGTCTAAATATGCCATTATCGTTACACCCCGTGTTCTTAGATTGGCCAATAGTGGGGCCAGAATTTTTGTGAACACTCGTGGTGCTGTGGCCAGACCGAAAGGTAAGGCTCTGAACTGAAAATGGCGCCCTTCTACTGCAAAGCGTAGAAATTTCTGGTGGGCCGGAAAGATGGGAATATGCAGATAAGCATCCTTTATGTCGATCGAGGCTAACCATTCCTGCCCTTGTAGGGCGGTGGCCACCGATCGGATCGACTCCATCCGAAAAGTCCTGATATGTAGGAATTTGTTTAGCCCTTTTAGATTTAATATGGGCCTCACGTCCCCATTTGGTTTTGGGACTGTGAAGAGGTTTGAGTAAAACCCGAACCCGCATTCTTCCAAGGGAACCTTCATGATTACACCTTGGAGCAATAGTTGTTCTAGTGCCAGAAGGAGGGATCCTCTCTTCTGGGGATCGCTTGGCACGTTTGACCTCATAAAATGGGCAGGAGGAGTGTATTTTAACTCCAGCTTGTATCCCAGACTTACTGCGGAGATCACCCATCTGTCTCTGATGGTGTCCTGCCAGGTCTCTGTGAACAACTGAAGTCATCCCCCCACCCAATTGAGTGGGGGCAACCCTTCATGACTTGGGGGGAGGTTTCGTACCTCTCTTGGCCCAGGGTTTCTTGTTACCCTGTGATTGTCCCTGATTTCTGCCCCCAGAATTTGACCGCGGAGGCCGTCGGAACTGTTTCACAGCCGATGTGCCAGGGACTGGAGAAGTAGGCCTCTTAAAAGAAGGACTTCTAACTTTGTTCTTAACCGGCAAGAGTGTACTTTTACCGGCAGAAATTTTCTGGATATACTTGTCCAGATCTTCTCCGAATAAGCGTTCTCCATGAAATGGGAAGCTAATCAGCAATTTCTTACAGGGAGCCTCAGCAGACCAGTTTTTGAGCCATAGAAGCCTACGCATATGTACTACAGACAGCGTAAAGCGGGAGGCCTGTTGGATTGTATCCTTTATGGCGTCCACCGCAAAACACAAGGCTCTAGGTAGGTCAGCTAAGGCAAGAGCCTGCTGATCTGGTAAGTCCCTTAAGACTTGTTTTAACTGATCCTTCACTGCTTGGCAGACCCCAATAGCTGCTACTGCAGGTTGTGTCACCATGCTTGCTGTAGAGAAAGCAGATTTTAGTAAAGACTCCAATTTTTTATCTATTGGGTCTTTGAACATTGGAACATTATCTACTGGACATGTCAGTGATTTATTCACATAAGAGATGGCTGCGTCCACTGTGGGCACCTTCCATTTTCGTATGAACTTATCCTCCATGGGATAGATCACCGGAAATCTCTTGGGGGGAGTAAATATTTTATTAGGATGCTCCCAATCCTGGTAAATAAGCCCTTCCAATAAAGGGTGGATTGGGAAGGAACAGACAGTCTGGGGAGCTTTTAGCGACCCCAGCGAGGAGACAGTAGTGGTTGATGGCTCCGCAAGAGGCATTTTAAATGCTGATCGGACCATGTTAGTCAGAGACTGAACCCATAATCTTTCAGCCTGAGATGCTGAGAAAGGTTCTTCCACTGTTGATTCCTCTATAACCGAATCAACCTCATCCTGATCCCCTTCAGGCAGGTCGATCTCTGTGTGGGGCTGTTCCTCCACTAACAGGTACTCTGAAGGAGGAGACGGAGATCGGACGCGCTTTCCCTGTGACAGGGAAGCAGCGATCAATGCTGTTAATCTCTCTTCCAATCCTCCCAGAGCTGAGGAAAAAACCTCCTCTGTTATATATACAGGAGCAGGTGGACTGGGGACAGCCGCAGCACCAGGTACTCCTGCGGGGTTCCTACGGCTACTAACCTCTGAAATTTCAGGGGAGATTGGTGCAGTACAAGCATGCCCAAAATCCTCAGAGCCCGATGGAGACCCCTTTCGCTTCTTGGAAGACTTATTTCCAGAGCGTCTGGACGACATATCCTTTAAGCACAAAGCTGAGGTATTCCCGTCGTCATACACCACTTTTACTGGGAATAGTCTAGCACAGTTGTTGCTATATACCAGCTGGTGTCCACTAAAGTGCCTTTCTATGGGGATGCCTGCATCAACCGCCTCTGTGTGCCACCGTTTTGTTGCTAGCTCTGTTTGCATCCAGCTGACACTTGTACTGTGTCTTTTATCCATGCTGGGACGCCTGCACATGCGCAGAAGCGCCGCGGCGCGCATCGAGCGTCATCCACCAGCCCCGCCCCTTTTTTTCACTCATCTCTACATAGGAGGCGCGTGCCCGTGCGCCTTCGGCGCTTTTTTTTTGAAAAAATAAGCAGGGACTAGGAGCCAGGGCCCTTTTTGCCGGAGGGCCTGTGCGGTGGATGAGTGCAGCAACAGGGCAGAGGAAGTGGATTCCCACAGAGAACTTACCAACTGCCTGGATCTTTTGACTTGAAAAGACAAAGATCCACATGACAAGAAAAAATGGACCACAGCGGCCTCTAGTGGTTTAACACAGGTACCGCGGTCTCCCTTTTTTTTTTTTTTTCTTGACTACTATTAAAATTTTACATTTTCCAGTAGTTACAGGCATGCACAGATATTTAGCGGGAATACCGTTTGGTAACAGACATAAAGACAAATTAGGCTTGGGGGTCTCCCAATAGAACCAAGTTCCTGGGGGCCCCCACTTACCTCTTCCCCGCCGCAGGACTCTGTTTGGTCCACAGAAGCCCAAACTTCACCTATCACGGCAGGCAATGTAATTAAACCTTCAGGGACCGGGTTCCCAAGGATTCCACTCCCCTGGACCTGTATAGCACCCTGCACAGAAAACATCTTGGTCGTGGGTATGACCAGAGCTCTGGATCCCAGGGTCCAGCCCTCCTAAGAGAGGCATTACAGGCAAAACCTTGCTCTTCTCTTGCAAGGCCCGGGTACCGACCGTTTAGCTATGAAGCTTTTTTGGTCGGATCCGGAACAGCTTACTGAGGCCCATAAAAGAACCTGTACGCAAGCCCAGTGAAAACACATGTTACTCTTTGGCCAACACCTTAGACACTGGCAAAAAACTGAGGTGCTCCCGGATGGGAGGGGCTTATATAGGGGAGGGTACTTCCGGTTTGGAAGTTGCCAGTGCCAGCACCTGAAGGTAATCTATATAACCCATTAGAAATGACTAAGTCGCTCTGTGTCCCGTGATGTACGAAAAATATTTTTTTTTTTTTCTTTGGTGGTTGTCTTTTGAAATAAGGTCAAGAAGTACACAGGATATGCAGGGGGAAAGGGGTAGGGGTTTACCCACCTCCCCCCCCTTTTTTTTGTTTTGTTTGAAATAAGAGGAAGCCGATATAGGGAGTAAGGATGGAAGGCGTAAACACAAGGATATACGATCTCAAGTGGACACTGACATATATAAGGGATATAAACACAATCACAATAGTATAATAATTTACACTCATACACAATGTGGGCTCAGTAGGGATCCGGCAGCGGGGGGGAGGGTTAGGATGTGGCAAATATAGGAACAGAAGAAGGGGCCAGGAGTTGATATTAAAGACCATTAGCGGTATGATGGAGTATACATGGGGTGGGAGGTGTGAGGGAGTCTAGTTTTTTTTTTGGTAGCATTGTTCTCTGTTCAGGTCTCTCCTTTTCTAAAAAAAGATTTTTTTTTTTTGAGATATACAGTGGGTACGGAAAGTATTCAGATCCCCCTAAATTTTTCACTCTGTTATATTGCAGCCATTTGCTAAAATCATTTACGTTCATTTTTTTCCCTCATTAACCACTTCCCGCCCAGTCAATGGCAAATTGACGTCCGGGAAGTGGCTGCATTATCCACACTGGACGTCTATTGACGTCCTGCAGGATAATGCCTTGCGCGCGCCCTCGGACACAGCGCTTCCCCGATCACGGCAAACAGCCAATTTCATTAGCTCTTTACCATGTGATTGGCTGTGTCAAAGTCACAGCCGATCACATGTCACAACAGACTCGGCGGCGCGCTCCGTGCGCGCCGCCAGAGGCTTGCAGAGTGGGGATTGGGGAAGGCGAGTGTCCCTTGGACAAAGCGCGTCCCCGATCAGGGTAAACAGCCAATGAAATTGGCTGTTTACCACGTGACCGGCTGTGTCCAATCACAGCCGGTCACAAATGTAAACAAACCGCAGGAGTTACTACCTGATCCCTGCTCTCTCCTCACACACCGATCTGTGAGGAGAGAGCAGAGATCAGTAAGTTATCTCAGTGTAGTTTGTCTACATTAATTTACAGTGCACAACACGCCCCCCCCCAATAAAAAGGACCTGTCACACAGTCCAGCACATCAATCACCCCAGCCAATCAGCTCATCTGTCAATCAATCAATCAGCCCATCTGTCAATCAATCAGCCCATCTGTCAATCAATCAGCCCATCTGTCAATCAATCAATCAGCCCATCTATCAATCAATCAATCAGCACATCTGTCAATCATCTGTCACAGGCCCACCTCCATCGGTACCGCCACACAGGCTACCAGTACCGCCACCAGTACCGCCATCAGGCCCAGCATCTATACTGCCACACAGACCCGCTACCAGTATCACCACTAATGCCGCCATCGGTACCACCACCAGTACCACCGTCGGTAGTGCCACCACCACCTGTACCACCATCGGTACCATCACCACCCGTACCACTATCGGTACCACCACCACCTGTACCGCCATTGGTACCACCACCACCCGTACCGCCACCTGTACCGCCACCACCACCACCCGTACCGCCATCGGTACCACCACCACCACCCGTACCGCCATTGGTACCACCACCACCACCCGTACCGCCACCTGTACCGCCATCTGTACCACCACCACCCGTACCGCCATCGGTACAACCACACAGGCCCACCACTAATACCTCCATCGGTACTAACACACAGACCGCCACCACTACCACCAGCAGTACCATTACATAGGCCCACCAATAAGCACTGCCATAATGTCCCAAAGGGTTTACACACCTGAGGAGGCATATGCCATTCTTGCCATGTCGGATGATGAGAGCAGCGGGGAGCTTCCATTATCCGATTCTGGTTCGGAATACGAGCCAGTGGAGGATAGTGGCTCAGAGTCCGAATCCCCGGAGGAAACCGTCCCTCCCAAAAGAAGGCGATCAGCACCAAGATCAGGACCAAGATCAGGAGAACTGCCCACCACCAGCAGCGCCATACCCCAGGAAGAGGAGCCCAGTACAAGTAATGGAAATACACGCCCAACCCGAAGAATCCAGCCCCAGTCCTACCTTCCCGATGCCCTGGCAAACCCCTTATGGTTGCCTGCCAACTCAGGATCCGCTATCATCTCCCCTTTCACCGCACAGCCAGGTGTGCAGCCCGACACTACAAATTTTTCTAAATTTGATTATTTTTGTTTATTTTTCCCACAAGATTTGCTGCAGAATATAGTGGATCAAACGAATCTGTATGCATCCCAATTTATTGCTGCCAACCCCAATTCTTCCTACGCCCGCATGTTCCAGTGGCGGCGTCTAACATTGGACGAATTTAAATTGTTTTTGGGCATTATGTTCAATATGGGGCTTACAAAAAAGAACGAAGTCCATGCATATTGGTCCAAACGCCCAATCCAACACATGCCCATATATTCCACTGTCATGTCCAGGAAAAGATACGACATGATTATGCGCTTTCTCCACTTCAATGACAATTCACAGTGCCCTCCCCGAGATCATCCCAACTACGACAAATTGTACAAGATACGCCCCCTAATCAATGCCTTTTCCCAGCGATTTCAAGAAGTTTTCATCCCAGACCAAAGAATTTGTGTGGACGAGTCCCTCGTACATTTCACCGGCCGACTGCAGTTCAAGCAGTACATACCAAGCAAGAGAGCCAGGTATGGGTTAAAATGAAATAAATTATGTGATCGAGCCACTGGATACGTCTTCAAATTCAGGATCTATGAAGGCAAAGACTCCCAGCTCCAGCCCCGTGATTGCCCCACATATATTGGAACCAGTGGGAAAATTGTCTGGGAGTTGGTATACCCCCTGTTCGGAAAAGGTTACCATTTATATGTTGACAATTACTATACCAGCCTGCCCCTTTTTCGCCACCTTTACAGTAAGCAAACCCCGGCCTGCGGTACCTTAAAAAAAAAACGGAAGGGATTCCCACAAAATTTATTGACCAAAAAATTACAACCTGGAGAATCGGCATTCATGAGGAACGAGGTGGTGTTGGCCATGAAGTGGAGGGACAAGAAAGATGTCCACATCCTCTCTACGATCCACAATGACACCGTGGTGGAGATCCAAAGAAGACGCGGCCCCATTGTAAAGCCTGAATGTGTCCACGACTACAATTTGTACATGGGGGGGGTGGATTTAAACGACCAGATGCTACAGCCCTACTTATCAACCAGAAAGTCCCGTTATTGGCACAAAAAAGTTGCGTTTCACATGGCCCTTTTTAATTTGTTTGTCTGCTACCAAAAAGCAACTCAAAATCAACAACTCCACTACCTCCAATATATCGAAGATATCATTGATGCCCTCATTTACCAACAAGATCCCGCCCCAGGAAGCATTCGCTCTGATAGTGTGAGTCGGCTTCACGAGCGACACTATCCCTTTAGCATCCCCCCCACAGAATCTGGAAGAAGACGCCAAAAGAAATGGCGTGTATGCAGCAGAGGAGGAGTAAGAAGAGACACCAGCTATTATTGTCCCGATTGTCCCTCCCAACCTGGCCTGTGCATCGGAAATTGCTTCAAAAATAATACATCCATTACTTCCCCTTCTTATTAACAGACTGCCACTTCCCCATTTGCCTGCTACCATGTTACTAACTACCTTACATGTTAATTAACTGACCCTGGCCTGTTTACCGACGATGTCTTTGCTTGCCGATTTAAACCACGTTTCTGACCTCCACGTGCACCAACCTCAGCCTGTTTACCGATGATGCCTCTGCCTGCCAATTTAAACCATGTTTCTGACTTCCACGTGTACCGACCTTGGCCTGTTAATCAACCATGTTTTTGCCTGCCACTTGGACTGATCTTTTGGCCATCTACTTTTAGTACACAGGGGTCTCACACATATGTGAGGGGCTTCAAAACAGCGTTCTGAGTAGAGAAAAACCGTTTTTCATTTTCTGTGCTCCAAGAACAGGGTCTGGTTGCCCGGAGGCTTCAAAGCGATTTGGGTGAGAGAAGCCTCTACCCCTGTCCCCCTGGCCCTAAGCTTGATGGTCCTTCCTGCTGCCTGGACCAATACTTTGGCTGTGCTGACCATATAACTGCCTGTAATGACCCATGACATTATGGACCATGTTTCTTCCTGCTGTTTGGACCAATACTTTGGCTGTGTTGACCATATATCTGCCTGCTGCCTCTACTGACTTTGGACAGCATTTCTGCCGGGACACCTCTGCCTGCTACCTGGACCTGTGCTTTGGCTGTGCTCTGGCTTTGCTGACAGTATCTCTGCCTGTGCGAACTATGGACAGTATTCCTGCCTGCTGCCTGGATGATTGCTTTTGCTGTCGCTGACCTCATCCCTGCCTGCTGTCTGGACCGATGCTCTCCTCTGTGGACCACTGCACTTCTAAAACCACAGGTAATCTTTTGTTATTTGGTATGTACCTGCTATGTGTTGGATATATGAAGGGCCTTCAAAAATGTGATCGGTAGTCAGAAAATGATATGTGCAATTAATGCTGCTAGAATGCCTGGAGGTGCTACTTGGATGTTGGGCCTCTGTATGTGGCCAGGCTGTGTAAAAGTCTCAAACATGTGGTATCGCCATACTCAGGAGGAGTAGCAGAATGCATTTTGGGGTGTCATTTTTGCTATGTATATGCTATGTGTTAGAAATATCTTATAAATGGACAACTTTGTGTAAAAAAAAAGCATTTTCATTTTTTCTCCACATTTTCCAAAACCTTCTGGAAAAAAATGAACCGTTCAAAAGACTGATAATGCTTCATAGATTATACGTTGGGGTGTGTGCTTTCCAAAATGGGGACATTTTGTGGAAAATTCCATTGTCCTGGTGCTCCAGGGCCTTCAAAAATGTAATAGGTGGTTGAGAAAGGAAGGATATGTGCAATTTATGCTTGTAGAACGCCTGAAAGTGCTACTTCAATGTTGGGCCTCTGTATATGGCCAGGCTGTGTAAAAGTCTCACACATGTGGTATCGCTACACTCAGGAGGAGTAGCAGAATGTATTTTGGGGTGTAGTTGCAATTATGCATATGCTGTGTGAGAGAACAAAACTGTTAATATGACCAGTTTGTGTAAAAAAAAAAAAAAAAATCCAAATTTTCCCAAGAATTGTGGGAAAAAAATACAACGTCAAAAAACTCACCATGCCTCTTAGTAAATACCTTGGACTGTCTACTTTCCAAAAAGGGGTAATTTTGGGGGTATTTGTACTTTCCTGGCTTGTTAGTGTCTCAAGAAATGAGATAGGCCTTCAGTACATCAGGCGTGATCAGATGTGATAAATTTTCAGTGATTGCCACCATAGCTTGTAGACTCTATAACTTTCACAGAGACCAAATAATATACACTAATTTGGGTTATTTTTACCAAAGATATGTAGCAGTATACATTTTGGCACAAATTTATGAAGAAAAATTACTTATTTGCAAAATTTTACAATAGAAACTAAAAAAAAGTGTGTTTTTTTAAAAAAAATCGCTATTTTTTTGCTTATATCGCAAAAAATAAAAAACCGAGTGGCGATTAAATACCACCAAAAGAAAGCTCTATTTGTGAGAAGAAAATGATAAAAAATTTGTTTGGATACAGTTCAGCATGACTGAGTAATTGTCATTCAAAGTGTGAGAGTACTGAAAGCTGAAAATTGGTCTGGGCGGGAAGGTGCATAAGTGCCTGGTATTAAAGTGGTTAATGTATACACAGCACCCCATATTGACAGAAAAACACAGAATTGTTGACATTTTTGCAGATTTATTAAAAAAGAAAAAAACTGAAATATCACATGGTCCTAAGTATTCAGACCCTTTGCACAGTATTTAGTAGAAGCACCCTTTTGATCTAATACAGCCATGAGTCTTTTTGGGAAAGATGCAACAAGTTTTTCACACCTGGATTTGGGGATCTTCTGCCATTCCTCCTTGCAGATCCTCTCCAGTTCTGTCAGGTTGGATGGTTAACGTTGGTGGATAGCCATTTTTAGGTCTCTCCAGAGATGCTCAATTGGGTTTAAGTCAGGGCTCTGGCTGGGTCATTCAAGAACAGTCACAGAGTTGTTGTGAAGCCACTCCTTCGCTATTTTTGCTGTGTGCTTAGGGTCATTGTCTTGTTGGAAGGTAAACCTTCGGCCCAGTCTGAGGTCCCGAGCACTCTGGAGAAGGTTTTCGTCCAGGATATCCCTGTACTTGGCCACATTCATCTTTCCCTCGATTGCAACCAGTCGTCCTGTCCCTGCAGCTGAAAAACACCCCCACAGTATGATGTATTGGACAGGTGATGAGCAGTGCCTGGCTTTCTCCACACATACCGCTTAGAGTTAAGGCCAAAAAGTTGTATCTTGGTCTCATCAGACCAGAGAATCTTATTTCTCACCATCTTGGAGTCCTTCAGGTGTTTTTTTTAGCAAACTCCATGCAGGCTTTCATGTGTCTTGCACTGAGGAGAGGCTTCCGTCGGGCCACTCTGCAATAAAGCCCCGACTGGTGGAGGGCTGCAGTGATGGTTGGCTTTCTACAAATTTCTCCCATCTCCCGACTGCATCTCTGGAGCTCAGCCACAGTGATCTTTGGGTTCTTCTTTACCTCTCTCACCAAAGCTTTTCTCCCCCGATAGCTCAGTTTGGCCGGACGGACAGCTCTAGGAAGGGTTCCGGTCGTCCAAGCGTCTTCCATTTAAGAATTATGGAGGCCACTGTGCTCTTAGGAACCTTAAGTGCAGCAGAATTTTTTTTTGTAACCTTGGCCAGATCTGTGCCTTGCCACAATTCTGTCTGAGTTCTTCAGGCAGTTCCTTTGACCTCATGATTCTCATTTGCTCTGACATGCACTGTGAGCTGTAAGGTCTTATATAGACAGGTGTGTGGCTTTCCTAATCAAGTCCAATCAGTATAATCAAACACAGCTGGACTCAATTAAGGTGTAGAACCATCTCAAGGATGATCAGAAGAAATGGACAGCACCTGAGTTAAATATATGAGTGTCACAGCAAAGGGTCTGAATACTTAGGACCATGTGATATTTTAGTTTTTCTTTTTTAATAAATCTGCAAAAATGTCAACAATTCTGTGTTTTTCTGTCAATATGGGGTGCTGTGTGTAAATTAATAAGGAAAAAAATGAACTTAAATGATTTTAGCAAATGGCTGCATATAACAAAGAGTGAAAAATTTAAGGGGGTCTGAATACTTTCCGTACCCACTGTATATGGACACATGGATTATATTCCATATCACATCTCATTATTAGGGGTGGTTCTTTTATATTATTATTTTTGTCAGGAATACATGAATTACGATTACGGATAAGCATTAGATATATGCCTTACAGAACTGGAACCATGTATGATTTTGTATTGTCACAAGTATGCATTGAAGTGTGCATATGAGGAGTTGGTGGAGGGGTTGGGGACTCAACTTTCTGGGATATGCTCAACCACTACCCCCCCCTCCCCATTAGGTTAGAACTCACATAGGGTAGGGGGTGTACGATTGCTTAAAGCTAATTAGCCTTTGATACCTTGTGGGAGGTGGCAGAAGTGCACCCTCTCTAAGAGGTTTTAGGTGGGAAATCTTTTTTTTTTCTCTCTCTCTCTTTATTTTCTCACATCCCTTCCTCCTTCCCCACTCCTGAATTTGGGTATAGCCCCTCCTTTGTTGTTAAGAAATGGACACTCTTTCAATAATGTCAATTAATGCTAAGGGGTTAAACACTCCCGAAAAGCGACATATACTCCTTCAGGATCTGAAACAAGTAGGGAGTGATATAGCATTTATTCTGGAAACTAATTTTAGGGAGAATAACCTCCCCTTTCTTGGAAACAGATTATTTCCAATAGGTTACCACGCCACTAATCCTGTAGCCAAGAAAGGTGGTGTAGTGGGGGCGTGGCCTGGACATGGCTGAGTAGAGAAGTGTGTGTGTGTGCAGAGCTCCCGGCCACCTTCCACCTACCCTGGCTAAACTAGCTCTAATTTCACATGATGAAAGGGATTCCTTTGGCGGGACTTTGAGTGGAAAATACTCTAGTATTAAATGTGTAGAAATTTGAGTAGAAAAAGGGGGTTGTTTATTTAGGAGGTAGATGGATGAGATCTACATGGCATACAGCAATATAGACAAAGGATGCAGACATATGACGATGCAATACACAATCCTGACAATCAAAAAACAACATTGAATGAAACATAGAATGATGAAACCGACGCGTTTCAAAACAGATTTTTCTTCTTCAGGGAAAATGAGTGTGTCAGCAATGGTTAGCATGTCATGTGTGATTGCTTGAGAGTCACATTGTTTGTCTTGGTTTTTAACTGGATGTGGCAATGTGACTCAAGCAATCACACATGACATGCTAACCATTGCTGACACAATCATTTTCCCTGAAGAAAAAAATCCTTTTCGAAACGCGTCGGTTTCATTATTCTGTGTTTCATTCAATGGTGTTTTTTGATTGTCAGGATTGTGTATTGCATCGTCATATGTCTGCATCCTTTATTGCGGGGATATGCAATTAGCGGACCTCCAGCTGTTGCAGAACTACAAATCCCATGAGGCATAGAAAGACTGACAACCACAAGCATGACACCCAGAGGCAGAGGCATAATGGGACTTGTAGTTTTACAACAGCTGGAGGTCCGCTAATTGCAAATCCCTGCTTTATTGCTGTATGTCATGTAGATATCATCCATCTACCTCCTAAATAAAGAACCCCTTTTTTCTACTCAAATTTCTATGCATTTAATACTAGAGTATTTTCCCCTCAAAGTCCCGCCAGATGAATCCCTTTCACCCACTGTATTATTGGCATGTGGGAAATCTTACTCTGTAGGCCTGCTCCAGCACCTACTCCCCCTTTCTAATTTCACATGATGATCTCAGCTAAGAAGCAGGCAAACAAGCAGAAGAAGAAGAAGCCCAGCCCGGCCACTGCTACCCCGACAACGGGTGATACTCAAAGACTTTTCTGGCTTTCACAGTCAGGATTGCCGGAATTCAAGATGGCGGAGCCTCGTGTCTTGCACTCTTTGGATCTAGACTTGACGGCGGGTCCTGTGTCCCCAGCACGGTCCCAGAGCCCAGTGCTATATCCCAATTCCCCGGCGGCTCCATCTACAGCTCAGAGGAGCTCGCCGCACCTATCGCTAACCTACAGGGCTAGCGCCGAGCTGAAAGCCATCCTGCAGGCCCTACCGACAAAAGCAGATATAGTGGGCCGCGTGGAGGCCACGCACAAGAAAGAGCTCCGAGCTGTTTTTTTTTTATAATCCAAATTTTTTTATTTTATTATAAACTTCAACATTTCCATTCAGCATTGTACATTCTTATATTACATCATTTACTTAAGACACAAATGAACCTTACAGGGAAAAAACAGGTACAAAATTGTCTTATCAAAAGTTTATCAATTATGTTACCCCCCCCCCCCCCCCCCAAAAGAAACAAGGAATAGGAAAGGAAAAAAAAAAAAACACATGAAAAAATTAACCACTTAACGACCGCCCACCGCCGATTTACGTCGGCAGAATGGCACAGACAGGCAGAATCACGTAGATCTACGTGATCGCCTTTGTGCAGTTGGGGGGTCCATCCGGACCCCCCTTCACTGCAGTGAGCGGCCGTTAAGTGTTCGGGAGCGATCAGGCATGAGGGGGCGGCCGCTCGATTCCGCCCCCCCCCCCTCGCGATCGCTCCCGGCGAATGAAATTGCTTCCTCCTGCCTGAAATGTAAACACAGGCTGGAGGAAGTGATGTCATCTCCCTCGCCGCGGTCTTTTCGTTCCCGGCGCCGAGGAGAGAAGAAGCAGGTTAGTGCACCAACAGTCCACTGACACGTAGGTACACATAGGCACACAAATCACCCCCCAGTCACCCCCAGGTCACCCCAAAGCCCCCAATCACAGTGTCACTGATTGCAGTGATCATTTATTTTACTGATCACTGCATTTAGTGTCATCTGTGATTGTAAAAAGTTGCAGGGCAGTTAGGATTAGGCCCCTTTAGGTCCAGGGTAGCCCCCTAACCCCCCCTAATAAAGGTTTAACCCCTTGATCACCCCCCCAGGTAACCCTTTCACCCCCTAACTTCAGCGTCACTAAGCGATTGTTTTTCCGATCGCTGTATTCGTGTCGCTGGTGTTTTAGATAGGCAGTTATTTTTTTTTAGGTTCGCCGCAGGTTTTTATTAGTGTCAGGTACCCCCATATATTATTTTAACCCCCTGATTGCCCCTAGAGTTAACCCTTTCACCAGTGATCGCCGTATAAGCGTCACTGGTGTCACTGGTTAGCCAGTAAGTTATTTAGTTATTTAGGTTACCCGTCAGGTTTTTATATAGTGTCAGGTACCCCCATATTTAACCTAATAAAGGTTTTAACCCACTGATTGCCCCTAGTTAACCCTTTCACCAGTGATCACCATATAAAGGTTACGGGTGACGCTGGTTGATTAGTTTGCTTTTTATAGCATCAGGGCACCCGCCGTATATAACCCAATAAAGGTTTAACCCCCCTGATCGCCCGGCGGGTGAGATCAATTAGGTTTTAGTGCCAGAGAGGGTCTGCGTCGCCCCAGGCAGTGTTAGGTTAGTGCCAGTAACGCTAACACCCACGCGCAAAGCATACACCAGCGGTTTAGGGTTCCCAAAAACGCAGTGTTAGCGGGATCAGCCCAGATACCTGCTAGCGCCTGCGTTTAGCCCCTCCGCCCAGCCCAGCCCAGCCCAGCCCACCCAAGTGCAGTATCGATCGATCACTGTCACTTACCAAGCACAACACACATAACTGCAGCGTTCGCAGAGACAGGCCTGATCCCTGCGATCGCTAACAGTTTTTTTGTAGCGTTTGATATATTTGCTGACGACAGTCAGGTGCTTTTTTTCCTGTGAATCTTACTAGTGTACCCCTAAATTTAGAGCCCAAAATGGTAAGACGAAGGTACACTAGTAAAGAGGCCTACGAGATTCTGAGCATGACAGATAGTGAAGAGGAGGTCACGTATCTGTCAGATTCAGGCTCAGAATATCTTCCCGTAGAAGACAGTGACGTCAGCGGCCCCACGTCAGATAGCTCTGACGACGAAGTTGAGGTCCCTGCTAAGGTCAGGTGTACCCGATCCCGATCTTCTGAGGTTGTTGAGGAGCAAGAACCACAGGTCTCTCGTATCATGGAGCAGAGTAGTACTAGCGCCGCTATTCCTTCTGGTGAACTGGCAAGCACCAGCGGCCTAGTACAGCCTGGACGTACATCCAGCACTGCAGTAACACTTGGTGACGTGGCGAGTCCCATAAGTGCAGTTCAAGCTGGCGAGGTGGCAAGCACAAGTAGTGTCCCGCTGCCACCAAGAAGACAAAGGCAGGCCCGTCGTGCCCATACTGCCCTTCCTGCAGAATTCGCCTATCCTGATTGGGTCCCCACCACTTCTGCAGAACCCGTACTTCCCCCATTCACTGCCCAACCCGGTATTCAGGTGGAAACAGCTGATTTTATTCCAATTGATTTTTATTCGCTGTTTTTCACGGAAGATCTCTATAGATCTATTGTGGACCAGAGTAATTTATATGCTGGTCAATTTATCGCCGCTAACCCCCAGTTGCCTAAAATTGCCAGAAATTGGAAACCAATTACGGTTTCCGAATTTAAGACCTTTCTGGGCCTTTCCCTCAACATGTGCACACATAAATTTCCGTCATTGCGTGCTTATTGGTCCACGCACCCAATTGACCACATGCCCGTGTTCTCTGCCTCCATGTCCAGGGCACTATACGAGCAGATTTTGCGGTTCATGCACTTCAACGACAATGAACTTTGTCGTCCACGTGGGGACCCTGAATACGACCGGCTCTATAAAATTCGGCCCCTCATAAACCACTTCAACAAATGTTTTGCAGCCTTGTTTACTCCCGATCAAGTTGTCTGCGTTGATGAGTCCCTGATTAAATTTTCTGGCCGCTTGTCTTTCAAGCAGTACCTTCCCAGCAAGCGTGCCAGATACGGGGTCAAGCTCTACAAGTTCTGTGACAGGGCAACAGGCTATGTAGTGAACTTTATGGTTTATGAGGGAAAAGATAGTCAGATTGAGTCGGTCAACTGCCCGGATTACATAGGGAGCGCTGGCAAGATAGTGTGGAACTTGGTGTCACCCTTATTCGGAAAGGGGTACCACTTGTATGTGGACAATTATTACACGAGCGTGCCACTGTTTAGTCACTTGTTTGATCATCAGATTGGAGCACGTGGCACCGTGCGACCTAATCGCCGGGGCTTTCCCCAGCGGCTTGTAGATGCCCGTCTTAGGCTGGGGGAGAGAGCCTGCTTGAAGTGTAATAACTTGCTCGCTATGAAGTGGAGGGACAATAAGAATGTTTTCCTTCTTACCTCCCTTCATGCAGACACGACAGTCCAAATTCGTACGGCGACTGGTGTTGTGGAGAAACCCCTCTGTGTCCACGAATATAACCAAAATATGGGAGGGGTGGACCTCAACGACCAGTTGATGGCGCCGTATCTAATTGACCGTAAGGCGAGACGCTGGTACAAAAAAGTGTCTCTATCATTATTCCAATTGGCTTTGCTGAACGCTCATGTGCTATACAGAGCTTCAGGCGGGACGTTATCTCTTCTAAAATTCCAGAATGAGATAGTCACAGAACTCCTGTATCCAGGCGGTTCTGCACCTCACCATCCCCTACCAAATGCAGTAAGCCGGCTGCATGAGAGGCATTATTCGTATGTCCTCCCGAGTACCCCTACCCAAAGCCACCCCCAAAAAAGATGTCGTGTCTGTAGCAAGCGTGGATTTAGGCGTGACACCCGTAGTTTTTGTTCACTCTGTCCTGACAAGCCTGGTCTTTGCCAAGGTGAATGTTTTGAACGCTACCACTCAAAAGTGAAGTTTTAGCGTACGGTACAGCATTTCACAGACAAGGACACACCTACACAAGGTCTCCCAAGATGCCATTACATTTTGAGAGACCCGAACCATTACAGTTGTAAAGTTACAAAAAAAAGTGTAAAAAAGAAAAAAAAAAACGTAAAAAACAAAACACAAAAAAAATATAAAATAAAAAAACCAAAAATAGTTGTCGTTTTATTGTTCTCTCTCTCTCTATTGTTCTGCTCTTTTTTACTGTATTCTATTCTGCAATGTTTTATCATGCTTGCTTTTCAGGTATGTAATTTTTTGTTTTCAGGTGCGCCATTCAACTGCAGCGCGGAATTATTTATCTTGACAGCAACAGCGTTTGCTCCCACGATACATAAAGCCGTGACTCCAGTGCTGTAGGAGGTGATTTCACCACCACAGTTAAAAAAAAGAGCATATATGCCGAAGCATGGGGGCAGCAGGGGCGGAGGAGCGATTTTGCTCCTAATGCCGCGTACATACGGTCGAAATTCCGACGGAGGCCTGCCCGTGGAAAATTCCGACCGTGTGTACGCGGCATAACTTTTTTGCGGGAGGATGCCCCCATGCTTCGGCATATATATATTTTAGGCACAGGTTGCGTTAAAACATTTTTTTATTTTTTACTAGGTTTTGTTTTGGTATTTGCTTTGCAGGTATGGCATGGTAAGGTCTTACTGTTGTACTGTAATGTTACTTTGTTTTAATGTTAACCACCATTTGCTTAGCAGGTACGCCATTCAGTTGCAGCGCGGATCTATTTATCTTGACAGCAACAGCGTTTGCTCCCACGATACATAAAGCCGTGACTCCAACGCTGTAGGAGGTGATTTCACCACCACAGTTAAAAAAAACAGCATATATGCCGAAGCATGGGGGCAGCAGGGGCGGAGGAGCGATTTTGCTCCTAATGCCGCGTATATACGGTCGAAATTCCAACGGAGGCTTGCCCGTGGAAAAGTCCGACCGTGTGTACGCGGCATAACCTTTTATGCCGCGTACATACGGTCGAAATTCCAACGAAGGCTTGACCGTGTGTACGCGGCATAACTTTTTTGCGGGAGGATGCCCCCATGCTTCGGCATATATGCCCATCATTAGAAGTGGGTGGATGAAGGGAGGTATTCTAATGGTGGGCATACCCACCAATCAATTTCTTTTTTTCGTTCAGCCAATAGGCTGTATGAAAAAAAAGATTACAATACATGTCCAACAAGGACAAGCAACGTACTGGTATGTTGCTGGACTTTGAATGTTTATACCAGAATGATGCCTGCGGGTTTAGGTATCATCTTGGTATCATTCTTTTCAGCCAGCAGCCGGCTTTCATGTAAAAGCAATTCTAGCAGATAATTAGCCTCTAGACTGCTTTTACAAGCAGTGGGAGGGAATGCCCCCCCCCAGATATAAAAAGCGCCATTGGGAAATTGGGAAAGCATTTTATCACACCGATCTTGGTGTGGTCAGATGCTTTGAGGGCAGAGGAAAGATCTAGGGTCTAACCCCCCAATTTTTTTCAAAAAGAGTACCTGTCACTACTTATTGCTATCATAGGGGATATTTACATTCCCTGAGATAACGATAAAAATGGTAAAAAAATAAAATATGGAAGGCACAGTTTAAAAATAAAATAAAAAAGCCAAATAAATAATAAAAAAAAAAAAAAAAAAAGCACCGCTGTCCCCCCCTGCTCTTGCGCAAAGGCGAACGCAAGCGTCGGTCTAGCGTCATATGTAAACAGCAATTGCATCATGCATGTGAGGTATCACCGCGAAGGTCAGATCGAGGGCAGTCATTTTAGCAGTAGACCTCCTCTGTAAATCTAACGTGGTAACCTGTAAAGGCTTTTAAATGCTTTTAAAAATGAATGTAGTTTGTCGCCGCTGCGCGTTTGTGCGCAATTTTAAAGCATGTCGTGTTTGGTATCCATGTACTCGGCCTATGATCATCTTTTTTATTTCAAACATTTGGGCAATATAGTGTTTTTTAGTGCATTAAAAATAAAAAAAGTGTGTTTTTCCCCCAAAAAATGCGTTTGAAAAATCGCTGCGCAAATACTGTGTGGAAAAAAAATGCAACACCCACTATTTTAATCTGTAGGGCCTTTGCTTTAAAAAAATATATAATGTTTGGGGGTTCAACATAATTTTCTTGCAAAAAAAAAATTTTTTTCATGTAAACAAAAAGTGTCAGAAAGGGCTTTGTCTTCAAGTGGTTAGAAGAGTGGATGATGTGTGACATAAGCTTCCTAATGTTGTGCATAAAATGCCAGGACAGTTCAAAACCCCCCCAAATGACCCCATTTTGGAAAGTAGACACCTCAAGCTATTTGCTGAGAGGCATGTTGAGCCCATTGAATATTTTTTTTTTGTCCCAAGTGATTGAATAATGACCAAAAAAAAAAAAAATGAACAAAAAGTTGTCACTAAATTATATATTGCTCAAACATGCCATGGGCATATGTGGAATTACACCCCAAAATACATTCTGTTGCTTCTCCTGAGTACGGGGATACCACATGTGTGGGACTTTTTGGGAGCCTAGTCGCGTACGGGACCCCAAAAACCAAGCACCGCCTTCAGGATTTCTATGGGTGTAAATTTTTGATTTCACTCCTCACTGCCTATCACAGTTTCGGAGGCCATGGAATGCCCAGATGGCACAAAACCCCCCCAAATGACCCCATTTTGGAAAGTAGACACCCCAAGCTATTTGCTGAGAGGTATGTTGAGTATTTTGCAGATCTCGCTTTTTGTCACAAAGTTTTGAAAATGTAAAAAAAGAAAAAAAAAAAGAAAAAAAAATGTCTTTCTTAATTTTCAAAAACAAATGAGAGCTGTAAAATACTCACCATGCCTCTCAGCAAATAGCTTGGGGTGTCTACTTTCCAAAATGGGGTCATTTGGGGGGGTTTGTGCCATCTTGGAATTTTATGGCCTTCAAAACTGTGATAGGTAGTGAGGAGCGAAATCAAAAATTTATGCCCTTAGAAACCTTGAAGGCGGTGCTTGGTTTTTGGGGTCCCGTACGCGGCTAGGCTCCCAAAAAGTCCCACACATGTGGTATCCCCGTACTCAGGAGAAGCAGCAGAATGTATTTTGGGGTGTAATTTCACATATGCCCATGGCATGTGTGAGCAATATATCATTTAGTGACAACTTTGTGCAAAAAAAAAAAAGTTTGTCATATTCCCGCAACCTGTGGCAAAATATAAAATATTCCATGGACTCAACATGCCTCTCAGCAAATAGCTTGGGGTGTCTACTTTCCAAAATGGGGTAATTTGGGGGGGTTTTGTGCTATTTTGGCATTTTATGGCCTTCGAAACTGTGATAGGTAGTGAGGAGTGAAATCAAAAATGTAGGCCCTTAGAAATCCTGAAGGCGGTGCTTGGTTTTTGGGGCCCTGTACGCGGCTAGGCTCCCAAAAAGTCCCACACATGTGGTATCCCCGTACTCAGGAAAAGCAGCAGAATGTATTTTGGGGTGCAATTCCACATATAACCATGGCATGTGTGAGCAATATATCATTTAGTGACAACTTTTTGTACATTTTTTTTTCTTTTTGTCATTATTCAATCATTTGGGACAAAAAAAAAAAATATTCAATGGGGTCAACATGCCTCTCAGCAAATAGCTTGGGGTGTCTACTTTCCAAAATGGGGTCATTTGGGGGGGTTTTGTGCCATCTTGGCATTTTATGGCCTTCAAAACTGTGATAGGTAGTGAGGAGTGAAATCAAAAATGTATGCCCTTAGAAATCCTGAAGGCGGTGCTTGGTTTCCGGGGTCCCGTACGTGGCTAGGCTCCTAAAAAGTCCCACACATGTGGTATCCCCGTACTCAGGAGAAAATAAATATTCAATGGGCTCAACATGCCTCTCAGCAATTTCCTTGGGGTGTCTACTTTCCAAAATGGGGTCATTTGGGGGGGGGGGGTTTGTACTGCCCTGCCATTTTAGCACCTCAAGAAATGAGATAGGCAGTCATAAATTAAAAGCTGTGTAAATTCCAGAAAATGTACCCTAGTTTGTAGACGCTATAACTTTTGCGCAAACCAATAAATATACGCTTATTGACATTTTTTTTACTAAAGACATGTGGCTGAATACATTTTGGCCTAAATGTATGACTAAAATTGAGTTTATTCGATTTTTCTTATAACAAAAAGTAGAAAATATCATTTTTTTTCAAAATTTTCGGTCTTTTTCTGTTTATATCGCAAAAAATAAAAATCGCAGAGGCAATCAAATACCATTAAAAGAAAGCTCTATTTGTGGGAAGAAAAGGACGCAAATTTAATTTGGGTACATCATTGCATGTCCGCACAATTTACAGTTAAAGCAGCGCAGTGCCGAATCCCAAAAACAGGCCTGGTCCTAATGGCCCGAAATGGTCCGGGGCTTAAGTGGTTAAATAATTCTCTCTTCCCCCCCCCCCCCTCCCTCCACGCCATCCCTGGCTGCAGAGGAGTAAGTCTGCTCTATCCCTACTCACTCCATTCCCTCTACTTGAGTCGTGTGTTCTCCTACTGTGCCCTTCTGTGTCACTTAAACAACGCCCCCTCTTACTTCCAAAAAGGCCACCGATGGCCATAGTTACTATTCTTTTTTTAATGTGGAGGAAAAAATATATATATATACATAATTGTGTGTAGCGGCCCCCATGGCCTAATTCCCCAACTTAAGTGACAACATACAAGATCCTACTTCCACGTGTTTATTGATTCCCCTCTACCCAGACCTCATAAGAAGCCACTAATGGCCATGGTGTTAAAAAGTAGGATTTTTAAAACAGCTTACCTGTAAAATCCTTTTCTTGGAGTACATCACGGGACACAGAGCAGCATAGTCATTACTATGTGGGTTATATAGAATTACCTTCAGGTGCTGGCACTGGCAACTTCCAAAACAGGAAGTACCCTCCCCTATATAAGCCCCTCCCATCCGGGAGTACCTCAGTTTTGTAGCAAAGCAATACGTGTCCCCAAAAGAGGGGTGGGAGCTCTGTGTCCCGTGATGTACTCCAAGAAAAGGATTTTACAGGTAAGCTGTTTTAAAAATCCTACTTTCTTGTTCATACATCACGGGACACAGAGCAGCATAGTCATTACTATGTGGGACGTCCCAAAGCAATGCCACATGAGGGGGGGGATACACCATACATAAGCTGGGCGCCATCAGGCATGAGGATCTTTTGCGGCCTGCAACACACTGCGCCCAAAGGCGACATCCTCCTGACTTCTAACGTCCACCTGGTAGAACCTAGTAAACGTGTGTACTGAAGACCACGTTGCGGCCTTACAAATTTGCGCCAGGGAGGCCTGGTGATGCACTGCCCATGAAGTTCCAACTGCTCTCGTGGAGTGCGCCCTAACTTTGAACGGAGGCGGTCTACTTCTCAAGCCATAGGCTTGTATTATGACCTGTCGAATCCACTTGGCTAAAGTAGATTTTGATGCTGCCTGACCCTTTCTGGGGCCTTCCGGCAGAACAAACAAAGAATCCGTTCTACGAATCTGAGCAGTGGCTTTTAGATAAGCTTTAACTGCTCTTACTACATCCAAAGAATGCAATAACTTTTCCTCTACCGAGCTTGGTTTGGGGAAAAAAGAAGGAAGAACCACATCCTGGTTCAAGTGAAACCTCGATACCACCTTAGGAAGAAAGGCTGGGTGAGGACGTAATACTACTCTGTCCTTATGGATAACCAGATATGGCTCTTTACAGGACATGGCGGCTAATTCCGACACTCTTCTAGCCGAGCATATGGCTACTAAAAATATCAATTTCCTGGTGAGTAGAACCAAGGAAATGTGCCGCAAAGGTTCAAATGGCTGCTTCTGCAGAACCGACAGAACCAAATTTAGATCCCATGGGCATATGGGAGCCTTAATCGGTGGAATAATACGAGTCACACCTTGCATAAAGGATTTGACAAGTGAATGCATAGCCAGGGGCCTTTGAAATAGTATTGACAAGGCCGAAACCTGGCCCTTGATAGTACTTAAGGCAAACTTCCTGTCTACAGCCCACTGCAGGAAGTCCAGAATTCTGCCTATAACGTACTTACGTGGATGCCATTTTCTGGCCTCGCACCAAGTGATGTACGCCTTCCAAACTCTATAGTAGATCTGCCTGGATACAGGCTTCCTGGCATTGATTATAGTTGATACCACAGAGTTAGAGAGACCTCTCTTCTTTAGGATGTGGGATTCAATAGCCAGGCCGTTAAACTTAGAGTTAGTAAGGAAGGGTGGTATATCGGTCCTTGCGAAAGCAGGTCCGGACGACGTGGAAGGGTCCAAGGACTCCCCACAGACATTTTGATGATCTCCGCGTACCAGGCCCTTCGGGGCCACGCTGGAGCCACCAGGATCACCGGCTTCTTCTCCAACCTGACTCTGCGAAGGAGTCGAGGCAACAATTGTAGCGGAGGGAATGCATATATCAGTCTGAACTGATCCCAAGGGAACACCAGAGCATCCGAGCCGCAAGCGAGGGGATCCCTTGTCCGGGAGACAAATCTGTCCACCTTTGCGTTGAATCTGGATGCTAGCAGATCTACATCCGGTGTTCCCCACCGCTGACATATTGCTCGGAAGACCTCGGGATGAAGGGACCATTCCCCTGGGCATAACTGTTGGCGACTCAGAAAGTCCGCCTTCCAATTCTCCACCCCTGGAATGAAGACAGCTGATATACATGGGACATGCTTTTCTGCCCATTCCAGGATGTGACTTACTTCCCTCTGGGCTGCACGACTCCTGGTGCCTCCCTGATGATTGATATATGCCACTGCTGTGGCATTGTCTGATTGAATTCTGACAGGGGACCCTTGGAGTCTGGATGTCCAGGCTACTAGAGCGTACCGGGCTGCTCGTATCTCTAAGAGATTGATGGGCAGGGTTTTTACTACATTTGACCATCTGCCCTGGAGAGACCATTGCTCCAGTACTGCCCCCCAGCCTATAAGGCTGGCATCTGTAGTGACCACCTTCCAAGATATTGGGCTGAAGGGTTTTCCCTTCTGGAGATTCTGGGGGATCAACCACCAGCAGAGACTCTTCCGAACGGAAGGGGACAAAGCCATCGGGAAGTCTAGAGCCTGAACTTTTCCGTTCCAGGCTGACAATATGGCCCTTTGTAAATTCCTTGAGTGGAATTGGGCATATGGCACAGCTTTGAATGATGCTACCATCTTTCCTAGCAGCCTCATGCACAGGCGTATGGACGGCTGTCTTTTTGCACAAAGCAGACGGACCAAGCCCCTCAAAGAGGATACCTTGTCTAGAGGTAAGAAAATCTTCCTCTGGTCTGAATCCAGCCGTAGCCCTAGATATACCAGGTTTTTCACTGGCTGTAGGGCTGACTTGTCCAGGTTGATGACCCAACCGTGAGACTCTAGATACTTGATTGTATCGACAATTACCACTTCTAGCTTGGCAACTGAGTGGTCCATCAACAACAGGTCGTCTAGGTATGCCATTATCGTTACACCCCGTGTTCTTAGATCGGCCAACAGTGGGGCCAGAATTTTTGTGAACACTCGTGGTGCTGTGGCCAGACCGAATGGTAAGGCTCTGAACTGAAAATGGCGCCCTTCTACTGCAAAGCGTAGGAATTTTTGATGACCTGGAAAGATGGGAACATGCAAGTAAGCATCTTTGATGTCGATCGAGGCTAACCATTCCTCCCCTTGTAGGGCAGCGGTGACCGATCGGATCGACCCCATCCGGAAAGACCGGACGTTTAGAAATTTGTTTAGACTCTTTAGGTCCAATATGGGTCTTATGTCCCCGTTTGGCTTCGGGACTGTGAAAAGGTTTGAGTAGAAACCCAACCCCCACTCTTCCATAGGAACCTCCATAATTACTCCTTGGAGCAATAGTTGTTCTAACGCCAATAGGAGAGACCCTCTTTTCAGAGGGTCTCTTGGCATGCCTGACCACATAAAATGGGACGGCGGAGACTCTTTTAACTCCAACTTGTATCCCAGAGTTACTGCGGAGAGCACCCATCTGTCTTTGATCGTCTCCCGCCAGGTCTCTGCGAACAACTGAAGTCTTCCCCCCACCCGTTTGAGTGGGGGCAGCCCTTCATAGGCTTGACTTGGAGGCTGGTTTAGTACCTCTTCGGATCCAGGGCTTTTTATTACCCTGTGGCTGTCCCTGATTTTTACCTCCTGAGTTTGACCGAGGAGGCCGTCGGAACTGCTTAGTAGCAGACGTCACAGGGAT
This sequence comes from Rana muscosa, assembly GCA_029206835.1. Classification (NCBI taxonomy): domain Eukaryota; kingdom Metazoa; phylum Chordata; class Amphibia; order Anura; family Ranidae; genus Rana; species Rana muscosa. Next base: position 442,166,980 of record CM055120.1, on the reverse strand, counting down.
AGGAGAGGTAGTCCTCTTAAAAGATGGACCCCTAGACCTCTTTTTACTCGGTAAGAGAGTACTTTTACCACTGGAAATCTTCTGGATATACTTATCCAGGTCTTCGCCAAAAAGGCGTTCCCCATGAAATGGGAAGCTAACTAAGAGCTTCTTACAGGGAGCTTCAGCAGACCAGTTTTTGAGCCACAGAAGCCTACGCATATGTACCAAAGACAGCGTGAGGCGGGAGGCCTGATGGATAGAATCCTTGATGGCGTCAACCGCAAAGCATAATGCTCTAGGCAGATCAGCCAGAGCCTGGGCCTGCTGGTCTGGCAAATCCCTCAGGACCATTTTCATTTGATCCTTTAAAGCTTGGCAGACCCCAATAGCTGCCACTGCTGGCTGTGTAACAGCCCCTGCTGTGGAAAAAGCAGATTTTAATAAAGATTCCAATTTTTTATCCACTGGATCTTTGAACATTTGAACATTATCTACTGGACATGTCAGTGATTTGTTCACAGAAGAGATGGCTGCATCCACCGTAGGAACATTCCATCTCTGGGTGAACTTTTCCTCCATGGGATAGATCACCGGAAACCTTTTAGGCGGAACAAATAGTTTATCAGGATGTTCCCAGTCCTGGTATACAAGTCCTTCCAATAATGGATGTATTGGAAAGGAGCAATTAACCTGGGGAGCTTTTAGCGACCCCAATGAGGAGACAGCAGTCGTTGATGGTTCAACAAGAGGCATTTTAAATGCAGATCGAACCATGTCAGTTAGGGTCTGGACCCACAATCTTTCAGTCTGTGATGCTGAAAATGGTTCATCTACTGTCGATTCCTCAAAAACAGAGCTAACCTCCTCCTGATCCCCTTCAGGTAGGTCGGTCCCTTCCTGGGACTGTTGCTCTGCCAACAGGCACTCTAATGGAGGTGATGGAGATCTGGCGCGCTTTCTTTCCTATAGAGAAGAAGCGATCAATGCAGCCAATCTCTGCTCCAATCCCTCCAGAGTTGAGGAAAAAACCTCCTCTGTTATATATGCAGGAGCAGGTGGACTGAGGACAGCCGCAGTACCTGGCACTCCCGGGGGTTCCTTATGGGTATTAACCTCTGATTTCTCAGGGGAGGAGGGTGCAGATGACTGCTCCAGATCCTCAGAGCCCGATGGAAACCCCCTACACTTCCTGAGAGGTATATCTCGGAGTTTTTTAGGCGGCATATTCCTTAGTTCAAAGCTGAGGTATTCCAGCCGCAATACACCCCTTACTGAAATAGTCTAATGCAATTTGCTATGTACATCAGTGGGTGTCTACTAATGCGTCTTTCTGGGGATGCCTGTATCAACCGCCCGCTGTAAGCCCCTATACCATGCTACCAGCTCCTTTTCATGCTCTGTGTCCATAGCAAGCAGCGTGGACTGAGTCCTTTTATCTTGCTGGGACGCCCGCACATGCGCAGAAGCGCTGGGCGCACAGAGCGCGTCATCCGCCAGGCTCCGCCCCCTTTTTTGAAGCTAAACCTTATAAAAGGAAAGCATGTGTGCGCGCGCGCGTGCACGTGTGCGCTCTTGGCGCCATGTAGGGAGAGGAGCCAGGGTCCCTGTTTCACCAGGACTCGGGGATGGAAGGAAACTACTTGGCAGCATGACAGAGGAATGCAGCTTCCCTGATAGAGAGCTCACTCATCTGCCTGGACTTTCACCATGGAAGGAATAGTCCCAAGAAAAAAGACGTTCCACAGCGGCCTCTAGTGGACAAACACAGGTACCGCACCTTTGTCTTTTTTTTTTTTTTTTTTAAAACCTCCTTTATGAAAAAACATTTCCAGGTTTACAGTTTTTTTAAAACTTCCCTTATGAAAAAACATTTCTAGGATTTCTTAGGCATATACAGCTATTAGCGGGAATACCCTTTAGGTAACAGGCAGAAAGACATATTAGGCTTGGGGGTCCCCTCAATAGAACCAAGTTCCTGAGGGGCCCCCACTTACCTTTTCCCCGCCGCAGGACTTTGTTTGGTCCACAGAAGCCCAAACTTCACCTCTCACGGCAGGCATTGTACTAGACCTTCAGGGACCGGGTTCCCAAGGATTCCACTCCCCTGGACCTGTATAGCACCCTGCACAGATAGCCTCTTGGTTTTGGGTATGACCAGAGCTCTGGATCCCAGGGTCCAGCCCTCCTAAGAGAGGCATTACAGGCAAAACCCTGCTCTTCTCTGCAAGGCCCGGGTACCGACCGTTTAGCTATGAAGCTTTTTTGGTCGGATCCGGAATAGCTTGCTAAGGCCCAGAGAACCTGTACACAAGCCCAGATGAATACATGTTAACCTTGGCCAACACCTTAGACACTGGCAAAAAACTGAGGTACTCCCGGATGGGAGGGGCTTATATAGGGGAGGGTACTTCCTGTTTTGGAAGTTGCCAGTGCCAGCACCTGAAGGTAATTCTATATAACCCACATAGTAATGACTATGCTGCTCTGTGTCCCGTGATGTATGAACAAGAAATAGATGATTATAACTTGTGATATCTTCACCTGTGTTTACATTCAAGCGATCCTCCTGACCTACTCTTCCCCCATAAATAAACCATAAAAAAAAAAATTGGTGATATTCTCGCAGTGATCATGTACAATCTATGTCCAAATACTACTTTAAATCCCTCTTCTCCTGTGTGTGCCCTATTACTTATCATCCACCCCCCTTCCCATCCCTCCCCTCACTCCGAGCTGTTAAAACAGGAGGTCCAGTCACTACACACCAGGCTAACGGCGGGAGAATCCTCCCTGTCAACCTTATGCCTAGTACACACGACCGGGTTTCCCCGCGGTAAAAAGTCTCCCGGGAAAACCAAGGGGAAAACCGAGAACCTGCTCGGTCTCTTTTTCCACCTACACACGGCCGGGTTTCCCGACAGGAAAACTGCCATTGAGAGCTTTGGTCGGGAATCCCGGCCGTGTGTATGCTCCATCGGCACTGCCTCGCAGTGTTTAACATTGGAGAACTGCCGAAAAAAAAAAAATGCCGGGAATCCCGGCAGGGAAATAGAGAACATGTTCTCCTTTTTCCCGCCCGGATTCCTGGTGGTTTTCCTGCCGGGAAAACTGCAATTTAGCATACACACGGCCGTTTTTCCTGACAGAAAACTGTCGTGGCAGTTTTCCTGCTGGGAAAACTGGTCGTGTGTACGAGGCATTAGACCAGAGGGTCGCCGCCCTGGAATCCCGGCAAAATGACCAAGCCGAGTCAGCAGTGGAGCTCCAGCTGCGCATGGAGGAGATGGAGGACCGGAGTCGCCAAAATAAATTTGAGGCTCCGTGACCTACAGGCCCGCCCGACTTACTAGCCACAGTCACGGATATGTCTTAGAAGTTGGCGGGTGAGCACTTACCGGAGCGCGTGGAGCTCGATCGGGTCCACAGGTCTTGGGCCCCCGCCCGACTGACCCATTCAGACCGCGGGACGTGATCTGCCGGCTCCACCACTACATACATAAGGAAGCCATACCCCGCAGAGCCTGGGAATCGGGTGAGCTGGAGTTCGACGGCGCAGCCATGAAAATACTGCCAGACCTCTCCAGGGCAACGCCGTAGTGCCGAGCCCTCCTGAAACCACTCCTGGACCTGGCCAGAAGGCACAATGCTACCTATCAGTGGGGCTTTCCACTGTCGGTAACATTCTACAAGGACCAGCGGTCGTTCAGGCTGCGGTCACCGGAGGCCCTACCAGCCCTCTTCGCCTTCCTGGAGGCGGAACCGATTAAGGTCCCAAATTAGCTATGCCATCTTCCACGCTTCCAGGGTCGGCCGAACACAGTGAGATCACACGGTAACCAGTCGCATAGACCCAAAGGAGCAGGCGCCGATCGCGCACTCTGTCACAGGAGGAGATCCGGGAATCGCGAGTAGCCACTCCCGGCATGTATGCCGCACTGCTCTGACACCTGCTAGATTTCCATCCTGCCCTTACCTGCCTTTATTATGCTGCCCACTGTGCCGGATCGTGCCCCTTCTGTCCCTGAACTGCCCGCAATCTCCTGTGCTCTCCAACCTCAGCCCGGGACTGAGACAATTCTCTGCCTATCCCCTGCTCACGGCCACCCACCCCGGTGCTCTGAGAGCTAGCGTCCCCTTCCGAGCCCCTCTTGGTCCGCGCTCACCTCAGCTCCCCCTGGCCATGAAGATGATGACATCAGTCGAGCCCCTCAACCGGCCTTGTCAGCGATCTTACCAACACTCAGTGGTGGCAATCGCCCCCCGCACCTAAAATTACAATCCGGAGCTGCATGCGTCTATCTGCCTCTACCCGCAGACAAGCTAAGGGCCCTAGCAGCAGCACCAGCCCACGAATGTACACCTCACGATCCTGGTTAGCCACCTTTTTGTTGGCTGTTTTGGGGTGCTGGAGGAAACATGAGGCTCAACTATAGCCCGGTCCTCTGCCTGGGCGACTTGCCGGAGAGGCTCCGGAGGTACAGGAAGACCTAGGTGTGATGTTAGTCTGTACTACAAGAGACCTGAAACACTGATTGCACTTTTCGAGAACTGTTTTGGGGGGGCTGAGGAGGGGGGTTCTATTCTTTGTTTGGGGTGCATATGTGTGAAGAGGGGGAGTCTACTCCCTCTGGGGGGTTGCTGGAGCCCATTATTATGGGGGTCCCGGGAATCGGATGGGGGCACTGTTTATCAGCCGGAGGGGGGGAGCCCATAGTCTGGGGTGCCCTGGTGTTTTCGCGGGGCGAACCTGGAAGGATAATTGTACATTTATATACTGCCCCTGTGGCTACCTGATAGACTGTGGAGGGACCTGGCGCACTTCCACGTGGCTTTCTGAGGGCCCTGGCAGGGGGCCTCCCTTCCTCTGACTTCACCTACAGCGGGGCTTACTGCATATTGTTTTACCACTGCTGTTCTACTGTTGAGGCAGGGGGGGGGTGGCTGTTTGGTTTTGGGGATGGTGCAGCCCTCGGGTAGCGCACCGGGTCGCCGAACTGTTGTTCCCCAGCCCGGTGCGGTATACTGAGGTACCTACTGGCTCTTGCTCAAATTTTTGTTTTTGTCTGTATTGCCTAATATTTTCTGTTCATGAAGACTTGTTCTAGTTTTCTTGCTTCTACTGTTACTCAGGGTTCTGCTGGGGTGGGTGGGAGGCCCGGGACCTCTCCTATTGGCCATCGACTACCCCTCCCCCCAGTAGGCCATTGCACACACCCGGCTAGCCGAGTGTTTGTGCATTTCAAGCTTGGTTGCTTCTATACTTAGTTTATTATCCCTTGGAGGCAGGCACTGCTGGTTTGTCCCGACGCCAATCCCTATAACCCTTCCACGTCCCCTTTTTTCTACCCGTTGTTTTACCCCATCTCTCCCTTTGTCTTTTCCGATTGTGTTTTTTTTTTCCTTAAGACATGGCGTTAGACTCCCTTAAAGTGGTCTCCCTCAATGCTTAGGGGTTGAATACTCCTGAAAAAAGGTGCATGCTGTTGCATGACCTCAAAAGCTCACGGCAGAGGTCGCCTTTATACAGGAAACGCATTTCAAAAATGATAGACTCACGTTTTTTCAAAATAAGTCTTACCCTTTGGCATATCACTCTACTAACCCCACATCCAAGTCTAAGGGAGTGTCTATATTGCTCTTTGGTGTGCTACCATGGCACTGCCAGGCAGTAGTTAGAGACACGGAGGGGCACTTTGTGTACCTTAAGGGACTGGTTGGAGATGTCCAACTTACATTAGCAACACTGAATATGCTCCCAATGACCACCAGGACAGATTCCTTAAAAATACACTAGACAAGTTACTGGAATTTAGAGAAGACCAACTGATCCTAGGGGGGACTTTAATGTCCCACTGATACCCTCCTCGGACTCCTCCACTGGCGGCTCCTCCATTCCCCCGGCGCACAGAAAACGCATAGCACAAGCCCTTCACAACGCTCAGTTGATCGACGTGTGGCGCCTGCAACACTCGGGGGACAGGGACTACACATTCTACTCCTCTCCACATAAGTTGTACTCCAGGATAGACTTCTTCTTGATACCCCACGACCAGTTACACCTAGTGAGTAGTACTTCTATAGGCCAGATTACGTGGTCAGACCACGCTCCCATCTCCCTTACATATATCCTTTCTGGAGGGCCCTCGCCTAGATCACTATTTTGGCGTCTGAACAAGAGCCTTCTCCAACTCCCAGAGGTACTGACGGATGTGACTAAGGAATTGACCCTTTATTTCCAGGAAAATCACACACGGGGCTGCGATCCGGGTTCCCTGTGGGAGGCCCACAAATCTGTGCTCCGAGGGGTTCTCATTAAACACGGTGCGCGCGTTAAGAGAGGGCGAAACGAACAACTCACTGGCTTACTCGCCAGACTAACCTCTGTAGAATCGCGCCACAAACACGCACCCTCACAGGCTTTAAAGACAGAACTGGGGACGCTGTGTACACAGGTAACGGACTTATTACACTAAAAGGCCAAAGCGGCCTTACAATTCTGTCGTAAGGTGACTTATGTATCGGGCGACAAGTGTGGGAAGACGTTGGCCAAAGCGGTCAAGGAGCTGAAATCCACGGCCTATATCCCCCAGATAACTTGCCCCAACGGTCAGAAAGCCACGATACCTACACAAATCTCGCAGGGTTTTGGCGACTTCTACTCCAACCTATACAATTTACCGAGCGCTCAGTCCACTCAGGCGGACATAGAGGAATACATTACGACCTCCCAATATTCCGTCACTCCCTGCAGAGGTACAGGGCGAACTAGACGAACCGATCAAGTTAGAGGAGTTGCAGACAGCGGTGGGCTCCATGAAACTGGGTAAAGCCCGGGTCCAGATGGGTACACCATCCAGTATTATAAGACCTTCCTCCCGATACAAGGCCCGTGGATGGTGACATTTATTAATGCGCTGGGTTCGAATGCTACTTTTCCTAGACACCCTGAGAGCCCACATCTCCCTGATTCATAAAGAGGGGAAAGTTCATGTGGGAGTTACAGGCCCATTTCCCTCCTGAACACAGACCTGAAACTGTTCTTGAAGATCCTGGCCACTTGACTGGCTCAGCATCTTCAAAGCCTGATACACCTAGATCAGGTTGGTTTTATCCCTAGAGAGGCGAGGGACAATACCACTAAGGTGCTCAACCTCCTACATGTGGCAAACACCAATGGGGTACCCTGTGTATTTGTGAGCACCGATGCTGAAAAGGCTTTTGATGGGGTTAATTGGAACTTCATGTTCATGTTCTCTGTCCTCCGCCACATTGGTTTGGGGGATAAGATGTTGGGGTGGATAGGCAAGATATACTCGAATCCTACAGCTCAGGTAAAAGCAAATGGAGTACTCTCTGCCCCGTTCTCCATCGGGAATGGAAAGAGACAGGGATGCCCTTTATCCCCCCCCCTCCTCTTTGCCCTATCCCTAGAGCCATTCCTCTGCATGATAAGACATCACGGGGCTCCGGGTGGGGGACTTCAACTGTAAAATATCGGCTTATGCAGACGACTTGCTATTCTCCTTGACAAATCCCAGGATCTCATTACGAACCTCCTTAAAGAATTTGAGGCGTATGGGGCAATCTCTTATTTGAAAATAAACTTCTCTAAGTCGGAGGCGATGGGCGTCGCGCCCCCCCCCCCATGTCTTGCTCGCCATGCAAATCAATTTTTGTTTTAAGTGGACCAACACGGCCCTAAAATATCTTGGTACGTACATCCCACCCGAAATCTTGCGCACGTTTGACCTTAATTTTTGCCCCCTGCCAACCAAGACATGTCTTTTACTAGAGAAGTGGCACACAGGCTTACACTCGTGGTTTGGCAGATGTAACCTTATTTAAATGAGCATCTTACCCAAATTCCTGTACCTCCTCCAAGTCCTGCTTATACAGATACCACCATCCTTTTTCAGACAGGTACAGGTCCTTTTCACCCGATTTGTCTGGGCGCACAAAAAACCCCGTCTCCGTCGATCGCAAATGATGCTCCCTAAACAGAGTGGAGGTCTGGCCCTGCCTGACATCCGACAGTACTATCTTGCCGCTCATCTAGTCATCTACTTGACTGGAGGCGCAACGCGACGTCCAAACTCTGGGTCCAAATTGAACAATCCCAAACTCAATTACCCTTAAAGGGTCTGCTTTGGTGCTACAACGGCCTACCTCCTGGGCTGAAATCACACCCGCTAATAGGCACTACACTAAGACACAGCAACCTAGTCGCCACTCAATCATCCCTCAAGTCCAGAAACTCACCGTTATTCCCAATACTCGGGCATCCAAATAAAGGGATTTTTATAACAGCTTACCTGTAAAATCCTTTTCTTGGAGTACATCACGGGACACAGAGCGACTTAGTCATTACTAATGGGTTATATAGATTACCTTCAGGTGTTGGCACTGGCCAATTCCAAACCGGAAGTACCCTCCCCTATATAAGCCCCTTCCACCCGGGAGCACCTCAGTTTTGTAGCCAAGCAATAAGTGTCCCAAAAAGAGGGGTGGGAGCTCTGTGTCCCGTGATGTACTCCAAGAAAAGGATTTTACAGGTAAGCTGTTATAAAAATCCCTTTTTCTTTTTCGTACATCACGGGACACAGAGCGACTTAGTCATTACTATTGGGACGTCCCAAAGCAATGCCAATGAGGGGAGGGATACATAAGCTGGGCGCCATCAGGCATGAGGATCTTTTGCGGCCTGCAACACACTGCGCCCAAAGGCGACATCCTCCTGACTTCTAACGTCTACCTGGTAGAATCTAGTAAACGTGTGTACCGAAGACCATGTTGCGGCCTTACATACTTGAGCCAGGGAGGCCTGGTGATGCACTGCCCATGAAGTTCCAACTGCTCTTGTGGAGTGCGCCCTAACTTTGAACGGAGGCGGTCTCTTTCTCAAGCCATAGGCTTGTATTATGACCTGTCGAATCCACTTGGCTAAAGTAGATTTTGATGCTGCCTGACCCTTTCTGGGGCCTTCCGGCAGAACAAACAAAGAATCCGTTCTGCGAATCTGAGCAGTGGCTTTCAGATGAGCTTTAACTGCTCTTACTACATCCAAAGAATGTAATAACTTTTCCTCTACCGAGCTAGGTTTGGGGAAAAAAGAAGGAAGAACCACATCTTGGTTCAAATGAAACCTCGATACCACCTTAGGAAGAAAGGCTGGATGAGGACGTAATACTACTCTGTCCTTATGGACAACCAGATATGGCTCCTTACAGGACAAGGCGGCTAGTTCCGATACTCTTTTAGCCGAACAAACGGCTACTAAGAAAATCAATTTCCTGGTGAGAAGAACCAAGGAAATGTGTTGCAATGGTTCAAACGGTTGTTTCTGTAGAACCGACAGAACCAGGTTTAAGTCCCAAGGACATATGGGAATACTAACCGGAGGGCTAATACGCATCACTCCTTGTATAAAGGCTTTGACTAGTGAATGCGAAGCCAAGGGCCTTTGAAAAAATATTGACAAGGCCGAAATCTGACCCTTGATAGTACTCAAGGCCAGCTTCCTATCTACAGCCCACTGTAGGAAGTCCAAAATCCTCCCTATCACGTACTTACGTGGATGCCATTTCTTGGCCTCACACCACGTAATGTACGCTTTCCAGATCCTATAATAGATCTGCCTGGATACCGGCTTCCTGGCATTGATCATGGTAGATACCACAGAATTAGAGAGCCCTCTCTTTTTCAGAATGTGGGCTTCAATAGCCAGGCCGTCAAACCTAGGGCTGGTAAGGAAGGGTGGTATATCGGTCCCTGCGACAGCAGGTCCGGACGATGTGGGAGGGTCCAAGGACTCCTCACTGACATTTTTACAATCTCCGCGTACCATGCCCTTCGGGGCCACGCTGGAGCCACCAGAATCACTGGTTTCTTTTCTACCCTGATTCTGCGGAGTAATCGCGGTAACAATTGTGGCGGTGGGAATGCATATATCAGCTTGAACTGATCCCAAAGGGAACACTAGGGCATCCGAGCCGCAAATCTGCAGAGACACAAATCTGTCCACCTTTGCGTTGAATCTGGATGCTAGCAGATCTACATCCGGTGTTCCCCACCGCTGGCATATTGCCTGGAAAACCTCGGGGTGAAGAGACCATTCCCCCGGGCATAATTGTTGGCGACTTAGAAAGTCCGCTCTCCAATTTTCCACTCCTGGGATGAAAACCGCGGATATGGCTGGGACATATCTTTCTGCCCACTCCAGGATGCAATTTGCTTCCCTCTGGGCTGCACGACTCTTGGTGCCACCCTGGTGATTGATATATGCCACTGCCATGGAATTGTCTGATTGAATTCTGACAGGGGACCCTTGGAGTTTGGATGTCCATGCTACTAGGGCATACCGGGCTGCTCGTATCTCTAAGAGATTGATGGGCAGGGCCTTTTCTGCTTCTGACCACTTGCCCTGGAGAGACCATTGCTCCAGTACTGCCCCCCAGCCTATGAGGCTGGCATCTGTAGTGACCACCTTCCAAGAAACCGGACTGAAGGGTTTCCCTCTTTCCAGATTCTGGGGCACCAACCACCAATGGAGGCTCTTGCGAACGGAAGGGGACAGGGACATTGGTAAGTCTAAAGCCTGAACTTTTTTGTTCCAGGCTGACAGTATGGCCCTTTGCAAATTCCTTGAATGGAATTGACCGTAGGGTACCGCTTCGAATGAAGCCACCATCTTTCCCAGCAGCCTCATGCAGAGGCGTATGGATGGTTTTCTTTTTGTACCCACTAAGTGGGTCAAATCTTTTAAAGACGACACCTTCTCTGGAGGTAAGAAAATCTTTCTCTGATTTGAATCCAGCCTTAGCCCTAAGTATTCCAGACTTTTGACTGGTCTTAGAGCTGACTTGTCCCGGTTGATAATCCAACCGTGATATTCCAGATACTTGATTGTCTTGTGAATAGCTACTTCCAGCTTTTCCACTGAGTGGTCTATTAGTAGCAGGTCGTCTAGATATGCCATTATCGTTACACCCTGTGTTCTTAGATTGGCCAATAATGGGGCCAGAATTTTTGTGAACACTCGTGGTGCTGTGGCCAGACCGAAAGGTAAGGCTCTGAACTGAAAATGGCGCCCTTCTACTGCAAAGCGTAGAAATTTCTGGTGGGCCGGAAAGATGGGAATATGCAGATAAGCATCCTTTATGTCGATCGAGGCTAACCATTCCTGCCCTTGTAGGGCGGTGGCCACCGATCGGATCGACTCCATCCGAAAAGTCCTGATATTTAGGAACTTGTTTAGCCCTTTTAGATTTAATATGGGCCTCACGTCCCCATTTGGTTTGGGGACTGTGAAAAGGTTCGAGTAAAACCCGAATCCGCTTTCTTCCACGGGAACCTTCATGATTACACCTTGGAGCAATAGTTGTTCTAGTGCCAGAAGGAGGGATCCTCTCTTTTGGGGATCTCTTGGCACGTTTGACCTCATAAATTGGGCAGGAGGAGTGCCTTTTAACTCCAGCTTGTATCCCAGACTTACTGCGGAGAGCACCCATCTGTCTCTGATGGTGTCCCGCCAGGTCTCTGTGAACAACTGAAGTCTTCCCCCCACCCGATTGAGTGGGGGCAACGCTTCATGCCTTGGGGGGAGGTTTTGTACCTCTCTTGATCCAGGGCTTCTTGTTACCCTGTGATTGTCCCTGATTTCTGCCCCCTGAATTTGACCGCGGAGGCCGTCGGAACTGCTTCACAGCCGATGTGCCCGGGACTGGAGAAGTAGGCCTCTTAAAAGAAGGACTTCTACCCTTGTTCTTAACCGGTAAGAGTGAACTTTTACCGGCAGAAATTTTCTGGATATATTTGTCCAGATCTTCTCCAAATAAGCGTTCTCCATGAAATGGGAAGCTAACCAGCAGTTTTTTACAGGGAGCTTCAGCAGACCAGTTTTTGAGCCACAGAAGCCTACGCATATGTACTATAGACAGCGTAAAGCGGGAGGCCTGTTGGATTGTATCCTTTATGGCGTCCACCGCAAAACACAAGGCTCTAGGCAGGTCAGCTAGGGCAAGAGCCTGCTGATCTGGTAAGTCCCTTAAGACTTGTTTCAACTGATCTTTCACTGCTTGGCAGACTCCAATCGCTGCTACCGCAGGTTGTGTCACCATGCTTGCTGTAGAGAAAGCAGATTTTAGTAAAGACTCCAATTTTTTATCTATTGGGTCTTTGAACATTGGAACATTATCTACTGGACATGTCAGTGATTTGTTAACAGAAGAGATGGCTGCGTCCACTGTAGGGACCCTCCATTTTTTTATGAACTTGTCCTCCATGGGATAGATCACCGGAAATCTCTTGGGGGGAGCAAATATTTTATCAGGATGCTCCCAATCCTGGTAAATAAGCCCTTCTAATAAAGGGTGGATTGGGAAGGAACAGACAGCCTGGGGAGCTTTTAGCGACCCCAGCGAGGAAACCGTAGTGAATGGTGGTTCCGCCAGAGGCATTTTAAATGCTGATCGGACCATATTAGTCAGAGACTGAACCCATAATCTTTCAGCCTGAGATGCTGAGAAAGGTTCTTCCACTGTTGATTCCTCCATAACTGAATCAACCTCATCCTGATCCCCTTCAGGTAGGTCGATCTCTGTGTGGGGCTGTTCCTCCACTAACAGGCACTCTGAAGGAGGAGACGGAGATCGGACGCGCTTTTCCTGAGACAGGGAAGCAGCGATCAATGCTGTTAATCTCTCTTCCAATCCTCCCAGAGTTGAGGATAAAACCTCCTCTGTTATATATACAGGAGCAGGTGGACTGGGGACAGCCGCAGCACCAGGCATTCCTGCGGGGTTTCTACGGCTACTGACCTCTGAATTCTCAGGGGAGATTGGTGCAGTACAAGCATGCCCAATATCCTCAGAGCCCGATGGAGACCCCTTTGGCTTCCTGGAAGATCTATTTCCGGAGCGTCTGGACGACATATCCTTTAAGCACAAAGCTGAGGTATTCCCGTCGTCATACACCAATTTTGCTGGTAATAGTCCAACACAGGTGCTGCTATATACCAGCTGGTGTCCACTAAAGTGCCTTTCTATGGGGATGCCTGCATCAACCGCCTCTGTGTGCCACTGTTTGTTGCTAGCTCTGTTTGCATCCAGCTGACACTTGTACTGTGTCTTTTAACTATGCTGGGACGCCCGCACATGCGCAGAAGCGCCGCGGCGCGCATCGAGCGTCATCCACCCGCCCCGCCCCTTTTTTTCATAGGAGGCGCGTGCACGCGCCCGCGCGCGCCCGTGCGCCCTTTTCGAAATCAAACAGGGGACTAGGAGCCAGGGCCCTTTTTGCCGGAGGGCCTGTGCGGTGGATGAGCGCAGCAACAGGGCAGAGGAAGTGGATTCCCACAGAGAAACTTACCAGCTGCCTGGATCTTTTGACTTGAGAAAACCAAAGATCCACATGACAAGAAAAATGGACTACAGCGGCCTCTAGTGGTTTAACACAGGTACTGCGGTCCCTTTTTTTTTTTTTTCTTGACTACTATTAAAATTTTACATTTTCAGTAGTTACAGGCAAACACAGATATTTAGCGGGAATACCGTTAGGTAACAGACAGAAAGACAAATTAGGCTTGGGGGTCCCCCAATAGAACCAAGTTCCTGGGGGCCCCCACTTACCTGATCCCCGCCGCAGGACTTTGTTTGGTCCACAGAAGTCCAAACTTCACCTATCACGGCAGGCATTGTAATTAAACCTTCAGGGACCGGGTTCCCAAGGATTCCACTCCCCTGGACCTGTATAGCACCCTGCACAGACAACATCTTGGTTGTGGGTATGACCAGAGCTCTGGATCCCAGGGTCCAGCCCTCCTAAGAGAAGCATTACAGGCAAAACCTTGCTCTTTTGCTGCAAGGCCCGGGTACCGACCGTTTAGCTATGAAGCTTTTTTGGTGGGATCCGGAACAGCTTACTAAGGCCCAAAAGAACCTGTACGCAAGCCCAGTGAAAACACATGTTACTCTTTGGCCAACACCTTAGACACTGGCAAAAAACTGAGGTGCTCCCGGGTGGGAGGGGCTTATATAGGGGAGGGTACTTCCGGTTTGGAATTGGCCAGTGCCAACACCTGAAGGTAATCTATATAACCCATTAGTAATGACTAAGTCGCTCTGTGTCCCGTGATGTACGAAAAAGAAATTAAGCCAGGCTTACATCCGGCGGAGTATCCTGCGTTGCGGAGCTCTGACTGTGACCACGCAGCTAAATTTGTCCTCAACGGGAGATGGCCGTCCATCCCAGAACTGACTGAGGCAACGGGAACCTTTCAACTCCCCTTCTGGAAAGCGGTGCAAGTGCACCACTTCCTTCACTCCCTTCCTGACCCCCAAGACTTTTCATGCCAGCTGACGACTTTTGAGGACCTCTGTGTGGGTACGGGCCCAATAGCCCACATATTATCCCAAACATACTCCTTACTAAACACTCCGAAGGAACAGCCCTGCCTAACTAGATGGGAGACAGACTTGAACTGTACATTCTATGTGGTACAAAAACAGCGTATCATTGACTTTGCTCTCAAAACTTCTTTGTGTACAAAAACAGACTGCACAAATGCTTTCCCTCTACCTTGGACCATTGCTGGCGCTGCTGGGAGGAGGAGGGGTCGCTACTACAAATTTTCTGGTCTTGCTCCAGATTGAAACCTTTCTGGGGAGAAGTCTGCCACATCACGCAGGAGTTCACAAAGTATAATATCCCAGACGATGCTGCATTCTCTCTTACACCACTCTAAGATTCCTACCAAAGCATACAAGAAGTCCCTAATACGGCACTTGCTTAATGCCGCAAAAGCATGCGTACCCCTTTATTGGAAGCAACAGTGCCCCCCGACCATTGCACATTGGCTGCGGAAGGTGGAGGAGGTGAGGAGAATGGAGGATATAATCCTCACTGCACAGCACAGATGGGAAACTTACACAAAGACCTGGATGAAATTGAATATTTTTATTTTCTCTAATGAAGGGCAACGCCTTTTAGGGTCATCCGTGTTCGATTTGTGATCACTTCCTTCAACTGCCGCCATGTCTTTCCCTTTCTTTTTTCTGTCTCCCCCCCACCTTTTGTGATGTTCCTCCCCTCAATCCCGTTTACCCCCGCCCCCCCCCCCCACACCAATTGCAATTTCAGTTTTTTTAAGAAAAGGTGAAAAAGCAAAGGGGGAGAGCCCTCTACCTCCTGACATTTCCACGGAAGTTGATGTGTGTGAACTTTATTTATCGTGCCAAACTACAATGCGAGCTGAACTATATGATATTTGCTACTATCTTAAGCACTGTACATTGGCTGTATATCTTTGGTGATATTCACACTTTTTTGTACTGTGTGGGCCTCGCCCTTTTTGGTTTTTAATAAAATTCATATTTGAAAAAAAAAAAGGGGGGGAGTGTATACATTTGGATTTCCAGTAAGAGTCCATGGTCCTGTACAGAATCCCTGGTGGATTCACAGGGGACAATACCTGTTTCTGAAAGGTAAGATCGGGGGGTCAGGGGTTACCCTGGCCTCTTTCTACGCTCCTAATACACAACAGGATGTCTTTCTTAGGAAATTCTTGGATAAACTTTCAGGATTTTAGGAAGGTCAGCTGATCCTGGGGGGAGATTTGAACATCCCCTTGGTTCCCCAGTGAGGACACCTCCTCTGGGGTCTCATCTGCGTAAGCGGACCTCTCGGTTACTGCAGGGAGCGAGACTAGTGGATGTATGGCATTTGTTTCACTCTGGAGAGAGAGACTATTCTTTCTATTCCGCCCCACACAAGACATATTCTCGTATTGATTATTATTTAATTCCACATAACCAATTGCATGCTGTAAAGTAAGTAGGAATTGTAAGGATTACCTGGTAAGACCATGCACCAATTTTTTTGAAATATAACTTTTCAGATATTCAACTCCCCGGTCCTGTGACTTGGAAGCTTAATGAAAGCCTCCAACAGGACACTACTGTTTTGGAAGATGTCCGTAGAGAGGCAACATGGTATTTTCAGACTAATGACACGTCAGATTGTAATCCTGGCGTGATCTGGGAGGCCGATAAAGCAATGATACGGGGAGTACTGTTACAGCATGGGGCAAGGATTAAAAAGGATAGAGAAACAAAGCTAGCATCCCTACTGGCAGACATTCTTCGCCTAGAAACCTTGCACAAAAAAAACCCCAACCCAGTTCTGGAAAGGGACCTTTTGACGGCGCGTAGACAGACCACAGACTTACTCTTGAATAAAGCCAGGAGGGCAATACAGGTAGGAAGGAAACAGAGCTATGAATATGGTAAGTGCGGGGAAACAACTCGCTAGCTCTTTGAGGGAACAGCAATCGAAGACGTATGTCCCAATGATCACGGGAGCTAAAGGTGGAAAACGTATGTTGCCTAGAGAGATAGCACAGAGGTTTGGGGATTTTTATTCATCCCTGTATAAATTTACAGTCAAGCTCCCAGAATCAGACTGCGATAGATGAGTACTTTGCATCCTCGGGAATGCCTAGTTTGACGCCGACTATACCACAGGAACTGGAAAGGGCGATTACATTGGAGGAAATCCAAGAAGCAGTGAAAGCGGCAAAAAAGGGTAAAACCCATGGCCCAGATGGTTTTTCCATTCAATATTATAAACTTCTCTTGCCCATTTTAGGACCCTATCTTGTAAAAATGTATAAATGATTGGGAGACACAAGCTCCTTTCATACAAAATCCCTGAAAGCCTTAATTACGATTTTACTTAAGGAAGGTAAGGACCCATTGCAATGTGGGAGTTATAGACCGATATCACTTTTAAATGCAGACTTGAAGCTTTTTTTCCCAAGATCCTTGCAACGCGGCTTCAGCAGAAGATACCCTCCCTGGTACATAAGGACCAGGTAGGGTTTGTGCAGACGCGGGAAGCACGGGACAATACGATTAAGACTTTGAACTTGATCCATGTAGCCAACATCCCAAACTCCATGCGTATTTCTGGGGACAGATGCAGAGAAAGCTTTTGATCGCATTAATTGGCATTTCATGTTCTCGGTTCTACGACACATAGGAATGGGAAATATGATCCAATGGATCTCAAGTATATTTATACCCAACCAACTGCTCAGGTTAAAGTGAATGGAGTTTTGTCCCCACTCTTTAAGGTATCTTATGGGACTAGCCAGGATGCCCATTATCCCCAATCCTATTTGCCTTGTCATTAGAACCCTTACTGTGTAAGATCTGATTGAATCCAGACATTGGGGGTTTGTCAGTGGGAGGAATGTAGTATAAGATTTCGGCTTACGCGGATGATATGCTGTACTCATTGACCAACCCGATTGTTTCTATTTCTTGAAGAAGGTTGGGAAGGGATACTAAGTTTTCTATCGAACTTTAAGATACATTTTTCAAAATCAGAAGCGATGGGTGTGGCGATTCCTAAGAAGGTGTTGAGAGCACTGAAGTCCAATTATAAATTCAAATGGTCAGACCAAGCCCTAAAATATCTGGGAACTCTTATTCCGGCGGAGCTCTCACATACATATAAGCTTAATTTTCCACCATTACAATCCAGAGTACGGACTCTTCTGGAGGGATGGCAGAGGGGGTTCCACTTCTGGTTTGGGAGGTGTAATATTATTAAAATTAATATCCTACTGAAGTTTCTGTACTTATTCCAGACATTACCTATGGCTATACCCAAATATTTTTTCAAACAGATACATTCTCTTCTTACTAGGTTCATATGGGCAAACAAACATCCAAGAATTAGGAGATCTCTGCTGTCCTTACCTAAACGGTATGGAGGATTGGCGGTGCCAGACTTGTATAAATATTATCAGGCGGCTTTTTTGAGCCGCCTGATTAATTGGAGTCGACACAGGGATTGGAAAATTTGGCCCGGCCTAGAGCAGGCTCAGAGCAGTGTTTTACTGCAACGAGCCGCTTGGTGCTTTAGGGATCTCCTGAATTGTATGAAGACGCATCCTTTTATAGGACCTACTCTGCGGATGGGATATGGGCTCTTTTCTAAAAGGTAATTGATAGACCAGGGTTTTTTTTCAAGCCTCCCACTTTGTGACATTGGGATCCTGGCCTACGATACAGGAGATGACAGCAGGTCTTACATTATATCAATTGGATTTTTGGAGGGCAGTACAGTTGAGACACTTTGACACCCTGACTTTACCAAGTAGATATGAACGAACGTTAAAATTTGAGGAATACTGTACTGGGAGTGGTATACTGTACCAAACTCTCTCCAAAATGTATGCATTGTTGGTTGCACCCCACGAGGACTTTCAGTTACCCTTCTTTAGGAAGTGGGAGATGGAAATGGACCGGGTCTTCTCGGAGGAGCAACGGAATAAGATAATACATAATACGTTTGAACCCTCAATTTGCATAAGAATGCAGGAGACAAGTTTTAAGATTCTATCGCAGTGGTACCGCACCCCGGCTTTTTTACATAGATGCTACCCAGGCATACCAGATAACTGTTGGCGGTGCGGGGGACGTTAGTGCATATTTTTTGGTTCTGCCCTAAAAAAAAAAAGGGTTTTTGGAGAGAAGTTCGGGGAACTGCCCAAAAATGTAGTGAGCAGGAGATTCCTGAAGATCTGACTTTCTGTTTATTACAAGATACCAATATCCCGGTCAAATTATATAAGAAATCTATCCTTTGCCATCTCCTGAATGCAGCTAAATCATGTATTCCCCTTACCTGGAAACAGACACAACCTCCATCAGTAGGGATGTGGCTTAAACGGGTAGAACGATTGAACCTAATGGAAGATTTGGTTTGGACATCCCGGCAGAAGCGGGGTATTTATCTGGAAACATGGTCCTTATGGAATCTTTTTATTTATACAGAAGAGGTAAGATCCCTTACAGATGTGAACTCTAATAACTGAGTAAATGCTGTTTAGAGATCTTTGGAGTGGGAGGTGATTGGATGGGGTGGGGACAAGGAGGGGGAATGGGGGAGGATGAGATGAGATATGTTTTTTTCTTTTGTTTTGTGGGGGGAAAATATGGAAGGAAGAGAGGTTATGACATATTGTGAATATAATACATATAGAAGACCCCCCAGTTCCGGAGACACTTTTTGGGTCCTGGATGGGGGGCGGGTGTTTTTCTATCTGCGTGTTTAAGAAGGAATAGCGGTTTTGTTTTGATGTATTAAATGAGTAAGGTTTCAGAGGAAAGAAGCTATTAATTGTATATAGCAGGGCTCAAAATTTCAAGTCCTGAGCTACTAGCCAGGCCATAAGGGTTACTCGCCACCAGTTGCCCCACCCAACCCCTACCATGCCCCATCCCTAATCCCGCCCCTAAACACGCCCTCATAAATTATTTAATGAAATGACACTTAAATGTTTTATGCAGAATTAAGTTACAAAAATAAATATTAACAAATTTATCAGTGCTGCCTATCAGTGCAGCCGCACCAGTGCCCATCAATGCAGCCTGACCTGTGCCCATCAATGCAGCGTAACCAGTGCCCATCAATGCAGCGTAACCAGTGCCCATCAATGCAGTGGGCCTGTGTCTGTTAATGCAGCGTGACCAGTGCCCATCAATGCAGCATAACCTGTGCCCATCAATGCAACGTAACCAGTGCCCATCAATGCAGCGTGACCTGTGCCCATCAATGCAGTGTGACCTGTGCCCATCAATGCAGCGTGACCTGTGCCCATCAATGCAGCGTGACCTGTGCCCATCAATGCAGCGTGACCAGTGCCCATCAATGCAGTGTGACCAGTGCCCAATAATGCAGCGTGACCAGTGCCCATCAATGCAGCCTGACCAGTGCGCATCAATTCAGCATAGCCAGTGCCCATCACTGAAGCCTGACCAGTGCCCATCAGTTCAGCGTGATCTGTGCACATCAATGCAGCAGATCTGTGCACATCAATGCAGCAGATCTGTGCACATCAATGCAGCAGATCTGTGCACATCAATGCAGCAGATCTGTGCACATCAATGCAGCAGATCTGTGCACATCAATGCAGCAGATCTGTGCACATCAATGCAGCAGATCTGTGCACATCAATGCAGCGTAACCAGTGCCTATTAATGCAGCGTGACCTCTGCCCATCAATGTAACGTGAATTGTGCCCGTCAATGAACCGTGACCGGTACCCATCAATGAACTGTAACTTGTGCCCATCAATTCAGCGTAACCAGTGCAGCATGACCTGTGCCCGTCAATGAACCGTGACCAGTGCCCATCAATGAACCGTAACCAGTGCCCATCAATGAAGCGTAACCTGTGCCCATTAAGGAATAGGTATGATTTAGACATCATATCTATGCCTCCAATTACCCCCCCCCATTCCAGCACATCTATGCTCTCATTTCCCCCCCCCTCCCCACTTCCTCCCAGCACACATCTTGTTTAATCCTCCATTGTACCAATGCCTCCAGCACAGTCATATATTTACCATTCCTCCTGCAGCCACGAGGGTGCACACTGAAAGCGGACCGAGAGGTCCCGGGCGGCTCTCTCACTTCTATGGAAGTGCACTCTGTGTAGGGCGGGGATGTCCGGCAGGGGGGAGGCGGAGAGGGGCGGTCCCGGGCGGCTCTCACTTCTATGGAAGTGCACTCTGTATGCCTGTGTGGGGCAGGGATGTCCGGCAGGAGAGAGGTGGAGAGGGGCGGTCCTAGGCGGCTGACTGTTGTATTGAAATGGCCACGCTGCGAGGCTCGCAGTGCAGCGGGGGGCACTGACTATACATTTCTGGGACAGCACTATCCATACTCGCCCTCCTCATTTTTTCACTCGCCAAATGCGAGCAGGCGAGCGCAAATTTTGAGGGCTGGTATATAGTATATTATGGTATATAAGTCAGCTGATAGAGATGGATATTATGTTATGCACGATGTTCATGAAATGTATTCTTTGCTTGCTTTTGAAATTAAATTAGAAAAAAAGAAGATATAGGATATTTGTAATTTCATTGTTTTTTTGTTTTTTTTTGGAAGTCAGTTTAAAAAGAAAAAAAAAAGGGTTTACTCAATTTTGATGCCTGCAAATTAGACATTAATCACTTTCCGACCGCCGCCTGTACATATATGTCAGCAGAATGGCACGGCTGTGCAAAGCAACGTACCTGTACGTTGCTTTGAATTTGCCTAGTGACAGGACAGTGATCTACTGCTCCCTGTCATCGGGAGCAGTGATCACTGTCGTGTCACTTGTAGCCCCCCCCCCACAGTTATTCACTCCCTAGGACACACTTAACTAGGGCTGGGCGATTTTCCCCCCAAAAAAATCGATTTACGATTCAATTTTTTTATTATTATTATATTAATTAAAGTGCATCAACAAACAAAATTGCAAAGGCAAACGCTTTCTCTAACTGCAACAAAGATTGTTAAACATCGAAATTATTAATACTGTATTTGGATTTAGCTAATAAAACAAAAAATCTTGAGGTTACTCTTAGTTGAATTGAACTGTGCCCGTGCCTCACTGTGCCCATTCTTCACTGTGCCCGTGTCTCACTGTGTCCATGCCTCACTGTGCCCAATGCCTCACTGTGCCCATGCTTCAATCACTGTGCCCATACCTGATGCAGATTTTCATGGGATACGGATTTTACTGCTACACCGGCGGCCGTTCCAGTATTCAAAAGCCGCGCCGCCTCCTCGTCTGATAGGCGGAACACTCAATTTCCCTGCATTCAGTGTTCCGCCTATCATGGACATCCGCTCATCCTCATAACACAGACGAGGATGAGAGGATGTCCGTGATAGGCTGAACACTGCCTGCTGGGAAATTGAGTGTTCCGCCTATCACAGATGACGAGGACTCGGGAGGCGCGGCTTTTGAACACTGCAATGGCCGCCATCTGTCTGCATGACACGCTGATCAGGTAGGCAGACGGCGGCTTGTGGTTAGTGTTACATTACATCTACTCGTGGCGGCGAGTAGATGTAATTGGGGTAACGCCACCCAGTGCCATTCCGGATACGCCCCCTGGAGCCCTGCTATGGAAACTCTGAAGGAAAAAAAAAAAAACAATTTTTTAAAAAGAAACTTTTTTTTTTTCAAAAAAAAAATAAAAAATCTAAAAAAAAATCGATTTTCTTCAAATCTGAATCGATTTGAACTCAAAACTCGATTCAAGTAGAAAATAGATTTTATTCCCAGCCCTACACTTAACCCCTTCATTGCCCCCTAGTGTTTAACCCCTTCCCTGCCAGTGTCATTTACACAGTAATCAGTGCATTTTTATAGCACTGATCGCTGCGTAAATGACAATGGTTGCAAAATAGTGTCAAAGGTGTCTGATGTGTCCGCCATAATGTCGCAGTCCCAATAAAAAAAAATCGCAGATCACCGCCATTACTAGTAAAAAAAAAATAATAATAAAAATGCCATAAAAGTATCCCCTATTTTGTAGACGCTATAACTTTTGCGCAAATCAATATACGCGTATTGGGATTTTTTTATCAAAAGTATGTATAAGAATGCACATGGGTCTAAACTGAGGGAAAAAAATTATAATTTCAAAATGTGGGATATTTATTATAGCAAAAAAATAAAATAAAAAATAGGATTTTTTGTACTCACCGTAAAATCCTTTTCTCTGTCGTCCATGGACGGGCACAGCATCTTAAGTCTTGACAGTTGGGTTATGTTCCTGTTCTATAGGAGAGGACTAGGCAGAACATGTTAGATATTTAAATACATGTTACTTTAACAGAGTTAAACAGCCCCGCCCAGGAGGCGATCCCTCCAGACATAACCCTCTGCCCTGCAGTCAGCAGCTCAGTTTGTAAAAAGCAGTACAAACCAAAAAAGGAGGGGTGGGTGCTGTGTCCGTCCATGGACAACAGAGAAAAGAATTTAACGGTAAGTACAAAAAATCCTATTTTCATCCATGGACAAACACAGCATCTTAAGTCTTGACAGTTGGGACGTCCCAAAGCAGTGTCAAAAAACGAGGGGTGGTTACAGCAATCAAAAAAACAATTTCACCCCAAACAAGCAGAGCTCCTCAACGGAGGAGTTGCAACTTCAAACAGCCGCCTGCAAAACTTTGCGACCGAAGCTAGCATCCGAAGATGCACTCACATCAACCTTGTAAAACTTTGTGAAAGTGTGAACGGACGACCATGTTGCCGCCTTTCACACTTGTGTGACAGTCAGGAAGGGTAGAGGGCGAAGTGCCAGGGAGGCCAAATTTTGAGGGCTGGTATATAGTATATTATGGTATATAAGTCAGCTGATAGAGATGGATATTATGTTATGCACGATGTTCATGAAATGTATTCTTTGCTTGCTTTTGAAATTAAATTAGAAAAAAAGAAGATATAGGATATTTGTAATTTCATTGTTTTTTTGTTTTTTTTTGGAAGTCAGTTTAAAAAGAAAAAAAAAAGGGTTTACTCAATTTTGATGCCTGCAAATTAGACATTAATCACTTTCCGACCGCCGCCTGTACATATATGTCAGCAGAATGGCACGGCTGTGCAAAGCAACGTACCTGTACGTTGCTTTGAATTTGCCTAGTGACAGGACAGTGATCTACTGCTCCCTGTCATCGGGAGCAGTGATCACTGTCGTGTCACTTGTAGCCCCCCCCCCACAGTTATTCACTCCCTAGGACACACTTAACTAGGGCTGGGCGATTTTCCCCCCAAAAAAATCGATTTACGATTCAATTTTTTTATTATTATTATATTAATTAAAGTGCATCAACAAACAAAATTGCAAAGGCAAACGCTTTCTCTAACTGCAAAGTCAGTGTGCAACAAAGATTGTTAAACATCCAAATTATTAATACTGTATTTGGATTTAGCTAATAAAACAAAAAATCTTGAGGTTACTCTTAGTTGAATTGAACTGTGCCCGTGCCTCACTGTGCCCATTCTTCACTGTGCCCGTGTCTCACTGTGTCCATGCCTCACTGTGCCCAATGCCTCACTGTGCCCATGCTTCAATCACTGTGCCCATACCTGATGCAGATTTTCATGGGATACGGATTTTACTGCTACACCGGCGGCCGTTCCAGTATTCAAAAGCCGCGCCGCCTCCTCGTCTGATAGGCGGAACACTCAATTTCCCTGCATTCAGTGTTCCGCCTATCATGGACATCCGCTCATCCTCATAACACAGACGAGGATGAGAGGATGTCCGTGATAGGCTGAACACTGCCTGCTGGGAAATTGAGTGTTCCGCCTATCACAGATGACGAGGACTCGGGAGGCGCGGCTTTTGAACACTGCAATGGCCGCCATCTGTCTGCATGACACGCTGATCAGGTAGGCAGACGGCGGCTTGTGGTTAGTGTTACATTACATCTACTCGTGGCGGCGAGTAGATGTAATTGGGGTAACGCCACCCAGTGCCATTCCGGATACGCCCCCTGGAGCCCTGCTATGGAAACTCTGAAGGAAAAAAAAAAAAAACAATTTTTTAAAAAGAAACTTTTTTTTTTTCAAAAAAAAAATAAAAAATCTAAAAAAAAATCGATTTTCTTCAAATCTGAATCGATTTGAACTCAAAACTCGATTCAAGTAGAAAATAGATTTTATTCCCAGCCCTACACTTAACCCCTTCATTGCCCCCTAGTGTTTAACCCCTTCCCTGCCAGTGTCATTTACACAGTAATCAGTGCATTTTTATAGCACTGATCGCTGCGTAAATGACAATGGTTGCAAAATAGTGTCAAAGGTGTCTGATGTGTCCGCCATAATGTCGCAGTCCCAATAAAAAAAAATCGCAGATCACCGCCATTACTAGTAAAAAAAAAATAATAATAAAAATGCCATAAAAGTATCCCCTATTTTGTAGACGCTATAACTTTTGCGCAAATCAATATACGCGTATTGGGATTTTTTTATCAAAAGTATGTATAAGAATGCACATGGGTCTAAACTGAGGGAAAAAAATTATAATTTCAAAATGTGGGATATTTATTATAGCAAAAAAATAAAAAATAGGATTTTTTGTACTCACCGTAAAATCCTTTTCTCTGTCGTCCATGGACGGGCACAGCATCTTAAGTCTTGACAGTTGGGTTATGTTCCTGTTCTATAGGAGAGGACTAGGCAGAACATGTTAGATATTTAAATACATGTTACTTTAACAGAGTTAAACAGCCCCGCCCAGGAGGCGATCCCTCCAGACATAACCCTCTGCCCTGCAGTCAGCAGCTCAGTTTGTAAAAAGCAGTACAAACCAAAAAAGGAGGGGTGGGTGCTGTGTCCGTCCATGGACAACAGAGAAAAGAATTTAACGGTAAGTACAAAAAATCCTATTTTCATCCATGGACAAACACAGCATCTTAAGTCTTGACAGTTGGGACGTCCCAAAGCAGTGTCAAAAAACGAGGGGTGGTTACAGCAATCAAAAAAACAATTTCACCCCAAACAAGCAGAGCTCCTCAACGGAGGAGTTGCAACTTCAAACAGCCGCCTGCAAAACTTTGCGACCGAAGCTAGCATCCGAAGATGCACTCACATCAACCTTGTAAAACTTTGTGAAAGTGTGAACGGACGACCATGTTGCCGCCTTTCACACTTGTGTGACAGTCAGGAAGGGTAGAGGGCGAAGTGCCAGGGAGGCCGATCCAGGGCTGGAGCATCCCAATAAGTATGCTCCACTGAGTGACATTGGTGAAACCAGTCAGGGACCAGCACTGCTGGAGCTGAGGGACTCTCCTAGCTGCCGGGGGAAGAACTCCTCCAGTGAGAGTGGGGGGGAAGCGAAGGGAAAGGAAAGACAGATTCCGGTGGTAAGGGACTCAATTCTTAGAAGGACAGAGAGGGCAATCTGTAACAAAGACCTGAAGCGCCGAACTGTATGTTGTCTACCGGGCGCTCGGGTAGTATTCTCAGGAATACTACCGGTACATTGAGCCACACCAGAAAGGCAGAGGGAGATTAGGGAAGTGAACAAATGGCTGAAGAGCTGGTGTAGTAAGGAGGGGTTTGGGTTCCTGGAGGACTGGGCTGACTTCTCAGTCGATAACCAGTACTATAGAAGGGACGGACTGCACCTAAATGAGGAGGGTGCCGATCAGCTGGGAATAAAGATGGCCAAAAAGTTAGAGGGGTTTTTAAACTAGGCGATGGGGGGGAGGGCCCAGAGATAGTGAGAGTCAGCGGGGAACATATTCTAGAGGGTAGTATTAGGGGCATTAGTGGTAGGGTAACCAAAGCACATAAACCCAAGGTAAGTATAGTAGCAAGTCCTAGTTGCAATCTGGGAACACCCAAGAGGATAGTATGTGACCGGTCAAAATATATTAATGCATTAAAGTGTCTGTTCACCAATGCCAGAAGTCTGCCAAGCAAAATAGGTGAGTTGGAAGCTCTGGTGCATGAGGAGAGCTATGATGTAATCGGTATTGCTGAAACTTGGCTTCATTCCTCACATGACTGGGCTATTAATATTCCTGGCTATGCACTCTTTCGGAAAGACAGGGTAAAAAGGAAAGGTGGAGGGGTCTGTCTCTACGTGAGAAGTGATCTCAAAGCGAGTGTGAAAGAGGACCTGGTGGATAGAGAGTGGGATGAGTCTGAAGCACTATGGGTGGAACTGCATACAGATGTGCGTAGTTCAAAGCTAATCATTGGAGTTTATTATAGACCACCCAATGTTAATGAGGAGGTGGAGACTCAGCTCCTTGCACAGATGGAAAGGGCTGCAAGGGCTGGGACGGTGATAATAATGGGGGATTTTAACTACCCAGAAATTGACTGGAGTAATGGGACTGTTAAAGGGCAAAAATTTATAAACCTATTGCAGGACAATTTAATGGTCCAGTTTATTGAGGCCCCAACTAGAAATGATGCTCTGTTGGACCTGGTAATCTCAAACCATGCAGAGCGTATTACTAATGTTCAGATAAAGGAACACCTGGGTAGCAGTGACCATAACGTTATTTCATTTGATGTTAGTTGTAAGCAAAAATCACATACGGGAAAGATAAAAACACTTAATTTCAAGACAGCAAATTTTCCAAGGATGAGCGCTGCTCTCCAGGACAGACTGGGAGGGAATATTGGCATCAATGGGCACAGAACAGAAATGGGAATTCTTCAAAAAGACTGTTTGTGAACTCACTGCAAAATATATTCCCATGGGCAATAAGTTTAAAAGGCTAAAAATAATACCTATGTGGCTCACTGCCAAAGTTAAAAAAGCTATAAACTATAAGAAAAGAGCTTTTAAAAAATATAAAAATGAGGGAACACTAGTGTCATTTAAATGTTACAAAGAATATAACAGGATATGTAAAAAGGAAATCAAGGATGCAAAAGTTCAAAATGAACGACAGATTGCAAAAGATAGTAGGACAAACCCCAAAAAATTCTTCAAATATATTAATAGTAAATAGGTCAAGTCTGAGCATGTAGGCCCTTTACAAAATAATCTACAGTGGGTGACTGGGGACAAAGAGAAGGCTAATTTATTAAATACTTTCTTCAGTTCTGTGTATACAAAGGAGCATGGGGGAGCTCATGTCCAAAATGGGGGTGGTAGTGACACAGCCCCAAATCCACAATGGCTCAAAAGTGATATGGTCCAGAAATATTTAGATGGAATAAAGGTGGATAAAGCACCTGGACCAGATGGCATACACCCACGGATCCTAAAAGAATTGAGCTCTGTAATTTTAAAGCCATTGTATTTAATTTTTAGGGACTCAATGACAGGAATAGTACCACTGGATTGGCGCAGGGCCAATGTGGTGCCTATATTTAAAAAGGGAATGAAGTCTTTACCAAGTAACTATAGACCTGTTAGTTTAACTTCTATAGTTGGGAAGATACTGGAGAGATTAATAAAAGACCACATAGATGAGTTCTTGCTGGAAAAAAACGATTTAAGCAACAGACAGCATGGATTCATGAAAGACAGAAGTTGTCAGACAAACCTGATTTCTTTTTTTGAAGAGGTAAGTAAGACCTTGGACAGAGGGGTGGCTGTGGACGTGGTATACTTGGATTTTGCAAAAGCGTTCGATACAGTTCCCAACACACGGCTCATGTGTAAGGTAAAGTCTACAGGATTGGAAATATCAGTTTGTAAATGGATAGAAAACTGGCTAAAAGACAAAATTCAGAGAGTAGTGGTTAATGATTCTTACTCTGAATGGTCCAAGGTTATCAGTGGTGTACCCCAAGGTTCAGTGCTGGGACCCTTACTTTTTAATATGTCTATAAATGATATTGGTCTGAGATCAAAAGTAACATTTCTGTCTTTGCAGATGACACCAAGCTATGCAGTGGAATAACGTCCTTACAGGATGTCGCCAATTTACAAGCCGACCTCAATGCTCTAATTGGGCGACTATGTGGCAGATGAGGTTTAATGTTGATAAATGTAAAGTTATGCACTTGGGGGCTAAGAATATGAATGCATCATACATACTAGGGGGAGTACAACTGGGGGGATCCGTAGTGGAGAAGGATCTTGGGGTTTTGGTAGATCATAAGCTCAATAATGGCATGCAATGTCAAGCTGCGGTTTCCAAAGCAAGCAAAGTCCTTTCTTGTATTAAGAGAGGTATGGTCTCCAGAGAGAGATATCATTTTGCCCCTGTTCAAATCATTAGTAAGACCTCATCCGGAATATGCAGTTCAGTTTTGGGCCCCTGTTCTCAAAAAGGATATTGGGGAACTGGAGAAAGTGCAGAGAAGGGCAACCAAACTGATAAGAGGCATGGAGGAGCTCAGCTATGAGGAAAGATTAGAGGAACTGAATTTATTCACTCTTGAGAAGAGGAGATTAAGGGGGGATATGATCAACATGTACAAATATATAAGGGGTCCATATAGTGAACTTGGTGTTGAGTTATTCACTTTACGGTCAACACAAAGGACAAGGGGGCACTCTTTGCGTCTAGAGGAAAAGAGATTTCACCTCCAAATACGGAAAGGTTTCTTCACAGTAAAGCCCTGTACACACGATCGGATAACCTATGGATTTTCGTCCGATGGATTTGTCCATCGGAAATCCGATGAAACTGTTTTTCATCAGTCTTGCCCACACACCATCAGTCAAAAAACCGACCGTTCCAAACGCGGTGACGTAAAACACTCCGATGAGCCGAGAAAAATGAAGTTTAATTCTTCTGAGCATGCGTCGACTTGATTCTGAGCATGCGTGGGTTTTTGATCCGATGGACTTGCCCATAGACGATCGGAGTTTTCGATCGTTTTTTTATCCATCGGAAAAATTTAAAACATGTTCTATTTTTTAAAACCGATGGAAAAAAGACCGATGAGTCACATACACGATCGGTTGGTCTGATGAAACCCATCCATCGGACGGTTTTTATCAGTCAAACCGATCGTGTGTACAGGGCTTAAGAGCTGTGAAAATGTGGAATAGACAACCTGCAGAGGTGGTTCTGGCCAGCTCAGTAGATGGCTTTAAGAAGGGCCTGGATTCTTTCTTAAATGTACATAATATAACTGGGTACTGACATTTATAGGTAAAGTTGATCCGGGGAATATCCGATTGCCTCTTGGGGGATCAGGAAGGAATTTTTTTCCCCTGCTGTATTAAATTGGATCATGCTCTGCTGGCGTTTTTTGCCTTCCTCTGGATCAACTGTGGGTATAGAATTGGGTATATGGGATTGTACGATATTTCTTTTTTTTTTATGGTTGAACTGGATGGACTTGTGTCTTTTTTCAATCTGACTAACTATGTAACTATGTAACTTGTGAGACAGACGCTTGATGTCGGAAAGCCCAAGAGGCAACAATAGCCCTGGTCGAATGCACCGTGACAGGAAAGGGAGGCGCCCACCCCTTAAGGGCATAGGCCTGGATGACGGTCTGCCTGATCCACTGAGAAATGGTGGCCGACGAGACCGCCAGGCCCTTCTGCGGACCAGACACCGACACAGTGAGTCAGACCTCCGGAACGGAGCCGTAGCAGACAGGTACACCAGCAAGGCACGTACCACGTCTAAAGAATGCAGCGCAACCTCCTTGGAATGCGATGGCCGCGACACAAGGATGGAAATACAATGTCCACATTCAGGTGAAAGGCCGAAACCACCTTCGGAAGGAAGGCTGCGGGCGTAGCACCGCTTTATCCTTATGGAGGACCAAATATGGGGACTTGCAAGACAAGGCCACCAATTCAGAAACCCTCCTGACAGATGTGATGACTACCAGGAAGGCCACCTTCTGAGAGAGCATCAAAAGAGGAATTTCCCTAATAGTTCTCAAAAGGTGGTTTCTGAAGCGCCGAGAGCACCAGATTCAAATCCCATGGGAGGTAGTGGTGGACGCACCGGAGGAGCCACATGTCGGACCCCTTGCACAAACGAGCCGCCAGGGGTTGCTGAAAGAAAACAGCTAAGGCTGAAATCTGCCCCTTAATGGTGCTTAAGGCAAGTTTCTGATTCACTCTGCGCTGTAAAAACAGCAGGATCCTGGAAACCGAATAAGCCCGTGAACGCCACTCCATCTCCTCACACAGAGATGTAGGCTCTCCACGTGCGATGGTAAATCTTCCTAGAAGAAGACTTCCGTGCCCTCAACATTGTTGAAATGACCGAATCCGACAGGCCTCGGTCCCTTAGTACCTGGTTTTCAATAGCCATGCCGTTAAAGCCAGCGACTGTAAAGCAGGATGAACAATGGGACCTTGCGAGAGAAGGTCCTCCCGCATTGGAAGTCGCCAGGGTGCATCCGCCACCAGGCGCACAAGGTTGGCGCACCAGGGACGCCTGGGACAATTGGAATCACCGGAATTCCCTCGGTCTCTACTCTGCGGAGTAGACGAGGAAGCAACTTCAGTGGGGGAAAGGCATAAATTAGCCGATACTGACACCACGGGGCCATCAACGCGTCTGACGTGTCTGCCCAGAGATCTCTGGACCTGGCCACGAACCTCGACACCTTGCCATTGAGTTGAGAAGCCAGGAGATCCATGTCTGGCGTGCCCCATCTCCGGCAAAGGAGTTGAAAAACCTCCAGATGTAACAACCATTCACCCTGGTCCAGCATCTGGCGACTCAGATAGTCCACCTGCCAGTTTTTAATGCCTGGAATGTAAACTGCCGATAGAGCCGGCACGCTCCTTTCCGCCCACTGCAGGATGTGAGCGACCTCCGACGCTGCAGCCGAGCTTCTTGTTCCTCCTTGATGGTTGACGTATGCCACTGTCGTGGCGTTGTCTGACTGGACGCCCTCTTAGCCTCTGTGACCACTTGGAGAGGCACAGCCTGATTGCCTGGAATTCCAGGACATTGATCGGTAGTTGGAATTTGTCCGGAGTAAAGAGGACCTGGGCAGCCTGAACCCCCCAGACTCCCCCCCCCCCAACCGGTCAGGCTGGCGTCTGTTGTGATCACAGTCCAATGGAAGGGGAGGAATGACTTCCCGGACCGAAGAGACGGGGATCTCAGCCACCAACTCAGAGAGGCCCTGACAAGATGACTTATCTGAATCTGACGATCCACAGACAATGGAGATTTGTTCCATTTGGGGAGAATCTCCTTCTGCAAGACCCGAGTGTGGAATTGGGCAAATGGCAAAGCCTCGAAAGAGGCTACCATGAGGCCCAGGACTCGCATGCAAAAATGGAGAGACGACCATTTGCATCTGAATCTGAACTTTTCCAAAGGAAAAAAGACTCTGGCCTCCGAGGAGTCTAGAATCAACCCCAGGCACTCTAGGCGCTGGGTCGGTACTAACACCGACTTCTGGAGGTTCAGTACCCAACCAAACTCCCGAAGGGTCTGACTGGCTATAGACATGTCCTCCTCTAATTCTGAGTTTGAAGCAGCTCTCAGAAGAAGATCGTCCAAGTAGCCCACGATAGCAATGCTGCGCTGTCTCAGCAAAGCTAGAATCGGGGTGAGCACCTTGGTGAAAAATCTTGGTGCCGACGCTAGGCCAAAGGGAAAGGCCACAAATTGATAGTGGTCTTCGCCGATCGCAAAGCGCAGGAACCTCTGATGCCTGAAGCAGATGGGGACATGCAAGTATGCGTCCCTGATATCCAAGAACGCCAGGAAGTCCCCCGGATGGAGCGTAGCAACCACCGAATGAATCGATTCCATCCGGAACTTTTGAAGCTTTACAAAAGCATTGAGGGCCTTGAGGTCCGAGATTGGATGGACTTCGTCCTTCTTTGGGACCACAAAAAAATTTGAGTAGAATCCCTGAAACCTGTCCTGCAGTGGTACGGGTATGATCACCCCGCACCTCAACAAGTCTTGCACTGCCCCCAGCAGGGCAGTCCGACGAGCAGGAGGGAGAGGCAGATTTGAGGGAAAGAATCTGGTGGACAAGAAAGAAACTCGATCTTGTAGCCCGAAGTGACCACCTCGCAGACCCACTGGTCGAAGAGCAGGGAGGTCCACCGAGCTGCAAACCCGCGAACCCGTCCCCCCACCCAGGAGTCAGGCGGGGGAAAAAACGTAATGCAGTAGCAGGCTTGTTGGGCTTGCACACCCAGGGACGCTTCTGTCCCCCAGCTGAACCTTTGTCCGTTTGGGAGGGTCTGCCAGCAGGTCCTGACTGACGAAAATACCACTTTTGCATGGGAAAGGAGGGCCCCGGCTTACACGCGGCTCCTTCCCTTTAGTGGACCGAGGGAGAAGTGTGCTTTTACCTCCAGTGACATCCTTAATGATGTCGTCCAGTGAGGCACCAAAAACCCTCCCACCCTTGAAAGGCAAATCCGCCAGAGTTTTCTTGGAAGCTTGGTCAGCGGAACCAGCATTTTAGCCATATCAGGTGGTGCAGTACCACTGCAGATGCAGAAGCCCTGGAGATTAAAGGGGCCACGTCCAGGGTTGCATCACAGACGTACACAAGGCCCTGTACCAACTGTTTGGCCAGTGTCACGAATTCAGGAGGAAGCTGATGCTCCTCCACTGGTGCAATATTTTAGCCCATTCAGTGAGTGTCTGAGACACCAGGGTTGCAGCAAATATAGGCCGCAATGCCGACCCCAGCATGGTGAACATGGAGCGGCTCACCGCTTCGGACCTCCTATCAGTAGGGTCCTTAAAAGCAGGGTTCCCCTCTACCGGGATAGTGGTTACTTTATTTAACCGAGAGACCGGGGGATCAACAACTGGAGGAGGAGAAGCCCATTTTTTCACAAGGCTCTCTTCAAATTGGTAACGGACCGCCAAGTGCTGAGGGACCGCAAAGGACCTCTGCGGCCGTTATCATTCCTTATCTATGAACCTGTCAAAGAAATCAACATAAAGGAAAAACCTTAACAGAGCGGGTCGGTTTGTGCGACCCAAAAGGGACAGACCCTGCAGTGGAAGTCCCAGCTGTATCTTCCAGCTTGAGAGTGTCCCTCACAGCATTGATAAGCACACTCAAAAGTGCCCTATCTTGAGCTGACCTGGACGAGGGGTCCTCCTCACTGGAAAAGTCCTGGTCCGCATCGTCTGACGCACCAGAACCAGGGTCCTGTGCCGCAGCCAGGCCCGAGTCTGAGTCAGAACATTCCCCAGGAGATGGCGGGGGCGCTTAGTACCTCCCTTACGCTCACACCCCACTTCCACTCTGGCAACAAATGACTCCAGGACTGCCGACAAAGTGTCCATGGGAACCAGTTGCTGCCTCTGTAATGTTTGGGTAAAAAACGCCAGCTTCTGACTCCATATTGCCCACTGACAGCCCTTTAGGGACTTAGTCAAGAACCTGACAAAAAAAAGTCTACCCTCCTTGCTGCACTGACCAGGGGGTTACCCAGGGAACTCATCACCCAGCAAGAGACTGTTCAGCGCCGCTGCCCGCTCTCCATCCACACACAGCGTGTGTCTGAGGAACTCTGAGGTGAATTGGGCCATTCGCGCTGTTCAGGAAGCCATCCATGCCTAGAGGCCAAAACCCACTCCAAAATGGCTGCCGGGCACCTCAGAGAAAAGAGCGCGGACCACAAGAAAATGGCCGCCCGCAGTGCAGATCTGCGTCACAGCGCAGCCATGGCAAAATGGCCGCCAATGGGATTTTACAATGCAATACACAGAAAAAAACTGAGCTGCTGACTGCAGGGCGGAGGGTTATATCCGGAGGGACCGCCCCCTTGGCGGGGCTGTTCAACGCTGTTAAAGTAACATGTATTTAAATATAGAACATGTTCTGCCTAGTCCTCTCCTATAGAACAGGAACATAACCCAACTGTCAAGACTTAAGATGCTGTGTCCGTCCATGGGCGAAGAGACAATGATGTTTTTTTTTCAAAATTGTCGCTCTTTTTTTTGTTTATAGCGCAAAAAAAAAAAAAAACGCAGAGGTGATCAAATACCACCAAAAGAAATCTCTATTTGTGGGAAAAAAAGGACGTCAATTTTGTTTGGATGCAATGTCACATGACCGCGCAATTGTCAGTTAAAGCGATGCAGTGCCGAAACGCAAAAAATAGGATTTTTTACTCACCGTAAAATCTTTTTCTCTGATTTCATGGACCGACACAGCTTCTCTATTGACATAGTGAGTATTATCCGTTAATTAGAAAGGACTAGGCAGAAAACTTGTAAAACATGTTGCATCACACCTTCTACAGTACCGCCCAGGGGGGCGGACCCTCTGGTATAGCCCCTCACTCTGCATCTCGCAGATATGTTCGTCAAAAAGCAGTACAAACTTAAAAGGAGGGGTGGGTGCTGTGTCGGTCCATGAACTCAGAGAAAAGGTTTTTACGGTGAGTAAAAAATCCTATTTACTCTTTCGTTCATGGACCGACACAGCTTCTCTATTGACATAGTGGGACGCCCCAAAGCAGTGTCAGAGAAAAAAACGAGGGGTGGTAACAGCATAAAAGTAAACTTCACCCCAGACACAAATCAGCACTCCTCCAACGGGGGAGTTGCAACTCTAAACAGCCGCCTGCAAACCCTTGCGGCCGAAAGAGGCATCCTTAGATGCATCTACATCAACTTTGTAGAATTTTGTGAAAGTGTGAGCGGACGACCAAGTCGCCGCTTTACATAATTGGGAAATAGACGCTTGATGTCGGAAATCCCAAGAGGCACCTATTGCCCTGGTCGAATGCGCCGTGGCTGGAAAGGGGGACGCTTGACCCATTAAGGCGTAAGCCTGGATTACTATCTGTCGGATCCACCTAGAGATGGTGGCCGAGGAGACTGCTTGACCCTTTTTTGGGACCAGCCACTGAAACAAACAGTGAGTCTGACTTCCGGAACCGGGAAGTATCAGATAAGTATACTCTCAAAGCTCAGACAACGTCAAAGGAATGCAACGCCAACTCCTTAGGATTCAACGGATGAGAACACAAGGATGGAAGTACAATGTCTTCGTTGAGATGAAAAGCCGTAACGACTTTCGGAAGACACCACCTTATCCTTGTGGAAGATCAAATAGGGAGCTATACTTTTGCTTCTAAGGAATCCAGAATCAACCCCAGGTACACTAGGCGTTGAGTTGGCACCAAAACTGACTTTTGCGTATTTAGTATCCAACCACAGTCTCGAAGAGTCTGACAGGTAATGGAACGCTTACCTCCAATTCTCAGCTTGAAGGGGCCTTCAGAAGAAGGTCGTCCAAGTAGCCCACGATAGCGATACCCCACTGTCTTAGAAGTGCCAGAATCGGCGCGAGCACCTTGGTGAACGTCCTGGGTGCCGAAGCCAGGCCAAACGGGAGAGCCACAAACTGATAGTGGTTCTTCCCGATTGCGAATTGCAGAAACCTCTGGTGTCTGGAGTATATGGGAACATGCAGGTATGCGTCCTTGATGTCCAAGGAGGCCATAAATTCCCTTGGATGGAGAGCAGTGACTACAGATCGAACCGACTCCATCCGAAATCTTTGTACCTTCACAAAGCAATTGAGGGCCCTGAGATCCAAGATCGGACGAACCCCATCTCTCTTTGGCACAATGAACAGATTAGAGTAAAAGCCCTGACCCCGTTCCTGCTTTGGAACTGGAATGACCACCCCGCGTTCCAGCAGACCCTGAACCGCCCCATACAGGGCCTCCCGACAGGTCGGCTGGAGCTGGAGGTTGGAGGGAACTAATCTGTCCGGTGGACAAGAGAGGAATTCTATCTTGTAGCCTGAGGAGATTACTTCGCAAACCCACCTGTTGGAGATAAGAGCTGTCCACTGAGACGCGAATTTGTGAAGACGTCTCCCCACCCGAAAGCTGGGTGGGGCGGACCTTCATGCGGAAGCAGATTTGTCCGCAGGCTTATTGAGTTTGCGGGGCCAAGGACGCTTTTGCCCTTGGGCAGGCGCCTTGTCGGCCTGGGGTCTTTTCCCTGTCGCCCTGGGCGGATGAAAAAAACACTTGCGTGCAGTAAAGGAGGGCCCTTGTCCTTGGCGTGGTCCCTTACCCTTCTTAGTTTGAGGAAGCAAAGTGCTCTTACCTCCTGTGGCATCCTTGATGATGTCATCCAGAGAGGCCCCAAAAAGTCTGTCACCCTTAAAGGGCAGATCCAACAGGGCCTTCTTGGAGGCCAGATCAGGTGGCGTATTG
Organism: Rana muscosa; assembly: GCA_029206835.1. Taxonomy (NCBI): domain Eukaryota; kingdom Metazoa; phylum Chordata; class Amphibia; order Anura; family Ranidae; genus Rana; species Rana muscosa. The sequence continues at coordinate 442,130,572 of CM055120.1, read as the reverse complement.
CTACTGCATAAACCAAAGCTTTTGACAGCAGGGGAATAGTATCCATGTCTGACTCGCAGACAAACTTAAGGCCCTGGACCAACTGGTCGGCCAAAGTTATTTCAATAGGAGGAGCATCTCGCACCTTTAACCCCTGGAGTAGCAATTTTGCCTATTCAGTAAGTGTCTGAGACACTAAGGCCCCCGCCAATGCCGGGCGCACCGCTGAGTCTACCACAGAGTATAGGTAGCGAGCGAGTGCTTCAGCTTTCTTATCCACAGGGTCCTTGAAAACAGGAGCACCTTCTACTTGGATTGTAGTAGCTCTGTTACTGTAAGTCTTGACACCGGAGGGTCCACTATAGGGGAAGAGGTCCATTTCTTTAGAAAACTCCTCAAAGGGGTACCGTACCGCAAAATTATTTGGGGATGTAAAGACCCTTAGTGGGTTTTCCCACTCCTTGTATAAGAGCTTATCAAAATAAGACACACAAGTAAACACCCTAGCAGAGTGGGCAGGTTTACGGAACCCGAAGGGGACCGGAATCTCTGCTGCCTCTGCAGCATCTTCCAATTTTAACGTATCCCGCACTGCAGTAATAAGGTCAGATACCAAAGCCTTTTCGCGTACTGACCTGGACCTGGAGTTATCCTCACTGTCCGATCGGTCACAGTCTGCAGTCTCTGATGCATCAGAATCCGGGTCATGAGCCATAGCTGGACCTGGTTCTACATCAGAATTATCCCCAGAAGATTGCGGGGGACGGGGGCGTTTACTACCCCCCCGTATTCCCGTGTGCTGCTTCCACCCGGGCAGCAAAAGCCTCTAGGATTGACGACATAGCGCCCATAGATACACCAGGGGCACCAGCTGTGAAATCAGCTGTTTCAGGGGAAAAAACACCTGGCTCAGACGTCATGCTGACCACGCGCTGACACCCACAGGGCTTCAGGCAAGATATGAATAGGCCACTCTCCTAGCTGATCAGAGATGCTATCCCACCGCTGCTGTGTCAGTGTAATAGTTTATCTGCGTTTCCTGTGTAAATTTTCGCGCCAGTGTAATGCACCCTAGAGGCCGGAGACTATCGCAAAATGGCCGCAAAAACGGCTGTATGAACAATGTGGGCTCTAAGAAAATGGCCGCCGAGCCGAATATAGAGGCAAAGGCGGCCGCGGACCACAAAAAGATGGCCGCCGGGCGGCGGTCTATAGCTACAGCGTGAATTCTAGAACAGTCGATAGAGGTAAAAGCGGGTGTGACCACAAGAAAATGGCGCCGAGCGGCGCTATCTACATATAGGCGCAAAACTACAAGAAAATGGCAGCCAGTCACTAGAGGCCGAAACAGTCATGGACCACCGCAAAATGGTCGCCGACAGCATGGAGGGGGAAGAAGCACACACAGGTAAGCAGAAATTACATCTTTTAAATGATAGTTGCAGCCAGCCCCGCTCCAGATGGAACCCCTTAGGTGACCCAGCATCCAGCAACCTAGCTCAAGGCCAGGGAGGAGGGAAGGCAGGGAGAGAGGAAAGAAAGAAGCCACAACCACTTACGTGGTCTCTCCAGGAATGTCCAGCCAAGTCACCCTGCCGAAACAGAGGATCTACTTACCCTTCCTGCGTGTATCATGCTGGAAGACATTCCAAAACAGATCATCATCCTCGCGCGGAAGGTGACTGTCGGCCAGGCATGCTGTGATTGGACCCTAGGAAGCGATTATATGCATGCCCTGGAGCGCGACACTCACCGGATAGGCTGCTGCGACTCGGCCGTAAGGTCAGCCGAAGCTGAGCGGTCCGATGCAAGCCTTAGAGCGTAAGCTCACCGGACAGGCTACTGCAACTCGGCCGTAAGGTCAGCCGAAGCTGAGCGGTCCGATACAGGCCCTAGAGTGTAGGCTCACCGGCCACCCGTAGAGCGACGGGCTTGTTGTGGAAAACCCAGCACGTAGCTAGGGTCGGCACACGCTCGATGGCCGAAACTGGGGGGACTACAAGGATCGAGGACCCAGCCTGTCACCCAGTCGGCAGTTGATCGAAGATCGCAGGAAACCAAAAAAAAACTAAAATGTAGAAAAAAATATATATTTTTTCCCCGGAACAATGGGCCCGAAAAGAGCCATGTCCTCCTTGCTAGACAGAAAAAAACTGATCTGCGAGATGCAGAGTGAGGGGATATACCAGAGGGTCCGCCCCCTGGGCGGTACTGTAGAAGGTGTGATGCAACACTTTTTACAAGTTTTCTGCCTAGTCACTCCTAATTAACGGATAATACCCACTATGTCAATAGAGAAGCTGTGTCGGTCCATGAACGAAAGAGTAAGTGCTCTGGTCATGAAGGGGGTAAATTCTTCCAGGGCTCAAGTGGTTAATGACTGTGTTATTTTGAGGCGACAGCAAATTTACACGGTTATACAAGCTGTACACTCACTACTTTACATTGTAGCAAAGTGTAATTTCTTCAGTGTTGTCACATGAAAAAAATAATAAAATTATTTACCAAAAATGTGAGGGGTGTACTCACTTTTGTCATATATATTGTGGTACCCCACCAGTGTATGAAATCAGGATTCTCAACCAGGCAGGTTGAGGGGCTCCAGGGTATTTGCTTGTTTGGGAGGAAACTGGCTTTTCAGTTTCCTCATGATTTACTAAAGTCCACTTTGGGACCTGGAGCCTGGGGATTTCTTAGAGATCGAGGTGGGATGAAATCCCCAGTCCTGAATCCGGGTTTTGAGACTCAACGGCACACTGATTGTTCAGGTGTGTGTGGGCCTGATAGTAGAGTCAGGACCAGCATTCTGGGCTCCATCCTCCAGACGAGTGCATGTGTGCACTGGAGAAGCCAGAGAGTGGTTGTCTGCACACTGGAAGCCAGAGACTCAGGTCTGAGGGTCAGAGCAGTGGACCCAAGTCTGAGGCTCAGAGCAGCGAGGGGCTGCTATCTAAATGGACGGTGTTGCCAATGGAATAGTCTGTAGGAGACAGACAAGAGCCTGAAGTGGAAGGCCTGAGCAACACTGCTGTATGTATAAGCCAGGAGGCTGAATGGCATGTTATTGATGAAAAGGAGTGTTGAAACCCCTGCGAGGGAAACCTTTGATTTTGTTTGAACTTCTTTTAATAAAAATGGGCAAATAAAGCCCTTAAAAAGAAGACCCAGCGAGTGGCGGTGTCCTTCAAGCTCTACCTTTTGATGCTAGTCCTTCACAATATATATATATATATATATATATATATATATATATATATATATATATATGTGTATATATATATATATATATGTGTATATATAATAAATATACCCAGAAGTCGGATATACAGGGTATATTAATGGAGTCATAAATGAAGCTATATGAAGGGTGGAGGGGGAATATAAATCTTTTGTAGTACTAAAGGCTGAGACTTTTTTGTGTGGATATAAATCATTTTAAATATAATGCACAATACTGGTAAACTTTAACTTTGAATGGAACGCCTAATATTACCTCCAGTCTATCAGATTCCAGCTTCTCTGGGTTCATAAGCTGATCTTCCCTTCACAGACCCCTTAAAACAGGGGTGTCCAAACTTTTTTCAAAGAGGGCCAGATTTGATGAAGTGAACATGCGTGAGGGCCTACCATTTTTCCTGACATTCTGTGAACCATTAAAATTCGGTCTAAGTGTGTTCGTCCGAGCACTAATACACGGCCCAACAAGAATTCTCTTGCCTTTGTGGCTGTGTGTGGTGAAGAGATGAGGTCAGGCGTGTTATTTGGATATACCGTATTTATCGGCATATAACATGCACCTTCACTTTAAATAAAGAACTGTGAATCAAAATAAGGGTCACTGCCCATCAATGCAGCCTCACAAGTGCCATGAATGCAGCACCCCCCCCCCGTTGCCATGAATGCAGCACCCCCCCCGTTGCCATGAATGCAGCACCCCCCCACCCCGTTGCCATGAATGCAGCACCCCTCCCCCCGTTGCCATGAATGCAGCACCCCCCTTGCCATGAATGCAGCACCCCCTTTGCCATAAATACAGCACCCCCCTGCCATGAATGCAGCACCCCCTTGCCATGAATGCAGCACCCCCCTTGCCATGAATGCAGCACCCCCCTTGCCATGAATGCAGCACCCCCTTGCCCTGAATGCAGCACCCCCCTTGCCCTGAATGCAGCACCCCCCTTGCCCTGAATGCAGCACCCCCCTTGCCCTGAATGCAGCACCCCCCTTGCCCTGAATGCAGCACCCCACTTGCCCTGAATGCAGCACCCCACTTGCCCTGAATGCAGCACCCCACTTGGCATGAATGCAGCCTCACCGTTGCAGCCTGATTTATGCCCATCTGCAGCATTGGAGGAGACAGGGTGGGGGTGGGACGAGCGCCGACAGACAACCAGGAGAAACTCCTGTTATATCGGTGGCCTCTTTAATAGAAAGTCCCACCTCCTATGATGGACAGAACAGTCGTCCAATGGCAGCGCAGGAGACGGGACTTCCTATTACAGAGGTCGCTGTGTAAACAGGAAATACTCCTGTATGCACGGTGCTTGTCCCGCCTCCTCCAAGGCAGCCAGCATGTATTTCTTTTGTGGTCCCCGGCTCTCAGGGATTCGTTGGGGGGCCACAAAAGATATACATGTCAAAATGACAAGGCGGGCCGTCCGAAACCGAAACGCGGGCAGCGATTGGCCCGCGGGCCAGACTTTGGACATGCCTGCCTTAAAGTGATTGTAAACAGTAGAAACCTTCGCTGTGTAATGGTTTTGTACAGAGCAGCCCTTATTCTCCTCTTCTGGGGCCCACCACCAACACTTCTAGCTCCTTAAACCTTCAGAGTTCCCTTACAGCAAGCCGCAAAGTATAGTATAAAGTGCCCCTATAGCAAAAGTAAAAAATCTTCTGCCTTTAAAATCACTCAATTCCTTCTCCTGCCCAGGACTACATGGCTCACAAGGCATTGCTCCTCACACATTCAAAAATTCTCAGGTACTTACTGACATGTATGAACGGTGTACTGTATTTTCTGATCTGCAAACAAATGATGCATTCTGTATGCAGGCCAACTAATCGGCTTACCAACTAATCGATTATGAAAATAGTTGACAACCATTTTCATAATCGACTATGTCGATTAGTTGTTTCAGCTCTACTCGCTTTTATTCCTTCTTTTAAAACTCGCTGGCGTACCCATCCCACTAAGCAAAGCCTGGTGCCCTCACTCTACTTTTCCTTGCTCAGCTCTTGTGGGAGTCCAGCTCCTCTTTGTTGTACATGCTGGCAATCAGATCTTGGAGCATCATAGTCCCTGAAGGACTGGCCCAAAATGTGGGAGGCTCTATTCCACTCTTCCCATAATGTGAAAGCTTTGGAAAATTTGTTGATGGTGATGTCCAGGTGGTATTATACCTCAGTGAGAATTGCAAAATACATTCCCACATACTCATGCATCATGTTTCCTGGGGGTGCATGGACACAGGTGATATGGTACATATATGGTAGACGTGCCCAAGGGTTAAACAGAGTCTATAACATTGTCAATAAAATTAAACATTTGGACTTGCACAAGAACCCATGGGAAGCACTGCTACACAAACCTCTAGCGGGGCTAAAAAAAAAAAAAAAAGAACGCATTTTGTTTACCCACATTTTATGGCTACAAAACAGGTGATCACAAAAGCATGGAAGACGCCGGTTTGTTCCTTTAACCAGGTCAAGCGATGAGTGTACGTCATGTTTGTTAATGAGAAACTTACGGGAATTCTAACCAATACACATGTTCAATTCTTACAGATCTGGCAACCTTGGTTGGATCGGTTTACGACTATGCAACTCCCTCCTCTTCTATCTCTTTGTTTTTCCTCTTCATCCTGTGTCATGCTCTGGTATCACCATTTTGGGCAGGTACATTAATCTCCCTATTATTCTCCTTAGGATCCATTCTTAGGTGCACTTATGTGCTCTGTTCTGTGAGTGGACACATGCCTATAGTCAGGGCCGCTGTTAGAAATCATGGGGCCCCGTACAGCCTACCTGATGGGGCCCCCTAACCCTGCCTCGAAAAAGTGATATTTCAAGTGATATTTATCTCTGTCCAGCCTAAGCCCATTCCTGATAATGAATGAGTGCGCTGCAGCTGACTAAGGATTCAATTTGCCTTAAGGCACATCTATTATGCCTTTAAATCAGCTGAGGCATGCACTCCAATATTTAAAATCTGTATGAACTAATTCACACTAGCATTGCTCTCTGAAGAGTGATCTGCATGCAGATTTCTCTTCAGACAGAATTTGGCTGGTGGTGAACAGGCATTGTTTCACCTCCTCACCACCTGTTTTAAGCACTTAAAAACCCCGACAGTAGTTGAAAAGTATCATGCTCAGCAGGGAACATGGTGGGTGGTTACAGTGGGGAAAGTTGTTGCTTTGCAAAAAGCATTGTGGTTGCAGCATATGTACTTTCCCCACCACTACCTTTCCAGCATGAGGGCTCTTTCAAACAGTGCTGCTCCACTCAGCGAGGGATCAGTGAGTGGATTCTCTGCTGAATTGGTGCTAAACGGGACAGATGTCAGTGTTCTGATTTCCAGGTCTGTTCAGTTTGCATCTGCATACAACGCACAGCAGACAGGGGAGGACTTGTGATGTCTCTGGGTGGCCAAATGGAAATTTGGACTTGTGTCCACTCACAACAGGCAATGTGGAAGGAAGATTGACCCCACTCCCAGCATCAGAAAAAAATTATCTTTAATGTATAAAATCCACAAAGAAAAGCATCACAAACCCACAATACAGAGCGCGCAGCATGGCATTGCGTTATGATTAAGCAAATTATTTCATGAAACGCATTAACCGTGCTGCGATCTCTCTGTATTGTGGGTTTGTGATGCTTTTCTTTGTGGATTTTATACATTAACCACTTAACAACCACCTGCCGACAAATAACGGCGGCAGGGTGGTTGCTTAACTCTGGGAGGATGTTATATAACGTCCTCCCAGAATCGCGCTCCCGCGCGCCCCCTGGGGCGCGCACACGGGAAACTCCGTGACCGCCGGGTCCAGAGGACCCGGCGGATCACGAATCGCGGTAAATCGCCGCTGATAGCGGCCGTTTACCACGTGATCGCTCCGTCAAATGACGGAGCAATCACTTGTAAACAGACCGGCGTCATTTGATGACGCCGGTTCCTCCCTCCCCTCTCTGTACCGATCGGTACAGTGTGAGAGGGGAGGGGGAGGGAGCGGATGGCAGCAGCAGCACTATGGGCTGGATCTGTGACAATTGCAGTCACAGATCCATCCATCCCTGCTCAGCCATCCCTGTGCTATACCCTGCCAATACTCTGCAATACACCCTGCCAATACTCTGCAAAATACCCTGGTGCAATACTCTGCAAAATACCCTGGTGCAATACTCTGCAATACCCTGCGAAATACTCTGCAATACCCTGCGAAATACTCTGCAATACCCTGCGAAATACTCTGCAATACCCTGCGAAATACTCTGCAATACCCTGCGAAATACTCTGCAATACCCTGGTGCAATACTCTGCAATACCCTGGTGCAATACTCTGCAATACCCTGGTGCAATACTCTGCAATACCCTGGTGCAATACTCTGCAATACCCTGGTGCAATACTCTGCAATACCCTGGTGCAATACTCTGCAATACCCTGGTGCAATACTCTGCAATACCCTGGTGCAATACTCTGCAATACCCTGCGCAATACTCTGCAATACCCTGCGCAATACTCTGCAATACCCTGCGCAATACTCTGCAATACCCTGCACAATACTCTGCAATACCCTGCACAATACTCTGCAATACCCTGCACAATACTCTGCAATACCCTGCACAATACTCTGCAATACCCTGCACAATACTCTGCAATACCCTGCACAATACTCTGCAATACCCTGCACAATACTCTGCAATACCCTGCACAATACTCTGCAATACCCTGCACAATACTCTGCAATACCCTGCACAATACTCTGCAATACCCTGCACAATACTCTGCAATACCCTGCACAATACTCTGCAATACCCTCCACAATACTCTGCAATACCCTCCACAATACTCTGCAATACCCTCCACAATACTCTGCAATACCCTCCACAATACTCTGCAATACCCTCCACAATACTCTGCAATACCCTCCACAATACCCTGTGCAATACCCTCCACAATACCCTGTGCAATACCCTCCACAATACCCTGCCATACACCGCAATACCCTGCCATACACCGCAATACCCTGCCATGCCCGGCAATACTCCGCAATGCCCGGCAATACTCCGCAATGCCCGGCAATACTCCGCAATGCCCGGCAATACTCCGCAATGCCCGGCAATACTCCGCAATGCCCGGCAATACTCCGCAATGCCCGGCAATACTCCGCAATGCCCGGCAATACTCCGCAATGCCCGGCAATACTCCGCAATGCCCGGCAATACTCCGCAATGCCCGGCAATACTCCGCAATGCCCGGCAATACTCCGCAATGCCCGGCAATACTCCGCAATGCCCGGCAATACTCCGCAATGCCCGGCAATACTCCGCAATGCCCGGCAATACTCCGCAATGCCCGGCAATACTCCGCAATGCCCGGCAATACTCCGCAATGCCCGGCAATACTCCGCAATGCCCGGCAATACTCCGCAATGCCCGGCAATACTCCGCAATGCCCGGCAATACTCCGCAATGCCCGGCAATACTCCGCAATGCCCGGCAATACTCTGCAATAACCACTTCCCGCCCTCCGGCCGTCATATGACGTCCTTGACTTTGTGCGGGGATATCTGAATGATGCCTGCAGCTACAGGCATCATTCAGATATCGGCTTTTTCAGCCGGCGATTCCCTACACCATAAGAACAATCATAGCGGCTGTTCCGCCGCTTGATCATTCTTACGGGAGGCAAGAGGGGATGTCCCCCGCCGCCCTCCGGTGCTTCTACCGTCTCACCGCTACGATCAAAGCCAGGATTGTTGTTTTTTTTTTTTGTATTTTTTTCAGGCTTCCCAGCCTAGAGGTGAGATGTGGGGTCTTATTGACACCCCCCCCCCTCATATCTCACTGTAAAGAGGACCTGTCATGCCATATTCCTATTACAAGGGATGTTTACGTTCCTTGTAATAGGTATAAAAGTGATCAAAAAAATGTTTAGGGCGGAAAAACATGTCAAACTAAAATAAATAAAGTAAAATGAAGAATAAATTTTTTTTATTTTTTTTAAAGCGCCCCTGTCCCCGTGAGCTCGCATACAGAAGCGAACGCATACGTAAGTCCCGCCCACATATGAAAACGGTTTTCAAACCACACATGTGAGGTATCTCTGCGAACGTTAGAGCGAGAGCAATCATTTTGGCCCTAGACCTCCTCTGTAACTCAAAACATGTAACCAGTAAAAATATTTAAAGCGTCGCCTATGGGGATTTTTTAAGTAGCGAAGTTTGGCGCCATTCCACGAGTGTGTGCAATTTTTAAGGGCGACATGTTAGGTATCTATTTACTCGGCGTAACTTCATCTTTCACATTATGCAAAAACATTGGGCTAACTTTACTGTTTTTTTTTTTTTTTAAGCACAAAACATTTTTTTTCCGTAAAAAACGCGTTAAAAAAATTGCTGCGCAAATATCGTGCGAGATAAAAAGTTGCAACAACCACCATTATATTCTCTAAGGTCTTTGCTAAAAAAACATATATAATGTTTTGGGGTTCTATGTAATTTTCTAGCAAATAAATGATGATTTTTACATGTAGGAGAGAAATGTCAGAATTGGCCTTGGTGCTCCAGAACGCCTGAAGGTGCTCCCTGCATGTTGGGCCTCTGTATGTGGCCACGCTGTGTAAAAGTCTCACACATGTGGTATCGCCATACTCGGGAGTAATAGCAGAATGTGTTTTGGGGTGTAATTTGTGGAATGCATATGCTGTGTGTGAGAAATAACCTGCTAATATGACAATTTTGTGAAAAAAAAAAAAGAGAAAAAAAAAATCTTGATTTTGCAAAGAATTGTGGGAAAAAATGACAACTTCAAAAAACTCACAATGCCTCTTTCTGAATACCTTGGAATGTCTTCTTTCCAAAAAGGGGTCATTTGGGGGGTATTTGTACTTTTCTGGCATGTTAGGGTCTCAAGAATTGAGATAGGCCGTCAGTACTTCAGGTGTGATCAATTTTCAGATATTGGCACCATAGATTGTGGACTCTATAACTTTCACAAAGACCAAATAATATACACCAATTTGTACTTATTTTTACCAAAGATATGTAGCAGTATAAATTTTGGCCAAAATTTATGAAGAAAAAATAGTAATTTGCAAAATTTTATAACAGAAACGAAAAAAAAATCATTTTTTTACAAAATTTTCAGTCTTTTTTCTCTTATAGCGCAAAAAATAAAAAACCCAACAGTGATTAAATACCACCAAAAGAAAGCTCTATTTGTGTGAAAAAAAGGACAAAAATTTCATATGGGTACAGTGTTGTATGACTGAGTAATTGTCATTCAAAATGTGAGAGCACCGAAAGCTGAAAATTGGTCTGGTTATTAAGGGGGTTTAAGTGCCCAGTGGTCAAGTGGTTAAAGCACATTTTGTCTGATGCTGGGAGTGCGGTCAATCTTCCTTCCACATCTTCTGCTACACCTATGTCACAGACTGGACACCCTGTGACTCAGAAAGGGGATTGTCTCACCTGTCGCTGTTTTGCTCTTTGATTATGCACTTAAAAAAAAATGTCAGGCAGATCTAATTGTAAGGTTTGGGTGAAAGCTCCTTTAAAGGAGGAGTGGTTGGGGTGTGGTTAAAAAATGAAGCTCAGCTGCAAATTTGTACTGCCCCCCTCCATCCACACAAGTAGCAAGTATGATTGTTGATTATAAAATCAACAATGCAACCATCAGTCCCTCCTCTCACGCCAGGGTACTAGGTGTAATCCTAGACTCTGACTTGTCATTTCAGCCTCAAGTCAAATCGTTGTCAAAAGTTTGTAGAATTCACCTCCGTAACATCTCAAAAATGTGCCCCTTTTTAACAAATGAAACCACCAAACTCCTCATTCACTCCCTTGTTATCTCTCGCCTTGACTATTGTAACTCCCTTCTTATTGGCCTGCCTCTCTATATGCTATCCCCTCTTCAGTCTATCATGAATGCTGCTGCCATACTTATCCACCTTACCAACTGCTCAGTGTCTGCCAAACCTCTCCTCCAATCCCTACACTGGCTTCCGATCACCCAGCGAATTAAATTCAAAATACTAACCACAACCTACAAAGCCATCCACAACTCTGCCCCGAGCTATATCACCAATCTTGTCTCCAAACATATCCCAAACCGTCCTCTCCGCTCTTCTCAAGACCTTCTACTGTCAAGCTCTCTCGTCTCCTCCTCCCATGCTCATCTCCAGGATTTCTCCAGAGCCTCTCCCAACCTCTGGAACTCACTACCTCAACCTGTCCGGCTATCCCCTACTCTTGCTACCTTCAGGCGATCCCTGAAAACTCACCTCTTCAGGGAAGCCTATCACGTCTCCAACTAATCTTTTACCACTTCCATCAGCTCATTCCCCACAGTTACAACCTGCCCCACCCTATTAGATTGTAAGCTCTTCTGAGCAGGGCCCTCTTAAACCTCTTGTATTTTATTGCATTGTAACTGTATTGTCTCCCTTTTTTATTGTAAAGTGCTGCGTAAACTGTTGGCGCTATATAAATCCTGTATAATAATAATAATAATGATTATCGTCATTTTGATGATCATAGCACTTTAGATCTTCTATTGCTCTTCCACAGTGTCACATGGCTATTGGGTGCTGACTTTGTTATGTCTCTACTGTTTTACAGTCTGTACACACTCAGACCCAATAGCCATGTGACACTGTGGAAGAGCAATAGAGGATCTATGATCATCAAAATGACGATAATCACAAACAGTGGGGAGTCAGTACCTTCTTTCCATTGTAGTTAGTGTGACTGTAGCTGTGCGCCGCTGCGGGATTAGGTTTCCTGCATTCTCTCAGCCACATGCCCATCTCACATAAGTCTCTCACTCAGCCACAGCACTTACTGAGGGAGCGTTGTACACATGAATCATTCCGCCAGGGATGGTACTAGCAGAGGGTAGCCGCGGCCGGAACTAGAACAGCGCATTATGCGGCACAGCTTTATCTACCTACGCCCCCCGAAAATGGAAATAAAGTCCCTTCAGTGATTTCACTTCCTGGGCACCTCTGTTGCCCTAATGGGGCCCAGGATTATATAAGTACACCCTGAAAAGCAAGTAGGAGCAGGGGGGTTTAGAAAAACATTTTAATTTATCCTGTCAGAAATTAACTATAAAGCTTCCCGGGCCCCCTTGCTGAGCTGATGGGGCCGGGCCCGGTACAACAGGGCTGGTTGTACTGCCCAATCAGCGGCCCTGCCTATAGTTAGAATAAGATGGAAAACACCATGTCTTCTTTTTTGGCACAATCACCCAGGGATTCTGTAATATTGAGGCTAAGGAATTTTGACAACAGATATCGCTCTGGATTTTTGTCTAGTTCCTCCTCTTGATACACACTCTTTAACCACTTAAGGACCGTTAAAAACAGTTTTTTTTTTGTTAGAAAATTACTTCGAACCTCCAAACATTATACGTTTCTTTTTCTAACACCCTAGAGAATAAAATGGCGCTCGTTGCAATACTTTGTCACACCTTATTTGCGCAGCGGTCTTACAAGCACACTTTTTGGGAAAAAATACACTTTTTTAATAAAAAATAAGACAAAAGTAAAGTTAGCCCAATTTTTTTTTATTGTGAAAGATAATGTTACGCCGAGTAAATTGATACCCAACATTTCACGCTTCAAAATTGCTCCCGCTCGTGGAATGGCGACAAACTTTAACCCTTAAAAATCTTCATAGGCGACGTGTGTGTTCGCTTCTGCACACGAGCCCGGCGGGACAGGGCGCGTTTAAAAAAAGAAAAAAAAATCTTATTTATTTTACCTTTACCTTTTTTTTTTGCACTGTTCTTTTAAAAAATAAAAATAAATTGTGTCACTTTTATTCCTATTACAAGGAATGTAAAAATCCCTTGAAAGAGAAAAAAAGCATGACAGGACCTCTTAAATATGAGATCTGGGGTCAAAAAGACCTCAGATGTCATATTTACAGAAAATGCAATAAAAAAATAAAATAAAATAAAAAGTCCCTTCATCGCTGTCAACGGCTCCGGGAAGCGGCGGAGGCACAGGTGAGTGGTGGGAGGGGGGGCCCTCTCCCGCCGCCGATAAAAGTGATCTTTCAGCGAATGCACCGCATAGACCTCTATTATCGGAGACCGGACTGCCCGCTGAAGAAGAGGATACCTGGGTTATGGCAGCTAGCTGCTGCCATAACAAAGATATCCTTCTTCAAAGTGCCGACATATATCAGCGTGCAGCGGTCCGGAAGTGGTTAAGTTGTATATGTTTTGTTTATGTTCCACAATACTGGCTTCCTCCCTTGCCACTGGCAATGGAGGACAATGTCGACTGTGCTTTTTATAGGCACTGCTGTTCTTTATATCTTGTCCTAGATGGCGGGACAACACATCTGAACATCTTCTTAAGTACCTGTAGAATTGTACCTGTACCAATTTTGTACAATTTCTGTATTTTTTCCAATAAAAATATTGTGAAAGAAAATTAATAGTGCTAAAAATGTAAAATGGTTTGCTTCCTGAAAAAAAGATCTAAGATCCCAACAGTCTGCCTTTCTCCCACGCTAAAACTCACAGTTGTTTATTTTACATACCAGAAAAATTATTTTGATTGCATCGCAAAGAAACACAAAACTGTCCTAGATGTACTAAAGGCCCAGCTGATTTAATTCACATGGTGTGGAGGTGCCCTAGGCTTTATCAATATTGAAAATATTGTAGCCTCCACTTACTAGATTACAATACCATTAGATATGGACAGACATTCTGACACCAAACATTTGCCAAAGGCATGATGCCTAAGCTTCTCATATCGTAGAATAGACCTGTGCTAGAGAGAAAAGTAAGAATTTGCAGTTTGCTCCAGTAAGACACAGGAGAACTCTCAGCTGCAGATTATCCCCAGAAATACTTTTTCATGTGGGTGACATAGGAGCTTGAGCTACAGATTTACAGGATCAGATATGCTTGAATCCTCATCTGAAGGTCCTGCAACCCCCTGAAACACAAAACAACCCGTTAAAGTGGTTGTAAAGGCTGTTTATTTATTTTTTACCTTAAAGTGGTTGTAAACCCTTACATGCTGCATACCCAGTAAAGTGACTAGCCTCACGTGATACACAGAGATGAAACAAATCCTCCTACGTAGGTTGTCATTTTATCTACGGTCCTCCCATCTCTATATCCATTCAAAGTTCTGAATTAATAAGCTTGTCTAAGAGTTCGGAAAAAAAGGGGGTGATGGACTAAAAGTACTTTGCAGAGCTCAGTAAGATCTTTGAGAGCCTTTTGGAGGGACTCTTCCCTCCAATCAGCTCTCAAAGATCTCCTTACTGAGCTCTGCAAAGTGTAATTTTAGCCCACCACCCCTTTTTTTTCTGAATTCTTCACAAAGAGTTCAGAGTTAAGCTTAAAGTAACAGAACTGAGGCAGCTGTCAATCTGTTGGAGGTCCCTCCCCCTCACAATTTTTTTTTTTTGGTGTCAGGAGAACTTGTCAGAAGTTATTCACGCTTGGTCTTAATTGAGACAAGAACACACTATAGAGGGATATGATTTTAATGCATGCTGTGCATTAGGGTAAAAAACCTTTTAGGTGCAGCCCCCCCACCCTCCTCAAATACTTACCTGAGCCCGATCTCAATCCAGTGCTGTGCTCTCTCTACTCCCTTTGGATTCAGCGAGAGCAGCGGGTGTCATGGGCTTCTGCTGCTAATTTGATCCAGTGACAACATAGCGGGGAGTGGGGATGTCTGCATCTAAAGACACACACACAAATGAGGCTCGGCATTGAGCCCACACAAAGGCACCCCTAGCAAGCTGCTTTCTAGGGGGGTACTCGGAAAGGCAGGCGGAGCCATGGGCACCTATAAGAGGAGGATTGGGGCTGCTCTGCGCAAAACCATTGCACAGAGCAGGTAAGTACCGTATTTTTCCATATATAAGATGCCCCCATGTACAAGATGCCCCTCACATTTCCAACCCAAAATTAAGAAATCAGTATTTTACACATAGGTAAAACAGAACACATTTTTATTTAGTCATTATAAAACGCGGGTAAAGTTTAAATACCAGTATACTATGCAGTGGTTGTTCTTCCTGTTTTCTCCACTGTCTGATCATACACTCAGTGGCGGCAAATCCAAACTGTTTCTCTGCAGCTCTATTCCCATGCTCTTTTGTATAGCTGGCTACATTTGGTTTGATTTTGCAGAGTAAGACAATCACTTAATTATTTTCTGACATCTTGGGCTCAGAACACTCCGGTCCCTGTTGCATCTGTGCACTCTCCACTTCCAACGGGATCGCATCTGCTCTCTCTCCACCTCCAGCTGACGTCAGTAACATATAGCTCGTGATTGGAGGAAGCCGTTTGACAAGCTATGGGCCGCGACGCACCTGCGCGGCTGTCTCCCAGGCTGACTGACCGTGTATAAGACGCTGTTTGATTTACAGGCTATTATTTTAGGAAAAAATTGCATCTTATACACGGAAAAATACGGTATATTTGCTTTTATTTAAACAGATCCATTACGGGGGGCGCTCGTGAGCAGCGATCCAAGATGGCCATTCAGTAATCTCGCTCCTTGCCCGCCAGACACATCAGTCTTTTTGGAGCTTTGTTCCTGCACCTTGGCTACCCTCGGCTTCCCTACCCCCTCTTGCACCGATGGGGAAAAAGACTGCCTCGGCTTGCGCCTCCAGCATCAAGCCAGCCAACCTAGGAGACAAGGTCTTCCAGCCTGTGGAGTCGTCAGAAACTCCTGCCTCGAGTCTGGAGCTCCTACCGCCCTTTCTGACGATTAAGTCAGACTTTCTGCAATGCTCTCAGCATCAGATAGTATCACTGCCACAAAAGTCTCCCCCACTGAGAGATGTCGAACTCTTGGGGCGCTTCAAGTCTATGCTGCAGACTGAGTGGTCTGCTGCCACCGCTAAACTTGCGGCCCACCTCACCAAGGAGAAACGCAATCTGGGGAACTGTACGAATGATCTGGAGGACAAGTAGACCGCCTCGTATCCATCGAGCCTTAAGGTGGAGGAGACAAGATGTTCCAACTAGTGACATCATCAAATTCACTTACTACCACATGAAGGAGACCCTTTTGATGGCAGCTAGAAACAAATCAAAGCTGTGTTTTCCAGGGACACCCACTATGAGCTCTTCACGGATCTTTCACAGATAACCCTCCAGAAACAGCGCCAAATGGAGCCATTTGCCCCCGTTATTCTGAACCGCAACATTAAATATACCTGGGGCTTCCCCTTTCAGCTGACCTTCAATTAAAAAGGCAGGAGCCACTCCATCAGAAATCCTGAGGAGGCACAGTCAAAGCGTAAAGTCTTACATCTTCCTCCTGGGGGCTCCGGCTTAGATTTGGGACAGCCCTCAGGCTCTCAGCGGGCCTCTAGTCAACACAGCTACTACTGGGAGAAGTCTTCTGGCTGCAAGAGATCTCACCCTCACACTCACACTCCCTCATGATCCAGCCCTCCACATTCACCCCCAGGCGGAGTATCCTGCTGAAATGTCATCTTGAGCATTTGTAAGTATTGGCTGTTTGGCCATCCTTAACCTCCAAACATTGGTGCCATTTTTCTATCATGTTACACAATCTACTTTTCAAGAATTTTGTTTCACCATGGGCCCTCTCAAGGCCCTGCTGCCTTTTCTCTCAAGTATGACTACTCTTACCTTTGCCCTGTTACATGTTGGATCAATCCCATGGCTTCACTCTGAGCTGGGTGTAAGTACTATTGCCAAGCCTTTAAACCTTTCACTGTCAGGTTCGTACAGACCTACAGCACTGCTTCCAGCTGGCCAGGTCCATAAAGCGTACGGACGTATTTTCTCCTTCTGCTATAAGCTCATGGTTACTTCCGTGACCATAAACGTATAGTATTATTGTTCAGTAAACTCTGCTGAACAAACCTATAGCTCTGATCAGCGGATTACAATCCACTTATCAGAGTTATGCACATTTAACGCTTGCCGCCCGCCAAATGACGGCTGGGCAGTGCGGCTTTTGTTCTGGCCTGGGCGTCATATGATGTCCTCGGCCTCTAGGGGGTGCGCGTCACTCAGGTACAGGTGCGCGTGCCCAATGGCCGCGATGTCCGCCGGGCACCCGCGATGTAAACACATAGATCCACGTCCTGTCAGAGGAGAGGAGACCGATGGTGTGTTCCCAGTACAGAGGAACACCGATCGGTCTCCGCCCCTTGTGAGTCCCCTCCCCCTACAGTTAGAATCACTCCCTAGGACACACATTTAACCCCTTGATCGCCCCCTAGTGTTAACCCCTTCCCTGCCAGTCACATTTACCAGTAATCAATGCACTTTTATAGCACTGATCGCTGTATAAATGTGAATGGTACCAAAATAGTGTCAAAAGTGTCTGATATGAACGCAGTCACGACATAAATCGCAGATCCCCTATTTTGTAGACTCTATAAAACTTTTGCGCAAACTAATCAATATACGCTTATTGCGATTTTTTTTAGCAAAAAATATGTAGAAGAATACACATCGGCCTAAACTGAGGAAAATAGGATTTTTTGTGCTCACCGTAAAATCCTTTTCTCTGACATCCATGGACTGACACGGTGTCTCTTTACACTTTACACGTGGGTTATGTCCCTGCTTGCAGGAGAAGACCTAGGCAGAATGTGAGATGTTATACATACATTCTAAACAGCCAGAGCTGAACAGCCCCACCCGGGGGCGGTCCCTCCGGACATAACCCTCCCACTACAGTCAGCAGACTTCAGTTCGTAACAAAGCAGTACAAACTTAAAAAGGAAGGGTGGGTGCCGTGTCAGTCCATGGATGTCAGAGAAAAGGATTTTACGGTGAGCACAAAAAATCCTATTTTCTCTTGTCATCCATGGACTGACACGGTGTCTCTTTACACTTTACACGTGGGATGTCCCAAAGCAGTGTCCAGAGGGATGGGAGCAGTATAAATGGAAAAACCAAAAACTTCACTCCAAGAAGGCAGAGCTCCTCAACGGAGGAGTCGCAACTTTAAACAGCGGCCCGCAGCACCCTGCGGCCGAAGGAAGCATCCGAAGATGCAGCCACATTAACCGTATAAAACTTAAAAGGCATGAACAGACGACCAGGTCGCCGCCTTGCACACTTGTGCAACCGACGCTTGATGTCGGAAAACCCAGGAAGCACCAATTGCCCTGGTGGAATGCGCCGTAACCGGAAAGGGAGGCGCCCGCCCTTTGAGAGCATAGGCTTGAATGACGGTTTGTCTGATTCCCCTAGAAATGATGGCAGACGAAACCGCTTGGCCCTGTTATGGACCAGAGACAGTCACAAACAGTGAGTCAGACTTCCGAATAGAAGCAGTAGCAGACAGGTACACCCGTAAGGCTCGTACCCACATCCAATATGTGCAGCGCAAACTCTCAGGGATGCGATGGGTGAGGACACAAGGACGGGAGGACAATGTCCTCATGTAGGTGAAAGATCGACACCACCTTTGGCAAAAAGGAAGGTCGCGGATGCAACACCGCCTTATCCTTATGGATGACTAATTATGGCGACTTGCAGGACAAAGCCGCCAACTCAGACACCCGTCAAACAGAAGTGATTGCCACTAAAAGGCCACCTTCTGAGACAAGACAAGAGGGGAATATCCCGGATATTCCCAAAAGGAGGTTCCTGGAGGACCGAGAGCACCAAATTCAGATCCCACGGTGGGAGAGGAGGCTTGACAGGAGGGAGCACATGGCGAACCCCCAACACAAGGTGCTAACCAAGAAATGACCCGCTAGAGGTCGCTGAAAGAGGACGGCCAAGGCCGAAATCTGATCCTTGATGGTACTCAAAGCAAGCTTTTGGGTCACTCCACACTGCAGAGGATGCAGGATTCTGGGGACGGAATACGTCCGAGGACGCCAGTCCAGCGCTTCGCATATGGCGATATAAGCTGTCCAGGCACGGTGATAGATCTGCCTGGAGGAAGACTTCCGTGTCCCTAACATGGTCAAAATGACAGAGTCCGAGAGACCTCGGTCCCTCAACACCTGGCTTTCAACAGCCCTGCCGTTAAAGCCAGAGACTGTAAGCCGGATGAAACATAGGACCTTGAGACTGAAGGTCCTCCCTTATCGGCAACCGCCAGGGAACGTCCGCGACGAGACGTACCAGATCAGCGTACCAGTGATGCTGAGGCCAATCCGGAACAATTAGGATCACCGGAGTTTATATCAGGCGATAAGGACCCTATGGGGCCACCAACGCATCCGAGGCATCGCCCAAGGATCCCTGGATCTGGCCACAACCTCGACCCTTGCGATTGAGTCAAGAGGCCATCAGGTCCACATCCGGCGTGCCCCACCGTCGGCAAAGGAGTTGAAATATGCAAGGACCACTCTTCTTGGTCCGGCGTCTGGCGATTGGCGACTCAGATAGTCCGCCTGCCCATTGTCTATGCCCAGAATGTAAATAGCCTGCAGAGCCGGCACGTTTCTTCCGGCCCACTTCAGGATACGGACTACCTCGGAAGCCGCAGCTGAGCTCCGAGTCCCCCCTTGATGGTTTACATACGCCACCGCCGTGGCGTTGTCCGACTGGCTCCTGATGGAGCGACCCCGTACTCTCTCCGATCTGAGGAGAGACACAGTCCGATGGCCCGTATTTCCAGAACAGTGATTGGTAAACGGGCTCGTCCGGAGTCCAAGGCCTTGAGCCGACAGGACTCCCCAGACTCCACCCCAGCCCGTCAGGCTGGTGTCCGTCGTGAGTACCGTCCATTGGATGGGAGGGGAACGACTTTCCGGACCGAAGAGCCGAGGATCTCAACCACCATGTCAAGGGCGCCCTGACCAGGTGAATCACCTGGATCTGAAGATCCAAGGACAACGGGGATTTGTCCCAGGTGGACAAGAACTCCTTCTGCAATGCCCTGGTGTGTGATTGGGCATACAGAACGGCCGCGAAGGAGGCCACCACGAGTCCCGGGACTCTCATGCAAAAAACGGACAACCATTTTCGGGATGTCAGCACCCGCACCGCAGACTGAAGTGTCAGCAACTTCTCCAGAGGTAGGATACCTTTGCCTCCAAGGAGTCCAGAATCAGAACTAGATACTCCAGACACTGAGTCGGGACCAGGACCGACTCCTGAATGTTCAGGAACCACCCGAAGTCCCTGAGGGTCTAATTGACGAGACACCTTTCTGCTCTTAGCAGAAGATCGTCCAGATAGCCCACGACAGCAATACCTCGCTGTAACAGAAGGCTAGAACCGGAGCAAGCACCTTGGTGAACACCCTTGGTGCCGAGGCTAGGCCGAAAGGAAGAGCCACAATCGAGTGGACTTCGCTGATCACAAGCGCAGAAACTTCTGGTGACTTGCGCAGATCGGAACATGCAAGTAGGCGTCCTTGAAGTCCATGGACGCCAGAAGAAAATCCCTTTGGTGGAGTGTAGCGATCACCGTGCGAATGGATTCCATGCGGAATTTCTGCACCTTCTCGAAAGCATTCAGGGCCTTGAGGTCCAGGATAGGTCGAACCACGTCCTATTTTTGGGACGACAAACAGATTCGAGTAGAATCCCTGAAAACTCTCCTGTGACGGAACCGGCACAATCACTCCGGACCTGATCAAATCCTGTACAGCCCCCAAGAGGGCTGCCCGACAGGTAGGAAGGATAGGAAGATTTGAGGGAAATTATCTGTCTGGGGGCCAGGATCGGAATACTATCCTGTATCCTGAGGTGACCACCTCGCACACCCACCAGTCGGAGATTCGGGAGGACCACCGATTCGTGACCTGCGAAGTCGTCCCCCCACCCCAGAGTCGGGCGGAGGCAAGACTTCACGCGGAGGGGGGCTTGGGAGCCGCTTGTTTGGCTTACGCACCCAGGGGCACTTGTGCCCACCAGCCGCACTGCCGTAAGTCTGAGAGGGCCTACCCGTGGACTCTGACTGACGAAAAAACCCCGTTTTGTTGGAAAGGAAGGCCCCTGTTTGCGGTGGGCCTCCTCACCCTTGCTAGTCTAAGGAAGAAGAGTGCTTTTACCTCCCGTGACATCCATGACGATGTCATCCAGAGCAGCACTGAAAGGTCTACCACCTTTAAATGGTAGATCCGTCAGGAGCTTCCTAAGGCTAGGTCAGCAGACCAGCATTTCAACCAGATAAGACGACGCAATACCACCGCCGAGACAGAGGCCCTGGATATTAAAGGGGCCGCGTCCAACGTGGCGTCGCACACATAAACCAGGCCCTGAACCAGTTGGTGGGCCAGAGCAACTGTGTCTGGAGGAAGATTATGCTCCTGTACAGCTAGGTACAACATTTTTGCCCAACCTGTAAGTGTTTAAGACACAAGGGTCGCCGCTACCACAGGCCGTAGGGCGGATCCCAACAAGGCAAACATGGCTCTGCTCACCACTTCTGACCTCCTGTCAGTGGGGTCCTCAAATACAGGAGTCCCCTCCATCGGGAGAGTGATGGCCTTGTTCAACCGGCGACTGGAGGGTCGACCACTGGGGGAGAAGCCCACTTCTTAAGTAGGGCATCTTCAAGGGGTATCTGATAGACAAACGCCGCGGGACCATAAAAAATTCTTCTGCGGCTTTTCCCAGACCTTATCAATGAGCTGGTCAAAGAAAGCACATATGGAAAAACCTCTTTAGAAGGCCTGGCCTTAAAAGAACCCAAGGAGACTGTATCCGGCTGAGGTTCTGCATCCGCAGCATTTTAGCTTGAGAGTGTCCCTCACCGCAGTCATGAGTACACTAACAAGCACCCTGTCATTTACTGACTCAGAACTGGAGTTTTCCTCATAAGGAATGTCCTGTTCAAAACCATCCAATACATTCAGAACTAGGGTCCTGAGCGGTAGTGGCTAGGCGCATATCTGAATCAGCGCACTGCCCTCATGTAGTAAAGTGGGGAGAGGGCGCTTTTTTGCTCCCTTGCGCTTGAACACAGCTCCCATCCTGGTCAGAAATGATTCCAGGACTGCCCACAACTGGTCCCTAGGGCCCGCTGGTGCTGAAGCACTGCCTGTTGTCCACTGACATTTAGGGGAAGCTGGTGACAGAGACTCCATATTGCCCCCCTCTGAGACTCCTCAGATAAAAAGTCCACCCACAGGCTGTGCTGACTGAGGAGGGGGCGCCCAGGGGACTCACCGCTCGGTTCCGCTGTCTGTACCGCGCTGTGTCAGCGCTGGAGAGCTGTGAGGTGATTGTGAGGAGATTCGCGCTGTTACAGCAGCGCTAGAGGCCAAAACTAGTGCTGAAGAGCGCGCAGGCTACAAGAAAATGGCCGCCGCACTTCACTGAGGCGATCCGCGGCAAGATGGCCGCCATGACGCAGCTAAAGTGAAAAAACAGCACACACACAGCGCCACTCGGCGCTCAGGCCCCAAAACACACAAAAAAAGGCCCCAAGCATATCTGCAGACCAGCATGAGCCCCTCCAAGAACAGTGTGACCCCCAAGCACCCCACACAGCATGGCACCAGCAATGGTGACAGAGAGTGACAATGAAATACAGGGGGAGACAGGGAAAATCCCCCACAGAGAAACACACAGCTTTTTGTACTCACCTGCAGGCAGGAGAGACTACTTACCCGTCCCCTGAGGGACCCACTGGTGTGTTTCTGACAGGACTATCACAGTGCAGTACTGAGTAGCTGTCGGCCCGGTCCACCACGAAAGATACAGTCAGTCAGGAACTGTTCAGTCTTGAGAGGACCGTGGGAGCATGAAAGCAAACCCGGCCACCCCTGGAGTCATGGGGCCTGTTGTGAACTGAGTCTCACGCACACAAGGCGAGGATCAGCACGCTCGATGGTCGGACAGGGAAGACTACGAGGATATCTTGTACCCAACCTGTTGCCCAGCCGACATTTGATAGAAGATTCTCAAAAATAAAATAAAAAAGAATTCCATATAAGGAATAAAAATAGGTCAGGAGACTGGCTCCTGAGAGAGCCATGTCTTCTCCTTCTGCTAGGCAGAAAAAAACTGAAGTCTGCTGACTGTAGTGGGAGAGTTATGTCCGGAGGGACCACCCCCTGGGTGGGGCTGTTCAGCTCTGGCTTTTAGAATGTATGTATAACATCTCACATTCTGCCTAGGTCTTTTCCTGCAAGCAGGGACATAACCCACGTGTAAAGTGTAAAGAGACACCGTGTCAGTCCATGGATGATAAGAGAAAAATGTGTTTTTTTTTTTAAATTGGATATTTATTATAGTAAAAAGTAAAAATAATTGTGTTTTTTTTTTTTTTCAAACTTTTCACTCTTCTTTTGTTTATATCTCAAGAAATAAAAACCACAGAGGTGATCTAATCCCACCAAAAGAAAGCTCTATTTGTGGGGGAAAAAACAAAAAAATTTCATGGTACAGTGTTGCATGACCGAAAAATTGTCAAAGTGCGACAACGCCGAAAGCTGAAAAATGTTTTGGGCAGGAAGGGGGTTTAAGTGCCCTGTATTGAGGTGGTTGAACTTGACCCCCCCAATGATGCCGCTTCCCCGTCTCCAGCCTCTCCCCCTCCTCTAAAATGGCTCCACCCGCTCTTCTTTCCTATGTCCTTCATCAACCACCCCCCCCCAAAAGCGATTTCCTCCCCCACATTAATCGGACCCCCCCCCCAGCAAACCCAATCCCCTGCAGCTACCCTCGAGGCTTCCCTCTGCCACTCCCGCCAGCTTCAGGTGCTGCTGGGGCTGAGGGGATCACACTATGTCCCCCCACCAGTCCGGTCACTGCCTTGCAATGGCCCCCGCCTCACTGATCTATGCCTTGCTGGGTGGCATTCCCTCCTTCCCCTCCCACCGCCTGCAGCTGCTGACTGGCACTCAGCCCAGGCAAGCTGGACATACTGGAGAGTATGTACTACATGTACTACAATGGACACAGGCAGTGATCACTACTGACTTTCCGTATTCAATGAATGTAAATAACATTTTTGTATTTTACTTGTGTCTGAGGTGTAACTCAAAAAGGTCACGTAGGCTTTAAATAAGTTGTTGTTCAATTGTTTGATAAACATTTGTGCAAATATCATTGTGCCCTAAAAATCTGTAGCACCTTATTTTTATTCTACTGGTCATGTGCTTTCTGAAAATATATGGAAGTTACAAACTCTGAAAGCTGTAAGGGAAAAATAAAAAAGCAATGGAAAAATTGCAAAAATGGTCTGGCCAGCCAAGTTTAAAGTGGAGTGCAGGGCCTGGCAGCAAAGAGGTTAAGGGGTTTGTCCTATACCAATATGCTGTATTTATAATCCAGGGGCTTCCCTCTCCATACCGCTGATATTGGACCTTGCTGAACACTTGGGATTCTTTCATAGTACTTAGATTTGCACCTGTTGATTCCTACTTATAACTTGTAGACTGGAGATTTCAGATCCTACAGGCAGATACTTACTCTTGCAGGGAACCATCTGGGACCAGGACAATACTATCATCTGCTACTAGGCACCTAACAGATTTCTTCTCACCTCTGTAGGGTGATCTAGCACCAGAAGGGCTCTGGACAGACAATATGCTCAAGGGGCCACTCCCTCCAATGATCCGACACACTAGGCCCAGATGTGTGCAGATTTACAAACCTTTGGCCTTATGGATGTCTCGGATGTCTCGGGGGACCTTCACCCTACTGACCACGAGTTTACTTATTACTCCAACCCACATGACAGCTTTTGCAGGATTGACCATGTTTTTATGCAGGTACACCATCTTCCCTTTGTCCCTAAGAACTCTATCCCTTCATCACCGTGGCCTGACCATGACCGATTGGTTTTTCTTAGCTCTTTCTCAGGCCTCAAATGCCCCTTTCATTGGCGGAAATAATGAATCTCTTGACCACCCAGGCTACTTGGCAGCATATCCAGTCTTCCATACAAACATACTTTGCCGACAACGTAGGCTCAGTTACCTCAGTTGTATCCATATGGGAGGCCAGAGCTGGATCTCCTTTGCGCCTCCCAAGCTGAGACGACTTTGCAGTGGACCAAGCATAAGTACTATACACATGCAGATAAGCCTGGACCCATGTTGGCCAAGAAACTGAAGCCATCCGGCTTTGGGTGTGAATGGAGGGTCCCACCTCCAACCCTCTACAAATTCTGTCCGGCTTCTCCGAGTTTCTTTCCTTGCTCTATGCTAAAACAGGCCCATTTCCCCTGGATCAGGCCGAACTGTTTTCTTTCTCGTACATCACGGGACACAGAGCGACATAGTCATTACTAATGGGTTATATAGATACCGTCAGGTGCTGGCACTGGCAACTTCAAAAACCGAAAGTACCCTCCCCTATATAAGCCCCTCCCATCCGGGAGCACCTCAGTTTTTTGCCAGTGTCTAAGGTGTTGGCCAAGAAGAAACGTGTTTTTCACTGAGCTTGCGTACAGGTTCTTTTGGGCCTCAGTAAGCTATTCCGGATCCGACCAAAAAAGCTTCATAGCTAAACGGTCGGTACCCGGGCCTTGCAGAGAAGAGCAAGGTTTTGCCTGTAATGCTTCTCTTAGGAGAGCTGGACCCTGGGATCCAGAGCTCTGGTCATACCCACGACCAAGATGTTTTCTGTGCAGGGTGCTATACAGGTCCAGGGGAGTGGAATCCTTGGGAACCCGGTCCCTGAAGGATATAATTACAATGCCTGCCGTGATAGGTGAAGTTTGGGCTTTTGTGGACCAAACAAAGTCCTGCGGCGGGGAACAGGTAAGTGGGGGCCCCCAGGAACTTGGTTCTATTGGGGGACCCCCAAGCCTAATTTGTCTTTCTGTCTGTTACCTAATGGTATTCCCGCAAAATTCTGTGCATGCCTGTAACTACTAAAAAAATGTAATAATTTTTAATGGTGGTCAAGAAAAAAAAAAAAAAAAAAATTTTTTTTTTTTAATATATATATATTAGACTGCGGTACCTGTGTTTGTCCACTAGAGGCCGCTGTGGAATGTTTTCTTGTCATGTGGACTAGTTTCTTCTCAGCAGAGCAAGTCCAGGCAGATGGTGAGTTCTCTTATGGGAAACTGCTTCCTCTGCCATGTTGCAATGCTCGTCCATCCCCCGGCCTGCGGCAAAGAGGGGCCCTGGCTCTTGTCCCTAGTTTCCATTTTTCGAAATTAGCGCCAAAGGCGCACGTGGCCGCGCGCGTGCACGCGCCTCTATATATAGAGGTGAGCCGGAAAAGGGGGCGGAGCCTGGGGGATGACGCTCTGTGCGCGCCGCAGCACTTCTGCGCATGTGCGGGCGTCCCAGCATGTTAAAAATCACAAATTTGTGTGGTGAGCTGGCTATGAAGTACAGAGACAGAGCTGGCAACATTTAAAAAAGGGCATACAGCAAGCGGTTGATACAGGCATCCCCTAGAAAGGCACATTAGTAGACACCAACTGTTTCTTATAGCAGCATTTATGCTAGACTATTGTCAGTAACTGGTGTATTTCGGCTGGAATACCTCAGCTTTGTGGCTTAGGAATATGCCGTCTAAAAACTCCGGGACTAGAAATTCCAGGAGGAATAGGGGGTCTCCATCGGGCTCTGAGGATCTTGGGCATGCTTTGGCTGCACCAGTCTCCCCTGAAGAATCAGAGGTTAGTGACCGTAGAGCACCCTCAGGAGTACCTGGTACTGTGGCTGTCCTCAGTTCACCTGCTCCTGTGTATGTAACAGAGGAGGTTTTTTCCTCAGCTCTGGGAGGGCTGGAAGAGAGATTGTCAGCATTGATCGCGGCTTCCCTGTCACAGGAGAAAAGCGCCCGATCTCCGTCTCCTCCCTCGGAGTGCCTGTTAACAGAGCAACAGTCCCATACAGGGATCAACCTACCTGAAGGGGATCAGGATGAGGTCGATTCGGTTGTAGAGGAATCAACAGTGGAAGAGCCGTTCTCAGCATCACATGCTGAAAGGTTATGGGTTCAGTCCCTGACTAATATGGTCCGATCAGCATTTAAAATGCCACTTGCGGAGCCATCATCCACTTCTGTCTCCTCATTGGGGTCGCTAAAAGCTCCCCAGACTGTTTGTTCCTTTCCGATCCATCCTTTACTGGAAGGGCTCATTTACCAGGATTGGGAGCATCCTGACAAAATATTTACTCCCCCTAAGAGATTTCCGGTGGTCTATCCCATGGAGGATAGGTTCATCAGAAAATGGAAGGTCCCTACAGTGGACGCAGCCATCTCTTGTGTGAATAAATCACTGACATGTCCGGTGGATAATGTCCAAATGTTCAAGGACCCAATAGATAAAAAATTGGAGTCCTTATTAAAATCTGCTTTTTCTACAGCAGGATTGGTGACACAACCAGCAGTGGCAGCTATTGGGGTCTGCCAAGCAGTGAAGGATCAGTTGAAACAGGTCTTAAGGGACTTGCCAGATCAGCAGGCTCTTGCCCTAGCTGATCTACCTAGAGCCTTATGCTTTGCGGTGGACGCCATAAAGGATTCAATCCATCAGGCCTCCCGCCTTACGCTGTCTGTAGTACATATGCGCAGGCTTCTATGGCTCAAAAACTGGTCTGCTGAAGCTCCCTGTAAAAAATTGCTGGTCAGCTTCCCATTTCATGGTGAGCGCTTATTCGGGGAAGACCTGGACAAGTATATCCAGAGAATTTCCAGCGGTAAAAGTACACTTTTGCCGGTTAAAAATAGAGTTAGAGGTCCCTCTTTTAAGAGGCCGGCTTCTCCAGTCCCTAGGACATCGGCTGTGAAACAGTTCCGACGGCCTCCTCGGTCAAATCCCGGAGGCAAAAATCAGGGACAGTTACAGGGTAACAAGAAGCCCTGGAGCAGGAGAGGTACAAAACCTCCCCCAAAGTCAAATGCATGAAGGGTTGCCCCCACTCAATCGGGTGGGGGGAAGACTTCAGTTGTTCACAGAGACCTGGCGGGACACGATCCGAGACAGATGGGTGCTCTCCGCAGTAAATCTGGGATACAAATTGGAGTTAAAAAACTCCCCTCCTTCCCGCTTTATAAGGTCAAACGTGCCAAGGGATCCCCAGAAGAGAGGATCCCTCCTGTTGGCACTGGAACAATTATTGCTCCAAGCAGTAATTATAGAGGTTCCCCTGGAAGAATGGGGGTTCGGGTTTTACTCAAACCTCTTTACAGTTCCGAAGCCAAACGGGGACGTGAGGCCCATATTAAATCTAAAAGGGCTAAACAAATTCCTACATATCAGGACTTTCCGGATGGAGTCGATCCGATCGGTAGCCACTGCCCTACAAGGGGAGGAATGGTTAGCCTCGATCGACATCAAAGATGCTTATTTGCACATTCCCATCTTTCCAGCCCACCAAAAATTTCTACGCTTTGTGGTAGAAGGACGCCATTTTCAGTTCAGAGCCTTACCCTTCGGTCTGGCCACAGCACCAAGAGTGTTCACAAAAATTCTGGCCCCATTATTGGCCAATCTAAGGACACGAGGTGTAACGATAATGGCATATCTAGACGACTTGTTGCTGATAGACCACTCAGTGGAAAAACTAGAAGTGGTTGTTCACGAGACAATCAAGTATCTGGAATATCACGGTTGGATTATCAACCGAGACAAGTCAGCCCTAAAACCAGTCAAAAGTCTGGAATACTTGGGGCTAAGGCTGGATTCAGACCAGAGAAAAATTTTCTTGCCTCAAGAAAAGGGGTCGTCTTTGAGAGATTTGATCCACTTAGTGGGTTCAAAAAGACAGCCATCCATACGCCTGTGCATGGGGCTGCTGGGAAAAATGGTGGCATCATTCGAAGCAGTACCCTACGGTCAATTCCATTCAAGGAAATTGCAAAGGGCCATACTGTCAGCCTGGAACAAAAAAGTTCAGGCTCTGGACTTACCAATGTCCTTGTCCCCTTCCGTTCGCAAGAGCCTCCGCTGGTGGTTGGTTCCCCAGAATCTGGAAAGAGGGAAATCCTTCAGTCCGATTTCCTAGAAGGTGGTCACTACAGATGCCAGCCTTATAGGCTGGGGAGCAGTACTGGAGCAATGGTCTCTCCAGGGCAAGTGGTCAGAAGCAGAAAAGGCCCTGCCCATCAATCTCTTAGAGATACGAGCAGCCCGGTATGCCCTAGTAGCATGGACATCCAAACTCCAAGGGTCCCCTGTCAGAGTTCAATCAGACAATGCCACAGCAGTGGCATATATCAATCGTCAGGGGGGCACCAGGAGTCGTGCAGCCAAAAAGGAAGTAAATTACATCCTGAGATGGGCAGAAAGATATGTCCCAGCCATATCTGCGGTATTCATTCCAGGAGTGGAGAATTGGAAGGCGGACTTTCTAAGTCGCCAACAATTATGCCCAGGGGAATGGTCCCTTCATCCCGAGGTTTTCCGGACAATATGTCAGCGGTGTGGAACACCGGATGTAGATCTGCTAGCATCCAGATTCAACACAAAAGTGGACAGGTTTGTCTCTTGGACAAGGGATCCCCTAGCGTGCGGCTCGGATGCCCTAGTGTTCCCTTGGGATCAGTTCAAGCTGATATATGCATTCCCACCGCCACAATTGTTACCTCGATTACTCCGCAGAATCAGGGTAGAAAAGAAACCAGTGATTCTGGTGGCTCCAGCGTGGCCCCGAAGAGCATGGTACGCGGAGATTGTAAAAATGTCTGTGGGGAGTCCTTGGACCCTCCCACATCGTCCGGACCTGCTTTCGCAAGGACCGATATACCACCCTTCCTTACCAGCCCTAGGTTTGACGGCCTGGCTATTGAAGCCCACATTCTAAAAAAGAGAGGGCTCTCTAATTCTGTGGTATCTACCATGATCAATGCCAGGAAGCCGGTATCCAGGCAGATCTACTATAGAATCTGGAAGGCGTACATCGCCTGGTGTGAGGCCATCCACGTAAATACGTAATAGGTAGGATTCTGGACTTCCTACAATGGACTGTAGATAGGAAGCTTGCCTTGAGTACTATCAAGGGTCAGATTTCGGCCTTGTCAATATTTTTTCAAAGGCCCTTGGCTTCGCATTCACTAGTCAAAGCCTTTATACAAGGAGTGATGCGTATTAGTCCTCCGGTTAATATTCCCATATGTCCATGGGATCTAAACTTGGTTCTGTCGGTTCTACAGAAACAACCATTTGAACCATTACAGCATATTTCCTTGGTGCTTCTCACCAGGAAATTGATTTTTCTAGTAGCCATTTGTTCGGCTAAAAGAGTATCGGAATTAGCAGCTATGTCCTGTAAGGAGCCATATCTGGTTATCCATAAGGACAGAGTAGCGTTACGTCCTCATCCAGCCTTTCTTCCTAAGGTGGTATCGAGTTTTCATTTGAACCAAGATGTGGTTCTTCCTTCTTTTTTCCCCAAACCTACTTCGGTAGAGGAAAAGTTATTGCATTCTTTGGATGTAGTAAGGGCAGTTAAAGCTTATCTAAAAGCCACTGCTCAGATTCGCAGAACGGATACTTTGTTTATTCTGCCGGAAGGCCCCAGAAAGGGTCAGGCAGCGTCAAAATCTACTTTAGCCAAGTGGATTCGACAGGTCATAATACAAGCCTATGGCTTGAGAAGGAGACCGCCTCCGTTCAAAGTTAGAGCGCACTCCACGAGAGCAGTTGGAACTTCATGGGCAGTGCATCACCAGGCCTCCCTGGCTCAAATCTGTAAGGCCGCAACATGGTCTTCAGTACACACGTTTACTAGGTTCTACCAGGTGGACGTTAGAAGTCAGGAGGATGTCGCCTTTGGGCGCAGTGTGTTGCAGGCCGCAAAAGATCCTCATGTCTGATAGCGCTCAGCTTATATATGGTGTATCCCCCCCCTCATTTGGCATTGCTTTAGGACATCCAATTAGTAATGACTATGTCGCTCTGTGTCCCGTGATGTACGAGAAAGAAAATAGGATTTTTATAACAGCTTACCTGTAAAATCCTTTTCTTGGAGTACATCACGGGACACAGAGCTCCCGCCCCTCTTTGGGGACACTTATTGCTTTGCTACAAAACTGAGGTGCTCCCGGATGGGAGGGGCTTATATAGGGGAGGGTACTTCCGGTTTTGGAAGTTGCCAGTGCCAGCACCTGACGGTATCTATATAACCCATTAGTAATGACTATGTCGCTCTGTGTCCCGTCATGTACTCCAAGAAAAGGATTTTACAGGTAAGCTGTTATAAAAATCCTATTTTTTGTATATCACTTGATTAACTGTTTTCATCCATTGGTTTACCGAAGGTGGTTCCACCTGCATCCACCTTACAGCTATTTGCTTCCGTGCCAAACAATGTTTCCTGCAGTAAGATTTTAATATATCTAGGCCATATCTCATCTTCCAATAGTCCCAGCAGGCATACCTCCAAATTACATGGGATCGATTTGCCCACCACATTTGACAGCTTTCCTATTACCTGGTTCCAATATCTTAAAGTGTGGTCGCAGTTCCACATTAACCACTTCCCGCCCAGTCAATAGCAAATTGACGTCCGGGAAGTGGTTGCATTATCCACACTGGACGTCTATTGACATCCTGCAGGATAATGCCTTGCGCGCGCCCGCGGGGGCGCGCAGCGCGGTGATCGGGGACGGCGTGTGTCCCTCGGACACAGCGCTTCCCCGATCATGGTAAACAGCCAATTTCATTGGCTGTTTACCATGTGATCGGCTGTGTCAAAGTCACAGCCGATCACATGTCACAACAGACTCGGCGGCGCGCTCCGTGCGCGCCGCCAGAGGCTTACAGAGCGGGGGAACAGGGAAGGCGAGTGTCCCTTGGACACAGTGCGTCCCCGATCAGGGTAAACAGCCAATGAAATTGGCTGTTTACCACGTGACCGGCTGTGTTCAATCACAGCCGGTCACAAATGTAAACAAACCGCAGGAGTTACTACCTGATCCCTGCTCTCTCCTCACACACCGATCTGTGAGGAGAGATCAGTAAGTTAGCTCAGTGTAGTTTGTCTAGTAATTTACTGTGCACAACACGCTCCCCCCCATAAAGAGGACCTGTCACACAGCCCAGCACATCAATCAGCCCAGCCAATCAGCTCATCTGTCAATCAATCAATCAGCCCATTTGTCAATCATCTATCACAGGCCCACCTCCATCGGTACCGCCATTGGTACCGCCACACAGGCTACCAGTACCGCCATCGGTACCACTACCAGTACCGCCACCAGAACCGCCACTAGTACCGCCATCAGGCCCAGCATCTATACTGCTACACAGGCCCGCTACCAGTATCACCACTAGTGCCGCCATCGGTACCACCACCAGTACCACCACCCGTACCACCATCGGTAGTGCCACCACCACCTGTACAACTACCTGTACTTCCATTGGTACCATCACCACCCGTACCACCACCACCTGTACCGCCATTGGTACCACCACCACCCGTACCGCCACCTGTACCGCCACCCGTAATGCCATCGGTACCGCCACCCCCGATACCGCCATCGCTACCACCCATACCGCCATCGCTACCACCACCACCCGTACCGCCATTGGTACCGCCACCACCACCACCCGTACCGCCATTGGTACCACCACCACCCGTACCGCCATCGGTACCACCACACAGGCCCACCACTAATACCTCCATCGGTACTACCACACAGACCACCACCACCAGCAGTACTATTACACAGGCCCACCAATAAGCACTGCCATAATGTCCCAAAGGGTTTACACACCTGAGGAGGCATATGCCATTCTTGCCATGTTGGATGATGAGAGCAGCGGGGAGCTCCCATTATCCGATTCTGGTTCGGAATACGAGCCAGTGGAGGATAGTGGCTCAGAGTCAGAGTCCCCGGAGGAAACCGTCCCTCCCAAAAGAATGCGATCAGCACCAAGATCAGGACCAAGATCAGGAGAACTGCCCACCACCAGCAGCGCCATACCCCAGGAAGAGGAGCCCAGTACAAGTAATGGAAATACACGCCCAACCCGAAGAATCCAGCCCCAGTCCTACCTTCCCGATGCCCTGGCAAACCCCTTATGGTTGCCTGCCAACTCAGGATCCGCTATAATCCCCCCTTTCACCGCACAGCCAGGTGTGCAGCCCGACACTACAAATTTTTCTAAATTTGATTATTTTTGTTTATTTTTCCCACAAGATTTTCTGCAGAATAAAGTGGATCAAACGAATCTGTATGCATCCCAATTTATTGCTGCCAACCCCGATTCTTCCTACGCCCGCATGTTCCAGTGGCGGCGTCTAACATTGGACGAATTAAAATAGTTTTTGGGCCTTATGTTCAATATGGGGCTTACAAGAACGAAGTCCATGCATATTGGTCCAAACGCCCCATCTAACACATGCCCATATATTCCGCTGTCATGTCCAGGAAAAGATACAACATGATTATGCGCTTTCTCCACTTCAATGACAATTCACAGTGCCCTCCCCGAGATCATCCCAACTACGACACATTGTACAAGATACGCCCCTTAATCAATGCCTTTTCCCAGCGATTTCAATAAGTTTTCATCCCAGACCAAAAAATTTGTGTGGACGAGTCCCTCGTACATTTCACCGGTCGACTGCAGTTCAAGCAGTACATACCAAGCAAGAGAGCCAGGTATGGGTTAAAATTAAATAAATTATGTGATTGAGCCACTGGATACGTCTTCAAATTCAGGATCTACGAAGACAAAGACTCCCAGCTCCAGCCCCGTGATTGCCCCACATATATTGGAACCAGTGGGAAAATTGTCTGGGAGTTGGCATACCCCCTGTTCGGAAAAGGTTACCGTTTATATGTTGACAATTACTATACCAGCCTGCCCCTTTTTCGCCACCTTTACAGTAAGCAAACCCCGGCCTGCGGTACCTTAAAAAAAAACTGGAAGGGATTCCCACAAAATTTATTGACCAAAAAATTGCGACCTGGAGAATCGGCATTCATGAGGAACGAGGAGGTGTTGGCCATGAAGTGGAGGGACAAGAAAAATGTCCACATCCTCTCTACGATCCACAATGACACCGTGGTGGAGATCCAAAGAAGATGCGGCCCCATTGTAAAGCCCGAATGTGTCCACGACTACAATTTGTACATGGGGGGGGGGGGGTGGATTTAAACGACCAGATGCTACAGCTCTACTTATCAACTAGAAAGTCCCGTTATTGGCACAAAAAAGTTGCGTTTCACCTGTTTCACATGGCCCTTTTTAATTTGTTTGTCTGCTACCAAAAAGCAACTCAAAATCAACAACTCCACTACCTCCAATATATCGAAGATGTCATTGATGCCCTCATTTACCAACAAGATCCCGCCCCAGGAAGCATTCGCTCTGATAGTGTGAGTCGGCTTCACAAGCGACACTATCCCTTTAGCATCCCCCCCACAGAATCTGGAAGAAGACGCCAAAAGAAATGCCATGTATGCAGCAGAGGAGTAAGAAGAGACACCAGCTATTATTGTCCCGATTGTCCCTCCCAAACTGGCCGTGCATCGGAAATTGCTTCAAAAATTATCATACATCCATTAGTTCCCCTTATTATTAACAGACTGCCATTTTTCCATTTGCCTGCTACCATGTTACTACCTTCCATGTTAATTAACTGACCCTGGCCTGTTTACCGACGATGTCTTTGCTTGCCGATTTAAACCACGTTTCTGACCTCCACGTGCACCAACCTCAGCCTGTTTACCGACGATGCCTCTGCCTGCCGATTTAAACCACGTTTCTGACTTCCACGTGTACCAACCTTGGCCTGTTAAGCGACCATGTTTTTGCCTGCCACTTGGACTGATCTTTTGGCCATCTACTTTTAGTACACAGAGGTCTCACATATGTGAGGGGCTTCAGAATAGCATTCTGAGTAGAGAAAAACAGTATTTCGTTTTCTGTGCTCCAAGAACAGGGTCTGGTTGCCCGGAG
Organism: Rana muscosa; assembly: GCA_029206835.1. Classification (NCBI taxonomy): domain Eukaryota; kingdom Metazoa; phylum Chordata; class Amphibia; order Anura; family Ranidae; genus Rana; species Rana muscosa. The sequence continues at coordinate 442,095,585 of CM055120.1, read as the reverse complement.
GCTTCAAAGCGATTTGGGTGGGAGAAGCCTCTACCCCTGTCCCCCTGGCCCTAAGCTTGATGGTCCTTCCTGCTGCCTGGACCAATACTTTGGCTGTGCTGACCATATTACTGCCTGTAATGACCCATGACATTATGGACCATGTTTCTTCCTGCTGCTTGGACCAATACTTTGGCTGTGTTGACCATATATCTGCCTGCTGCCTCTACTGACTTTGGACAGCATTTCTGCCGGGACACCTCTGCCTGCTACCTGGACCTGTGCTTTGGCTGTGCTCTGGCTGTGCTGACAGTATCTCTGCCTGTGCGAACTATGGACAGTATTCCTGCCTGCTGCCTGGATGATTGCTTTTGCTGTCGCTGACCTCATCCCTGCCTGCTGCCTGGACCGATGCTCTCCTCTGTGGACCACTGCACTTCTAAAACCACAGGTAATCTTTTGTTATTTGGTATGTACCTGCTATGTGTTAGATATATGAAGGGCCTTCAAAAATGTGATCGGTAGTCAGAAAATGATATGTGCAATTAATGCTGCTAGAATGCCTGGAGGTGCTACTTGGATGTTGGGCCTCTGTATGTGGCCAGGCTGTGTAAAAGTCTCAAACATGTGGTATCGCCATACTCAGGAGTAGCAGCAGAATGCATTTTGGGGTGTAATTTTTGCTATGTATATGCTATGTGTTAGAAATATCTTATAAATGGACAACTTTGTGTAAAAGAAATGCATTTTCATTTTTTCTCCACATTTTCCAAAACCTTCTGGAAAAAAATGAACCGTTCAAAAGACTCATAATGCTTCATAGATTATACGTTGGGGTGTGTGCTTTCCAAAAAGGGGTAATTTTGGGGGTATTTGTACTTTCCTGGCTTGTTAGTGTCTCAAGAAATGAGATAGGCCTTCAGTACATCAGGCGTGATCAGATGTGATACATTTTCAGTGATTGCCACCATAGTTTGTAGACTCTATAACTTTCACAAAGACCAAATAATATACACTAATTTGGGTTATTTTTTACCAAAGATATGTAGCAGTATACATTTTGGCACAAATTTATGAAGAAAAATTACTTATTTGCAAAATTTTACAATAGAAACTAAAAAAAAGTGTGTTTTTTTTTTTTTTTATTCGCTGATTTTTTGCTTATATCGCAAAAAATAAAAAACCCAGTGGCGATTAAATACCACCAAAAGAAACCTCTATTTGTGAGAAGAAAATGATAAAAATTTTGTTTGGATACAGTGTAGCATGACTGAGTAATTGTCATTCAAAGTGTGAGAGTACTGAAAGCTGAAAATTGGTCTGGGCGGGAAGGTGCATAAGTGCCTGGTATTGAAGTGGTTAAATGTAGGAAATCTGCTCCCTCTTGATGACATCGCAGGCAGTCCGATGTAGTCCTACGTCCCATTCCAAATAGGTCTGCTTGGGCCAAGATATATCTGATGAGTCATATATAATTTAATAAATCTATTAGCCACTGGTGAGATTGTCAGATGTATAGAGCATATCTCCTCCCACTTCTCATCTGTCATATTCTGAATTATCATCTGCCATTTATCTCTTACTCTCAATGGGCTACTGCCTATTTTAGCCTGGATTAGATGTGCATATACTATAGATATTAGTCCCTTAGGGCCTTGTGATCTAAGTACTCCTATAAAGGGGAAATCTAGATATCTTAGGGTTTTGGTTACCTAGTTGTGACTGTAGCACATGACGAAGCTGCAAGTATTTATAAAAAAATGTATATATGAGATATTATGCTGTTTACACAGATATTCAAATGAGTGTAATGTTCTATAGTTACATAGCTGTGTCAATGTGACTATGCCCTTCCATTTCCAGAAGTCGTAGCCCATGCATATCTTTAACTGCCAAGTTTGGATTATTACAGATTAGAATCTCCAAAGGAGTATCAGTATATCCCACCACTTTTTTTGTTTCTCTCCATACTGATCGTGCCAGAGTTAATATGGGGGATTTTTACCCTTGGTAATCTCGCTGCCTGTGCCTCTAGTTCCACTAATAGTTCATCTACCTCAAAGATCTTAAGCAAGTACCTCTCCACTCCCCCTCCCTGCTCCTGAGCCATCCACTTTTGCCAATGCTTCAATTGGCCTGCTAGATAATATAGATATATATCCGGCAGAGCTGCACCTGCCATGGCTTTAGGTCGTTGCAATGTTGTTAGTTTTAATTTACATCTTCCATTAGCCCATATGAAGTTTATAAACTGGAGTTCAGTTTGTTAAATATTACTTTAGGTATTATTACTGGCGAATGTGAGACATATAAGCATTTAGGGACTTTTAATACTTTTAATCAAATGTATTCTTTCTACTACTGATAACGGCATTTTAGACCATATCCCCAATTTATATTTAATGTGCTCTATTAGAGGATATACATTAGCTTTCAATGCCTCCTTCGCTTGTGAGGTAATATAAATTCCTGAATACTTAAAGAATTGCACTATTTTTAATGGGGGCTCTACCCCCCCCCCCCCATCTGTATTTCCTGTATTAAACGCATCAATGCAGATTTCTGCCAATTTATCTTCAGGCCAGAGAACTCTCCAAATGTCTCTATTATATTCATGGCTTCATTTAATGTACTCTGAGCATCAGACATGTATAATATCATGTCGTCTGCATACTATCCAACACACTCAGTTTTTTCCCCTAAGAGTCATTTCCTTGTATTTCTTTGACTGCCTGAATCTAAACGCTAAAGATTCTATCACCATTGCAAACAGTTGTGGGGATAGGGGACATCCTTGTCTAATCCCTTTATACAACTTTACAGGGGGCAATAGCATAGCATTCACCAGCAAATTTGACCATGGCTGTTTATATAATATACCCACCCATTTTATAAATCTTTCTCCAAATCTTTTCATTGTCACTCTTAGAAACAGCCACTCTATAGAGTCAAATGCCCTAACCGTATCCAAAGATGCCAATGCAGATGTATTTGGAATATGCTCTTTTAACTGTGCTAATATTTGCTTTCTTCTTATATTAATTGATGTAGATTTCCCTGGAATAAATTCTGTTTGATCATTATGAATAATAGGAGGTAATGACCATATTTAACCTTTTTGCAAGAATTTTGGCTAGGATCTTATAACCTATATTTAATAGCGAGATTGGTCTAAAAGAGGCACACTCACTCAGATCTTTATCTAGTTTCAGTATTAATACTACTGTAGCCTCGTACATAGAGGTTGGTAATACTCCACGCACAAAGGCCTCTGTATACACTCTGGATAAAACTGGTACTATAATATCTATATATCTTAAATATACCTCTAAGGGTATATCATCTGAACTGGGCAATTTCCCGGTTGCCATCTGTGAGATAGACTCTCTCACTTCCTCCTCATCCATCTCTTCTTCCATAAGTTCAGGAAACTCCAAATCATTGAGATATTTCTCTACATCTTCCTCTGCACACATCAAGGTTGATGTATACATTGCAACGTAGTATTCATAAAATCTTTCTATTCTTTCCTCTACCATATAGACCTTCTCCACTACTACTTTTTATTTTTGAGATTACTGAGGAGGGAGTCTGCCGTTTCATTAAAAGTGCCAATAACTTACTTGGCTGTTCTCATTGTTCAAAATTCTGCCGTTTTTGAAAAAAAAGTTTACGTTTGCCATTAGTCATCAGGTGTTTTTTATACTGACGAGTAAGATTTCCCATTTTTGCTGATTAGAATTTGAATTGTTAATTATAAATTCTGCTTCTGCTCGGGCACATGCCCGCTCTAGCTCTTCCTCTTGTTGCCTATTATTCAGTTTTATATATGAGATCGTGGATTTCAGGGCTCCCCTTAAGTATGCCTTAAAAGAGTCCCATAAATTCTCATCCATCTGTGTCTCTCTATAGGCCTCAAGGAACACCTCCAGTTGTTTTGGTTTACGATCATTAGCTCGTATCTGCAACAACCAGTAAGGGTGCACTCTCCATCCTAAGCATTTTCCCATAGGGCTTATTAAACAGCTTACATACCATAGGTGAGTGGTCCGATGCTCCCCTGGGGAGATAGACTACTGAGTCTACTAATGATATTATTTTCTCATTCCCCAATATTAAATTAATCCTGGACATACTTCCCTGGTGTCAAGCATGAATAAGCCCTAGTTTGAGGGTTCTTAATTCTCTGTATATCTAACCATCCAACCTCCTTGACAAACTTCACAAATTTACTCTTTCCAACCACCTGATCCCTAGGGAGCTTTCCATGTTTATCCATAACTGGATTCATTAACATATTAAAACTCCCATGAATATAACATATGCCTCTGGATATTGTGCCATAAATATCACTGCTTCTTTTGATATCTTCATATTAGCTGGAGGTGGATTATATAGTCCTATAATCACAAATGGTGACCCTCTGGGTCTCTTTTTAACCGCATACATTCCCAGGATACCGTCTGGTGTACCATTAAGATAACTACCCTAAAATAAGTTGTATGGTACGCATGGTCTAACCACTGAACCCATGTTTTTTTTCAACTGATGGAAATGCTCTTTTATCATATGTGTTTCCTGTAAGCATATTATTTTTGCCTGGGCCTTGCGTATAACATCAAATACTTGAGTCCGTTTCACTGCTGTCCCTAGGCCTCCTACATTCCATGTCAATACTGCACACTACTCAGCCTTTCAAATCCGGCCTTTCCTATGTTTTAATCTAGTCTTTAATCCTCTTACCAATAAGCCCCCCATTCCTCTAGAGACTAGTTTTCCTTAATGATACTCCGCAGCAGTCCTTTATTTGGTATATTATATTTTAATTGTATACACTTCATTCTCGCCATCCATCCTACCTCACTCATATACCAACAATTTAAAACTATTATCGGGGCATTGCCACCATACAGCACTATCGTGTACGGAAGCAATATGTAGTGTTCTCAGCCTATCTGGCTCTGAGAGACCCAAAAATATTTCTCAGCTAACGTTTTGATATCTTTCAATATACTTCTCTTCTATTTCTCGAAGGTAGGGAGAGGCACACCCCAAAAAAAAAAAATGTAAAAACTATAATAATAATTTATAATATCCTATACCATGTTATATGGGTATATGGTAAGGGGGGGGGGGGGGTTTGGGCAAGTCTATATCCATATACTCCCAATATATTTATCTACTTCCCATACGATACCCTTTATGAATGCCTATTCCATACCCGCTGTGTATAACTCATATATTATCAAATCTTATGCATATCCAAAGCCACAAAGAAGAAAAAAAAAACACTTCCCTGTAGTCACCTTATAATGCATGTGTAGTCACCTAAACAAACAAAAATAAATATTCCCTGTGTTGTAATATGTTGGCTGATTTACATTATGTTATTGGATATATATATATATGTGTGTCTATATATATATATATATATATATATATATATATATATATATATATATACACACACAGGTCCTTCTCAAAAAATTTGCATATTGTGATAAAGTTCATTATTTTCTGTAATGTACTGATAAACATTAGACTTTCATATATTTTAGATTCATTACACACAACTGAAGTAGTTCAAGCCTTTTCTTGTTTTAATATTGATGATTTTGGCATACAGCTCATGACAACCCAAAATTCCTATCTCAAAAAATTAGCATATCATGAAAAGGTTCTCTAAACGAGCTATTAACCTAATCATCTGAATCAACTAATTAACTCTAAACACCTGCAAAAGATTCCTGAGGCTTTTAAAAGCTCCCAGCCTGGTTCATTACTCAAAACCGCAATCATGGGTAAGACTGCCGACCTGACTGCTGTCCAGAAGGCCATCATTGACACCCTCAAGCAAGAGGGTAAGACACAGAAAGAAATTTCTGAACGAATAGGCTGTTCCCAGAGTGCTGTATCAAGGCACCTCAGTGGGAAGTCTGTGGGAAGGAAAAAGTGTGGCAGAAAACGCTGCACAACGAGAAGAGGTGACCGGACCCTGAAGAAGATTGTGGAGAAGGACCGATTCCAGACCTTGGAGGACCTGCGGAAGCAGTGGACTGAGTCTGGAGTAGAAACATCCAGAGCCACCGTGAACAGGCGTGTGCAGGAAATGGGCTACAGGTGCCGCATTCCCCAGGTCAAGCCACTTTTGAACCAGAAAAAGCGGCAGAAGCGCCTGACCTGGGCTACAGAGAAGCAGCACTGGACTGTTGCTCAGTGGTCCAAAGTACTTTTTTCGGATGAAAGCAAATTTTGCATGTCATTCGGAAATCAAGGTGCCAGAGTCTGGAGGAAGACTGGGGAGAGGGAAATGCCAAAATGCCTGAAGTCCAGTGTCAAGTACCCACAGTCAGTGATGGTCTGGGGTGCCATGTCAGCTGCTGGTGTTGGTCCACTGTGTTTTATCAAGGGCAGGCTCAATGCAGCTAGCTATCAGGAGATTTTGGAGCACTTCATGCTTCCATCTGCTGAAAAGCTTTATGGAGATGAAGATTTCATTTTTCAGCACGACCTGGCACCTGCTCACAGTGCCAAAACCACTGGTAAATGGTTTACTGACCATGGTATTACTGTGCTCAATTGGCCTGCCAACTCTCCTGACCTGAACCCCATAGAGAATCTGTGGGATATTGGGAAGAGAAAGTTGAGAGACGCAAGACCCAACACTCTGGATGAGCTTAAGGCCGCTATCGAAGCATCCTGGGCCTCCATAACACCTCAGCAGTGCCACAGGCTGGTTGCCGCCATGCCACGCCGCATTGAAGCAGTCATTTCTGCAAAAGGATTCCCGACCAAGTATTGAGTGCATAACTGAACATAATTATTTAAAGGTTGACTTTTTTTGTATTAAAAACACTTTTCTTTTATTGGTCGGATGAAATATGCTAATTTTTTGAGATAGGAATTTTGGGTTGTCATGAGCTGTATGCCAAAATCATCAATATTAAAACAAGAAAAGGCTTGAACTACTTCAGTTGTGTGTAATGAATCTAAAATATATGAAAGTCTAATGTTTATCAGTACATTACAGAAAATGATGAACTTTATCACAATATGCTAATTTTTTGAGAAGGACCTGTATATGTTTATATGTGAGTACAATATTGACCAGGCCAGATTTCAGTTGATAATTCAGTTGTCAGAGTCAACTGGATTACACATATGAAAGAGGCCAGATAACAGTTTTGATGTGTTGATCTTATGCAAGGTGTGTGAGGTGGCCTCTTAACTTAATTGAAGGGTGTTTGTTGACCAAAGGGCCAAACAGGATTTACTACACATATCAAGGGGACTTGTTTATGTCAATATGCAAGACTCCAGGGCGAGTCAAAACGGTGTTCAGGCCACCTTTCGTATCTGTAACCTAATTGCGTGTGTCAAAAGAGAGCTTGTTGATGTTATTATGCAAGAATGCAAATGATGGCTGTGGTCGTCTCCAGCTAAGTAGGGGGTCATTCTCTGTCATCCTGAATGACAGAGTGTAGATCAAAGACAGCCAAATTGCTCAGTCATTCAATGGATAAGCCATATAAGCCGATATTCAGACTAGTCTTAAGATATTCTGTAGGAATATGAAGGCATAGGAGATATTCTGTAGGAATATGAAGGCATAGGAGATATTCTGTATGAATATGAAGGCACAGGATATACTCTGCATGGATAGGAAAGCACAGGTTTAGAATATGATCTAGGAGTTGTGGGACTCTGAAATATATATATACTCTGATTGGATTTGTTGTCATCTGTGCAAGTATTGAACTTTGTTCTGTATTGGAAGTCAATAAAGTGCACTCTCTGGAGAACTTGGGTGATGCTGCGGAACATAACTTATATATACATCATCATAATAACCTAAGTATTGGGTCAACGGTGCACTATATAAAACTTCACTACACCCTGTAGTCACCTTAAAATGCATGTACATGTATAGTCACCTAAAAAAAAAAAAAATTCATTAAATGTTACACGTCGCTTCTGTAGCTCCAACGAAAAGTCTGGGAATATAGATACTTTGTTATTCTCAAACTGTATGTTTCCCCTTTGTCTTGCCTTCCGCAATACCAGATCTTTATCATTACAATTTAGCAGTCTTGCTAATAATGGTCTTGCTGGTGCACCTGGTTGTGGTGATCTCTCTAGAAAACTCTGCATCCGGAAATATCGTTTTTATCCATCTCTCCACAAATTGTCCCACATTCAATCCTTCTACTTTCTCTGGCATACCCACAATTCTTATATTATTTCTTTGCATGCGATTTTCCAAATCATCCATTTTTTTGTTGCCACAGTACCATCTTTTTTTCCGTTTCCGATGCTTTTTTTTAACTACTGGGGGAGTTCATCCTCTAGTTGATACTCTATTCTCCACTTCAGTCACTCCCCCCACATATTCTGCAGATCTTGCCTGAGAAGTCCTATATTCTCCTTTAATGCCTCGATTTTCCCATTACCATGCCACTGCTAGACTGTAATTGAGCTTTTATCTGATCCAGCGTGAGCTTCTTTTCCATTTTATCAGCCGGGGAAGGGAGGTGGGTACTTGCTTTTAATGTTTCAGCTGCCAGCAGCCCGCCACTCCGTGTCTGTGGAGTTCTGCGTCCACTCTGCTGATTCTCGGTCCTTGCGTACTCCCGCAGCCGATCCGCCGCTGTTTGTCTGTTCATACCAGCCACTTCATGCCTTCAGCCTTAGGATGATGGCGTTTTAGGTCTCTCAGAGCTGCGATACCATCACAGGATAATACCGGATGCCAACTGCTGAAACAGAGCTCACACTAACCTCCTACACATCCATCCATGTCAACAGAGGCAAGCGGAGCCACGCCCCCTAGTCGATCATCTTTCACTTTACTTTCCTATGTGACTCAGAGGGAATGAGACCTAGAAACTGAGATTGACCCGGCAGACTGGAGCAATGCTTGGTCTTCTGTTGCTAAATGTTAATTTAACACTGCCAACTTAAAGGCCGCGTACAAAGTGTTGCTGCAGTTTACAAAATGTTGTATTGGGTCCCAGCTTGTATAGCCCATGCCAACCCAAACTCTAGTGACCGCTGTTTTCGGGGATGTGGCCATCCTGGGGATGTTTTGCACACCTGGTGGACATGTCCACGACTGGTAGGCTTTTGGTCTCAAGTGTTTGGTCTGCTATATTCCCTGTCCTACCTGAACATCCGAAAGAAGGCTAAATTTGCCTCACTGCACTGCCACATCCTGGGCTTATTTGCTTGTCAACAAAAATTGGCATCCCATCTGTTCATAGCAGCCAAGAGGACCATTGCCCAGGTTTGGAAGAAACCTACAGTTCCCTTTTAGGGAGTGGGAGATTGTTTGATGGCTATAATACCCAATGAACAAATGTCTAGTATTCATAAGCACACGCACGCCAAGTTCTTGAAAATTTGGGAACCATGGTTTGCACATGCCTTCCCTGACACCCCCCTAACAAGCGTGGGCCGACTCTAACAGGTGTCTCCGACTATTCCAGGTCCCAACACTTACCCTCTCCCTCTTACCTTTGCCTTATTTTCTTGTTTCCACCCTCTGCCCTTTCTCTCTTGATGGGTCTCTAAGCCCTCTTGACTATTATTTGTGCCCGGGACTAATCACAATGTGGTTTGCTAGCTTATATGTTCTGGCTGATTTTGCTAACCATTGGGACTTCCCCAGTACCTATACATGCTACATTTAGGTTTACTGTAATGGTCTGTGGATTGCATGGGCGGACTAGGAGCCTTCTTGCGTTACTGTGTTTTAATGATATAATTGAATAAAAATTATTAAACCAAAAAAACATCCTTTACAATCACTTTAAACACTGGGACTTGTGGTCCTATATTTGCTGAATGCTTGGCCTTGCAGTCCCAGACGTGCTATGTGCTGCAAATGGAAAGCTGTGGCTTGTAGCTCCAAAAAATACACACAAAAGAAAAAACTAGCAGGTGCGCTGATCATCAGTTTGGTACAGCCCTCCAGCTGGCTATTGGTGATAATTAGACAAGTCAAAGGGTGCTGCTGCTCTCTATGGATCCTCTGGGTGACAGGAACACATCTAGACAAAAACACGAAAGAGAGCGCAAAGCCGCCCCAGTGTAACTTGGCTTCAATATGGTAAAGTAAAATAAAACACAGTGGTCAAACTCTGACCGTGTGAAGATAGATACAGCACAAGGACTCCCCTGCAGCCACACTCCCATAACCACCTCAAGATGCTGACAGGGGAAGGGGGAGCCGCGGACGCCCAACCTAGCTGCCCGGATCCTTGCAGCACATCAGAGGCTATCCACCACCACGCTCGACGTGCAGATGCGAATGTGCTTGCGTCCGTGTCCAGCCTGCGCTGTATTTCGAGGGCACATGAACCCACACGAGCAGGATACAGGGGGAAGAGAATGAGGACATCACACAGTTGCCATGACAACCCATTTTGGAAGCTCGGCCTCCTTCCTCAGGTCATGCCCACTAACTCGCTAGCAACTCGCCAATTTATTGGGGAAGAGAGATAGCTGCCATAACCCAGGTATCCATCTCTTCAGGCGGTGGTCCAGTTTACGATAATGGTGGTCTCTGCGGCGGCGCTATCCCGGGCCCTTTGCAGCTTACCGGAGCCGTCGGTAGCGGCGGAGGCGATCGGGTCCTGTCTCCTGCTAGGTATGGAGATGAGTGAGGGCAAGATGGCCTAATTTTTTATTATTGCATTTTTGTCTAATTTTGTGATCTGAGGTCTTTTTGACCCCAGATCTCATATTTAAAAGGACCTGTCATGCTTTTTTCTATTACAAGGGATGTTTACATTCCTTGTAATAGGAATAAAAGTGACCCAAAATTATTATTTTTTAACCACTTGCTTACTGGGCACTTAAACCCCCCTCCTGCCCAGACCAATTTTCAGCGCTGATGCATTTTGAATGACAATTGCGCTACACTGTACCCAAATGAAATTTTTATAATTTTTTTCACACAAATAGAGCTTTCTTTTGGTGGTATTTAATAACCACTGGGCTTTTTATTTTTTTGCTAAACAAACCAAAAAAATTAAAAATTTTGAAAAAAAAACCTAAAAATTATGTTTCATATTTTGTTATAAAATTTTGCAAACAGGTAATTTTTCTCCTTTCTTTGATATGCGCTGATGAGGCGGCACCGATGGGCTGCACTGATGGGGACAGATAAGATGGCACTGATGGGCCCTGATGGGTGGCACTGATGGGTGTTACTGATGGGCACTGGTAGGTGATAATAATGGGCAGCACTGTTGATGAGGCATTAATAGGTGGCACTGTGGGCACTGATGGGTGGGGCTGGTGTGCACTGGTAGGTGGCACTGACCGGTGGCACACAGGAGGACAGATGAGCTGGCGGCAGCTCTCCCTGATAGGGACCGATGTCCCTCTGTCAGCCGCCGGTGATCGGCTTTTTTTTCTCCTCATGCTATCAGCGTGAGGAGAAAAAATAGCTGATTACCGGTTCTGTTTACGTCACATGATCAGCTGTCATTGGCTGACAGCTGATCTTGTGGTAAGGGGTCGAGATCGACCCCTTACTCCGATCCAGTGAGTCTCATAGACTCGCTGATTGCAGAGCGAGCTGCGCGCGCCCTGCAGTGTGAGCGCAGGCCACTCGAGCACAGGAGGACGTCTATTGATGGCCTCCTGGCAAAGTAGGTCCGCGCTGTAGCCGTCATTCGGCTATAGCGCGGATGTAAAGTGGTTAAAACAGTGTAAAAATAAAGTCCACTTAAGGACCGCCTCACGCCGATATACGTCGGCAGAATGGCACGGCTGGGCACAAGCACGTACAGGTACGTCCTCTTTAAGAAGCCCAGCCATGGGGCGCGCTCGCGACCTGGTCCTGAACTCCGTGACCGCGCCCCGCTGGACCCGATCGCTGCCGGTGTCCTGCGATCGGGTCACAGAGCTGAAGAACGGGGAGAGGTAAGTGTAAACAAACCTCTCCCCATGCTTCCTAGTGTGAGTGTCACTGATCGTCTGTTCCCAGTCATAGGGAACGACGATCAGTGACATCACACGCCAAGCCACACCCCCACACAGTAGTAATCACTCCCTAGGAAACACTTAACCCCTTCAGCGCCCTCTACAGGTTAACCACTTCACTGCCAGTGTCATTTTCACAGTAATCCGTGCATTTTTAAAGCACTGATCGCTGTAAAAATGACAATGGTCCCAAAATGGTGTCAAAAGTGTCCGATGTGTCCGCTATAGTGTCGCAGTCACGATAAAAATTGCTGATCACCGCCATTACTAGTAAAAAAAAAAATTATAAAAATACCATAAAACTATCCCCTATTTTGTAGACGCTATAACTTTTGCGCAAACCAATCAAACGCTTATTACAAATTTTTTTTACCAAAAATATGTAAAAGAATACGTATCGGCCTAAACTGAGGAAAAAAAAAGTTTTTTTATAAATTTTTTGGGGGATATTTATTATAGCAAAAAGTAAAAAATATTGAATTTTTTTCAAAATTGTTGCTCTATTTTTGTTTATAGCGCAAAAAATAAAAACCGCAGAGGTGATCAAATACCACCAAAAGAAAGCTCTATTTGTGGGAAAAAAAGGATGTCAATTTTGTTTGGGAGCCACGTCGCACAATTGTCAATTAAAGCGACGCAGTGCCGAATCTCAAAAAGGGGCTTTGTCCTTTAGCTGCAAAATGGTCCGGGGCTTAAAGTGGGGTTCCAATCACATTTTTCATTTTTTAAAAGCATGATATTTCAGCATTCAATACAGTGGTACATATAAGATGACTTAGTATTTTAAAAACTACCGAGTTACTGCATAAGGAGACTTTAAAAAAATCTTTGCTGAAGTTTTCATTTTGCTTGTGGGCATGTGAAGCCCACAAGCATTTACTTCCTGAATTGTATTTACGAGTGATTCTAGGCATAGGGGAAGTGCACTGCATCCTGGGAAATGATGACACACATTTCCCAAGAGCAGTAGGGAGCTGAGGGAGATGTCAGAATCCGAGGTGATTCAGAAGGTAGATTTCGTAGGACCGCATAGCAACATGTACTTCCAGGTGAGTAAAAAAAAAAATTTTTTTCAAATTTTTTTTTAGGCTATTATATGCACAATAATGCTATTTTGTATTTTTGGTGGAAACTCCACTTTAAGTGGTTAAAAGGAAAAAAAAAAAAAAACACACATTAAATTTTTTTTCTTGCATTTTTGTGTAAATGCGAGATTTGAGGTCTTTTTGACCCCAAATCTCACATTAACCACTTAACGACCGCCCACTGTAATTATACGTCGCCAGAATGGCACGGACAGGCACAATCACGTGCCGGTACGTGACTGCCTTCGTATAGTTGGGGGGTCCGATCGGACCCCCCTTCTATACAGTGAGCGGTGGTTATTTGTTGGGGAGCGATCCGTGATGAGGGGACGGCCGTTTGAATTCTGACCACCCCCTCGCGATCGCTCCCGGCGAATGAAAACCTTCCTCTGCCTGTGTAATGTAAACACAGGCAGAGGAAGTGATGTCATCTCTCCTCGTGGCGGTCTTTTCGATCCGGCGCGAAGAGAGAAGACATCTCACAGTAAATGCACCAACAGCCCACTGACACCAGTACATGTAGGCACACTTTTCACCCCCCCCAGTCACCCCCAGTACCCCCAGTCACAGTGCACCGTTTGCAGTGATAATTTTTTTACTGATCACTGCAATCAGTGTCATTTGTGACAGTAAAAAGTTGCAGGGCAGTTAGGTTTAGGCCCCTTTAGGTCCAGGGTAGCCCCCTAACCCCCCCCTAATAAAGTTTTAACCCCTTGATCGCCCCCAGGTAACCCTTTCATCCCCTAACGCCAGCGTCACTAAGCGATCGTATTTCCGATCGCTGTATTTAGTGCCGGTGGTGCCCTAGATAGACAGTTATTTATTTTTAGTTTTGCCGCAGGTTTTTATAGCGTCAGGTACCCCCATATATTATTTTAACCCCCTGATTGCCCCTAGAGTTAACCCTTTCACCAGTGATCACCGTATAAGTTTTACTGGTGACACTGGTTAGCCAGTTAGTTATTTAGTTATTTAGGTTACCCGTCAGGTTTTTATATAGCGTCAGGTACACCCATATATAACCTAATAAAGGTTTTAACCCCCTGATTTCCCCTAGTTAACCCTTTCACCAGTGATCACCATATAAGTTTTACGGGTGACGCTGGTTGGTTAGTTTGCTTTTTATAGCATCAGGGCACCCGCCGTATATAACCCAATAAAGGTTTAACCCCCTGATCGCCCGGCGGCTGATGTCTATTAGGTTTTAGCGCCAGAGAGGGTTTGCGTCGCCCCAGGTAGCGTTAGGTTAGTGCCAGTAACGCTAACACCCACGCGCAAAGCATACACCTCCCTTAGTGGTATAGTATCTGAACAGATCAATATCTGATCTGATCAGATCTATACTAGCGTCCCCAGCGGTTTAGGGTTTCCAAAAACGCAGTGTTAGCGGGATCAGCCCAGATACCTGCTAGCACCTGCATTTAGCCCCTCCGCCCAGCCCACCCAAGTGCAGTATCGATCGATCACTGTCACTTACCAAACACAACACACATAACACACATAACACACATAACTGCAGCGTTCACAGACACAGTCCTGATCCCTGCGATCGCTAACAGTTTTTTTTGAAGCGTTTGATACATTTGCTGACAAGTCAGGTGCTTTTTTACCTGTGAATCTTACTAGTGTACCCCTAAATTTAGAGCCCAAAATGGCAAGACGAAGGTACACTAGTAAAGAGGCCTACGAGATTCTGAGCATGACAGATAGTGAAGAGGGGGTCACGCATCTGTCAAATTCAGGCTCAGAATATCTTCCCGTAGAAGACAGTGAAGTCAGCAGCTCCATGTCAGATAGCTCTGACGACGAAGATGAGGTCCCTGCTAAGGTCAGGCGCACCCGATCCCGATCTTCTGAGGTTGTTGAGGAGCAAGAACCGCAGGTCTCTCGTATCATGGAGCAGAGTAGTACTAGCGCTGCTATTCCTTCTGGTGAATTGGCAAGCACCAGCGGCCTAGTACAGCCTGGGCGTACATCCAGCACTGCAGTATCACGTGGTGACGTGGCGAGTCCCATAAGTGCAGTTCAAGCTGGCGAGGTGGCAAGCACAAGTAGTGTCCCGCTGCCACCAAGAAGACAAAGGCAGGCCCGTCGTGCCCATAGTGCCCTTCCTGCAGAATTTGCCTATCCTGATTGGGTCCCCACCACTTCTGCAGAACCCGTACTTCCCCCATTCACTGCCCAACCCGGTATTCAGGTGGAAACAGCTGATTTTATGCCAATTGATTTTTATTCGCTGTTTTTCACGGAAGATCTCTATGGAGGAGTAATTTATATGCTGGTCAATTCATCGCCGCTAGTCCCCATTTGCCTTCCATTGCCAAAGATTGGAAACCAATTACGGTTTCCGAATTTAAGACTTTTCTGGGCCTTTCCCTCAACATGGGCACACATAAATTCCCGTCATTGCGTGCTTATTGGTCCACGCACCCAATTGACCACATGCCCGTGTTCTCTGCCTCCATGCCCAGGAAACGATACGAGCAGATTTTGCGGTCCATGTACTTCAACGACAATGAACTTTGTCGTCCACGTGGAGACCCTGAATACGACTGGCTCTACAAAATTCGGCCCCTCATAAACCACTTCAACGAACGTTTTTGCAGCCTTGTTTATTCCCGATCAAGTTGTATGCGTTGATGAGTCCCTGATTAAATTTTCTGGCCGCTTGTCTTTCAAGCAGTACCTTCCCAGCAAGCGTGCCAGATACGGGGTCAAGCTCTATAAGTTATGTGACAGGGCAACAGGCTATGTATGGAGCTTTATGAGGGAAAAGACAGTCAGGTTGAGCCGGTCAACTGCCCGGATTACATAGGGAGCGCTGGCAAGATAGTGTGGAACTTGGTGTCACCCTTATTCGGAAAGGGGTACCACTTGTATGTGGACAATTATTACACGAGCATGCCACTGTTTAGTCACTTGTTTGATCATCAGATTGGAGCATGTGGCACCGGGCGACCTAATCGCCGGGGCTTTCCCCAGAGGCTTGTAGATTCCCGTCTTAGGCTGGGGGAGAGAGCCTGCTTGAAGTGTAATAACTTGCTCGCTATGAAGTGGAGGGACAATAAGAATGTTTTCCTTCTTACCTCCCTTCATGCAGACACGACAGTCCAAATTCGTACGGCGACTGGTGTTGTGGAGAAACCCCTCTGTGTCCACGAATATAACAAAAATATGGGAGGGGTGGACCACAACGACCAGTTGTTGGCGCTGTATCTAATTGACCGTAAGGCGAGACGCTGGTACAAAAAAGTGTCTCTATCCTTATTCCAATTGGCTTTGCTGAACGCTCATGTGCTATACAGAGCTTCAGGTGGGACTTTATCTCTTCTAAAATTCCAGAATGAGATGTTCACAGAACTCCTGTATCCAGGCGGTTCTGCGCCTCACCATCCCCAACCAAATGCAGTAAGCCGGCTGCATGAGAGGCATTATCCGTATGTCCTCCAGAGTACCGATACCCAACGAACCCCCCAAAAAAGATGTCGTGTCTGTAGCAAGCACGGATTTAGGCGTGACACCCGTTGTTTTTGTCCACTCTGTCCTGACAATCCTGGTCTTTGCATTGGTGAATGTTTTGAACGCTTCCACTCAAAAGTGAAGTTTTAGCGTAGGGTACAGCATTTCACAGACTAGGACACACTTACACAGGGTCTCCCAAGATGCCATCGCATTTTGAGAGACCCGAACCATTACAGTTGTTAAAGTTACAAAAAAAAGTGTCGTTTTATTGTTCTCTCTCTCTATTTTCTCTCTATTGTTCTGCTCTTTTTTACTGTATTCTATTCTGCAATGTTTTATCATGCTTGCTTTTCAGGTATGTAATTTTTTGTTTTCAGGTGCGCCATTCAGCTGCAGCGCGGAATTATTTATCTTGACAGCAACAGCGTTTGCTCCCACGATACATAAAGCCGTGACTCCAGTGCTGTAGGAGGTGATTTCACCACCACAGTTAAAAAAAGAGCATATATGCCGAAGCATGGGGGCAACAGGGGCGGAGGACCGATTTTGCTCCTAATGCCGCGTACATACGGTCGAAATTCCGACGGAGGCTTGCCCGTGGAAAAGTCAGACCGTGTGTACACGGCATAACTTTTTTGCGGGAGGATGCCCCCATGCTTCGGCATATATATATTTTAGGCACAGGTTGCGTTAAAAAAATGTTTTATCTTTTACTAGTTTTTTTTTTTGTATTTGCTTTGCAGGTATTGTATGGTAAGGTCTTACTGTTGTACTGTAATGTTACTTTGTTTTAATGTTAACCATCATTTGCTTAGCAGGTATGCCATTCAGTTGCAGCGCGGATCTATTTATCTTGACAGCAACAGCGTTTTCTCCCACGATACATAAAGCCGTGAATCCAGTGCTGTAGGAGGTGATTTCACCACCACAGTAAAAAAAAAAAAAAGAGCATATATATCCCGAAGCATGAGGGCAGCAGGGGCGGAGGAGCGATTTTGCTCCTAATGCCGCGTACATACGGTCGAAATTCCGACAGAGGCTTGCCCGTGGAAAAGTCCGACCGTGTGTACGCGGCATAACTTTTTTGCGGGAGGATGCACCCATGCTTCGGCATATATAAATGGTGCATGTATGCCCATCATTAGAAGTGGGTGGATGAAGGGAGGTATTCTAATGGTGGGCATACCCACCGATCAATCTCTTTTTTTCGTTCAGCCAACAGGCTGCATGAAAAAAAAAAGATTACAATACATGTCCAACAAGGACCAGCAACGTACTGGTATGTTGCTGGACTTTTAATGGTTATACCAGATTGATGCCTGTGGGTTTAGGTATCATCTTGGTATCATTCTTTTCAGCCAGCGGCCTGCTTTCATGTAAAAGCAATCCTAGCAGATAATTAGCCTCTCGACTGCTTTTACAAGCAGTGGGAGGGAATGCCCCCCCCCCGGATATAAACGGCGCCATTGGGAAAGCATTTTATCACACCGATCTTGGTGTGGTCAGATGCTTTGAGGGCAGAGGAAAGATCTAGGGTCTAACTCCCCAATTTTTTGGGAAAAAAAGAGTACCTGTCACTGCCTATTGCCATCATAGGGGATATTTACATTCCCTAAGATAACAATAAAAATGGTAAAAAAAATAAATAAAAAAATATGGAAGGAACAGTTTAAAAATAAAATAAAAAAGCAAAATAAATAATAAGGCAAACGCAAGCGTCGGTCTAGCGTCATATGTAAACAGCAATTGCACCATGCATGTGAGGTATCACCGCGAAGGTCAGATCAAGGGCAGTAATTTTAGCAGTAGACCTCCTCTGTAAATCTAATGTGGTAACCTGTGTTTGTGCGCAATTTTAAAGCATGTCGTGTTTGGTATCCATGTACTCGGCCTAAGATCACCTTTTTTATTTCATCAAATATTTGGCCAATATAGTGTGTTTTAGTGCATTAAAAATAAAAAAGTGTGTTTTTTCCCCAAAAAATGTGTTTGAAAAATCGCTACGCAAATACTGTGTGGGAAAAAAAATGCAACAGCCACCATTTTAATCTGTAGGGCCTTTGCTTTAAAAAAATATATAATGTTTGGGGGTTCAACGTAATTTTCTTGCAAAAAATAAATAAATGTTTTCATGTTAACAAAAAGTGTCAGAAAGGGCTTTGTCTTCAAGTGGTTAGAAGAGTGGATGTGTGACATAAGCTTCCTAATGTT
This sequence comes from Rana muscosa, assembly GCA_029206835.1. NCBI lineage: Eukaryota > Metazoa > Chordata > Amphibia > Anura > Ranidae > Rana > Rana muscosa. Next base: position 442,076,857 of record CM055120.1, on the reverse strand, counting down.
GTGCATAAAATGCCAGGACAGTTCAAAGCCCCCCCCCCCCCCCCCGAATGACCCCATTTTGGAAAGTAGACACCCCAAGCTATTTGCTGAGAGGCATGTTGAGCCCATTGAATATTTTTATTTTTTGTCCCAAGTGATTGAATAATGACAAAAATAAAAAAAATTAAAAATGTACAAAAAGTTGTCACTAAATGATATATTGCTCAAACATGCCATGGTTATATGTGGAATTGTACCCCAAAATACATTCTGTTGCTTCTCCTGAGTACGGGGATACCACATGTGTGAGACATTTTGGGAGCCTAGCCGCGTACAGGACCCCGAAAACCAAGCACCGCCTTCAGGCTTTCTAAGGGTGTAAATTTTTGATTTCACTCCTCACTGCCTATCACAGTTTCGGAGGCCATGGAATGCCCAGATGGCACAAACCCCCCCCCCCAAATGACCCCATTTTGGAAAGTAGACACCCCAAGCTATTTGCTGAGAGGTATGTTGAGTATTTTGCAGATCTCGCTTTTTGTCACAAAGTTTCTTCATTTTCAAAAACAAATGAGAGCTGTAAAATACTCACCATGCCTCTCAGCAAATAGCTTGGGGTGTCTACTTTCCAAAATGGGGTCATTTGTGGGGGTTTTGTGCTATCTTGGCATTTTATGGCCTTCAAAACTGTGAGGTAGTGAGGAGTGAAATCAAAAATTACCGCCCTTAGAAATCCTGAAGGCGGTGCTTGGTTTTTGGGGCCCCGTACGCGGCTAGGCTCCTAAAAAGTCCCACACATGTGGTATCCCCGTACTCAGGAGAAGCAGCAGAATGTATTTTGGGGTGTAATTTCACATATGCCCATGGCATGTGTGAGCAATATATAATTTAGTGACAACTTTTTGTAAATTTTTATTTTCTTTTTGTCATTATTCAATCACTTGGGACAAAAAAAAAAATATTTAATGGGCTCAACATGCCTCTCAGCAAATAGCTTGGGGTGTCTACTTTCCTAAACGGGGTCATTTGGGGGGGTTTTGTGCCATCTTGGCATTTTATGGCCTTCAAAACTGTGATAGATAGTGATAGGTATTGAGGAGTAAAAAAAAAAGTTTGTCATATTCCCGCAACTTGTGTCAAAATATAAAATATTCCATGGACTCAACATGCCTCTCAGTAAATAGCTTGGGGTTTCTAGTTTCCAAAATGGGGTCATTTGGGGGGGGGGTTTGTGCTATTTTGGCATTTTATGGCCTTCGAAACTGTAATAGGTAATGAGGAGTGAAATCAAAAATTTGCGCTTTTAGAAATCCTGAAGGCGGCGCTTGGTTTTCGGGGGCCCGTACGCGGCTAGGCTCCTAAAAAGTCCCACACATGTGGTATCCCCGTACTCAGGAGAAGCAGCAAAATGTATTTTGGGGTGCAATTCCACATATAACCATGGCATGTGTGAGAAATATATCATTTAGTGACAACTTTTTGTAATTTTTTTTTTTTTTTGTCATTATTCAATCACTTGGGACAAAAAAAAAAATATTCAATGGGCTCAACATGCCTCTCAGCAATTTCCTTGGGGTGTCTACTTTCCAAAATGGGGTCATTTGGGGGGGGTTTGTACTGCTCTGCCATTTTAGCACCTCAAGAAATGAGATAGGCAGTCATAAATTAAAAGCTGTGTAAATTCCAGAAAATGTACCCTAGTTTGTAGACGCTATAACTTTTGCGCAAACCAATAAATATACGCTTATAGACTTTTTTTACTAAAGACATGTGGCTGAATACATTTTGGCCTAAATGTATGACTAAAATTGAGTTTATTCGATTTCTCTTATAACAAAAAGTAGAAAATAAAATTTTTTTTCAAAATTTTCAGTTTATTTCCGTTTATATCTAAAAAAAAAAAAAAAATCGCAGAGGCAATCAAATACCATTAACCACTTCAATACAGGGCTTTTTGTACCTATTCAATACCGGGCCTATTTTGGCACTTCTCTTCTACATGTACAAATCATCATTCTTTTGCTAGAAAATTACTCAGAACCCCCAAACATTATATATGTTTTTTTAGCAGACACCCTAGGGAATAAAATGACGGTCATTGCAACATTTTTTCTTGCACAATATTTGCGCAATAATTTTTCAAACGCCTTTTTTTAAAAAAAAAAATGGTTTCATGCATTAAAAAATAACAAAACAGTAAAGTTAGCCCAATTTTTTGGGAACATATGAAAGATAATGTTACGCCGAGTAAATAGATACCTAACATGTCACGCTTTAAAATTGCGCACACTCATGGAATGGCGCCAAACTTCGGTACTTAAAAATCTCCATAGGCGACGCTTTCATTTTTTTTTTACAGGTTACCAGGTTAGAATTACAGAGGAGGTCTAGTGCTAGAATTGTTGCACGCGCTCTAACGCACGCGGCGATACCTCACATGCGTGGTTTGAACGGCGTTTACATATGTGGGCGACTTACGTGTGCATTCGCTTCTGATCGCGAGCTACCGGGGACAGGGGCGTTTTATTTATTTTTTTATTATTATTTATTTATTTTACTTATTTATTTATTTTTTTACAATGATTTTACTTTTTTTTTTTTTTTGATCACTTTTATTCCTATTACAAGGAATGTAAACATCCCTTGTAATAGGAATGTGTGTGACAGGTTCTCTTTATTGAGAGATGCGGGGTCAATAAGACCCCACATCTCTCCTCCAGGCTGGAAAGCATGAGATCAGTGAAAATTTTTTCACTGATTTCATACTTACAGCCGCAATGGCGGCTTTGTTTACATTTGAGGACCCGGGCGTGACGTCATCACATCGCGCCCGGGCCTCCGACGATCATAGAGATGACTGGTGACCATCTGGTCACCAGTCATCTCTATGCTCATCACGTGACTCCACCAACGATGCCGGAAGATTCGCTCCGGGTCCCCGATCGCACGGGGGAGCCCGGAGAAGCACCGGATGGTGGCGGGGGGGGGGGGGGTGTCCCCTCCCGCCGCCCATAAGAACCGCCGCTATGATCATTCTTATGGTGCACAGAATCGCCGGCACTTTAAAAGGATATCTGAATGATGCCTCTAGCTGCAGGCATCATTCAGATATCCCCCTACAAAGCCGAGGACGTCATATGACGTCCACCCAGGATGGGAAATCACCTCCTACAGCACTGGAGTCGCAGGGATCAGGCCTGTCTCTGCGAACGCTGCAGTTATGTGTGTTGTGTTTTGTAAGTGACAGTGATCGATCGATACTGCACTTGGGTGGCCTGGGCTGGACGAAGGGGCAAAACGCAGGTGCTAGCAGCTATCTGGGCTGATCCCGCTAACACTGCGTTTTTGGGAAACCTTAAACTGCTGGGGACGCTAGTATAGATCTGATCAGATCAGATATTGATCTGATCAGATACTATACCACTAAGGGGGGTGTATGCTTCACGCGTGGGTGTTAGCGTTACTGGCACTAACCTGACGCTGCCTGGGGTGTGACGCAGACCCTCTGTGACGCTAAAACCTAATTGATATCACCCGCCGGGCGATCAGGGGGTTAAACCTTTATTGGGTTATATATACGGCGGGTGCCCTGACACTATAAAAAGCAAACTAACCAGCATCACCCGTAACACTTATATGGTGATCACTGGTGAAAGGGTTAACTAGGGGCAATTAGGGGGTTAAAACCTTTATTAGATAATATATGGGGGTACCTGACGCTATAAAAACCTGCGGCGAACCTAAAAAAAATTACTGGCTACCGATCTGCATCACCGACACTAAGACAGCGATCAGAAAAACGATCGCTTAGCGACAGTGGTGATAGGGGGTGAAAGGGTTACCTGGGGGGCGATCAAGGGGGTTAAACCTTTATTAGATAATTTATGGGGGTACCTGACGCTATAAAAACCTGCGGCGAACCTAAAAAAAATTACTGGCTACCGACCTGCATCACCGACACTAAGACAGCGATCAGAAAAACGATCGCTTAGCGACAGTGGTGATAGGGGGTGAAAGGGTTACCTGGGGGGCGATCAAGGGGGTTAAAACTTTATTAGGTAATATATGGGGGTACCGGACGCTATAAAAACCTGCGGCGAACCTAAAAAAAAACTGGCTACCGATCGGCATCACCGACAATAAAACAGCGATCAGAAAAACGATCGCTTAGTGACAGCGGTGCTAGGGGGTGAAAGGGTTACCCTGGGGGGGCGATCAAGGGGGTTAAACCTTTATTAGATAATATATGGGGGTACCCGACGCTAGAAAAACCTGCGGCGAACCTAAAAAAAATTACTGGCTACCGATCGGCATCACCGACGCCAAGACGGCGATCAGAGAAATGATCGCTTAGCGTCAGTGGTGATAGGGGGTGAAAGGGTTATCTGGTGGGCGATCAGGGGGTTAAACCTTTATTAGGGGGGGTTAGGGGGCTACACTGGACCTAAAACTAAACTTTGGTGACACTTTTACAGTCACAAATGTCACTGATTGCAGTGATCAGTAAATAAATGGTCACTGCAATCAGTGACACTGTGGCTGGGGGCTGGGGGGTGATCTGGGGGGGCGATTTATGTACCTATGTGTCCTGGTGTCAGTGAAGTGTTTTGTGCACTAACCTGGCATCTTCTCCTGTACGGCGCTCGGTATATGTGAGCGCCGCAGGAGAGATGACATCACTTCCTCTGCCTGTGTTTACATTACACAGGCAGGGGAAGCTCTCTCATTCGCCGGGAGCGATCGAGAGGGGGTGGCCGGAATTGAATGGCCGTCCCCTCATGCCTGATCGCTCCCGATCAGTTAACCACCGCTCACTGTAAAGAAGGGGGGTCCGATCGGACCCCCCAACTATACAAAGGCAGTCACGTAGATATACGTGATTCTGCCTGTCGGTGCCATTCTGCCGACGTATATTTACAGTGGGCGGTCGTTAAGTGGTTAAAGAGGTCCTGTCATGCTTATTTTCTACTGTATTACAAGGGATGTTTACATCCCTTGTAATAGGAATAAAAGTGACCCAAACCACATGTGAGGTATCGCTGCGATCGTTGGAGCGAGAACAATAATTCTAGTACTAGACCTCCTCTGTAACTCAAAACTGGTAACCTGTAGAAATTTTTAAACATCGCCTATGGAGATTTTTAAGGGTCAAATTTTGTTGCCATTCCACGACCGGGCGCAATTTTGAAGCGCGACATGTTGGGTATCAATTTACTCGTCATAACATTATCTTTGACAAAATATAAATTGCACTTGTGAGACCGCTGCGCAAATACGGTGCGACATAGTATTGCAACAACCACCATTTTATTCTCTAGGGTGTCTGAAAAAAAATATATAATGTATGGGGGTTCTAAGTAATTTTCTAGCAAAAAAAAAAAGGATTTTTGTACTCACCGTAAAATCCGTTTCTCTGACGTCCATGGACACAGCTGGATACTGTAAACGTGTGGGTATATGTCTCTGCTCGCAGGAGAAGATCTAGGCAGAATGTTAGAAACATACATTCTAGAACAAACCAGAGCTGAACAGCCCCGCCCAGGGGGGCGGTCCCTCCCTTCCATTCTGACAAGGAATGATTCCAGGACTGCCGACAACTGGTCCATAGGGACCGCAGGTGCAGGAGCACTGCCTGTTGCCTCTGACAAATGTGGATAAGCAGGTGCATCAGACTCCATACTGCCATCCTCTGAGACCCTATACACTTATTATAGTTAATAGTACAGTCCACCCACTGGCTGCACTGAGGCTGAGGAGGGAATACCCAGAGGACTCACCAACCCTTAAGGACCGCTCAGTTCCGCTTCCCAGAACACTGCTCCTTTCCACTACACAGATATGAGCGCCCCCAGTCAGGCCAGAGTGACCCCGAAGCACCCCCACACAGCACAGCACCAGTACAGGGTGCAGAGAGCAGCATAACAGGGGGGAGACAGGGAGAAACTCCCCATATAAATTAACACAGCCAGCGTGTACTCACCTGCAGCAAGAGAGACTACTTACCCGTCCCAGAGGGACCCACTGGCTTGTTTCAGACAGACCTATCAGAGTAGTACTGCGTAGCTGCCGGCCCGGTCCACCGCAAAAGATACAGACAGGTACTGTTCAATCTTGAGAGGACCGCGGGAGCATAAAAGCAACCCGGCCACCCCTGGAGTCATGGGGCATGTCGTGAACCGAGTCTTACGCACACAAGGCGAGGATCAGCGTGCTCGATGGTCGGACAGGGAAGACTACGAGGATACCAGTGTACCCAACCTGCTGCCCAGCCGACAGTTGATTGAAGGTCTCAAAAATAAAATAATAAAATTCCCAAAGGAATACAATTTAAAAGTAAAATCTTCCAGGAGACTGGCTCCTGAGAGAGGCAGAAAAAAACTGAGGCTGCTAGCTGCAGGTAGGAGGGTAATGTTCGGAGGGACCACCCCCCTGGGCGGGGCTGTTCAGCTCTGGTTTGTTCTAGAATGTATGTTTCCAACATCTAAATATTCTGCCTAGATCTTCTCCTGCGAGCAGGGACATATACCCACACGTTTACAGTATCCAGCTGTGTCAGTCCATGGATAAGAGAAATAGGATTTTTTGTACTCACCGTAAAATCCTTTTCTCGTTCGTCCATGGACGGACACAGCCTTCTCAATTCTTGACGTGTTGGTTATGTTTCCTGTTCATAGAGGACTAGGCAGAAAATGTTAGATAATTAAAAACACGTCACAATAATCAGGAGATGAACAGCCCCACCCAGGGGGCGGTCCCTCCAGACATAACCCTCCGCCCTGCAGTCAGCAGCTCAGTTTGTAGCAAGCAGTACAAAACTAAAAAGGAGGGGTGGGTGCTGTGTCCGTCCATGGACGAATGAGAAAAGGATTTTACGGTAAGTACAAAAAATCCTATTTTCTCTTTTCTTCCATGGACGGACACAGCCTTCTCAATTCTTGACGTGTGGGATGTCCCCAAGCAGTGTCAGTAAAACGAGGGGTGGGAACAGTATCAAAAAACAACTAAATTTCACCCCAAACCAGCAGAGCTCCTCAACGGAGGAGTTGCAACCTCAAACAGCCGCCTGCAAAACCTTGCGGCCGAAGGAAGCATCAGAAGATGCACTCACATCAACCTTGTAAAACTTGGAAAACGTGTGCACGGACGACCAAGTCGCCGCCTTGCACACCTGTGAGACAGACGTTTGAGGTCGGAAAGCCCAGGAAGCACCAATTGCCCTGGTTGAATGTGCCGTGACCGGAAAGGGAGGCGCCCGCTCCTTAAGGGCATAGGCCTGGATGGCGGTCTGCCTGATCCACCAAGAAATGGTGGCCGACGAGACCGCCAGGCCCTTTTTTGGACCAGACACCGACACAAACAATGAGTCAGACCTCTGAAACGGAGCCGTAGCAGACAGGTACAACCGCAAGGCACGTACCACGTCTAAGTTATGGAGCACAGTCTCCCTGGGATGTGACGGTCGAGGACACAAGGACGCCAGCACAATGTCCTCATTCAGGTGAAAAGCCGAAACCACCTTCGGAAGGAAGGAAGGCTGTGGGCGTAGCACCGCTTTATCCTTATGGAGGACCAAGTATGGTGACTTGCAAGACAAGGCCGCCAATTCAGAAACTTCTGACCGATGTAATGGCCACTAGAAAGGCCACCTTCTGAGACAGTGTCAAGAGAGGAATCTCTCTGATGTTCTCAAAAGGAGGTTCCTGAAGAACCGAGAGCACCAGATTTAAATCCCATGGAGGAAGAGGTGGTCTAATAGGGGGAGCCACATGTCGAACCCCTTGCACAAAAGTACCCACCAGGGAATGGGACGCCAAAGGCCGTTGAAAGAAAACAAACAGTCAAGGCTGAAATCTGACCCTTAATGGTGCTTAAGGCAAGTTTCTGATCTACTCCCTGCTGTAAAAACAGCAGGACCCTGGAAACCGAGTACGTCCGTGGACGCCACTCCATCTCTTCAAACATGGAGATGTAGGTCTTCCAAGTACGATGGTAGATCTTCCTGGAAGAAGATTTCCGTGCCCTCAGCATGGTTAAAATGACCGAATCCGAAAGATCTCGGTCCCTTAATACCTGGCTTTCAATAGCCATGCCGTTAAAGCCAGCGACTGTAAAGCAGGATGAAGTATGGGACCTTGAGACAGAAGGTCCTCCCGCATTGGCACCCGCCAGGGTGCATCTGCCACCAGGCGTACGAGGTCGGCGTACCAGGGACAACGGGGCTAATCCAGAGTGATTAGAATCACCGGGATCCTCTCCGTCTCCACTCTGCGGAGCAGACGAGGAAGCAACTTTAGTGGGGGATAGGCATAAATTAGCCGATACTGACCCCACGGGGTCACCAACGCGTCTGGCGCGTCTTCCCAGGGATCTCTGGACCTGGCCACAAATCTCGACACCTTGCGATTGAATCGAGGGGCCAGGAGGTCCCACGTCCGGCGTGCCCCACCTCCGGCAAAGGAGCTGAAACACCTCCGGATGTAATGACCATTCCCCCTGGTCTAGCATCTGGCGACTCAGATAGTCCGCCTGACAGTTTTCTACACCCGACGCGCTTCTTTCCGCCCACCGTAGGATTTGAGCGACCTCGGACGCTGCAGTCGAGCTCCTTGTTCCCCCCTGATGGTTGACATAAGCCACTGCCGTGGCGTTGTCCGACTGGATCCTGACTGGATGCCCTTGTAGTCTACGTGACCACTTGGAGAGACACAGCCTGATCGCCAGAGTTCCAGGACATTGATCGGCAGACGGAATTTTTCTCGAGTCCAGCGACCCAGGGCCGACTGGACTCCCCAGACTCCCCCCCCCCCCCAACCTGTGAGGCTGGCGTCCGTCGTAATCACAGTCCAATGGAAGGGAAGGAACGACTTCCCAGACTGAAGAGCCGGGGATTTCAGCCACCAGCTCAGAGAAGCCCTGACCAGGTGACTTACCTGAATCTGACGATCCAGAGACAATAGAGATTTGTTCCATTTGGACAGGATCTCCTTCTGCAAGACTCGAGTGTGGAATTGGGCATATGGTACTGCCTCGAAGGAGGCTACCATGAGACCCAGAACTCGCATGCAAAAAACGGAGAGACGACCATTTGCGGGATGTCAACAACCTCAGTGCATGACTGGAGGGTCTGCAACTTCTCCAAAGGAAGGGTGACTCTCGCCTCCTTGGAGTCCAGAACTAAACCTAGGTACTCCAGACGCAGAGTCGATGTCAGGACCGACTTCTGAATGTTTAACACCCAACCAAATTCTCAAATGGTCTGAATGGCTATAGACACATCTTCCTCTAACTCTGAGCCAGAAGCTGCTCTCAGAAGAAGATAGTCTAAGTAGCCCACAATGGCAATGTCTCAGCAAAGCTAGAATCAGGGTGAGCACCTTGGTGAAAACCCTCGGTGCTGACGCTAGGCCAAAGGGAAGAGCCACAAACTGATAATGGTCTTCGCCAATTGCAAATCGCAGAAATCTCTGGTGTCCTGCGCAGATGGGGATATGCAAGTATGCGTCCTTGATGTCCAAGGATGCCAGAAAATCCCCCGGATGGAGCGCAGCAACCAACAAACGAATGGATTCCATGTGGAACTTCCGAACCTTTACAAAGACATTCAAGGCTTTCAGGTCCAAGATTGGACAGGCTCCGTCATTTTTCGGGACCACAAACAGATTTGAATAAAAACCCTGAAACTTCTCTCCCAGTGGTACAGGTAGAATCATTCCGCACCTTAGCAAGTCCTGCACTGCCCCCATTAGGGCAGACCGACGAGCCGGAAGGAGAGGGAGATTTGAGGGAAAGAATCTGTTTGGTGGACAAGACCCACTGGTCGAAGAGCAGGGAGGTCCACCGGGCTGCAAATCCGAGAAGCCACCCCCCCCGCTGGAGTTGGGCAGGTGCAAAACTTCATGCGGTAGCTGGCTTGTTGGGCTTGTGCACCCAGGGAAGCTTCTGTCCCCCAGCTGGACCTTTGTCCGCTTGGGAGGGTCTTCCGGCAGGTCCTGACTGATGAAAATACTGCTGTGTGGGAAAGGAGGGCCCCGAGTTACGGTGCGACTCCTTCCCTTTAGTGGACTGAGGGAGAAATGTGCTCTTACCTCCAGTGACAGCCTTAATAATGTCATCCAGTGAGGCACCAAAAAGCCTCCCACCTTTGAATGGTAAATCTGCCAAGGCCTTCTTAGAAGCCTGGTCAGTGGACCAGCATTTTAGCCAAATTAGGCGGCGCATTACCACCGCAGATACAGAGGCCCTGGATATTAAGGGGGCCGCATCCAGAGTGGCATCACAGACATACACAAGGCCCTGCACCAACTGGTCGGCCAGTGTTACACACTCCGGAGGGAGCTGATGTTCCTCCACAGTCTGGCGCAAAATCTTTGCCCAGTCAGTGAGTGTCTGAGACACCAAGGTTGCAGCCAAAATAGGCCACAACGCAGACCCCAGCAAGGTGAACATGGAGCTGCTCAGCGCCTCGGACCTCCCATCAGTATGGTCCTTAAATGCAGGGGTCCCCTCCACAGGGAGAGTGGTTACTTTATTTAACCGAGCGACCGGGGGGTCAACAACTAGAGGAGAAGCCCATTTTTCCCCATTCCTGATCTATGAATTTATCAAAGAAGGACACATAGGGGAAAACTTTTACAGAACAGGTCGATTTGTGCGACCCAAAAGGAGACTAACCCCTCCGTGGAAGCCTCATCTGCGTCCAGCTTAAGGGAATCCCTTACAGCATTGATAAGTTCACCAACAAGTGCCCTGTCTTGCGCTGACCCGGACAAGGGGTCCTCCTCACAAGGAAGGTCCTGGTCTGCATCTTCTGATAACCCAAAACCGGGGTCCTGTGACGCAGCCAGGCCCGGGTCTGAGTCAGAACCTTCCCCTGGCGATGGCGGGGGAAGGGGGCGCTTTTTACCCCCCTTGCGCTCACACGCCGCTTCCACCCTGGCAACAAATGATTCCAGGACTGGCGACAAAGCATCCATGGTAACTGTGCAGGTGCAGGGGCACTGGCTGCTGCCTCTGGCAAGTTTGGGGAAGAAAGGCCAGACACTGACTCCATGACACCGCCGACAGCTCTCAGGGACTCAGTCAAAAAAAAAAGGTCCACCCTCCTTGCTGCACTGACCGGGTGGGGTTACCCAGGGGACTCACCAACCCAGCAGGAGACCGCTCAGCACCGCTGCCCACCTTCCGTCTCCACAGTGTCTGTGTGAGGAAGAAAAAACTGTGAGGAGAATTGCGCTGCGCACCATCCAGGATGCCAGCACTAGAGGCCAAACCCACACCAAAATGGCCACCAGACGCCTCAGAGACAAAAAGGGCGCGACCACAAGAAAATGGCCGCCCGCAATAACCTGCGCCATGGCGCGGCCACCGTAAAATGGCCGCCAATGGGAATTACAATAGAAACCAGCAGGCATACAAAAAATGGCGCCCAAGCACCGCGATGTGGACGAGAAGGCCTAGGCAGGGACTTCCCCAGAAAAGAGCACCCCCCACAGAAAAAACGGGCCCGACACCCCACTGAGAACCAAGTCCCCCCACAGGTACGCCCCGGTCGCAGCGAACCCTAGGGCAGAAGGGGATAGTGATAGAGAGCAGGGAAAGGGAGGACAGGAGAACCCCGCAATCCCTCGGATGCCCAGCTGTTTCCACCTGCCGAGGCAGGAGGAAAAGTACTTACCCGTCCATGCGAGGACCCGCTGGTGCGTCCTCGACAGACCGACAACCATGTGGGAGTAGCTGTTGGCCCGATCCACTGTGAGTGAGACAACAAGCAGCCCAGTCATGTGTGGACCCTGGAGCCTGTGCTCACCGGCCACCCCTGGAGCCATGGGGTATGTCGTGGTCAGAACCAAGCGTGAAGCAAGGGACTGGCATGCTCGATGGCCGGAACTGGGAAGACTACAAGGATCTATATATCCAGCCTGTCGCCCAGCCGGCAGTTGAAAGATCACAAAAAAACACAAATAAAATAAAAAATTCTTCTGGACTCTGGGCCCAAAGGGAGCCACGTCCTTCTCCTCTGCTAGGCAGAAAAAAACTGAGCTGCTGACTGCAGGGCGGAGGGTTATGTCTGGAGGGACCGCCCCATGGGCGGGGCTGTTCATCTCTGATTATTGTAACACGTTTTTAATTATCTAACATGTTCTGCCTAGTCCTCTCCTATGAACAGGAAACATAACCCACATGTCAAGAATTGAGAAGGCTGTGTCCGTCCATGGACGAAAAGAGAAAAATGATTTCAACTTGTAAACACCAAATCTCAAGACGAGGCTCGGTCCTTAAAGTGATATTAAAGGTTCAAGTTTTATTTTATTTATTTTTAAATAACAAACACATCATACTTGCCTCCACTGTTCAGTTTGTTTTGCACAGAGTGGCCCCGATCGTCCTCTTCTGGGGTCCCACGGCGTCTCTCGTGGCTCCTCCTTGCATTAGATAACCCCCTCTGAGAAGCTCTCTCCCGAGGGGGTTACCTTGCAGGCCCGCTCCTGTGTCATACACTTGGCGTCCATAGACACCGACTGTATGACTCGGCCCCACCCCCCGGGCAGCCGCGTCATTGGATTTGATTGACAGCAGCGGGAGTCAATGGCTGCACTGCTATCTATCGATCGTGCCTACGGAAATTTGGGGCTCAGGTAAAACAGGGGGGGCCCGACACTGCAAGGTGTTTTTTCACCTTAATGCATTAAGGTGAAAAACAGGAGGGTTTACAACCTCTTTAAGTGGTTAAATTATTGCCTTTTCTTATCTTTATTAGCTGTACCCTTGTAAGTCTGTTTCTGAAGTAATAATTTTGCTCTGCATAGCCTGCCATCTTTTTATTAACTCCCTGATTAGTAACTGGAAGCACCCACCTCCATTCCTAGCAGTATATAACTAAGCATCTCTTGGGAAAGGCAGGTTTGCCAAGGGGTGGCACGTTTGCAGATGGGGTTTTTTCTAAAAGTGTTTTTTTTTAAATATAAGTGGGAGCACTTCTGACTCTGCACTTCAGGAAATGCACAAAGTGAATGAATACAAGAAAATACTTTGGAAAAATACCACACAGACTACAGGTGACCTTGTTTACACCTTCAGCTCTTTCTCCCCCTTTTAAAATGCACTGTCTACCACTCCTTCTGACAACTGTGTCCTCTATCCTTAAACTAACTCTCCTGCATACCTCTTCTCCATCCTACACCTTAAGCTACTTTCACAATGGGGTGGCGGGGGCTTTTCGGCCGCTAGCGGGGTGCTTTTACCCCCGATAGCGGACGAATAAAGGGTTAAAAGCTCCCGTGTTGCGGCGCTGCCAAAATGCTTTTCAGGCGCTTCGGCAGTGCTGCTTATTCACTCCAATGGGCAGGGGTGGTGGAGGAGCGGTGTATTCACCGCTCCTCCACCGCCCCAAAGATACTGCTTGCAGGACTTTTTTTCTCGTTCTGAAAGCGCACCGCTCCAGTATGAAAGCACTCGGACTTTCACACTGGGGTGGCTTGAGAGGTGCTTTACAGGCACTATTTTTAGAGCAAAAATGCCTGTAAAGCGCCTCAGTGTGAAAGGGGTCTTGGATATTTCACCATCACTTCTGTCCTCTCCTTATTACTGTACTCACCAACTCTTGCCAATTCTAAATCCACACGCACAAAAAAAAAAAACTCCAGGACACTGGGGCATGTCCCTTCATATAAATCACACTCCCTCATTACCTCCCTCACCCTTCTGCTTCTCCTAACCTCTGGTGATGTATCCCCAAATCCTGGGCCTTGGTCATTTAAATGTACTCAACATACCCATTACCCTACACCAACTGGCTGCAGCCGCAATGCACACAATCTAGTTCCCATTTCTCTTCTTCCCATGACCAGACTCCCTTTCTCTTGTGCCCTTTGGAATGCCCGCTCTGTCTAACAAACTCACCTCTCTCCACAATCTCTTTATCACTAATTTAATCTACTCACCATTAGCAAAACCTGGCTTCATGAATCCGACACTGTGTGTTCTGCTGCCCTATCCCACGGTGGTCTTTGGACTCACTCCCCCAGACCCAGTGGACGCAAAGGAGGGGGTGTTGGAATCCTTTTAGCCCCACATAGCACTTTTCAGGTACCTTTCAGGTACTTCACCCACCTCCCTTTCTGTCACTCTCCTCATTTGAGGCGCACTTCATTCATCTCTTCTCCCTAGTTTCAATAAGGATAGCAGTGATCTACCGGGCCCCCCTGGACCAGTAGCCACCTTTGATGACTTCTCTGCCTGGCTACCCTACCTTTTCTCTTCTGAAATCCCCACCATCATTCTCGGGGACTTCAACATCTCTACTAATACGAACACTCGTGCTACTTCCAAACTTCTCAGTCTAACCTCCTCCTTTGACCTGAAGCAATGGATACATGCTTCTACTCACTCTGAAGGCAATACCCTTGACCTTGTTTTCTCCCACCTATGCACTCAGTGCAACCTCTGCCAAGCAGAGGGTAAGGATAGTTCCTTCCCCTCTCTGATCACAAATGTATTAGTTTCACTCTCTCCCTCTCCTCCACCTCCTCTTTTTCCAACCGCCTAACAGTTACCCGTAGAAACCTACACCATTTCAACCTTTCTTCTCTCTACTCTTCTACCACCTCTATGACAAAATAGCACCCCTGTCCTGCACCGACCTAGCCACTTCTGTCTACAACACTTGACTTCTAACCTCACTGGACACACTGGCCCCCCTCACTACACACAGAATCAGGCCCTGTCCCCTTCAACCTTGGCAAACAGATGACACCAGAAGTCTGAAGAAACACAGCCATGCTCTTAAGCGCCAGTGGCGTAAGACAAAGTCTCAGAAATATTTCAACCAGTACAAATCTTCCCTCCAAAAATACAATTCCTGCCTCCTCACTGCCAAGCAGACCTATTTTTATCTCTCTCATTAACACCTTATCATCCCATCCCCGTCAACTCTTCTCTACCTTCCACTCTCTACTTCGTCCTCCACTGCCTCCACCCACCAACTCACTCACTGCCCAGGAGATCGCCAATCACTTCAAACAGAAGATTGATAATTTGCGAGGAGATCTCTAATGTTCAGATCCTGCCCACAGGTGCAATCATTACTTCCCTCTTTCAACCCCACCACTATAGACGAGGTTGCTAAACTTCTTGCTAACGTCCATCTTACCACCTGCCCTCTGGATCCTGTTCCTTCAAAAATGCTACGTTCACCCTCTAGCTCTATTCTACACTCGCTAACCCACATTTTCAATCTCTCCCTCTCTTCCCCAACTCTCTAAAACATGCATTTGTCAGCCCCATACTTTAAAAGCCCTCACTGGACCCATCCAATCTTAACAACCTATGCCCCATCTCCTTGCTACCCTTTTTATTTAAACTCCTTGAACGTCTGGTCTATAACCGACTAAGTGACCACCTTGTTGAGAATAGCCTTCTTGATTACCTTCAGTATGGATTTCATCCTCAGCACTCCACAGAAACTGCTCTCCTAAAACTAACAAACGATCTACTAATGGCCAAAACCAATGGACACTATTCTGTACTCCTACCTTTGGACCTCTCTGCTGTCTTTGATATGGTTGACCACCCCCACCTCCTCAAAAAACTCCACGCCTTCGTGACTGTACTCGTCGCTTGTTCTCTTCCTACTTATCCAACCACACCTTTAGCGTTACTTACAATTCTACTTCCTCCGCTCCTCTTGCTTTCTCTGTTGGGGTCCCCCAAGGTTCCGTTCTTGTACCTCGCCTATTTTCAATCTACACCTCCTCCCTGAGTCAGCTGTTAGCCTCCCATGGCTTCCAATACCACCTCTACGCTGAAGACACCCAAATCTATTTCTCTACCCTCAGCTCACTACTCCCTTCAGTCTCCTCCCATATCACTAATTTACTATCAGATACATCAGTCTGGATGTCACACCACTTCCTCAAAAACTTAATCTAGCCAAAACTGAACTTATAATTTTTCCTCCCCCACGTGCCTCTTCCCCTGATCTCTGTCAAAATCGATGGCACAACCATAAGCCCATCCCCCGCATGCCAAGATCCTAGGTGCAGTCCTGGACCTCCGCAACATCTCCAAAATATGGCCCTTTCTAACTAATGACACATCAAAGCTCTTAATTCACTCCCTGGTCATCTCTCGCCTTGACTACTGCAACTCCCTCCTCATTGGCTTACCTCTACAAAGTCTATCCCCCCTTTAATCCATCATGAATGCTGCTGCCAGTCTCATCCACCTTACCAATCACTCTGTGTCTGCTACTCCTCTGTCAATCCCTCCACTGGCTTCCGCTCACCCAACAAATTTAATTAAAAATATTACTTACAAAGCCATCCACAACTCTGCCCCCAGCTACATCACTGACCTAGTCTCAAAATACCAACCTAATCGTTCTTTGTTCTTCTCAAGACCTCCTACTCTCTAGCTCTCTCATCACCTCCTCCCATGCTCGTCTCCAGGACTTTTCCATAGCCTCTCCAATCCTATGGAACTCCCTACCCCAATCTGTCCCATTATCTCCTACTCTATTAGCTTTTGGATGATCCCTGAAAATCCTCCTCTTCAGAGAAGCCTATCCTACCCACACCTAACAACTGTATTTTCATTTTCTCCATCTGATCATCCCCCACAGCTATTACCTTTTGTTCCACTTGACCCTCTCTTCTAGATTGCAAGCTCTAATGAGCAGGGCCCTCTGATCCCTCCTGAATTGTATTGTAACTGTACTGTCTGCCCCCATGTAAAGCGCTGCACAAACTGTTGGCGCTATATAAATCCTGTATAATAATAAGTATTTTTTGCCTTCCCTACCCCTGTGTCCCCTCAAGATCCGAGATAGGGAAGGTGTCACCATGATTGCTTCTCTCCTACCCTAAAAATTGTCGAGTAGTAGTGAGTTAGTGGGCATGACCTGCGGAAGGAGGTCATGCCTCCAAAACGCATTGTCATGGCAACTGTGTGACGTCCCCACTCTCTTCCCCCCTGTATTCTGCTCTTGTGGGTTTGTGTGTCCTCGAAGAGCAGCACTGGCTGGACTGGACGCAAGTGCATTGGAATCTGCACATGGTGGTGGATAGCCTCGGATGTGCTGCCAGGATCTGGGCAGCTAGGTTGGGCTTCCGCGGCTTCCCTTCCCCTGTCGGGATCTTGAGGTCGTTATGGGAGTGTGGCCGTGGTGGCGTCCTTGTGCTGTATCTATCTTCACACAGTGCGAGTTTGACCATTGTGGCGTTTTTAACTTTACCATATTGAAGCCAAGTTACACTGGGGTGGCTTTGCACTCTCCTCTTTTGTGGCTTGTGTAACGGGTGGGCCAGTGGAACCCAGAAGTTCTTAGAAAGTATGAGCCAGAAAATAATGGACATTGAGAATATGTCTTGGATTGTTTTAAAATGGATCTGTAATATTAATCCACCTGGATGCCTGTTGTAATGAATCCAGACTAGCTTCCAAAGACCTTTTCATTGTTGTTTGTGGTGATGTGGATTGGAGCTTGGTATACAGTCTGGCTGCCTATTATGGGATGTTTAAGTGTCTTGCTGTGAGGAAAGGGGGGGGGATCACTCCAGCAACCCCTCCTGCTAAGACTGTTTACTGAAGGAGAAGTTTGAACACACCTGACCTATATCACCATTGTCATTGGACAGTTTAACCCGCCCTGTTTCCCAAGGATGGGAGGGAAGTGTTTTGAAGTGTTACCATGTTTTGCAACAAAGATTCATTCCCTGTTTTTGGAACTTCAACACAGAGCACTGTCTCGTTTGTGCGGGGAGAAATATTTGTATGGGGTCTTATTCGGCTGGTTGGAGTGTCTGGTAGCTGCTGTGTGTTCGGGAATAGAATATATTTAAACAATGTTAACCCCTGTCGTTACATTGGTGGCAAGCAGTGGATTGATTCCCACAGCCGGAAAGACAGCTACAAGAGGACACAGGCCAATGGAGGCACAATAGGGACGGCTAAAGCACTCTACCCTCAAGGACTTACTGGAGAACCGGGGAAGACCGGCCAACAACCGTAAGAAGAGGGACATTATCAGAGAACTAGTCGAAATGGATGGAACCGAAAGGCCCAGCGTAACAGACAGGACACCCGAAGAGGCAAGTTTTGATCGGGCTGTTAACATAAGACTGGCACATTATGGTCCTAACCCTACAGCGGAGATCATAGACCGAGTTATAGCGGCTGTGGACGCAAATTGGCTACAGCAAAGATGCGCTGCAGCAGCAGAAGTCAGAGCAGCACCAACTGAAAGGAGAAAGATACATTTTGCTGCTTTTCAAAATTTAATTGAAACTGAAGGGGAGATTGATGGGTACCATGCCGATTTTGAATGGCAATGTGCCCTACACCGGGTGCCCACAGAGGAATGGGTTACCATTCTGTCTGGGAAATTGTCCGGCCGGGCCAGTGAAGCGTTCAGGGCCATCCCAGACGAGGATATTATGAACTATGGACTGGTAAAAGAAGCACTGTTGGCCAGGTATGCCGTCATACCGGAGGCGGTTCCGAGAGACGAGCAAGCAGACTGGAGACTCGTATACCGAGTGGGCATGCCGCCTACACCGCACGGCATCCCACTGGGTCTCTAGATGCCAAGCAGAATCCGGGGAAGAGGTGCTGCAGGTGTTCCTGCTGGAGCACTTATTTGACAAACTGTCCCTGGAAGTCAGAGAGTGGGTTCGGGACCGAAAACCTTTCACCTTGCCTGAAGCAGCTCGCCTGGCGGACGAATACACAGACGACCGCAAACTGGATAACCCTGTGGTCAAGACAACAGCTCGGGTGGATTATCGATCAGCGGCACCCCCTCCGGCTATCGCCTACCAACCACAGTCGTACCACCCTACAGCACCACCTCCAGCGGCCACGTATCCTCAGCAGCCCAGGTTCAACTCCCAGGACTACTCACAACCCATCAGGTGTTTCGGGTGTAAACAGCTAGGGCACAAAAAGCCAGACTGTCCGTTGAATCCAGCCAGGCAGTCCCAGTCATGTAGACAGCCAGCAAGGGGGAACCCCCACACATCCATGCCTGCGGCCCACTGCGTTGAGGAGGAAGAACATTGGGGCGTCCTGCACGAGGCTGTTCCAATACAAGCAGCTAACCGGGACAACCGGCAGCAACACAGGCAGACTGTCTGGGTCAATGGAAAGGTAGCCAATGGCCTACGCGATACTGGCGCCACCATGACCCTACTACAGAAGAACCTTATCCCAGAGAGCCAACATACCGGAGACACTGTAGCCGTAAGAGTAGCGGGAGGCACCGTCTTCCGGCTACCCATTGCCTGTGTTCACCTGGATTGGGGGGTTGGTTCAGGACACGTGAATGTTGGGGCTATGAAGGATTTGCCAGCGGATGTACTACTGGGGAATGATTTGGCCCCCCTCGTTTCTGCTTACACCCCGATGGGCCCCGCTGAAGCCAACCCAGTGACTACCTGTGCCCAGACCCGTGCTGCTGGAACCGACCCGCTTGCTGCCGAGACCCGGGTAAGACTATCCTCCCCGACATGTACCTTAGATCAGGCACAATATCACAGTCTAAAATTGGAATGTGACAAGTTGGCCAGTGAGAAGTCGGAGATGCAACGACACTACGTCATGTATTATGAGATGTCCCATGGCTTGAACATTGAAATGCACAAACAGGCTGAAATTGTCAAAACTAGACTATCACTTTCTGGCTCTGAGGAAGAGGTTTCGCCTTCGCAACGCGTCAGCCGTAGCTGTAACATCTGTCGTTTGGACTCTCTGGTATTTGGTTCCAGCAGAAGGCAATTCCCATTAATGGAATGTTATATGTGCCTACTATCATACTTGCTTTGTGAGTATTTGTAATCTTTTAATATATTTTTAATAAACCTAGCCACTGGTAATGCACTGGGTCGGTGCGCCCTCTTTTTTTTTTTTCCTTTTACATTTTTTTTCCTTTTACATTGAAATTGTCAAAAGGTTAAATGGGATTTGCGCCCAGGTTTTGCCTTACCTCTCCCAAGAGCGTCAGCAACAAGTTTTGGGAGCCATTGAGAGAGCAAAGCAAGTGACTGTTCCAGAACTGAATTCCATTATTCGCCCTGCAACCTTACAACTTCACCATCAGCTACTGACCCGGTAAGCAAAATGGCAATGCTGATGGGTTGTCCAGGCATTAGAGGAATGGAACTATGGACTAACTTTGGAATCAACCCATCTGGGGTCTCCTCCTGTGTTAGTCTCCTGCCCGTGGAACCCAGAAGTTCTTAAAGTATGAGCCAGAAAATAATGGACATTGAGAATAGGTCTTGGATTGCTTTAAAATGGGTCTGTAATATTAATCCACCTGGATGCCTGTTGTAATGTTAATGAATCCAGACTAGCTTCCAAAGACCTTTTCATTGTTGTTTGTGGTGATGTGGATTGGAGCTTGGTATACAGTCTGGCTGCCAATTATGGGATGGTTAAGTGTCTTGCTGTGAGGAAAGGGGGGGGATCACTCCAGCAACTCCTCCTGCTAAGGACTGTTTACTGAATTAGAAGTTTGAACACACCTGACCTATATCACCATTGTCATTGTACAGTTTAACCCGCCCTGTTCACCAAGGATGGGAGGGAAGTGTTTTGAAGAGAAGTGGGTTACCATGTTTTGCAATAAAGATTCATTCCCTGTTTTTGGAACTTCAACACAGAGCATTGTCTCGTTTGTGCGGGGAGAAATATTTGTATGGGGTCTTATTCGGCTGGTTGGAGTGTCTGGTAGTTGCTGTGTGTTCGGGAATGGAATATATTTAAACAACGTTAACCCCTGTCGTTACAGCTTGTATCTCCAAAACTGTTTTGTGCTGCTAATGGAATGCTCGGACGTATGGTACAGATTTATTGCATGATCCTAGTGGAATGCTGGGACTTGTAGTTCTTTGCGCCTTTTGTACTGGTATTGTAATGCTGAATCCTGTAGTTCTACACTTGCTTTGTGCTGCTAGTCAAATTTTGTGATGTTCTGTAGTGTGCAGAGCCCTGTAACTGTCTATGTTGTTACCAAGTCCATTCTCCACTAGCACTGGAATACCCAGTGGTGCCCCTAGACCCCTGTATTGTAAACCAACGGATATCTTCTGGTGTGGGAGTATATGGCCTGCACCCTGTCATCACACTAGACAATGGACTGTCTAGGATTTAAAAGACATTTAACCAACGGTACGAGGCAGGGGTGTCCCCTCTCACCCCTCTTGTTCGCCCTAGTGCTGGAGCCTTTGCTCTGCACTGTACGGGCCAGCAAAAACATTAAAGGCCTACAGGTTGGAAATACGGAGCACAAGCTCTCGGCTTATGCCGACGATGTCCTCTTCCACCTGGCGGACCCCTTGATCTCACTACCGAACCTGATGAAGGAACTCAAACATTTTGGAACGCTTTCCAATTTCAAGATGAACTTTACAAAATCTGAGATCCTTCCCATATGCCTGCCCCCCCCCCATTTGGCCGCGAGACTTAAGGACGCCTTCCCCTTTGTCGGGGCCAAGGAGTCCTTGCGATACCTAGGAGTGCAACTCACGGCACGCTTTGACACACTATATGCAGCCAATTATCCCCCGTTGCTCACCGCGGTCAAAAAGGACCTCTCACAATGGACACAGATTGCCTTTACCTGGCTAGGACGGGTGAACATCATAAAAATGAATATATTGCCACGGATACTCTTATTTACAGATGTTACCGATCCCCCTACCCAGACTAATCTTTGACCGCCTGTCCAGCATGCTGACCGAGTTTGTGTGGAACGCACGTAAACACAGAATAGCTCTAAGAGTGTTGCGGCGCTCAAAGAGGGAGGGCGGCTTGGGAATCCCGGATATAACACGTTATTACAGAGCAATAGTTCTCCAGAGAATACTCAACTGGCGTTTCCACACCCACTCAAAACTATGGGTTTCCTTGGAGAAATAACTGGCGGACAGGAATCTATCTTCTGCACCATGGCTATCCCGGGAACATAGGGGTCTGTCAGAGACAACTTCCCCGCTGACAGCACACGTGCTCTCAGTTTGGGATAGGATCAACTCCCTGCGGAAACTGGCCACCCCTATGTCCCCACTGGCCCCGTTGGGCGGATTCCTATGGTTCCCCTCAGGTGAACAGATGGTCTTTTTTGGGTCATGGGTGGAGGATGGAAACGCCAGCTGTGGCAAACTTATGAAAAATGGCAAACTTCTGAGCTATGACGCCCTACCCGCTGGGCGTCAGGGCCCACAAATGAACTTCTGACGATACAGGCAGCTGCACCACTTCTTTGAGACACACGGCCACACAATTAGAGACCCTTCCTCCCCCACCCCGTTTGAACGCCTCTTTATAAACGAAGAACCCACCCCCCATTTAGTGTCGGAACTATACCGCCTACTAGGCTCCGCTGCCCCTCAGACCAAACCCGCCTATATCAGGATGTGGGAGAGAGACTTAGAGCTGGACTTCACAGACACACAACTGGCTCACCTATATCGTCTCACCCATTCGTCCTCCATGGACTCCAAAACCCAAGAAACAAACTTCAAAATATTGTCACGCTGGTACCGTGTGCCAGCAGACATGGCTCGTATTTACCTTTCTGAGTCAGGGTTGTGCTGGCGCGGCTGTGGACACAGGGGGAACGCTTATTCATATATGGTGGGAATGCCTCCTAATCCTTCTGGACAGACATAAGAGACCAAATAAAGGAAATATTGGGGATAGATGTTCCCTTCTCTCAGGTGCACTCTCTCCTGCATGTTCCATCGATCCCACTCAGCCAATTCAAGGCCAGCGTGCTGCTCCATCTTCTCAACGCAGCTCGGCGCCCGCTTCCAATTTACTGGAAGCAGTCCAGGGTTCCTACCCGACAGGAATGGGTCAGCAGAGTGAGTGCAATCGGAGAGGCTGAGAACTGGGTGGCGATTTGCCGGGACCAGTTTCTGGGTATCTGGGCGCCATGGACTGATTATGTTTCAGACCCTAACTATGTCCCCTCTAGCCTAGATATTGCTTTACTGGAAATGGCAGAACCATCCCTTAAAGCCCGTAGGTTGCTGAGTTCTTAGTAGGCAGAGAGCCAACCCCCCTGACAGGTGACAGCTGCTGGAGCTCGGTTATATTGATGGCTTCATTCCGAAGTGGTGTGCTCGGTGTGGACGTGGATGCAACCCCTTCCAAATCTACAGGTACTATTGGATCACTCCCCATTCCCCCTCCCCCCCTTCTATACCCCTCCTTTCTGCCTTTTCTTTTATTATATTTTTGTTAATTGGGGACTATGCGATTTGCAATTGGTGGATATGCTGCTGGGAGTCTGTGTTAGTGTGTTAGACCCCTGTTGATACGGGGGCACCTGCTGCCCCACCTGAGTGTACACTGTCGTTTCTTGATCCCCTCGGTGCATGGGGGGGGTGGAGGGTGGTTTGATAGAGGCTATTGGGCCCCCCCTCTGCCCCGACTGCGGGCCGTGGGATCATGTTTGGGTTTCTCTTGTTCTTATTCATCAGGGCACTCATGTGGACAACCCATCTTGGCTCGGCACGGGGGACCAGGCTGTCAGGCGGAATGGTATTTGCTCAACTTGCCATATATCCCTCCACAGCTTTCCAGTTTATTGCTCCCCGGACTTAGATGTCCCCCTCTCATACACTGACCGTTATTATTGTTTTTTTGTTGTTGTACTTGTCCCTTTTTCCTTTTTTCTGTTCAATATGTTTATATCTATTTTTTCATGTTATACGACCCTGCGAGGTTAGTGATTTTGTCTGCTGTAAACTGTTGGACATATCCTGTTATGTTTTCTTACGAAACAAATACTGATTATACAAAAAACAAACAAAAAAAAACACATTTAACCCTACATTTTGTATCTTCTTCCATTCCTGCCCTTCCTGTGCTTCTTGTGCCCAAACTCAGTAAGCTTTCTCTCTGCACCAGTTTATCACACCAGTATTGACACAATGAAATACATTAAAACATTAAAGAAAGACAAGTATAGAAGTGAAGAAGAGTGACAAAAAGGGACAAAATTTACTGATAGAATTCATCAGTACCTGTTTAGCTGCTAGAGTCTCATCATTGGAGCTGTTTCGTACAATGTCTCTGTAAGTCATCTCTGAATTCCTTTTCTTCTGCAGTGCACCCGAGAGCCGCATCCAAAGCTTATATAACAAACAAAAGAAAAAGGCTAGTCTTTTTTTTTCCATACTAAAATTGCCACTGCATTTTAAAAGCCAATTCGTTATTTTTATTTTTTTAATACGTTCCCTGGAAAAAAAACAAAAATAAATTAAGTCCCTTACTGACTTATTGCTCTGTGATCTGTACTAGTTCTCTATTTGGCTGAATACTGCTCAGCATCAACCAACCTATTTTCTTTGAACCTAGGATGTTTTAAAAAAAAAGTCAGATTTTGTTGCTTTGCAGCCTGAAATCAAGACAGACACAGCTTTTGTTTTATCCAGCTGTATTTACTCAGTGTAACTTATAATATCCAAGTAAAAGATATAACACCAACATGTCAGAAAAAAATCAAAATAAATCAAAAACAGAATCACTGAGTTGGAGAAAGGATCACCCACTTTTGTCAGTATTCGGTTAAACCACTTTTTGCTTCAAATTACAGCCGTTAGTCTGTTGGGATATATCTCTACTAACTTTACACATCTAGACTTTGCAATATTTGCCCACTCCTCTTTGCAGAACTGTTCAAGTTCAGTTAAATTTGATGGTGAGCATTTGTGGACTGAAATCTTCAAGTCATTCCACAGATTTTCAATGTGATTTCAGTCTGGGCTCTGACTTGGTCATGCAAGGACAGTCAGATTTTTCTTGTTCAATCACTGTGTGGTCATTTTTGCTGTGTGCCTATGACAACTTTCTAGCAGAGGGCAGCAGATTTTCCTCAAGAATTAGACGGTATTTTGCCCCATCCACTTTTCCTTCTATCCTGACAAGAAACACTCCCATAACAGGATATTACCACGCTGAATGCTTTACTGTAGGAATTGTGTTATTTGGGTGGTGAGCAGTATTGGATTTCCGCCAGACATATCGTTTATCTTTATGGTTGAACTAGATGGACTTGTGTCTTTTTTCAACCCGACTAACTACGTAACTATGTTTGATGTTGACGCCAAATGTTTCAATTTTACTCCCGTCTGACCATAACACCCTTTTCCACATGGCCTCAGAATCTTCAAGGTGCGTTTTGGCAAAGGTCAGTGGTGACTGCATGTGGCCTTACTGGAGTGGCTTTTTTTCTTGCAACCCTCTCATGCAAGCCACATTTTTGGAGAATTTGTGATATTGTTGTCACATGCATACGACCACTCTGTCATAAATTCCTGCAACTGCTTCATAGGTGCTGTAGGCCTCTTGTCCTCTCTGCTGTAGGCCTTTCTGACAGTTTCCTCCTGGCTCTTTCATCCCGTTTGAAGCGACATCTAGATCCAGGTAGGGACTTTATTGTAACAAATACTTTCACTGTGCTTCTAGGCATTGATAAACCCTTTGAATTTTTTTTTTTTTGTATCCATCTTCTGACTTGTGCCTGTCCACAACTATATCCCAGAGATCTTTTCACATTGCCTTGCCATCCATAGTTGGTTGTTTGCTTTAGTTCCACTACCAGGGACTGAAATGCTCCAGGAAAGCTATTTTCATGCTGAGCTCATCAAAATGACCACAGCTGTTCACAGTTGAAAGTCAAATGGCTTTCTGTACCATTGCGAAAGTGGTTATTTTTTACCCCCGATTGAGTTTACAAGCCATTGTTAGGAGGGCTCAGTGATTCTTTTTTATTTTTTTTATTTATGTTGGTGTTATATCTTTCACTTGGATATTATAAGTTGCAAATAATACAGCTGGATAAAACAAAAACAGTGTGTCTTTATTTCAGGCTGCAAAGCAACAAAATGTGAGTATTTAAAAGGGGGGTGATTAGTTTCCATACTCACTGTATTCCCTGGGACTTCCTGTTTAAGCAGCAATCATCCCATACTCTTACCAGAAAAAACACCACAGTAGATCCAGTTCACTTCTGGTTAGTTCACTGTGTTGCCAGTCAAGCCCTGATGAAGGAGGCACGTAGACTCCCGAAGCGCGTTTGATACTTTAATTGTACCCCTGATATCTTTAATAGAACCTATTAGCAGTGGTGAAGTGCTTCAGTTTTTTCAATTCTTTATTTCTCTTTAATCAGGGTTTAGAGATGCATTACAATTTAGAAGACTGCAAGTAAATCAGATTACCGTATATACTCAAGTATAAGCCGACCCGAATATAAGCCGAGGCCCCTAATTTTACCACAAAAAACTGGGAAAACGTATTGACTCGAGTATAAGCCTAGGGTGTCCATCTGCATGCCTCACTTTGCCCATGCCTCACTGTGTCCATGACTAGACTGACGTTTAACATGGGAGTCTATGGAAAGGGTGCCCGGTTTGAAAAATCGGTGCTCCCCGGCCGTAGGTCCCCCAGACAACAAACTTTGTACACCTGTAGAGTAGAAATGGGGCTACATGTGTGGCAAGTTTCGGGTCCAGGGGCCTACGGCTGGCCGGTACCAGGTCCCCAAAGTCACCAGAGAAATTACCGTTTAACATGGGAGTCTATGGAAGGGGGGCCCGGCTTTGAAAAATTGGTGCTCCCCGGCCGTAGTTCCCCCGGACAAAAAACTTTTCACACTTGTAGAGAAAGAGTGGGGCTACGTGTGTGCCAAGATTAGGGTCCAGGGGACCTACGGCCGGCCGGGACCGGGTCCCCAAAGTCCGGGAGATCGGGCGCAAAAAGGTGACTCGAGTATAAGCCGAGTGGGGCACTATCAGCACAAAAAAATGTGCTGAAAAACTCGGCTTATACTCGAGTATATACGGTATATTCATTCTTCAAATTATAATCATTTTACTTATCTAGTTAATTCAAAACAACTTATTTAAAACATTCCCAACCGTTTTAATATCTTATTCTTGCCTCTTTTTCCTATTACCCATTTTTTCTTTATCCCTGTTTTCCTTTCCCATTTCCCTATCCCTCCCCATATCTCTTCCCCTTAACCCCGACCTTCTCGTTTCCTTGTCCCCGCTAAACACGGGCGAGGAAGAAAAAAAAAAAGGGGGGGATATGGGGTGTGGAACTCTACCTTCCATCTCTCCCTGCCGAACCTCCTCTTCTCTTTACTCTCCTAGTAACCTTTTACCTTCTTCTGATTGTACAAACAACTCCCATGGAGCCCATATTTCTTTAATTTGTTCTTTTCTGGACATTGTCATGGGTAAAAGTTTTTCCATTATTCCCACTCTTCTTACTTTCTTAAGCCACATCGAAATCGAAGGAGCTCTTGAATCCTTCCAGTTTATCGCAAAGCAGTTTTTTGCCGCATTCATCAAATGACACAAAATTGAGTTCATATATCTTTTGGGTGGAATTTGTGTGTTATGTAACAGGAAAAAAACTGCTTCCTCTGGGATCTGGTATTCAGTAAATGTTTGAGTGATTATTTGTACTACCTGATTACTGGACATGACCAAAAGATATGTATCATTGTCCCTTTTTCGTCACATCCTCTCCAGCACCTGTCAGTAACTTCTGGAAAAAAATTATTTAAGACCAATGGCGTAGAATACCAGCGTATTAATATTTTATAATTTGATTCCTGTGTTTTCGTACACCTCGAGGATTTTAAAGACAGATGGTGCTTCAATTTTAACTCTTTTTACGTTGCACTACAAGGCCAAGGAGACTGCAGAGATCTTCTGGGGTGCAGAAGCCACCTGCCCAGGAACCAGATCATTTAGACCAAAAAGAATATCTTAAGAAATGGGTGTTCAACCTCCAGCTGTTGCCACGAGGCATTGCAAGGCTGACAGAAACATGACTCTCAAAGGCTGAAGCAGGTTGAGCACCCATACCCTAAGATAACAATACTAATAAAAAAAGCCTATGGGTGGTTGAGGGCGGAGCCGGCGCGCAGCATTAAGGATGGCAGAGACAGAGCTCCATCTATAGATCCCTAATCCTGCTTTGATCCTGGGAGCAGTCTGCCCAATTTTGGTCTGAATTGCAGGGGGGGATGTGTGCAGGAAGCTTGCGGGCACCTCTGAAGATGGTGAAATACAGGCTACCACCACCAAAAACGGCCAGGGAACATTTGGCATGGTTTGTGTGGGGATCCCAAGATGGCGCCGATGGCCGGAAGGTAGAGGAGGAGGAATGGCCCACGCTGGTGAGAAGTGCCGCCCCAGACCAGCCAGCATCTCCTGAAGGCAAATCGGGTGAGTCCTAGACCCCAGAGGGCAGAGTTAAAGCGGGGGGAGATCTTTGGACAGGCTGGAGCACCATACAATGAGATCAGGCTGGGAGGAGGATGGGGTGGATGAGCCATACCTTACATAGATCATGTCTGCTATACAGGGCTGCCAGAAAAAAACTTATAGATCACTTTGGTGAGCTCAAGATTGAATTCTCATTCATGAAACATGACATGCAGAAGAGAAGAGAAAAGGCTCAGGCTACTGATCAACGTATTGCTTCTCTGGAAGATACTGTAAGGCCCATGGACACTGCTGTACAGGTGGCAAAGAAGGCCCTGTCTGAACAAGCTTTGAAAAATGCCTGACATGGAGGATCGTATGAGACAGAACAATATCCGGCTAGTGGGGTTTCCTGAGGGAGTGGAGGGGAGACACCCCGAGGAGTTCCTGAAAGGTTGGCTTACTAAAAATATTGAGCTTTCAACTTTCACTAAAATGTTTGCTATTGAAAGGGCTCACCATGTACCTGACAGATCCCAACCGAAGGGTGCGGTCCCTTGCCCTATGATAGTGAAAATTCTACACTTTCGTGACCGGAAACATTTTCTGAGAGGGGCCAGGATTGGCCCGGAGCTGGAGTTTAATGGATACTGGATATCAATCCACCCTGACTTCTCGGCTGCTATCAATCCACCCTGACTTCTCGGCTGCAACTCAGAAACCGAAAGCCAGCTTCCAGCCTGTGAAGAAACGCCTTAGAGATCTGAAATTGATCTACAGTATGCTATACCCAGCTAAACTTTGGATCGTGGATAATGGCAAAGTTTTGTTCTTCACTACTCCTGTGGAAGCTTCTGGATGGTTGGATGCCCGAGGTCGTCCGAGGGGGGAAGGTTCCCAGTGTCCTCCATAATATCCTTCTGACACTTTGCTGTCTGCTTGGGGGGGGAGGGGGAAAGAGTGTGGCCCAGGGGAGGTTGGTTGCAGGGATAGAGAGATGCCCTTTTTCCTGCTACCTTACTCCGGAATATACTCCTTTGCCCTGTCTGGCCTGCAATTCGGATGACTAACTATGCAATTTTTTTCTTGCTCGGTTATATTGCTGTTTAGACTCACTTCTACAAAAGGGGATCTGGGGACTGTTCTGTACATCGCAAGAAGTGTATTAACCTCCTTTTATTTTTTTTAAGGGGGGTTTTGGTTGTTATTTTCTATATTGCTCTAGGGACTGGGTTCTTCTTGGATGCTGGGACCTGTGGAGTTTTGAACAAGCCTCACATCCGTTTCCCTAATTTTTTGGTCAACTGTTATAGAATATACTTATCTTGTATTTGCCTGGCAAGTTGGGGCTGGATGAAGGGTATGTTTGTGTTTTGTTTTTCATGGGCAAGACTTTTTTTACCTGGACTCAAGTTCTTTGGGTTTTATGGGGAAAGTATCTCATCTTTGGATATGTTACAGTATGTCTCCCATGTTTTTGGTGGGCTCCTGATGGGAGGGAGGCCCTGGGGCCTTGGTACCCTCCTCTGCATTAGTGGAGGGGACGGGTGAACTGATCTCAAGCTGTGCTGGAATCATTAGAAATGGAAGTAAATCTTAGAGTGGTGTCAAGGAATGTCAGAGGCCTCAACTCTAGATGTAAACACTCTCTAGTCTAACTATATCAAGAAATATAAACCACACTTGATTCTGCTGCAGGAGATTCACTTACAGGGCACCAGGGTTCTCCCTCTCAGGAGGGCCCATATTGCTGCGGCTTACCATGCCAGTTTCTCCTCCTATGCCAAAGGGGTTACCTTGGTTACCAAAGCAATGCCCATAGATATACAGGCGATTAAATCAGATATTAAAGGGAAGATATGTCATTCTGGTCGTCAAAATAATGAATAAGTGCCTGACGTTTGTGAATTTATATTTTTCTTCTCTCTTCACACTTTCTCATCTAGATGATATGTTACAGGCTACGTATGAGATAGCGGAAGGGAAGATTTTCATTTTGGGGGATTATAATGCAATGGCGGATCAGACTATGGATAGGTTGGGGGCATCTCCTGGGACTCCGGCCTCCTTGGTGGGATGGTTGTCTACCTATGGCTTCCAGGATGTATGGCGGTTTCATCACCCAGACACCAAGGAATACTCTTGCTTCTCTAAAACGCATAAATAACTTTCCAGAATAGACACTGTCCTTACTGAGGGGGATGGACTGGAGTAAGTGAGCAAGGTGGCATATTTGCCTAAAGCAATGTCTGACCATTCTCCCATCGTACTGGACCTTAGGTTGGGGCCTAAACCTGGGATCCACCATTGGCGCATGGAAGCTAGCTGGTTACAAGAGGAATATGTAAAGATTAAATGTACTCAGGCTAGTGGTACCTTTTGGGTTGAGAATGAGAAAGTGGGGGCGTGTCCGGCCACGAGCGGAGATAGACGTGCTTTGGAGGAGCTCCGCTGGGCCTGACAATATCCACAGCCATCCTAGGTCAGCGCTCTGAATTCTGATCACTGAGTCCTCCATCCTGACTCCTGGGCCTCCCCTGAGCAGTTTCTTATCTGAATCGGGCCCCTAGAACGGCCGACTACTCTGCAATCCAAGCCGCGGCCGGCGCCATTCCCTGGTGACCCGCCGCCATCTTGCGGCCTGCGAGGCCTCAGAATCCACCATGCTCGAGTGACGCGGCCGCGGGACCTACGGCAATCTTCCCCGAATTCATCTGAGGCAGCTTCCCAGTCCGGGAGGGGAACTGAGAAAATCCGTAAGCCGGCGGAAGCACCCTGCAGAGGACAGCGCTCTGTGTGTGGAGGTGAGCGGCGGCCATCTTAATACACCCAAAGCCCTCCAGGAGCCTCCCCGTTCCTCCAGGGCAAATAACCGACCACCACATCCTCCATCCCGACTCCTGGGATTCCCCTGAGCAGATCCCTACCTGAATTGGGACTCTAGATCCGCACTCTGTGAGGCCAGACTGCACCCGGGCCTACTTACGGCGGCCATCTTGCTCCACCCTACTGGGACATCACGGCCTGTTTTTGCTTCTCAGGACTCTTTCAAGATACGGCCACTGGTGCACACCCGCTATCCACAATACTTAGTGGCACCCCCTGTTTGTGGCCTGTGGGTTGTGGATCAGATACAGCCCTGTGCTAGGCGGCCATCTTGCTGCACCATAGTGCCCATCATTCAGACTCTTCTCATCTAACAAGTTGCCCCTGGAAGCCTAGGTGCTTTGGCTGGCCAGGCTATGGGCCCTAAACTATATATACTAACTTTTGCTATGTACTGAACCTACAGCCCTGGGGGACAACTACGCAGGATCGGGGAGGATGACCGCTTGACCTCCCTGCTCTGCGCAGTCGGACCGCTCAATCTCGGCGAATAAGGCACATCTTGCCCCCTGACACCACCGCGCAAGCTCCCTGAGTGACGGACATTGCCTAGCATTACCTATGTACAATCCTCCCCGAAACCGGCTACCGCTCCCAGCAGAAGGCCTCTCCTACCGTGGGGAAGGGGAAGGGGGAGGGCAAAATGGCGCCCGAGCCTCCGGAGCCGGATGACACCACTCAGCATTCTGAGGACAGCTTGCTTCAGTTCCCCTCCAACTTGGCAAGCCCCACTGACGCTGGCTCTGATGCTATGCTCCAAAAGTTCCGCAGTATAGTGCGGGATGAAATTAACGCTGCCTCCCGTAAGCTCTCAGCAGAACTGGTGAGGGGTCTCAAGGAGATAGGCCACCGCACCAACCAATTGGAACAGCGGATGGATTTAACAACAGTCCTGGAGGGTCATGAAGACGAGGTCGAGAGGCTGAATGCTGAAATGTTGAGCCTACAGGATAAATTAGAGGACTCTGAGAATAGGGCCCGCAGGGATAACCTCTGCATCCGTGGGCTCCCAGAGGCCATCACTGACTTGCAGGGGACGGCCACGGCTTTCTTTCAGGAGCTGGCGCCTGACGTCTCTTCGGAGCGCTTGGAATTTGACCGCATACACAGGTCCCTAGCTCCCAAACCCACGAGGGTCCCCCCAGAGACGTTATAATTAAATTTCACTTTTACAGGACCAAGGAGCGGCTCCTGGAGGCTGCATGGGATCTCCCGGGCCTCTCCTACCAGGGTAATCCCCTCCAACTATTTGCAGACCTCTCTCCGGTCACCATAGCCAAAAGGCGGAGTCTGAAGCCTTATTTGCAGATTCTACAAGCTCGGTGCATCCGTTATAGATGGGGGTTCCCCTTCAAGCTCTCCTATCACCTTGGCCGCCAGTTTCATGCCTCCTCCCTGCCGGACTTACGGCGACACTTTCAGGATCTGCAGTTTGATCTCCCTCCCTCCCAACCGGAGTCTTCTTCGGCCCAGCCACGATCATCCAGGTCTCCCCACGGTTCCTCGCAGATGTTTCAGCAGGGGTCCCAGGCGCTTCACTGCAAGCACAGCGATTCCTTGATGTCCCTAAGGGATGACAGCACTGATTCTCATTTGACGCTCCGAGGAACTAACCTGCCCGCAACCTGTTCTGAACTGTCAGCTGTATCTCACCTTGAACTATAAGTATGAATCTAAATTTCACCCTTAACTTCTCATTCTGAGGGCCCAGGTGCAGTACATGGGCATTACTGCCTTTCGATCAATAAAATATCTGGACTGCCCCCCCCTTTTTTTTTTTTCTCTGGGCTCGGCAGCCCCATTGTGTTCCCTCCTCCCTTGTTCCTGGACGCCTTGCCATGTGGCTGACCCCTTGCCCGGTGCTGTCCCAACTGTGTGATGGCAACATTGGGCCTCTGTGATGTGGTTACGTTCGCATGGACATTTGGCCCACCTAGGCTTTTGTCCCCTGTCCCCCCCCCCCTTTTTTTTTTTCCAGGCGAAGGCTTTTGATCTGTAGCTCGAGACGACTATCCTTGTGCTGCGCTGCACACCCCCATTAGAGATATGGGTGTGTTCTGCCCGTCACGGACCATGGTTTGTGGCCTTCACGGTTTTGGCCGCAGTATGTGTATGTTATTGTCCTTGCATTTGCTGTGGGTCGGCTCCGTGCCCTGCACTTTGGTTGGGGGCTCCGGGACGCGAGGTTGGCCACGGCCTACAGTTTATCGTTTACAGTTTAAGTTGATAAGTTATATCATTTTGATTAAGACTGCTTTAATCCTTATTTAGGTGGTGTCTATCGAGCATGTTTTTCTGCTTACCTTGTGCCGCTGTCGATTTGATCTCATTGTTCAGACTACTTTAACAACATGCCGAGTGGTGTCCGACGGACCACTGCTCGCCCTTGGCCCGAACAAAAGTTTTGGCCAACTTCCGACCTTCCAGTGGGATTCCAGTCCCACTACCAATTGCAACCTTGATGACTGGAATGTTTTTACTCCGAGTTTTACTCGGTCCGTATGTTTTCCTTTATCTGATTCCTTTAACTCTCTCCCTACTTGACTTTCTGGTCTTTTATCCTTTTCTTCCCTCCACAAGGTCTGCGGGGTGTGTGCTTTGGGGAATGGTCTCCTGCCAATTGCTAGTTCTACTATGACGCTTAATTGGCTGTCCCTGAATGTTCAGGGTATGAATTCTCCTCAGAAAAGGGTGAAGATTTTCAAGTATCTTAGGAAGCAGCAGCCTGCTTACAGGAAACCCATTTTTCGGCGTCTTCCTGCCCTAAATACTTTGATGCTCAGTTTCCTCAGGTGTTTTTGGCTACTGCTCCAACCAAGCAAAAGGGGGTGCTCATAGCTTTCCGCAAGTCGGTTTCATTTAGTTGCACTAGACAGATTGCAGACCCTGATGGCAGATATCTATTGCTACAAGGCACTATCCAAGGAAAGGAGGTTAGCATTATGACTTATGTGCCAAATTCTAACCCAGGACCCTTCTTGACTCACGTCTGCACCCTGCTAGCATCCCATCAGGGTACCCTCTTTCTTGCGGGTGATTCAAATTTAGTTTTGAATCCCTCACTGGATAAATACCCCTCGGAGCATATCGCTCCCTCGCCTGGCGCTAAAAAATTTGCTCGCTCTTTACAATCACATGATCTGGTCGACCTTTGGAGGGAATGCCATCCTCAGGGTAAGGACTTTACACATTACTCCCACCCTCATCACTCTCACTCCCGAATTGACCATATGTTCATGCTACGACGCCACCTTCCTATGGTGGTCAGGGCCTCTATCCTGGCTGTTCCATGGTCTGATCATGACCCTGTTTTGGTGGTCTGCCACTCTGTTTTGGACAGACCCCAATTCTCACCCTGGGTGATGAATGATTCGCTATCATCGCTTAAAGAGGTCCAGGAAGACATTTTTAAGGCCTCGGGGGACTATTTCCGCAATAATCAAGGGTCGGTTGCGTCGCCTGTAATGCTTCGGGAGGCTTATAAGGCGGTACTCCGAGGCCACATTATTCGGGTGGCGTTGACCCGTAAGCTGGAACGGGGTCTGAAACAAAGGGCCCTGGAGACCCGTCTGGAGGCGTTATCTGCGGTTTTTAAACAATCCCCCACCTCTGGCAACCGTAAACTCTTGGAACAGGTCCGTTCGGAGTTGGATCTTTGTCTTACCGAGGGGGCTGAACGCGTCTTACGTTGGTCTCGCCAGAGGTGGTATACCAGGGCGAATAAACCTAATCGAAAGCTAGCTAACAGACTCCGGACTTTCGCCCCTAAATTCACCCCATCACATTGCACAACCGACACAATGTCCTTACGGGTAATCCGTTGCGCATATTGGAGGAGTTTGGATTCCGCCTTACTAAATTGTACTCAGACTCGGAGCAGTTTAATGCTCAGGACACTGCTGATTTCCTTGGCCGTCTCCCCCTCCCAACCCTGACGGAGGCGCACGTTACTCTTATGGACCAGGATATACAAATTTCAGAAGTCCTCCAAGGTATAAAAGATCTTAAGGTGGGAAAGCGACCGGGGCCGGATGGCTTTACGGCACTTTACTACAGGAAACTGGCCGTTGTGATAGCTCCGCATTTAGCGGTCATGTATAACTCTGTTAAAAACGGATGCTCCTTTACCCCGGACCTCTTAACGGCTAACATTGTGATGATCCCTAAGCCGGATCGCGATCATTCCTCCTGGACCAATTTTAGGCCTATCTCCCTAATTAATGGTGACATGAAATTTTTTACCAAAATTCTGGTTAATCGCCTAAACTCTTTTCTCCCTCGGTTAATCGGGAAGGACCAGGTCGGCTTTATACCTCAGAGACAGGCTGGTGACGCTTTTCGGCGTATATTGCAACTCCAACACATAGCTCATACTCGCTCGCTGGAATCCATGCTCTTGTCTCTGGCCGTAAACAAAGCCTTTGACACGCTGTCGTGGCCTTACCTCATGTCTGTTCTTCGACATTATGGCTTCGGGTCTTCATTTATGCACTTGATGTCTTATGATTCCCCCCGGGCAAAAATTAAGTATTATGGATTCGAATCTCCTCTCTTTAATATCAAGAGGGGCACCCGTCAGGGATGCTCTCTAGCACCTCTTCTTTTTGTATTGGCTCTGGAACCCCTGGCGGAGGCGATTCGTTCGCTTCCGGACATACGAAGCATCGAAATAGCAGGTTGTCCCCATAAAATTTCCCTATTTGCCGATGATGTCCTTCTCACCTTGACCTCCCCCAAAATTTATTTACCAGACTTGCAATCCCTTTTGGATACCTTTGCTTCCCTTTCGGGGCTCCGGGTTAATCCCTGCAAATCGAAAGCGTTGTCGGTTAACCTCTCTCCTGGTTTGATGGGGGATTTACAGTCGGCATTCTCCTTTCAGTGGGTCTCCTCGCTGCCCTATCTGGGAATCCACCTTACCCCCACGTACTCCAGATTGTACAGTGCCTTGCGAAAGTATTCGGCCCCCTTGAACTTTTCATCCTTTTGCCACATTTCAGGCTTCAAACATAAAGATATAAAATTTTAATTTTTTGTGAAGAATCACCAACAAGTGGGACACAATTGTGAAGTGGAACGAAATATATTGGATTTTTTAAACTTTTTTAGCAAATAAAAAACTGAAAAGTGGTGCGTGCAAAATTATTCGGCCCCTTTACTTTCAGTGCAGCAAACTCACTCCAGAAGTTCAGCGAGGATCTCTTAATGATCCAATGTTGTCCTAAATGACTGATGGTGATAAATAGAATCCACCTGTGTGTAATCAAGTCTCTGTATAAATGCACCTGCTCTGTGATAGTCTCAGGGTTCTGTTGAAAGCGCAGAGAGCATCATGAAGACCAAGGAACACACCAGGCAGGTCCGTAATACTGTTGTGGAGAAGTTTAAAGCCGGATTTGGATACAAAAAGATTTCCCAAGCTTTAAACATCCCAAGGAGCACTGTGCAAGCGATAATTTTGAAATGGAAGGAGTATCAGACCACTGCAAATCTACCAAGACCTGGCTGTCCCTCTAAACTTTCAGCTCAGACAAGGAGAAGACTGATCAGAGATGCAGCCAAGAGGCCCATGATAACTCTGGATGAACTGCAGAGAACTACAGCTGAGGTGGGAGAGTCTGTCCACAGGACAACAATCAGTCGTACACTGCACAAATCTGCCCTTTATGGAAGAGTGGCAAGAAGAAAGCCATTTCTCAAAGATATCCATAAAAAGTCTCGTCTAAAGTTGGCCACAAGCCACCTGGGAGACACACCAAACATGTGGAAGAAGGTGCTCTGGTCCGATGAAACCAAAATCCAACTTTTTGGCCACAATGCAAAACGATATGTTTGGCGTAAAAGCAACACAGCTCATCACCCTCAACACACCATCCCCACTGTCAAACATGGTGGTGGCAGCATCATGGTTTGGGCCTGCTTTTCTTCAGCAGGGACAGGGAAGATGGTTAAAATTGAGGAGAAGATGGATGCAGCCAAATACAGGACCATTCTGGATGAAAACCTGTTGGAGTCTGCAAAAGACCTGAGACTGGGACAGAGATTTATCTTCCAACAAGACAATGATCCCAAACATACAGCAAAATCTACAAAGGAATGGTTCACAAATAAACGTATCCAGGTGTTAGAATGGCCAAGTCAAAGTCCAGACCTGAATCCAATCGAGAATCTGTGGAAAGAGCTGAAAACTGCTGTTCACAAACGCTCTCCATCCAACCTCACTGAGCTGGAGCTGTTTTGCAAGGAAGAATGGGCAAGGATTTCAGTCTCTCGATGTGCAAAACTGATAGAGACATACCCCAAGCGACTTGCAGATGTAATCGCAGCAAAAGGTGGCTCTACAAAGTATTAACGCAAGGAGGCCGAATAATTTTGCACGCCCCACTTTTCATTTTTTTCTTAGTTAAAAAAGTTTCAAAAATCCAAAAGATTTCGTTCCACTTCACAATTGTCTCCCACTTGTTGGTGATTCTTCACAAAAAATTTAAATTTTATATCTTTATGTTTGAAGCCTGAAATGTGGCAAAAGGATGACAAGTTCAAGGGGGCCGAATACTTTTGCAAGGCACTGTACCAGGCTAACTTTCCACCATTGTTCAATAGACTAACGGATATGCTGTTGTCTTGGTCTCATTTGCCTTTGTATGGATCGGCAGAATAACAGCTGTTCGTATGTCCTACCTCCCGAAACTATTATATTTTTTTTGTGTCTTGCCTGTTCGGGTTCCCTCGCATATTCTCCGCATACATCAGCGAAGAATTATGCAATTTATATGGGGTTCGACCCGCCCTCGAATCGGCAAACAGGTCTTGTTTGCTAAGCGAATCAATGGTGGTCTTTTGGTTCCGAATTTACAGCCTATTACATAGCCCCACTTTCGTGCCTTCATGAAACCTATCAGCTTCCGCTCTGGGCTATGCTTGACCTGGTTGACATCGACCCTATTCCTATCTCATTGCCCTGGCTCCCACCTGTGCACCGTCCGGCGGTTATGGGGCACTGCTTGGCCCACTCCTTGCGACTATGGGACTCGGTAAAGTACTCTGCAGGGCTGATCTCTCCTCATCTCCCACTCTTACGACTCTTACACTGCCCGCTATTCCCTCCAGGTTGTGATCAGCCCTCCCAATTTTCATGGTGGACCATGAACGGGTTCACTCACTGTTACGGCCTACTAGGATTTTGGCATTTGACGCTTTACGCTCTTCTCACGGTATTCCCTTGCGTGAGCACTATCACTATATACAACTTCGCCACTTTCTTCAGAGCCTTATTAGGTCTCAATCTGCCCCTTATACTTTGACCCCCTTTGAGGGCCTTTGTAGAGCCAGACCCCATTCTCCGGGCCTAATATCACTGATATATTCGGCTGTGATATCTACAAAGAAACCCCCACTGAGGCCTTACCACCTTCAATGGGAGAAAGAGTTGGGGAGGCAGTTGGACCCTGAGGACTGGCAGGCGATGACACCAACGCTGTCCAAATGCTTGCGTAATGTGTTAATTTTGGAAAATGCCTATAAAGTATTGTATAGGTTGTACTACACACCGGCAAGATTGGCTCGCTTTATTCCAAATTATTCTCCACTTTGTTTTAGGGGGTGTTCCCAGGAGGGCACCATGGCTCATATTTGGTGGTCATGCCCGCGGGCGTGCAGACTGTGGATTAGGGTATTTACTCTGCTCCGCAATCTATTTCAGATTAATATCAAAAGAGACCATTATGTAGCTCTCCTTGGTAAGTCCATCGTGGAACTACT
Source organism: Rana muscosa (assembly GCA_029206835.1). Lineage (NCBI taxonomy): Eukaryota > Metazoa > Chordata > Amphibia > Anura > Ranidae > Rana > Rana muscosa. The sequence continues at coordinate 442,038,002 of CM055120.1, read as the reverse complement.
GCATCCAGAAAGGCAACTAGCCCAGCATCTTTTTACTGCAGCTAGATTGACAATTGCGAGAGCATGGAAAACCCCTGCACTAAGCTTTGAGGCAGTCAAAAACCGCCTGAACGATGTCATGGTCAACGAGAAACTAACGGCTATTCTTTGATACGCATGACAAGTTTCTGGCAACCTTGGATCACATACTACCACCCTTCTAGGTTTGATGTTGCATTGCTGTCACTATAGGACCCCTCTTGCGCGCACCCTTTGGACCTCCTGTTTCCCTCTTCTCATTCTCCCTCTCCTCTTCTTCTTGTCCTGCTTCCCGTTCTTTTTTTTCTCTCTCTCTCTCTTTCTCCATTCCTTCTTAGACTCTTACTTTGCTGTTTAACCGTTCTATCCTTTCTAGAGGATGCTAACTTTCAGGTTTTACTGCTGTGTATTGTACACTCATTCTACGGGTTTACAGACATCTGGGCATGGCCCGTGTTCGGGACCATCGGGTCCTAAGAACTTTTTCATTTTTCCTTTTATCTGAATATAGCATAAGATCACGGCTCATGCTTCCTTTCTGTTGGTGAGGGCTTTCGAGTCCAGATCTACTTTGTATATTGTATGCTATAACACTCTATTGCAAACCTGTACTGTTGATTTGTATGACAATAAAGTTTTTGTAAAAGAGAATGAGAAAGTGGATTCACCCCTCCTTCAGTGGGAGGCCTTCAAAGCCACTCTAAGAGGGGTTTTAATGACAAAGTGAGTGGGTTCAAGAAGCAGGTCACCTCTGAGGTGAAAGAGAAGGAAGCAGAGGTGTCACTAGCAGAGGCAGAATATGCTAGGACCCCGACTAGGGAGGGAATTGCTGGATTTGCAGGGGAAAACTAGGGAATACCATGCACTCCTGACTGATCAGGCCACTAAATTTGAACTTGCTCAAAGGTGCTGCATAGTTAAGTTAGGGGAAAAAGGACAGTAAACTGCTGATATACTTGGCCTGACCGGATTATGTTCCTATATGTATAAAAAGTGTTTGTGACTAGCACGGGGCGGAAGTATGTGACTCAGGAGATATCTTACACGTCTTTGCTCAATTTTAGAGGGAACTCTATGTGTCGTGCACCTCTGAGGGGGGAAGCATTGTAGACCAATTTATCAAATATTGATCTACCCGTACTGATTGATGAAGACAGCACCATTCTGGAAAAAGATATTACTGTGGAGGTGGCAATCTCCTCTTTTGCTCACCGGAAATCACCTGGTCTGGATGGTTTCCCCTCAGTGGTACGACACTTTTAGGGATAGTTTGGCATCCCGTTTGTTGAGAGTGTTTGAATCGGCCAGGTTGGATGGTAGACTGCCACTTTCCATGAGAGAGGTTCTGGTGGTCCTTATCCCAAAAGGGGGTAAAGGACCCTAGGTTGTGTGACTCCTACTGCCCGATCTCGCTGATTAATCTGGACACAAAAATCCTGGCCCAAATTATAGGGGGGAGGTTGCAGACGGTGATACTAAAGCTTGTGAAAGCGGATCAAACGGGATTGATCCCAGGTAGGTGTGCTCAGATACATATTAGGGGACTCTTTCTGAGCCTTCAGGCTAGACACGACAATTCTGGGGCACGGGTGGTGACTTCCTTAGACACGAAGAAGGCTTTTGATTCAGTGAATTGGCCTTACCTGTTTTGGCTTCTGGAGTCCTATGGGTTTGGACCTCTTTTACTCCTGGGTGAAACTTTTATACACCGAACCATTGGTGAGATTACTAGACAGGGGTGCCAATTGTCTCTACTCCTGTTTGCCCTGGCCATAGAGTCCCTAGCAACTAAGTCAAGGTCTAGTAATACCTTCTCTGGTCTCCGGCTGGAGCAGCTGGAGGAACACATGTCATTGTATGCAGATGACATGCTACTATATTTGCAGGATCCGGGTCCCTCACTTTCACCGGCCTTTGGGTTGATTCAAAGCCTGGGTCAGGGAGGGAGGTATTACTAGTACTTTTAGAGACTTTTTAGAGAAACGGTTACAGGCAAACAAAAAAAGATACTGGCACCCATACAACCCACCCTCTATGCTGCACTGGATGGGCAATTGGCAAACGAGATCCATGTATTATGATACAGGAGCTGGAGCTGATTGAAGATCTGAGGATCCCCTCATGACAGCTGATATGAATGTTACAACAGCATCTCCAGTGAACAGGTAGGGGTATGGCAAGATCCTCTTGCTCCCTTTCATATCATAATATTGTCAGCTACACTGCTTTTTCATGGACTTGATTTAACCTTTGCCACAGAGGCCGGATTAGCAATCTGCAAGTTTTTTTTTCTCTCCCTCTCTCCAATTACCCAACAATATGCTAGTTTTAACATTAACTTGTTGTGAACTGTTGAATATATTGCTATAGTGCTTAAATTTACCCTATTGCACGAAGACACCCCTGCATCTATATATTAGCCCTTTTTTCAGAGTCTCCTAAATAGATATACCACACAGATTTACACCAGGACTCAGTTGTTAAGCTCACTGTGTGGACCGGGGGTAATCTGCTCCATCTAAGAGTATTCTGACCTGGGGCTTATGTGGGCTACACACCTTGGCATTATTAACAGTGGTTTATAAAGTGATGCGAAGATTCTGATCTGTGCACTCCACATAAATATTGATGTCTGGACATCATCATAGTGACATTGTTTTTATTGTTCTAGGACACTGTCTGATATACTGTCATTATACTCACTATTTATTTATTTTGATACAATATATGCTTTTAGCCACTCATTGCAACTGAATATTAATTAAACCCTACGAACCAAGACTGGGATGCCATTAAAGTGTGTGCATGTAAAGGCAGGCTTCCCAATACTTTTGATAATATAGTGTATTTCTTTTTAAAAAGAGATGGATGCATTCCTGAATACACAAAATATAACTAGTTTTTAACATTTATAGGTAATAACACCTGAAATTGTTTATCCAGAGAATATTTGATTGCCTTCTAGGGGGTCAGAATGGAATTTATTTTCCCCACGCTGGAGCAAATAAGTTCATGCTTTATAGTTTTTCGTCTTCCTCTGTATCAAATATGGGTACAGTATTCAGTATAAAGAGGTTTTCTATGTATTCTAGTTATTTTCTGTTTCTATTGGTTCAACTAGATGGACGTGTATCCACCTGGACCTATATGTAATACATCATTAAAGTGATACCAAAGTCTCGTGTTTTTTTTAGGTAAAAATAACAAACATTTCATAGTTACCTGCTCTGTGCAGTGGTTTTTCACAGAGCAGCCCATATCCTCCTCTTCTGGGGTCCCTCTATTCGGTGCTCCTGGCCCCTCCCTCCTGTTAAGTGCCCCCCACAGCTAGCAAAGGGGACACCCAAGCCAAGCCACAGCTCCATGTATCCATTCAGACACAGAGCCGCGGCCCGGACCCGGCCCACTTCTCTCCCCATTGGCATGGAGTTTAAAGTGGAACTACACTGCATCTGAGTACCACAAACCAAAAATGCTATTTAATTCATTTTTAATATACAGAGTAAACTCATTCAATCATCCATCTATTCATGTCCTCAAGCTTCATTTTGCTAAGAGAAAACACCCTCTAGCATTTCTGGCAGTGGCCATCTTGAGTAAAGGGCAGATGATTCATGTAGCATTTACTTCCTGGAATCAATCTGCCCTCAGCTCATGCAAGTAGGACTGTGTGCTTATCTGAGAGACCCCCCTCCACCCCTACTTACCTCCTGAGATGTATGACAATTTGCCTAGTTTTGGAAACCCAAGTAAATATGATACACTTTCCTATGTATTTACTAATGCTAGTAGCATAAGGATGACAAATAGTCAATGTTGATTGAGAAAGTGAAATTCCATTTTAAAGGGGTTGCAAAGGTTCAGTTAAAAAACAAACAAAAAATAAAATAAACATGTCATACTTGTCTCCGCTGTGCAGTTGGTTATGCACAGAGCGGCTCCATTCCTCCTCTTCTGGAGTCCCTCCACGGCGCTCATGGCTCCTCTTCTCGGGTGCCCCGTCAGAGAAGCGCTCTCTTTCGTGGACACCCGTGCGGGTGCGCTCCCGTGTCCTGCTTCCGTGTCAATTAAAACAGAAAGCAAGGGGGCGTGTCCGGAAGCCGACCTGGATGGCTGCCTAGGTCCTTAGCTGTCTATTCGCCCGAGCTTCACCGGCACTTGTGGGGACTTTAAACTGATCTAGGATGGGCAAATCGCGGAACACTCGCTCCACTAAATACCGGGGATCATCCCAACCCCCGCCCAGATCCAAAGCGGATCTCCGGGTCTTCTTCCTGCAGCCTAGATCTTACTCCGGGGGAGCAGACAATGGCGCCGGACTCCTCCATGGCCCGCTCACGGTCCTCCAAGCTCACACACCGGATCGGATCTCTGCTGACTCCCCACCCGCCTCAGTGGACACAGCGGACTCTCCTTCCCCCCCATGGAGCGGTGAGTTTCCCCTGCCCTTTCCGCCACAATGAAGCCTCACCGCGTGGTGTGCAAGCCGCAATGTCTGCCCCCCCCCTCCCTCGCACTACACTCCGTGCTCTGAAGCTAACCCTCGCCTGCTGCGAACAGCTTCTGACCCCTGCTTACCTGGGACAGACCCTGGCTTCCCCTCTCACTCAGAGGCTTCACTGGACTTCCCTGCCCTGTCGGACCCTGTGTACCCTGCAGCCCAGGCACTTCAAGAGCCTGTTGAGCACCAGGAGGACTTCCATTTCCCCGCTCCTATGCCATCCCCTCCTAAGGCCCAGAGAATGTCTCCCACACGGGTCTCCCGCTCTCCTATGGCACCGCAGGCACCACCAGCACCCACCTATGCCCGGACGGACTGCTCCCCTGCCTCCTGTCCACCTGAAGCTGCAGTCATGCAACCCTCCCTGTTGGCCCAGACACCACCCTGGGGCGATCAGTGGACCTCATCTACAGGGCTGGCGTACTTGGCGCATGGCTATGCCACCCCACGCTCTCAGCTGCTGTCACCCCAACTGCCTCCGCCAGAGCAACCCCCCATGTCGGCTCATGCCCAACCTCCTCCCCCACAGTGGCAATCATATTTGCAGGCGATGCCTACTAAAGAGGACTTAAGACAACTAGTGGAGGATGTAAAGTCCACGTGCCGCTCAGAAATTCAAGCCCTACAGTCTGGCCTTAAACACCTGGCCGATCGCGTGGAAATGACAGAGGAAGACATTCAGTTGTATCCGGATCTTTCGTGGATTACCCTGCAGAAACGCAGACTCCTGCAACCCCTATTGCAAGCCCTGCAAGAGGAAAACATCCCCTACAGGTGGGGATTTCCCTTCAGTCTAACGGCCAAGCATCAGGGCAAGTCAGCTGCTCCGAGATACCCGGAGGATCTACCCACCTTCTGTGATGTCCTGGGGATACCTGTCCCCCAACTTCCGGAATGGGACCTCGTGGCGACGCCACCCCCACCACCTACAACATGGCAGAGGGTCCCCTCTACTAACCGTCCCCGAAGTAACGGGACTTCTAGCAAAGCTGCTCGACACAGTAATGGCTGACCTTCCCGAGTCTCTCTCCATATGTTTCTCCTTACTGAACGGTCTGACTATATAATTTTGTCTTTGATTAATGTTTCAGCCCTGGAAAAAAAATTTTTGGAGCTTTTAGTCCCCCCTTAAGTGCCCTAGCTTAAATTCCCAGTTTATCTCACGGGCGAGTCTCGGAAGGGACCCGTGAGAGAAGGACTTTCATTGCTTGTCCGCCCCCTCCCTGGTTAAGTGTTTACAATCTTTGCGTTGAGTTTTTTGTGTATCGATTGACCACTTTAGGGCTCCCTTGCATCCGCCTGACCTTTCCTTGTGGATTTTGGTTGGGTGGATCCCTGGGAAACCGTATTGACCTAGGTCTAACAGCCTTTTTAAGGTCAAATGCAAGTATCTGCTGCAATTGTTTATTGTTTTCTGTGTGCTAACTTTCTTTTCTTTTCTCACTCACTCCTTTTTTCTCCTCCATCATCGTGTGGCTCTCTGCGTGGAACGCGAACCTCGCCTGGACTCCCTCCCGGGGTGTGAAGCTCCCTGACCACTGGCCTTCGTCAGCCCTGCGCCGGATCTGGTAGGAGACTCTCCCCCCCCCACTCATTACCATGGCTAAGGTCTTGTCTCTGAATGTTCATGGCCTGAACTCCGACAGAAAGAGGCATCTGGCACTGAGGGAGTTTAGGCAGTCGGGAGCGGACGTTGTTCTTGTCCAGGAGACACACTTTGACAAGGGGGGGTCCTTCGCATTCGCATCTAAACAGTTTCCCCAGATCTACTCCTCCTCCGGACCCCGCTAGCGGGCTGGAGTCGCTGTACTGATCAGGCGCGGGTCTTCATTTACCTGCTCCGGTTAGTACAGTGACCCAAGTGGTCACTTTGTTATTCTTCGAGGACTGTGGCGTACACAGGCAATCACGTTCTGTGCTCTATATGCCACGAATGTTAAGCAACATAGATTTCTGTCACGGGTGTTTACTCGCCACTTCCGGACTGATCATGGGCTCCTGGTGATAGGGGGCGACTTTAATTTGGCCCATTCTGCAACTGTGGCTCGCCTCGTGGTGAGTCCCCAGGCATCGTCGGCTCGAGCCCTTAGGGACTCAAAGCTTTTCTACCAACTCACCAGACGTTATGCTCTCTTTGATGCCTGGAGGGCTCTCCATCCGGGAGATCAGCAGTACACATTCTACTCTGCCCATTGGACCCATTCTCGTATTGACTACTTCTTCACCAACAGTGCTACGCTCAGAGTGGCCCGTGAGGCGTGGATTCTCCCGATTTCCTGGTCAGACAACGCACCTATTTTGCTTACTTTGGACATAGGCTCCCCCGTCCCCAGACCCTACAACTGGAAGTTAAACACGTTTCTCCTCCAACACCTCCCGTCCAAAACGGACCTAAATTCCACCCTGCTACTTCACGGAAAACTCCACACCTGATGTGTCCCTCTCCACGCTGTGGGAGGCGCATAAGGTGGTAATCCGGGGTAAATGTATGGCGATATCCTCGGCTCTGAAAAAAGATACCGGGGCTGCGAAATTGCAAGCCGAGTAGGAACTTGGGGGTCTGGAGCGCCGATTGTTGGCGTCCCCCACTCTCTCCCTTCTTAAAAAGATTACAAACTTGCGTATGACACTGAGGGATCTAGCATTAGGTCGAGTAGAGAAGGCTCTGCTCAGATTGTGGCAAGTTTACTACGACAAGGGTAATAAGGCACACTCCCTTCTGGCGAGGAAGCTGCGGGAGACCCACCTCATAACCACGCCCCACCAGATCAAAGACAAGTCAGGCTGCCTACAATCCCACCCTAAGGTCATAGCCCAGACCTTAGCTGATTTCTATACACACCTCTATAATAATCCGGAGATCCCCAGCGGCCCCCTCCCCCCTGACCTCTCCCTACGCATGACACAGTATCTTGACCAGAGTGGAGTATCTAAACTCCAAGACTCTGACCTAACGTCCTTAAATCTGCTGATTACCGAAGAAGAGATAGAACAGACCATTAAATCATTGCCTTCCCATAAAGCCCCGGGCCCGGACGGCCTACCTTATGAATACTACAAATCTTTCATCCCCGTGTTACTCCCCCACATGTGCAGACTTTTCAATGCCTTCCTACGAGACACTAATATCCCGGCAGATATGCAGCGCTCCTTTCTCACTTTGATCCCCAAGCCAGATAAGGACCCCGTTCTTTGTGCCAACTACAGGCCTATCGCCCTCCTGAACTCGGACCTAAAAATCTTCACAAAACTACTTTCTATTCACTTAAATATGGTCCTCCCCTCTTTCGTCCACAAGGACCAAGTGGGCTTTGTCCCGCTCCGGCAGGCGGGAGACAACACTAGAAAGGTGATTGATCTGGTGGATGTGGCAAACAGGGAGAGTTCGGCGTCCCTGCTCCTTAGCCTGGACGCTGAGAAGGCCTTTGACCGTCTTGGGTGGCCCTTCCTGTTCCCGACACTTCGCCATGTTGGGTTTCGCGGTCCTTTTTTGCGCGCGATCCAACACCTCATCTCCAACCTGTCCTCTCAGGTGAAAACTCCCTTTGCCATTTCACCTTCATTCTCTGTAACCAATGGCACGCGGCAGGGGTGTCCGCTCTCACCCTTGCTATTCGCGCTTTGCGTTGAACCCTTAGCAGCGTCTATCCGTGGTAACTCGGCTATCCGAGGAATCTCGGTACGGGGCCGGGAATTTAAAATGTCCATGTTTGCGGATGATGTTATCCTATCTTTGACGCAGCCTAGGATCTCCCTTCCGAATCTTCACACGGAGTTGGCCCGCTATGGAGCCCTATCGGGATTTCAAATCAACACGTCCAAGTCAGAGGCCCTACCCGTGAATATCCCCGAAACGGAGATCGCTCATCTGAGGGCCAATTTTCCTTATCACAGGAAAACTACCACCCTGAAATACCTGGGAATTCACATCACCTCGAATTTCTCTACTCTATACCAGGAGAACTTCCCCCCTCTTATCCGCTCAATTAGAACCTTTCTCACGCAGTGGAAGCATCATCGCATTTCTCTACTCGGCAGGATCGCCTCAATTAAGATGGTGGTTCTCCCGAAGCTCCTTTACCTCTTCCAAACACTGCCTATTCCAGTCCCCTACAAACACTTGAGAAGTCTCCAATCAGACCTCATTAAATTTATTTGGAACTATAAGAGCCATAGGATCCCTCAATCAGTTCTATTGGCGGCTCGCTCGGATGGGGGCCTGGCGGTCCCTGACCTTGTCAGATACTACCAAGCAACCCAGCTGCGCACTATAGCCTCATGCTTCACTCAACGGTCCTATAACAAGTGGACGTAGATTGAGAAAATATGGTTGGACCTGACCCATCCAAACAGCCTGCTTTGGCGTGCGGGTGCGAAGATCCCCCCTGAACGAATGTTGGGGTCTATGTCCCAGCTTAGACGACTCTGGCGCATGATGGCGAGTCAGTATGGGTTGTACTCTGAACGCTCGCTCTTGACTTCGTTCGTCTGTAATCCCAAAGTGCCAGACAGCCTCTCCCTCCAAATGTCGTACCCCTGGACGTCCCGAAATCTGTTTTATTTCGGGAATCTGGTGGATCTAGTGACGCGTAAATTATTACCCTTCCCCAGACTTCAGACCAAGTATGACCTACTGGGCCAGGCATTCTACAGCTACCTGCAAATTCGCCACTATGCCCTGACCATAGCCCCCGACCTACACTTCTCCCCCCCGACCCCCTTTGAGTCCCTGGTTATGGCGGGCACTGCCCAGAGGGGCCTAATCTCTTCTATTTACAGGATACTTAACGCCTATTCCATGGACTCAAGGGGTAAACATTCCTACATGACTAGGTGGGAGAGGGCCCTCAATGAGAACATCCCTTTAGAGCAGTGGCGGGTCATATGGTCTCAGGCAGCAAAGAGCTCTCTTTGTACTCTGTACAAGGAAAACACTTACAAGATCCTTCTTTTCTGGTACATGACCCCTGACGTGCTCCACGCCATATACCCCGCCAGCTCGGACCGCTGTTGGCAATGCCAGAGAGATAGGGGGTCCCTTCTTCACTTATATTGGAGTTGCACTCTAATCACTCCCTACTGGACTGAAGTACAACAGCTGCTGTCAAGGTTGTTGGACATGCCTATCCCTATGACTCCCAAATTTTTCCTGCTAGGCCTCTCACCGCTGCGGCTTCTCCCACCCTACAAAAAACTGACGCGCCATATTCTCACAGCCGCGCGTTGTCTCATACACAAAAAATATTCGCGCTACTAACACATATAAGCAGCTACAATGCCTGTGAAGAAAAGCAAATACAAACAATATACAAAAAATATGTAGCGCTATGCGTGAAAAAACAAACATGTAACACCCAAGTGTGATACTCAAAAATAAATGAGTCTTGGAAAGTCTATATAAATAAATCCAAACTTCAGTGAAATAAAAAATCGCGTTGAAAGAATTTCTGATGATAATTCAGGGTGAATGATAATAAACCTTCCGAAATAGAATGGTAATTTTCAAAAGACAAGTGACTGTAACATGACCACCACCACATAGAGGGGAGGCTTACCAAATTAAGTGGACCCAATAAACCTACGTCTATAGGGTCAATTAGGCTTGATAATTGTATGTCTCCGTGGGTCCAGAATCCCAGCCGGCGTGGCACACATATGTATCCAAGATCCAGTATCAATGGTTTTACCGAATCTCCAAGCCCAATCCGATGGTGAAATGGCTCACAATGTGAATCTCAGCAGCATTGGCAGACAGTAACTTAATCCAAATGACATCTTGTAGATCTTCACAGATGAACATCAGGTAAAAAAAAATAAATCATAAAATGTCTAGCTCCAGCAACTACATGTGCTCAGGACAAACGAAAGGCACAATGAAAGAGGGGTGTGACTTGCTACACAGAGCTTCTCAAACAAAGTAAAAATAAACATGTAGACAGAGATCAAAGTCTTATCTGTAGGAGAGTGGTGCCGCGGACCCGATGGCGCTGGTGAAAGCCGATGTATAGCAGTACCGCACTTCTGCTGATGCAGGCAAAAGCAAGATAAGAGGGATCATCCTTTGCGGCCGAAGGGAGCATCCGAAGATGCAGCCAAATCAACCTTATAAAATCTTGAAAAAGGTATGAACGGACGACCAGGTCGTCGCCTTGCACACTTGTGCAGCCGACGCTTGATGTCGGAAGGCCCAGGAAGCACCAATTGCCTTGGTGGAATGCGCCGCAACCGGAAAGGGAGGCGCCCACCCCTTAAAGGCATAGGCCCGTATGACCGTCTGCCTGATCCACCTATAGACGGTGGCAGACGACACCGCTCGGCCCTATTTTGGACCAGACACAGACTTCCGAATGGAAACAATAGCAGACAGGTACATCCGTAAGGCTTGTACTCATCTTAATGTATGAAGCGCAAACTCTCAGGGATGCGATGGGTGAAGACACAAGGACGGAAGGACAATGTCCTTCTTAAGGTGAAAGGCTGAGACCATCTTTTGAAAAGAAGGACGGTCGTGGGCGCAACAACGCCATATCCTTATGGAGGACGAAGTAACGCGACTTGCAGGACAAGGCCGCCAACTCAGACACCCGTCTAACCGAAGCAATGGCCACCAAGAAGGCCACCTTCCGGGACAAGGTCAAGAGAGGAATCTCTCTGATATTCTCAAAGGGATGTTCTTGGAGAACAGAGATGCATCCAATTCAGATCCCAAGTAGGGAGAGGAGGCTTGACAGGGGGGGGGATCACATGACAACCCCCTGCACAAAAGGTGCTAATCAAGGAATGGCCCGGTAGCGGTCGTTGAAAAAAAGACAGCCCGGGCCGAAATCCGACCCTCAAAAGAGGTATGCAAGGCCAGCTTTTGGGTCACACCACGCTGTAAGAACAGCAAACTCCTGGGAACGGAATACATCCGAGGACGCCACTCAAGTTCCTCGCACATAGCGATGTAAGCCTTCCAGGTACGGTGATATATCTTTCTGGAGGAAGATTTCCGTGTCAACAACATAGAAGAGATGACCGAATACGAAAGAACTCGGTCCTTCAGCACCTGGCTTTAAACAGCCATGCCATTAAAGCCAAGGACTGTAAAGCAGGATGAAACAGAAGGTCCACCCCAATAGGCAGTCGCCAAGGAACATCTGTATATCGGCGTACCAATGTGGCCTTCCTGGAGCAATGAGGATCACCGGAATGGCCTCAGCCCCTACTCTGCGAAGCAGGCGAGGCAACAATAGTAGCGGAGAGTATGCATATATCAGGCGATACTGCCCCCACGGGCTTCCAACGCGTCCGCCCAGGGATCCCTGGACCTGGCCACGATCTTGCCACCTTGCGAGTGAGTCGAGAGGCCATAAGGTCCACTTCCGGTGCCCCACCGCCGGTAAAGGAGGTGGAAACATCTCCGGATGCAAGGACCCCTCCCCTGCAATGCACACGGCCGACAGGACCATCTTGCAGCGAGATGTATGAAAATCCCAAAGAGACTCCGCAATGTATCGGAGAAGAGAGGCCCCGGTGTACAGGGTGCCTCAACTGTTGGCCAATAAAGGCAACTTGACGGAACTTCCCTAGAAACTCGGTCAGAGGACTAGTACCTCAGCCTCCACAGGTGGCGCAAACCCACCCCGGGCACAGAGACCCTAAAGACTAAAGCAGTTGCAGTGCACCTGCTAGACGACTGATGGATGAAGCAGAGGCTTTTGCCCAGTCATTGAGCTACAAAAAACGCCAGAGACGCAGCCACTAACGGGCGTAACGCTAACCTCAGCCTGGCGAACACAGTCCAAGCCAGCGCTTCTGATCACCACTGAAAGCAGGTGGAAAGTGGTACCCCTGATACCAGGGATCCTTGTGACAATGCTCCATCCAGCAGCTACCCATGGATAAGTGCTGATTGTACAAACACATAGTTTATACTATGTATTGCGTCAAACGCGCAAATAGAGTGTGGGAGGAAACCCACCCAGCCACAAAGAGCATAATACAACCACATACGGCGTATGTAGTTTAGTATGTGTGGATAAACCTATTAAAACACGTTTATACTGTGCCAGTGACGAAGGTGCGCACATAAACGGGGCTTGGACGTAAACCAGCCACGCAGATTACGTACACAACCGTGTAGGTATGTTAGCCTGCGAATAAACAAATTGCACATGTTTATACTGTGCATAGCGCTGAAAATGCACACACCATTGGAACGCAGGGGAGAAACCTGAGCACCCGGATGAAACCCATGCAGACTGCATACGCATACCGTGTAGGTATTATAGTATGTGTGCTAAACATTTTGCACAAGCCCATGTGTGCATAGCACCGAAGGTGCGCACACCATTGGCGCGTGGGAGGAACCGAAGTACCCCACACATACTCAGAGAATGCAATACCTACAACTACTGTGAATGTATTTAGTGTTGTGTATAAACATAATGTGTATGTATTGCACCAAAGGGACGCATGTCATGTAGCGTGGGCGGAGACCCGGAGGAAACCCACGCAGACTGCACAGACATACCGGGTAGGTATGTTAGTATGTGGATATCCAATCGCACAAATTTAGACTGTGCATAGCGCTGAAGCGCCCATACCAATGGAGTGTGGGAGGGAACCGGAGCACCCGAAGGAAACCCACACAGACTGCATACATATACCGTGTAGGTATTATAGCATGCGTGATAAACATTGAACATGTTTAACTGTGCAGAAGGCCAAAGGCGCACATACCGTCAGCGCGTGGGAGGAAACCGGAACACCCGGAAGAACCCCACGCAGACAGCACACAGATACCGTGTAGGAATGATAGCATGTGAATAAACTTATTGCACATGTTTATGCTGTGCATTTCCATTGGAGAGTGCGGGGAAACCGGAGTACCCGGAGGAACCCCAGGCAAACAGTATACCCATACTGTAAACATGTATAGTATGTGAAATAAAGATATTTGAACATGTCTATACTATGCAGAGAGCCGAAGTGCACATACCATGAGAGCGGGGAGGACACCGGAGCCCCCGGCGGAAACCCGCGCCGACCCAGAGAGTATAATACATACATATACCGTGAATGTATCTGGAGTCCTGCATAAACATATTTTGTACAATTATATCATGTATGGCACTGAAACACAGCATTGGAACGTGGGGGGACACCCACGCAGACACAGAGACCAATAACACATACATACACTGTGAATGTATGCAGTGTAGAGGTATAGGGTGAGTTTAAATTATGGCGCAGAGGCGCATAATCTTCTCTGTATCATTCCAACCTGCTTGACTGTGCTGCCGAAGCAGCATGCAGGTAACAGGTAACCTCTGACCCTCAGACCGTGTGTCTGTCAGAGCCCAGAGCGTTCCCCAGGAAATGGCGGAAAACCACAGGTGCAGAGACCCTATTGCATCAGGACATCACACAGAAGGCTCACAGGGACTAGAGACATAAATGCATAAAGTCCCCCCCCCACCTGAACCGACCAGAGGGAGGTTAACACTGTGTACCACTGCATCATCCATGCTGCTCTTGACGCAGTGTGTGAGGAAAACAGTGAGGAAGCTGTGTAAAAGAAAGGCTTGGAGGAGCCAAGGGAAACAGCATGCACCTGAGGTACCACAGCCACAGCATCCAGCTTGAGAGTGTTCCTCACATCATCAATGAGTTCACTTACAAGCGCCCTGTCATTCACTGACACAGAACTGAAGTCTTCCTCACAAGGGAATGTCCTGTTCACAAACATTAAAATATTCAGAGCTAGGGTCCTGAGCACAGTAGCTAGGCCCATATCTGAATCAGAGCACTCCTTCACTAAAGATTTTTGTGGGGAGAGGGGGCTTATAGCTCCTTTCGCTCGCACACCGCTTCCATTCTGACAAGGAATGATTCCAGGACTACCGACAACTGGTCCATAAGGACCGCAGGTGCAGGAAACATATGAACATGTTTAACTGTGCAGCACTGCCAGTTGCCCCGCAAGTTTTTTCTTTTTTGTGGAGAGCAGGTGTATCAGACTCCATAACGCCACCCTCTGAGACCTTATACACTATACAGTGAATATACAGTCCCACCCACTGGCTACGCTGAGATACCCGGAGGACTCACCAACCCTTAAGGACTGCTCAGTCCTGCGCTGTGAGCCTGAGGAGAGTGAAGAATCTGTGAGGATATTGTGAGGAGATTTGCGCTGCAGCGCCGCCGCTAGAGGCCGAAACCGAAAGTAAATGCGCGGCGGCCACAAGAAAATGGCCGCCGGCCGCAGCTATAACTGCGCTATTGAACCACGCCAAGATGGCCGCCGAGCGCAAAATTCAAAGCTCTAATGCGCGCTAACGGCGCACGCAATAACCACCTCACACACCAGAAAACTGCCCCTCTCCCCAGAACCCGCTACAGACATGAGCGCCCAGCCAGGCCAGAGTGACCCCCAAGCACAGCACCAGTACAGGGTGCAGAGAGCAGCATAACAGTGGGGAGACATGGAGAAACCCCCCCCATATAAAGAAACACAGCCAGCATGTACTCACCTGCAGTAGGAGAGACTATTTACCCGTCCCTTTCAGGGACCCACTGGCTTGTTTCAGACAGACCTATCACAGAGCAGTACTGCGTAGCTGTCGGCCCGGTCCACCGCGAGAGATAAAGTCAGTCAGGTACTGTTCAATCTTGAGAGGACCGCGGGAGCATGAAAGCAACCCGGCCACCCCTGGCGTCATGGGGCATGTTGTGAACTGAGTCTCACGCACACAAGGCGAGGATCAGCACGCTCGATGGTCGGACAGGGAAGACTACGAGGATACCAGTGTACCCAACCTGTTGCCTAGCCGACAGTTGATTCAAGGTCTCAAAACTAAAATAATAAAATTCCGAAAGGAATAAAATTTAAAAGTAAAATCTTCCAGGAGACTGGCTCCTGAGAGAGCCACGTCTTCTCCTTCTGCTAGGCAGGAAAAAAAACTGAGGCTGCTAGCTACAGGTGGGAGGGTAATGTCCGGAGGGACCACCCCCCTGGGCGGGGCTGTTCAGCTCTGGTTTGTTCTAGAATGTATGTTTCTAACATTCTGCCTAGATCTTCTCCTGCGAGCAGGGACATATACCCACACGTTTACAGTATCCAGCTGTGTCAGTCCATGGGCGATAAGAGAAAACGGGTTTAGGTAAGTGAAACGGGGGCACCGGGGAGCTGCAATACTACAGAAGGTTTTACAACCCCTTTAAGCAAGTGTGGTTTTTCTAAACTGGCACTCTTCCAAATTATGTTTCCAGATCAGAATTATTTTCCTCTATACTACTAGAAGACACCCACAAATATCATTTCAGTTGGATCAAGCAATGATAATTATGGGTATTGGCAAAAAAAACAAACAGGGTAGTTTTTCCTCATGGAAACCAAGAGAAGTAGAATTTTTTTACTCTTTGTTAAAGTGTAACTCCACTTTTGTTGAGAAAAAAAATCATTCCCCTCTAGGTGATCTATGTGCATTACAAGGATTTTGACAAACTTTGTTGCAGATTCCTACCTTTCGTTATTCTGTGAAATTCCTGTATGTTTGTTTGAGCCCATGTGCACAAGTGAGTCTAATTGGAGTGGTTCCTTAATTATCAGTCAGCTGCTGCACATGCAAAGCTCTAAAGAGGAAAATTGCAGGGCCTGCATCCCTTTAGATGTGATTTCCTATATGGAGTATCTTACCAAAAATGTCATTTTTGTTGGAGGAGATGCTTGAAATCTGACTTGTATCTTAGTGCAGACTTTTGTGAAAATCAGTGCTGCAGATTGAAAAGTAAAGGCTGTTTTTAATAACATTAAAATACAATATGACTTGTGTCGCAATTGTATATGCTATATTATATATACACACACACACACACACACACACGTGGAGTTACCGTTTAAAGTTTCTTTGAAGATAAACCAAGCAATGGGAGTGTGCAAATGGCAATGCTAAGGTAAAATAAGTGTGTATGGTTACAAAATATTTGCAAAAAAACAAACGTTTGGCAGACGGATTAAACCTACACCCCTGACCGCTATCTAATGTCTATAGGCAGACGGCAGTCTTACAATATTTTCAAATCTCTAATTGGAGAGTACTGAGGAATCATGAAGGGGAGCAGTGCTAGCCTTGGATAGCTGTAGGATTAGCATGTTACAGAGTTTAATTTGATACAGACTGCTAAAGACAAGTTGACACTTTTGCTTCAAGCACTGGTGTACCTGTTGTCTCATACTGTGAGGAATTCCAGCTAGTACAAGCGAGCGCAGTTTGTCAGAATGAGAGAGTGTCACATCTATCTTATTCCATGTTAGGTCTCCTACGTCATGGTTGTGGGTAAACTCTAGGTGGGCTTGCCACTTTAGCCTCTGTTGGGGGTCTTCTGTCAGTGGGATACCCAATAGCTTACTTGAATTAGGTTCTGCACCATCTGCAATATGTAACACACAAAAAAAAAAAAGGGAAGAAAAAACACAAATTAATGTATTCGGTAGAGTAACAAATTTATGGATAAATATATGTATATGGAGGCTACATCGGACATTAGGATGAAGTTTTCCTCAAAGCCATTTTAAGAAGAAAAAAAAATAAGATTTTTGTACTCACTGTAAAAATCTGTTTCTCTGACGTCCATGGACTGACACAGCCTCTTAATATTTGACAAGTGGGTTTATGTCCCTGCTTGCAGGAGAGAACTAGGCAGAATGTTATAACATACATTCTAAAGACCAGAGCTGAACAGCCCCGCCCAGGGGGCGGTCCCTCTGGACATAACCCACCCACCTGCAGCCAGCAGCCCTCAGTTCGTAACAAAGCAGTACAAACCTTAAAGGAAGGGTGGGTGCTGTGTCAGTCCATAGAGTTCAGAGAAACAGATTTTACGTTGAGTACAAAAATCTTATTTCCTCTTACCGTCCATGGACTGACACAGCCTCTTAATATTTGACAAGTGGGATGTCCCAAAGCAGTGTCAAAAAAGAGGGGTGGGAGCAAAGAGAAAGGAAAACCAAACTTCACTCCAAACAAGCAGAGCTCCTCAACGGAGGAGTTGTAACTTAACCACTTGACCACTGGGCACTTAAACCCCCTTAATAACCAGACCAATTTTCAGCTTTCGGTGCTCTCACATTTTGAATGACAATTACTCAGTCATACAACACTGTACCCATATGAAATTTTTGTCCTTTTTTTCACACAAATAGAGCTTTCTTTTGGTGGTATTTAATCACTGTTGGGTTTTTTATTTTTTGCGCTATAAGAGAAAAAAGACTGAAAATTTTGTAAAAAAATGATTTTTTTTTCGTTTCTGTTATAAAATTTTGCAAATTACTATTTTTTCTTCATAAATTTTGGCCAAAATTTATACTGCTACATATCTTTGGTAAAAATAAGTACAAATTGGTGTATATTATTTGGTCTTTGTGAAAGTTATAGAGTCCACAAGCTATGGTGCCAATATCTGAAAATTGATCACACCTGAAGTACTGACGGCCGATCTCATTTCTTGAGACCCTAACATGCCAGAAAAGTACAAATACCCCCCAAATGACCCCTTTTTGGAAAGAAGACATTCCAAGGTATTCAGAAAGAGGCATTGTGAGTTTTTTGAAGTTGTCATTTTTTCCCACAATTCTTTGCAAAATCAAGATTTTTTTTTTCTCTTTTTTTTTTCCACAAAATTGTCATATTAGCAGGTTATTTCTCACACACAGCATATGCATTCCACAAATTACACCCCAAAACACATTCTGCTATTACTCCCGAGTATGGCGATACCACATGTGTGAGACTTTTACACAGCGTGGCCACATACAGAGGCCCAACATGCAGGGAGCACCTTCAGGCGTTCTGGAGCACCAAGGCCAATTCTGACATTTCTCTCCTACATGTAAAAATCATCATTTATTTGCTAGAAAATTACATAGAACCCCAAAACATTATATATGTTTTTTTAGCAAAGACCTTAGAGAATATAATGGTGGTTGTTGCAACTTTTTATCTCGCACGATATTTGCGCAGCAATTTTTTTAACGCGTTTTTTACGGAAAAAAAAATGTTTTGTGCTTAAAAAAAACAAAAAAAAAACAAAAAAAAAACAGTAAAGTTAGCCCAATGTTTTTGCATAATGTGAAAGATGAAGTTACGCCGAGTAAATAGATACCTAACATGTCGCCCTTAAAAATTGCACACACTCGTGGAATGGCGCCAAACTTCGCTACTTAAAAAATCCCCATAGGCGACGCTTTAAATATTTTTACTGGTTACATGTTTTGAGTTACAGAGGAGGTCTAGGGCCAAAATGATTGCTCTCGCTCTAACGTTCGCGGAGATACCTCACATGTGTGGTTTGAAACCCGTTTTCATATGTGGGCGGGACTTACGTATGCGTTCGCTTCTGTATGCGAGCTCACGGGGACAGGGGCGCTTTAAAAAAAAAAAAATTGTATTCTTCATTTTACTTTATTTATTTTAGTTTGACATGTTTTTCCGCCCTAAACATTTTTTTGATCACTTTTATACCTATTACAAGGAACGTAAACATCCCTTGTAATAGGAATATGGCATGACAGGTCCTCTTTACAGTGAGATATGGGGGGGGGGGGGGGTGTCAATAAGACCCCACATCTCACCTCTAGGCTGGGAAGCCTGAAAAAAATACAAAAAAAAAAAACAACAATCCTGGCTTTGATCGTAGCGGTGAGTCGGTAGAAGCACCGGAGGGCGGTGGGGGGGGGGGGGACATCCCCTCTCACCTCCCGTAAGAATGATCAAGCGGCGGAACAGCCGCTATGATTGTTCTTATGGTGTAGGGAATCGCCGGCTGAAAAAGCTAATATCTGAATGATGCCTGTAGCTGCTCCCATCATTCAGATATCCCCGCACAAAGTCAAGGACGTCATATGACGGCCGGAGGGCGGGAAGTGGTTATTGCAGAGTATTGCCGGGCATTGCGGAGTATTGCCGGGCATTGCGGAGTATTGCAGGGCATTGCAGGGCATTGCGGAGTATTGCGGACTATGTCAGGGTATTGCGGTGTATGGCAGGGTATTGCAGTGTATGGCAGGGTATTGCGCGGGTATTGCACAGGGTATTGTGGAGGGTATTGCACAGGGTATTGTGGAGGGTATTGCACAGGGTATTGTGGAGGGTATTGCACAGGGTATTGTGGAGGGTATTGCACAGGGTATTGTGGAGGGTATTGCACAGGGTATTGTGGAGGGTATTGCAGAGTATTGTGGCGGGTATTGCAGAGTATTGTGGCGGGTATTGCAGAGTATTGTGGCGGGTATTGCAGAGTATTGTGGCGGGTATTGCAGAGTATTGTGGCGGGTATTGCAGAGTATTGTCGCGGGTATTGCAGAGTATTGTGGCGGGTATTGCAGAGTATTTTGCAGGGTATTGCAGAGTATTGTGCAGGGTATTGCAGAGTATTGTGCAGGGTATTGCAGAGTATTGTGCAGGGTATTGCAGAGTATTGCACCAGGGTATTGCAGAGTATTGCACCAGGGTATTGCAGAGTATTGCACCAGGGTATTGCAGAGTATTGCACCAGGGTATTGCAGAGTATTGCACCAGGGTATTGCAGAGTATTGCACCAGGGTATTGCAGGGTATTGCAGAGTATTTCGCAGGGTATTGCAGAGTATTTTGCAGGGTATTGCAGAGTATTGCACCAGGGTATTGCAGAGTATTGCACCAGGGTATTGCAGAGTATTGCACCAGGGTATTGCAGAGTATTGCACCAGGGTATTGCAGAGTATTGCACCAGGGTATTGCAGAGTATTGCACCAGGGTATTGCAGAGTATTGCACCAGGGTATTTTGCAGAGTATTGGCAGGGTGTATTGCAGAGTATTGGCAGGGTATAGCACAGGGATGGCTGAGCAGGGATGGATGGATGGCTGGATCTGTGACTGCAATTGTCACAGATCCAGCCCACAGTGCTGCTGCTGCCATCCGCTCCCTCCCCCTCCCCTCTCACACTGTACCGATCAAATGACACCGGGCTGTTTACAAGTGATTGCTCCGTCATTTGACGGAGCGATCACGTGGTAAACGGCCGCTATCAGCGGCGATTTACCGCGATTCGTGATCCGCCGGGTCCTCTGGACCCGGCGGTCAAGGAGTTTCCCGTGTGCGCGCCCCAGGGGGCGCGCGGGAGCGCGATTCTGGGAGGACGTTATATAACGTCCTCCCAGAGTTAAGCAACCACCTTGTCGACGTTATTTGTCGGCAGGTGGTTCTTAAGTGGTTAAACAGCGGCCTGCAACACCTTGCGGCAGAAGGAAGCATCAGAAGATGCAGCCACATCAACCTTGTAAAACTTAGAAAAGGTATGTGCGGATGACCAGGTCGCCGCCTTGCACACTTGTGCAACCGACGTTTGGCGTCAGAAAGCCCAGGAAGCACCAATTGTTCTGGTGGAATGCGCCGTAACCGGAAAGGGAGGCGCCCGCCCCTTAAGGGCATAGGCCTGTATAACGGTCTGCCTGATCCACCTAGAAATAGTGGCAGGGGAAACCGCTTGGCCCTGTTGTGGGCCTGACAGCCACTAACAGCGAGTCAGACTTCTAAAAGGGAGCAGTAACGGACAGGTACACCCGCAAGGCACGTACCACGTCTAGCGAATGAAGCGCAAACTCTCTGGGATGCGACGGATGAGGACACAAGGATGGCAGAACAATGTCCTCATTAAGGTGAAAGGCCGAGACCACCTTCGGAAGAAACGAAGGTCGCGGACGCAACACAGCCTTATCCTTATGGATGACCAAGTAAGGCGGCTTGCAAGACAATGCCGCCAACTCAGACACCCGTCTGACAGAAGTAATGGCTACCAGGAAAGCCACCTTCTGAGACAATGTCAAGAGAGGGATATCTCTGAGGTTTTCAAAAGGAGGTTCTTGAAGAACCGAGAGCACCAAATTCAGATCCCAAGGAGGGAGAGGAGGTTTGACAGGGGGGATCACATGGCGAACCCCCTGCACAAAGGTGCTAAAACAAGGAATGGCCCCGCTAGCGGTCATTGAAAGAAGACAGCCAGGGCCGAAATCTGACCCTTGATGGTACTGAAAGCCAGCTTTTGGGTCACACCACGCTGTAAGAACAGCAAAAACCTGGGAACGTAATACGTCCGTGGACGCCAATCTAGCTCCTTGCACATAGCGATGTAAGCTTTCCAGGTACAGTGATATATCTTTCTAGAGGAAGATTTCCGGGCCCTCAACATGGTTGAGATGTCCGAATCTCTAACATGGATTGACACATATAGGGGTGAGAGAGGGCTGCACATCCCGATTTGAATATTAGAACACAAAAATAAAATTTTCCCGTGGGATTTTAAAGCAGCAAAGAGGAATCAATGGTAGATAAAATGTAAATTTTATTGGAAAGATTGCGATGACGCATATAGCATAAAAAGATGAATTCATGAATCTTATGAGCTCCGGTAATTAAAAACCAACAATGGAACACAGGAATACTACAATTCACATACATGGTGTACATTTAGGATGGTGTGACATTACAAATTTAATGCATTACGATGTACTGTAGAAGAGACCCCGATGCATTTCGACCTCTCTAGGTCTTCCTCAAGGGGATTAAATTGGTCTATAGGACATCAAAAAATAAAAGATTATATATACGAATTAATCATGTTTCCTGCGTCTTCTGTCATAAAGGGTAATTGGATAGGCAATTTTTTCAAATGTTTTAAATTATTAAGAGACGTACAGGGAAAACAGATTGCTAAATCGATCATCGTTAATGAAAAATTGCATATTTACCCTCTGTATCGAATTGAATGGTGAAACCGGAGACTTTCGTATTAAAAGAGTAATTGCGTATGCACTCCAAGGGTTCCCAATGAGGGTCCGTATTGACCGAGGCGCCCACCTCCCACTCCATGGCGGATCCGCTCCACAGCTCGTCCGACTCAAAAGGGGTCACACGCTTCGGGAGTATTCCAATAGCGGGCAAGAAAGCAGGGGAGGAGGGTAACAGTGTACCATGTAACCAACCATCTTACTATGTTTCATATAATACTCTTAGTCATCTATTAGTCAATATAATTTTATTACATATGTACTACAGTCTCAATTATAACTTGAAAACAGGGTAAACGGCACTGGGCATACGTGCCCTCAACCAATGACTGAATCTGAGAGACCTCGGTCCCTCAGCACCTGGCTTTCAATAGCCATGCATTGAAAGCCAAGGACTGCAAAGCAGGATGAAGTATGGGACCTTGAGACAGAAGGTCCTTCTGCAGAGGCAGTCGCCAAGGAACGTCCACGACTAGCCGCACAAGATCGGTGTACAAATGACGCCGTGGCCAATCCGGAGCAATGAGGATCACCGGAATGTCCTCGGCCTCCAACCTGCAAAGCAGGCACTGCAGCAGAGGGTAAGCATATAACAGGCGATACCGACACCACGGGGCCACCAACGCGTCCGAGGCGTTTGCCCAGGGGTCCCTGGACCTGGCCACCAAATCTTGACACCTTGCGATTGAGTCGAGAGACCAAGAGGTCCAGCGTGCCCCACTGCCGACAAAGAAGTTGGAACACCTCCGGATGCAAGGACCATTCCGCCTGGTCCAACATCTGCCGGCTCAGATAGTCGGCCTGCCAGTTGTCTATTCCTGGAATATAAACGGCTACCAGACGCACTAGATCGGCGTACCAAGGACGCAGAGGCCAATCCAGAGCAATTGGGACCATTGGAATCCTCTCTGCCTCCAGTCTGCAAAGCAGCTGAGGAAGGAGCTTCAGAGGAGGAAAAAGGCATAGATTAGCCGGTACTGACTCCACGGTGCCATCAACACATCTGTCGTGTTTGCCCATGGGTCTCTTGACATGGCCACAAACTTCAATACCTTCCGATTGAGTCGAGAAGCCAGGAGAAAAACAACTGGCGTGCCTCCCCTCTGGCAAAGGAGCTGAAACGCCTCCGGGTGTAGAGACCATTCTCCTTGGTCCAGCATCTGGCGACTCAAGTAGTCCGCCTGCCAGTCCCCGGAATGTATACGGCTGACAGGCCTGGTACGCTCCTTTATGCCCACCTTAGGAGGTGAGCGACCTCCGATGCTGCAGCTGAGCTGCTTGTTCCTCCTTGTTGGTTGACATACACCACCATTGTGGCGTTTGTCCGACTGGATTCTGACTGGACGCCCCTGTAGCCTCTGAGACCATGTGGAGAGGCAAAGCCAGATTGCCCGGAGTTCCAGGACAATGATCGGCAAGTGGGATTCCTTCAGAGTCCAGCGCCGCTGGTTGACTGAGCTCCCCAGACTCCTCTCCAACCGGAAGACAGGCGTCCGCCGTGACCACCATCCAGTAAAAAGGAAGGAACAACTTCCCAGACAGAAATACCGGTGATGTCGGCCACCAACTAAGGAGGTCCTGACTAGGTGGCTTACCCGGATTTTGACAATCCAGGGATGAAGGGCACTTGACCATCTGGACAGAATTACCTTTTACAACACTTGTGTGTGAAATAGTGCATATGGTACCGTCTCTAAGGAGACTACCATGAGGCCCAGGACTCGCCTGAAAAAGTGGCATGACAACCATCTTGGGATGTCAACTGCTGCACCGCAGCCCGAAGGGTCTGCAACTTTCCCATAGGGAGGAAAAAAACTACGCCAGAATCAACCCTAGATGCACTAGGAGTTGAGACGGTACCGATACTGACTTCTGAGTGTTCAGCACCCAACCAAGAAACGGAGGGTCTGACAGGTTATAGACACACTCACCTCTAATTTTGAGTTTGAGGTGGCCCTCAGAAGAACAACGTCCAGGTTGCCCATGATAGCGATGCCACGCTGTCTTAGTAGTAGGGCCAGAATCGGGGCAAGCACCTGGGTGAACACCCTTGGTGCCGATGCCAGGCCAAAGGGGAGAGCCACCAGTGGTAGTGGTCTTCCCCGGCCGCTAAACGCAGACATCTCTGATGTCTGGTGCATATGGGAACATGCAAGCATGCGTCCTTGATGACCAAGGATGCCGGAAAATCCCCCGTATGGAGGGCAGCGACAACAGAGCGTCTTCAGCACTACGAACAGATTAGAGTATCAGCAGGTTTTGAACCGCCCCATATAGGACTTCCCAACGAGTCAGCTGAAGCTGGCGGTTTAGAGGGAAAAAATCTGTTCGGAAGGCAAGCAAGGTTGGGCTTGCGAACCCAGGGACGCTTCTGTCCCTCAGCAGGCGCTTTATCGGCCTGGGGTCTTTTACTTGCCGCACTAGGGAAGACCACTTGTGTGCAGTGAAGGAGAGCCCTAGCCTATGGCGTGGCTCCTTACCCCGTTTTGGATTGCGGGAGCAGCAAGCTCTTACCTCCTGTGGCATCCTTAACGATGTCATCCAGAGAGGCTCCAAAAAAACTGTCACCGCTAAAAGGGCAGGTCCATTAAGGCCTTCTTGGAAGTTTTTTGGTCTGTAGACCAGCACTTAACCAAACCAGGTGGCATAACACCACCGCATAACCCAAGGCTTTAGACAGCAAGGGGACAGTATCCATGTCTGATTCGCAGACAAACTTAAGGCCCTGTACCAACTGGTCCGCCAAAGCTACCTCATTCAGAGGAGCCTCCCGCGCCTTTAACCCATGCAGTAGCATCTTTGCCCACTCAGTAAGTGTCTGAGACACCAAAGCTCCAGCCAATGCTGGACGCACTGCTGAGCCCACCACAGTGTATAGGTAGCGAGCGAGTGCCTCCGCCTTCTTGATCACAGGGTCCTTGAAGACAGGAGCCCCCTTGTTAAGTCTGGACACAGGGGGGTCCACTATCGGGGGAGAGGACCATTTTTTCAGGAACTCTCCTCAAAGGGGTACCGGGGCTGCAAAAAAACCTTCAGTGGGTTTTCCCACTCCTTGTATAAAAGCTTATCAAGATAAGACACACAAGGAAACACCTTAGCAGTGCGGGCTGGCTTACGGAACCCAAAGGGGACGCCGTTTCTGCTGCATTTCCAATTTCAGCGTATCCCGCACTGCAGTGATAAGATCAGATACCAAAGCCTTTTCGCGTGTTGACCCGGACCTGGAGTCATTCTCACTGTCCGACCAGTCACGGTCCGCAGTCTCTGATGCATCAGGGCCATGAGCCACAGCCGGGCCTGGTTCTGCATCAGAATTATCCCCAGAAGATGGCGGGGGAATGGGGGCGTTTTCCTACCCCCCCCCGTGTTCCCATACGCCGCTTCCACCTTGGCAACCAAATTTTCAGGATTGCTGACACAGCGCCCACAGATACATCAGGGGCACCAGCTGCCAACTCAGATGTTTCAGGGAAAAATACATCCGCTTCTGACGTCATGCTGACCCACGCGCCTGATACCCACAGGGACTCCAGGCAAGGTATCAATAGGCCACCCTCCTAGCTGCTACAGAGGTCTCCCAGAGGGCTCAGCACCCTTAGAACGGTACCGCTACTGCTGCCGTCTGCTCCCGCCCGAGATGCTCTCCCACCGCTGCCTGTGTCAGTCTGATCCTCATGAGCGTGTCTCTGTATGCTTTCGCGCCTGTGGAATGCACCCTAGAGGCCGAAGACATCCAAAAAATGGCCGCAGAGCGGCCGTGCTGAATAACAGTGTGTACCATAAGAAAATGGCCGCCGAGCAGTCGACAGAGGCCAAAGCGGCGCGTACCACAAGAAAATGGCCGCCGAACAGTCGACAGAGGCCAAAACAGGCGTGGACCACAAGAAAAATAAGATTTTTGTACTCACCGTAAAATCTGTTTCTCCGACGTCCATGGACTGACACAGCCTCTTAATATTTGACAAGTGGGTTTATGTCACTGCTTGCAGGAGAGAACTAGGCAGAATGTTATAACATACATTCTAAAGACCAGAGCTGAACAGTCACGCCCAGGGGGCGGTCCCTCCGGACATAACCCACCCACCTGCAGCCAGCAGCCCTCAGTTCGTAACAAAGCAGTACAAACTATAAAGAAAGGGTGGGTGCTGTGTCAGTCCATGGACGTCAGAGAAACAGATTTTACGGTGAGTACAAAAATCGTATTTTCTCTTACCGTCCATGGACTGACACAGCCTCTTAATATTTGACAAGTGGGACGTCCCAAAGCAGTGTCAAAAAAGAGGGGTGGGAGCAAAAAAATGAAAACCAAACTTCACTCCACACAAGCAGACAGAGGAGTTGCAACCTAAACAGCGGCTTGCAACACCTTGCAGCCGAAGGAAACATCATAAGATGCCGCCACATCAACCTTGTAAAACTTAGAAAAGGTATGTGCGGACGATCAGGTCGCCGCCTCGCACACTTGTGCAACCGACGCTTGATGTCGGAAAGCCCAGGAAGCACCAATTGCTCTGGTGGAATGCGCCGTAACCGGAAAGGGAGGCGCCCGCCCCTTAAGGGCATAGGCCTGTATGGCGGTCTGCCTGATCCACCTAGAAATAGTGGCAGGGGAAACCGCTTGGCCCTGTTGTGGGCCTGACACAGCCACAAACAGCGAGTCAGACTTCTGAAAGGGAGCAGTAACGGACAGGTACACCCGCAAGGCACGTACCACGTCTAGCGAGTGAAGCGCAAACTCTCTGGAATGCGACGGATGAGGACACAAGGACGGCAGGACAATGTCCTCATTAAGGTGAAAGGCCGAGACCCCCTTTGGTAGAAAAGAAGGTCGCGGACGTAATACAGCCTCATCCTTATGGAAGACCAAGTAAGGTGGCTTGCAAGACAATGCCGCCAATTCAGACACCCGTCTGACAGAAGTAATGGCTACCAGGAAAGCAACCTTCTGAGACAACGTCAAGAGAGGGATATCTCTGATGTTTTCAAAAGACAGTTCTACCGAGAGCACCAAATTCAGATCCCAAGGAGGGAGAGGAGGTTTGACAGGGGGGAGCACATGGCGAACCCCCTGCACAAAGGTGCTAATCAAGGAATGGCCCGCTAGCGGTAATTGAAAAAAGACAGCCAGGGCCGAAATCTGACCCTTGATGGTACGCAGAGGCCAGCTTTTGGGTCAAACCACGCTGTAAGAACAGCAAAATCCTGGGAACGGAATACGTCCGTGGACGCCAATCTAGCTCCTCGCACATAGCGATGTAAGCCTTCCAGGTACGGTGATAGATCTTTCAGGAGGAAGATTTCCGAGCCCTCACATAGATGAAATGACTGAATCCGAGAGACCTCGGTCCCTCAGCACCTGGCTTTCAATAGCCATGCCGTTAAAGCCAAGGACTGTAAAGCAGGATGAAGTATGGGACCATGAGACAGAAGGTCCTCCCGCAAAGGCAGTCGCCAAGGTCTGCGACTAGCCGCACTAGATCGGCGTATCAATGACGCAGTTCCAGAGCAATGAGGATCACCGCAATGGCCTCGGCCCCAACTCTGCGAAGCAGGCGAGGCACCAACAGTAGCAGAGAGTAAGCATACATCAGGTGAAACTGCCCCCATGGAGCCACCAATGCGTCTGCCCAGGGATCCCTGGACCTGGCCACGAATCTCGACACCTTGTGAGTGAATCGAGAGGCCAGAAGGTCCACATCCGTTGCCCCACCTCCGGTAAAGGATACGAAACACCTCCGGATGGAAGGACCCTTCCCCTGGAATGCAAACGGCCGACAGGACCGTCCTGCAGCAGTATGCGAATGACAATCCCAAGGAAACCCCGCAATATATCGGAGAAGGGAGGCCCCAGCTTACCGGGTGCCTCAATTGTTGGACAAAGAAAGGCAAACCTGAGAGCTTCCCAAGAAACTCGGTCAGTGGACCAGTAACTGCGCAGCATCTACAGGTGGCGCAAAACCACCCCGGGCACAGAGACCCTGGAGGCTAAGCAGTTGCAGTGCACCTGCTGGTCGACAGAGATGAAGCAGAGGCTTTGCTCAGTCAGAGCGTCAGAGACGCAGCCACTAACGGGCGTAACGCTAACCTCAGCATGGCGAACACAGTCCAAGCCATCGCTTCTGATCACCACCGCAGGGCAGGTGACCCCCCTGGTAAGTGGTACCCCTGATACCAGGGATTCAACTCCAGAGGGAAAAACACATATATCCTTATGACAATGCTCCATCCAGCAGCTACTTCATTGATAAGTGCTGATTGTACAAACACATAGTTTATACTGTGTATTGCGACAAAATGCGCAATTGGAACGTGGGAGGAAACCCACTCAGCCACAAAGAGCATAGTACAACCACATACGGTGTATGTAGTTTAGTATGTGTGGATAAACATAATAAACACGTTTATACTGTGCCAACGAAGGCGCGCACATCATTGGGGCGTGGGTAGAAACCGGCCACGCAGACTGCATACACAAACCGTGTAGGCATGTTAGCATGCAAATAAACAAATTGCACATGTTTATGCTGTGCATAGTGCCGAAAAGCGCGCACACCATTGGAGCGTGGGAGGAAAACCAGAGCACCCGGATGAAACCCACGCAGACTGCATACACATACCGTGTAGGTATTATAGTATGAGTAATAAACATTTTGAACATGTTTATGTGTGCATAGCGCCGAAGGCGCGCACACTGTTGGCGAGTGGGAGGAAACCGGAGTACCCGGAGGAACCCACGCAGACCCAGAGAGTACAATACATACACATACTGTGAATGTATTTAGTGTTGTGTATAAACATAATGTGTATGTTTATAATGTGTATGGCAACAAAGGCGTGCACGTCATTGTAGCGTGGGCGGAAACCGGAGGACCCGGAGGAAACCCACGCAGGCTGCACACACATACCGTGTAGGTATGTTAGCATGTGAATAATCATATTGCACAAGTTTAAGCTGTGCATAGCGCCGAAAGCGCCCATACCATTGGAGCGTGGCAGGGAACCGGAGTACCCGGAGGAAACCCACGCAGATTGCATACACATACCGTGTAGGTATTTATAGTATGTGAAATAAAATATATAAAAATACCTTGCGCCAAAACACTATCTAAAATGTAATTAAAAACAAAATTTAGAGCTGCACCCCTAAAAACTAAATGGATGTCCCATTAAGTGCAATGTGAAAATTAAAAGAAAGGGGGTGCTGGTTACTGTATAAAATTTACAACTAACATATGAAATGAGCTAATCAACCACAATGAGATATTAAACATGTGCATATAGTATACAATGATAGAAACACATGTGCAATATTGTTGAACGGCTGGTAGCAACACAATCCTGTGCAGTGGAATACCAATATTAATGTCAAATGTGAAATATGACAAATAATTTAATCACATAGAAAAGTGAGCATTCAATGAGTGATGCTTGCTAGTCCAGTGATAAGTCCATAGAGAGTTATCCAATATGATCTTGAAGTGACACCTTCACCAAATAGATAAAACACCCGAAGTTCTATGGATGGATGGCCGCTTACCCCAAGATGTTGACCCCCTTAACTAAAAATGAGGTCAAATGCGCTTATTGCAAGATACCACTTGCCAAAACAGAGGATGTGATCCCGGATCAGTCTGACTCCCCAAGATGAGCTCGGATTGGGATATGCAAACAAAACGAATATTGCCAAGAATAATGTAATCCCGTTTATTTAAGTTTAAAATCAACATAAAAAGAAAAGCCAAATGGCTGCTTACATTGCGTAGTGCCTTAACCTGGCACTGAGGCTGGAAAGCATGTAAAAGCCGAATGGATCCGTCCGTCCGTGTGAGAGTCTGGCGTGCGTTCCGCCGATTGCAACGGCTAACCAGCAGGACCGGAAGTGTGATGGAAACATGACCAAGTACCGCCTCAACGTACGTTTCGTTTAACACGTCATCAGGAAGCGTACTGGGTCACTGGAAGGGCGGTCTTTTAAATGCTTGTCAATCAAGCCAAAATGTTTAACTAATTGTGTCAGCCTCAGTGCCGGATCATAGGCGCTATCGCGAGACACAATATTACAGCAATATCATTTAAAACAGACCGAGTATCACATTTAAATGAAGGGTGACAGAATCTACCCTGTATACCCTAGGAACCTTGTAAAATTATCGGGAAGTGAAGCAAATAGAATAATTATTTGCTTAAAATGTATAGCTAAAAAATAGTAATAAAAAATATAATAAAAATACAATGGGACCAATGTTGGTAGATTAATAATGATATATAATTGGACAAAACCAGAGAGAGTTTTAAGCATTAGTTAAAAAGCAATTTAGATCTAGTCCCTGTGGCTGCATCGTTTGGAGGTCAGTGCCTCTCCAATGGGACACAGCTCTGTCAATTCCGTAGAATGTGAGCTGACGAGGATCTCTGGCATGAAACCGATCAAAGTGACGCGACATACTATGATTGGGAAATACTTTGGAAATATTGGTGACATGCTCATTAATCCTGACCCTTAATTCCCGTGTGGTACGTCCCACATTCTGTAGGGAGCAAGGGCATTCCAGGACGTAAGTAACATGTTTGGAATAGCACGTAATCAAGGGTTTAACTAAAAATTCTTGTTGAGTAACAAAGGACCGGAATTTAGTGATTTTTTTTGCCATGTCGGGTGGTTGTGCGACAGGATTTGCACCTTGTGCAATTATGAAAACCTGATCCATCCAAAAAAAAGTCAGGGGTTTCTCTGGAGGGTCAGGAACATTAGGTGCTATCATATTTTCTTAGCCCTGGTGCTCGTCTATAGATGAATTTAGGCCTCGATGGAATCACATTAACCAAATCTTTGTCCTTGAGGAGCATGGGCCAAAATTTCTGAAAGGTGCACTCAATTGTTTTGTACTGCCTATGAAAGCCAGATACAAAGGCCAAGTCTCCCTGGAAGGGTGGTTTTTTTCTTTGAAGTTAGGACTGTCTCTCTATCCATAATGGCTACTTGATGCTGGGCTTTCTGAAGTACCTGAGGAGAGTAGCCTTTTTCCATAAACCTCTCTGTGAGGACAGAGGCCGGTTCATGGAAATCTATCAGACTCTCACAATTCCTCCTAATCCTTATGTACTGGCCTTTGGGTATGGCTCCCAGCTATTGGGGGTGATGGCAACTAGTTGTTGGCACAAAACCATTTCTATCAGTGCTTTTAAAAAAAGGTCTTAGAGCTAATTTTGTTGTTTTTCTTAATTAGGATGAGATCTACATAGTTGACTGTAGCCGTACTCCATTCAGCTGTGAATGTAAGACCATAATGGTTGTTATTTAGATATTTGATGAAAATTTGTAGGTCCTCCTGCGAGCCCTCCCACAGTAAGATAATATCATCAATGTATCTTTTATAATACAAAAGGGCTGGCTTGAATTCATGGTATATGGTTTAATTTTCCCATTTATTGAGTACTAGATTGGCTACACTGGGAGCATAGCGAGCCCCCATAGCTACCCCCCTTTGTTTGATTGAAAAACTGATCCTGTGCCCAAAAATAATTACTACCCATGGCTTGTTTAAGGCCTTCAACTAGAAAGTCTATTTGGTCATTGGGTAGCTTGGATTGCTCTGTCAAGGCCAATCCTACAGCTACTAAGGCATCATCTTGTTTAATATTAGTATACAGCGACTCAACGTCAACTGTAACCATGATTGTATTAGCTGTCACTGATATAGTAGATATGGACTTAATGAGCTCTCTGCTGTCCTTCAAATAGGACTTACCCTGTACTACCAATGGTTGGAGGTATTTGTCTATATACTCTCCAACACAGGAGTATAGGGAACCTATCCCACTTATAATGGGTCGGCCGGGCGGTTTGACTCTAGTTTTGTGAATTTTGGGTACTTTGTATAACATTGGGGTGCGTGGAGCCCGTGAAATCAAGCATTGGGCCTCTTTCAGATTCAGAATATGTTGGTCCACTCCTCTAGAGACCCAATTAGTCAATTGGGTTCGTAATTTACCCAACAACCGTTGGATTTCTGCATAATAGTCGTCCTTGGTAACTACCACCACAGCACCCCCTTTGTCTGCTGGGCGGACCACCAAGTTTTTATTTTTTTCTAACTGTTTTATATCCTCTATTATTGCACGATTTTTACTGGCCTGTTTAACTTCTACTAGTTTAATTTCATCCTGCACCATATTTTTGAACACCTCAACATGGTGGTGAGACCCTTTCTTGGGATTAAAAACAGAATTGTTTTTCAAACCACTATGCAGAAACTGTTCGGTTACCACTGTGGATGAAACAGTGGGGGTCTGAGAGGCAAAATGTTTTTTTATATTGAGTTTTCTGACATTTTTCCACATCTATGAATAACTCAAATTTGTTGATGTTTTTATCTGGCGCAAACTTTAAACCCTGAGATAAAACTCCCAATTCTTGCTCAGAGATTTCTATATTTAAAGGAGTAGTAAAGTTACATGTTTTTTCACCTTAATGCATCCTATGCATTAAGGTGAAAAAACATTCGACAATACCGCCCCCCCGAGCCCCCGTTTTTCTTACCTGGCCCCTCGAAAGTCCCATGCTCGTCCCCGTCATCCTCTTCGTTTTTCTGCCTGGCCACCGATTGGCTACACTGGATAGATTGAAAGCAGCGCAGCCATTGGCTGGCGCTGCTGTCAATCACATCCAATGACGCGGCACGCCGGGGGGCGGGGCCGAGTGATACAGTCGGCGGCTATGGCCGCCGCTGTATCACGGGAGCGCGCCCGCAATCACTCCACACCATGCGAGCTCACTCGCATTAAGGTGTGGAGTCCTTGCGGGGAGGAGCCAAGACAGCCGCCGAGGGACCCCAGAAGACCAGGATCGGGGCCACTGTGTGCAAAACGAGCTGCACAGTGGAGGTAAGTATAACATGTTTGTTATTTTTAAGCAAAAAAAAAAAAAGCTTTAGTGCTCCTTTAAGTTGAAAATTCCTGTTAACTGTCCCTTGGTCTTTTTCTTCCTGGTTCCCCCTCTTCTACCTCTTTTGTGATAGGTTCTTTGGGGTATTGGGGAGTAATAGGTGGAATTTTGTAGGGTTCTTTCTATCCCCTCCATTCCCCCCCCTGTTGGTAATTATTTTGATGTGAATTTGGTCTGCCCCTATAATTCCCTCTAAAATTACCTCTAGGTGGTCTAGGCTGGTATTGACTTGGACCTTGGTTAGGATATGGGTAACCATAATCCATAGGTCTATTAAGTGGTGCATACCTATTGTAGGTAGGTGCTGCATATTGATCCTGATAATAATTGGTAGGTGGAGGATAGTGGGTTGTATATTGAGGGGGACCCCTAGGGGCTTGGGGTCCCCCTGCCCTTTGTGACTACTGGGGGTTTTGGATTTTTTTCCTGGAGTAGGTGGGTTACTTTTAAAATTCCGGGGCCATCTGCGTAACCACATTATGGACCTCCATGTCATCCTCAACTGCCTGGTCCTTGGAATGACCTATAGTGGAATCCTCCTGCTATTTGTAAACCTTTTTCTCCTCATAGTCCTTTATGTCCCTCTGGTATTTAAGTTTTTTTTTTTGTTTAATTTCTCCATCATATTTAGACATAAATGATTGGAGATTCTGGGCTTTGTCCATATATTCTTTAGTTCCCATGAAAGGTTTCATATTTTCTTTAAGATCGGCTATTTTGGCTTCAACTAAAATATTCTTGGCTCGATGTCTCCTAATCATTAACTGCATGAGCTTTTGCTCGCAGGCGTTGAAGAACTGAAACCACTCATCTAGTAGTGTCAGGTCCTCAACACCATCATTAGGATTCACATCCCATCTGAGTCTCCTGGGGGTAAGATTTTTTCCTATGTACATCTCAAATGACGCTATATCCCACCATAGTCTAATTTGTTTCTCCATATCATATTGGAGTTGTTTAAAACCTCTCTCGAGGTCTAAATTAGGACTGGGGGCTTGTTGGAATATTTCTTCAATGTCGGTCTGGCGACTTTTCATGAAATTGAAAACATCCATGGCTGCATAGGTAGAATAGTTTCTATTGTGTAGAAACCTCAAGTGAAATAAAATATATAAAAATACCTTGCGCCAAAACACTAACTAAAATTAAAAATTAGAGCTGCACCCCTAAAAATAGGATTTTTATAACAGCTTACCTGTAAAATCCTTTTCTTGGAGTACATCACGGGACACAGAGCGACATAGTCATTACTAATGGGTTATATAGATACCGTCAGGTGCTGGCACTGGCAACTTCCAAAACCGGAAGTACCCTCCCCTATATAAGCCCCTCCCATCCGGGAGCACCTCAGTTTTGTAGCAAAGCAATAAGTGTCCCCAAAGAGGGGCGGGAGCTCTGCGTCCCGTGATGTACTCCAAGAAAAGGATTTTACAGGTAAGCTGTTATAAAAATCCTATTTTCTTTCTCGTACATCACGGGACACAGAGCGACATAGTCATTACTAATGGGATGTCCTAAAGCAATGCCCAATGAGGGGGGGGATACACCATATATAAGCTGAGCGCTATTAGACATGAGGATCTTTTGCGGCCTGCAACACACTGCGCCCAAAGGCGACATCCTCCTGACTTCTAACGTCCACCTGGTAGAACCTAGTAAACGTGTGTACTGAAGACCATGTTGCGGCCTTACAGATTTGAGCCAGGGAGGCCTGGTGATGCACTGCCCATGAAGTTCCAACTGCTCTCGTGGAGTGCGCTCTAACTTTGAACGGAGGCGGTCTCCTTCTCAAGCCATAGGCTTGTATTATGACCTGTCGAATCCACTTGGCTAAAGTAGATTTTGACGCTGCCTGACCCTTTCTGGGGCCTTCCGGCAGAATAACCAAAGTATCCGTTCTGCGAATCTGAGCAGTGGCCTTTAGATAAGCTTTAACTGCTCTTACTACATCCAAAGAATGCAATAACTTTTCCTCTACCGAAGTAGGTTTGGGGAAAAAAGAAGGAAGAACCACATCTTGGTTCAAATGAAACCTCGATACCACCCTAGGAAGAAAGGCTGGATGAGGACGTAACACTACTCTATCCTTATGGATAACCAGATATGGCTCCTTACAGGACATAGCTGCTAATTCCGACACTCTTTTAGCCGAACAAATGGCTACTAGAAAAATCAATTTCCTGGTGAGAAGCACCAAAGAAATATGCTGTAATGGTTCAAATGGTTGTTTCTGTAGAACCGACAGAACCAAGTTTAGATCCCATGGACATATGGGAATATTAACCGGAGGACTAATACGCATCATTCCTTGTATAAAGGCTTTGACTAGTGAATGCGAAGCCAAGGGCCTTTGAAAAAATATTGACAAGGCCGAAATCTGACCCTTGATAGTACTCAAGGCAAGCTTCCTATCTACAGCCCATTGTAGGAAGTCCAGAATCCTACCTATTACGTACTTATGTGGATGCCATTTCTTGGCCTCACACCACGCGATGTACGCCTTCCAGATTCTATATTAGATCTGCCTGGATACCGGCTTCCTGGCATTGATCATGGTAGATACCACAGGATTAGAGAGCCCTCTCTTTTTTAGAATGTGGGCTTCCATAGCCAGGCCGTCAAACCTAGGGCTGGTAAGGAAGGGTGGTATATCGGTCCTTGCGAAAGCAGGTCCGGACGACGTGGGAGAGTCCAAGGACTCCCCACTGAAATTTTACAATCTCCGCGTACCACGCTCTTCGGGGCCACGCTGGAGCCACCGGAATCACTGGTTTCTTTTCTACCCTGATTCTGCGGAGTAATCGAGGTAACCATTGTGGCGGTGTGAATGCATATATCAGCTTGAACTGATCCCAAGGGAACACTAGGGCATCCGAGCCGCAAGCTAGGGGATCCCTTGTCCGAGAGACAAACCTGTCCCCCTTTGCGTTGAATCTGGATGCTAGAAGATCTACATCCGATGTTCCCCACCGCTGACATATTGTCCAGAAAACCTCGGGGTGAAGGGACCCTTCCTCTGGGCATAATTGCTGGCGACTTAGAAAGACCGCCTTCCAATTCTCCACTCCTGGAATGAATACCGCAGATATGGCTGGGACATATTTTTCTGCCCATTTCAGGATGTAATTTACTTCCCTCTGGGCTGCACGACTCCTGGTGCCCCCCTGATGATTGATATATGCCACTGCTGTGGCATTGTCTGATTGAATTCTGACAGGGGACCCTTGGAGTTTGGATGTCCATGCTACTAGGGCATACCGGGCTGCTCGTATCTCTAAGAGATTGATGGGCAGGGCCTTTTCTGCATCCGACCATCTGCCCTGGAGAGACTATTGCTCCAGTACTGCTCCCCAGCCTATAAGGCTGGCATCTGTAGTGACCACCTTCCAAGAAATCAGACTGAAGGATTTCCCTTTTTCCAGATTCTGGGGAACCAACCACTAACGGAGGCTCTTGCGAACGGAAGGGGACAAGGACATTGTAAGTCTAGGGCCTGAACTTTTTTGTTCCAGGCTGACAGTATGGCCCCCTGCAAATTCCTTGAATGGAATTGACCGTAGGGTACTGCTTCGAATGATGCCACCATTTTTCCCAGCAGCCTTATGCACAGGCGTATGGACGGCTGTCTTTTTTGTACCCACTAAGTGGATCAAATCTTTCAAAGACAACACCTTTCCTCGAGGCAAGAATATTTTTCTCTGGCCTGAATCCAACCTTAGCCCCAAGTATTCCAGACTTTTGACTGGTTTTTAGGGCTGACTTTTCTCGGTTGATAATCCAACCGTGAGATTCCAGATACTTGATTGTCTTGTGAACGACCACGTCTAGTTTTTTCACTGAGTGGTCTATCAGCAACAAGTCATCTAGATATGCCATTATCATTACACCTTGTGTTCTTAGATTGGCCAATAAAGGGCCAGAATTTTTGTAAACACTCGTGGTGCTGTGGCCAGACCGAAGGGTAAGGCTCTGAACTGAAAATGGCGCCCTTCTACTGCAAAGCGTAGAAACTTTTGGTAGACTGGAAAGATGGGAATGTGCAAATAAGCATCTTTGATGTCGATCGCGGCTAACCAATCCTCCCCTTGTAGGGCAGTGGCCACCGATCGGATCGACTTCATCGGAAAGTCCTGATATACAGGAATTTGTATAGCCCTTTTAGAATTAATATGGGCCTCCCGTCCGCGTTTGCTTCGGGACTGTAGAGAGGTTTGAGTAAAACCCGAACCCTCATTCTTCCAGGGGAACCTCCATAATTACTCCTTGGAGCAATAGTTGTTCTAGTGCCAACAGGAGGGACTCTCTCTTCCGGGGATCCCTTGGCACGTTTGACCTCAAAAATGGGAAGGAGGAGAGTCTCTTAACTCCAATCTGTATCCTCAACATACTGCGGAGAGCACCTATCTGTCTTGATCGCGTCCCGCCAGGTCTCTTGTGAACAACTGGAGTCCTCCCCCCACCCGACTGAGTGGGGGCAACCCTTCAATGAATTTAACTTTGGGGGAGGTTTTGTACCTCCCCTGACCCAGGGTTTCTCATTACCCTGCTATTGTCCCTGTTTTTTACCCCCGGGAATTGACCGAGGAGGCCGTCGGAACTGTTACACAGCCGATGCCCCAGGGACTGGAGAAGCAGGCCTCTTAAAGAGGGACCTCTAACTCTGTTTTTAACCGGCAAGAGCGTATTTTTACCGCTGGAAATTTTCTGGATATATTTGTCCAGGTTTTCCCTGAATAAGCGTTCACCATGAAATGGGACGCTAACCAGCCATTCCTTACAGGGAGCTTCAGCAGACCAGTTTTTGAGCCATAGAAGCCTACGCATATGTACTCTAGACAGCGTAAGGCGGGAGGCCTGATGGACTGAATCCTTTATGGCGTCAACCGCAAAGCCTAAGGCTCTAGGTAGATCAGCTAGGGCAAGGCCTGCTGATCTGTCAAGTCCCTCAAGACCTGTTTTAACTGATCCTTCACTGCTTAGCAGACCCCAATAGCTGCTACTGCTGGTTGTGTCACCAAGCTTGCTGTAGAAAGAAGCAGACTTTCATAAGGACTCCAATCTTTTATCTATTGGGTTCTTGAACATTTGGACATTATCCACTGGACATGTCAGTGATTTATACATACAAGAGATGGCTGCGTCCACTGTAGGGACCTTCCATTTTTTTTTTTTTTGATGAACTTATCCTCCATGGGATAGACCACCGGAAATCTCTTGGGGGAATAATATTTTCTCAGGACGTTCCCAATCCTGGTAAATAAGCCCTTTCAGTAAAAGGGTGAAGTGGAAAAGAACAGACAGTCTGGGGGCTTCTAGCGACCCCAACGAGGATACAGTAGTGGTTGATGGTTCCGCAAGGTGCATTTTTAATGCCGATCGGACCATGTTAGTCAGAGACTGAACCCATAATCTTTCAGCTTGAGCTGCTGAGAAAGGTTCCTCCACTGTTGATTCCTCTATAACAGAATCAACCTCATCCTGATCCCCTTCAGGCAGGTCGATCCCTGTATGGGACTGTTGCTCTGCTAACAGGCACTCTGAAGGAGGAGACGGAGATCGGCGTGCTTTCCCTGACAGGGAGGCAGCGATCAATGTTGACAATCTCTCTCTAATCCTTCCAGAGCTGAGGAAAAAACCTCCTCTGTTACATACACAGGAGCAGGTGACTGAGGACAGCCACAGTACCAAGTACCCCTGCGGGGTCTCTATGGTCACTTACCTCTGAACTTCAGGGGAGACTGGTGCAGCAGAAGCATGCCCACCTCAGAGCCCGATGAGACCCCCTTCGCTTCCTGGAAGATTCAGTTCCGGAGCTTCTGGACGGCATATTCTTAAGCCTAAAGCTGAGGTATTCCAGCCGTAATACACCACTTTTACTGAGAATAGTCTAGCACAATTGCTGCTATATCACAGTTGGTGTCTACTAAAGTGCCTTTCTAGGGGATGCCTGCATCAACCGCCTCTGTGTGCCTTTATCTGTTGCTAGCTCTGTCTGTGCATTCAATAGCCAGCTATAATGTGCTTTAAAACACGCTGGACGCCCGCACATGCGCAGTAGCGCCGCGGCGCACACCTGAGCGTCATCCACCCGCTCCGCCCCTTTTTTCAGATCGCCTCTATGAATAGAGGCGCGTGCACGCGCACGCGCGCGGGCACGTGCGCCTTCGGCGCCCTTTTTTAAAAACAATAAGGAGCTAGATGGGAGCCAGGGCCCCCTTTGCCGCAGGGCCCGGGGATGGATGAGCGCAGCAACAGGGCAGAGGAGACAGCTTCCCAGCAGAGAACATACCAACTGCCTGGATTTGATTCTGGAAGAAAAAAATCCACATTACAAGAAAAAGAACCATAGCGGCCTCTAGTGTCTAACACAGGTACCGCGGTCTTACATTTTTTTTTTTATTTTTTTTTTCTTGCCTACTATTAAAATTTTTACATTTTCTCAGTAGTAACAGGCATACACAGAATATTGCGGGAATACCTTAGGTAACAGGCAGAAAGACAAAATAGGCTTGGGGGTCCCTCAATAGAACCAAGTTCCTGAGGGCCCCCACTTACCTTTTCCTCGCCGCAGGACTTTGTTTGGTCCACAGAAGCCCAAACTTCACCTATCACGGCAGGCATTGTAATCAAACCTTCAGGGACCGGGTTCCCAAGGATTCCACTCCCCTGGACCTGTATAGCACCCTGCACAGAAAACATCTTGGTCGTGGGTATGACCAGAGCTCTGGATCCCAGGGTCCAGCTCTCCTAAGAGAAGCATTACAGGCAAAACCTTGCTCTTCTCTGCAAGGCCCGGGTACCGACCGTTTAGCTATGAAGCTTTTTTGGTCGGATCCGGAATAGCTTACTGAGGCCCAAAAGAACCTGTACGCAAGCTCAGTGAAAAACACATGTTTCTTCTTGGCCAACACCTTAGACACTGGCAAAAAACTGAGGTGCTCCCGGATGGGAGGGGCTTATATAGGGGAGGGTACTTCCGGTTTTGGAAGTTGCCAGTGCCAGCACCTGACGGTATCTATATAACCCATTAGTAATGACTATGTCGCTCTGTGTCCCGTGATATACGAGAAAGAAAACGAAATGGATGTTCCATTAAGTGCAATGTGAAAATAAAAAGAAAGGGGGCGCTGGTTACTGTATAAAATTTACAACTAACATATGAAATGAGCTAATCAACCACAATGAGATATTAAACATGTGCATATAGTATACAATGATAGAAACACATGTGCAATATTGTTGAACGGCTGGTAGCAACACAATCCTGTGTGCCAAGATGATGCCTTAGTAGCTGTAGGATTGGCTTTGACAGAGCAATCCAAGCTACCCAATGACCAAATAGACTTTCTAGTTGAAGGTCTTAAACAAGCCATGGGTAATAATTATTTTTCGGCACAGGATCAGTTTTTCAATCAAATAAAGGGGGTAGCTATGGGGGCTCGCTATGCTCCCAGTGTAGCCAATCTAGTACTCAATAAATGGGAAAATGAAACCATATACGATGAATTCAAGCCAGCCCTTTTGTATTATAAAAGATACATTAATGATATTATCTTACTGTGGGAGGGCTCGCAGGAGGACGGACAAATTTTCATCAAATATCTAAATAACAACCATTATGGTCTTACATTCACAGCTGAATGGAGTACGGCTACAGTCAACTATCTAGATCTCACCCTAATTAAGAAAAACAACAAAATTAGCTCTAAGACCTTTTTTAAAAGCACTGATAGAAATGGTTTTGTGCCAACAACTAGTTGCCATCACCCCCAATGGCTGGGAGCCGTACCCAAAGGCCAGTAAATGAGGATTAGGAGGAATTGTGAGAGTCTGATAGATTTCCATGAACAGGCCTCCATCCTCACAGAGAGGTTTATGGAAAAAGGCTACTCTCCTCAGGTACTTCGGGAAAGCCCAGCATCAAGTAGCCATTATGGATAGAGAGACACTCCTAACTTCAAAGAAAAATCCACCCTTCCAGGGAGACTTAGCCTTTTTATCTGGCTTTCATAGGCAGTACAAAACAATTGAGTGCACCTTTCAGAAATTTTGGCCCATACTCCTCAAGGACAAAGATTTGGTTAATGTCCTTCCCTCAAGGCCTAAATTCATCTATAGACGAGCACCAGGGCTAAGAAATATGATAGCACCAAATGTTCCTGACCCTCCAGAGAAACCCCTGACTTTTTTGGATGGATCAGGTTTTCATTATTGCACAAGGTGCAAATCCTGTCGCACAACCACCCGACATGGCAAAAAAATCACTAAATTCCGGTCCTTTGTTACTCAACAAGAATTTTTAGTTAAACCCTTGATTACGTGCTATTCCAAACACGTTACTTACGTCCTGGAATGCCCTTGCTCCCTACAGAATGTGGGACGTACCACACGGGAATTAAGGGTCAGGATTAATGAGCATGTCACCAATATTTCCAAAGGATTTCCCAATTATAGTGTGTCGCGTCACTTTGATCGGTTTCATGCCAAAGATCCTCGTCAGCTCACATTCTACGGAATTGACAGAGCTGTGTCCCATTGGAGAGGCACTGACCTCAAAAAAGCCATTTCCCAAAACGAAACCCAATGGCTGTAACGCCTCCAAACGATGCAGCCACATGGACTCAACATAGATCTAGATCTAAATTGCTTTTTAACTAATGATTAAAACTCCCTCTGGTTTTGTCCAATTATATATCACTATTAATCTACCAACATTGGTCCCATTGTATTTTTATTATATTTGTTATATTTTTTATTACTATTTTTTAGCTATACATTTTAAGCAAATATTATTCTATTTGCTTCACTTCCCCATAATTTTACAAGGTTCCTAGGGTATACAGGGTAATTTCTGTCACCCTTCATTTAAATGTGATACTCGGTCTGTTTTAAATGATATTGCTGTTATTTTGTGTCTCGCGATAGCGCCTATGATCCGGCACTGAGGGTGACACAATTAGTTTCACATTTTGGCTTGATTGCCAAGCATTTAAAAGACCGCCCTTCCAGTGACCCAGTACGCTTCCTGATGATGTGTTAAACGAAACGTACGTCGAGGCGGTACTTGGTCACGTTTCCATCACACTTTCGATCCTGCTGGTTGTCCGCTGCAATAGGTGGAATGCACGCCAGACTCTCACAAGGTCGGACGGATCCATTCAGCTTTTACATGCTTTCCAGCCTCAGTGCCGGGTTAAGGCACTATGCAATGTAAGCAGCCATTTGGCTTTTCTTTTTATGTTGAATTTAAACTTAAATAAACGGGATTACACTATTCTTGGCAATATTCGTTTTGTTTGCATATCCCAATCCGAGCTCATCTTGGGGAGTCAGACAGATCCGGGATCACATCCTCTGTTTTGGCAAGTGGTATCTTGCAATAAGCGCATTTGACCTCCTTTTAGTTAAGGGGGTCAACATCTTGGGGTAAGCGGCCATCCATCCATAGAACTTCAGGTGTTTTATCTATTTGGTGAAGGTGTCACTTCAAGATCATATTGGATAACTCTCTAAGGACTTATCACTGGACTAGCAAGCATCACTCATTGAATGTTCACTTTTTTATGTGGTTAAATTATTTGTCATATTTCACACGACATTAATATTGGTATTCCACTGCACAGGATTGTGTTGCTACCAGCCGTTCAACAACATTGCACATGTGTTTCTATCATTGTATACTATATGCACATGTTTAATATCTCATTGTGGTTGATTAGCTCATTTCATATGTTAGTTGTAAATTTTATACAGTAACCAGCGCCTTTCTTTTTATTTTCACATTTATAGTATGTGCAATAAACATATTGAACATGTTTATACTGTGCAGAGAGCCGAAAGCGCACATACTGTGAGAGCGTGGGAGGAAACCGGAGCACCCGGAAGAAACTCACGCCGACCCAGAGAGTATAATACATACATACACTGTGAATGTATTTAGAGTCGTGTATAAACACGTGGCATTATGTGGCAGATGAGGTTTAATGTTGATAAATGTAAAATTATGCACTTGGGGGCTAAGAATATGAATGCATCATACATACTAGGGGGAGTACAACTGGGGATATCCGTAGTGGAGAAGGATCTGGGGGTTTTGGTAGATCATAAGCTCAATAATGGCATGCAATGCCAAGCTGCGGTTTCCAAAGCAAGCAAAGTCCTTTCTTGTATTAAGAGAGGTATGGACTCCAGAGAGAGAGAGATATAATTTTGCCCCTGTACAAATTAGTAAGACCTCATCTGGAATATGCA
This sequence comes from Rana muscosa, assembly GCA_029206835.1. NCBI lineage: Eukaryota > Metazoa > Chordata > Amphibia > Anura > Ranidae > Rana > Rana muscosa. Next base: position 441,994,477 of record CM055120.1, on the reverse strand, counting down.
GTTCAGTTTTGGGCCCCAGTTCTCAAAAAGGATATTGGGGAACTGGAGAAAGTGCAGAGAAGGGCAACCAAACTGATAAGAGGCATGGAGGAGCTCAGCTATGAGGAAAGATTAGAGGAACTGAATTTATTCACTCTTGAGAAGAGGAGATTAAGGGGTGATATGATCAACATGTACACATATATAAGGGGTCCAAATTGTGAACTTGGTGTTCAGTTATTCACTTTACGGTTAACACAAAGGACAAGGGGGCACTCTTTGCGTCTAGAGGAAAAGAGATTTCACCTCCAAATACGGAAAGGTTTCTTCACAGTAACAGCTGTGAAAATGTGGAATAGACTCCCTGCAGAGGTGGTTCTGGCCAGCTCAGTAGATTGCTTTAAGAAGGGCCTGGATTCTTTCTTAAATGTAGGTAAAGTTGATCCGGGGAATATCCGATTGCCTCTCGGGGGATCAGGAAGGAATTTTTTCCCCTGTTGTATCAAATTGGATGACGCTCTGCTGGGGTTTTTTGCCTTCCCCTGGATCAACTGTGGGTATAGAATTGGGTATATGCGATTGTACGATATTTTTTATTTTTATTTATTTATTTTTATTGTTGAACTGGATGGGGCGAGTCTTTTTTCAACCTGACTAACTATGTAACTAACTATGTAACATATTGTGTATGTTTATACCGTGTATGGCACCGAAGACACAGCATTGGAACGTGGGAGTAAACCCACGCAGACACAGAGACCAGTAACACATACATACACTGTGAATGTATCCAGTGTAGAGTTATTGGGAAGCTTAAATTATGGCGCCGAGGCGCAAAATCTTCTCTGTATCATTCCAACCTGCTTAAATGTGCTGCCGAAGCAAGCATGCAGGTAAAAACGAAACCCGACATCTCAGACCGAGGTCCTGTCAGACGTCAGAGCGTTCCCCAGGAAATGGTGGGAAACCACAGGTGCAGAGACCCTGTTGTTGCCTCAGACATCACACAGAAAGCTCACAGGGACTAGAGAAATAAATGAATAAAGTCCCCCCCCACCATGCTGCACCGACCGGGGGGGGGGGCACTGTGTACCACTGTATCATCCATGCTGCTCTAGACGCAGTGTGTGAGGAAACAGTGAGGAAGCTGTGTAAAAGAAAAGCTTGAAAAGAACCAAAGGAGACAGCGTCCGCTTGAGGTACCTCAGCCACAGCATCCAGCTTGAGAGTGTCCCACACAGGATCAATGAGTTCACTTACAAGCGCCCTGTCATTTACTGACTCAGAACTGGGGTCTTCCTCACAAGGAATGTCCTGTTCAAAAAAAAAAACATCAAAATATTCAGAGCTAGGGTCCTGAGCAACAGCAGCTAGGCCCATATCTGAATCAGAGCACCCCCCTTGTGTGGGGAGAGGGCGCTTTTTAGCTCCCCTGCGCTCGCACACCGCTTCCATCCTGACAAGAAATGTTTCCAGGACTGCCGACAACTGGTCCATAGGGACCGCAGGTGCTGGAGCACTGCCTGTTGCCTCTGACATGATTGGGGAAGCAGGTGAACCAGACTCCATAACTCGCCACCCTCTGAGACCTTCATGCACAAAGTGAAGAAAAGTCCACCCACTGGCTTCGCTGACTGAGGAGGGGATACCCAGAGGACTTACCAACCCGGAGAGGACCGCTCAGTTCCGCTGCCTGTACCGCGCTGTACCAGCACGAGTGAGCCGTGAGGAGAGTGTGTGGAGATTCGCGCCATTCCAGCAGCGATAGAGGCCAAAGTAATGTGAAAAGCGCGCACGGCTTCAAGGAAATGGCCGCCTGTAACTGCGCCATCGATCCACGGCAAGATGGCCGCTGTGCACACAGTAAAACACCACAGACAAGGCACCGAATGGCGCCCAGGCCCGACACACAGAAAAGTCTCCCAGCTCCATGCAGGCAGCCATGAGCCCCCCACCCCCGGGACAGAGTGACCCCCAGGCACCCCCACACAGCACAGCGCCAGAGTAAAGGTGCAGAGAGCAGCAATAACAAGGGGGAGACAGGGAAAATCCCCCACACAGAGAAACACACAGCATGTACTCATCTGCGGACAGGAGAGACTACTTACCCGTCCCAGAGGGACCTACTGGTGTTTTTCTGACAGACCTATCACAGTGCGGTACTGAGTAGCTGTCGGCCCGGTCCACCGCGAAAGATACAGCAGGACTGCTCAATCTTGTGAGGACCGCGGAGCATAAAAGCCCACCGGCCACCCCTGGAGTCGTGGGGCATGACGTGAACTGAGTCTCACGCACACAAGGCAAGGATCAGCACGCTCGAAGGTCGGACAGGGAAGACTACGAGGATACCTTGTACCCAACCTGTTGCCCAGCCGACAGTTGATAGAAGATCTCAAAAATAAAACAATAAAATTCTCAAAAGGAATAAAAAATCTTTCAGGAGACTGGATCCTGAGAGAGCCACATCTTCTCCTCTGCTAGGCAGAAAAAACTGAGGGCTGCTGGCTGCAGGTGGATGGGTTATGTCCGGAGGAACCGCCCCCTGGGCAGGGCTGTTCAGCTCTGGTCTTTAGAATGTATGTTATAACATTCTGCCTAGTTCTCTCCTGCAAGCAGGGACATAAACCCACTTGTCAAATATTAGGCCTCATGCCCACTGGCGTTTTTACAGCTGCGTTTTTTGCAGCTTAAAAACGCCTGTCCATGTTATTGTAAATATTTTTTAAAAAAAAAAAAAACGTCGGAGCTAAAAACGCGACCGCGCGTTAGTGCGCGTTTTTGCGCGTTTTTTGACGCTCGCGTTTTTTCTGCCTAATTCTGACGCTGAGGAACGCACTGGTCCTGGTTTTTTTTTACAGCTTACAAACGCCTATGCTCTTTACAGCTCAAAAACGCCTAGGTGGGCATGAAGCTATAGACTAACATGGACAGGCGTTTTTAAGCTGTAAAAAACGCTCAAAAACGCGGCTGAAAAAACGCCCGTGGGCATGAGGCCTTAAGAGGCTGTGTCAGTCCATGGACGGTAAGAGAAATGGCCGCCGACAACATGGAGGGAGAAAACACACACAGGTAAGCAGCACATTGACATATTAATGACAGTCTACAGCGCAGCCCCGCTCCAAATGGAGCCCCCCAGGTGACCCCCCAGCACCGAGCAGCCAGCCTTAGCTTCAGAGCCCAGGGAGGAGGGAAGGCAGGGAGAGAGGGAAGAAAGGGCAAAAAAACACTTACTTGATCTCTCCAGTAATGTCCAGCCAAGTCACCCTGCCGAAGCAGGGGAGCTACTTACCCTTCCTGCGTGGATCATGCTGGAAGACATTCCGGACAGATCATCACCCGCGCAGTTACGGATGTGACGGTCGTCCCGGCATGCTGTGATTGGGCCATAGAGACCGATCATATGCATGCCCTGGAGCGTGAAGCTCACCGGCCACCCGTGGAGCGACGGGCATGTCGTGGAAAACCCAGCGTGTAGCTAGGGTCGGCACACGCTCGATGGCCGAAACAGGGGAAACTACAAGGATCTGGGATCCAGCCTGTCACCCAGTCGGCAGTTGATCGAAGATCGCAGGAATAAAAAACGTAGAAAAAAAACCCCGGACCAATGGGCCCAAAGGGAGCCATGTCCTTCTCCTTGCTAGGAGGAAAAAAACTGATCTGCGAGGTGCAGAGAGGGGGATTATACCCAGAGGGTCCGCCCCCTGGGCGGTGCTGTATAGGGTGTGGTGTGTTAACACTTTATACAAGTTTTCTGCCTAGTCACTCCTAAATGAAGGATAATACCCACTTGTCAATAGGAAGCTGTGTCCGTCCATGAACGAAAGAGTAATTAACTCTGTTTTCCCTTGTCATTGTTACCTTCTTTATCCACTCTGAATCCAAACTCATCATAGCGGAACTCCGGCTGCTCTACAGACTGCTCCTTCTGTAAATCACATAGAAAGATAATGATTTGTATTAAGAAAACGCAGTATTTGTGCAAACTTTTTCAGAACCACAAATATATACAAGTGAGGGAAAAGTATTTTACTCCCTGCTGATTTTGTACGTTTGCCCACTGACAAAGAAATGATCAGTCTATAATCTTAACGGTAGGTTTATTTTAACAGCGTGAGACAGAATAACAGCAAAAAAAAATCCCGAAAAATGCATAAAAAAAAATAAAAAAAATAAATAAAAAAAAAGGTATAAATTGATTTGCATTTTAATGAGTGAAAAGTATTTGAAACCTTCGAAAAACATGACTTAAAGTGGCAAAACCCTTGTTTGGCAATCACTGAGGTTAGACGTTTCTTGTAGCTGGCCACCAGGTTTGCACACATCTCAAGAGGGATTTTGTCCAACTCCTCTTTGCAGATCCTCTCCAAGTCATTAAGGTTTTCGAGGCTGACGTTTGGCAATTCGAACCTTCAGCTCCATCCACATATTTTCTATGGGATTAAGATCTGGAGACTGGCTAGGCCACTTCAGGACCTTAATGTGTTTCTTCTTGAGCCACTCCTTTGTTGCCTTGACCGTGTGTTTTGGGTCATCGTCATGCCCATCCACGACCCATTTTCCACACCTCGGCTGAGGCACGATTTGACAGTACATGTCCCTGTCCATCGTCCCTTTGATGCGTTGAAGTTGTCCTGTCCCCTTAGCAGAAACACCCCCCCCCCCCACAACATAATATTTCCACCTCCATGTTTGATGGTGGGGATGGTGTTTATGGGGTCATAGGCAGCATTCCTCCTCCTCCAAACACAGAGAGTTGAGTTGATGCCAAAAAGCTTGATTTTGATCTCATCTGACCACAACACTTTCACCCAGTTCTCCTCTAAATCATTCAGATGTTCATTAGCAAACTTATTTGGTCTTGGCCATGGTGGAGAGATTGGAATCTGATAGCTTCTGTGGACAGGTGTCTTTTATACAGGTAACAAGCTGAGATCAGGAGCACTCCTTTTATTACACTTAATTTTTTTTCCTTTAAAGCGACAATACCATAAAAAGTAAATTGTATATGCTATATTAAAAAAATTTTTTTTAAGAAAGTGGAGTTACCGTTTAAAGTATTTTTGAAGATAAATCAAGCAATGGGCGTGTGCAAATGTCACTTCTACAATTTAAAGCGACAATTCCATGAAAAGAAAAACAAGGAAATTACAGATATCTTAATGACTTCTAAATCCAACATCCAATATACAAAAAAAACAAATGAAAGAGTCCCCTTTTAAGAGAGAGTGCTCCTAATCCCAGCTCGTTACCTGTATAGAAGCAACCTGGGAGCCAGAAATCTTGTTGCTTGATAGGGGATCAAATGCTTATTTCACTCATTAAAATGCAAATTTATAACTTTTTTGAAAAGCGTTTTTCTGGATATTTTTGTTGTTATTCTTTCTCTCACTGTTAAAATAAACTTACCATTAAAATTATAGACGGGCAAACATACAAAATCAGCAGGGGATCAAATACTTTTTTCCCCTCACTGTATACATTGTTTTAAATGTAATTATATTTGTTCTTACCTGTGTGTATTTTGCAAGTATGTCCTGTGGCCACATACTTGGTGTCAAAGCAGAGAAAGGGCCACCCGGAGATGGGGTGTAACTTCCTAAAAGATAAAAAAAATATCTATTATATATATATATATATATATACACATACACACATATACACACACACATACACACACACACACACACACACACTACAATCTAGTGTGTGTACAGCTTGTATAACCGTGTAAATTTGCTGTCCCCTCAAGATAACTCAACACACAGCCATTAATGTCTAAACCACTGGCAACAAAAGTGAGTACACTGCATAAAGAAAAATAGCGCATAACTTTCACTGTATGATAGTCATAAAGTAGGTGACAAATGGTTCTCTGCCTCTCCCCAGTATGAGTTTCTGCCGTAGCCAAAATTGCTGCATATACCAAAAGATTTTTCCCCCCTTTGGTTGAACCCAAGGTAGTGGTCCCCCCAGGGGGAAACAAGACGGCTACTATTGGCAGTGTTGGGCAATAAAAAACCAAAAATGTAAAATAATGATTTTTTATTAAAGTATCAAAAATTATTATTGTCACATACAAAGTGTAAAATCCTGCTCTAAACTAGGGCTAGTAAAGACCAGTCCAGCTAAATAGCAGTCAACATCGCACCATGCGGAAGAACAATTACAGTGGGTGCAAAAACAGACATACACAAGGACAAATACAAACAATACACAGACAATAAACAGCAATAGTCCGGACACCTATAAAGCCACATCTGTTTAGAAAGTCCAGCGGAAAAACCCCGCTATATGAATTTTAAACAAAAAAGATAAGATATAAATAGGCCATTCCAAACAAATGTGGCCCCCTGGGGGTGAAGATGGGAATAGCAGGCGTGGATCAAAGCAATGTAACTGGAATTGATGCCGGCATCTAAATTGGCTTTGCAGATAGGAAAAAAGATCTATGTAGAAAAGGTGAAAAAAAATATATATAAATTGATAAATAAATTGTGATAGTCTTAATAGAACGTCTTTCCTATTTGCTGGCTGAAAAATCCCATAGAATTGCTGTAATCAGAGTGCAAGAAAGGAGCAGAGAAGTCATTGCTGCTCTCCCAGATGAATTACTGCATTCCATATATGGTGTGACCAAGATAAGAGTCTAGTGCATAAGGCTTGCTAAGAAAACAACCTCTTAATGGCTTTTAATGCTGTAGAGTAGTCCTTATCTCCATGAGCTGCATGTTCTGACACTTAAACATAACCAAGATCAAATTCCTTATATGTTTGCAGATAACGGTATGAAATAAATAATAATCAGTACCTCAAACGTGTCTGTGCTTAGTTATTTGCCACAAGTATAGTTCAGCATTCCCATTGATTGATATATTCTCAGCAACCCGTAAGATGGGATTGATAGACTCTCCACACGCAGCAAGATTGGAGTGCTGATATACAGATGAATAGAGAGGGTTTTTACATTACCCTCTAGACGTATATAGGTAGATAATGCCGATGCTTAAGATTATATCTCCAGGAAGACCTGAGGCTTTATTTTCATTTTGTCATTCCTTCATGTGTGCACACACAGATCCTGGGAAATCAGATAAGGAAAGCCTTCATGCAGTCTGTTCCCAGTTCAGCCACCTTCCCGCAGAAATCTTTCTCCTCTCTCACCTCCGCATCAGCTGTAACAGCTTGAGTGTGATCACTTGCGGCTTCTGTGAGTACTCCCCTAAGTGAAAATATCCAAATTGGGCCCAAAGTGTCAATATTTTGTGTTTCCACCATTATTTTCCAGCACTGCCTAAACCCTCTTGGGCATGGAGTTCACCAGAGCTTCACAGCTTGACACTGGAGTCCTCTTTCACTCCTCCATGATGACATCACAAAGCTGGTGGATGTTCAAGACCTTGCGCTCCTCCACCTTCCATTTAAGGATGCCCCACAGATGCTCAATAGGGTTTAGGTCTGGAGACATGCTTGGCCAGTCCATTACCTTTACCCTCAGCTTCTTTAGCAAGACAGTGGTCGTCTTGGAGGAATGTTTGGGGTCGGTATGTTGAAATACTGCCCTGCAGCCCAGTCTCCGAAGGGAGGGAATCATGCTCTGCTTCAGTATGTCACAGTTCAAGTTGGCATTCATGGTTCCCTCAATGAACTGTAGCTCCCCAGTGGTGGCAGCACTGATGCAGCCCCAGACCACGACACTCCCACCACCATGCTTGACTGTAGGCAACACAGACTTGTCTTTGTATTTCTCCCCTGGTTGCCGCCCCACACGCTTGACACCATCTGAACCAAATACGTTTATCTTGGTCTCATCAGACCACAGGACATGATTCCAGTAATCCATGTCCTTAGTCTGCTTGTCTTCAAACAGTTTGCAGGCTTTCTTGTGCATCATCTTAACCGCTTGCCGACCGCCTCGTGACTTTTTACGTCAACAGAATGGCACGACTGCGCAAATGGGCATATATATATATATATACGTCCCCTTTAAATTGCCGCCGTGTGGTCGCGCGTGCCAGCGGCGTGCTCACGACCCTGCCGCAAGCTCCGTGACCGCGCCTGCGGGACCTGCGGACTCGATGTCCGCCGGTGTCCCGCTATCGTGTCATGGAGCTTAAGAATGGGGAGAGGTTAGTGTAAACACATCTCCCCGTTCTTCCCTGTAATCGGGAACAGCGATCAGTGACGTGTCACGGCAAGCCACGCCCCCTAACAGTTAGAATCACTCCCTAGGTCACACGTAACCCCTCCAGCGCCCCCTACCGGTTAACCCCTTCACTGCCAGTGTCATTTTTACAGTAATCAGTGCATTTTTATAGCACAGATCGCTGTAAAAATGACAATGGTCCCAAAATGGTGTCAAAGGTGTCCGATGTGTCCGCCATAATGTCACAGTCACGATAAAAATCGATGATGGCCGCCATTAATAGTAAAAAAAATATAATAAAAATGCCATAAAACTATCCCCTATTTTGTAGATGCTATAACTTTTGTGCAAACCAATCAATAAACGCTTATTGCAATTTATTTTACCAAAAATATGTAGAAGAATACGTATCGGCCTAAGCTGAGGAAAAAAATAGTATTTTTGTACTCACCGTAAAATCCTTTTCTCTGAAGTCCATGGACGGACACAGCTCTTTCATTCTTGAGAGTAGGGTTATATGCCGTCTATTAGGAGAAGACTAGGCAGACATGTTAACAGTTTAAAAACATGTAACCACAGCAAAGCTGAACAGTACCGCCCAGGGGGCGGTCTCTCTGGTCATAACCCCTCACCCTGCACTCAGCAGCTCAGTTCGTCAAAAAGCAGTACAAACATAAAAAGGAGGGGTGGGTGCTGTGTCCGTCCATGGACTTCAGAGAAAAGGATTTTACGGTGAGCACAAAAATCCTATTTTCTCTTTCGTCCATGGACGGACACAGCTCATTCATTCTTGACAGTAGGGACGTCCCCAAGCAGTGTCAAAAATGAGGGGTGGGAACAGCAATCAAAACAAACTTCACCCCAAAACAACCAGAGCTTCTCAACGGAGGAGTTGCAACCTTAAACAGCCATCTGCAAAACTTCGTGACCGAAGCAAGCATGCACGTCAACCTGGTAAAACTTAGTGAAAGTGTGAACGGACGACCAGGTCGCCGCTTTACACACCTGGGAGACAGACGCTTGATGTCAAAAGGCTCAGGAGGCACCTATTGCCCTGGTCGAATGCGCCATGACAGGAAAAGGAGGCGCCCGCTCTTTTAGGGCATAAGCCTGAATCACGATCTGTCTGATCCACCGAGAAATGGTGGCCGACGAGACCGCCAGGCCTTTCTTTGGACCAGTCACCGACACAAACAGTGAGTCTGACCTCCGAAACAGAGCCGTAGCAGACAGATAACACCCGCAAAGCTCGGACCACATCCAAGGAATGTAAAGCAACCTCTGGGATGCGATGGCCGAGGACACAAGGATGGAAGCACAATGTCCTCATTTAGATGAAAAGCCAAAACAACCTTCGGAAGAAACGAAGGCTGCGGGCATAGCACCGCCTTATCCTTGTGGAGGATCAAGTAGGGGGACTTGCAAGACAAGGCCGCCAACTCAGAAACCCTGACTGATGTAATGGTCACCAGAAAGGCAACTTTCTAAGAGAGAGTGTCAAAAGGGGAATCTCTCCTATGTTCTCAAATTGAGGTTTCTGAAGTACCGAGAACACCCGATTCAAATCCCACGGAGGCAGTGGTGGTCGAACCAGAGGGGCCACATGTCGAACCCCTTGCACAAACGTACTCACGTGAATGAGCCGCCAAGGGTCATTGAAAGAAGACAGCCAAGGCTGAAAGCTGCCCCTTAATGGTGCTTAAGGCAAGTTTTTGATCCACTCCACGCTGTAAAAACAGCAGGATACTGGAAACCGAATAAGTCCTTGGACGTCACTCCATCTCCTCACACATAGAGATGAAGGCCTTCCACGTGCGATGATAGATCTTCCGAGAAGATGACTTCCGTGCCCTCAGCATGGTGGAAATTACTGAATCCGACAGGCCTCGGTCCCTTAGCACCTGACTTTCAACAGCCATGCCGTTAAAGCCAGCGACTGTAAAGCAGGATGAAGTATAGGACCTTGCGATAGAAGTTCCTCTCGCATCGGCAGTCGCCAAGGAACATCCACCACCAGGCGTATTAGGTCGGCGTACCAAGGACGCCGAGGCCAATCTGGGGCAATTAGAAACACCGGAATCCCCTCGGTCTCCACTCTGCGAAGCAGACGAGGAAGACGTTTTAGTGGAGGGGGGGAGGCATAAATTAGCCGATACTGTCCCCAAGGAGCCACAAACTTGTCTGATGCGTCCGCCCAGGGATCTTTGGACCTGGCCACAAACCTCAATACTTTCCGATTGAGTCGAGAAGCCAGGAGATCCACGTCTAGCGTGCCCCATCTTAGGCAAAGGAGTCAAAACACATCCGGGTGTAGCGACCATTCTCCTTGGTCCAGCATCTGGCGACTTAGGTAGTCCGCTTGCCAATTTTCTACACCCGGACTGTACACGGCCGATAGAGCCGGCACGCTCCGTTCTGCCCACCTCAGGATGTGAGCGACCTCCGATGCTGTAGTCGAGCTTCTTGTTCCTCCTTGATAGTTGACATACGCCACGGTGTTGTCGGACTGGATCCTGACAGGACGCCCCTGCAGCCTCTGTGACCATGTGGAGAGGCACCGCCTGATTGCCCGAAGTTCCAGCACATTGATCGGCAGGCGGGATTCTTCCTGCGTCCAGCGACCCTGTGTCAGCTGTATGCCCCAAACTCCCCCCCAACCGGTCAGGCTGGCATCCGTCGTGATCACCGTCCAGTGAAAAGGAAGGAACGACTTCCAAGACTGAAGGGCTGGAGATCTCAGCCACCATACCAGGGAAGCCCTTGCTAGCTGGCTCACCCAGATTTGACAATCCAGGGACAACGGAGATTTGTCCCATTTGGACAGGATCTCCTTCTGCAAAATTCGGGGCTGGAATTGAGCATACTGTACCGCCTCGAAGGTGGCTACCATGAGACCCAGGACTCGCATGCAAAAGCGCAGCGATGACCACATGCAAGATGCCAACAGCTACACCGCAGTCCAAAGAGTCTTCAACTTTTCAAAAGGGAGAAAAACCCTCGCCTCTGAGGAGTCCAGAATCAAGCCCAGGTTCTCCAGGCGTTGAGTCGGCAGCAACACCGACTTCTGGAGGTTTAGTACCCAACCAAATTCTTGAAGGGTCTGACTGGCAATCACCACATCCTCCTCTAATTCTGAGTCTGAAGCTGCTCTCAGAAGGAGGTTGTCCAGGTAGCCCACAATAGCGATTCCTCGCTGTCTCAGCAAAGCTAGAATCGGGGCGAGCACCTTGGTGAAAACCCTTGGTGCGGACGCCAGAAAATCCCCCGGATGGAGTGCAGTGACCACAGAGCGAACTGATTCCATCCTGAACCTTCGTACTTTTACAAAGGAGTTAAGGGCCTTGAGGTCCAGGATTGGACGGACCCCGTCCTTCTTTGGGACTACAAACAGATTGAAGTAGAATCCCTGAAACCTTTCCGGCAGCGACACAGGTACTATTACCCCACGAATCATCAGGTCCTGCACTGCCCCAAACAGGGCGTTCCGACGAGCCGGAAGAAGATGAAGGTTTGAGAGAAAAAAATCTGTTTGGTGGACAAGAAAGAAACTCTATCTTGTACCCTGATGAAACCACTTCGCAAACCCACTGGTCGGAAAGCAGGGAGGCCCATCGAGCTGCAAACTCGCGAAGGCGACCCCCCACCCGAGAGTCGGGCGGGGGCAAACCATGCTGTCGCAGATTTGTTCGCAGGCTTGTTTGGCTTGCGAAACCAGGGACGCTTTTGAACCTCAGCTGGCCCTTTGTTGGCCTGGGGACGCTTACCTGCGGGCCCGGACTGACGGAAAAAACGCTTCTGAGCAGAAAAGGAGGGCCCTGTCCTACGGCGCGGCTCCTTACCTTTTATGGATTGTGGGAGCAGCGTGCCCTTACCCCCAGTGACATTTTTAATAATGTCATCCAGCGAGGCTCCACATCCACCAGAGCTTTCTTGGAAGTCTGGTCCGCGGACCATCATTTTAGCCAAATCAGGCGACGGAGCACCACAGCAGACACTGAGGCTCTGGAAAGCAAGGGAGCTGTATCCAAGGCCGCATTGCAGACATACTTAAGGCCATGCACCAATTGGTCGGCCAGTTCAACACAGACCGGGGAAGCCTGTTGCTCTACCAACTCGTGGTGCAACAGTTTTGTCCATTCTGTAAGTGTCTGTGACACCAGGGCCATAGCGAAAACAGGCCGTAATGCTGACCCCACCACCGTGAACATGGACCGGGCCACCGCCTCGGCCCTCCTGTCCGCAGGGTCCTTAAAGGCAGGGGTCCCCTCTACCGGAATCGTGGTTACCTTGTTTAACCTGGATACTGAGGGGCCACAATCGGGGGAGATGTCCATTTTTCCAGGAGACTCTCCTCAAAGGGGTAACGGACCGCCATGCGTTTTGGGACCGAAAACGCCCTCTGCGGTCGTTCCCATACTTTGTATATAAACTTATCAAAATAATTTAGGTAGGGGAACACCTTTGCAGTGCGGGCCGGCTTGTGGGACCCAAAAGGGACCGACACCTCAGTAGATGCCCCCGCCGTATCCTCCAATTTTAGGGTCTCCCGCACTGCGGGGATAAGTGCTCCAACAAGCGCTTTCTCATGCGCTGACCCGCACACAGAGTCTTCCTCACTGTCCGAATGGTCCTGGTCCGCATCCTCTGACACGTCAAAACAGGGGCCATGTGCCACAGCCAGGCCCGTGTCTGAATCAGAGCTTATCCCCAAAAGATGGTGGGGAGGGGGCATTTTTTACCCCCCTTTCACCCGCACACCGCCTCCACCCTGGCAACAAATGATTCCAGGACCGCCGACAAAGCGTCCATAGGTACCGCAGGGGCACCGGTTGCTACCACAGGGATGTCTGGGGAAGAAGCGCCAGCTTCTGACGCCATGCTGACCCACACTTAGGGACTAAAGGCAAGGTACATAAAAAGGTCCACCCTCCTAGCTGCTACAGACCGAGGGGCCCCTCAGAGAATTCACCACCCTGACCCATGTACTGCCCAGCGCTGCAGTCTGCTCTCTCTCCTGCACAGCCTGTGCTGAGGTGCTCTCCTGCGTCTGAGGTGTTCTGTGCTGTTCGCGCCGTTCAGAAAGACATTTCCAGCGCTAGAGGCCAAAACCAAGCAAAAAACACAAGAAAATGGCCTCCGGCCGCCTCAGTCAATAAAAAGCGCAAGCTACAAGAAAATGTCCGCCAGCTGTATTACAGCACGGCTACAAGAAAATGGTGCCGGCTCACCCAAAATGGCCGCCGGATCACTTCTGAGGTAAAGAAAAGCCGCCAACACGCTGAACCTCCGCGCGGAGGCCCCCCACACATGGCAGACAGACAACACCCCACCAGAGAGCAGACCCAGGACACCCAGCGCAGCCCCAAGCCAGGACCAGCAGGCTCAGCCAGATGCATGAGGAGGGAAGGGACAGGGAGAGACCCCCTAGTCGACCTGCCCAGGAATGCCCAGCTGTTCCATCCTGCCGAAACAGGAGGAACACTACTTACCCATCCGCGAGGACTGCTGGACGCATTCCGGACAGACCCCTCACCCGAGCAGTACGGAGTGGCTGTCGGCCACGTCCCACTGTGACTCGGACAGCAGTAGCCCAGTCAAATGTGTGCCCCGGAGCATATAGCTCACCGGCCACCCCTGGAGCAAACGGGGTATGTTGTGGCCGACCCAGCACGCAGCTAAAGGTCTGCTCACGCTCGATGGCCGGACTGGAGAGACTACAAGGATCTATATTATACAGACTGTCACCCAGCCGGCAGTTGATAGTATATCTCAGGATCAAAAAAGTAGAAAAAATTTAAAAAATCTCCAGGACCAATGGTCCCCATAGGGGGCCAGGTCCTTCTCCTATGCTAGGCAGAAAAATAACTGAGCCGGTGAGGGGTTATGACCAGAGGGACCGCCCCCTGGGCGGTACTGTTCAGCTTTGCTTTGCTGTGGTTACATGTTTTTAAACTGTTAACATGTCTGCCTAGTCTTCTCCTAATAGACGGCATATAACCCCACTGTCAAGAATGAAGGAGCTGTGTCCGTCCATGGATGAAAGAGTAAAAAGTATTTTTATAAAATGTTTGGGGGATATTTATTATTTCAAAATTGTCGCTCTATTTTTGTTTATAGCACAAAAAATAAAAACCGCATAGGTGATCAAATACCACCAAAAGAAAGCTCTATTTGTGGGAAAAAAAGGACGTCAATTTTGTTTGGGAGCCACGTCGCACGACAGTGCAATTGTCAGTTAAAGCGACACAGTGCCGAATCACAAAAAGTGGCCTGGTCTTTGGCAAGTCAAATGGTCCGGGGCTGAAGTGGTTAAGAAGAGGCTTCCTTCTGGGATGACAGCCATGCAGACCAATTTGATGCAGTGTGCAGCATATGGTCTGAGCACTGGCAGGCTGACCCCTTAATACAATGCTGGCAGCACTCATACGTCTATTTCCCAAAGACAATCTCTGGATAGAACGCCAAGCACGTGCACGCAACTTCTTTGGTCGACCATGGCAAGGCCTGTTCTTAATAGAACTGCTGTATGGTCTTGCCCACCATGCTGTAGCTCAGTTTCAGGGTCTTGGCAATCTTCTTATAACCTAGGCCATCTTTATGTAGAGCAACAATTCTTTTTTTTTTCAGATCCTCAGAAAGTTCTTTGCCATGAGGTGCCATGTTGAACTTCCAGTGACCAGTATGAGAGAAAGAGCAATAACACTAAATATAACACACCTGCTCCCCATTGACACACGAGACAATTTAAACACCAACAAGTCACATGACACCGGGGAGGGAAAATGGCTAATTGGGCCCATTTGGACCTTTTCACTTAGGGGTGTACTCACTTTTGTTGCCAGCGGTTTGGACATTAATGGCTGCGCGTTTAGTTGTTTTGAGGGGACTGTACACTCACTACTTGTAGCAAAGTGTAATTTCTTCAGTGTTGTCACATGAAAAGATATAATATAATATTTACAAAAATGTGAGGGGTGTACTCGCACATACATACTCATTCACAGTGCCTTGAAAGAGTATTCATACCCCTTGAAATTTTCCACAATTCGTCATGTTACAACCAAAAATATAAATGTATTTTATTGGGATTTTATGACCAACACAAAGTGGCACACAATTGTGAAGTGGAAGGAAAATAACATGTTTTACAAATAAATATGTGAAAAGTGTGGGGTGCATTTGTATTCAGCCCCCCTTAGTCAATACTTTGTAGAACCACCTTTCAATGCAATTACAGCTGCAAGTCTTATTGGATAGGTCTCTACCAGCTTTGCACATCTAGAGAGTGAAATTTCTTCATTGCAAAATAGTTCAAGCTCTGTCAGATTGGATGGACAGCGTCTGAACAGCAATTTAAGTCTTGTCACAGATTCTCAATTGGATTTAGGTCTGGACTTTGACTGGGCCATTCTAACGCATGAATAGGTTTTGATCTAAACCATTCCATTGTAGCTCTGGCTGTAAGTTTAGGGCCGTTGTCCTGGTGGAAGGTGAACCTACGCCCCATTTTAAAGTCGTTTGCAGGCTCTGACAGGTTTTCTTCAAAGATTGCCCTGTATTTGGCTTCATCCATCTTCCCATCAACTCTGACCAGCTTCCTTGTCCCTGCTAAAGAAAAGCATCCCCACAACATGATGCTGCCACCATTATGTTTGATGGTGAGGATAGTGTGTTCAGGGTAAAATTTTGGTCTCAACTGATCATAGCACCTTCTTCCACATGTTTGCTTTGTCCCCCACATGGCTTCTTGCAAACGGGACTTCTACTTCCTATGGCTGGATGCTGCCACCACGTTTCACGGTGGGGATGGTGTGTTCAGGGTGATGTGCAGTGTTAATTTTCAACCACAAACAGCGTTTTGCTTTTAGGCCAAAAAGTAAAATTTTGCCCGCATTATGCTTTTCTTTCAACCATGACCTTCTTCTTGCCACTCTTCCATAAAGGCCAGATTTGTGGAGTGCACGACTAATAGTTGTCCTGTGGACAGATTCTCCCACCCGAGCTGTGGATCTCTAAAGCTGCTCCAGAGTTACCATGGACTTCTTTGGCTGCATCTCTCATTAATGCTCTCTTTGGCCAGACTGCCAGTTTAGGTGGACGGCCATGTTTTGGTAGGTTTGCAGTTGTGCCATACTCTTTCCATTTTCGGATGATGGATTGACCAGTGCTCCATGAGATATTCCAATTTTGATATATTTTTTTTTAACCTAACCCCTGCTTTAAACTTCTCCACAACTTTATCCCTGACCTGTCTGGTGTGTTCCCTGGCCTTCATGATGCCGTTTGTTCACTAAGGTTCTTTAACAAACCTCTAAGGGCTTCACAGAACAGCTGTATTTATACTGAGATTATATTACACACAGGTGGACTCCATTTACTACTTGGTGACTTCTAAAGGCAATTGGTTCCACTAGATTTTAGTTAGGGGTATCAGAGTAAAGGGGGCTGAATACAAATGCAGGTCACACTTTTCACATATTTGTAAAAAATCTTGAAAACCATTTATCATTTTCCTTCCACTTCACAATTATGTGCCACTTTGTGTTGGTCTATCACATAAAATACATTTACGCTGTAACATGACAAAATGTGGAAAATTTCAAGGGGTATGAATACTTTTTCAAGGCACTGTATAGAAGTAATTTTTTTTATGTTAAAAAATATATTTTTTTGCAACTAAGATGCGCTGCGATGGGTTCTTATGCTGAACCGCCTAATGCCAGTGGATTTGTGACGTGGGAGGAAGAGAAGTTTGTGTATCAACATACATTATTAAAGTGGTTGTAAACCCACTTTTTCAACTTGCAGCTACAGGTAAGCCTAGATTAAGGCTTACCTGTAGGTGCAAGAAATATCTCCTAAACCTACACGGTTTAGGAGATATTTAGTAAAATGACAGGCGCCGCTGTCTACGGTGCATGCGCGCCGTAGACAACGGCGCATTCATGGGGTTAATCCCATTCACATGCCGAATTTGACGGCTCCCACGTGCATGCGCAGAGTGACGTCTCCGCCACTCCGGCCAATCACAGCGCCGGAGCGGCGCTGTGATTGGCTGGAGCGGCGATACCCAAAAGTAACATTCCGGCTATCGCCGCAGCGATGGCTGTGGCTGGAGAGAGGGACACGGACGACTTCGGGGGCCCCGATCTAAGGTAAGTGGTACATAATGAGCTAGCATGCTAGTCATACTAGCTCATTATAGCTTTGTCTTGCAGGTTAGTTTAAAAAAATAAAACATTTAACAGGGTTTACAACCACTTTAAACAATATTGTGTCACATGAATGAGGTTTCTGGATGACGTTTTTGCCATTTGGCAGGGTCACCTTGACACGTTTCCTATGTTTAACCATTTTAATTTGGTGGTTCCCAACCTCCATTTTAATATCATATATGATCTAATTTCTGGACATCAGGATATACCTGCAGGATGGCTGCCTCTATAGTAATCATGATTTTATCAAACCTACTGACCGTAATCAACTGCTTACGTTTACTAGTTTTCATTCACCACCTAAATATGTCTCGAGGAGCCAACTGTAGCATGTATTCCCGATTGTCTAGGATGAATCCATTAGTTACATAGTAACTTAGGAAAAATAATTATATCAATAAAACTTGCGGTATGTGATAAACTACGTGTAATTCTCCTCTGTAGCTGCTGTTCAAAAGGTGTAAAACACCTATACAAAACTAGAGGTCGGCCGATATAATCAGCCGATATTTGGCCATTTTGGAGAAATCGGCATCGGCCGATTATTATCCAAATTAGGCCGATATTGAGCACTGACCGCACCTCTGCCCTCCCTTCTCCACACTCTGTTGGCAGAGCAGCGCTGCGGTGTGTGAAACTGTATAGAGAGAGGAGCTGTCAAAATTGAGGTTGATGTCGGGGGTGGGCGGGACTCGGGGTGGGCGGGACCCAGCTATCCAACACCAGCCAATGGGATGGATCTGGGCGGGCCGCTGTGTATGTGGCCTCGCCCCTTTCTTAAACAGCCCAATCATTGGCTGGTGTTGGATAGCTGCTGGGTCCCGGCCACCCCGGGTCCCGCCCACCTCCGACATCACCGCTGAATTTGTCAGCTCCTCTCTCTCTCTGCATTGTTTCACACAGTTACACCATCGGCTGTGAAACCTGCCATTGTTATCCAGTGCCACCTGCCAGTGCCAAGTGCCAGTGCCATCTGCCAATGCCATCCAGTGCCACCTGCCAACGCCATCTTCCAATGCCATCAATTAGTGCCATCTGTCAGTGCCACCTGCCAGTGTCATCTGACAATTAGTGCCATCTGCCAGTGCCAATCAGTGCCAGTTCCATCTGCCAGTGCCAACCAGTGCCATCTGCCAATTAGTGCCACCTGCCAGTGCCATCTGCCAGTGCCAATTAGTGCCAGTGTCATCTGCCAGTGCCAATTAGTGCCATCTGCCAGTGCCACCTGTCAGTGCCAGCCAGTGCCAGTTCCATCTGTCAGTGCCAACCAGTGCCACCTGCCAATGTCAATTAGTGCCATCTACCAGTGCCAACCAGGGCCACCTGCCAATCAGTGCCAACCAATGCCAACCAGTGTCATCTGCCAGTGCCACCTGCCAATCAGTGCCTACCAGTGTCAGTGCCAGTTCCATATGCCAGTGTCAACCAGTGACATCTGCCAGTGCCACCTGTCAGTACCAACTGCCAGTGCAATCTGTACGGAGGACATCAAGTGTGTGGTAAAGTAACAGGAGCAAGCAGGGGGGAGTGGGTGAGTTTTTGAGACGAAGGGAAAAAAAAATCGGCCTAAAGTATCATCCGCAAAAATCGGCATCATTTATTGGCCATTGGCCGCCCCGATTTCTAAATATTGGCATCACCAAGAGAAAACCCCATATCGGTCGACCTCTAATACAAACATTTATATCTTATATCAAAAATTAAATTGAGTTCTCTTGTTAAAAAAAAAAAAATTAAAAATTGAGAATTGTAAAAGGTGAAAATCAGAATCAGACCCCAAAAAAACAAAGGCAAAAAAACAGTTCATTCCACAGTAAACTTCCTTCATTAAAGTGCTCCGTGCTCAATAATTCATAAATAAAAATATCATGCAGTGAGAGTGTAGCACACACCCCTCTCATGGCCCTACTCACCAGAAAGAATGGACCCCCAGCTTTCCAGCACAAGGGTATAACATGCTTTTGTCTGGTGAGGGGGTGCTCAAATTATCTCCTCTCTCCTTCTGTGTCTCCCACAGACTGGTACCTAAAGTATGTAGCTGCTGCTGTAGGTATCACTCATGTCCCGCCATGGTCAATTAACTGGAGTCAAGCCATTAGACAGTTCCATATCAGTGGTCATGCTATCAGACAAATTTTTTGGGTTGAATATTCAACACAGAAAACCTAGATATAACAATGTAATATATAAAATAATGATTACACAGAGTTGTCATACACACCCCCCTCTATGATATCTTACAATACAGTATGATTTTACTGTGGAAATTTAAAGATACAGAGCCCCAAATATCAACCCATTGGCTACATAGGGACATTTTTGTAACGCTTCTACATGGGTTCAAAACAAATTCTCCCATTGGACCAATACGTTTACAATGCAGATGTGTCATACACACCCCCCTCTACGATATCTTACAATACGGTATGATTTTACTGTAGAAATTTAAAGATACAGAGCCCCAAATATCAACCCATTGGGTACAAACTGACATTTTTGCACTACCAAATGGGTTAAAAACAAAATCTCCCATTGGACCAATACGTTTCGGTTAAAACCGCCCGGGTGTGAGGGGCGTGGCCTGATGGTGCATGGAGTAGGACGCTTGCTGAGGAGCTCCGGCCGTTGATCCTGCAATCCACTCCATCCTGTGACCCACTGAGCAGATTTCTACACCGCACAAACCTGCCTAGACACCTCAGTCCACAGAAGACATGTCGCCCTCAAAAACGAACAAAGCCGCGGCAGCGAAACTAGCGCAATTCCGCCATCAAGATGCAGAGGAGTCTGGGGAAGATGGCGGCGCGGCGCCAGAGGGTAGCGGGAGGCCTGCGGGGGATACAGCTCAACTCCTGGAGGCTATTACCCTATGCCGCACATCCCTCGCAACGCAGATCGAGGAGGTGAAGGTGGATGTGTCCCTCATCAGGCAGGACATGCAAAACCTGCGCGACAGGGTTAGAACCGCGGAGACACGACTGAGTGAGGTGGAGGATGCACTCCCGCCATTGCATACTGGAGCCGACCGCATGCAACAACAGATCATGCAGCTGTTCTCCAAACAGGATGAGATGGAGAACAGGCTGAGAAGATGCAAACTACGACTGGTCGGCCTGCCCGAGGGAGCTGAGGGTAAGGATCCTACCACTTTTTTGGAGCAGTTGCTCATTACATCCTATGGCAGAGAGGCCTTCTCCCCCATGCTGGCGGTTGAAAGAGCACACGCATGCCGGCCAAAGCACCACCGCAAGGCGCACCACCACGCACATTTATAGCAAAGTTGCTGAATTATAAGGATCGCGATGCGGCCCTCAGAATGGCCAGAGTGAAGGGAAACATCACCTTAGGGAATGCTCAAGTGGCTGTGTTCCCAGATTTCTCAGCAGACGTCCAGCGCCGCCGCCATAATTTCATGGAAGCTAAACGCAGACTCCGCATCCGCAATTATAAATATGCCATGCTGTTTCCAGCCCGACTTAGGGTGGAACACGATGGCAAGGTCTCCTTTTTTGATGCCCCGGAAGACGCAATCAACTGGCTAGAACGCTGCGCTCTCCAGGGAGCTGAGAAATTAGGTACTCTGCAAAATACACTGTTTATGCTCCCTTATCTGCCCATACTCTACACGCTCCTTGCCTGTATGCTACATGGCCTGAACTGTTATCCAAGTTCAATCCCCTTACCTTCAAGCCCCCACATGCTGTTTGAAATGCGAACTTTACTAAGCCGACTCCTTAACAACTTGGTTTTCAGTTCCCCTGGCTAGACGGCAGGGATTAACCCGCTTACACAACCTGTGGTAAACTATTTGTTCTGTTACTGACTATGATCCCTGAGCTGCATTACAGGCTCTCATACATCCTTCGCTGTGATGGCAGCTGGAGCCCCAAGTCAGTGGGCGTTCTGCTGTTCAAGTGTACAGTGCAGCGAGACTTTCCCCCAAGCTCATCCAGGATATGTGACTATTATACCCGGAGCCTTAATGGTAACATTTGGGAGTCCCCACACACATGCAAAGGAAGGTTTATACCATTGCTGACTTTTCCTAGTCAATATTTCCCCGATCTGCTTACTTATAACGTTTTGAGCACATCGGGACCCCATGCGCTTCTACTTATGAGATCTGTTATGATAATTTTTTCCTGGAGGGCAGGTACAGTTTTGTTTTGGGACAACGCCCGCGTCAGTTTGAAAAGATGCAGGGCAGGGAGGGGGGTGGGGGGAGGGAGTTTATGTTGATCTATATGTCAATGTGTACACGCAGTTTGATACATTACATGCTCTATAGCACGAAGTTAATCTGGTGTTTTTATGCTTTGCTTCGCTCAATGTTACTGTATTTCTATATGTATCACAGGTGCACTGTGATGATATCCTATGGAAATATGACGAACATGGACAAAATATGGCAGTGTTCTACTGAGAGGGAATTGTTATGGCGTCTCTAAAATTCTTGGTATGGAATGTGAGGGGGTTACGGGATAAGATTAAGGGCGCAGCTGCCCTCACGTTTCTAAAGAAGCAGCGGGCTGATGTGGCTGTGCTGGTGGAAACGCACATAGAGGGGAGACTCCAGATGGCCCTCCGCCGTCCTTGGGTGGGGTGGACGTACCACTCGACCCACACATCCCACTCCAGGGGGGTGTCGGTGTTGGTGGCAAAGTCGGTGCATTTTGAGCTGGGAGAGGTTACTACGGATCCAAGCGGTCGCTATGTATTTTTATCAGCTAAATTGTATGGAGAACCCCTTCTAATATTGGCCTTCTATGTACCTCCTCCGTATAGTGAATCTATAATCCTAGATGGTATTTCGTTCCTAGCCAGATATCCCACCACGCAAGCTATCTGGCTGGGGGATTTTAACATGGTACTGAACATAGATATGGATAGGCTGCAGATATCACCGGGGGGGCGGGCCCTACTGGGGATACAAAATTCTATAGGCTTGTCTCCTCCTTTCACCTCATTGACACCTGGAGACATAGATTACCACAAACTAGGGCCTATTCCTGTTTTTCCGCCTCACACGGATCTATGTCCCGAATTGACCTTATTTTTGTTTCTCGGGGCCTTGCACCGCACCTGCAGGACGCGGTGTTTGGACCCAGACTTTTGTCGGACCACAGCCCCTACATGATTACACTGAGTGTGCCCCTAGACAAACCACCACGGACGTGGCGCCTAAACCCATTCTGGTTGTCACTCTTACCAGAGGAGGACAAACTCACAGAGGAGTGGAGGAGATTCTTCTTGGAGAATGATCACTCCGCTTCCCCCTCAATTGTCTGGGAGTCATTCAAGCTCCATGCCCGGGCACATTTAATCTCCCACATCAATGGCATCAAGGCAGACTCTTCTAGGGCCTTGGATAAGGCGTTGGAGGCACTCTCCAGCTCGGAACGTGCATATGAAACTGATCCATCTCCTCCCAATGCAGATGCGCTTAAACTTCAAACTAGATTAGTTAATCAGTTACACTTTGTAAAAGCCAAACAAAAATCGTTTTTTTTACCAGACAGAAGATGTTTGAACACGGCGAAAGGGCTGGCAAATTATTAGCTTACTTAGTCCATAGCGAGGACAGACCCCCAGTGGTGATTACCCTACATGACCCGGGAGGGACTCAGATTACAGACCCACCCACGGTTACCTCTAAATTCAAAGACTTCTTCGCTGACCTATACCAATCTAAAGCCCCCCAGATAGTGATCTCATGACTTTTTTTCTAGCGAATGTGCCCTTCCCAAAGCTGACGGCAGACCAAGTGTCTCTTCTTGAGGCACCCCTCACGGGGATTGAGATTACCAATGCTGTGGCAAGCTTTGCCAGATCCAAGTCCCCAGGCTCAGACGGCCTCCCCGTTGAATTCTACTCCCGAGTTGGTGAAATTCTCATACCTAAATTGCTGAAGCTTTATGAAGATTTGTTTGAGTCATTTACCCTGCCACCATCCATGCGGGAGGCCACGATTGTCCTTATCCCCAAACCTGGGAGGGATCTGGGCTTCCCGGAATCCTACCGCCCCATCTCCTTGCTACAGGTGGACATTAAAATCCTAGCCAAAGTCCTTTCCTTACGCCTCAATCAAACTATCTTATCCCTCATACACCCAGACCAAGCAGGCTTCATGCCAGGCCGCAACACATCGTTCAACCTGCGGGGATTTTTATTAATTTACAGGCTAACCACGAGACTGTTGGAATGCGAGTAGTGGTGTCACTGGACACCGCAAAAGCGTTCGACTCAGTTGAATGGAGATACTTATGGAACTGTTTAGAGAGTTACGGATTTGTGCCAAATTTTATTAAGTGGACTCAGCTCCTATACCAGGATCCGTCGGCCAGAGTGGTAGCGAACGGATGGCCCTCCTCATTGTTTAGCCTAAGTAGAGGCACAAGACAGGGCTGCCCGCTCTCTCCCCTGCTCTACGCCCTGGCGGCGGAACCCCTGGCCTTGGCAATCCGTACAGATCCAGAGATAGTGGGATTGAGTCTGGGCCCCCTAACCGAAAAAATAAGCTTATATGCAGATGACACATTGCTATACCTCGCGGATTCAGGCCCCTCCCTTCACAAGGCCCTCCAAGTCATCAAGCAATTCGGAATTTTCTCTGGCCTCAAGATTAATTGGGATAAGTCACAGATCTTGCCATTAGACAGCTTCCCGCCCACAGAATCTCAAGCCCATTCCCAGCTCCAAAGGGTTGGAGTCATAAAATATCTTGGGATACACATATCCAGGAACCCCTCGGACTACCTGGCCCTCAATATTGAACCCCTTTTTGCTTTAGTCAGAACCAAAATACGCACATGGGCCAAGCTACCCCTTGGGGTATGGGGACGCATCAATCTAATTAAAATGATCCTCCTGCCCAAGGCCTTATATGTACTCTGGCACTCCCCCATTTATCTCCAGTTAAAACACTTCAAGGCACTAGAAGCCCTCCTCAAACCATTTGTATGGGGACCGAATCGACATAAGATTTCGTGGCAATCACTCAAAAACCCAACAGACATGGGGGGCACGGCCTTGCCAGATTTTAACTTGTATTATCTGGCAGCCCAGCTATCCCATTTATATCATATCGATAAGACAGATAGCGAAAGATTTCGTACCTTATTATGTCCAAAGTGGGCGCAACTAATCCATGACCCTTTATATCCGGTGACCCTGGGGGTGAGTGGTACAGATCCAGAAGGGGACACTAAATCCCTTTCGTACCATTGTAGGCGTGTGTGGAACCTTGTGGCCATCAAACTAAACATACCACCGCATAATGACTACACGCCGCTATGGCACAACAAATCCATGCCAGAATTTGGACAGATTCGGGATCCGGGGATCTGGAGTTCCCGAGGGGTATATTACTTGCACCATTTACTATCTGATGGCAGTCTCAAAACCTTTGATACACTGAGGGACCAATTTATGCTTCCAAATCATATGTTCTTCCGATACCTCCAGGTTCGCCACGCAGTTCGGGCTCAATTCCCACAGTCTCCCCCTAGACCCACACCTAATCCGATTATGGCGGTGGCTCGGGGGTCAGACCCTAAGGGCCTCATATCATATTTCTACAATATGTTGAATACTCCTGTCTCTAATAAACTGGCATTTGAAGCCACGGTGGGAGAGGGAAGTGGGCCTAATGGATAATGAGGAGTGGGAGGAGGCACTTGAGACTTGCAGGGTGGTGTCCCCCAGATTGTCAGACAGAATGTCCCAAATTTTCATCTTATACCGAGCGTATCTGACACCGCTTCGAGTGGCTAGATACAAGAGAGGACAGTCCATTCTGTGCTCACTCTGTGGATCCGAGACGGGCACCTTCTTCCACTTGCTGTGGGCCTGTATTAAGATCCAGGCTCTGTGGAAACAGGTGGTAGACTTTTTGCATGACAATATGGGCTCACCACTTACAATGGACCCGAAACAGTGCTTACTGGGAATTTTCCCAGTGGGGGTAGACAAATTCACCAAAATATTTTTACAGGAGACTATTTTCAGTTAGGAAGATAATAGCTAGAAAATGGATGAGACAGATACCCCCCACTTTATCCGAGTGGAAAGCTGAGGTCAACGTTACTTTACCTTACAAAAAATGCATCTATATAAACAGAGGATGCCCGGCTAAATATGAGAGGATCTGGGATCGTTGGCTACAGAGTTCTGATACCTGCGTATAATGTTGCGCTGACTAATACCCACATGTAATATTGGTTACTTCTTGTACCCCGCACACTGTTTTAAGGATTGTATTTCATGCCATGCATATACCCAGTAGGAACACCCAAGTTTAATAGATACATGTGCGATAATGTGCGATTGTAAAAAATGTCACTGGACTTGAGCTATGTGCTGTTTGATGTGTATGTATACATTGACTTTCTTAAATAAAAACCTTTGTTGATTAAAAAAAAAAAAACGCCCGGGTGTGTATGACACATCTGCATTGTAAACGTATTGGTCCAATGGGAGAATTTGTTTTTGGCCCATTTTGAAGCATTACAAAAATGTCCCTATGTAGCCAATGGGTTGGTATTTGGGGCTCTGTATCTTTAAATTTCCACAGTAAAATCATACCGTATTGTAAGATATCATAGAGGGGGGTATGCATGACATCTGCATTGTAAACGTATTGGTCCAATGGGAGATTTTGTTTCTGGCCCATTTAGAAGCATTACAAAAATGTCAGTTTGTACCCAATGGGTTGATATTTGGGGCTCTGTATCTTTAAATTTCAACAGTAAAATCATACCGTATTGTAAGATATCATAGGGGGGGGGGGGGTGTGTGTATGACACATCTGCATTGTAAACGTATTGGTCCAATGGGAGATTTTGTTTTTAACCCATTTGGTAGTGCAAAAATGTCAGTTTGTACCCAATGGGTTGGTATTTGGGGCTCTGTATCTTTAAATTTCCACAGTAAAATCATACCGTAATGTAAATGTTAGAGAGGGTGATGTATGTGTTACAACTCTGTGTAATCATTATTTTATATATTACATTATGTTATATCTAGGTTTTCTGTGTTGAATATTCAACCAAAAAAACTTGTCTGATAGCATGACCACTGATTTGGAACTGTCTGATGGCTTGACTCCAGTGGTCAATTATGGGAGAGAATCTCTCATAGTGTAGTATTTTGATTTAGTCGGTATACAATTAGACTTACAAGAAAGGCAAGTATTTTCAGTACAAGCCTCTGCCGGGTCCCAGCCAAGGCTCGGCGTGCAATCCATGGATGGCGAAAGTGACAAGACGTGGTTAGAAACCAAAAATTCTGTTTAAGCGTTTTACCTTTGAATTTCCTGTTTCTAACCACGTCTCGTCACTTCTGCCATCCGTGGAACGCACGCAGAGCCGCAACAGACCCGGAAGAGGCTTGTACTGATTGCCTTTACTCTGAAAAGAGAATACTTGCCTTCCTTGAAAGTGTAATTTTATACTTTATCGAACAAATCAAAATACTACACTATGAGAGTTTCTGTACCTGGATTGATCCTGGTGGGACACGAGTGACACCTACAGCAGCAGCTACATACCAGTCTGCGGGAGACACAGGAGGAGAGAGGGGTTCATTCTTTCTGGCGAGTAGGGGCACGGGGTGTGTGCTACACTCACGGCATGATATCTTTGGAGCACTCCAGCACTTTATGATTTGTTGAGCACAGAACACTTTTAGGAAGAAAGTATACTATGGAATGAACAGTTGTTTTCCTTTGTTTTTTTTTGGGGACAGATTGATTTTTCACCTTTACATTTCTCAATTTGGTTTTAATTTGATGGGTATAGGATACACCCCATTGTAGAAGATATAAACATTAGAAAAGATAGACTTTTGGAAAAGAAAAATCGACTTGCGGCATATAGGTACACAGAGAAAATAATTTCTAAGATACAGAATCTGAACCTAATGACAAATCAGATGAAAACTCCATCCAGAATTCTATTTGTATCTCAATATCATGGAATGTCACAAAATATTTTTTCTTGTCTTAAATGACATTGCCACATACTGAAGAGCAACTACTCGCAAATTAAATAATTTTATTATCTTCCCCATCAATCATATAGAAGAGGACCAATTATTTATTATCAAGTGGTTTGTGCTGTGTGCGGCCCACTGTAACTACTAGTATTTTTCTAGGTGCCAGAAACATGGGCCGTTTGCCCTGCCTATCATACATTCATTGTTAGAGATGCACCAAAATTTCAGAGGCCGACAATTGTGTTTAAGGCATTTTGCCGAGAAAAAGGTGCAGATAATGGCGCCAAAAACGCATGTGATTTTACCACGATTTTACTGTGTCATGTGACAAAAAAAAAAGAAGAAGCAGGGGTGCGCTAATCATATAAACAAAATTAAATAACAATGTATTAGTCTAAATAAACATTGCACACAATCTTCGATAAAACAGAGTGTCCATCTAAAAAACTTAGCAACAGTGAAAGTCCTTAACGTGAATTTAGATCCTTTTCAGTGACAAGTTAAAAGTGTACATCTGTGTTCATACTGGAATCCAAAAGTGCTCAGATGAAGCCTTTCACCACAAATACACACCGCTTAAAAGAAATTGTGGATCTCAAGTTATAGTGATCACATACACGCGCCTTAATTAATCCAGACGGACTCAGCAGCCAAGCTGGAAAAGGTCTATTCCACTGCCATTCATACGGATAGCTCCATAGAGTCAAATGGCAAGGCAGTCAGTGTAAGGGTTAAAACTGCTTAGACCTATACACTGCAGGCACAGATTTCGGTTATACCGAAAGAGGGTAAAGACCCATCTCAATGCGGGAGCTACCGGCCTATATCCCTCCTGAACGCGGACCTTAAATTGTTTACCAAAATCCTTGCATCCAGACTCCAGGGCCACTTACCCCACCTGGTCCACTTGGATCAGGTGGGCTTTGTCCCAGCCAGGGAGGCCAGGGATAATACCACCAAGGTCCTCAACCTGCTGCATATAGCGGTAAGCAATAAGACACCGTGCGTGCTGCTGGGGACGGACGCCGAGAAGGCGTTTGACCGAGTCGATTGGAGATTCATGTTTGCGACACTGCGATACGTGGGCCTCGGGGATCGGATGATGAGGTGGGTAGCGGCGGTTTACTCGAACCCGACGGCCAGGGTCAGAGCGAATGGAGTCCTCTCGGAACCATTTCCAATAACGAATGGGACACGGCAGGGTTGTCCCCTGTCGCCCCTGCTCTTCGCTCTGGCCCTGGAACCCTTTTTGTGCCATGTACGGCATAACACTGGCATCACTGGGGTGAACGCCGATGGTACACAGCATAAAGTGTCGGCCTACGCCGACGACCTAATGTTTACGCTTACAAACCCCTCTGTCTCTCTTCCGCGCCTCCTATGTGAGTTTGACACATACGGCCAGCTCTCCAACTTGAAGATAAATCTCTCCAAATCGGAGGCTATGGGAGTGGGGCTCCCTCCGCACCAAATGGTGAGGCTTAAAACCAGTTTCAACCTGAAATGGACAGAGGAAGCCCTGAAATACCTGGGCACCTATATCCCTGCATCGTTCTCCCGCCTATTTAAGCTTAATTTCCCCCCGCTTCTAGCGAAAGTGCAGAAGCTCCTGGACCAATGGGACAGTGGTCTGCATTCGTGGTTGGGCCGCTGTAACATTCTTAAGATGTCAATCCTACCCAAATTCCTTTATATGCTGCAGGCCCTCCCGATCTCCATTCCGGGATCCTTCTTTAAACAGATCCACTCGGTCTTTACTAGATTCCTTTGGGCAGGGAAAAACCCGCGCCTTAACAGGACTACACTTTGCCTCCCGAAACTACATGGAGGCTTGGCCATGCCGGATATTCGGGTTTATTACCAAGCGGCTCACCTCAGCAGGCTCCTAGATTGGTGCCGACATAAGGACACCAAGCTCTGGACGCAAATAGAGCAGTCACAGAGCATGGTGCCCCTCCGCAGAGCACCATGGTGCCACGCGGCCCTGCCCCCGGAGCTTAAAAGACACCCGCTGATAGGTACGACGGTCAAGATTTGCGCACAATTGTTGTCTAAACCCTCAATCTCGACTCCTGACTCACCGCTGAGACCTGTGTTGGGGCACCCTCATTTTATGCCGGGCATCCAAGATAGGAGGTTTCTCGATTTACAAGCGGCGGGACATCATCAGGCGGCGCATTTCAGTACTATGGGACGGTGGAAAACGATCGTAGAACTATCAGACCATTCGGGACCATACAAATTAGACTTCATGCGAGCCCACCAGCTCAGTCACTTCCTGCAGAGCCAGCCACCCCCCCAAGATGCCACCCGTTCCACGTCCACAGTGCTGGAGGAACTCTGCATGGAATCGGGGACGCTCCCTCATTCCTTATCCTTGACGTATGACATGTTGATTACGCCATCAGCGGGCAGCCCCATACCATACCTAACTAAATGGGAGAGGGACCTGAATTGTCAATTCACCGAGGGGAAGAAGAAACAGATACTTCACTTTGCCCATAAATCATCTTTGTGTTCGAGATTCCAGGAGACTAATTACAAAATTCTCACTAGGTGGTACAGGACCCCCGCCCTCCTGCATACTCTCTACCCGGCATCTTCGGATCTTTGCTGGAGATGCCGGGAGGAGAAAGGCACCCTCCTGCATATCTTTTGGTCCTGCCCCCGACTGCGGAATTTCTGGGGGGAGGTCCGACGAATCATCCAGGACTTCACCGACCGTGAAGTGCCTGACGACCCAGCCTATTTCCTACTCCATGCAACAGATACACCGTCGCGAACCTACCAAAAATCAGTTGAGACATCTGCTGGACGCTGCTAAGACATGTATCCCACTTCGCTGGAAGTCGCCCCGCCCGCCGTCCGTCTCCCTCTGGCTTAAAAAGGTAGACGACATATGCCAGCTGGAGGACTTGATCCTTACCAGCCAAGAGAGACAGGAGACTTTTAAAAAGACCTGGCAGCCGTGGAACGTGTTCAAATACTCCGTAGAGGGTCAGAGGCTTAGGGGCGTGGACGAGACAGTCATTTAGATTAAGCGACGGCCACCCGTCCGGGCCTACCGACTCTACTGAGGACCTACTGGGGATACCAATGACCAGCTGGGGAGCCTCTGGAGGGGTGGGTTTCCCCCCCTCCCCCCCTCTCCCCCTCCACCACGTCCCTGCTCGCACTCACAGCTCCTTCCCCCTCTTCAACCTCCCCCCCCCCATTCTTCCGTCTCCCTCTACTTTCTCTTATATTTTCTGTTTCTCTAATCTTGTATGTCTCTTCTTTTGTATTAGTATTTAAAAAAAAAAAAAAAAAGTTGAGGGACTGGCTCAGCGGGACCGGATTATTTAGGGGAAATTCCTGGGGTGGGATTCCCGTTTACCCTGAGGTAGGGGGTGGTGGGGATTACGCCCGGGGCCATAGGGTAGGCCACCCACACACATACGGTTCCTCTGACGCGCACATAACCACACAGGCGTGTCGACCCCCCCCCCGTAGGGGGATGTCGGATAACGGATCATATATGAACACCTATGGCAGGCATTGTCTGTAATATATGTGTATGTATGGGTATGTGTATGTGTATATGTATATATATATATATATATGTAGCAATAATTGAATAGAATATACCCACCTGTACCAAAGATTGCCGTGTGCGCTATGTATTATACTGTATGTGCTGTACTGGTCCGTGCAGAGCGGTCTCTCTGTTACAAATAAACAAATTTAAAAAAAAAAAAAAAACTGCTTAGACCTGAGCAATCCGTGAGAAATTCTGTCAGAGCTCTGGAAGCATCCAATGCACACAAAAGAGAGTCGTTCAATGAATGCTTGCTTTTAATGCCAAGGGTCGTACCTTTATACAAATTATGGACAAAGAATATTGCACAGAGGTCTCAAGTAGAGAGTAAAGACACACGGTCTGACTTTTTGCCAACAAACTTCAAAATGAGCATGTTTTCCAAATAATCCGACCGTGTGTACGCTCCATCAGACAAACTTTTTCAGTTTTCATCGGACAAAAGTTCGCTCTGCAAACGGACAAACTTTTCGGCAACAAAAGTCCGATGGTGCAAAGTCTGACCGTGTGTACAGAAATCCATCGGACTTTTGTTCCGAAGTACAAATACGCATGCCCAGAACCAATGTTAAAATCAACCAACAATAGCAGAAGTTGACCAAAGCATGGTGGTAAAGAGCAGAAAAACCACGTGATGTTGGGAAAGATTTGGGAAAGTTTGCAGAAAAGTCCTGCCGTGTGTATGCTATGGGTGTGCCAGGCCAACTCCCTTCGGACAAAAAACCATGGAAAAGTTTGTTTGAAGTCCAACCGTGTGTACGAGGCTTAATACTGGTCAAGCCCACAGACACAGATCGGGAAACTAGCAGGAAGTGATTATTGCCTGACTCAGGTTCCAGCAATGAACTCGCCCCCATGTTAGAGCTGCACGATTCTGGGAAAAATTAGAATCACGATTCTTTTGATTAGAACAAAGATCACGATTCTCTCACGATTCTTTAACCACTTAACGACCGCTCACTGTATATATACGTCGGCAGAATGGCACCGACAGGCACAATCACGTAGAGCATACGTGATTGCCTTTGTACAGTTGGGGGGTCCGATCGGACCCCCCTCCTATACAGTGAGCGGTGGCTAAGTGTCCGGGAGCGTTCCGGGATGAGGGGGCAGCCATTCGTTTCTGGCCACCCCCTCGCGATCGCTCCCGGCGAATGGAAATGCCCCCTCTGTCTGTGTCAGACAGAGGGAGCAGGAGGAAGTGATGTCATCTCTGGTGCGGCGCTCACATATACCGAGCGCCGTACAAGAGAAGACATCAGGTCAGTGCACACAACACTACACTGACACCAGGACACATAGGGACATAAATCGCCCCCCCAGATCACCCCCCCAGCCCCCAGTCACAGTGTCACTGATTGCAGTGATCATTTATTTAGTGATCACTGCAATCAGTGACATTTGTGACTGTAAAAGTGTCACCAAAGTTTAGTCTTAGGTCCAGTGTAGCCCCCTAACCCCCCCTAATAAAGGTTTAACCCCCTGATCACCCCCCAGATAACCCTTTCACCGCCTATCACCACTGTCGCTTAGCGATCATTTTTCTGATCGCTGTCTTAGCGTCAGTGATGCCGATCGGCAGCCAGTAACTTTTTTTAGGTTCGCCGCAGGTTTTTATAGCGTCAGGTACCCCAATATATTATCTAATAAAGGTTTAACCCCCTTGACCGCCCCCCAGGTAACCCTTTCACCCCCTATCACCACTGTCGCTAAGCAATTGTTTTTCTAAACGCTGTCTTAGTGTCTGTGATGCAGATCGGTAGCCGGTAATTTTTTTTTAGGTTCGCCGCAGGTTTTTATAGCGTCAGGTACCCCAATATATTATCTAATAAAGGTTTAACCCCCTTGATCGCCCCCCAGGTAACCCTTTCACCCCCTATCACCACTGTCGCTAAGCAATTGTTTTTCTAAACGCTGTCTTAGTGTCTGTGATGCAGATCGGTAGCCGGTAATTTTTTTTAGGTTCGCCGCAGGTTTTTATAGCGTCAGGTACCCCAATATATTATCTAATAAAGGTTTAACCCCCTTGATCGCCCCCCAGGTAACCCTTTCACCCCCTATCACCACTGTCGCTAAGCAATTGTTTTTCTAAACGCTGTCTTAGTGTCGGTGATGCAGATCGTAGCCAGTAATTTTTTTTAGGTTCGCCGCATGTTTTTATAGCGTCAGGTACCCCAATATATTATCTAATAAAGGTTTAACCCCCTTGATCGCCCCCCCAGGTAACCCTTTCACCCCCATCACCACTGTCGCTAAGCAATCGTTTTTCTAAACGCTGTCTTAGTGTCGGTGATGCAGATCGGTAGCTGGTAATTTTTTTAGGTTCGCCGCAGGTTTTTATAGTGTCAGGTACCCCCATATATTATCTAATAAAGGTTTTAACCCCCTGATTGCCCCTAGTTAACCCTTTCACCAGTGATCACCATATAAGTGTTACGGGTGACGCTGGTTAGTTAGTTTGCTTTTTATAGTGTCAGGGCACCCGCCGTGTATATAACCCAATAAAGGTTTAACCCCCTGATCGCCCGGCGGGTGATATCAATTAGGTTTTATCGTCAGAGAGGGTCTGAGTCACACCCCAGGCAGCGTCAGGTTAGTGCCAGTAATGCTAACACCCACGCGTGAAGCATACACCCCCCTTAGTGGTATAGTATCTGAACAGATCAATATCTGATCTGATCAGATCTATACTAGCGTCCCCAGCAGTTTAGGGTTCCCAAAAACGCAGTGTTAGCGGGATCAGCCCAGATACCTGCTGGCACCTGCGTTTTGCCCCTCCGTCCAGCCCAGGCCACCCAAGTGCAGTATCGATCGATCACTGTCACTTACAAAACAAAAACACACATAACTGCAGCATTCGCAGAGACAGGCCTGATCCCTGCGACTCCAGTGCTGTAGGAGGTGATTTCACCACCACAGTTAAAAAAAAAAAGCAAATATGCCGAAGCATTGGGGCAGCAGGGGCGGAGGAGCGATTTTGCTCCTAATGCCGCGTACATACGGTCGAAATTCCGACGGAGGCTTGCCCGTGGAAAAGTCCGACCATGTGTGTGCGGCATAACTTTTTTGCGGGAGGATGCCCCCATGCTTCGGCATATATAAATGGTGCGTGTATGCCCATCATTGGAAGTGGGTGGATGAAGGGCGGTATTCTAATGGTGGGCATACCCACCGATCAATCTCTTTTTTCGTTCAGCCAACTGGCTGCATGAAATAAAAAGATTACAATACATGTCCAACAAGGACCAGCAACGTACTGGTATGTTGCTGGACTTTGAATGTTTATACCAGAATGATGCCTGCGGGTTTAGGTATCATCTTGGTATCATTCTTTTCAGCCTGCGGCCGGCTTTCATGTGAAAGCAATCCTAGCGGCTAATTAGCCTCTGGACTGCTTTTACAAGCAGTGGGAGGGAATGCCCCCCCCCCCGGATATAAAAAGCGCCATTGGGAAATTGGGAAAGCATTTTATCACACCGATCTTGGTGTGGTCAGATGCTTTGAGGGCAGAGGAAAAATCTAGGGTCTAGAAGACCCCAGTTTTTTCAAAAAAAGAGTACCTGTCACTACCTATTGCTATCATAGGGGATATTTACATTCCCTGAGATAACAATAAAAATGATAAAAAAAAAAAAATACTTGGAAGGAACAATTTAAAAATAAAATAAAAAAGCAAAATTAATAATAAAAAAAAAAAGAAAAAAAAAAAAAAGCACCCCTGTCCTGCCCTGCTCTTGCCCAATGGCGAACGCAAGCGTCGGTCTGGCGTCATATGTAAACAGCAATTGCACCATGCATGTGAGGTATCACCGCGAAGGTCAGATCAAGGGCAATCATTTTAGCAGTAGACCTCCTCTGTAAATCTACTGGGGTAACCTGTAAAGGCTTTTAAAGGCTTTTAAAAATGTATGTAGTTTGTCGCCAATGCGCGTTTGTGCGAAATTTTAAAGCATGTCGTGTTTGGTAAAAATAAAAAATTCAATGGGCTCAACATGCCTCTCAGCAATTTCCTTGGGGTGTCTACTTTCCAAAATGGGGTCATTTGGGGGGGGTTTGTACTGCCCTGTCATTTTAGCACCTCAAGAAATGAGATAGGCAGTCATAAATTTAAAGCTGTGTAAATTTCAGAAAATGTACCCTAGTTTGTAAACTCTATAACTTTTGCGCAAACCAATAAATATACGCTTATTGACATTTTTTTTACTAAAAACATGTGGCTGAATACATTTTGGCCTAAATGTATGACTACAATTGAGTTTATTAGATTTTTCTTATAACAAAAAGTAGAAAATATCATTTTTTTTCAAAATTTTCGGTCTTTTTCCGTTTATATCGCAAAAAATAAAAATCGCAGAGGCAATCAAATACCATTAAAAGAAAGCTCTATTTGTGGGAAGAAAAGGACGCAAATTTCGTTTGGGTACAACATTGCATGTCCGCACAATTTACAGTTAAAGCAGCGCAGTGCAAAATTCTGAATTCACCTCTGGTCCTCTAGCTACCAAATGGCCCGGGGCTTAAGTGGTTAAAATGGTAAATTTAAAAAAAAAAAAAAATTTGCTTGTCGTTTTTTTTTTTGCAAAACTTTCTTATTTTTAATATTTTTATTATTCTTTACTTTTTAATTTCTTTATTTTATTAACCACTTGACCACTGGGCACTTAAACCCCCTTAATAACCAGACCAATTTTCAGCTTTCGGTGCTCTCGCATTTTGAATGACAATTACTCAGTCATACAACACTGTACCCATATGAAATTTTTGTCCTTTTTTTCACACAAATAGAGCTTTCTTTTGGTGGTATTTAATCACTGTTGGGTTTTTTATTTTTTGCGCTATAAGAGAAAAAAGACTGAAAATTTTGTAAAAAAATGATTTTTTTTTCGTTTCTGTTATAAAATTTTGCAAATTACTATTTTTTCTTCATAAATTTTGGCCAAAATTTATACTGCTACATATCTTTGGTAAAAATAAGTACATATTGGTGCATATTTTTTGGTCTTTGTGAAAGTTATAGAGTCCACAAGCTATGGTGCCAATACCTGAAAATTGATCACACCTGAAGTACTGACGGCCTATCTCAATTCTTGAGACCCTAACATGCCAGAAAAGTACAAATACCCCCCAAATGACCCCTTTTTGGAAAGAAGACATTCCAAGGTATTCAGAAAGAGGCATTGTGAGTTTTTTGAAGTTGTCATTTTTTCCCACAATTCTTTGCAAAATCAAGATTTTTTTTTTCTCTTTTTTTTTTTTCACAAAATTGTCATATTAGCAGGTTATTTCTCACACACAGCATATGCATTCCACAAATTACACCCCAAAACACATTCTGCTATTACTCCCGAGTATGGCGATACCACATGTGTGAGACTTTTACACAGCGTGGCCACATAGAGAGGCCCAACATGCAGGGAGCACCTTCAGGCGTTCTGGAGCACCAAGGCCAATTCTGACATTTCTCTCCTACATGTAAAAATCATCATTTATTTGCTAGAAAATTACATAGAACCCCAAAACATTATATATGTTTTTTTAGCAAAGACCTTAGAGAATATAATGGTGGTTGTTGCAACTTTTTATCTCGCACGATATTTGCGCAGCAATTTTTTAACGCGTTTTTTACGGAAAAAAAAAAAAACAGTAAAGTTAGCCCAATGTTTTTGCATAATGTGAAAGATGAAGTTACGCCGAGTAAATAGATACCTAACATGTCGCCCTTAAAAATTGCACACACTCGTGGAATGGCGCCAAACTTCGCTACTTAAAAAATCCCCATAGGCGACGCTTTAAATATTTTTACTGGTTACATGTTTTGAGTTACAGAGGAGGTCTAGGGCCAAAATGATTGCTCTCGCTCTAACGTTCGCAGAGATACCTCACATGTGTGGTTTGAAAACCGTTTTCATATGTGGGCGGGACTTACGTATGCGTTCGCTTCTGTAAGCGAGCTCACGGGGACAGGGGCGCTTTAAAAAAATATATAAAAATGTATTCTTCATTTTACTTTATTTATTTTAGTTTGACATGTTTTTCCGCCCTAAACATTTTTTTGATCACTTTTATACCTATTACAAGGAACGTAAACATCCCTTGTAATAGGAATATGGCATGACAGGTCCTCTTTACAGTGAGATATGGGGGGGGGGTGTCAATAAGACCCCACATCTCACCTCTAGGCTGGGAAGCCTGAAAAAAATACAAAAAAAAAAAAAACAACAATCCTGGCTTTGATCGTAGCGGTGAGTCGGTAGAAGCACCGGAGGGCGGCGGGGGGGGGGACATCCCCTCTCGCCTCCCGTAAGAATGATCAAGCGGCGGAACAGCCGCTATGATTGTTCTTATGGTGTAGGGAATCGCCGGCTGAAAAAGCCGATATCTGAATGATGCCTGTAGCTGCAGGCATCATTCAGATATCCCCGCACAAAGTCAAGGACGTCATATGACGGCCGGAGGGCGGGAAGTGGTTATTGCAGAGTATTGCCGGGCATTGCGGAGTATTGCCGGGCATTGCGGAGTATTGCCGGGCATTGCGGAGTATTGCCGGGCATTGCGGAGTATTGCCGGGCATTGCGGAGTATTGCCGGGCATTGCGGAGTATTGCCGGGCATTGCGGAGTATTGCCGGGCATTGCGGAGTATTGCCGGGCATTGCGGGGTATTGTGGAGGGTATGGCAGGGTATTGTGGAGGGTATTGCACAGGGTATTGTGGAGGGTATTGCACAGGGTATTGTGGAGGGTATTGCACAGGGTATTGTGGAGGGTATTGCACAGGGTATTGTGGAGGGTATTGCACAGGGTATTGTGGAGGGTATTGCACAGGGTATTGTGGAGGGTATTGCACAGGGTATTGTGGAGGGTATTGCACAGGGTATTGTGGAGGGTATTGCAGAGTATTGTGGAGGGTATTGCAGAGTATTGTGGAGGGTATTGCAGAGTATTGTGCA
The DNA here is from genome assembly GCA_029206835.1 of Rana muscosa. NCBI lineage: Eukaryota > Metazoa > Chordata > Amphibia > Anura > Ranidae > Rana > Rana muscosa. The sequence continues at coordinate 441,956,623 of CM055120.1, read as the reverse complement.
GGGTATTGCAGAGTATTGTGCAGGGTATTGCAGAGTATTGTGCAGGGTATTGCAGAGCATTGTGCAGGGTATTGCAGAGTATTGTGCAGGGTATTGCAGAGTATTGTGCAGGGTATTGCAGAGTATTGTGCAGGGTATTGCAGAGCATTGTGCAGGGTATTGCAGAGTATTTTGCAGGGTATTGCACCAGGGTATTGCAGAGTATTGCACCAGGGTATTGCAGAGTATTGCACCAGGGTATTGCAGAGTATTGCACCAGGGTATTGCAGAGTATTGCACCAGGGTATTGCAGAGTATTGCACCAGGGTATTGCAGAGTATTGCACCAGGGTATTGCAGAGTATTGCACCAGGGTATTGCAGAGTATTGCACCAGGGTATTGCAGAGTATTGCACCAGGGTATTGCAGAGTATTGCACCAGGGTATTGCAGAGTATTGCACCAGGGTATTGCAGGGTATTGCAGAGTATTGCACCAGGGTATTGCAGAGTATTGCACCAGGGTATTGCAGAGTATTGCACCAGGGTATTGCAGAGTATTGCACCAGGGTATTGCAGAGTATTTCGCAGGGTATTGCAGAGTATTTCGCAGGGTATTGCAGAGTATTGCAAAAGGGTATTGCAGAGTATTGCACCAGGGTATTGCAGAGTATTGCACCAGGGTATTGCAGAGTATTGCACCAGGGTATTGCAGAGTATTGCACCAGGGTATTGCAGAGTATTGCACCAGGGTATTGCAGAGTATTGCACCAGGGTATTGCAGAGTATTGCACCAGGGTATTTTGCAGAGTATTGGCAGGGTGTATTGCAGAGTATTGGCAGGGTATAGCACAGGGATGGCTGAGCAGGGATGGATGGATCTGTGACTGCAATTGTCACAGATCCAGCCCACAGTGCTGCTGCTGCCATCCGCTCCCTCCCCCTCCCCTCTCACACTGTACCGATCGGTACAGAGAGGGGAGGGAGGAACCGGCGTCATCAAATGACGCCGATCTGTTTACAAGTGATTGCTCCGTCATTTGACGGAGCGATCACGTGGTAAACGGCCGCTATCAGCGGCGATTTACCGCGATTCGTGATCCGCCGGGTCCTCTGGACCCGGCGGTCACGGAGTTTCCCGTGTGCGCGCCCCAGGGGGCGCGCGGGAGCGCGATTCTGGGAGGACGTTATATAACGTCCTCCCAGAGTTAAGCAACCACCCTGCCGCCGTTATTTGTCGGCAGGTGGTTGTTAAGTGGTTAATTTAATTATTATTTTTTTATCATTTTTTTTCACTTTATTGCTATCACACAGGAGAAAACAATTCACTGTGTGATACCAATTGGAGGAGACAGGTTCTCTTTATTGACCCTCTCACTTCCAAAAACAGGAGTCCTAGCACTAGCACTGTGCTAGAACTCCTGTCACAGCTGAGATGGGAAGAGCACAGGTCTCCCCTCTCACTGTTAACATAGGTGGCAGGGACAGGAGACGGGAGACAGACACGGCGGCTGGGGGGGAGGAGGGGGGGAGGACGGAGTCCCGAAGACAGACAGCCAAGTGTGGTATGTGGGGGGGGGGGAGAGGGGGGAGAAGGGAGGACGGACAGCAGCACACATTTTCTTATAGAAACTCACCACCCGTATGTTGAAATTGTCTCTCCTCTGCTCGCACACAGCCCCGCCTCCTCCTAACCCCGCGCTGTGATAGACAGAACACATCCCAGCATTGGACCCGCATTCTGTCTATCACAGCGTGGGGTTAGGAGGAGGCGGGGCTGTGTGCGAGCAGAGGAGAGACAGTTTCAATGCATCACGCTCTATGATCAATTTGCGTTCCACGCTGGTTACGTGGAACTGGCGGGGATTTAAGAAAATCGCGGTCATCCAGCCTGGAGATCGTGGGGGGGGGGGGTGAATCGAGATCGCGATCCTCAAACGATTAATCGTGCAGCTCTACCCCATGTGACTCAAAAACATAACATGGGTGCGTTCTTGCTGAGTTTTCAATGCATTTCAACGGGCAGGTGCGTTTTTGGTGGGGGGTTTTATTTTTAACACTACAATAGAAGTACAATGGACCAGTAAAGACATACATAGAATTTAAAGGGATGCATTTTTCTTGAGCTTTTCTTACGCTAAAGGTGCAGATAATGGCCGACAAATGAATATTACCGGTAATTTAAATTCATGATATTAATTAATAAGTCAAATATAATACAATTATATAAAAAAATATTTTTTAAAAACTGCATCCTAAATTTTCAGTTTTGACACCAAAATGTCCATTCGGTGCAACTTTATTCATGTTCAAATATAATTAAAGGAAGTTTATTTCTTCAACCACAGCAAAGCTATCCAATAAAAATAAATAATTATTTTACCTGCTTGAGTTCCTTTGGTATCCATGTAATTAAATGTCTATGTGGACTTTGTTATGTTGGGGAGAAAACCCAGAGAGAATTGCAAGGCACAAATATTTGATCAGCCATTATATATGTGGAATGGCCATTAGAGCGGCATTTTGTTGAACAGGGACAGTGTGAGTGGAAGCCATCAGGATTCACAAATTAAATACATTGCATCCATTTGGTTTGAATTGTGATTTTGATTTAAATGTATTCTTATAGCAGGATTGATATGTGTATGTTTTTTTTTTGTCTTTCTGCACGCCTATGCTACTGAGAGGTGAGATCACCAAAGTAGTGGTATTTCTTTCTCGTACATCACGGGACACAGAGCGACATAATCATTACTAATGGGTTATATAGTTGCCGTCAGGTGCTGGCACTGGCAACTTCCAAAACCGGAAGTACCCTCCCCTATATAAGCCCCTCCCATCCGGGAGCACCTCAGTTTTTTGCCAGTGTCTAAGGTGTTGGCCAAGAAGAAACATGTGTTTTTCACTGAGCTTGCGTACAGGTTCTTTTGGGCCTCAGTAAGCTATTCCGGATCCGACCAAAAAAGCTTCATAGCTAAACGGTCGGTACCCGGGCCTTGCAGAGAAGAGCAAGGTTCTGCCTGTAATGCTTCTCTTAGGAGAGCTGGACCCTGGGATCCAGAGCTCTGGTCATACCCACGACCAAGATGTTTTCTGTGCAGGGTGCTATACAGGTCCAGGGGAGTGGAATCCTTGGGAACCCGGTCCCTGAAGGTTTGATTACAATGCCTGCCGTGATAGGTGAAGTTTGGGCTTTTGTGGACCAAACAAAGTCCTGCGGCGGGGAACAGGTAAGTGGGGGCCCCCAGGAACTTGGTTCTATTGGGGGACCCCCAAGCCTAATTTGTCTTTCTGTCTGTTACCTAACGGTATTCCCGCTAATATCTGTGCATGCCTGTAACTACTAAAAAAATGTAATAATTTTTAATGGTGGTCAAGAAAAAAAAAAAAAAAATGTTTTTTATATATGTTTAGTATATTAAACTGCGGTACCTGTGTTTGTCCACTAGAGGCCGCTGTGGAATGTTTTTCTTGTCATATGGACTAGTTTCTTCTCAGAGAGCAAAGTCCAGGCAGCTGGTGAGTTCTCCTACAGGAAACTGTTTCCTCTGCCATGTTGCAGTGTTCGTCTATCCCCCGGCCTGCGGCAAAGGGGGCCCTGGCTCCTGTCCCTGGTTTCCATGTTTGAAAATTAGCGCCGAGGCGCACGTGGCCGCGCGCGTGCGCGTGCACGCGCCTCTATATATAGAGGTGGCCGGAAAAAGGGGCGGGGCCTGGGGGATGACGCTCTGTGCGCGCCGCAGCGCTTCTGCGCATGTGCGGGCGTCCCAGCAGGTTTTTAAAAAGCCACATTATTGCAGATAAGCTGGTTATGAAGTACAGAGACAGAGCTGGCAACATTTAAAGGCATACAGCATAGCGGTTGATACAGGCATCCCCTAGAAAGGCACATTAGTAGACACCAACTGTGATATAGCAGCAATTGTGCTAGACTATTCTCAGTAAAAGTGGTGTATTACGGCTGGAATACCTCAGCTTTAGGCTTAGGAATATGCCGTCCAGTAGCTCCGGAACTGAATCTTCCAGGAAGCGAAGGGGGTCTCATCGGGCTCTGAGGATCTTGGGCATACTCCTGCTGCACCAGTCTCCCCTGAAGTTCAGAGGTAAGTGACCGTAGAGACCCCGCAGGGGTACTTGGTACTGTGGCTGTCCTCAGTCACCTGCTCCTGTGTATGTAACAGAGGAGGTTTTTTTCCTCAGCTCTGGGAGGATTAGAGAGAGATTGTCAAAATTTATCGCTGCCTCCCTGTCAGGGAAAGCACGCCCGATCTCCGTCTCCTCCTTCAGAGTGCCTGTTAGCAGAGCAACAGTCCCATACAGGGATCGACCTGCCTGAAGGGGATCAGGATAAGGTTGATTCTGTTATAGAGGAATCAACAGTGGGGGAACCTTTTCTCAGCATCTCAAGCTGAAAGATTATGGGTTCAGTCTCTGACTAACATGGTCCGATCAGCATTTAAAAATGCACCTTGCGGAACCATTAACCACTACTGTATCCTCGTTGGGGTCGCTAGAAGCCCCCAGACTGTTTGTTCTTTTCCACTTCACCCTTTACTGAAAGGGCTCATTTACCAGGATTGGGAACGTCCTGAGAAAATATTTATTCCCCCAAGAGATTTCCGGTGGTCTATCCCATGGAGGATAAGTTCATCAAAAAAAAAAAAAAAAAAAAATGGAAGGTCCCTACAGTGGACGCAGCCATCTCTTGTATGTATAAATCACTGACATGTCCAGTGGATAATGTCCAAATGTTCAAGAACCCAATAGATAAAAGATTGGAGTCCTTATGAAAATCTGCTTGGTGATACAACCAGCAGTAGCAGCTATTGGGGTCTGCTAAGCAGTGAAGGATCAGTTGAAACAGGTCTTGAGGGACTTGACAGATCAGCAGGCTTTGCCCTAGCTGATCTACCTAGAGCCTTAGGCTTTGCGGTTGATGCCATAGAGGATTCAGTCCATCAGGCCTCCCGCCTTACGCTGTCTATAGTACATATGCGTAGGCTCCTATGGCTCAGAAACTGGTCTGCTGAAGCTCCCTGTAAAGAATGGCTGGTTAGCGTCCCATTTCATGGTGAACGCTTATTCAGGGAAAACCTGGACAAATATATCCAGAAAATTTCCAGCGGTAAAAATACGCTCTTGCCGGTTAAAAGCAGAGTTAGAGGTCCCTCTTTAAGAGGCCTGCTTCTCCAGTCCCTGGGGCATCGGCTGTGTAACAGTTCCGACGGCCTCCTCGGTCAAATCCCGGGGGTAAAAAACAGGGACAGTAGCAGGGTAATAAGAAACCCTGGGTCAGGGGAGGTACAAAACCTCCCCCAAAGTGAAATTCATTGAAGCCCCCACTCAGTCGGGTGGGGGGGAGGACTCCAGTTGTTCGCAAGAGACCTGGCGGGACACGATCAAGACAGATAGGTGCTCTCCGCAGTAGGTTTGGGATACAGTTTGGAGTTAAAAGACTCTCCTCCTTCCCATTTTTTGAGGTCAAACGTGCCAAGGGATCCCCGGAAGAGAGAGTCCCTCCTGTTGGCACTAGAACAACTATTGCTCCAAGGAGTAATTATGGAGGTTCCCCTGGAAGAATGAGGGTTCGAGTTTTACTCAAACCTCTTTACAGTCCCGAAGCAAACGCGGTCGGGAGGCCCATATTAATTCTAAAAGGGCTATACAAATTCCTGTATATCAGGACTTTTCGATGGAGTCGATCCGATCGGTGGCCACTGCCCTACAAGGGGAGGATTGGTTAGCCACGATCGACATCAAAGATGCTTATTTGCACATTCCCATCTTTCCAGTCCACCAAAAATTTCTACGCTTTGCAGTAGAAGGGCGCCATTTTCAGTTCAGAGCCTTACCCTTCGGTTTGGCCACAGCACCACGAGTGTTTACAAAAATTCTGGCCCTTTATTGGCCAATCTAAGAACACAAGGTGTAATGATAATGGCATATCTGGATGACTTGTTGCTGATAGACCACTCAGTGAAAAAACTAGACGTGGTCGTTCACAAGACGTTCAAGTATCTGGAATCTCACGGTTGGATTATCAACCGAGACAAGTCAGCCCTAGAAACCAGTCAAAAGTCTGGAATACTTGGGGCTAAGGTTGGATTCAGGCCAGAGAAAAATATTCTTGCCTCGAGGAAAGGTGTTGTCTTTGAAAGATTTGATCCACTTAGTGGGTACAAAAAAGACAGCCGTCCATACGCCTGTATATGAGGCTGCTGGGAAAAATGGTGGCATCATTCGAAGCAGTACCCTACGGTCAATTCCATTCAAGGAAATTTGCAAGGGGCCATACTGTCAGCCTGGAACAAAAAAGTTCAGGCCCTAGACTTACAATGTCCTTGTCCCCTTCCGTTCGCAAGAGCCTCCGTTGGTGGTTGGTTCCCCAGAATCTGGAAAAAAGGAAATCCTTCAGTCCGATTTCTTGGAAGGTGGTCACTACAGATGCCAGCCTTATAGGCTGGGGAGCAGTATTGGAGCAATAGTCTCTCCAGGGCAGATGGTCGGATGCGGAAAAGGCCCTGCCCATCAATCTCTTAGAGATACGAGCGGTATGCCCTAGTAGCATGGACATCCAAACTCCAAGGGTCCCCTGTCAGAATTCAATCAGACAATGCCACAGCAGTGGCATATATCAATCATCAGGGGGGCACCAGGAGTCGTGCAGCCCAGAGGGAAGTAAATTACATCCTGAAATGGGCAGAAAAATATGTCCCAGCCATATTTGCGGTATTCATTCCAGGAGTGGAGAATTGGAAGGCGGACTTTCTAAGTCGCCAGCAATTAGGCCCAGAGGAAGGGTCCCTTCACCCCGAGGTTTTCTGGACAATATGTCAGCGGTGGGGAACATCGGATGTAGATCTTCTAGCATCCAGATTCAACGCAAAGGGGGACAGGTTTGTCTCTCGGACAAGGGATCCCCTAGCTTGCGGCTCGGATGCCCTAGTGTTCCCTTGGGATCAGTTCAAGCTGATATATGCATTCACACCGCCAATGGTTACCTCGATTACTCCGCAGAATCAGGGTAGAAAAGAAACCAGTGATTCCGGTGGCTCCAGCGTGGCCCCGAAGAGCGTGGTACGCGGAGATTGTAAAATTTCAGTGGGGAGTCCTTGGACTCTCCCACGTCGTCCGGCTTTCGCAAGGACCGATATACCACCCTTCCTTACCAGCCCTAGGTTTGACGGCCTGGCTATTGAAGCCCACATTCTAAAAAAGAGAGGGCTCTCTAATGCTGTGGTATCTACCATGATCAATGCCAGGAAGCCGGTATCCAGGCAGATCTACTATAGAATCTGGAAGGCGTACATCGCGTGGTGTGAGGCCAAGAAATGGCATCCACATAAGTACGTAATAGGTAGGATTCTGGACTTCCTACAATGGGCTGTAGATAGGAAGCTTGCCTTGAGTACTATCAAGGGTCAGATTTCGGCCTTGTCAATATTTTTTCAAAGGCCCTTGGCTTCGCATTCACTAGTCAAAGCCTTTATACAAGGAGTGATGCGTATTAGTCCTCCGGTTAATATTCCCATATGTCCATGGGATCTAAACTTGGTTCTGTCGGTTCTACAGAAACAACCATTTGAACCATTATAGCATATTTCCTTAGTGCTTCTCACCAGGAAATTGATTTTTTTAGTAGCCATTTGTTCGGCTAAAAGAGTATCGGAATTAGCAGCTATGTCCTGTAAGGAGCCATATCTGGTTATCCATAAGGACAGAGTAGTGTTACGTCCTCATCCAGCCTTTCTTCCTAGGGTGGTATCGAGGTTTCATTTGAACCAAGATGTGGTTCTTCCTTCTTTTTTCCCCAAGCCTACTTCGGTAGAGGAAAAGTTATTACATTCTTTGGATGTAGTAAGAGCAGTTAAAGCTTATCTAAAAGCCACTGCTCAGATTCGCAGAACGGATACTTTGTTTATTCTGCCGGAAGGCCCCAGAAGGGGTCAGGCAGCGTCAAAATCTACTTTAGCCAAGTGGATTCGACAGGTCATAATACAAGCCTATAGCTTGAGAAGTAGACCGCCTCCGTTCAAAGTTAGGGCGCACTCCACGAGAGCAGTTGGAACTTCATGGGCAGTGCATCACCAGGCCTCCCTGGCTCAAGTCTGTAAGGCCGCAACATGGTCTTCAGTACACACGTTTACTAGGTTCTACCAGGTGGACGTTAGAAGTCAGGAGGATGTCGCCTTTGGGCGCAGTGTGTTGCAGGCCGCAAAAGATCCTCATGTCTGATAGCGCTCAGCTTATATATGGTGTATCCCCCCCCTCATTTGGCATTGCTTTAGGACATCCCATTAGTAATGATTATGTCGCTCTGTGTCCCGTGATGTACGAGAAAGAAAATAGGATTTTTATAACAGCTTACCTGTAAAATCCTTTTCTTGGAGTACATCACGGGACACAGAGCTCCCGCCCCTCTTTGGGGACACTTATTGCTTTGCTACAAAACTGAGGTGCTCCCGGATGGGAGGGGCTTATATAGGGGAGGGTACTTCCGGTTTTGGAAGTTGCCAGTGCCAGCACCTGACGGTAACTATATAACCCATTAGTAATGATTATGTCGCTCTGTGTCCCGTGATGTACTCCAAGAAAAGGATTTTACAGGTAAGCTGTTATAAAAATCCTATTTTTTCTCTCTTTTGAAAGATTTTGATTGTATAGTCTATGATTACACAATTGCTCTGAATTGGCTAAACAATATAATTGTATACAAGTGTGGATTACTGCTGGCCTTACTACTACAGTATATACAGTATGTGGTTACTGATTAGTATGTACCAGTCTTTCTTGGCCCAACAAAGGGATTGTTGCCCGAAACTGTAGCCAAACTATAACCTTTTTGTATGATGGACAATTAAATGAACTGAATGTATGCTGTGACACACACACACACAAAACACTATATATATATATATATATATATATACACACATACACACACACACATACATATATCATAGTTGCCAACATTGCAAAAAAATTAAAAATTGGGACACGTTTTTGCATGTAGGCGGAGCCTTGCTCAAATTAGGGATGTGGCATTCATTTGTAGGCGGGGCATACCGTAATAAGAAAAATGTGGTTTACGTTAAATAGTGGACGTGGCTTAAACGGGCGTGGCTCGGAAGGGGTGTGGTTAGAGTATGAGAAGAATGAGGGATGTAGGGAGAAAGAAAGAGGGAGAGAAAGAAGGAAAGAGGGAGAGAGAAAGAAGGAAAGAGGGAGAGAGAAAGAAGGAAAGAGGGAGAGAGAAAGAAGGAAAGAGGGAGAGAGAAAGAAAGAAAGAAAGAAAGAGGGAGAGAGAAAGAAAGAAAGAGGGAGAGAGAAAGAAAGAAAGAGGGAGAGAGAAAGAAAGAAAGCAAGAAAGAAAGAAAGAGGGAGAGTAAGAGGGAGAAAAAGGAGGGAGAGAAAGAGGGAGAGAGAGAAATTAAGAAAGATGGAGGGACAGCAGGCCCAGATCCTTCACCACAATAGAAATGTGTATTCCAGAAAGTTTAACAATCAGCAGATAAAGATACTTCAAACACCTGGTGTTAGCGCTTCAATCATCCCGGCACCATGGTTGTTATGGTGTCAGGATGATTGAAGCGCATTATTTCTATTATTACATTGTAATATAGAATGAAATTATTCAACTCACCATAAAGCGATAAGCGTGTCACCTGCCACGTCGCCTGTCACCAGATGCCATCAGGTGTTCACAGCAGAGTCCCGGACTCCTCCCTTACATCAGGCATTGCCAGCTGACTCCTCCCTTACATCAGGCATTGCCAGCGGAGTCCCCCCCTTACATCAGACATTGCCAGCGGAGTCCCCCTCTTTCATCAGGCATTGCCAATGGAGTCCCCCCCTTACATCAGACATTGCCAGCGGAGTCCCCCCTTACATCAGACATTGCCAGGGGAGTCCCCCCCTTTCATCAGACATTGCCAGGGGAGTCCCCCCCTTACATCAGACATTGCCAGGGGAGTCCCCCCCTTACATCAGACATTGCCAGGGGAGTCCCCCCCTTACATCAGACATTGCCAGGGGAGTCCCCCCTTACATCAGGCATTGCCAGCGGAGTCCCCCCTTACATCAGGCATTGCCAGCGGAGTCCCCCCTTACATCAGGCATTGCCAGCGGAGTCCCCCCTTACATCAGGCATTGCCAGCGGAGTCCCCCCTTACATCAGGCATTGCCAGCGGAGTCCCCCCTTACATCAGACATTGCCAGCGGAGTCTCCCCCCCCTTTACATCAGACATTGCCAGCAGAGTCCCTCCTTTACATCCGACATTGCCAGCAGAGTCCCCCCTTACATCAGGCATCCCCCAATGGAGCCCCCACTTTCCTTACATCAGGCATTCCAGGCACCCAGCCAACACTGTATCCTGGCCTAGGTCAACAAGGCCCAGGCCTAGGGCAGCACTTTGCAGGGGGGCAGCACAGAAAGAGTCCCCGTCGGCTTGCGCTACACTGTTAGTGTACCGCAAGCTGCTTCTAATTTTGACTGTCCTATAATCCTGGACCACAAACCTTCCTCACTGTGCTATATGTTTTCTGCTGCACTATTGGCTGGTTATATCTTCTTAGTCCTCTCCATAAAATTATCAGAAATTTCTGCTTAAAGTAGAACTATAGGCAACGCTTTATTTTTTTTAATTTTGGATAGAGTAAGGGAGAGTTATAGCCCCTGTCAGTTTATTTTTTAGCATCCCTGTCCCATTGCAGAGATTTCCCTTCACTTCCTGCCCCATAGCCAAACAGGAAGTGAGAGGAAATCTATGCAAATTAAGTGAATCCAATGCCCCCCCCAGGCCCTAAGAACTAGTGTCCCCACATGAAAATTTCAGGGCGGGTCTTAAACAGAAAGGGGTGTGGTCTTGACAGGAAGGGGTGGGTCATATTTAAATTAGCGGGTGCACAAGTTTAGTCAGGCCTAGGGCAGGACAAAACCTAAATACACTACTGCACCCAGCACAGACTCTCTCCGCCGCCATTACTAAACAGAATGGGACAAAATAGCCGGGTGGCTGCCAATAGCAATTAAGCTGCGGCCCCTTCCCACATCAGGTCACAGACAGACGGCAGCGGAGTGGGAAGTGGGTGGTGCCACAGCTCAAATTCTATTGGCAGCCACTCTGCAATTACTAAACAGTTGTTTCTTGTGGTCTTCGGGAAAATGGCGGCAGGTGGAGACTTCCTATTCATAAGTGGGTATTATCCTATCTTTAGGAGTGATTAGGCAAAAAAACTTGTAAAAAGTGTTACATCACACATCTACAGCACCGCCCAGGGGGCGGACCCTCTGGGTATAATCCCTCTCTCTGCACCTCGCAGATCAGTTCGTCAAAAAGCAGTACAAACTTAACCACTTAACGACCGCTCACTGTATATATACGTCGGCAGAATGGCACCGACAGGCACAATCACGTAGAGCATACGTGATTGCCTTTGTATAGTTGGGGGGTCCAATCGGACCCCCCTTCTGTACAGTGAGCGGTGGCTAAGTGTCCGGGAGCGTTCCGGGATGAGGGGGCAGCCATTCGTTTCTGGCCACCCCCTCGCGATCGCTCCCGGCGAATGGAAATGCCCCCTCTGTCTGTGTCAGACAGAGGGAGCAGGAGGAAGTGATGTCATCTCTGGTGCGGCGCTCACATATACCGAGCGCCGTACAAGAGAAGACATCAGGTCAGCGCACACAACACTACACTGACACCAGGACACATAGGGACATAAATCGCCCCCCCAGATCAACCCCCCAGTCACAGTGTCACTGATTGCAGTGACCATTTATTTAGTGATCACTGCAATCAGTGACATTTGTGACTGTAAAAGTGTCACCAAAGTTTAGTCTTATGTCCAGTGTAGCCCCCTAACCCCCCCTAATAAAGGTTTAACCCCCTGATCACCCCCCAGATAACCCTTTCACCGCCTATCACCACTGTCGCTTAGCGATCATTTTTCTGATCGCTGTCTTAGCGTCAGTGATGCCGATCGGTAGCCGGTAATTTTTTTTTAGGTTCGCCGCAGGTTTTTATAGCGTCAGGTACCCCAATATATTATCTAATAAAGGTTTAACCCCCTTGATCGCCCCCCAGGTAACCCTTTCACTCCCTATCACCACTGTTGCTAAGCAATTGTTTTTCTAAACGCTGTCTTAGTGTCGGTGATGCAGATCGTAGCCAGTAATTTTTTTTAGGTTCGCCGCATGTTTTTATAGCGTCAGGTACCCCAATATATTATCTAATAAAGGTTTAACCCCCTTGATCGCCCCCCAGGTAACCCTTTCACCCCCATCACCACTGTCGCTAAGCGATCGTTTTTCTAAACGCTGTCTTAGTGTCGGTGATGCAGATCGGTAGCTGGTAATTTTTTTTAGGTTCGCCGCAGGTTTTTATAGCGTCAGGTACCCCCATATATTATCTAATAAAGGTTTTAACCCCCTGATTGCCCCTAGTTAACCCTTTCTTCAGTGATCACCATATAAGTGTTACGGGTGACGCTGGTTAGTTAGTTTGCTTTTTATAGTGTCAGGGCACCCGCCGTGTATATAACCCAATAAAGGTTTAACCCCCTGATCGCCCGGCGGGTGATATCAATTAGGTTTTATCGTCAGAGAGGGTCCGAGTCACACCCCAGGCAGCGTCAGGTTAGTGCCAGTAACGCTAACACCCACGCGTGAAGCATACACCCCCCTTAGTGGTATAGTATCTGAACAGATCAATATCTGATCTGATCAGATCTATACTAGCGTCCCCAGCAGTTTAGGGTTCCCAAAAACGCAGTGTTAGCGGGATCAGCCCAGATACCTGCTAGCACCTGCGTTTTGCTCCTCCGTCCAGCCCAGGCCACCCAAGTGCAGTATCGATCGATCACTGTCACTTACAAAACAAAAACACACATAACTGCAGCGTTCGCAGAGACAGGCCTGATCCCTGCGACTCCAGTGCTGTAGGAGGTGATTTCACCACCACAGTTAAAAAAAAAAAGCAAATATGCCGAAGCATTGGGGCAGCAGGGGCGGAGGAGCGATTTTGCTCCTAATGCCGCGTACATACGGTCGAAATTCCGACGGAGGCTTGCCCGTGGAAAAGTCCGACCATGTGTGTGCGGCATAACTTTTTTGCGGGAGGATGCCCCCATGCTTCGGCATATATAAATGGTGCGTGTATGCCCATCATTGGAAGTGGGTGGATGAAGGGCGGTATTCTAATGGTGGGCATACCCACCGATCAATCTCTTTTTTCGTTCAGCCAACTGGCTGCATGAAATAAAAAGATTACAATACATGTCCAACAAGGACCAGCAACGTACTGGTATGTTGCTGGACTTTGAATGTTTGTACCAGAAGTCTTATTAGACGAAACCGGTCGGGACAAATACACCAGCTCTTGCTGTTCCTATCACGCTGCCTATTTATATTCTAGAGTGTGGATTTTTTGGATTTCTTTGTTATGCTTTGGAGTTTTGTTTTGGATGTTCATACTGTGTGAACTTTTTATGGATAAAATTTTTTAATAAATCTTTTTTGGATTTACACCATGTGGAGCAATTTTTTGTTTTCCATGGTTATGAATGGATAAGGTAGCTGCTACCCGCCTATCCGGATTTTTCCTGGTTGGATTGCCATTGATCCTGGGAGGAGGTGTTCTATAGATCTTGGTCGTCTCTACAAAGCCTGGCTGTCTGATCCGTCCACGAAGTGGACAAAGTCTTGAAGATCCACCGCCGTACGGTGTGTTGGATCCATCCCAGCTGGTAAGAGTACCTTATCTCTCCCCCATTGACACAAGGTGAAGGCACTCCCGGGTGTTACCACGTATATCCACATTGAACATCCATATCTACGTATTCTATAACAATCCCACATTGGACTTTGGTCTTTTTGGATGGTACTTTGTCTATTGTTAGACAACTACAGGGACACATACTCATCTTTGATGTCTGATAGAAATATAATTCCTATTTCACTGGTTTAGGATTATCACTCTATTGCTATTCATGTTTCACAACATGATATTTGCACTATAATTTTTGTTGTACATTAATATGTTGGTTAAATACTTGTAATCACAGAAGGATTACAGACACTTATTTATGCTATATACCGGTATGTACTTCTATATTTTTCACTAATTTCGAAATATATACCAGCATGGGTTTTTGATTAAATTAGAATATTTTTCACACCCTACCATATTTAGGACTTTTATCCTAAATTCTCATTAGCGCCACACTTATTATATATTTACACTTAATTAATTTTGTCTGATTTTGGTGTTTGGCTGCTGTTGCTACAATATTCTTGGGTTGGCGCAGTATTATATAATTTTATATATACCAGAATGATGCCTGCGGGTTTAGGTATCATCTTGGTATCATTCTTTTCAGCCAGCGGCCAGATTTCATGTAAAAGCAATCCTAGTGGCTAATTAGCCTCTGGACTGCTTTTACAAGCAGTGGGAGGGAATGTCCCCCCCCCCCCCGGATATAAAAAGCGCCATTGGGAAATTGGGAAAGCATTTTATCACACCGATCTTGGTGTGGTCAGATGCTTTGAGGGCAGAGGAAAGATCTAGGGTCCAATAGACCTCAGTTTTTTCAAAAAAGAGTACCTGTCATTACCTATAGCTATCATAGGGGATATTTACATTCCCTGAGATAGCAATAAAAATGATAAAAAATAAATAAATATGGAAGCAACAGTTTAAAAATAAAATAAAAAAGCAAAATTAATAATAAAAAAAATAATTAAAAAAAAAAAGCACCCCTGTCCTGCCCTGCTCAATGGCGAACGCAAGCGTCGGTCTGGCGTCATATGTAAACAGCAATTGCACCATGCATGTGAGGTATCACCGCGAAGGTCAGATCGAGGGCAATCATTTTAGCAGTAGACCTCCTCTGTAAATCTACTGGGGTAACCTGTAAAGGCTTTTAAAGGCTTTTAAAAATGTATGTAGTTTGTCGCCAATGCGCGTTTGTGCGAAATTTTAAAGCATGTCGTGTTTGGTATCTATGTACTCGGCCTAAGATCATCTTTTTTATTTCATCAAACATTTGGGCAATATAGTGTGTTTTAGTTCATTAAAATTAAAAAAAGTGTATTTTTTAACCCAAAAAATGCGTTTGAAAAATCGCTGCGCAAATACTGTGTAGAAAAAAAAAATGCAACACCCACCATTTTAATCTGTAGGGCCTTTGCTTTAAAAATATATATAATGTTTGGGGGTTCAACATAATTTTCTTGCAAAAAAAAAATGTTTTCATGTAAACAAAAAAAGTGTTAAAAAGGGCTTTGTCTTCAAGTGGTTAGAAGAGTGGATGTAAGCTTCCTAATGTTGTGTATAAAATGCCAGAACAGTTCAAAACACCCCCAAATGACCCCATTTTGGAAAGTAGACACCCCAAGCTATATACTGAGAGGCATGTCGAGTCCATGGAATATTTTATATGTTGACACAAGTTGCGGAAAAACGACAATTTTTTTATTTTTTTTTTGCACAAAGTTGTCACTAAATGATATATTGCTCAAACATGCCATGGGCATATGTGGAATTACACCCCAAAATACATTCTGTTGCTTCTCCTGAGTACGGGGATACCACATGTGTGAGACTTTTTGGGAGCCTAGCCACGTACGGGACCCCTAAAACCAAGCACCGCCTTCAGGCTTTCTAAGGGTGTAAATTTTTGATTTCACTTCTCACTGCCTATCACAGTTTCGGAGGCCATGGAATGCCCAGATAGCACAAAACCCCCCCCCCCCCCAAATGACCCCATTTTGGAAAGTAGACACCCCAAGCTATTTGCTGAGAGGTATTGTGAGTATTTTGCAGATCTCGCTTTTTGTCGCAAAGTTTTGAAAATTGAAAAAAAATAAAAAAATATATATATATATATATATATATATATATATATATATATATATATATATATATATATATATTCTTTCTTCATTTTCAAAAACAAATGAGAGCTGTAAAATACTCGCCATTCCTCTCAGCAAATAGCTTGGGGTGTCTATATTCCAAAATGGGGTCATTTGGGGGGGTTTTGTGCGATTTTGGCATTTTATGGCCTTCGAAACTGTGATAGGTAGTGAGGAGTGAAATCAAAAATTTGTGCCTAGAAATCCTGAAGGCGGTGCTTGGTTTTCGGGGTCCCGTACGCGGCTAGGCTCCTAAAAAGTCCCACACATGTGGTATCCCCGTACTCAGGAGAAGCAGAAAAATGTATTTTGGGGTGTAATTCCACATATAACCATGGCATGTGTGAGCAATATATCATTTGGTGACAACTTTTTGTAATTTTTTATTTTTTTTTGTCATTATTCAATCACTTGGGACAAAAAAAATATATTCAATGGGCTCAACAGGCCTCTCAGCAATTTCCTTGGGGTGTCTACTTTCTAAAATGGGGTCATTTGGGGGGGGTTTTGTGCTATTTTGGCATTTTATGGCCTTCGAAACTGTGATAGGTAGTGAGGAGTGAAATCAAAAATTTGCGCCCTTAGAAATCCTGAAGGCGGTGCTTGGTTTCCGGGGTCCCGTACGCGGCTAGGCTCCCAAAAAGTCCCACACATGTGGTATCCCCGTACTCAGGAGAAGCAGCAAAATGTATTTTGGGGTGAAATTCCACATATAACCATGGCATGTGTGAGCAATATATCATTTAGTGACAACTTTTTGTAATTTTTTTTTTTTTTTAGTCATTATTCAATCACTTGGGACAAAAAAATAAAAAATTCAATGGGCTCAACATGCCTCAGCAATTTCCTTGGGGTGTCTACTTTCCAAAATGGGGTCATTTGGGGGGGTTTTGTACTGCCCTGTCATTTTAGCACCTCAAGAAATGAGATAGGCAGTCATAAATTTAAAGCTGTGTAAATTTCAGAAAATGTACCCTAGTTTGTAAACTCTATAACTTTTGCGCAAACCAATAAATATACGCTTATTGACATTTTTTTTACTAAAAACATGTGGCTGAATACATTTTGGCCTAAATGTATGACTACAATTGAGTTTATTCGATTTTTCTTATAACAAAAAGTAGAAAATATAATTTTTTTTCAAAATTTTCGCTCTTTTTCCGTTTATATCGCAAAAAATAAAAATCGCAGAGGCAATCAAATACCATTAAAAGAAAGCTCTATTTGTGGGAAGAAAAGGACGCAAATTTCGTTTGGGTACAACATTGCATGTCCGCACAATTTACAGTTAAAGCAGCGCAGTGCAAAATTCTGAATTCACCTCTGGTCCTTTAGCTACCAAATGGTCCGGGGCTTAAGTGGTTAAAACGAGGAGTGGGTGCTGTGTCAGTCCATGAACTCAGAGAAAAGGATTTTACGGTGAGTAAAAAAATCCTATTTACTCTTTCGTTCATGGACTGACAGTTCCTATTGACAAGTGGGACGTCCCAAAGCAGTGTCAAAAACGAGGGGTGGGAACAGAATTAAAACAACTTCACCCCAAAACAAAACAGAGCTCCTCAACAGAGGAGTTGCAACTCTAAACAGCCGCAATACCTTGCGGCCGAAGAAGCATCCGAAGATGCACACACATCAACTTGTAAAGTTTACTGAAAGTGTGAATGGACGAGCAGGTCGCCGCCTTACACACCTGGTGAAATAGACGCTAGATGCTCTCAGAGCTCGGGCAGCGTCCAAAAAATACAACGTCGTCTTCTTAGGATTCGACGGATGAGGACACAAGGATGGCAGTACATGTCTTCCTTGAGATGGAAGGTCGAAACACGACCTTAGGAAGAAAAGAAGGCTGCGGGCGCAGCACCACCTTATCCTTGTGGAGGATCAAATAGGGAGGCTTGTATGACAAGGCTGCCCGCTCAGAAACCTGTCTTGCTGGCATAACAGCCACCAAAAGGACCACTTTCTGAGAAAGTGTCAACAAGGGAATCTCCCTGATGTTCTCAAATGGTGGTTTCTGAGGCACTTAGAGGCCCTGCCGTTAAAGCCATTGACTGCAAGCAGGATGACATATGGGACCCTGCGCCAGCAGGTACTCTCGTAGTGGTAGACGCCAAAAGGACGTCTGCTACACAAGCCCCACGGAGGTAGTGGAGTGTGGCCCGGAGGGGCCGCCTGCCGAACCCACTGTACAAACGTTCTCACTAGAGAGTGAGCCACCAGGGGTCGTTGAAAAAGACAGCCAGGGCAGATACCTGCCCCCTAATTGTACTTAAAATAACATTTTTGGCCCGTTCCCTGCTGAAGAATAGCAGGACTCTGGGACCAAATAAGTATGCGGATGCCACCTCATTTCCTTACAATTGGATATGCAGGTCTTCCAAGTGCGATGGTAATCTTCCTAGGGGATGATTTCCGAGCACTCCTCATGGTAGAGATCACTGAGTCTGACAGACCCCGGTCTCTTAGCAAAATAATAGTATTCAGCACTGAAAAAATTAAATTGAAACAAATAAATAATGCAGCCAGCACTTGGGGGTAAATTCATAAAAAACCTCAAATGAAACAAATATAAAAGAGTGCAGCGCAAAAAATAAAGAAATTAAATTACATAAAAAAGTCCTTTAAAATCAGCAGAAGTCCATAGGGTGAATAGTGCACAATATAAGCACGCGATGTGGATCACAAACATTGACCAGAAGAAGATCCCTCCACCACACACAGAATGGCCTCTCACCTCTATGCTTCGACCTCCAGGAGGTCACAAGGCATAAGATAGATTACAGGTATACATGGACAACCGATGACATCCAATCTCTCAGCCTCCCCTCCAAGCAGCATATATCAGCATAGGCAACAAATAATTTGATAAGCTTCCTCCACCGTCATCCAGTTATGTAAATAAACAGAGGAAACTTCCTAGTGCTCTCTGATATGCAATGGTTTAATTCATAAAATTACAGAGTAACAAATGGATACTCACATTAAAAAGCACTCATATGCGAGTGCGGACAGAAAACAGCATATAAAAACGATCACAAGATCACAGATGCTCGGAGATAATCGAGGCAGCCTCCGGCGTAGCTCCTCCCCCGTAAGCGTTACGTCAATGGGCGTGAATTCCTCCGTGTGGGGCGGAGCTAAAGGATTCCCGGTCTCTTAGCACATGGCTCTAGAGCCATGCCGTTAAGCCAGTGACTATAAAACAGGATGGCGTATGGGACCTTGCGACAGCAGGTCCTTCCTTAGCGGTAGATGCCAAAAGTCGCCTGCTACCTGACACACTAGATCAGCATACCAAGGACGCAGAGGCCAATTCAGAACAATTGGGACCATTGTAGTCCTCTCTGCCTCCAGTCTGCGAAGCAGATGAGGAAGGAGCTTCCGTTGAGGAAGGAGCTTCCGAGGAGGAAGGGCATAGATTAGTCGGTACTGACTCCACAGTGCCATAAAAGCATCTGTCGTGTTTGCCCATGGGTCTCTTGACCTGGTCACAAACCTCAATACCTTCCGATTGAGTCGAGAAGTCAGAAGATATACGACTGGCGTGCTTACCCTCTGGTGAGGGAGCCCCTTAGGAGGTGAGTGACCTCCGATGCTGCAGCAGAGCTGCTTGTTCCTCCTTGCTGATTGACATACGCCACCACTGTGGTGTTTGTCCGACTAAATTCTGACTGGACGCCCTTGTAGTCTCTGAGACCATGTGGAAAGGCAAAGCCATATCGCCCGGATTTCAGGCCAATGATCTGCAGTGGGATTCCTCCGGAGTCCAGCGACCCAGGTTGATTGAGCTCCTCAGACTCATCTGCAACCGGGAAGACAGGCGTTCGCCGTGACCACCATCTAGTAAAAAGGAAGGAAAAACTTACCAGACAGAATGCCGGTGATGTCGGCCACCAACTAGGGAGGTCCTGATTAGGTGGCTCGCCCGCATTTCGATAATCCAGGGATGAAGGCACTTGACCCTGCAGGACACAGTTACCTCTGTAACACTCGCGTGTGAAATAGTGGCTATGGTACCGCCTCGAAGGAGGCTACCATGAGGCCCAGGACTCGCCTGCAAAAGTGGCGTGACAACCCATCTTTTTGATGTCAACGCCAAATGCCCGAAGGGTCTGCAACTTTCCCCAAGGGAGAAAAAATTGGATTTTTGTACTCCCCGTAAAATCCTTTTCTCCGACGTCCATGGACTGACACAGCTCTAATACTGAAACACATGGGTATATGTCCCTGCTCACAGGAGATCTAGGCAGAATGTTAGATGTTAGAAACATACATTCTAGAAAAAAACAGAGCTGAACAGCCCCGCCCAGGGGGGCGGTCCCTCCAGACATAACCCTCCTACCTGCAGCTAGCAGCCTCAGATCGTAAAAAAGCAGTACAAACCTTAAATAAGCATGGGTGCTGTGTCAGTCCATGGACGTCAGAGAAAAGGATTTTACAGTGAGTACAAAAATAGGATTTTTGTACTCACCGTAAAATCCGTTTCTCTGGCATCCATGGACTGACACAGCTTGTCTTATACACCTTTACACGTGGGTTATGTCCCTGCTTGCAGGAGAAGACCTAGGCAGAATTTGAGATGTTATACATACATTCTAAACAGCCAGAGCTGAACAGCCCCGCCCAGGGGGGCGGTCCCTCCGGACATAACCCTCCCACTGCAGTCAGCAGACCTCAGTTCGTAACAAAGCAGTACAAACTTAAAAAGAAGGGTGGGTGCTGTGTCAGTCCATGGATGCCAGAGAAACGGATTTTACGGTGAGTACAAAAATCCTATTTTCTCTTGTCATCCATGGACTGACACAGCGTGTCTTATACACCTTTACACGTGGGATGTCCCAAAGCAGTGTCAAGAGGGATGGGAGCAGTATAAATGGAAAACCAAAAACTTCACTCCAAACAAGGCAGAGCTCCTCAACGGAGGAGTTGCAACATCAAACAGCGGCCTGCAACACCTTGCGGCCGAAGGAAGCATCCGACGCTTGATGTCGGAAAGCCCAGGAAGCACCAATTGCCCTGGTGGAATGTGCCGTAACCGGAAAGGGAGGCGCCCGCCCCTTGAGAGCATAAGCTTGAATGACGGTTTGTCTGATCCACCTAGAAATGGTGGCAGACGAAACCGCTTGGCCCTGTTTTGGACCAGAGACAGCCACAAATAGAGTCAGACTTCCGAATAGAAGCAGTAGCAGACAGGTACACCCGCAAGGCTCGTACCACATCCAAAGTGTGAAGCGCAAACTCTCTGGGATGCGATGGGTGAGGACACAAGGACGGGAGGACAATGTCCTCGTTTAAGTGGAAGGCCGAGACCACCTTTGGCAGAAAAGAAGGTCGCGGACGTAACACCGCCTTATCCTTATGGATGACCAAAAAGGGCGACTTGCAGGACAAGGCCGCCAATTCAGACACTCGTCTAATGGAAGTAATGGCCACCAAGAAGGCCACCTTCTGAGACAAGGTCAAGAGGGGAATATCTCTAATATTTTCAAAGGGAGGTTCCTGGAGGACCGAGAGCACCAAATTCAGATCCCACGGGGGGAGAGGAGGCTTGACAGGGGGGAGCACATGGCGAACCCCCTGCACAAAGGTGCTAACCAAGGGATGACCCGCCAGCGGTCGCTGAAAGAAGATGGCCAAGGCCGAAATCTGACCCTTAATGGTACTCAAAGCGAGCTTTTGGGTCACGCCACGCTGCAGAAAATGCAGGATTCTGGGAACGGAATACGTTCGTGGGCGCCAGTCCAGCTCTTCGCACATGGCGATGTAAGCTCTCCAAGTACGGTGATAGATCTTTCTGGAGGAAGACTTCCGTGCCCTTTACATGGTCGAAATGACCGAATCCGAGAGACCTCGGTCTCTCAGCACCTGGCTTTCAATAACCATGCCGTTAAAGCCAGAGACTGTAAAGCAGGATGAAATATAGGACCTTGAGACAGAAGGTCCCCCCGTATTGGTAACCGCCAGGGAACGTCTGCGACGAGACGTACCATATCGGCGTACCAGTGACGCCGAGGCCAATCCGGAGCAATGAGGATCACCGGAATTCCCTCGGTCGCTACCCTGCGGAGCAGGTGAGGGAGCAACTGCAGCAGAGGATAAACGTATATCAGGTGATACTGACCCCATGGGGCCACCAACGCATCCGAGGCATCCGCCCAGGGATCCCTGGATCTGGCCACAAACCTCGACACCTTGCGATTGAGTCGAGAGGCCATCAGGTCCACATCCGGCGTGTCCCACCGTCTGCAAAGGAGTTGAAAGACCTCCGGGTGCAAGGACCACTCTCCCTGGTCCAGCGTCTGGCGACTTAGATAGTCCGCCTGCCAATTGTCTACGCCCGGAATGTAGACGGCCGACAGAGCCGGCACGCTTCTTTCGGCCCACCTCAGGATGCAGGCGACCTCGGAAGCCGCAGCTGAGCTCCGAGTCCCCCCTTGATGGTTGACATACGCCACTGCTGTGGCGTTGTCTGATTGGATCCTGATGGAGTGACCCTGTAGTTTCTCCGACCATGCGGAGAGACACAGTCTGATTGCCCGTATCTCCAGCACATTGATCGGTAAGAGGGATTCGTCCGGAGTCCAAAGCCCTTGGGCCGACAGAACTCCCCAGACTCCCCCCCAGCCCGTCAGGCTGGCGTCCGTCGTGATCACCGTCCATTGGATGGGGAGGAACGACTTCCCGGACCGAAGAGCCGGGGACCTCAACCACCACGTCAGGGACGCCCTGACCAGGTGACTCACCTGGATCTGAAGATCCAAGGACAACGGGGATTTGTCCCAAGTGGACAAGATCTCTTTCTGTAAAGACCTGGTGTGCGCTTGGGCATAAGGAATGGCCTCGAAGGAGGCCACCATGAGTCCCAGGACTCTCATGCAAAAGCGGATTGACGACCATTTTCGGGACGTCAGCACCCGTACTGCAGACTGAAGTGTCAGTAGTTTGTCTGGAGGTAGGAAGACTCTTGCCTCCAAGGAGTCCAGAATCAGACCTAGATACTCCAGACGCTGAGTCGGGACTAGAACCGACTTCTGAACGTTCAGGAGCCACCCAAACTCCCTGAGGGTCTGACTGACGATAGTCACACTTTCTTCCAATTCTGAGCCACTGTCTGCTCTTAGAAGAAAATCGTCCAGATAGCCCACGATAGCAATGCCTCGCTGTCTCAGCAAAGCTAGGACCGGAGCAAGCACCTTGGTGAACACCCTCGGTGCCGAGGCTAGGCCGAAGGGAAGAGCCACAAATTGATAGTGGACTTCGCCGACCGCAAAGCGCAGAAACTTCTGGTGGCTTGCGCAGATCGGAACATGCAAGTAGGCGTCCTTGATGTCCAAGGATGCCAGAAAATCCCCTTGATGGAGTGTAGCGATCACCGTGCGAATGGATTCCATGCGGAATTTTTGCACCTTCACGAAGGCATTCAGGGCCTTGAGGTCCAGGATTGGCCGAACCCCGTCCTTTTTTGGAACAACAAACAGATTCGAGTAGAACCCCTGAAACCTCTCCTGGGACGGAACCGGCACAATTACTCCGGACCCGATCAAATCCTGTACAGCCCCCAAGAGGGCTGCCCGACGGGCAGGAAGGAGAGGGAGATTTGAGGGAAAGAATCTGTCTGGGGGCCAGGAGCAGAACTCTATTCTGTATCCTGAGGTGACCACCTCGCACACCCACCGGTCGGAGATCCGGGAGGTCCACCGATCCGTGAACCTGCAAAGTCGTCCCCCCACCCCAGAGACGGGCGGGGACAAGACTTCACGCGGAGGCGGGCTTGGGAGCCGGCTTGTTCGGCTTAGGCACCCAGGGGCGCTTGTACCCGCCAGCCGCACTGTTGTCAGTCTGGGATGGCTTACCCGTGGACTGACGGACGAAAAAAAACCTTTTTTGCTGGAAAGGAAGGACCCGGTTTACGTCGGGCCTCCTTACCCTTGATAGTTTGAGGAAGGAGAGTGCTTTTACCTCCCGTGACATCCTTGATGATGTCATCCAGAGCAGCACCAAAAAGTCTACCACCCTTAAAAGGTAGATCCGTCAGGAACTTCTTAGAGGCTAGGTCAGCAGACCAGCATTTCAACCAGATGAGACGACGCAATACCACCGCCGAGACAGAGGCCCTGGATATTAAAGGGGCCGCGTCCAACGTGGCGTCGCACACATATATCAGACCCTGCACCATCTGGTGGGCCAGAGCAATAGTGTCTGGAGGAAGGTTATACTCCTGCATAGTTTGGTGCAAAATTTTTGCCCATTCCGTGAGTGTCTGAGACACAAGGGTCGCCGCTACTACGGGCCGTAGGGCGGATCCCAACAAGGCGAACATGGCTCTACTCACCACTTCTGACCTCCTGTCAGTGGGGTCCTTAAACGCAGGAGTCCCCTCCATCGGGAGAGTGGTGGCCTTGTTTAAACGGGCGACTGGAGGGTCGACCACCGGGGGAGAAGCCCACTTTTTAAGCAGGGCGTCTTCAAAGGGGTATCTAATAGACAAACGCCGCGGGACCATGAAAGTCTTCTGCAGCTTTTCCCAGACCTGGTCAATGAGCTGGTCAAAGAAAGGTACATATGGAAAAACCTTTTTAGAAGGCTTGGTCTTAAAAGAACCAAAGGAGACTGTATCCGCCTGAGGTTCTGCGGTCGCAGCATTTAGCTTGAGAGTGTCCCTCACAGCATCAATGAGTTCACTAACAAGCGCCCTGTCATTTACTGACTCAGAACTGGAGTCTTCCTCACAAGGAATGTCCTGTTCAAAACCATCCAAATATTCAGAGCTAGGGTCCTGAGCAGCAATAGCTAGGCCCATATCTGAATCAGAGCACTCCCCTTGTGGAGATAAAGTGGGGAGAGGGAGCTTGTTTGCTCCCTTGTGCTCACACACAGCTTCCATCCTGGTCAGAAATGATTCCAGGACTGCCGACAACTGGTCCATAGGGACCGCAGGTGCTGGAGCACTGGCTGCTGCCTCTGGCATGTGAGGGGAAGCTGGTGACTCTGACTCCATAATGTCCCTCTCTGAGACCACCCACAGGCTGTGCTGACTGAAGTAGGGGAATGCCCAGGGAACCCACCAACCTGACCAGGACCGCTCGGTTCCGCTGCTCTGTCTCACTGCACCGCGCTGCTCAGCGTGAGTGAGCTGAGAGGAGAGAGTGTGAGGAGATTCGCGCCATTCCCAGCGGCGCCAGAGGCCAAACTAGTGCTAGAAAAACGTGCGGCTACAAGAAAATGGCCGCCGCAATGTGCTCCGGCGGGCCACGGCAAGATGGCCGCCAATGTAAAATCAGCACACACACCAGGCCCCTCACATCCAAAAACAAAACAGCCCCAGCGAATGCAGAGCAGCATGAGCCCCCCCCCAGGACAGTATGGCCCCCAGGCACCCCACACAGTACAGCGCCAGCACTAGTGAACAGAGAGTGACATTAAAAAACACAGGGGGAGACAGGGAAATCCCCCACACAAGAAACACACAGCATGTACTCACCTGCAGCCAGGAGAGACTACTTACCCGTCCCCTGAGGGACCCACTGGTGTGTTTCTGACAGAACTATCACAGTGCGGTACTGAGTAGCTGTCGGCCCGGTCCACCGCGAAAGATACAGCCGGACTGTTCTATCTTGAGAGGACCGCGGAGCTGGAAGCCCACCGGCCCCCCCTGGAGTCGTGGGGCATGTCGTGAACTGAGTCTCACGCACACAAGGCGAGGATCAGCACGCTCGATGGTCGGACAGGGAAGACTACGAGGATATCTTGTACCCAACCTGTTGCCCAGCCGACAGTTGATAGAAGATCTCAAAAGAATAAAATAGGAAAAAAATTCCAAAAGGAATAAAAATAGGTCAGGAGACTGGCTCCTGAGAGAGCCACGTCTTCTCCTTCTGCTAGGCAGAAAAAAACTGAGGTCTGCTGACTGCAGTGGGAGGGTTATGTCCGGAGGGACCGCCCCCCTGGGCGGGGCTGTTCAGCTCTGGCTGTTTAGAATGTATGTATAACATCTCACATTCTGCCTAGGTCTTCTCCTGCAAGCAGGGACATAACCCACGTGTAAAGGTGTATAAGACACGCTGTGTCAGTCCATGGATGACAAGAGAAAATCCTATTTTCTCTTATCGTCCATGGACTGACACAGCTCTAATACTGAAACACGTAGGACGTCCCAAAGCAGCATCAGAAAAGGGTGGGAGCAGTAGTAAAGGAAAAACCAAACTCCCCTCCAAACAGCGGCCTGCAACCCTTGCGGTCGAAGTAAGCATCCGAAGATGCAGCCACATCAACCTTATAGAACTTAGAAAAGGTATGAACGGGCGACCAGGTTGCCGCCTTGCACACATGTGCAACCAACGCTTGATGTCGGAAAGCCGAAGAAGCACCAATTGCCCTGGTGGAATACGCTGTAACCGGAAAGGGAGGCTCCCGCCCCTTAAGGGCAGAGACCTGTATAACGGTCTGTCAGATCCACCTAGAAAAGGTGGCAGACGACACCGCTTGACCCTGTTTTGGACCAGAGACAGACACAAACAGTGAGTCAGACTTCCGAATGGAAACAGTAGTGGACAGGTACACCCGTAAGGCTCGTACCACATCCAATGTATGAAGCACAAACTCTTAGGGATGCGATGGGTGAGGACACAAGGACGGAAGAACATGTCCTCATTAAGGTGAAAGGCCGAGACCACCTTTGAAAGGAAAGACGGTCGTGGGCGCAACACCGCCTTATCCTCATGAAGGACCAAGTAAGGCGACTTGCGGGACAAGGCCGCCAACTCAGACACTCGTCGAACAGAAGTATGGCCACCGAAATCCGACCCTCGATGTTACGCAAGGCCAGCTTTTGGGTCACACCACGCTGTAAGAACAGCAAAATCTTGGGAACGGAATACGTCCGTGGACGCCATCAAGCTCCTCGCACATAGCGATGTAAGCCTTCCAAGTACGGTGAAAGAACTTTCTGGAGGAAGATTTCCGTGCCCACAACATAGATGAGATGACCGAATCCGAGAGACCTCGGTCCCTCAGCACCTGGCTTTAACAGCCATGCCAAAGCCAAGGACTGTAAAGCAGGATGAAGTATGGGACCATGAGACAGAAGGTCCACCCAAATAGGCAGTCGCCAAGGAACGTCTGCGACTAGCCGAACTAAATCTGCGTACCAATGACGCCGTTCCGGAGCAAAGAGGATCACCGAAATGGCCTCGACCACTACTCTGCGAAGCAGGTGAGGCAACAACAGTAGCGGAGGGTAAGCATACATCAGGCGATACTGCCCTCACGGGCCAGCAACGCGTCAGACGCATCTGCCAAGGGATCCCTGGACCTGGCCACGATCTCGACACCTTGCGAGTGAGTCGAGAGGCCAAAAGGTCCACGTCCGGTGCCCCACCTCCAGTAAAGGAGGTGAAAACACCTCCGAAAGTAAGGACCCTTCGCCTGGAATGCACACGGCCGACAGGACCGTCCTGCAGTGGGATGGGTATGATAATCCCAAAGAGACCCCGCAATGCATCAGAGAAGGGAGGCCCCGGCTTACGGGGTGCCTCAATTGTTGGCCAAAAAAGGCAACCTGACAGAGCTTCCCTAGAAACTCGGTCAGTGGACCAGTAACTCAGCCTCTACAGGTGGCGCAGACCCACCCCGGACACAGAAACCCTAGAGAGGCTAAAGCAGTTGCAGTGCACCTGCTGGTCGACTGATAGATAAAGCAGAGGCTTTTGCCCAGTCATTGAGCTTCAGAAACGCCAGAGACGCAGCCACTACCAGGCGTAACGCTAACCTCAGCATGGCGAACACAGTCCAAGCCAGCGCTCCCGATCACCACCGAAGGGCAGGTGGAAGGTGGTTCCCCTGATACCAGCGACCCTATAACAATGCTCCATCCAGCAGCTACTCCATTGATAAGTGCTGATTGTACAAACACATAGTTTATACTGTGTATTGCATCAAAACGCGCAATTAGAGCGTGGGGGGAAAAACCCCTCAGCCAAAAAGAGCATAGTACAACCACATATGGCGTATGTAGTTTAGTATGTGTGGATAAACATATTAAACACGTTTATACTGTGCCAGCGGTGAAGGCGCGCACATCATTGGGGCGTGGGCGGAAACCAGCCACGCAGACTGCGTACACAACTGTGTAGGCATGTTAGCATGCGAAAAAACAAATTGCACATGTTTATGCTGTGCATAGCGCTAAAAATGCGCACACCATTGGAGCGCGGGGAAAAAACCGGAGCACCCGGCTGAAACCCAAGCAGACTGCATATGCATACAGTGTAGGTACTATAGTATGTGTGATAAACATTATGAACATGTCTAGGTGTGCATAGCGCCGAAGGCGCGCACACCGTTGGCGCGTGGGAGGAAACCGGAGAACCCCACGCAGACCCAGAGAATACAATACATACATCTACTGTGAATGTATTTAGTGTTGTGTATAAACATAATGTGTATGTTTATACTGTGCATGGCACCGAAGGCGCGCATGTCATGTAGCGTGGGTGGAAACCGGAGGACCTATGACTCCAGGGGTGGCCGGTGGGCTTTTATGCTCCCGCGGTCCTCACAAGATTGAACAGTGCCTGCTGTATCTTTCGCGTGCAGACTGCACACACATACCGTGTAGGTATGTTAGCATGTGGATAATCAAATCGCACAAGTTTCAGACTGCATACACATACCGCGTAGGTATTATAGTATGCGTGATAAACATATGGAACATGTTTAAACTGTGCAGAGAGCCAAAGGCGCACATACCGTCAGAGCGAGGGAGGAAACCGGAACACCCGGAAGAACCCACGCAGACAGCACACAGATACCGTGTAGGAATGATAGCATGTGATAAACATATTGCACATGGTTATGCTGTGCATTAACTTTGGAGCGTGGGAGGAAACCGGAATACCCGGAGGAAACCCACGCAGACAGCATACACATACTGTAGGTATTTACAGTATGTGCAATAAACATATTGAACATGTTTATACTGTGTAGAGAGCCGAAGCGCAAATACCGTGAGAGGACACCGGAGCACCCGGAGGACACCCACGCCGACCCAGAGAGTATAATACATACATATACTGTCGCGTATAAACATAATTTGTATATTTATATCGTGTATGGCACTGAAGAGACAGCATTGGAACGTGGGAGGAAACCCACGCAGACACAGATCAATAACACATACATACACTGTGAATGTATCCAGTGTAGAGTTATAAGATACGTTTTAATTATGGCGCTGAGGTGCATAAACTTCTCTGTATCATTCCAACGTGCTTAAATGTGCTGCTGAAGCAGCATGCAGGTAAAAGGTAACCTCTGACACCCCAGACCGTGGTCCTGTCAGAGCTCAGAGCGTTCCACAGGAAATGGCGGGAAACCACAGGTGCAGAGACCCTGTTGTTGCCTCAGAGACATCACACAAAAGGCTCACAGGGACTATAGAAATAAATGAATAAAGTCCCCACACACCATGCTGCACCGACCAGGGGGAGGGGGGCACTGTGTACCATTGTATCATCCATGCTGCTCTCGATGCAGCATGTGAGGAAACAGTAAGGAAGCTGTGTAAAAGAAAAGCTTGAAAAGAACCAAAGGAGACAGCGTCCGCTTGAGGTACCTCAGCCACAGCATCCAGCTTGAGAGTGTCCCTCACAGCATCAATGAGTTCACTTACAAGCGCCCTGTCATTTACTGACTCAGAACTGGGGTCTTCCTCACAAGGAATGTCCTGTTCAAAAAAAAACATCAAAATATTCAGAGCTAGGGTCCTGAGCAGCAGCAGCTAGGCTCATATCTGAATCAGAGCACTCCCCATGTGTGAGATTGTGTGGGGAGAGGGCGTTTTATAGCTCCCTTGCGCTCGCACACCGCTTCCATCCTGACAAGAAATTTTTCCAGGACTGCCAACAACTGGTCCATAGGGACCGCAGGTGCTGGAGCACTGCCAGTTGCCTCTGACAAGAGTGGGGAAGCAGGTGAACCAGACTCCATATTTGCCACCCTCTGAGACCTTATGCACAATAAAGTGAATAAACAGTCCACCCACTGACTGAGGAGGGGACACCCAGAGGCCCCACCAACCCTTCAGAGGACCGCACTGCCAGCGCAAGTGAAGCCTGAGGAGAGTGCGAGGAGATTTGCGCCGCAGCAGCCGACGATAGAAGCCAAAAACGAAAGTGAAAGCGCCTCGGCTTCAAGAAAATGGCCGTCGGCCACGTGTAATACTGCGCCATTGATCCGCGGCAAGATGGCCACTGAGCACAGTAAAATTACAGCCAAAGCGCCTAATGGCGTCTCCAAACACCCCACATTTTCTCAGCCCCAGCACAGAGACATGAGCGCCCCTCCCGCCAGGCCAGAGTGACCCCCAGGTACCCCCACACAGCTCAGCGCCAGATTAGGGTGCAGAGAGCAGCATACAGGGGGGAGACCGGGAACAACCCCCCCATACAGAGAAACACAGCCAGCATGCACTCATCTGTAGCAGGAGAGACTACTTACCTGTCCCAGAGGGACCCACTGGCGTGTTTCAGACAGACCTATCACAGAGTAGTACTGAGTAGCTGTCAGCCCGGTCCACCGCGAAAGATACAGCAGGCACTGTTCAATCTTGTGAAGACCGCAGGAGCATAAAAGCCCACCGACCACCCCTGGAGTCATGGGGCATGTCGTGAACTGAGTCTCACTCACACAAGGTGAGGATCAGCACGCTCGATGGTCGGGCAGGGAAGACTACGAGGATACTAGTGTACCCAACCTGTTGCCCAGCCGACAGTCGATTGAAGGTCTCAAAAATAAAATAAAATTCTCAAAGGAATAAAAAAATCTTCCAGGAGACTGGCTCCTGAGAGAGCCACGTCTTCTCCTTCTGCTAGGCAGAAAAAAACTGAGGCTTCTAGCTGCAGGTAGGAGGGTTATGTCTGGAGGGACCGCCCCCCTGGGCAGGGCTGTTCAGCTCTGTTTTTTTCTAGAATGTATGTTTCTAACATCTAACATTCTGCCTAGATCTTCTCCTGCGAGCAGGGACATATACCCACGTGTTTCAGTATTAGAGCTGTGTCAGTCCATGGACGATAAGAGAAAAACGTACGCCTCTGAGGAGTCCAGAATCAACCCTAGACACACTAGGAGTTGGGACGGTACCAATACTGACTTCTGAGTGTTCAGCACCCCACCAGTATTGGAGGGTATGACAGGTTATAGATACGCTTACTTCTAAATTTAAGTCTGACGTGACCCTCAGAAGATCATCCAAGTTGCCCATGATAGCGAAGCCACGCTGTCTTAGTAGGGCCAGAATCGGGGCAAGCACCTTGGTGAACACCCTTGGTGCCGATGCCAGGCCAAAGGGGAGAGCCACCATTGGTAGTGGTCTTCCCCATTCGCCAACGCAGACATCTCTGATGCCTGGTGCATATGGAGACATGCAAGCATGCGTCCTTGATGATCAAGGATGCCGGAAAATACCCTGGATGTAGGGGAGCGCAATAGGGCGAACCAACTCCTTTCCGGAATCTTTGTACTTTCACAAAGCAGTTGAGGGTCCTGAGATCCAAGACAGGATGAAACCCCTCCCTTAAGCACTACGAACAGATTAGAGTAGGATCCCTGAACCTGTTCCTGTACTAAGACAGGAAGGATCATCCTGCGTCTCAGCAGGTCTTGGGCCGTCCCATGTAGGGCTTCCCGACAAGTCGGCTGAAGATGGCGGTTAAGAGGGAAAAAAATCTGTTCGGTAGGCAAGGAAGGTTGGGCTTGCAAACCCAGGGATGCTTCTGTCCCTCAGCAGGCGCTTTATTGGCCTGGGGTCATTTACTTGCCGCACTAGGCGGACGAAAGAACGGCTTGTACGCGGTGAAGGAGGGCCCTAGCCTTATGGCGTGGCTCCCTACCTTTTTTGGGTTGCAGAAGCAATGTGCTCTTACCTCCTGTGGCATCTTAAAAGATGTCATCCAGAGAGGCCCTAAAAGTCTGTCGCCTTAAAAAGGACAGATCCAACAGAGCCTTCTAGGAAGATTGGTCCACAGACCAGCACCTTAGCCAGATCAGGCGGTGTAATGCCACCGCATAAACGGAGGCTCAAGACAGCAAGGGAATAGTATCCATGTCTGACTCGCAGCGTACTCCCTGTACCAACTAGTCGGCCAGAGCTACTTTGTTAGGAGGAGTCTCCCGTGTCTTTAACCCCTGGAGTAGCCTTTTTGTGTACTCAGTCAGTGTCTGAGCCATCAGAAAAACCCCAGCCAATGCTGGACGTACCGCTGAGCCCCCCACTGTGTATAGGTAGCAAGTGTCCCTGAAGACAGGAGCCCCTTCCACTGGAATCATGGTAACTTGTTAAGTCTTGCTAAGACTGGACACAGGGGGGTCCACTATCGGGGGAGAGTTCAATTTTTCCAGGAACTCTCCTCAAGGGGTACCGAACCGCCCCAAATTTTTTGGGGCTGCAAAAAACACTCAGTGGGTCTTCCCACTCCTTGTACAAGAGCTTATCAAGATAAGACACACAAGGAAACACCTTAGCAGTGTGGGCCGGTTTACGGAACCCAAAGGGGACCGGTGTCTCTGCTGCTTTAGCGTATCCCGCATTGCCGTGATAAGGTCAGATACCAAAGCCTTTTTGCGTGCTGACCTGGACTTGGAGTCATTCTCACTGTCCGACCAGTCGCGGTCTGCAGTCTCTGATGCATCAGAATCCGGGCCATGAGCCACAGCTGGGCCTGGTTCTGCATAGGAATTATCCCCAGAAGATGACGGGGGACAGGGGAGTTTCCCACCCCCGTGTTCCCATGCGCCGCTTCTACCTTGGCAACAAAGCCTCCAGGGGCACCAGCTGCCAACTCAGGTGTTTCAGGGGAAAAAACGTCTGCTTCAGACGCCATGCTGACCCACGCGCTGTCACCCACAGGGACTCCAGGCAAGGTATCAATAGGCCACCCTCCTAGCTGCTACAGAGATGCAGATCTCCCAGAGGACTCACCACCCTTGTAACGGTACCATCATCGCTGCTGTGTGCTCCGCCTGTGATGCTATCCCACCGCTGCCTGTCAGTCTGATTGTCATCAGCAAGCCCTGTGTGAATTTGCGCCTGTGAAATGCACCCTAGAGGCCGAAGACTTTCGCAAAATGGCCACCAAGCGGTCGTATTGAAAACAATGTGGGCCCTAAGAAAATGGCCGCCGAGCCGACAGTAGAGGCAAAAAACGTCCGTGGGCCACAAAAATATGGCCGCCGGGCGGCGGTAATTACATACAGGCGTAAACCATAAGAAACATGGCCGCCGGACAGTCACTAGAGGCCAACAGGCATGGACCACCCCAAAATGCCCACCGACAGCATGGAGGGAGAAAGGCACACACACACAGGTAAGCAAAATTAAATTTTTTAAACAACAGCTACAGCGCAGCCCCGCTCCAGATGGAGCCCCCCAGGTGACCCCTAACACCCAGCAACCTTAGCTCAGAGCCCAGGGAGAGAGGAAAGAAAGGGACCACAACCACTTACTTGATCTCTCCAGGAATGTCCAGCCAAGTCACCCTGCCGAAGCAGGGGAGCTACATACCTTTCCTGCGTGAATCATGCTGGAAGACATTCCGGACAGATCGTTATCTGCGCACGGAGGTGACTGTCGGCCAGGCATGCTGTGATTGAACCCTAGGTAACGATCGTATGCATGCCCTGGAGCGCGAGCTCACCCGACAGGCTACTGCAACCCGGCCGCAAGGTCAGCCGAAGCTGAGCGGTCCGATGCAAGCCCTGGAGCGCAAGCTCACCAGCCAGGCTACTGCGACTCGGTCGTAAGGTCAGCCGAAGCTGAGCGGTCCGATGCAAGCCCTGGAGCGTAGGCTCACTGGCCACCCGTAGAGCGACGGGCATGTCGTGGAAAACCCAGCGCATAGCTAGGGTCGGCACACGCTCGATGCCCGAAACTGGGGGGACTACAAGGATCGAGGATCCAGCCTGTCACCCAGTCGGCAGTTGATCGAAGATCGCAGGAAACAAAAAAATAAACGTAGAAATTTTTTTTCCCCCCGGACCAGTGGGCCCGATGGGAGCCATGTCCTCCTTGCTAGACAGAAAAAAAACTGATCTGCGAGGTGCAGAGAGAGGGATTATACCCAGAGGGTCCGCCCCCTCTGGGCGGTGCTGTAGAAGGTGTGATGTAACACTTTTTACATGTTTTTTCTGCCTAGTCACTCCTAAAGATATAAAATCCACTTGTCAATAGGAAGCTGTGTCAGTCCATGAACGAAAGAGTAAATGATGTTTTTAAGTGAAATAATGTGGTTCATAGGTGTGCACACCCTCTTATAATTAGGGATGTGGCTGTGCTCAGAATTAACCAATCACATGCAAACTGATGTTAAATAGTAGCCAGTGCACACCTGCCATCAATGAAAGTGACTCTAAGCCTGTATAAAGTTAGACTGTTCTAGTAGGATTTTTCTGACATTAAGCCCAGGTTCACACAGGGCTGTGGGAATGAAGCCGTGTGCGTTCAGCTGAACTTGCACGATTTCACTACCGCTTGTCAGTCCCGATTTCGGCCGCGATTACAGTGACATCTGTTCAGGTTTCCGGGCCGAAATCGCAAAAAAATAGTACAGAAACGACGTTTTGAAGTCGGTGCAGCACCGCAGATAATTAGCATGGTGCCATTGCCGGCAAATTCTGCCGATTTGACATGTCAAAATGCACCAGTGAACCAGGGCTCAGGCTCGGTTCATACTGATGCAATGCGAGAAAAGCGCAGGAATCGCTGCGTTTCCCACATTGCACCACACAGCAATCTAGGAAAAAAGGATTTTACGTGAGTACAAAAAATCCTATTTTTTCCCAAAAATGTGTGCTTGTAAGACTGCTGCGCAAATACGGTGTGACAAAAAGTATTGCAATTACCGCCATTTTATTCTCTAGAGTGTTAGGAAAAAAATATATAATATTTGGGGTTTCTAAGTAATTTTCTAGCAAAAAAACTTGTTTTTAACTTGTAAACACAGAGTCTGAAAAAAAGGCTCGGGGGTGAAGTGGTTAAATTTTCAGTTTCAGTCTTTTTATTCAGTTTTCAAATTAGCACTATAATCATTATGGTTTAATACAAGAAAAAGTGCAATATAGTTCAGTCATCATAAAGCGTAAACAAGCAGTTAATAATGATGGCATAGTTGAAGGGTAAAAAGTTAGGACAGGAATCCATGGGTGTCCATCAGTGAATGTCAGGTACTGCACCAAAGTGATCCACTATGATGAGACCTGTGTTGCAAGACCTGTTTGGTTGGTTACATTTTAATCGACACCTGCAGCAGATTGCATAAACACTTTTTTCTCTGTCGTCCATGGACGGACACAGCCTTCTTAAGTCTTTACAGTTGGGTTATGTTCCTGTTCATAGGAGAGGACTAGGCAGACATGTTAGATATTTCAACAGAGTTGAACAGCCCCGCCCAGGGGGCGGTCCCTCCAGATATAACCCTCGCAGCATGCAGCCTCAGTTTGTAACAAGCAGTACAAACCTAAAAAGGAGGGGTGGGTGCTGTGTCCGTCCATGGACGACAGAGAAAAGGATTTTACGGTGAGTACGAAAAATCCTATTTTCTCTTTTCGTCCATGGACGGACACAGCCTTCTTAAGTCTTGACAGTTGGGACGTCCCAAAGCAGTGTCAAAAACGAGGGGTGGGAACAGTAATCAAAAAAACTATTTCACCCCAAGCAAGCAGAGCTCCTCAACGGAGGAGTTGCAACCTTAAACAGTCGCCTGCAAAACCCTGCAGCCGAAGGAAGCATCTGAAGATGCACTCACATCATCCTCAAAATTTTTTGGAGAAAGTGTGCACGAACGACCAAGTCGCCGCCCTGCACCCCTGAGAGAGAGAGAGAGAGAGAGAGAGAGACGCTTGATGTCGGAAAGCCCAGGAAGCACCAATTGCCCTGATTGGAAGCGCTGTGACCGGAAAGGAGGGCGCGCACCTCTTAAGGGCTAAGGCCCACACAACGGTCTACCTGATCCACCTAGAAAATGGTGGCCGACGAGACCGCCAGGCCTTTTTGTGGACCAGACACCGACACAAACAGCGAGCCAGACTTCCGAAATGAAGCCGCAGACAGATACACCCGCAAGGCACGTACCACGTCTAAAGTGTGAAGCACAGACTCTCTAGGAATGCGATGACCGAGGACAGAAGGATGGAAGTACAATGTCCTCATTCAGGTGGAAAGCCGAAACCACCTTTGGAAGAAACAAAGGTTGCGGCGTAGTACCGCTTAATCCTTATGGATGATCAAATATGGGGACTTGCAAAGCAAGGCCGCCAATTCAGAAACTCTTCTGACAGAAGTAATGGCCACTAGAAAGGCCACCTTCCGAGATCACGTCAAGAGAAGAATTTCTCTGATGTTCTCCAAAGGAAGGTTCCCGAAGAACCGAGAGCACCAGGTTCAA
Source organism: Rana muscosa (assembly GCA_029206835.1). Lineage (NCBI taxonomy): Eukaryota > Metazoa > Chordata > Amphibia > Anura > Ranidae > Rana > Rana muscosa. The sequence goes on along the minus strand of CM055120.1, from coordinate 441,920,298 downwards.
ATCCCAAGGAGGGAGAGGTGGTCTAAATGGGGAAAGCCCCAGTCGAACCTCCTGTACAAAGGTACCCACCAGGGAATGGGACGCCAAAGGCCATTGAAAGAAAACAGCCAAGGCTGAAACTGACTCTTAGTGGTGCTTAAAACAAGCTTTTGATCCACTCCATACTGCAAAAAACAGCAGGACCCCGGAAACCAAAAACGTCTGTGGACGGCACTCCATCTCTGCGCACAAGGAGTTGTAGGCCTTCCAAGAGCGATGGCAGATCTTCCAGGAGGAAGATTTTTGTGCCCTCAGCCTTGTCGAGATGACCGAATCCGAAAGACCTCGGTCCCTTAGTACCTGGCTGTCAATATCCATGCCATAAGGCCAGCGGCTGTAAGGCAGGATGAAGTATGGGACCTTGAGACAGAAGGTCCTCCCACATTGGCAGCTGCCAGTGTGTTCGCCACCAGGCGTACCAAGGACGCCGGGGCCAATCTAGAACGATTAGGATCACCGGGATCCCCTCGATTTGCACATTAAGGAGCAGTTAAGGAGCAGACGAGGAAGCAACATCAGTGGGGGATAGGCATAAAATTAGCCGATACTTCCATAGACTCCCATGTTAAACATCAGTCTAGTCACAGTGAGGCATGGACACAGTGAGGCATGGACACAGGGACAGTGAGGCATGGGCACAGTGAGGCATGCAGATGGACACCCTAGGCTTATACGCGAGTCAATACGTTTTCCCATTTTTTTGTGGTAAAATTAGGTGCCTCGGCTTATATTCGGGTTGGCTTATACTCGAGTATATACGGTACTGGTTGTGTACTACATGTGACACCAATCTCCAATATTCTTCATATGTCTGGGCTATGGGGTAGGGTGACGGGATGGAAGCCTTTTCTTACTACATTCAAGACCGGCTACATTTGCAAAAACCTACATCACGTCTGCCAAAAGCATGTGTGAAAATGTGTTATGGTCTGATAAGGGGTTTGCTGCGCTTTCTGAAAGCACACCAAACTCCTGAATGCAGGAGTTTTGGTGCACTGTCGGAAAAAATAGTATTTTTGTACTCACCGTAAAATCCTTCTCTCTGAAGTTCATTGACGGACACAACTCCTTTAATCTTGACCTTAGGGTTATATGCCTTCTATCAGGAGAGGACTAGGCAGAATCATGTAAAACATAAAAAACCGCAAAGCTGAACAGTACCGCCCAGGGGGCAGTCCTACTGGCTATAACCCCTCACACTGCATCCAGCAGCTCAGTTTGTCAAAAAGCAGTATTAACATAAATAGGAGAGGTGGGTGCTGTGTCCGTCAATGAACTTCAGAGAAAAGGATTTTACGGTGAGTACAAAAAATCCTATTTTCTCTTTCATTCATTGACGGACACACACCCTTTAATCTTGACCTTAGGGATGTCCCCAAGCAGTGTCAAAAAAACGAGGGGTGGGAACAGCAAGCAAACAAACTCCACCCAAACAACCAGAGCTTCTCAACGGAGGAGTTGCAACCTTAAACAGCCACCTGCATAACCTTGCGGCCGAAGGAAGCATCCGCAGATGCACTCACATCAACCTTGTAAAATTTAGTTAAAGTATGAACGGATGACCATGTTGGAAAGCCCAGGAAGCACCCATTGCCCTGGTCGCATGTGCCGTGACAGGAAAGGGATGCGCCCGCCCTTTTAGGGCATAAGCCTGAATAACGATCTGTCTGATCCACTAAGAAATGGTGGCCGACGAAACCGCCAGGACCTTCTTTGGACCAACCACCGACAAACAGTGAGTCTGACCTCCGAAACAGAGCCGTAGCAGAGAGATAACACCTGCAGAGCTCGGACCACGGTCAAGGAATGCAAAGCAACCTCTTTGGGGTGGGACGGCCGAGGACACAAGGATGGAAGCACAATGTCCTCATTCAGATGAAAAGCCGAAACAACCTTAGGAAGAAACGAAGGCTGCGGGCGTAGCACCGCCTTATCCTTGTGGAAGATCAAGTAGGGAGACTTGCAAGACAAGGCCGCCAACTCAGAAACCCTTCTGGCAGATTTAATAGCCACCAGAAAGGCTACTTTCTGAGAGTGTGTCAATAGGGGAATCTCTCTAATGTTCTCAAACGGTGGTTTCTGAAGTACCAAGAGCACCAGATTCAAATCCCACGGAGGCAGCGGTGGTCGAACCGGAGGCGCCACATGTCCAACCCTAGCACAAACGTGCTCACCAGTGAATGAGCCGCCAAGGGTCGTTGAAAAAAGATAGCCATGGCTGATATCTCTCCCTCAATGGTGCTTAAGGCAAGTTTTTGATCCACTCCACGCTGCAAAAACAGCAGGATCCTGGAAACCGAATATTTACGTGGACGCCACCCCATCTCCTCACGCATAGAGATGTAGGTCATCCACGTGCGATGATAAATCTTCGAAGAAGATGACTTCTGTGCCCTCAGCATGGTGGGAATAACCGAATCCGACAGGCCTCGGTCCTTTAGCACCTGACTTTGAACAGCCATGCCGTTAAAGCCAGCGGCTGTAAAGCAGGATGAAATATAGGACATTGCGACAGAAGGTCCTCTCGCATCGGCAGTCACCAAAAAAAATCCGCCACTAGTCGTACTAAGTCGGCGTACCAGGGGCGCCGATGCCAATCTGGGGCAATTAGAATCATCGGAATCTCCTCGGTCTCTACTCTGCGAAGCAGACGAGGAAGAAGTTTTACCGGGGGAAAGCATAAATTAGCCAATACTGTCCCCACGGAGCCACCTACGCGTCTGTCGCGTCCGCCCAGGGATCTTTGGACCTGGCCACAAACCTCAATACCTTCCGATTGAGTCGAGAAGCCAGGAGATCCACATCTGGCATGCCCCATCTCAGGCAAAGGAGTCAAAAAACACATCCGGGTGCAGCGACCATTCTCCTTGATCCAGCATCTGACGACTCAGGTAGTTCGCTTGCCAGTTTTCTATGCCCGGAATGTATACGGCCGATAGAGCCGGCAAGCTCCACTCTGCCCACCGCAGGATGTGAGCAACCTCCAATGCTGCAGCCGAGCTTCTTGTTCCTCCTTGATGGTTGACATACACCACCGCCGTGGCGCTGTCCAACTGGGTGTCCCTGCAGCCTCTGTGACCATGTGGAGAGGCACCGCCTGATCGCCCGAAGTGCCAGCACATTGATCGGCAGGCGGGATTCTTCTTGCGTCCAGCGACCCTGTGTCGACTGTACGCCCCAAACTCCCCCCCAACTGGTCAGGCTGGCATTCGTCGTGATCACCGTCCAGTGAAAGGGAAGATACGACTTCCCGGCCCCGAAGGGCCGGAGACCTCCGCTACCAGATCAGGGATTCCCTGACTAGGCGGCTCACCCGGATTTGACAATCCAGAGACAACGGAGATTTGTCCCATTTTGACAGGATCTCCTTTTGCAAGACTCGGGTGTGAAATTGAGCATACGGTACCGCCTCGAAGGAGGCTACCATGAGACCCAGGACTCGCATGCAAAAGCACAGCGACGACCACCTGCGGGACACCAACAGCTTCACCGCAGCCTGAAGAGTCTGCAGTTTGTCCGAAGGAAGAAAAACTCTCGCCGCTGAGGAGTCCAGAATCAAGCCCAGGTACTCCAGGCGTTGAGTCGGCACCAATACTGACTTCTGATGATTCAGTACCCAACCAAACACCCGAAGAGTCTGACTGGCAATCGCCACATCCTCCCTTAATTCTGAGGCGGAAGCAGCTCTCAGAAGGAGGTCGTCCAGGTAGCCCACGATTGTTATCTCTCGTTGCCTCAGCAAGTCTACAATCGGGGCGAACACCTTGGTGAAAACCCTTGGTGCCGACGCCAGGCCAAAAGAGAGAGCTACAAATTGGTAGTGATCGTCCCCGACTGCAAACCGCAGAAACCTCTGATGCCTGACGCATATGGGGACATGCAAGTATGCGTCCTTGATGTCCAAGGACGCCAGAAAAATCCCCTGGATGGAGTGCAGCGACCACAGAGCGAACTGATTCCATCCTGAACCTTCGTACTTTTACAAAGGAGTTAAGGGCCTTGAGGTCCAGGATTGGACAGACCCCATCCTTCTTTGGGACTACAAACAGATTGGAGTAGAATCCCTGAAACCTTTCCAGCGGCGGCACAGGTACTATCGCCCCACGCATCAGCAGGTCCTGCACTGCCCCAAACAGGGCGTCCCGACGAGCCGGAAGAAGATGAAGGTTTAAGGGAAAAAAAAACTGTTTGGTGGACAAGAAAGAAACTATCTTGTACCCTGATGAAACCACTTCGCAGACCCACCGGTCGGAAAGTAGGGAGTCCCAAACTCTGCAAACTCTCGAAGGCGACCCCCCACCCACAAATCGGGTGGGGGCAAACCTTCATGCTGTCGCAGATTTGTTCGCAGGCTTGTTTGGCTTGTGAAACCAGCGACGCTTCTGTCCCTCAGCGGGCACCTTGTCGGCCTGGGAATGCTTACCTGCGGGCCCGGGCGGAGGAAAAAAACGTTTCTAAGTGGAAAAGGAGGGCCCTGGCCTACGGCGTGGCTCCTTACCTTTTCTGGATTGTGTGAGCAGCGTGCTCTTACCCCCAGTGACATTTTTAATAATGTCATCCAGCGAGGCTCCAAATAGACTCTCTCCCTGGAAGGGCAAATCCACCAGAGCCCTCTTGGATGTCTGGTCCATGGACCAGCATTTTAGCCAAATCAGGCAACGTAGCACCACAGCAGATACTGAAGCTCTATAAAGCAAGGGAGCTGTATCTAAGGCTGCATCACAGACATACTTAAGGCCATGCACCAACTGGTCGGCCAGTTCCACGCAGAATGGGGAAACCTGTTGCTTTTCCAACTCGTGGTGCAACAATTTTGCCCATTTGGTAAGTGTCTATGACACCAGGGCCGTGGCCAACACTGGCCGCAATGCTGACCCCCACCACCGTGAACATGAACCGGGCCACCGCCTCGGCCCTCCTGTCTGCAGGGTCCACCGGAATCGTAGTTACCTTGTTTAACCTGGATACCGGGGGTCCACAATCAGGGGAGATGTCCAATTTTTCAGGAAACTCTCCTCAAAGGGGAAACGGACCGCCATGCGTTTTCGGACCGAAAAGCCCTGCTGCGGCCGTTCCCATTCTTTGTATATAAACTTATCAAAATAAGTTAGGTAGGGAAACACCTTAGCAGTGCGGGCCGGCTTGTGGGATTCAAAAAGGGACCGACACCTCAGTAGATGCCCCCGCCATATCCTCCAACTTTAGGGTATCCCGCACTGCGGTGATAAGTGCCCCAACAAGCGCCCTTTCCTGCGCTGACCCGGACGCTGAGTCATCCTCACTGTCCGAATGGTCCTTGTCCGCATCCTTTGACACGTCAGAACAGGGGTCGTGTGCCACGGCAAGGCCCGAGTGTGAATCAGAGCTTTTCCCGGAAGATGGTGGGGGGAGGGGGGCGTTTTATACCCCCCTTGCGCCCGCACACCGCTTCCACCCTGGCAACAAAAGACTCCAGCAAAAAATTATATATGGGATATACTGCGCAGTGCAATAAGTGAACACAAAAATTAGCTGCCAACACAGCCGAGACAAAGCAAAAACTGGTGAATATGAAAAAGTGTAGCGCTTATTTTTGTGAAAGAGTCAGTTACCAACACATATCAAATGTTGTAAACATGCATATATATTAATTTCAGTGACACCAAGTGACTGAGAGTGATCTGTGAAAAAAAAAATATTATATGTAACAAATAAATCAGAACGAAGCAGTCCTCAATTGTGACCACACACAAATGACAGTCCAAAAGTGTAGAAAAAACTGCAAGGTTGAAATAAAGAATGTGGGGCTCTTTATTTCAACCTTGCTGTTTTTTCTACACATTTGGACTGTCATTTGTGTGTGGTCACAATAGAGGACTGCTTCGTTCTGATTTATTTGTTACATATATTATTTTTTTCACGGATCACACTCAGTCACTTGGTGTCACTGAAATTAATATATATGCATGTTTACAACATTTGATATGTGTTGGTAACTGACTCTTTCACAAAAATAAGCGCTACACTTTTTCATATTCAACAAAAGACTCCAGGACCGCCGACAAGGTGTCCATAGGCACCGCAGGTGCAGAGGCACCGGTTGCAACCACAGGGATGTTTGGGGAAGAGGCATCAGCTTCTGACGCCATGCTGACCCACACTCGCCTGACACCCGTTAGGGACCAAAGGCAAGGTACACAAAAAAGACCCACCCTCCTAGCTGCCCCAGACTGAGGGGCCCCCCAGAGGACTCACCACCCTGATCAAGGTACTGCACATCGCTGCCGTCCACTCTCTCCTGTGTCTGAGGTGTTCTATGCTGTTCGTGCCATTCAGAAAGAATATTCCCAGCGCTAGAGGCAAAAACTAAGCTGGGGCTACAAGAAAATGGCTGCCGGCCGACTCAGTAAAACGAGCGTGGGCTACAAGAAAATGGCCGCTGGGCTCCACCTAAATGGCCGCCGGCCGTCCTGAGGTAAAGAAAATGGGCGCGAACACGCTGAACCTCCCACATAGACAGACGAGAACCCGAACACCCAGCGCAGCCCCCAGCCAGGACTCGGACCCCCCCCCGAGGACCCCCGTCAGGTACACAGCAGGCCCAGCCACCAAAGATGCATGGGGAGGAGGGAAGGGACAGGGAGAGAGAGAAGAAAGGGAGAGCGAGGGACCCCCCTAGTTGACCTCCCCAGGAATGCCCAGCTGTTCCATCCTGCCGAAACAGGTGGAACCCTACTTACCCATCCTGCGGGGACTGCTGGACGCATTGCAGACAGACCCATCACCCAAGCGGTACGGGGTGGCCCATTGATAACGTCATATATGACGAAACGCATCTGGAGGAAACGCAGTGACGTCACCACGCAGCTCTCAATACGGAAGGGCATCTGTTCATGCCGGCCGGCACTCGTTTTATGCTTATTTGAAGCCTGCTTTTGTAAGTACGGTATATTATTTTAATAAAGTCGTTTTTAAGAGGGTATCACGCTATAGTCTCTCCCCTCTTCTTTTTGGCACCTCGTATGGAGTGTTAAACAGCACCTTATATTGACGATCTTCCCAGGATCTGTGTGCGAGTTTGGGGTATAGGAAAAGACTGTGGCTGGATATAGCTAGATTACATGCTTTCTCTGGTAAGGAGGCATTTTCTACATAGGTGGTGGTCACGTTTATATAAGTTTTCACGGTGGTGGTGTTCATCAGTTGCCCTGTGAATACGTTATCACCCTATGGTACATTTCTCTTTTTTTTTCTCCGTTACCGAGTTACTAAGAGTTTGGTTCCAACACTGGTGAAGCATCTGGGGACCTTGCTGTGACCTTCCTTCAGAGACCAAGGCCTTGGCTGGGCTATAGCCACCAGCATGATTTCGCCTGTTTGTGGTAAGGGGCCAATTTGCTAGCGATTCTTAGGGTGGAACCTGAACTTGAATCTGACCACTGCTAAATTGAATTCCCTGTCTCATTGGACTTCTCCCCTTATGTGGGCTACATTTTGGACATTATCCCAAGGCATTTTGGGAGTTCATATTTGAGTTAATTTTTGGCGCAGTTTTTCTTTCTATCTAATTCCGTATGTTTATCACATTATTGCTGCTGCCTTTGTCCCATTAGTTAACTGATACTAGTCTTAGCACAGTTTTTTCTCCTTAAATACGTCGTCCACGGCACACTGTGACTCGGACAGCAGTAGCCCGGTCAAATGTGTGCCCCGGAGCCTATAGCTCACCGGACACCCCTGGAGCAAACGGGGCATGTCGTGGCCGACCCAGCGCGTAGCTAAAGGTCTGCTCACGCTCGATTGGCCGGGCTGGGGAGACTACCAGGGTCTATATTATCCAGCCTGTCACCCAGCCGGCTGTTGATAGTAGATCTCAGGATCAAAAAAAGTATAAAAAAAAAAAAAGTAGGAAAAACTCCAGGACCAATGGTCCCAACCGGGAGCCAGGTCCTTCTCCTACACTAGGCAGAAAAAAACAGAGCTGCTGGATGCAGTGTGAGGGGTTATAGACAGTAGGACTGCCCCCTGGGCGGTACTGTTCAGCTTTGCTGTTTTTTTACATGTTTTACATAATTCTGCCTAGTCCTCTCCTGATAGAAGGCATATAACCCTAAGGTCAAGATTAAAGGAGCCGTGTCGGTCAATGAACGAAAGAGAAAAACACCACACCCGGGAGCTAGCAGACACAGTTCGTAACATAGCAGTACAAACCTTAAAAGAAGGGTGGGTGCTGTGTCAGTCCATGGACGTCAGAGAAACTGATTTTACGGTGAGTACAAAAATCCGATTTTCTCTTATCGTCCATGGACTGACATAGCTGGATACTGTAAACGTGTGGGACGTCCCAAAGCAGTATCAGAAAGGGTGGGAGCAGTAGTAAAAGAACAACCAAAACTTCACTCCAAACAAGCAAAGCTCCTCAACGGAGGAGTTGCAACATTAAACAGTGGCCTGCAACACTTTGCGGCCGAAAGAAGCATCAGAAGATGCAGCCACATCAACCTTATAATACTTAGAAAAGGTATGAACGGACGACCAGGTCGCCGCCTTGCACACTTGTGCAACCGACGCTTGATGTCGGAAAGCCCAGGAAGCACCAATTGCCTTGGTGGAATGCGCCGCAACCGGAAAGGGAGGCGCCCGCCCCTTAAGGGCATAGGCCTGTATGACGGTCTGCCTGATCCCCCTAAAGACGGTGGCAGACGACACCGCTCGGCCCTGTTTTGGACCAGAGACAAACAGTGAGTGAGACTTCCAAATGGAAACAGTAGCAGACAGGTACACCCGTAAGGCTCGTACCCATCTTAATGTATGAAGCGCAAACTCTCAGGGATGCGATGGGTGAGGACACAATGACGGAAGAACAATGTCCTCCTTAAGGTGAAAGGCCGAGACCACCTTTTGAAAAGAAGGACAGTCGTGGGCGCAACACCGCCATATCCTTATGGAGGACCAAGTAAGGCGACTTGCAGGAGAAGGCCGCCAACTCAGACACCCGTCTAACCGAAGTAATGGCCACTAAGAAGGCCACCTTCTGGGACAAAGTCAAGAGAGGAATCTCTCTCATATTTTAAAAAGGGATGTTCTTGGAGAACCGAGATGCATCAAATTCAGATCCCAAGTAGGGAGAGGAGGCTTGACAGGGGGGATCACATGGCGAACCCCCTGCACAAAAGTTGCTAATCAAGGAATGGCCCGGTAGCGGTCGTTGAAAAAGACAGCCCGGGCCAAAATCCGACCCTCGATGGTACGCAAGGCCAGCTTTTGGGTCACACCACGCTGTAAGAACAGCAAAATCCTGGGAACGGAATACATCCGAGGACGCCACTCATGTTCCTCGCACATAGCGATATAAGCCTTCCAGGTACAGTGAGATATCTTTCTGGAGGAAGATTCCCGTGTCAACAACATAGGAGAGATGACCGAATAGGAGAGAACTCGGTGCTTCAGCACCTGGCTTTAAACAGCCATGCCATTAAAGCCAAGGACTGTAAAGCAGGATGAAGTATGGGATCATGAGACAGAAGGTCCACCCCAATAGGCAGTCGCCAGGAACGTCTGCGACTAGCCTAAGTAGATCAGCGTACCAATGTCGCCGTTCCGGAGCAATGAGGATCACTGGAATGGCCTCAGCCCCTACTCTGCGAAGCCGGCAAGGCAACAGTAGTGGAGGGTAAGCATATATCAGGCGATACTGCCCCCATGGGCTTCCAACGCGTCTGACGTGTCCGCCCAGGGGTCCCTGGACCTGACCACGATCTTGCCACCTTGCGAGTGAGTCGAGAGGCCATAAAGGTCCACTTCCGGTGCCCCACCTCCAGTAAAGGAGGTGGCAACACCTCCGGATGCAAGGACCCTTCCCCTGCAATGCACACGGCCGACAGGACCGTCTTGTAGCGAGATGTATGAAAATCCCAAAGAGATTCTGCAATGTATCGGAGAAGAGAGGCCCCGGTGTACAGGGTGCCTCAACTGTTGGCCAATAAAGGCAACTTTACAGAGCTTCCCTAGAAACTCGGTCAGAGGACCAGTACCTCAGCCTCCACAGGTGGCGCAAACCCACCCTGGGCACAGAGACCCTAAAGGCTAAAAAACAGTTGCCGTGCACCTGCTAGACCAGGGTTCCCCAACCCCCGGTCCGCGGCCCACTGCCGGGCCGTGGCCTATTTGCAGATGGGCCGCGAAGGCTGCACTGTGTGAGGTGCGGCAGCGGGCAAGCAGAGAGATGACATCTCTCACCGCCCGCCCGGATCACGGCACTTCCGCCCACACAGCGGGGCTCCTATACTGCGGTGAGGCGCGGGAGCAGAGAGATGAGATCATCTCTCGGCGCCCGCCCATAACGCAGCACTTCCGCCCACACAGCGGGGCTGCTATACTGCAGCGAGGCGCGGGAGCAGAGAGAGAATCTCTCACCGCCTGCCCCGCATTACCGCTGTTCTCCCTCACCTGCCTGTGCTGCCACCACGGCAGGCGAAAAAAAAATCTACTGGCAGGTGGCAAACCACCTCTGGTGGCAGGTGGCAATCCACACCAGGTGGCAGGTGACGTGGCAATCCACACCTGGTGGCAGGTGACGTGGCAATCCACACCTGGTGGCAGGTGACGTGGCAATCCACACCTGGTGGCAGGTGACGTGGCAGGCGACGTGGCAATCCGCACCTGGTGGCAGGCGACGTGGCAATCCGCACCTGGTGGCAGGCGACGTGGCAATCCGCACCTGGTGGCAGGCGACGTGGCAATCCGCACCTGGTGGCAGGCGACGTGGCAATCCGCACCTGGTGGCAGGCGACGTGGCAGGCGACGTGGCAATCCGCACCTGGTGGCAGGCGACGTGGCAGGCGACGTGGCAATCCGCACCTGGTGGCAGGCGACGTGGCAATCCGCACCTGGTGGCAGGCGACGTGGCAATCCGCACCTGGTGGCAGGCGACGTGGCAATCCGCACCTGGTGGCAGGCGACGTGGCAATCCGCACCTGGTGGCAGGCAACGTGGCAATCCGCACCTGGTGGCAGGTGACGTGGCAGGCGACGTGGCAATCCGCACCTGGTGGCAGGCGACGTGGCAATCCGCACCTGGTGGCAGGTGACGTGGCAGGCGACGTGGCAGGCGACGTGGCAATCCGCACCTGGTGGCAGGCGACGTGGCAATCCGCACCTGGTGGCAGGCGACATGGCAAGCGACAATCCACATCTGGTGGCAGGCGAGGTGGCAAGCGACAATCCACATCTGGTGGCAGGCGAGGTGGCAAGCGACAATCCACATCTGGTGGCAGGCGACGTGGCAATCCACATCTGGTGGCAGGCGACGTGGCAATCCACACCTGGTGGCAGGTGACATGGCAATCCACACCTGGTGGCAGGTGACATGGCAATCCACACCTGGTGGCAGGTGACATGGCAAGCAACAATCCACACCTGGTGGAAGGCGACGTGGCAAGTGACAAACCGCATCTGGTGGCAGATTCTGCATTATGGTGAGTTTGAACTATTTCATTTTATATTACAATGCAATGACAGAAATAATGCGCTTCAATCATCCCAACACAATATCAGCCATTGTTCTGTGATGATTGAGGCGCTAACACTAGCCATTTCCCCCGACAAACTGCCCGCGAAAAGCTACATAACAACCCAACCCCCCCCCCCCCCCCCCGGGCCTTGGCACGATTCTATTACACAACGCCGGTCCTCGGTGCCAAAAAGGTTGGGGACCACTGTGCTAGACGACTGATGGATGAAGCAGAGGCTTTTGCCCAGTCATTGAGCTACAAAAAACGCCAGAGACGCAGCCACTAACGGGCGTAACGCTAACCTCAGCCTGGTGAACACAGTCCAAGCCAGCGCTTCTGATCACCACTGAAAGCAGATGGAAAGTGGAACCCCTGAAACCAGGGATCCTTGTGACAATGCTCCATCCAGCAGCTACCCATGGATAAGTGCTGATTGTACAAACACATAGTTTGTGCTATGTATTGCGTGAAACGCACAAATAGAGTGTGGGAGGAAACCCACCCAGCCACAAAGAGCATACTACCACCACATATGGCGTATGTAGTTTAGTATGTGTACACGTTTATACTGTGCCAGCGACGAAGGCGCCCACATCATCAGGGCTTGGACGTAAACCAGCCACGCAGATTGTGTACACAACCGTGTAGGTATGTTAGCCTGCAAATAAACAAATTGCACATATTTATACTGTGCATAGCGCTGAAAATGCGCACACCATTGGAACGGAGGGGAGAAACCTGAGCACCCGGATGAAACCCATGCAGACTGCATACGCATACCGTGTAGGTATTATAGTATGTGTGCTAAACATTTTGCACAAGCCCATGTGTACATAGCACCGAAGGTGCGCACACCGTTGGCGCGTGGGAGGAACCGAAGTACCCCACGCATACTCAGAGAATGCAATACCTACAACTACTGTGAATGTATTTAGTGTTGTGTATAAACATAATGTGTATGTTTACACCGTGTATTGCACCAAAGGCATGCATGTCATGTAGCGTGGGCGGAAACCCACGCAGACTGCACAGACATACCGGGTAGGTATGTTAGTATGTGGATATCCAATTGCACAAATTTAGACTGTGCATAGCGCCGAAGCGCCCATACCAATGGCGTGTGGGAGGGAACCGGAGTACCCGGAGGAAAACCACACAGACTGCCTATACATACCGTCTAGGTATTATAGCATGCGTGATGAACATTGAACATGTTTAACTGTGCAGAAGGCCAAAGGCGCACATACCATCAGCGCGTGGGAGGAAACCGGAACACCCGGAAGAACTCCACGCAGACAGCACACAGATACCGTGTAGGAATGATAGCATGTGAATAAACATATTGCACATGTTTATGCTGTGCATTTCCATTGGAGCATGGGGGGAAACCGGAGTACCCGGAAGAACCCCACGCAAACAGTATACCCATACTGTAAACATGTATAGCATGTGCAATAAACATATTGAACATGTCTATACCGTGCAGAGAGCCAAAGCGCACATACCATGAGAGCGCGGGAGGACACCGGAGCCCCCAGCGGAAACCCGCGCCGACCCAGAGAGTATAATACATACAGTATAATACTGTGAATGTATCTGGAGTCGTGCATAAACATATTTTGTACGTTTATATCATGTATGGCACCGAAACACAGCATTGGAACGTGGGGGGACACCCACGCAGAGACCAATAACATATACATACACTGTGAATGTATGCAGTGTAGAGGTATAGGATGAGTTTAAATTATGGCGCAGAGGCGCATAATCTTCTCTGTATCATTCCAACCTGCTTGACTGTGCTGCCGAAGCAGCATGCAGGTAACCTCTGACCCTCAGACCGTGTGTCTGTCAGAGCTCAAAGCGTTCCCCAGGAAATGGTGGGAAATGTTGCCTCGGGATATGACACAGAAGGCTCACAGGGACTAGAGACATAAAGGAATAAAGTCCTCCCCCCCACCATGCTGCACCGACCAGGGGGAGGGAAACACTGTGTACCACTGTATCATCCGTGCTGCTCTTGACGCAGCGTGTGAGGAAAACAGTGTGGAAGCGGTGTAAAAGAAAGGCTTGAAGGAACCAAGGGAAACAGCATCCACCTGAAGTACCTCAGCCACAGCAATTCCAGCTTGAGAGTGTTCCTCACATCATCAATGAGATCACTTACAAGCGCCCTGTCATTCACTGACACAGAACTGGAGTCTTCCTCACAAGGGAATGTCCTGTTCATAAACATTAAATATTCAGAGCTAGGGTCCTGAGCCCAGTAGCTAGGCCCATATCTGAATGAGAGCAATCCTACACTAAAGATTTTTGTGCGGAGAGGGGGCTTAGAGCTCCTTTTGCTTGCACACCTGACAGGAATGATTCCAGGACTGCAGACAACTGGTCCATAAGGACCGCAGGTGCAGGAAACATATGAACATGTTTAACTGTGCAGCACTGCCAGGTGCCCCAGACAAGTGTGGAGAGCAGGTGTATCAGACTCCATAATGCCACCCTCTGAGACCTTATACACTATACAGTGAATATACATTCCACCCACTGGCTACGCTGAGGCTGAGGAGGGGATACCCGGAGGACCCACCAACCCTTAAGGACCGCTCAGTCCTGCTGAAGCACGCTGTGAGCCTGAGGAGAGTGAAGAATCTGTGAGAAGATTGTGAGGAGATTTGCGCCGCAGCGCCGCCGCTAGAGGCCGAAACCGAAAATAAATGCGCGGCGGCCACAAGAAATTCAAGCTCTAATGCGCGCTAATGGTGCACGCAATAACCACCTCAAACAGCGCTAATGGCGCACGCAATAATCACCTCACACACCAGAAAAAACTGTCCCTCTCTCCAGAACCCACTACAGACATGAGCGCCCAGCCAGGCCAGAGTGACCCCCAAACACCCCACAGCACAGCACCAGTACAGGGTGCAGAGAGCAGCATAACAGGGGGGAGATAGGGAGAAACCCCCCATATAAAGAAACACAGCCAGCATGTACTCACCTGCAGTAGGAGAGACTACTTACCCGTCCCTTTCAGGGACCCACCACAGAGCAGTACTGCGTAGCTGTCTGCCCCGGTCCACCGTGAGAGATACAGTCAGTCAGGTACTGTTCAATCTTGAGAGGACCGCGGGAGCATGAAAGCAACCCGGCCACCGCTGGAGTCATGGGGCATGTCGTGAACTGAGATTCACGCACACAAGGCAAGGATCAGCACGCTCGATGGTCGGACAGGGAAGACTACGAGGATACCAGTGTACCCAACCTGTTGCCCAGCCGACAGTTGATTGAAGGTCTCAAAAATAAAATAAAATTCCCAAAGGAATAAAATTTAAAAGTAAAATCTTCCAGGAGACTGGCTCCTGAGAGAGCCACGTCTTCTCCTTCTGCCAGGCAGAAAAAACTGAGGTCTGCTGACTGCAGGTGGGAGGGTAATGTCCGGAGGGACCGCCCCCCTGGGTGGGGCTGTTCAGCTCTGTTTTGTTGTAGAATGTATGTTTCTAACATCTAACATTCTGCCTAGATCTTCTCCGAGCAGGGGCATATACCCACACGTTTACAGTATCCAGCTGTGTCAGTCCATGGACGGTAAGAGAAATATGTTTTTTAGCACACTGGCTGAATTGACATCATGGCTGGATACGAATGAGGGGAAATTACAGTAGGAAGGTTTTATAACCTTTTCCTTTTTTTTTTCTCTCTAATCACCCCTCTTTTTTGGGGGGATTTTGGATTTTTTGGGGGATTTTTCCTTCATCTACATATATCTGGACACATTTGGCCATAGGTGGGGAGGGGGGGGGGGGTCGGGTGAAGGAGGGGGGATGGTAAAGGAAATGGGGTTGATCAAAAGTATATTTTTTTATGAATTTTTTTGTTTGGATTATCACAGAGATGGGGATATAAGAATGTATATTATTATGAATGGTTGGAAGATTTGATAGGAAATGAGATTCTAAATACACTAAAGATGGGGTCAACGGGGGAGAAAATAGCAAAGCACATCCCAAAGTGTAGTCACGGTCACTTAAGGAGTCCCCAAAAAGGGCAAAAAAGGGGGGAGGGGCTGGGAGGTGCGGGTGGGTGGGAGTGTAAGGTATGGGAATGGGGGAGGAGGTGTGACTGGGGGTGGGGGAAGAGTGTTGGGGAGGGGCACAAGCACATATAAGGGGAAATCCACAAGTTGCATACAATTTTTTTGAAGGGGAATATCAAAAACAAGGTATATGGATTTATGGAGGTACACTGTTATATAACACGGATAAGAGGGGTAGATGACAGATAACGGAGAAAATAGGAGGAAAACCTCAAATCTAGCTAGAAGCATTAAGGTGTGCTCATGGAACGTTCAGGGGGTAAAAAATCCGGTTAAAAGACAAGAAATCTTTTCAACGGTGGAAACGGGTAATATTAAGATGCTGTGCCTGCAGGAAACGCATCTGGACAGGGACACGATTAGTATATTAAAGCATAGGAGATACCGGGTACAATACCACTCCACCTACACCTCCTGTAAGTGTATTGGTGGACTCTGGACTGGTGTTTTCCTGCAGGCAGAGCAAGGTGGACCCGAAGGGGTGGTATATATTCCTTTTTTGCCGGATAGAGACAAAGGATTATGTGGTGGCCAATATTTATATCCCTCCCCCGTTTAGTACAGAAATACTCTGGGAGTTAACGGAATTTGTTATGGACAAGACGGGTATACCTGTGATAGTAGCAGGGGATTTCAATATGACGATGAATAAAAATATGGATAGATTCCCGGCCGGGACCTTCGGCACCCGGCAGCCCCCTTCTCCAATTTTGTGGGGAGACGGGGCTGGTGAACGTGTGGAGGAGAAGACACCCGGGGGAAAGACAGTTCTCCTGCCACTCAAGGACGCATGCGACATTGTCCAGGATAGATCTTGTACTTTGTAACGAAGAAGCCCTGGGGGAGGTGGGAGGGGTGGAATATGAACCCAGAAGTATCTCGGATAATTCATCGGTGACCTTTGAAATTAAGATAGGCAGCGGCCACAGCAAAGGGGACTGGAAGATAAATCCATTTTGGCTGGAAGTAATTAAAGAGCCGGGGGCGATAACTGCCAGTATTAAAGGAGTTTATAACTTTGAACAAAGGCTCAGCCTCAAGGGGGGGGGGTTATATGGGATACCCTGAAAGCATTCCCGAGAGGAGTTTTAATTCATAAAATCTCACTCATTAAAAAACAATCACGCGCCAAGGAGGTTGCAGTAAGGGAAAAGGTGAAAAGGGCAGAGGTTAGCTATGTGGAAAATCCAACCTTGGAGAGACAAAGAATGTCTGGGTGGACAGGAAGAGTATAAAAAGCTGCTGTTGGGAAAGGCGAAACATAAAAGGCTATTCCAAAAGCAGACCTTTTTTGGGGAGGGTGAGAGAGTGGGTAGAATTTTGGCCCTAATAACTAGGGCCAATGCTCCCCTATCTGTCATCCCAGCAATCTATGATGAGGACGGGGAAATTAAGAGTGGAACCCCGGAAATAACAGAGGTTTTCAGAAAGTATTACCAACAGTTGTATAGTAGCACACAGCACAGCAGTGTAGAAGGAGAAATAGAGACCTTTTTTGAAGGACTGCAGATTCCCCAGTTATCAGAGGAAGACAGACAAAGAGAGACTGGAGGCACCGCTTGCGCTGGAATAGTTACAATCGGAATAGTTACAATCGGCGATAGCTGACATGGCAGGCCAAAAGGCCCCCGGGCCAGGCGGTCTGCCAATTGAAATATACAAAACCTACAGCGAGGCGCTGCTCCCTGGACTCCTGGAGGTATTTAACTGGGCAGCAGAGGAAGGGAAGCTACCGGAATCCATGACAGAAGCAACAATTATCGTCCTATTAAAAGAGGGGAAAAACCAACTTGAGACATCCTCATATAGGCCGATATCTCTTCTGTGCTCAGATGTGAAAAGTACTGGCAACGAGACTAAATAAAATGGTCTCAAAACTGGTACATCCGGACCAGACTGGATTTATCCCAGGCAGATCCACAAGCACAAACATAAGAAAAATGTATTTAAATATACAGCTGCCAACAGAGGAAGAGGGGTCTAGAGCGGTTCTGTCTTTAGACGCAACCAAGGCATTTGACAGTGTGGAGTGGCACTACTTGTGGAGGGCGTTGGCAGGATTACAGTTTGGTCCTAAATTTATCCAATGGATAAAAAATTTGTATGAAAGCCCTAGGGCGAATGCAAGGATAAATGGCGAGTGGTTCCGGTTGGAGAGGGGGACAAGGCAGGGGTGCCCGATGTCGCCCCTGCTTTTCGCTCTCGCATTGGAGCCACTGGCTATCACCATAAGGGCATCCTCAGAAGTACAGGGTTTCAGGAGGAGATTGGGGGAGGAGAAGATTGCAATGTATGCGGATGACATTTTACTATTTCTAGGGGACACGCAGACCTCACTGGAGACAGCGATGGGCATAATAGGGGCTTTTGTCAAATTTTCGGGGCTGACAATTAATTGGGATAAATCTGCACTTCTGCCGATAGACCCATTGTCACGGCAGATAGCACAAGTGAAAGTCGTGAACCAAATTAAATATTTGGGAATAACTGTCACAAGAGACCCAAGGCAGTATATAGAGGGAAATTTAGTACCTCTATTGACAAAGCCGAGACAGAAGTGCAGAGTCTGGAATCGGCTTCCACTCTCCGTGGCAGGCCGGTGTAACCTGGTAAAGATGGTTTGGATGCCGCAAATCCTGTATATTTTGCACAACTCTCCAGTTTGGATTCCCAAACACTGGTTTAAAAAACTGGATAGTTTATTCAGGGAACCGATATGGAGGGGGGGGGGGGGCAGCTAGGATCCGCCTCCGAATCTTACAGCAACCAAAAGAGAAGAGGGGAGTGGCACTTCCAAATCTAAGACATTACTTCCTGGCTGCACAAATGCAGCATATGCGGGGTAGTAATTTATCAGCAGGTAGAGAAGCTGTAAAAGGGTCAATCCTGAGTGACACTAGCCATGTAACAGTGGTTGAGGCAGTGGAGGCAGACTCCTTTTGTTCTAGGTGCCCCACGGCTCAATTAATGGTAAGATGCTGGGAAAAAAGCCGTAAAAGGATGATGGGATATAGCGGATTTTCTGAATTTTCCCCTATATGGGATAATAATAATCTAACAGAATTTAAGGCCATGGGGAAAATTGAGGAATGGGATGGAGGTGGAATACACCTGCTATCACATATCTTCAAAGCAGGGAGAATAAAATAATTTCAAGAGATAAGGGAAGAATACGCAGTCCCAAACAGATCCTTTTACAGATACACAATTTGGACAGAGGCCACCAGCATGGAATGATATGCCTATTCTCCGCAAGCTGGTAAATGCAGAGGACTCCAGAGGGATGATCTCAGAGTTGTATGGGCAAATAGAAGAGGCGGACCAGGGAGTGGAATTAGACACCAAAAACAAGGATAAATGGGTGAGGGACATGGGCCTGCTATCATTGGAACAGTGGAAACGCATATTAGAAGCAGGACCCAGAGTGTCATTGTCCCCCTCGCAGATAGTGTCCCACCTTTTTCTGATACACAGAGCATATTATACACCTCAAAAGAATGTTCTAGTTTGGTAGGAGACAGGATGCAAGAACGACAGGGGAGACCTAATACACATGTTTTGGAGGTGCCCCAAGCTATATCAGTATTGGAAAGAGATTGTAGAAAAAATAAACATGGTATTTGGGACTGCTTTGCAGCCGGATGCTAAGACATGTGTATTGGGCCTCTTAGAAGAAATGGGCGTATCAGGAGATAGAAATATGGCAATTACAAGGTGTTTGTTCCAGGGAAGGAAACTCATTGCGCAGAAGTCTCAATCGGTAAACCCCCCCCCCCCCCCCACAGTGTTAGAATGGAGGAACGGGATAGAGGATATGATTAGTAAAGAAGAATTTATATACACTAAAAGGGGAAATAATAAGAAATTCAAAAACATGTGGAAACAATGGATAGAAGTGGAAGCACGTTAAGGGTGGGAGTTTGAAAGAGAAGTCGGTGAAGGGCAGAGGGGAAAGGGGGAATGTAAGGGTGGAATGGAAGAGGGAATTTGTGGATTTTTTTATATATCTTTGTGATATTTGATGTATACAATGCTATACCTAAAGGATGATGGTTGTATGGTTTTATATGTGGTGTAAAACAAGAATAAAAAAAGATTTGATTAAAAAAAACAAAAAAACAACACATATCCTTATGAAAAATGCTCTACAAGGAATAACGTGCGTTGAGGGACCAAAAAGGACCCCAGTCCCCATCTATGAAGAGTCGTCTTCAATATAGAGTGGGTCGAGTGCGACCCAAAAAAGGGACTGACACCTTCCAACAGCTACTTCATTGATAAGTGCTGATTGTACAAACACATAGTTTATACTGTGTATTGCGCCAAAACGCGCAATTGGAGCATGGGAGGAAACCCACTCAGCCACAGAGAGCATAGTACATAGACATACGGTGAATGTATTTTAGTATGTGTGAATAAACATATTGAACAGGTTTATGCTGTGCATAGCCCAGAAGGCGCACAATACCATTGGAGCGTGGGAGGAAACCGCAGCACCCGGAGGAAACCCACGCAGACACAGAGAGCAATACATACATACATTCAGTGTTGTGTATAAACATATTGCGTATGTACATACTGTGTATTGCGCCAAAGGCGCGCATGACATTGAGCGTGGGAGAAAACCGGAGCACCCAGAGGAAACCCACGTAGACACAGAGAATAACCATACAGACACATACTGCGAATGTATTTAGTGTCGTATATAAACATATTATTTATGTTTATAATATGCATTGCACCGAAGGCGCGCATGTCATAGGAGCGTGGGAGGAAACCGGAGCACCCGGAGGAAACCCACACAGACACTATAAACATAATTGTGTATGTTTAAACTATGGCACCGAGGGCGCTTAATCCTCTCTGAATCCATTCTGAGTATAAAGTGCTGCCGAAGCAAGCACCAAACTGCACACAAAAAAACAACCTCTGACCCTCAGAACAGTGGTCATGTCAGAGTCAGAGCATCCCTCAGGAAATGGTGGGAAACCACAGGTGCAGGGGCACTGGCTGTTGCCTCTCAGATACTGACTCCATGTCACACAGAAAGCTCTCAGGACTAGTCAAACTAATGACCAAAGTCCCCCCCTCCATGCTGCAACGACCGGGGGGGTCACCCAGGGGACACACCTGCCCAGAATGAGACCGCTCAGCGTCATTGCCCGCCTCTATACACTAAGACTGTATCACTGTAATATCCATGCTGCTCTATAAGCAGTGTGTGTGGAAACAGTGAGGGAAGTTGTGAGGAGAATCGTGCTTGCCATCCAGGAGCCAGCACTATAGGCCCACACTGCGCCAAAGATGGCCGCCGGACGCCTCAGGAAAGGGCGCGACCACAAGAAAATGGCCGCTCGCAATAGCAACTGCGCCAGAGCGCGGCCATGGCAAGATGGCCGCCAATGGGAAAAAGCAACGCAATAGAAAACACCTTGAAAATGGCGCCAGCACTGTAAAAATGGCGCCCGAGCACCGTGATGTGGACAAGAAGGCCAGGCATGGGCTTCCCCGGAGTAGAGCACCCCCCACAGAGGAACAAGCTACGACACCACACGGACCCCCACTGGGACCCGGGGCAGAAGGGATAAAAGGTGACAGAGAACAGGGAAGGGGAGGACAGGAGAACCCCCTTTCCCAGGAATGCCCAGCTGTTCACACCCGCCGAGGCAAGGGGAACTGTACTTACCCGTCCAAACGAGGACCTGCTGGTGCATTCCTGACAGGCCTATAACCGAGTGGTACGGAGTAGCTGTCGGCCCGGTCCACTGTGAGTGAGACAGCAAGCAGCCCAGTCATATGTGGACCCTGGAGCAGAAGCTCACCAGCCACCCCTGGAGTCATGGGGTATGTCGTGACAGACCCGACGCCTATTTGCAAGGGACTGTAACACGCTCGATGGCTGGACTGGGGGGACTACAAGGATCTATAATATCCTGCCTGTCATGCCCAGTCGGCAGTTGATAGATCTTAAAAATAAAATAAGATGAAATTTTTTTTTCTTCAGGACTCCGGTCCTAAAGGGAGCCACGTCCATCTCCTCTGCTAGGCAGAAAAAAACTGAGGCTGCTGACTGCAGGTAGGAGGGTTATGTAAGGAGGGACCACCCCCTGGGCGGGGCTGTTCAACTCTGTTAAAGTTACATGTTTTAAGATAACTAACATGTTCTGCCTAGTCCTCTCCTATGAACAGGAACATAACCCAACTTTCAAGAATTAATGAGCTGTGTCCGTCCATGAATGAAAAGAGAAGAAGCCATTTAAAACTACTCGCGGCTGTAATGAATTGTCGGGTCTCGGTCTAGTATGGATTTTAAGGGGAACCCTGCGCCAAAAAAAAATGGTGTAGGGCCCCCCCAAAAATCAATACCAGACCCTTATCCGAGCACGCAACCTGGCAGGCCGCAGGAAAAGAGGGGAGACGAGAGAGCGCCCCCCCCTTCCTGAATGTACCAGGCCACATGGGGAGGTTGCTTTGGGGTCTGACCACCAAAGCATTGCCCCCCCCCCCATGTGAATTCGTAACGGGTACATTGTACCCCTACCATTTCACCCAAAAAAGTGTCAAAAATGGTAAAAAAACACAAGAGACAGCTTGGGACAAGTCCTTTATTAAAAAATTATAAAATAAAAATGTTCAGCGATGTAAATCCATATAGCCGACGACCGAAAAAAAAAAAAAGCCACAACAGTCCCTCCTCCACGGGAGGCGGCCGCCGAGTGACACTTCTCCCGCCATGACAGCTGTCCTATAGCTGGGGACAAGGTGCTTTGGGGGTCAGACCCCAAAGCATCCTCCCCATGTTAAGGGCATGTGGCCTGGTACGGTTCAGGAGGGGGGGGGAGCTCTCTCTTTTCGCCCCCTCTTTTCCTGAGGCCTGCCAGGTTGCGTGCTCGGATAAGGGTCTGGTATGGATTTTTGGGGGGAGCCCGATGCCATTTAAAAAAAAAAAAAAATTGGCGCAGGGACCCCCACGCAATTTTTTTTTTAATTTTGGTTCGGGGTTCCCCTTAATATTCAAACCAGACCCAAAGGGCCTGGTAATGGACTGGGGGGAAACCATGCCGTTTTGTTTTCAATGAGTTTTATCTGTATTGCGGAGACCTGACAATTCATTACAGCCGCGAGTAGTTTTAAATGATTTTTTTTCCTTTAGAAATGTCATTTTGCTGCGGGACTGTTCTAAACACGGGAAACATGCACCACTTTACAGGCATACTATAGACACCCCCCCAGGGACGAAATTTAAAGGAATATTTCATTTTTATCGTTACACTTTAGGCATTATTAAAATCACTGCTCCCGAAAAAACTGACGTTTTTAAAACTTTTTTTTACATGGATACATGTCCCCTGGGGCAGGACCTGGGTCCCCAAACACTTTTTGACAATACCATGCATACAAGCTTTTAAAAAGAGCACTTTTGGTTTTTCATGTTAGTGCCCCATAGACTTTAACGGTGTGCCTGTTCGCAAGTTCTGGTGCGAACCGAACAGGGGGGGGGGGGGGGGGGTGTTTGACTCATCCTTACTAAATAGTAATGAAATCTAGCCCAAATGAGGGCAAGGGTCAAGGATTAATTTGAGTTACTCACAAAAACAAATACCATTGTCAGTACCAGGCACCTACAGCCAAAGATCACCCCATAAATGTCCACCACGGGAACTATGGGGACCATACTGATGCACGATAGGTTGCAATGTAAGGACCGCAAAGGGGGGGGGGTGTCCTCTGCAGAGGACTGCTGGGTTGAAATTTATTGGACCTGTTTTGGCAATTCTTGTCAATCTTTAATACCATAGATACTAAGGTAATTAGCTCTGGAGGGGATGGTATTCACTTTCTTCTTCCATTTACACACATAAGATTGTTACCCTATGCCTGTGGGATTATTCCCACATGCTTTCCACATTTAGCACATCAAATAATTTTCCTTTATTGTTCACCATGCCAGTATACCACACAGTGGTTTAGGTTTGCAACCAGGGCTACTTCAACACCTTGCACTTTGGCATTTTATTTAATATGGCCACCCTAACACCTGTTACATTGGCACTTTATTATATTTTCCAGGGTCACCTCAACACCCTGTATATTGGCACTTTATTTCATTGTATACACTCACTCATTATCCCCCTCCTGTGTGGGCATCCCATTATCAGCTTATTTACATATAGGTTTCATTATTTATTGATACAATACATTGAAAAATTTATAATTTTGTGATATAGTTCTATACATTGCCTACATATAAATTATTATATATTTTCTACAGAATTTTCCCCCGAATGGTTAATTGACCACCGGTAATCTCCATATGGATATCCCCCCCCCTTTTTGCGGTCCTTACATTCCAACCCATCGTACATCGGTATGGTCCCCTCAGTTCAAGTGGTGGACATTTATGGGGTGACCTTTGGCTGTCGGTGCCTGGTACTGACGATGGTAGCCATTTTTGTGAGTAACTCAATTTAATCCTTAACCCTTGCCCTCATTTGTGCTAAATTTTCGATTTCATTACTATTTAGATATAGAGTTATTTATACCTATATGTTCTTTATAGAAAGATGGATGGATTGTGCCTGCTCCCGAGGAAGTGATGGTTCACGAAACGCGTAGAGAATACTGTGCTGCAAATCCTTTTGCCTTTTAATATTCAACATCATGTACATAAATGTTTCTGCTCCGATTGTATCATTGCTGTAGAAACTGATTCAATGTAATGCTTCAATCATGTTTTAACATGGTCACAATTGTTGACAGACATTTTAATAAAGATAGTCTTTAACCACTTGACAACTGGGCACTAAATCCCCTTCGTGCCCGGACCAATTTTCAGCTTTCAGTGCTCTCACACTTTGAATGACAATTACTCAGTCATGTAATACTGTAACCTAATGATTTTTTTGTCCTTTTTTTCATACAAATAGAGCTTTCTTTTGGTGGTATTTGATCACCTCTGGGTTTTTTATTTTTTGCGCTATAAATGAAAAAATACGGAAAATTTTGAAAAAAAACGCTTTTTTTTAGTTTATGTGATAAAATTTTGCAAATTATTAATTTTTCTTTATAAAATTTGGCCACAATTTATACTGCTACATATCTTTGGTAAAAATAACCCAAATTAGTGGATATTATTTGGTCTTTGTGAAAGTTATAGAGTCTACAAGCTGTGGTGCGGATCATAAACAATTGATCACACCTAATGTACTGGTGGCCTATCTCATTTCTTACGACCCGAACAAGCCAGCAAAGCACAAATACCCCCCAAATGACCCCTTTTTTTAAATTAGACATTCCAAGGTATTTAGTAAGATGCATCGTGAGGTTTTTGATGTTGTAATTTTTTCCCACAATTCTTTGCAAAATGAAGATTTTTTTTTATTTTTTTCACAAAATTGTCATTATAATAGGTTATTTCTCTCACATGGCATGTGTATACCACAAATGACGCCCCAAAATACATTCTGCTACTCCTCTTGAGTATGGCAATACCAAATGTGTGAGACTTTTATACAGCCTGCCCACATACAGAGGCCCAATATTGAAATGGCACCTTCAGGCATTCTAGGAGCATAAATTACACATCTCATTTCTCAACCACCTATTACACTTTTGAAGGCCCTGGAGCACCAGGACAATGGAAACACCCACAAAGTGACCCCATTTTGGAAAGCCAACACCCCAATGTATAATCTATGAGGCATAATGAGTCTTTTGAACGGTTCATTTTTTTCCTGAAGTTTTTGGAAAATGCGGGAAAAAAAATGAAAACGCAATTTTTTTTACGCAAAGTTGTCCATTTATAAGATATTGCCAACACATGGCATGTACATAGCAAAAATGATACCCCAAAATACATTCTGCTACTCCTCCTGAATATGGCGATACCAAATGTGTGAGACTTTTATACAGCCTGCCCACATAGAGAGGCCCAATATTGAAATGGCACCTTCAGGCATTCTAGGAGCATAAATTACACATCTCATTTCTCAACCACCCATTACAATTTTGAAGGCCCTGGAGCACCAGGACAATGGAAACGCCCACAAAGTGACCCCATTTTGGAAAGCTAACATCCCAACGTATAATCTATGATGCATAATGAGTCTTTTGAACGGTTCATTTTTTTCCTGAAGTTTTTGGAAAATGCGGGAAAAAAATTAAACCGCAATTTTTTTTACGCAAAGTTGTCCATTTATAAGATATTGCCAACACATAGCATGTACATAGCAAAAATGACACCCCAAAATACATTCTGCTACTCCTGAGTATGGTGATACCAAATGTGTGAGACTTTTATACAACCTGGCCACATACAGAGGCCCAACATGCAAGGTACACCATCAGGTGTTCTAGGGACACATAGCATGAACATACCAAGAATTACACCCCAAAATACATTCTGCTGAGCAAATGGTAAACAAAAGATTACCTGTGGTTTTAGTAGCGCAGTTTTACACAGGAGGATAGCACTGGTCCAGGCAAGAGGCAGGGACTTGGTCAGCAAAAGCGGTGTGGTCAGTTCATCCGACAGGCAGAGGCATGATGGCATAGGTCCTACAGGCAGTTGGCAGAAGTAGGGCCTCGTTCAGGACTGAATGGGGACAGGGGTAGAGGCTTCTCCCACCCAAATCTCTTTGAAGCCTCCGAGTCTCCAGACCCTAATCTGGGAATGAGAAAAACAAAAACAATTGTTTTCTTCATCCAGAAAAACAATTCTGGAGCCCCTCACATATGTGAGACCCCTGTGTTATGAATCCCACTAGTCCACTGGCAGGGTACAAGATCAGTCCAAGAGGCAGGCAAAAAGCATGGTCAAACAGTCCAGGGTCAGTTCCAGATCAGGCAGAGGTATGTACAGAATCGGTAGGCAGAAGCGTGGTCAAATAACAGTCCAGGGTCAGTTCCAGATCAGGCAGAGGTATAAACAGAATCGTTAGGCAGAAGCGTGGTCAAATAACAGTCCAGGGTCAGTTACAGAGAAAGCAGAGGCATAAGGGGTGTGAACATAAATGGCAGGAAGTGAACTAATAATTTATTTTGGTATGGTAATGGCGGAAGCAGTTGCCTATGCAGAGGCCTGGTTCTGAAGGACATTGGGCACAATGATAAATGGTGTCTCTTCTCTCTCCTCTTTTGGAGCACACCCGGCATTTTTTCTGGCGTTTTTGGCCTGTTGGTCTGGGAGGGATTTTATCTGGGAAGTGGCGCTCGGAGAGTCGGCTAACGACATCGGATCTAATGTTTACTGGTGGGCTGTTCGGGTATAAAAAGGGCAGTGGTGATTTCCTCCTGGAAGAAAAGGAAGGATTTGGGTCTTCTAGTGGATTTTCGATATATTACATATGAGTTGTACATGGCCAAATTGAACAAATAAATTGAAACTTTCTTATACCACTGGTATGATCTTCTTGTGGAAAGGTAGGGTTCGAGCATCTGGTCGTTGAAGTCGACACCCCCCATGAACTTATTGTAATCGTAGATGCATTTGGGTTTTTGGATCCGGCCATTCCTCCTGGTGACTTCAACAAATTCATTGTTGTGGATGGAAGAAAGCAAGTACCCGTCTCTTCTGTCCCTCCACTTCACAGCCAAAATCTCCTCATTACGCAAACTCGCCGTCTCCCCTCTTCTCAATTTTTTGGTGACCAGGCTTTGAGGAAATCCCTTCCGGTTCGTCCGTACGGTGCCGCATGCTGGAGACTTCATTCTGTGCAAATTTCGGAACAGGGGCAAACTGGTATAAAAATTGTCCACATACAAGTGGTATCCTTTCTCTAGGAGTGGGTTTATGAGTTCCCAAACTACTTTCCCACTGGTTCCAATGTAGATTGGGCAATTAGGGGGGTTCAGTTCGGTGTCCTTCCCTTCATATATGATGAAGCCATACACATACCCAGTTTCTCTGTCGCACAATTTATACAGCTTCACCCCATAGCGGGCCCTTTTGCTGGGTATAAATTGTTTTATGCCCAGCCTGCCAGAAAATTTGATAAGGGACTCATCTATGCATATGTGTTGGTCTGGGGTAAACAACTGGGGGAAGGTTTCAGAAAAATAATTTAGTAGCGGCCGAATTTTATAAAGTTTATCAAAATTTGGGTCATTTCGGGGAGGGCACTGGGTATTGTCACTGTAGTGTAGGAATCTCATAATCATGAGATATCTGGTCCTGGGCATTACTGAGGAAAAGATGGGCATGTGATATATGGGGCGGGATGACCAATATGAACGTAATTGATTTTTTCCATTTAGTCCTATGCAGAATGTGAGGCCCAAAAAAAATCCTAAACTCCTCCACTGTAAGGGCTTTCCACACGTAGGGACGGGCATAAGAGGACGTTGGGTTGCTGGTTATAAACTGTTGGGCATAAAAGTTGCACTGGGCCACAATTGTTGCCAGCATGTCGTTAGTAAAAATTTAATTAAAAAAATCTATTGGGGAAAAGTTTTCTGTATCCACCTGGACTCCTGGCTGGGCAGTGAAAGGGGGAATGTTGGCTTCTCCTGAATTTGGAGGAAGCCACAAGCGGTACTGAAGGGAATAGGGAAGGCTGGCATGGGACCTAACCCTTTGGGGCTGAGGTGACACCCCACTGGTACGTGGCCTTGCTTCTCGAGGTACTGCGGTGCTGGTGGATGGCACTGCGGTGCTGGTGGATGGCACTGCCTCCTCAGCAGAACGCCTTCGTCTGGCGGGCGGGCCCTCCTCCTCCTCTTCTTCCTCCTCCGACGTCTCCGTCTCCTCTGTCACTGATCCACTGCTTATGACAGGCTCGTAGTCCACGTCAGACTCATCTGAATACGCGGAGGAATCCGAATCGGAGCGCTCCCCGTTGCTCCCGTCGGCCGCAAGAATTTCATACGCCTCCTCGGCTGAGAATACTCTTTTAGCCATTTGATGAGATGGCACTGACAGGTGGCACAGATGGCACTGGCAGGTGGCACTGGCAGGTGGCACAGATGGCACTGACTGGTGGCACTGGTGGCACAGAGGGCACTGGCAGGTGGCACAGAGGGCACTGGCAGGTGGCACAGATGGCACTGGCAGGTGGCACTGACTGGTGGCACATGGGACTGGTGACAGATGGGACTGGTGGCAGATGGCACTGGCAGGTGGCACTGGCAGGGACTGTGGGCACAGTTTTTTACTTGTGTGTGTGTGTGTGTGTATTTTATCACTCACTATGACAAGCTG
The DNA here is from genome assembly GCA_029206835.1 of Rana muscosa. Taxonomy (NCBI): domain Eukaryota; kingdom Metazoa; phylum Chordata; class Amphibia; order Anura; family Ranidae; genus Rana; species Rana muscosa. Next base: position 441,891,480 of record CM055120.1, on the reverse strand, counting down.
CAGCACAGATCTCTCTCTCTCCTCACACGCTGTCTCTGTGTGAGGAGAGAAAGCCGGCAATGAGAGATGATCTCATATGTTTACATTTGAGATCATCTCTCATTGGATAGTGAGATCGAGTGCTGAATGGCCTCTGTGATTGGCCATTCAGCACGATCTGTGATTGGCTATTCAGCACGATCTGTGATTGGCTATGTCCAAGGGACACAGCCAACACAGATTTTCCCCGATGCGCGCTCGCGGGGGCGCGCGGGGGGGGGGGAGAGGAGGACGTCCATGGACGTCCAGTCAGCACTTCGGCGCCGCAATGCAGACGTCTTTTGAGCATTGCCCGGGCGCGAAGTGGTTATGACAACTGGGCACATAACCCCCTTCCTGCCCAGGCTAAATTTCAGGTTTCAGCGCTGTCACGCTTTGAATGACAATTGCGCTGTCGTGCAACGTGGCTCCCAAACAAAATTGACATCCTTTTTTTCCCACAAATAGAGCTTTCTTTTGGTGGTTTTTGATCATTTCTGCGGTTTTTACTTTTTGCGCTATAAACAAAAATAGAGCGACAATTTTGAAAAAAAACACAATATTTTTAAATTTTTGCTATAATTAATATCCCATTTTTTTTTTTAAAACTATTTTTTTCCTCAGTTTAGGCCGATACGTATTCTACATATTTTAGGTAAAAAAAAAAAAAAATATCGCAATAGGCGTATAGTGATTGGTTTGCGCAAAAGTTATAGCGCCTACAAAATAGGGAATAGAATTATGTTTTTTTTTTTATTATTTTTTTTTTTTTTTTTTTTTTTACTAGTAATGGCGTCGATCTGCGATTTTTTTTTTTTGTGACTGTGACATTACGGCGGACACATCGGACACTTTTGACACATTTTTGGGACCATTCACATTTATACAGCGAACAGTGCTAAAAATATGCACGGATTACTGTATAAATGTGACTGGCAGGGAAGGGGTTAACCACTAGGGGGCGATCAAGGGGTTAATGTTCCCTGCTAGATGTTCTTACTGTGGGGGGAGGGGACTGACTGGGGGAGGTGACTGATGGTTGTCCCCATGTACAAGGGACACACCATTCATCTCCTCTCCCTCACAGGACGTGGATCTCTGTGTTTACACACAGAGATCCACGTCCTTGGCTCTGTGACAGCCGATCGCTCGTACCTGGCGGACATCGCGGCCGCCAGGCACGCGCATCGGCACCCGCCTGACACGGTGGGCACAGCTTTCCCCGATGCGCGCCCGGGGTGGCGCGCATTGCGGGAGTAAATGGGAGGACGTCCATAGACGTCCTATCAGCAATTGACGACCGCTTTGCGGACGTCTTTCTTATAGCCCGGGAGCGAAGTGGTTAATGATAAAGATGTAGAGTTGTCTCAACACCTAGATTGTTAGATTTAACATGGACATCGTTAAAAACAAAGATAAAACATTTTTGAAGGATAAAATAGCCTTTTTTCAGAGCACTGTTTATAAATGGCAATCTGCACCCAAAGATCTCGGCCATCTAAAAAAAAGGGATTTTTATAAACAGCTTACCTGTAAAATCCTTTTCTTGGAGTACATCACGGGACACAGAGCGACTTAGTCATTACTAATGGGTTATATAGATTACCTTCAGGTGTTGGCACTGGCCAATTCCAAACCGGAAGTACCCTCCCCTATATAAGCCCCTCCCATCCGGGAGCACCTCAGTTTTGTAGCCAAGCAATAAGTGTCCCAAAAAGAGGGGTGGGAGCTCTGTGTCCCGTGATGTACTCCAAGAAAAGGATTTTACAGGTAAGCTGTTATAAAAATCCCTTTTTCTTTTTCGTACATCACGGGACACAGAGCGACTTAGTCATTACTAATGGGACGTCCCAAAGCAATGCCAAATGAGGGGAGGGATACATAAGCTGGGCGCCATCAGGCATGAGGATCTTTTGCGGCCTGCAACACACTGCGCCCAAAGGCGACATCCTCCTGACTTCTAACGTCTACCTGGTAGAATCTAGTAAACGTGTGTACCAAAGACCATGTTGCGGCCTTACATACTTGAGCCAGGGAGGCCTGGTGATGCACTGCCCATGAAGTTCCAACTGCTCTTGTGGAGTGCGCCCTAACTTTGAACGGAGGCGGTCTCTTTCTCAAGCCATAGGCTTGTATTATGACCTGTCGAATCCACTTGGCTAAAGTGGATTTTGATGCTGCCTGACCCTTTTTAGGGCCTTCCGGCAGAATAAACAAAGTATCCGTTCTGCGAATCTGAGCAGTGGCTTTTAGATAAGCTTTAACTGCTCTTACTACATCCAAGGAATGTAATAACTTTTCCTCTACCGAGCTAGGTTTGGGGAAAAAAGAAGGAAGAACCACATCTTGGTTCAAATGAAACCTCGATACCACCTTAGGAAGAAAGGCTGGATGAGGACGTAATACTACTCTGTCCTTATGGACAACCAGATATGGCTCCTTACAGGACAAGGCGGCTAATTCCGATACTCTTTTAGCCGAACAAACGGCTACTAAGAAAATCAATTTCCTGGTGAGAAGAACCAAGGAAATGTGTTGCAATGGTTCAAACGGTTGTTTCTGTAGAACTGCCAGAACCAGGTTTAAGTCCCAAGGACATATGGGAATACTAACCGGAGGGCTAATACGCATCACTCCTTGTATGAAAGCTTTGACTAGTGAATGCGAAGCCAAGGACCTTTGAAAAAATATTGACAAGGCCGAAATCTGACCCTTGATAGTACTCAAGGCCAGCTTCCTATCTACAGCCCACTGTAGGAAGTCCAAAATCCTCCCTATCACGTACTTACGTGGATGCCATTTCTTGGCCTCACACCACGTAATGTACGCTTTCCAGATCCTATAATAGATCTGCCTGGATACCGGCTTCCTGGCATTGATCATGGTAGATACCACAGAATTAGAGAGCCCTCTCTTTTTCAGAATGTGGGCTTCAATAGCCAGGCCGTCAAACCTAGGGCTGGTAAGGAAGGGTGGTATATCGGTCCTTGCGAAAGCAGGTCCGGACGATGTGGGAGGGTCCAAGGACTCCTTACTGACATTTTACAATCTCCGCGTACCATGCCCTTCGGGGCCACGCTGGAGCCACCAGAATCACTGGTTTCTTTTCTACCCTGATTCTGCGGAGTAATCGCGGTAACAATTGTGGCGGTGGGAATGCATATATCAGCTTGAACTGATCCCAAGGGAACACTAGGGCATCCGAGCCGCAAGCTAGAGGATCCCTTGTGCGAGACACAAATCTGTCCACCTTTGCGTTGAATCTGGATGCTAGCAGATCTACATCCGGTGTTCCCCACCGCTGGCATATTGCCTGGAAAACCTCGGGGTGAAGAGACCATTCCCCCGGGCATAATTGTTGGCGACTTAAAAAGTCCGCTCTCCAATTTTCCACTCCTGGGATGAAAACCGCGGATATGGCTGGGACATATTTTTCTGCCCACTCCAGGATGCAATTTGCTTCCCTCTGGGCTGCACGACTCCTGGTGCCACCCTGGTGATTGATATATGCCACTGCTGTGGCATTGTCTGATTGAATTCTGACAGGGGACCCTTGGAGTTTGGATGTCCATGCTACTAGGGCATACCGGGCTGCTCGTATCTCTAAGAGATTGATGGGCAGGGCCTTTTCTGCTTCTGACCACTTGCCCTGGAGAGACCATTGCTCCAGTACTGCCCCCCAGCCTATGAGGCTGGCATCTGTAGTGACTACCTTCCAAGAAACCGGACTGAAGGGTTTCCCTTTTTCCAGATTCTGGGGCACCAACCACCAATGGAGGCTCTTGCGAACGGAAGGGGACAGGGACATTGGTAAGTCTAAAGCCTGAACTTTTTTGTTCCAGGCTGACAGTATGGCCCTTTGCAAATTCCTTGAATGGAATTGACCGTAGGGTACCGCTTCGAATGAAGCCACCATTTTTCCCAGCAGCCTCATGCAGAGGCGTATGGATGGTTTTCTTTTTGCACCCACTAAGTGGGTCAAATCTTTTAAAGACGACACCTTCTCTGGAGGTAAGAAAATCTTTCTCTGATTTGAATCCAGCCTTAGCCCTAAGTATTCCAGACTTTTGACTGGTCTTAGAGCTGACTTGTCCCGGTTGATAATCCAACCGTGATATTCCAGATACTTGATTGTCTTGTGAATAGCTACTTCCAGCTTTTCCACTGAGTGGTCTATTAGTAGCAGGTCGTCTAGATATGCCATTATCGTTACACCCTGTGTTCTTAGATTGGCCAATAATGGGGCCAGAATTTTTGTGAACACTCGTGGTGCTGTGGCCAGACCGAAAGTTAAGGCTCTGAACTGAAAATGGCGCCCTTCTACTGCAAAGCGTAGAAATTTCTGGTGGGCCGGAAAGATGGGAATATGCAGATAAGCATCCTTTATGTCGATCGAGGCTAACCATTCCTGCCCTTGTAGGGCGGTGGCCACCGATCGGATCGACTCCATCCGAAAAGTCCTGATATTTAGGAACTTGTTTAGCCCTTTTAGATTTAATATGGGCCTCACGTCCCCATTTGGTTTAGGGACTGTGAAAAGGTTTGAGTAAAACCCGAATCCGCTTTCTTCCAGGGGAACCTTCATGATTACACCTTGGAGCAATAGTTGTTCTAGTGCCAGAAGGAGGGATCCTCTCTTCTGGGGATCTCTTGGCACGTTTGACCTCATAGATTGGGCAGGAGGAGTGCCTTTTAACTCCAGCTTGTATCCCAGACTTACTGCGGAGAGCACCCATCTGTCTCTGATGGTGCCCCGCCAGGTCTCTGTGAACAACTGAAGTCTTCCCCCCACCCGACTGAGTGGGGGCAACGCTTCATGCCTTGGGGGGAGGTTTTGTACCTCTCTTGATCCAGGGCTTCTTGTTACCCTGTGATTGTCCCTGATTTCTGCCCCCTGAATTGGACCGCGGAGGCCGTCGGAACTGCTTCACAGCCGATGTGCCCGGGACTGGAGAAGTAGGCCTCTTAAAAGAAGGACTTCTACCCTTGTTCTTAACCGGTAAGAGTGAACTTTTACCGGCAGAAATTTTCTGGATATATTTGTCCAGATCTTCTCCAAATAAGCGTTCTCCATGAAATGGGAAGCTAACCAGCAGTTTTTTACAGGGAGCTTCAGCAGACCAGTTTTTGAGCCACAGAAGCCTACGCATATGTACTATAGACAGCGTAAAGCGGGAGGCCTGTTGGATTGTATCCTTTATGGCGTCCACCGCAAAACACAAGGCTCTAGGCAGGTCAGCTAGGGCAAGAGCCTGCTGATCTGGTAAGTCCCTTAAGACTTGTTTCAACTGATCTTTCACTGCTTGGCAGACTCCAATCGCTGCTACCGCAGGTTGTGTCACCATGCTTGCTGTAGAGAAAGCAGATTTTAGTAAAGACTCCAATTTTTTATCTATTGGGTCTTTGAACATTGGAACATTATCTACTGGACATGTCAGTGATTTGTTAACAGAAGAGATGGCTGTGTCCACTGTAGGGACCCTCCATTTTCTTATGAACTTATCCTCCATGGGATAGATCACCGGAAATCTCTTGGGGGGAGCAAATATTTTATCAGGATGCTCCCAATCCTGGTAAATAAGCCCTTCTAATAAAGGGTGGATTGGGAAGGAACAGACAGCCTGGGGAGCTTTTAGCGACCCCAGCGAGGAAACCGTAGTGGATGGTGGTTCCGCCAGAGGCATTTTAAATGCTGATCGGACCATGTTAGTCAGAGACTGAACCCATAATCTTTCAGCCTGAGATGCTGAGAAAGGTTCTTCCACTGTTGATTCCTCTATAACCGAATCAACCTCATCCTGATCCCCTTCAGGCAGGTCGATCTCTGTGTGGGACTGTTCCTCCACTAACAGGCACTCTGAAGGAGGAGACGGAGATCGGACGCGCTTTTCCTGTGACAGGGAAGTAGCGATCAATGCTGTTAATCTCTCTTCCAATCCTCCCAGAGTTGAGGATAAAACCTCCTCTGTTATATATACAGGAGCAGGTGGACTGGGGACAGCCGCAGCACCAGGCACTCCTGCGGGGTTTCTACGGCTACTGACCTCTGAATTCTCAGGGGAGATTGGTGCAGTACAAGCATGCCCAATATCCTCAGAGCCCGATGGAGACCCCTTTGGCTTCCTGGAAGACCTATTTCCGGAGCGTCTGGACGACATATCCTTTAAGCACAAAGCTGAGGTATTCCCGTCGTCATACACCAATTTTTGCTGGTAATAGTCTAACACAGTTGCTGCTATATACCAGCTGGTGTCCACTAAAGTGCCTTTCTATGGGGATGCCTGCATCAACCGCCTCTGTGTGCCACTGTTTGTTGCTAGCTCTGTTTGCATCCAGCTGACACTTGTACTGTGTCTTTTATCCATGCTGGGACGCCTGCGCATGCGCAGAAGCGCCGCGGCGCGCATCGAGCATCATCCACCCGCCCCGCCCCTTTTTTTTCATAGGAGGCGCGTGCACGCGCCCGCGCGCGCGCCCGTGCGCCATTGGCGCCCTTTTCTAAATCAAACAGGGACAAGGAGCCAGGGCCCTTTTTGCCGGAGGGCCTGTGCGGTGGATGAGCGCAGCAACAGGGCAGAGGAAGTGGATTCCCACAGAGAAACTTACCAACTGCCTGGATCTTTTGACTTGAGAAAACCAAAGATCCACATGACAAGAAAAATGGACTACAGCGGGCTCTAGTGGTTTAACACAGGTACCGCGGTCCCTTTTTTTTTCTTGACTACTATTAAAATTTTAGATTTTCAGTAGTTACACGCATACACAGATATTAGCGGGAATACCGTTAGGTAACAGACAGAAAGACAAATTAGGCTTGGGGGTCCCCCAATAGAACCAAGTTCCTGGGGGCCCCCACTTACCTGATCCCCGCCGCAGGACTTTGTTTGGTCCACAGAAGTCCAAACTTCACCTATCACGGCAGGCATTGTAATTAAACCTTCAGGGACCGGGTTCCCAAGGATTCCACTCCCCTGGACCTGTATAGCACCCTGCACAGACAACATCTTGGTCGTGGGTATGACCAGAGCTCTGGATCCCAGGGTCCAGCCCTCCTAAGAGAGGCATTACAGGCAAAACCTTGCTCTTCTGCTGCAAGGCCCGGGTACCGACTGTTTAGCTATGAAGCTTTTTTGGTGGGATCCGGAACAGCTTACTAAGGCCCAAAAGAACCTGTACGCAAGCCCAGTGAAAACACATGTTACTCTTTGGCCAACACCTTAGACACTGGCAAAAAACTGAGGTGCTCCCGGATGGGAGGGGCTTATATAGCGGAGGGTACTTCCGGTTTGGAATTGGCCAGTGCCAACACCTGAAGGTAATCTATATAACCCATTAGTAATGACTAAGTCGCTCTGTGTCCCGTGATGTACGAAAAAGAAAACAATATTATGAAACCGATGATAGTGACAAAGCACTGATGGTGAAAGGACAGTGTCACCCGGATGGTATCGTGTCCTGGGTGGATGGTGGCTGGAGGAGCTTCTGGATAGTTCTGATGTGACGCTGCAAGCTGATGATGGCTGCCACAACAGCAGGAAAAATAAATAATAAAATAATGCTCCGCTGACAGTGGGGTCAGTTTGAAGGGGAAAAGGTTTCGCGCTTGAAGCGCTTTGTCACAGCCCAGTGGCTGTGTTCTCATTCTCCCTGCCCCCGCACGCTGCAGGCACTACAGCCTGGATTCAGCTCCTCTCGTCAGTGGATGTCAGGTCCCAATTTTATACATTCTTTTTACATATTATCTCCTGTTTTTATATTCATTCAGTTTTTGACTTTTTTGTATGTTGTACATTTACACAGGAACTTGCCAAGTCCCCTGCTTGACTAACTTGATTCTTATATAATAAAAGGGCCATCTGCCATTTTCATAATTGCATTGAAGCCTATTGTGCGCTGGTTTTTGAGGTGTTTTTTCTTTATGTTTATGTTTGCGTTCCAGCCATAAGTTACCATGCAGCACTGGGCGGTCTGACTATTGACTATTTTTTATTTGCCACACCACACTTCCACCCCATCCCCCCCCCCCCCCCCATCCCATCCATTTTACATTGTTTAACACGGTCATTGGTTTTTAGCACTGATGATTTTTTGATCTGTAGTGTTACATTACATCTACTCGCGGCGGCTGCGGCAAGTAGATGTAATTGGGGCAACGCCGCCCAGTGCCATTCCGGATACGCCCCCTGCAGCCCTGCTACGGAAACTCTGAAGGAAAATCTAAAAAAATCGATTTTCTTCAAATCTGAATCGATTTGAACTCAAAACTCGATTCAAGATTAAAATCGATTTTTTTCCCAGCCCTATTACTTGCTAAAAATGATACTCCATATTCCCATCGCACACATTCCTGTAAAAGTGCTCAAAGTTTGGGTGTTGCAGCAACAAACAGCTGGATACTGGTTCAGAAAGTCACAAAGTAGATATTTGCCAGCACACCATTGATCAACAAAATAGCCTCCAAACAAATTTATTGCATGATCACATCACAAGAAAAGTGCAATGTTTCGGAGTCACACAGAACTCCTTCGTCATCACATGTCTGACGAAGGGGTCCTGCTCGACTCATCATGCAATAAATAATTTGTTTGGATGCTTATTTGTTGATCCATGGTGTGCTGGAAAATATCTACTTTGTGACTTGCTGAAAATGAACCCCCTGATCTAATTAACTGTATAGACTTAGAAACTATTCTAAACTCAGTAGAGGAGGATACTGTGGGCCTAAATCTGTTAAGAAAAAGGTCCACCAAATTTCCACCACTACATAACCCCAACCTTGCCCTTTTCCTGAAACAGGTCACAGTTGAGGTTGAAAAAATTTGTGTCACCAATGTTACCAAATCCAATTTAACCCCCTCAACAGCATGATGCATTACGAAATATCATGTTTAGGTAGGACATTACCATCAAAGGGGGGGGGGGGGGGGGGTCGTGGTTATGGATACCATTTATTACGAACAGATGTGTTTAAATGTACCATCTAATAAGTTACTCGCAACTTTTATGTTTTGGTGGACTCTGCATTCTATGCAGGTGCCATTCCAAAACAGATTTGGGAATTTATCCAAACTTCACACCCACAGGAGGCCTGCTTTTACACCTTGCCCAAAACGCATAAAAACCCAACGTTGTGTGCATTGATTTTTTGCACTTCTATATATTTGTAAGTATGACCACTTGGTGGGTGATTTACATATAAATATATGATTTAAAGTAACATAATTCATATCTGTTTATGACATGGTCTTTCCACAGGTGCAAAAATGTTAATGTCTCCTGATGAAGTGGACGCTCTTCCACGAAATGCGTAGAGACTCCAGTTCATAAATGCTTCAATTCGAATGTATATTGCATATACACCATATTGCCAAAAGTATTGAGATGCCTGCTTTTACATGTACATGAATTTTAATGGCATCCCAGTCTTAGTTCGTAGCCATATATAGCAAACCGATGCATATTGTATATACACAGGTGCAGAGGATAAAAATCCATAAAATATGGATAATATCCAGCTCATATGAGCTCTTCAATGTTGTAGCAAAAAGATCTGGAAGTTACCTGTAATCTGGTGGAGGTCTGCATGGCAGCATGGGACTGAGCTGAGAAATGTCTGTTTAAAAAGGTTCCTTGTTTCATCAACTCTACCCATTTCAGCTGTGGATTGGGGAGGGGTGTGTGTAAACAGGAGGGAGTCCCCGGCGCGCAGGCCCGCCTCCAAACAAACATCGTCCTGGCCAGAGAGGCTGGGACAAGCAAAGGAAACCACTATCCCCTGAAGAAGAGGTTTATTGTTACAAACTTGAAATGCGTTGGGCATTCTCTGTCTCATCTACATACCGACAGAGTCCAGTGCTTGTTTATATAATGTTTTGATATTGCACCTTAGCTGTACATGCATCCGATTTTGATTTTATCATGCTATAATTTTTGATTTTAACTTTACAAATAAAATATGAATATGTTTTCAATACTATGTAATTACCAAGGAGCTTCTGCCTCTCAAAGTCCCATAGAGGAATCTTTTTTGTACTTTATCAAATTAGGGATATGGGCAGCAACTCCCACTCTACAAATCTTTGGCACAACCTTATTCTCTTAGTTCCAGTAAAGGGAACTCTTAAGGCGTCAGCATACCAAGAAATTTTGGACAATTTCATGCTCCCAACTTTGTGCTTACAGTTTGTGGACGGCCCCTTCCTGTTCCAACATGACTGTGCACCAGTGCACATAGACTTTGGGATTAATTAAAGTGGAGACTGCGAGCCAGGCCTTCTCGTCCAACATCAATGCCGGACCTCACAAATGCGCTTTTGGAAGAATGGTCAAAACATTTCAATAGACACACTCCTAAACCTTGTGGACCGCCTTCCCAGAAGCATTGAGGCTGTTATAGCAGCAAAGGGTGGGCCAACGCAATAATGAACCCTACGGACTAAGATTGGGATACCATTACAAGTTTGTGCATGTAAAGGCAGGTGTCCCAATACTTTTGGCAATATAGTGTATATTACCCTCAGTAGTGCATGTATAGTGTACTTGTTTTTATAATGCAGTACTTGTTTTTATAATGCATACATAATCTACCCTTGGTGGGATTTTAAATGTGGAAAAAAAATTGTATATTTTTTTACTGTTTATTTTGGCACAAGTCATTAAAGTCCCAAGGCAATCTAGTTTCCTTCTGTGAATTGTTTAGATTTTTAAAGACTTCTTTAAAAAAAAAAAAAAAAAAAAGAAAATCTGCGGCATTGGGCAGTGTTTTCCCATAAATTAGTTAAGCATCATAGAATGGCAACACAGTAACTTTTTTTTTTTTTTACAGTTCGTAAAATGTGCACAACCAGGTTGTCGCTTCGTAGACTTAAGAAACAGACACCTGCTGATGGAGCGCTCAGGTGGCACTAACCACCCTGATGGAGAGCTCAATAACAGGGAAGGGAGACTCCCGCCCCTTATTGGCATAATGATCATAATAATCAAACAGCAAATGCCAAGCCTCTCATTGAACCAATCAGTGAGCAGAGAGAGAAATGGACCTCTTAAAAGTAGCCGTCACAGAAAAGGTACACTCGAATTGCGCAAACCACGTCCAAAGGAGTGTAAGGCCACCTCCCTAGGGACGGGACAGCTCATTACAAAAGAGAACAATGTCCCCCTTCAAGTGAAAATCCAACACCCCTTCGGCAGGAAGGGGTATATCGAAGCATCACCCTTGTCCTTATGCAAAATCAGAGGAGGCAGCTTACAGGACAAAGCCACAAACTCTAACACCCTCTGAAGTGATAGCGTCTAGAAAGGCAACTTTTTGCGAAAGTGTGAGCAGGGGAATATCCCAGATGCTCTCACAGGTACGCTGCTGCAGAGCTGATAACACCAAATTTAAGGCCCACGGTGGCAAGAAATAATGCACAGAGGGCACCACATGACAAACACCCCGAATGAAAGTGCAGACCAAAGAGTGCGTGGCCAAAGGATGCTTTAGAAAACAGCCAGAGCAGAGACTTGATCCTTGATAGGGCTCAAAGCAAGCTCCTGAGCTATGCCACATTGAAGTAAGGCCAATACCTGAGCCACCAAGAAGGAGCGAGGTTGGAACAACAGGGCTTCACACCAAACGATATAGGCCATCCAGGTGCGATAATAAATCTTCTGTGAGGTAGACTTCAGAGCCTTCAACAGAGGCGGGATCGCCAAAGCAGACTGTTCTTCAGAACCTGGCTTTCAACAGTCACCCCATCAGAGCCAGCGACAGTAAAGCAGGGTGGAACAACGGCCCCTGGGACAGCAGGTCCTCTCAGAGGCATCTGTCAGGGGGCGTCTGCCACCAACCGCAACACAGTTGGACAACAAGGCTAGTCTGGAGCCACAAGGATGACCAGGAATCCTTTCGGCCTCAATCCTGCACAGATGTGGTATGAGGCAGAGAAGCAGAAAGGCATAGATTAGACTGATCCCACAGCTCCACTAGCACATCTGTCTCGCTTTCCATAGGATCCTATGATCTCACCACGAACCTGCGAAACTGCCAGTGGAGGCAGGACGCTAGGAGATCCACGTCCGGTGCCTCTTGGCGAAGACAGGGCTGATGGAACACCACCTGGTGTAGGGACCACTTGCCTCGATCCAGCATTTGACAGCTGAGGTAATCTGCTTGCCAGATTTCTACACCTGAAATGTGCATGGTGGATAGAGCCAGAACAAACCTTTCTGCCCATCGCTTCCAGCGCCGCTGCTACGCGCTCCTTAAGCCTTCCTGATAATGGACATACACCACCATGGTGGCGTTGTCCGACCAAATCGTGGTCAGTAGGCCCTTTAGATCTGTCCCATGCATCAGCCACAACTCGCTTTCCCGAAGCTGCAGTACACTGATGGGCAGGCAGGCTTCCTCCAGGGTCCAGAGACCCTGAGCTGAGCTTGATCCCAAGTCTTCTTCCCAGCATGACAGGCTGGCCTCCATCGTGACCACAGACCAGCCAAAGGGAAAGGAAGAGCTTCCCATTCCTAAGGGTCGGAGACCGTAGCCACTAAAAAGGAGAAAGGCCCTCGTTGACCGCTCCAGGTGAATCTGAATGACCAAAAGATAGGAGAGACCCATTTCCATTTGGAAAGGATTGCCTTCTGCAGTGTTCTTGTATGGAACTGCACTGACGTAACCACCGTAGCCATCATCAGGCCTAAAACTTGCATGCAAAAATGCAGAGAGGGCCACATGCAAACCAAGAGCTGCCGGATCGCAGACCGGAGCTTCCGGAGTTTGTCTTGTGAGAGGAACTCCTTAGCCTGCTCCAAATGGAGGATAAGCCCCAGATACTCCAAGTGCTTGGATGGGGTCAACACAGGCTTCCTGAGGCTCAGGAACCACACAAGGTCCTCAAGGGAATGCATAGTGATTTCCACGCTGTCCAACAGTGATGAACAATGAGCAGGAGCAAGCCGTCCAGGTCACCAATCACAGCAAACCCCTGTTGTCTCAGGAAGGCCAGGTCTGAGGCCAAAACCATGGGAAACACCCAAGGAGCAGAAGCCAGACTGAAGGGCAGCACCACAAAATAATGTGCTTCCGACATCAAAGCTTAGGAGATACTGATGTCCCTCGTAGATGGGGATGCCTACCTGCACATCCCTGACGTCCATGGATGCCCAGAAAATCCCCCTGGTGAAGGGAGGCCACCGCAGAGTGAATGTATTCCATCTTCTAGACCCACACTAAGACACGCAGGGGCCTTTAAATCCAGGATCAGGTGAACTCCGTCGGTCTTGGTGACTGTGACAGATTGGAAAATTCCCGTAACCATTAACTCAGCCACCAGAACCACCACAAACAGAAATTCTGCACAACCCTGTACAGAGATGCAGCAGATGATCTGGCGAGAGCCATAGATTAGAGGGAAAGAACTGGTGGAAAGAAATGAATCCTATTCTGTAGACTGAGAGAATGATTTTGTGAACCCACCGGATAGGAATGAGGGAAGGCCATGGGCAGAAAATCAGGGCAAACGACCCCCCACAGCTCAAAGGGCTTCTGGGTCAGGGATGCTTGGCGCCACCTGCGGGAGTCCTGAAAGATTTAGAGCCCTTTGTCGAGTGCACAGGAGATTTAGAAAATCCACTTGTGAGCTGAAAAGGTCAGACCAGCCTTCATGCCCAGTTCCTTTCCATTTCTGGTCTGGGGGAGGAAGGTACTCATAATGGTCAAGAGAAGATCGTCCTGCGCAACACCAAACCTTTTTTTTTTTGTAAGTCTGGTCCGCCGATCAACATTTGAGGCAAAAAGGACCAGCCATAGAACCACAGCCGAAACTGAAATTTTGGAGAGAAGTGGGACCGCATCTGGCTGGTGGTCAAGGTTTGCAGCAAAACCTCGACCCAGTCGGTCAGCATCTGAGACACCAGGGCCGTGGCTAATACAGTCTGGAGTGCACATCTAGCAATGGCAAATAGTGGCCAGGCTAACTCCTCAGGGTCCTAAAAAGGAGAGAGATTCCTCCACCAGGATTACTGTGGCCGTATTGAGCCGGGAGATAGGGGGATCCACCAACAGCGTAGTCAAGTACAAACAGGTGCTCTGTATAACCCCAGGCTCTTGATACAATTTTTGTTCAAATATGCGGAATAAGGAGGAGGACCCATCCGAAAAATCGGGATATGTGATCTGGATCCACAGCAATGCAGAACCGGCAGCGGAGCCCGATTCCAGCTCAGAACAGTCCAAGGAAGAGGGTAATGATGGGGGGCACTGCTTACTTGCCTCGTGTCTAAACCACGGTGAGAGAGTGCTCTAAAGACCCCTTAAGGTACCCCAAAAAGGTCCTAGAAAGGGGAGACCACCCCAAACAGCCCAGCAGAGAAAAAGAGAACTCCCAGAAAGTACTCGCCACCGAACCACCAGAGGCGACAAAGGTCATCCCACATGTGCGCCACAAATTTTAGGGACTGCCCCCACACCCTCTCACCCTCAAAAGGAGGGACAGGGCTAACTTCACGGGCTACAGGAAAATGACAGCTTGTACAGGCATTCTGTTCACAGCAAAATGGCCACCAAGCATGGTCCGCAGAGAACAAGAGCAGAGATGTCTCCAAGCCAAGAGGAAATGGCAGCCGCGACTCCACAGACACGGCTTCCAGCCAATCAGAGCCACATGGCAGCCGCATGTGAGCTCTCAGGACCCACAGGGAAGGCAGAGAAGGTAGGCGCCACTCCCCCTGTAGTACATAGTCAGGTTGAAAAAAGACACAAGTCCATCCAGTTCAACCCTAGTTGTACTAGGTCCCCCAAGCCCAGGGTGAGCCCGGGGACACCGGCGCAGCAGGACAGACAGAGGACAGTCACAGAGGGAGTAAGATGCAAGGGGGCCCAGTAACTTCCATAGGCAGCATGCGTGACCGACCCACCCAAACCTGCACCCCCCAGCGCAGGTGGCAATGAACCTGATGCACCAAACCTGGTAGGCTGCCAAGAGGGGGGAGGGGAGCCCGCAAGACCGACCACCCCAGGAAGTACCCGCGCCCCACACCGCGTCCAGAGATGAAAGAGAGGGGCATCTACTTACCAATCCAGAGCAGTGTGCAGGCAAGGCTCCCGTGACAGATCTTCCTCTCCACCAAAGTGGGGCACTGTGACACAGACTACAGGCACCCAGTCATGTTTATCCCAGCGAGACATTCAACTTGCTGGCCGCCCCGGTCCATGGGGCATCGTCGCGGCCAACCAAGCGCAAAGTGAACGGTCTCCGCGCGTGCTGGTAAGACTGGGGTGACCACTGGATCTAGATTATCCAGCCCGTCGCCCAGCCCGACTGTTGATAGATTTCCGCAGGGAAAAAAAGCCAAAATTCCATTTAATAAGAAGGAAAAAAACAGGTCCCAGCAAAAAACACACGTCCATACTACTGAAGACACTAGGCAGAATGACTGGAGGCCTATAGCAGAGGAGGGGATTTTAAGCCCAGAGAGGACTGCCCATAGGAGGTGCAGAGTCTTTTTTTTTTTTCTGCCTCGTGTCCTACTCCTGTAGGTGAGGCTATAAAACCCTGTCTTGTCATGGATAAAGACGAAGAAGCTGTGTCCGTCTATGAACGCAAGAGAAATTATAGTTATAGTTAAGTAGAGCTAGATAAAGATAAAGGGTAAGCAAAGAGATTTAAAAGGGCTTATTCCACCACATAAAAGCAGTAATTATAGCAGAGAGGGGGTTTAGCTCTTAGCACATAGCGATGTAAGCTCTCCAGGTACGGTGATAGATCTTTCTAGACGAAGACTTCCGTGCCCTAAGCATGGTTGAAATCACTGAATCCGACAGGCCTCGGTCCTTCAGCACCTGGCTCTCAATAGCCATGCCGTTAAAACCAGAGACTGTAAAGCAGGATGAAAGATAGGACCTTGAGACAGAAGGGTCTGACTGACTATTGTCACATTTTCCTCCAATTCTGAGCCAGTTTCTGCTCTTAGAAGGAGGTCGTCCAGATAGCCCACGACAACAATTCCTCGCTGTCTCAGCAAAGCTAGAACCGGGGCAAGCACTTTGGTGAAAACCCATGGTGCCGATGCTAGGCCGAAGGGAAGAGCCACGAACTGATAGTGGACTTTGCCTATGGCAAAGCGCAGAAACCTCTGGTGACCTGCGCAGATTGGGACGTGCAAGTAAGCGTCCTTGATATCCAAGGACGCCAGGAAATCCCCTTGGTGGAGGGTCGCAATGACCGTGCAAATAGATTCCATTCTGAATTTTTGTACCTTCACATAGGCATTCAAAGCCTTGAGGTCCCGGATTGGCCGTACCCCGTCCTTCTTCGAGTAAAACCCCTGAAACCTCTCCTGTGACGGAACAGGCACAATCACTCCGCACCCGAGCAAATCCTGTATGGCCCCCAAGTGGGACGCCCGGCGGGCAGGAAGGAGAGGGAGGTTTGAGGGGAAGAACCTGTTTGGGGGCCATGAGTGGAACTCTATCCTGTATTCGGAGGTGACCACCTCGCACACCCACTGGTCGGAGATCCGGGAGGTCCACCAAAGACGTCCCCACACCCCAGAGTCGGGCAGGGGCAAGACTTCATGCGGTGGCGGGCTTGGGAGCTTGCTTGGTAGGCTTACGCACCCAGGGACGCTGGTGTCCCCCCGCCGCACTTTTTTCAGTCTGGGTGGGCTTACCCGTGGATTCTGACTGACGAAAAAACTTATTCGCTGGAAAGGAAGGGCCCAACCTACGGAGGGGCTTCTTTCCCTTAACAGACTGAGGGAAGGTGCTCTTACCCCCTGTGACATCCTTAATAATGTCATCCAGGGCGGCCCCAAACAGTCTACCGCCCTTAAAGGGCAAATCAGCCAGGAGCTTTTTGGAAGCTAGGTCGGCCGACCAGCATTTTAGCCAGATAAGGCGACGCAGCACCACAGCAGAGATAGAGGCCCCAGATATTAAAGGGGCCGCATCCAAAGTGGCATTGCACACACAGACCAGACCCTGCACAAGTTGATGAGCCAGGGCAATGGTCTCAGGAGGGAGATTATGCTCCTGTACCGTCTGGTGCAAAATCTTTGCCCATCCTGTGAGTGTCTGAGACACAAGTGTCGCCGCCAATATAGGGCATAAGGCAGACCCCAATAAGGCAAACATAGTTCTACTCACCACCTCAGACCTCCTGTCAGTGGGATCCTTAAATGCAGGAGTCCCTTCCATTGGGAGCGTGGTAGCCCTATTCAAACGGGCGACCGGGGGGTCGACCACTGGGGGGTGAGCCCACTTCTTAACCAGGTCCTCCTCAAAGGGGTACCTTATGGCTAGGCACCGCAGGACCGTCAAAGTCTTCTGCGGCTTATCCCAGACTTGGTCAATGAATGTATTAAAAAAAGGCACATATGGAAAGACCTTTTTTGAAGAGACGGCTTTAAAGGAACCAAAAGAGACAGTTTCCACCTGGGGTTCCTCAGTCTCAACATTCAGCTTGAGAGTGTCCCTCACAGCATCAATGAGTTCACTTACAAGCACCCTGTCAGTTACTGGTTCAGAACTGGAGTCTTCCTCACAAGGAATGTCCTGTCCAAAAACATCAAAATCCTCAGGAGCTAGGGTCCTGAGCGGCAGTAGCTAGGCCCATATCTGAGACAGAGCACTCCCCTACAGGAGAATGTGTGGGGAGGGGGCGCTTTACAGCTCCCTTGCAGTCATACACTGCTTCCATTCTGACAAGGAATGATTCCAGGACTGCCAACAACTGGTCCATAGGGACCGAAGGTGCAGGAGCACTGCCAGTTGCCTCAGGCAAGTGTGAAGAAGCAGGTGTACCAGACTCCATATCGCCACCCTCTGAGACCTTATACACTACTACAGTAAATATACAGTCCACCCACTGGCTACGCTGATGCTGAGAAGGGGATACCCGGAGGACTCACCAACCCTTAAGGACCGCTCAGTTCTGCTGAAGAAACCGCGCTGTGAAGCCTGAGGAGAGTGAAGAATCTGTGAGGAGATTTGCGCCGCCGCTAGAGGCCGAAACCGAAAGTAAAAGTGTCGCGGCTTCAAGAAAATGGTTGCCGGCCGCACATATAACTGCGCCATTGAACCACGGCAAGATGGCCGCCGAACGCATTATTCAAAAAAAAAAAGACATCCAGCGCTAACACTGCTCCTCTTCCCAGAGTCCACTAACAGACATGAGCGCCCCCAGCCAGACCAGAATGACCCCCCAAGCACCCCCACAGCACAGCACCAGTACAGGGTGCAGAGAGCAGCATAACAGGGGGGAGTCAGGGAGAAACCCCCCCCCATATAAAGAAACACAGCCAGCATGTACTCACCTGCAGCAGGAGAGACTACTTACCCGTCCCAGAGGGACCCACTAGCTTGTTTCAGACAGACCTATCACAGAGCAGTACTGCGTAGCTGTCGGCCCGGTTTACCGCGAAAGATACAGTCAGTCAGGTACTGTTCAATCTTGAGAGGGCCACGGGAGCATAAAAGCATCCCGGCCACCCCTGGAGTCATGGGGCATGTCGTGAACTGAGTCTCACGCACACAAGGCGAGGATCAGCACGCTCGATGGTCGGACAGGGAAGACTACGAGGATACCAGTGTACCCAACCTGTTGCCCAGCCGACAGTTGATTGAAGGTCTCAAAAATAAAATAATAAAATTCCCAAAGGAATAACATTTAAAAGTAAAATCTTCCAGGAGACTGGCTCCTCAGAGAGCCACGTCTTCTCCTTCTGCTAGGCAGAAAAAAAACTGAGGCTGCTGGCTGCAGGTGGGAGGGAGGGTAATGTCCGGAGGGACCGCCCCCCTGGGCGAGGCTGTTCAGCTCTGGTTTGTTCTAGAATGTATGTTTCTAACATCTAACATTCTGCCTAGATCTTCTCCTGCAAGCAGGGACATATATGTTGTAATATTATATATAATAATATATATGTAATATTATATATGTGTATGTATTATATATTGTGTTATATGTATGGCACAATATATTTGTGTTACATACAGGCATTCTTGTTACGCACATCAAAGGGTGTTTGTTGACCAAAAGGGGTTAGTGGCCAAACAAGGTTTATCAGAGGGGACAGATAATGACTCTGATGTGCTAATCTTATGCAAGTCTACCTAGGTGTGTGAGGTGGCCTGTTAACTTAATTGAACAGTTCAAAGGGGACATTGTTTAGATGGTAATTAGACTTGAGGGGAACATTTGGTTGACCTGGCAGAACACCCCCCCCCCCCCCCAGTGTCAGACCAGTATTTGAGACATTCAAGCTGGCATTCAGACTGCTCTAGTCTTGTCACTCTGCAGGGATAGGAAAGCACAGGTTTAGAATATGATCTAGGAGATGTGGGACTCTGAAATATATATATATATATATACTCTGATTGGATTCGTTGTCATCTGTGCAAGTATTGAACTGTGTTCTGTATTGGAAGTCAATAAAGTGCACACACTGGAGAACTTGGGTGTGATGCTGCGGGAACATAACTTATATCATCATTACTAATAACTAAACATCAATTATCAACTGGAAACCACTATACTACATCACTACAATATACCCACATGTTTACAGTATCCAGCTGTGTCAGTCCATGGACGATAAGAGAAAATTGGATTTTTATAACAGCTTACCTGTAAAATCCTTTTCTTGGAGTACACCACAGGACACAGAGCATAAGTCATTACGTATTGGGTTGTATAGTTCACCAAAGGTGATTGGACACTGGCACAACCAATGAGGACAAGTTCCCCTCTATATAACCCCTCCCATATTGGAAGTACCTCAGTTTTGTAGCAAAGCAGTAAGTATCCCAGAAGAGGGGCGGGACCACTGTGTACCGTGGTGTACTCCAAGAAAAGGATTTTACAGGTAAGCTGTCATTACATAGTGGGACGTCCCAGAGCAATGCTTAATATGAGGGGAGGGAGACACAGATCAAGCAGACCGACATCGGACGAGAGGCCTTAAACCGCTGCCTGCAGCACACTACGCCCGAAGGCGGCATCTTCATGTCCTCTTGCATCTATTTGGTAGAATTTGGTAAATGTATGGACTGAAGACCAAGTTGCAGCCTTACAGATCTGAGCCATCGAAGCCTGATGATGCACTGCCCAGGAGGTACTTATTGCCCTGGTCGAGTGAGTCTTTACAGGAAAAGGAGGAATTTTATTCCTTAAATCATAAGTTTGAATAATCACTTGTCGAATCCATTTATAAAGGGTCGATTTTGATGCTGCCTGGCCCTTTTTGGGACCATCTGGCAGAATAAACAACACATTTGTTTTACGTATCTGAGCAGTTGCTTGCAGATAAACCTTCGTTGCTCTCACTACATCCAGAGAGTGCAACCATTTTTCCCCCGCTGAGTGCGGTTCAGGAAAAAAAGGAAGGCAAAACAATATCTTGATTTAAATGGAACGGCGAGACCACTTTCGGAAGAAAGTAGGATGGGGCCGTAATACAATTTTGTCTTTGTGACAAACCAAATAAGGCTCTTTACAAGAAAGAGCTGCTAATTCAGATATACAAGTGAGGGCGCAAAAATTTAAAAAAACACATGTAAATGCCCAGCATGAATTAATAAAGGAATAATATAAAATGTACATAAAAAGATAAATAATAAAAAGATCAGTCCGTATAGTATGCACATGAGGTTAATGGAAGGTTAAAAAATCCAAAGTACACAGGGCTGCCTTCATAGGTGAACAGAAACCATGTTCAGGGAAGATGGAAAAAAAAATCCTGGCCAATCATTGGAATATCCTCTTGCAGGATCCCTTCTTAAAATCCATCATCCCTGAACATCCAAAAGTCACATATTGTAGAGCACCAACCCTCAAATGTAAAATAGCTCCTAGCAAAATTCGCTCTCGTGACATTTCTCCAGCCAAACTTGTTCTTATACCATTGGTCGGTATGTATAGGTGCAACAAATCCTTATGTAAAACATGTAAATATGTCCAACATGGACAAAAATCCTTCATCACAAAAGGTATCACATATCCCTTTAAAGAGTTCCACAACTGCTCTTCAGATTTTGTTGTCTATGGGCTTAGTTGTCCTTGCGGCCTTATGTACGTAGGCCGCACTATACGAGCTCTACGAGTCAGGTTTGGGGAAGATAGGAGGTTGATCGAAGGAGAAATTGATCCCCATAGTGTCACCAGACATTTTTCTGTAGCCCACCAAAAATCCACTAGTGGTTTGCAGGTCTGGGTGATCGAACAGATCCCCAGTTCCCTTCCAGTGGCAAAACACTTAAAAAAAATTGTGTGCCAGAGAAACGTTCTGGATTTACAGAGTACTCTCTATGTCCTTTCGTCTGGTGGTATTAACGAAGGGATCGAGATCTCCACCATTTTATAATACATATTTACATGCACTTACAGTTTCAACTCATATTTGCCTTGATATTGCTCTTTTATTTAGTATTTATTATTATTTTTTATATGGTTTTCTATTGGGGCTTTTTTATCAGTTTTCCATTGTTTTTATTGTCTCATTCACTGTAGCCCTTGTGTGCCACTTAGTATTTTGAGATATCTCACTCCCTATACCATCCATTAGAGGGTACATTTTTGGGTTACTATATATATATATATATATATATATATATATATATATATATATATATATATATATATATATATATATAAATAAATCAAAAACTTCGGGTGGGTTACTTGCCTCTTACTTTTTTGGAATCCAATGGAGAAACGTCAGGGTGGACTCCCAATTTCCACCATCAATCAAATAGTCACGACAAAGGGACAGTCAACTCCAATTTGCAAAAACGATTTCTTTACTGGTATATCTTCAATCAATGCCATATACAGACAGAAAAAAAATCAAGAGCATAGCTACTGTACAGTTGCGAGCATCCCTGCTCTTCCCTCAGGCTAACAGGCTAGGTGTAAAGGTAACATCCACAACAGACCTCACTATATCCTAACACCTGAGGGTGTAACCCAACAGGTGAATCCCATCTCGCTAGATCGAGGAGCGATCCAACCAGATGGTTGAAACTCAGTTAACCCTGTGCAGGTTTAAAAAGAAAAAATATACTGCCCCAAACTAAACCATACGTCATGCATAGTACAATTAGTACAGTATATCGGTGGACATCGAAGAAATACATTTTTAAAGATCTACCAAAAAGAGCACAAATACTGCAAAAAATTATACAGACATGTAAAGAAGCAAAAGATAAATATCTTCAAGAAACACTGCAAAAAAATTTAGAATAGAAAAAGTTTCCATAATTAAGAGGGATAGTTCATATCTGTCAGGGAACGATATTCCAATAAGAATCTACACTTTCTTTCATTTCACATTCCCCATCGAAACCTGCTTGGTCACCATCTACAGGTCCTTCTCCAAAAATTAGCATATTGTGATAAAGTTCATTATTTTCTGTAATGTACTGATAAACATTAGACTTTCATATATTTTAGATTCATTACACACAACTGAAGTAGTTCAAGCCTTTTCTTGTTTTAATATTGATGATTTTGGCATACAGCTCATGACAACCCAAAATTCCTATCTCAAAAAATTAGCATATCATGAAAAGGTTCTCTAAACGAGCTATTAACCTAATCATCTGAATCAACTAATTAACTCTAAACACCTGCAAAAGATTCCTGAGGCTTTTAAAAACTCCCAGCCTGGTTCATTACTCAAAACCGCAATCATGGGTAAGACTGCCGACCTGACTGCTGTCCAGAAGGCCATCATTGACACCCTCAAGCAAGAGGGTAAGACACAGAAAGAAATTTCTGAACGAATAGGCTGTTCCCAGAGTTCTGTATCAAGGCACCTCAGTGGGAAGTCTGTGGGAAGGAAAAAGTGTGGCAGAAAACGCTGCACAACGAGAAGAGGTGACCGGACCCTGAAGAAGATTGTGGAGAAGGACCGATTCCAGACCTTGGAGGACCTGCGGAAGCAGTGGACTGAGTCTGGAGTAGAAACATCCAGAGCCACCGTGAACAGGCTTGTGCAGGAAATGGGCTACAGGTGCCGCATTCCCCAGGTCAAGCCACTTTTGAACCAGAAACAGTGGCAGAAGCGCCTGACCTGGGCTACAGAGAAGCAGCACTGGACTGTTGCTCAGTGGTCCAAAGTACTTTTTTCGGCTGAAAGCAAATTTTGCATGTCATTCGGAAATCAAGGTGCCAGAGTCTGGAGGAAGACTGGGGAGAGGGAAATGCCAAAATGTCAAGTACCCACAGTCAGTGATGGTCTGGGGTGCCATGTCAGCTGCTGGTGTTGGTCCACTGTGTTTTATCAAGGGCAGGGTCAATGCAGCTAGCTATCAGGAGATTTTGGAGCACTTCATGCTTCCATCTGCTGAAAAGCTTTATGGAGATGAAGATTTCATTTTTCAGCACGACATGGCACCTGCTCACAGTGCCAAAACCACTGGTAAATGGTTTACTGACCATGGTATTACTGTGCTCAATTGGCCTGCCAACTCTCCTGACCTGAACCCCATAGAGAATCTCTGG
This sequence comes from Rana muscosa, assembly GCA_029206835.1. Classification (NCBI taxonomy): domain Eukaryota; kingdom Metazoa; phylum Chordata; class Amphibia; order Anura; family Ranidae; genus Rana; species Rana muscosa. The sequence goes on along the minus strand of CM055120.1, from coordinate 441,867,979 downwards.
GATATTGGGAAGAGAAAGTTTAGAGACGCAAGACCCAACACTCTGGATGAGCTTAAGGCCGCTATCGAAGCATCCTGGGCCTCCATAACACCTCAGCAGTGCCACAGGCTGGTTGCCTCCATGCCACGCCGCATTGAAGCAGTCATTTCTGCAAAAGGATTCCCGACCAAGTATTGAGTGCATAACTGAACATAATTATTTAAAGGTTGACTTTTTTTGTATTAAAAACACTTTTCTTTTATTGGTCGGATGAAATATGCTAATTTTTTGAGATAGGATTTTTGGGTTTTCATGAGCTGTATGCCAAAATCATCAATATTAAAACAAGAAAAGGCTTGAACTACTTCAGTTGTGTGTAATGAATCTAAAATATATGAAAGTCTAATGTTTATCAGTACATTACAGAAAATAATGAACTTTATCACAATATGCTAATTTTTTGAGAAGGACCTGTATAAAAAAGATGCACAACGGTTCTGAAGTGATCAAAAGCATTACAAAAATAAATACAGGTCATAGTCCCTATTCATCCCTTCCAGATGCAGGGACTGTAACCTGTTAATCCACCAAACCTCTCTTTGTTTCAATTTCAGTATCCTGTCACCCCATCTTCTGTCTCGTGGAATCTCTTCCAAAATCATAAAACGTAAATCAGAGTCCCGGTGTCCCTTCTCCAGGAAATGTCTGGAGACTGGCAAACCAGGCTGTTTGTGTCTAATAGTACTGCGATGTTGAGCAATTCTGTCCTTAATCTTTTGGGTAGTTTCCCCAACATAAATCATATTGCATGGGCAAATAAGGATGTATACAACATAAGAGGACTGACATGAAAATAAATTTCTAATCGTAATCCTATCCCCATTACTGGGATTGATGAAATGATCACCCTTCCGCATAAGGTTGCACTGGATGCAATTCAGGCAGGGAAAACACCCTTTCCTTTTCTTTCCCAAAAAAGTCACGCAAGGTTTTATTTCTTCTGAAAGCTTTAATAGGGGTCTGTTTAAAGACCTCAATCTGCAGATAGGCACGCTTCAAAAGGGACCAGTGCTTGCTAATAATTTTAAAATACATGTTCACTGTAACTATGGAATTGCATAGAAAAAGGTAATCGTACCACAGATGATTTTTTTCTATTTATAGTTACATTCTTTTCCCCTTGTACTTTATCTAATTCTTGAAAAATGAAACATATTGTTAGCAATGAGGTCACAAGAGATATAAGGATTAACGAAATGTGTTCTAAGTTCTGTGAACGAGGATACCCTAAAAAAATGTCATGCTTGACATATCACCCATCTTTGTTACGCCTTTTTTACACCTATCAAATGTGAGTTTACCTATTGTATTTACTATTAAAGCCTGTGTTAAAAACTACTGCACCCAGAGGCGCCTTCTCTCCTTGTTCTTTTTGCTAATTCAGATACTCTCCTAGCAGAGGAGATAGCAACCAAAAATGCCAACTTCCGACTCAAGAGAATCAATGGAATATGTCCGACAAAACTAGATTCAAATCCCATGGGCACAAGGGAGGTTTGACAGGCGGATTTACCCGCAACACCCCCTGAATGAATGCCCGGACTAGGGAATGAGATGCCAACAGTCTCTGAAAAGAGATTGATAGAGCTGAGATTTTACCCTTAACCACATAAGGACCGCCGCACGACGACAGAATGGCACGGACAGGCACAAGGGCGTACAGGTACGTCCCCTTTAAGAACCCATCCGTGGGTCGCGCACCGCCGGCGGCGCGCTCGCGACCCGGTCTGAAGCTCCATGACCGCACCCGCGGGACCCGCGGACCCAATCGCTGCCGGTGTCCCGCGATCGGGTCACAGAGCTGAAGAACGGGGAGAGGTAAGTGTAAACAACCTTTCCCCGATCTTCCTAGTGGCATGTCAGTGATCGTCTGTTCCCTGTCACACGCCAAGCCACGCCCCCTACAGTAAGAATCACTCATTAGGTCACACTTAACCCCTACAGCGCCACCTAGAGGTTAACCCCTTCACTGCCAGTGTCATTTTCACAGTAATCAGTGCATATTTATAGCACTGATGGCTGTAAAAAATTACAATGGTCCCAAAAATGTGTCAAAAGTGTCCGATGTGTCCGCCATGTCGCAGTCACGAAAAAAATCGCTGATCACCGCCATTACTAGTAAAAAAAAAAATATATATATATTAATAATATATTAATAAAAATGCCCTATTTTGTAGACGCTATAACTTTTGCGCAAACCAATCAAATGCTTATTGCGATTTTTTTTACCCAAAATATGTAGAAGAATACGTATCGGCCTAAACTGAGCAAAAAAAATATATATTTATTTTTTGGGGATATTTATTATAGCAAAAAAAAAATTTTTTTTTTTTCAAAATTGTCGCTCTATTTTTGTTTATAGTGCAAAGAATAAAAACCGCAGAGGTGATCAAACACCACCAAAAGAAAGCGCTATTTGTGGGAAAAAAAAAGGACGTCAATTTTGTTTGGGAGCCACATCGCGCAATTGTCAGTTAAAGCGACGCAGTGCCGAATCGCAAAAAGGGGCCTGGTCCTTTAGCAACAAAATGGCCTGGGGCTTAAGTGGTTAATAGTACTGAGGGCTAATATCATATCTACCCCCAATTGACAGAAGGCCAGAATCCTTCCAATGACATATTTTTGAGGGTTCCACCCTCTGGATTCACACCAGGAAACATATGCCTTCCAGACTCTATAATAAATGATTCTGGAGGCCGGCTTTCTATCATTAACTAGAGTAGAAAGAACTGGGCCAGAGAGCCCACGTTTCTTCAGCATGTAGGCTTCAACAGCCAGACCGTCAAATTTAGCTTCCGTAAAGAAAGATGGAACACTGGACCTTGTGATAGCAAGTCTTGGCGAAGTGGGAGAATCCAAGGTTCCCCCACCGCCATCCTTATGATCTCGGTGTACCAGGACCTTCTGAGCCAATTCGGGGCCACCAGAACTGGTATCCCCTCTTTCCTGATCTTGCAAAGAAGTCTCTGCAAGAGTGGAATTGGAGGGAATGCATAGATCAGGGAAAACTGATCCCAGGGAATCATCAGTGCATCCGTTCCATAGGATAGAGGATCTTTTGTCCTTGACACAAAATTGTCTAATTTCCTGTACAACCAGGAAGCGAACAGGTCTACATCCGGGGTCCCCCATTCCCCTGGCAGCAATTGCTGGCGGCTTAGGTAATCCGCTTGCCAATTATCTACACCTGGTATGAAGATCGCAGAGAGGCAAGGAATATGAGCTTCTGCCCATGCTAAAATCTTGCCCACCTCTAAGCATCGCGACTCCGGGTGCCCCCCTGGTGATTGATGTAAGCCACCGCTGTAGCGTTGTCAGATTGAATCCAAACCGGGTAACCCTGTAGCCTGTATGTCCAGGTTCTGAGGGCTAGATATAATGCCCGAATCTCCAGAATGTTTATGGGCAGGCCCCTTTCGGTCTTGGACCAAGATCCTTGGGCTGAAGCCTCTTCCAGAATTGCCCCCCAGACCAACAACAGGCTGGCATCTGTAGACACCACCTTCCAAGTGACCGGGAGAAAAGATTTCCCTGCTCGTAAATTCTTGGTGCTTAACCACCAACTGAGGCTTTGACGCACCTCTGAGAACAGGCGCATCGGCCAATCTAGAGCCTGAATCTTTCTGTTCCAGGCAGCCAGGATACTGTTCTGAAGTAGCCGTGAATGAAACTGGGCATACGAAATGGCTTCGAAAGAGGCCACCATCTTTCCCAACAACTTCATGCAAAGGCGAATTGATGGTTTTCCCTTTGCTCTGACCATGCGGACCAAATCCGTCAGAGATTTGACCTTTGGCTCTGGAAGGAATACTTTGGTTTGGGTCGTGTCTAAGACCATGCCCAGGTACTCCACCCTTCTCAGAGGCTGTAGAGAGGACTTATGGAAGTTTAGAATCCAGCCTAAATACTCTAGGTATTTTACCATACTGGAGTACACTGTGATTTAACCGTGCCACTGGCAGTTCTACTAAGAGTAGATCGTCTAGATAGGCCGTCACCATTATGCCCTGCGTCCTTAGATTTGCTCGAAGCGAGACCAGAACCTTTGTAAACACCCGAGGTGCCGTGGCTAAGCCAAAAAGGTAGAGCCACAAACAGAGTGGCGGTGTTCCACTGCGAACCTTAGGAACTTTTGTTGAGCAGGGTGAATAGGCACGTTCAAATATGCATCTTTGATGTCTATTGACGCCAAGAATTCTCCGCCTTGTAGGGTGGAAACCACTGATCGAATTGTTTCCATTCGGAATGACGAATGTTTAGAAACTGATTCAGAGCTTTTAGATCCAGAATGGTTCGGACGTCTCCGTTTGGCTTCGGAACCACAAAGAGATTTGAATAGAACCCCGTGCCTTGTTCTTTTATGGGGACCTCTTTGATTACCCCTTGGGACAGCAAGTGAGCCACTGCTTGGAGGAAGGGTTTTCTCTTTAATGGATCTTTGGAGACATTTAAGTTTAGGAACCGATAAGGTGGGATTTCCTGGAATTCTATTTTGTATCCTAGGGATACCGTGGAAATTACCCATTTGTCCTGGATCTCGGTTTGCCAAGCTGCTGAAAACTGCCTAAGCTGTCCCCCCACTCGGCCGACCGGGGACGCCCCTTCATAAGGAAGCTTTAGGGTTCTGTTTACCGGTCCTTTGCACCCACGGCTTTTTGCGACCCTGGGTCTTAGGCTTTGTGGTTGACTGAGAATGCCGTCACCACTGCCTGAAGGTCCCTGGAATCGGGCAGAGGGACCATTTAAAACATGGGCGTTTATATTTCTTTTTCTCTGGCAATAGAGTAGAGTAGTCTTACCACTTGAGATCTTCTGGATGTATTTATCCAGATCATCCCCAAAGAGCCGTTCCCCATGAAAAGGGAAACCAGCTAAAAGCTTTTTACATGGAGCTTCCGCCGACCAAAGCTTTAACCAAAGGATTCTGCGCATATTCACCAGTTGGAGCATGAGGCGGGATGCCTGTTGGATAGAATCTCTAATGGCATCGACCGTAAAACATAAGACCTTAGGCAAGCTCTCCCAAAGCTTAAGCTGGTCTGGAGGAAGATCCTTGAGCCCTTGTTTCACCTGTTCCTTTAGGACCTGACACATAGCAACTGCCGCCACAGCAGGTTGGGTCACAGCGCCCGCCAAAACAAAGAAAGACTTAAGCAAAGATTCTAACTTCTTTTCAGAAAAATCTTTAAAAACCTGAACATTGTCTACTGGACAAGTTAGGTTTTTATTTACACAAGAAATGGCTGCATCTACCACCGGTAGCTTCCATTTTTTAGTAAACTTTTCCTCCATAGGATAGAGAACATCAAATTTCTTAGGAGGAGAGAAACCCTTATCTGGATGTTGCCAGTCTGCGTAAATAAGATTCTCTAACAAAGGATGAACAGGAAAGGAGCATGCAGTCTGTGGGGATTTTAATGAACCCAGGGAGGAGACAGGTGATTCAGTTAACCCCTCAGAGGGCAACATGAACGTGGAACGTACTGCTTTAGGATAACATTGCACCTGCAATTTTAGAGCCGGTGAAGCAGAAGAAGGTTCCCCTGATCCCTCCAACTGCTCATCATCCTTATCCTCTAAGGGTGCCACATCATCCTCAATGTCCTCATCAGACTTTTCTAAAGAGGGATCTAGAACATTCAAAGGGGACCTGCTTCGCTTTTTATGCTTTTTTGTGGATTTAACAATTAAAGTAGAAATTCTGCCTTCCAATTTGTCTAGAGCTGCTGCCAAAGTGTGTTCAGTGTAGGGTTGTCCCGATACCGATACTAGTATCGGTACCGATACAGAGCATTTGCCCAGGTACTTGTACTCGGGCAAATGCTCCCGATGCTTCACCCGATACCTGGACAGTCAGCGGTGATCAGTGCGTGGGAGATCACCGCTGTATAGATTTAAAAGTCTCTCCGCCTCTCCCCCCCCTTTAAGCTGCTGTAGTGAAATCAGCGGTGATCGGTGCTTGTAACTCACACACGATCACCGCTGACTGTCCCCGCATCCTCCTCCAGCCCCCCTCCTTTCTGCGGACTCGTGTCCCCTCCATTCTGATGTCTCCCTCCATCCGTGACCCCCTCCACTCTGGTGTCTCCCTCCGTCCGTGACCCCCTCCACTCTGATGTCTCCCTCCGTCCGTGACCCCCTCCACTCTGATGTCTCCCTCCGTCCGTGACCCCCTCCACTCTGATGTCTCCCTCCGTCCGTGACCCCCTCCATTCTGATGTCTCCCTCCGTGCTGCCATCCCTTTTCGTTCTCCTCCTCCACCCCCTCTTACTGTCAGGATGGAGAGCGGAGGTAGGAGCCGGTAAATCCGGCTCCTTACTGTTCCGAATGAACAGAGTCAGTGATCACTGACTCTGCTCATTCACAAAACTGAAACATCGTAAACTGTGTTTACAATGTTTCAGTTTATGAATGGAGAGGAGCCGCTGTCTTCTCTCCATTCATTTTCAGCGCAGCTGAGGCTGCTGAGAAAGGGACTGGGGAATCTGTCCCTAGTCCCTTTCTCTGTCTCAAAGGGGAGATGTCAGAGGTCTGTTAAGACCCCTGATATCTCACCAAAGCCCCCCAACAGGGCTGATAAAAAAATAAATAATAAAGAAATGAATTGTAAAAAATAAATAAAATAAAATAGAAGAAAAAACACACTGACACTGTCCACCCCCCACCCCCTTAAAAAAAGAAAACATTGTAAAAAAACAATAAATAAAATAAATTGTAAAAAATAAAAACACTTTTTTTTTATCTCTTTTAAAAAAAAAAAAAAATTATCGGTATTCGGTATCGGCGAGTACTTGGAAAAAAGTATCGGTACTTGTACTCGGTCTTAAAAAAGTGGTATCGGGACAACCCTAGTTCAGTGACATCTGCAGGAGCTGGCACAAAAGGAGAGGCTGCTTGCTATACCTGATAAAGGCAATGGCTCATCCTGTATGGGTGCATCTGATTCCTCAGAAGAGGAGAATACCCGGCCAGAACGGTTAGAGCAGTGCGCCGAGGTCGGGTCAGGCTTGCCTCATTTGGCACCATGAAAAGACATCTTCTGCCTTACAGAGCTAGCAGCAGAGGAAGTGTGCTGAACTGACACTGAGCTCACGTTCCTGACATGGTGAGTTGAACCCTGGCTCTTTACTCCCCCTAGTGGTGGTTTACAGGCAAGATACTCTACTCAAAAAAAGGGGACGTTTCTTAAGTGTTTAAAACGTAGACTTTTCCCACTTACCTTATTCCACGCCGCAGGGCTGCTGAAGACCAGACAGTACCAATCTTCACCCCTCACAGCGGGTAGTGTTGTGTCAACCTTCAGGGCTATGGGTTCCTACTTAAAGGAGGCCACTTCCCTGGGCCTTGAAAAAGACTCTGCCAGAATACTTTTGCACGTTTAAATAGCGAAAGTACTGGATCCCAGAGCCCAGTCCTCAAAAGAGACATAACAGGCACCGCCTCGGTCTTCTGCGAGGCTTGGGTACCATCCATTTGGCGCAATTTAATAAGCGGCTTGGATGGACCCGGTGGCGTAGCTCCTTAACCCCCGGAGGGATTTTTTCCAACAGATCTCCTTCTAGCACATCCTTACTCGTGTCCTTCACCTTAGACACTGGCGAAAAAACGGAGGTACTTCCCTTATGGGAGGGGTTATATAGAGGGGAACTTGTCTTCATTGGTTGTGCCAGTATCCAATCACTTTTGGTGAACTATACAACCCACTATGTAATGACTTAGGCTCTGTGTCCCGTGGTGTACGATGAAGAAAATGCTTCATGCCCCCAATTGCACGTAAATACGCCTAAACTGCACGTATCAACGCATCAAACATATTTAAGTGTACCTTTTTTCCCTAGTGTTTTGAGGAAAAACTCTCAAACTCACATTTTTTAGGCTGCTTTTCTCTTCCAGCAGTTATGGCATTTTTTCGGGTGGCGTATTTTCATGTATATTTTTGCTCCTTCAAAACAGATTTTAAATATCTTTAGCATATAACAGATCAAAAATCAAATGCCCCCCCCCCCACCTGATTGTATATAGACCAATCTATTATACAATATCAAAGTGATTAGGGTGTGGATATCTTGCTGCAGCACGCTGTTACTGAAGATACAAAAAATGTTATGGGCACAAAAAAGGAACTACAATATAAATAAAGCCTAGTAAACAATAGAAACCAGCCGACATTCGGTCCGAGTGTACTGGAATTGGTCCAACAGTGGCCAGACGTTCGATCTGTCGAAGGGGCATGACCAAAAAAGATCTGCCGGTCAGCTCCCGATCAGCATTCTCAGCCAATGGCTGACCGGCGTGTTCTGGCATGGGGCTGTCCCCTGTCAGAACATAATAGAACAGTAGGAGAGATCGATGTACCAACGTCGGATAGTTAGTACAGCAGCTCCTCCTAATCGGTCAGGTTTTTTTTCGTTCAGCCCTGCTAGGTTGAACGAGAAAAAAACTACTAGTGTTTACCAGGCTTAAGGGTCCCTAAATACAATCAGCAACAAAAACGAAATTTCCCCCCTCTTACCTGACATGGTTCCAGGGTAATGAGTGTTGGATTAAAGTGTAGAGTCTCCTTGGGCACAGTAAAAATAACAAAGACTTTTGAATACTATAAGTTCAAGAGAGAAGCTGGAAAAAATCATGTGGTGCAGCCTTGGCATCGGTGTCCTTTTGGAGGTAGATGCTGCCGTCAGGTGCTCGGTGCTGAAAAAAAGAGAACAGTTAAATGCATTTGCAGGTTGACATTCCTGTCAAGTCTGAGGGTTGCGGTTCTGTATTCAAGCTATGTCCCCCAATGTTTGCACCCTAAAGCCTAGTACACAGGGGCCGAATGCATGGCAGTATCAGCCGGTTCAATAGAAACCAGCAGACATTCGGCCTGTGTGTACAGCAGCGGGTCCGACAGAAGCCGGTCAATGGCCGACAGGAGTGTTTTGGCGGGGGGGGGGCGTCCCCCTGTCAGAACACAATAGAACAGCAAAGGAGATCGCTGTACTAACTTTGGATTGTTACTACAGCAGCTCTGACCTGAGCTGTCCATTTTCTATTCATTCAACCCGGAGACTTTAGGGCTAGCCTAGCACACACACACACACACACACACACACACGTTGTTGACTCTGCCCACTGAGTCACTGCTTATCAACTCTGCACAAATAGAAATAGACACGACATACAAAGATCTGCCTGCTAAAAATGTCCGCTGAGCTGAAATTATCTTACACAATTTAGTAATTATCATATGAAAGATGAGGTTTCCAAATTTAAATAGAAAGCAATACAAATTAAAGAGGAGCTCCAGTCTCCCCAAAAAAAGTCAGCAGTTACAAATATTGCAGCTGCTGATTTTTAATATAAGGACACTTACCTGACCCTGGATCCAGCGCTGCCGTCACCCGAGTCGATTCTTCAAAAGGCTACGGGTCCAAGCGCCGGGCATCTTGACTAAGGAAAACTTGCAGCTTCACAGCCGGCTTCCAACTGTGCGTATGTGCGCCGTGCTGCGCTTTGTGAATGGTCCCACAGTCTTTTGGGACCTGTGATGTGTCCCAGAAGATTGTGGGGGAAGAAGGGGGGGGTCAAACTTCTGCTGAAATCGCTGCGTTGATCCGACCGAAAGTGAGGGTACCTGCCAAAATCATATCACAATTTTGCTGAAGTCAAACTGCTCCACTTAAAATACTGTATAGCCATCTATTAAGCAAGATATACAGTGCCTTCTGTTAAAAAAAAAAAAAAAAAAAAAAGAAGATAGACAGTGCCTAAATTCCTAATATTACTAAGAAAACACGTACGATTTTATTTAATAACACGTCATAAAAACAATGTTGCTCAGTAAACCACAGCAATCAATAACAAACCAACTTTCATTATTAAGTGCACTGAACTGTTAATAACTACAGGTTACAGCACATCACAACTTCTTGCACGGTGGTTATCTAAATCGCCACAGAGAACAATCATTTCTGTACAACCAGTGTAGCTGGTTAGGCTTAATGTACATGGGATGTTTTAAAACCTCTCCTGAACAATTCACCTTGACAAGATAGTAACCGACGTTTAAAAATGTCTGTTTTGCCGTGTTTGCGTTTAGAGTTTGTTTTTTTTTTTCAAATGGTCAAAAATGTATCTCTATTAAAAACGCCTGGAAATGAAACGCGGCTAAATGCGAGTTACCGCGTTTACAAGCGGTTACAGGCATTTGGCGTTTCAAATACCTCTAAACATCAGTCCTGAATGCATTTTTTTGCTTTCCAAAAAATGCTTGTAAAAACACAACTGCCTAGAAACGACCCTGTGTACATGTACTGATAAGATAACAGAGTTCAGGGGCAGCTGAAAAAAAAACGCCCAACTGCTCCTAAACGTCCGTTTACCAGCAGCAGTGTACATGAAGCCTATCTTCAGACTAAATTGCTGACTCTACCCCAATTCCTTAAATAAATACATTCAAGTCCTCAGGGGCTGAATGATAAAGCAGCGGGATGGACTTAGCAGGACATACATGAAGCACTGTGTGTTTAAACAGTGGGTATAAAAAGTCCACACACACACACACCTGTTAAAATGTCAGGTTCTGTGATGTAAAAAAATTAAACAAAGATAAATAATTTTAGAACTTTTTCCACACCCTCTTATAACTGGGGATATAGTCGTGTTCAGAATTAAATAAAGAATTAAATAAAGAGTTAAATAGGAGTCAGTAGACACCTGGCATCATTTAAAGTGCCTCTGATTAACCCCAAATAAAGTTCAACTGTTCTAGTAGGACTTTCCTGATATTTTCTTAGTCGCATCCACAGCAAAAGAAGCCATGGTCCACAGAAAGCTTCCAAAGCATCAGAGGGATCTCATTGTTAAAAAGGTATCAGTCAGGAGAAGGGTACAAAAGGATTTCCAAGGCATTAAATATACCATGGAACACAGTGAAGACAGTCACCATCAAGTGGAGAAAATATGGCACAACAGTGACATAGGGCTGGGGAAAAATAGGATTTTTGTACTCACCGTAAAATTCGTTTCTCTGACGTCCATGGACTGACACAGCTGGATACTGTAAACCTGTGGGTATATGTCCCTGCTTGCAGGAGAAGATCTAGGCAGAATGTTAGAGGTTAGAAACATACATTCTAGAACAAGCCAGAGCTGAACAGCCCCCCACCCACCCTCCCACCTGCAGCTAGCAGCCTCAGTTCGTAACAAAGCAGTACAAACTTTAAAAGGAAGGGTGGGTGCTGTGTCAGTCCATGGACGTCAGAAAAACGGATTTTACGGTGAGTACAAAAATCCTATTTTCTCTTATCGTCCATGGACTGACACAGCTCTCATACTGATTACGTGTGGGAAGTCCCAAAGCTGTATAAGAAAAGGGTGGGAGCAAAATCCTAAAAGAACAACCAAAACTTCACTCCAAACAAGCAGAGCTCCTCAACGGAGGAGTTGCAACATTAAACAGCGGCCTGCAACACTTTGCGGCCGAAGGGAGCGTCCGAAGATGCAGCCACATAAACCTTATAGAATTTTGAAAAGGTATGAACGGACGACCAGGTCGCCGCCTTGCACACTTGTGCAACCGACGCTTGATGTCAGAAAGCCCAGGAAGCACCAATTGCCTTGGTGGAATGTGCCGCAACCAGAAAGGGAGGCGCCCACCCCTTAAGGGCATAGGCCTGTATGATGGTCTGCCTGATCCCCCCCCTTCCATATACTGAACCCGGGATGGAGGTGCACCACATATGCACCTCATCTAAAGTCCCAACCCCCCCCCTTTTTCTCACCATATAGGGATGGAGGTCTGTCAGGCAGGGTTGGTAGTGTGCCCCTACCACCCAGGTGCTGGGCTGCGACAATCAGGCAAGGTAATGTACCAGGTCCTGATTTAGCACACTCAAGACATAATCATCTAATGCTCTTGAGTCCCCATAGCATACATGCGACATCTCACAATTTTGACCCTTGGACGTGGTGTATTGTTTTGTCCATGGCTTTCCCTGCCTGCCACTCCGGGAGCTGCGACGCACTCTGCGTGCTGCCTCCCCGCCGCCCTTTCCCCCGCCCCATGTGGGCGGTTGTCTGTGCGGTGGTGGGGCCTGCGCACACAGTGCATCGGCGTCACGTATCCCGTTCAGCGCGTGACGTCATGCATGGCGTCGTTGCGCTGGACGCGAGTTTCCTTCCTTCTCAGCCGGCGTCGCCTGGTCTGGGAGTGTTCTTAGTTGGCGGACCCCGCCCATGACGGCACTCCTCCGGGCGTGCGTCGTGCCCGCGTGACGCTGGTCGCGTACCCACGTGCACTGTGGTTGGGGGAAATATATCTGAGGCTCCCTTCCTCCTTACACTCTCCATGCTGGTCCATCGGAGATGTGACCTTACAACATCGCTCCCTTAGACGTCCAGGAACTTTAAGATGCCAGGACAGGTGCTTGTACCCATGTTTAGTTGGGGCAGTTTATGCTTTACCCTTGGCCTATATAGAGATTGACATTAGGACATTGTTTTTTCAGATTCCATATGGCTACCACCATTTGGTTCATTTCTTGCTGCATGTCACACTAGTCTACACCAGGTCCTGGGTCTCATTTCCCTTGGGTGAAGTCCTCCATGCCCCCCGCTTATGTGCACGGTACGTTACCTCAGCTCCCGTGGCAGACTCGTGTGGCCGTGGTCCTGCATCCACCGCGTCTTCCTGTTTAAGCTTCAATGTGAGTACTTCAGGTGGATATTTCTCCATCTTCCACATTTTTTACTTTGTTTAACCACTCACTATACCTAACCAGTTCATACCATCACATTTTTTATAGATATTCAAGCATCCGCCCCTGAAGAGTGTCCCACCTACACGAAACGCGTCGGGCACCAGGGATGCACCATATGACCCTATATGATTCTCTTTGTACCACTGGTTCTAATATATATATATATATATATATATATATATACGTGGATCTTTATATATCTAATTTACCCTTTGTCGTTTCTGCTGTTATTAGGACACTTGCACACTTGTATGTTCATTTTATGTATTCATTCAACAGTCCAGATGTTTATGTGGCGCTTGGTGATGCACTGTTGTTTCCTTGTTGCTCCAACTGTACATACACATATTTATGTGTCTGGCAGATTATAGGAAAATACATTTATTACAATGTTTTTCTTTTTTACATAACCAATTTGGCAATGTGATATGTCATGCATTTTCATGATCATTAAATGTGTACTTTTTACCCGCACCATGCCTGCAGCCTCATTTAAAGTCCCAAATTCCCCCCTTCCATAGCCTGATCCACCTAAAGACGGTGGCAGGCGGCACCGCTTGGCCCTGTTTTGGACTAGAGCAGGGATATGCAATTAGCGGACCTCCAGCTGTTGCCAAACTACAAGTCCCATGAGGCATAGCGAGACTTTGACAGCAGCAAGCATGACACCCAGAGGCAGAGGCATGATGGGACTTGTAGTTTTGCAACAGCTGGAGGTCCGCTAATTGCATATCTCTGGACTAGAGACAGACACAAACAGTGAGTCAGACTTCTGAATGGAAACCGTAGCAGACAGGTACACCAGTAAGGCTCGTACCCATCTTAATGTATGAAGCGCAAACTCTCAGGGATGCAATGGGTGAGGACACAAGGACGGAAGAACAATGTCCTCCTTAAGGTGAAAGACCGAGACCATCTTTTGAAAAGAAGGACGGTCGTGGGCGCAACACCGCCATATCCTTATGGAGGACCAAGTAAGGCGACTTGCAGGACAAGGCCGCCAACTCAGACACCCGTCTAACAGAAGAAATGGCCACTAAGAGGGCCACCTTCTGGGACAAGGTCAAGAGAGGAATCTCTCTGATATTCTCAAAAGGGATGTTCTTGGAGAACCGAGATGCATCAAATTCAGATCCAAAGTAGGGAGAGGAGGCTTTACATGGCGAACCCCCTGCACAAAAGGTGCTAATCAAGGAATGGTCCGGTAGCGGTCGTTGAAAAAGACAACCCGGGCCGAAATCCGACCCTCAATGGTATGCAAGGCCAGCTTTTGGGTCACACCACGCTGTAAGAACAGCAAAATCCTGGGAACGGAATACGTCCGAGGACGCCAATCAAGTTCCTCGCACATAGCGATGTAAGCCTTCCAAGTACGGTGATATATCTTTCTAGAGGAAGATTCCCATGCCAACAACATAGATGAGATGACCGAATCCGAGAGACCTCGGTCCCTCAGCACCTGGCTTTAAAACAGCCATGCCATTAAAGCCAAGGACTGTAAAGCAGGATGAAGTACGGGATCACCACCCCAATAGGCAGTCGCCAAGGAACGTCTGCGACTAGCCGAAGTAGATCGGCGTACCAATGTCGCCGTTCCGGAGCAATGAGGATCACCGGAATGGCCTCGGCCCCTACTCTGCGAAGCAGGCGAGGCAACAACACTAGCGGAGGGTAAGCATATATCAGGCGATACTGTCCCCACGGACTACCAACGCATCTGACGCGTCTGCCCAGGGGTCCCTGGACCTGGCCACGAATCTTGACACCTTGCGAGTGAGTCGAGAGGCCATAAGGTCCACATCCGGTGCCCCACCTCCGGTAAAGGAGGTGGAAACACCTCCGGATGCAAGGACCCTTTCCCTGCAATGCACATGGCCGACAGGACCGCCCTGCAGCGAGATGTATGAAAATCCCAAAGAGACTCTGCAATGTATCGGAGAAGAGAGGCCCCAGTTTACAGGGTGCCTCAACTGTTGGCCAATAAAGGCAACTTGACAGAGCTTCCCTAGAAACTCGGTCAAAGGACCAGTAACTCAGCCTCCACAGGTGGTGCAAACCCACCCCGGGCACAGAGACCCTAAAGGCTAAAGCAGTTGCAGTGCACCTGCTAGTCGACTGATAGATGAAGCAGAGGCTTTTGCCCAGTCATTGAGCTTCAGAAACGCCAGAGACGCAGCCACTAACGGGTATAACGCTAACCTCAGCCTGGCGAACACAGTCCAAGCCAGCGCTTCTGATCACCACTGAAGGCAGGTGGAAAGTGGTACCCCTGATATCAGGGTTCCTTATGACAATGCTCCATCCAGCAGCTACCCCATGGATAAGTGCTGATTGTACAAACACATAGTTTATACTGTGTATTGCGTCAAAACGCGCAAATAGAGTGTGGGAGGAAACCCACCCAGCCACAAGGAGCATAATACAACCACATACGGCGTATGTAGTTTAGTATGTGTGGATAAACATATTAAACACGTTATACTGTGCCAGCGACGAAGGCGCGCACATCGGGGCTTGGACGGAAACCAGCCACGCAGATTGCGTACACAACCGTGTAGGTATGTTAGCCTGCGAATAAACAAATTGCACATGTTTATACTGTGCATAGCGCTGAAAATGCGCACACCATTGGAGCGCGGGGGAGAAACCGGAGCACCCGGATGAAGCCCACGCAGACTGCATACCGTGTAGGTACTATAGTATGTGTGATAAACATTTTGCACAAGCCTATGTGTGCATAGCACCGAAGGCGCGCACACCGTTGGCGTGTGGGAGGAACCAAAGTATCCGGAGGACCCCACGCATACCCAGAGAATGCGATACATACAACTACTGCGAATGTATTTAGTGTTGTGTATAAACATAATGTGTATGTTTACACCGTGTATTGCACCAAAGGCACGCATGTCATGTAGCGTGGGCGGAAACCCGGAGGAAACCCACGCAGACTGCACAGACATACCGGGTAGGTATGTTAGTATGTGGATATCAAATCACACAAATTTAGGCTGTGCATAGCGCCGAAAGCGCCCATACCAATGGAGTGTGGGAGGGAACCGGAGTACCCGGAGGAATCTCCCCAAACAGACTGCATACACATACCGTGTAGGTAATATAGCATGCGTGATAAACATATGAACATGTTTAACTGTTCAGAGGGCCAAAGGCGCACATACCGTCAGCGCGTGGGAGGAAACCGGAACACCCGGAAGAAACCCACGCAGACAGCACACAGATACCGTGTAGGAATGATAGCATGTGAATTAACATATTGCACATGTTTATGCTGTGCATTTCCATTGGAGCGTGGGAGGAAACCGGAGTACCCGTAGGAACCCCACGCAAACAGTATACCCATACTGTAAACATGTATAGTATGTGCAATAAACATATTGAACATGTCTATACTGTGCAGAGAGCCGAAGCGCACATGCCCTGAGAGTGCGGGAGGACACCGGAGCCCCCGGAGGAAACCCGCGCCGACCCAGAGAGTATAATACATACATATACTGTGAATGTATTTAGAGTCGTGCATAAACATATTGTGACACAGACACAGACACAGAGACCAATAACACATACATACACTGTGAATGTATGCAGTGTAGAGGTATAGGATGAGTTTAGATTATGGCGCAGAGGCGCATAATCTTCTCTGCATCATTCCAACCTGCTTAACTGTGCTGCCGAAGCAGCATGCAGGTAACAGGTAACCTCTGATCCTCAGACCGTGTGTCTGTCAGATCTCAGAGCATTCCCCAGGAAATGGCGGGAAACCACAGGTGCAGAGACCCTGTTGTTGCCTCAGGACATCACACAGAAGGCTCACAGGGACTAGAGACATAAATGAATAAAGCCCCCTCCCCCACCATGCTGCACCGACCGGGGGGT
Organism: Rana muscosa; assembly: GCA_029206835.1. Lineage (NCBI taxonomy): Eukaryota > Metazoa > Chordata > Amphibia > Anura > Ranidae > Rana > Rana muscosa. Next base: position 441,851,305 of record CM055120.1, on the reverse strand, counting down.
GGGGGGGGGTGACACTAGAGGTCGACCGATATGGGTTTTTCTCTGGCCGATGCCGATATTTTGAAATTGGGGCGGCCGATGGCCGATATATGATGCCGATTTTTGTGGCCGATATTTTAGGCCGATTAAAAAAAAAAAAAAAAACCCTCACCCACTATTCCTTCCTGCTTACTCCTGTCACTCTAGCACACACTTGATGTCCTCAGTACAGATGGCACTGGTTTGGAACTGGCAGGTGGCACTGGTTTGGAACTGACAGATGGCACTGGCAGGTGGCACTATTGGCACTGGCAGGTGGCACTATTGGCACTGGCAGGTGGCACTATTGGCACTGGCAGGTGGCACTATTGGCACTGGCAGGTGGCACTATTGGCACTGGCAGGTGGCACTGGTTTGGAACTGACAGATGGCACTGGCATGTGGCACTGGCTGGCGGTACTGGTTTGGAACTGACAGATGGCTCTATTGGCACTGGCAGGTGGTACTGGTTCAGAACTGACAGATGGCACCGATTGGCAGCAGGGGGCACTGGTTTGGAACGGACAGATGGCCCTAGTTTGGGACAGATGGCACTGATTGGCAGTGGCACTTGCAATTGGAACTGGGTGGCACTGGCGTGTGACACTGGTTGGCACTGACAGATGGCACTGATTGGCGGTGGCACTGACAGATGGCACCAATTGGCACTGGCTTGTGGCACTGACAGATGGCACTGGCTGGTGGCACTGATTGGTACTGGCTGGGGGCACTGACAGATGGCACTGATAGATGGCACCGATTGGCGGTGGCACTGATTTGGGTGGCACTGACAGATGGCCCTGATTGACACTGGCTGGTGGCACTGACAGATGGCACCGATTGGCGGTGGCACTGATTGACACTGGCTGGTGGCACTGATTGACACTGGCTGGTGGCACTGATTGACACTGGCTGGTGGCACTGACAGATGGCACTGGCTGGGGGCACTGACAGATGGCACTGGCTGGGGGCACTGACAGATGGCACTGGCTGGGGGCACTGACAGATGGCACTGGCTGGGGGCACTGACAGATGGCACTGGCTTGGGCACTGACAGATGGCACTGGCTTGGGGCACTGGCAGGTTTCACACTAAGCCGAGTGTAATGTGTGAAACTGACAGAGAGGAGAGAGAGAGAGAGCTGTTAGAATTGAGCTCGATGTGGGGGTGGGCGGGCCAGCAGCTAAATTACACCAGCCAATGATTGGGCTGCTTTAGACGTAGTGGCCCGCCCAGATACCATCCCATTGGCTGGTGTAATATATCTGCTGGGTCCCGCCCACCCCCGACATCAAGCTGACACATCCTCTCTCTCTCCTCTTACTTTCAGTTTCACACACACACACACACACACAGCACGGCGCTTGATGCTGCTGAGTGTGGAGAAGTGTGGAGGAGGGAGGAGGAGGGGGGAGGAAGTGCAGCCAGTGAAAAATATCGGCCAGTTATATCGGTCGACCTCTAGGTGACACTGTGTACCACTGTATCATCCATGCTGCTCTCGATGCAGCGTGTGAGGAAAACAGTGAGGAAGCTGTGTAAAAGAAAGGCTTGGAGGAGCCAAGGGAAACAGCATGCACCTGAGGTACCACAGCCACAGCATCCAGCTTGAGAGTGTTCCTCACATCATCAATGAGTTCACTTACAAGCGCCCTGTCATTCACTGACACAGAACTGAAGTCTTCCTCACAAGGGAATGTCCTGTTCACAAACATTAAAATATTCAGAGCTAGGGTCCTGAGCACAGTAGCTAGGCCCATATCTGAATCAGAGCACTCCTTCACTAAAGATTTTTGTGGGGAGAGGGGGCTTATAGCTCCCTTCGCTCGCACAGCGCTTCCATTCTGACCAGGAATGATTCCAGGACTGCCGACAACTGGTCTATAAAGGACCGCAGGTGCAGGAGCACTGCCAGTTGCCTCAGGCAAGTGTGGAGAAGCAGGTGTACCAGACTCCATATCGCCACCCTCTGAGACCTTATACACTACTACAGTGAATATACAGTCCACCCACTGGCTACGCTGAGGCTGAGGAGGGGATACCCGGAGGACTCACCAACCTTTATGAACCGCTCAATTCTGCTGAGGAAACTGCGCTGTTAAGCCTGAGGGGAGTGAAGAATCTGTGAGGAGATTGTGAGGAGATTCGCACCGCCACTAGAGGCCAAAACCGAAAGTAAAAGCGTGCGGCTACAAGAAAATGGCCACCGGCCGCAGATATAACTGCGCCATTGAACCACGTCAAGATGGCCGCCGAGCGCATTATTTAAAAAACAACCAGCGCTAATGCGCACTCTAATGGCGCACACAATAAGTCCCCACCTCACACACCAGAACACTGCTCCTCTTCCACTAACAGACATGAGCGCCCCCAGCCAGGCCAGAGTGACCCCCAAGCACCCCCACAGCACAGCACCAGTACAGGGTGCAGAGAGCAGCATAACAGGGGGGAGACAGGGAGAAACCCCCCCCATATAAAGAAACACAGCCAGCATGTACTCACCTGCAGCAGGAGAGACTACTTACCCGTCCCAGAGGGACCCACTGGCTTGTTTCAGACAGACCTATCACAGAGCAGTACTGCGTAGCTGTCGGCCCGGTCCACCGCGAAAGATACAGTCAGTCAGGTACTGTTCAATCTTGAGAGGACCGCGGGAGCATAGAAGCAACCCGCCCACCCCTGGAGTCATGGGGCATGTCGTGAACTGAGTCTCACGCACACAAGGCGAGGATCAGCACGCTCGATGGTCGGACAGGGAAGACTATGAGGATACCAGTGTACCCAACCTGTTGCCCAGCTGACAGTTGACTGAAGGTCTCAAAAATAAAATAAAATTCCCAAAGGAATAAAATTTAAAAGTAAAACCTTCCAGGAGACTGGCTCCTGAGAGAGACACGTCTTCTCCTTCTGCTAGGCAGAAAAAAACTGGGGCTGAGGCTGCTAGCTGCAGGTGGGAGGGTCATGTCCGGAGGGACCGTCCCCCTGGGCGGGGCTGTTCAGCTCTGGCTTGTTCTAGAATGTATGTTTCTAACATCTAACATTCTGCCTAGATCTTCTCCTGCAAGCAGGGACATATACCCACACGTTTACAGTATCCAGCTGTGTCAGTCCATGGACGATAAGAGAAAAATCGATTTAAATCTTGAATCGAGTTGAGAGGTCAAATCTATTCAAAATTTCAGCAAAAAGATTTTTTAGATTTTTTTTTTTCACCAGAAGGAGCTGCGGGCAGGAGTTTTTAGTCTTGCGAGGCCGGACGCCGCGGACTAGGCCGAAGCCGCAGCCTCGCTTAAAAACTCCTGCCCGCAGCACTCCTCAGGACCGGCGCGGTGTCCATCAAAAAAAAAAACCCAATTCGAATCGTGAATCGCGTTTTTTTTTTAAAAATCGCTGATTTTTTTGGGGAGAAAATCTCACAGCTCTACAGTGACATTACCAAGAATAGGACATACCTCCAAAATGTATGAAAAGACTAGAAGAAAATTGGTCAGGGAGGCTGCCAAGAGGCATACAGCAACATTAGGAGAAGGAGCTGCAGGAATATCTGGCAAGTACTGGTTGTGTGGTCCATGTGACAACAATCTCCCATATTCTTCATACATATGGGGTAGAGTGGCAAGAAGAAAGCCTTTTCTTACAAAGAAAAACATCCAAGCCTGGCTAAATTTTGCAAAAAAAACATCTGAAGTCTCCCAAAAGCATGTGGGAAAACAAGAGTTAGACTTACCGATAACTGTTTCTAGGAGTCGTCCAGGACAGCACAGGAGACACAGGCTCCCCTCCGGAGACCGGAAACACAAATAGTTAAGTCTTTAAAGGGCGGCCACCATCCCCCTTCTTCAGTCTTTTAAACAAGAACTTCCCCGGAACGGCTTCTGAAACATAAAAACACTAGTCCAAGGCTATAAACAGCATATAAAGAGGGAATCCCTGCTGTCCTGGATGACTCCTAGAAACAGAGTTACCGGTAAGTATAACTCTGGTTTTCTCCAGTAGTCTGTCTAGGACAGCACAGGAGAAGATCAAAGAGAACTTACCAGATTGGGGGGGGGGGGGACTACCGCCTGGAGGACCTTCCTCCCAAATACGTGATCTTTCGCTGACAGACGGTCCAGCCTATTATGTTTAATGAACGTCGAGTAGTTTGACCATGATGCTCGCTCCGCCCAAGAAGCAGACAGCACCCGTGGAAAACCAGGCCGCCTTCGGCCAATACGGAACCACTATAATCATTGTTGTGTGTTCTTAAACAAATTTCCTCAGTACCAGGCGAATGATTTTTAACGGAGGAAAGGCATAGCATAGGCGAAACACCCACTTCTGAGCCAGGGCATCTATCCCCTTGGCCCCTTCATCCCTCCTTAGCGAAAAGCATATTGGGACTTTGGCATTCGACTTGTTGGCGAATAAATCCACCCCTGGAAGGCCCCATTTTCCTCCAATTTGTTGAAAAATGTCCCCGTTTAGAGGCCATTCTGCTTCCTGGTGGCGGCTTAAAAAGTCCGCCAGACGGTTGTCTACCCCCTTGAGGTCGACTGGGGAAATTAAACTCAGGTTGATCTCAGCCCAGGCAAAAATGGCCTTTGCCAACCTGATCAGGGAAGGACACCATGTTCCTCCCTGCTTGTCGATATGAGACCACCACTATGCTGTCCGAAAGGACCTGTATATGGTGAAATCTTAATTCCTTGGCGAATGCCCTCAGGGCTTCCCAAATTTCCTGCAACTCCCTCCAATTGGCTTACCTTTGTGACTCCATTCTGGACCAGGCCCCTTGAGCCACTTTTGACCCCCAGTGGGCCCCCCATCCCCAAGTACTGGCATCTGTGGCAATACGATCGGACACTGGAAAAGGACCACTGGAGACCCCACAGAAGGTTCTCCCCTGTCTCTCCACTACCACAAGGACCTCTTGGTCTTTGGTGATAGGTGGAAGGTATCATCTTAGTTTCTTAGGATTTTGGCCTGGAGACCACTGCTCACGGAACCGCTGGCATTGTTGTCGCCAAGAGACCCAGGCCCGACATGGCAATTCTGATGGACACCGTTCGATTGTTTTGAAGAAAGGCTGCTGTAAACTTTACTGTTTCCACCTTATCCTCTGTAAGATAGACTGTGTTACCGAGTTCACCCTGTAGCCTAGGTAATGTAATGCAAGTCCTGTGCCGGGGTCAGGTTCAATTTTTCTTGGTTTATCAACCACCCCAAGTCTTCCAGAAAAGGAATGGCCACCCGCAGATCCCTCTGTAATTGAGGCAAGGTGGGGGCCAAAAAATAAAAAAAGTCTAAATACGGGATGATTGAGATCCCTTTTAGTCTCAGGGGGCCTAGTGACTTTGCCAGAACCTTTGTGAATATCCTGGGGGATGAGGACAGACCAAACGGCAGAGCCCTGAGCTGGAAATGGCAGACGCTCTTCCCCCACCCTCAAAAACTTTTGCGAGTCTTCGTGGAATGGCATATGCAAATATGCGTCCCTCAGATCGAGGGAAGCCATAAAGCAATTTGGGGGGAGGATTGCCTTCGCCATAAAAATTGTCTCCATTTGAAACCTTTTGTAGACCATCCTTTTGTTTAGAGACTTTAAATTTAGAATTAGGTGGAATTTGCCCGATGGTTTCTGTACCACGAAAAACGTGCGAATAGAAACCGATATTTGTCTCTTGCTGTGGTACTGCAATGAGTACCCACTGGTCTACCAGGTCGCCAATTTGAGAAAAGTGCTGCCGCCTTTTTCTAAGGATCCCAAGGAGGGTAGGTTACGAACGTTCTTGAGGGTGGAGTACCCCTATACTGGATTCGGTACCCCTCCCCGATTATCCTCTGAATGAATCAATTGGGGGTAATTTTTTCCCACTGTGGGAGGAACTGTCCCAATCTCCTTCCCACCGGGACCATATCATATATTTTTTTTTAGGAGAGGAAAAAAAAAAAAAGAGGATACCTCCCACTGTTTTTTAGTGGTTGTTTTAGGGGTCTGCCGCTGCGGCCTTTGAGGGACGAAAAATAGGATTTTTGTACTCACCGTAAAATCCATTTCTCTGACATCCATGGACTGACACGGCGTCTCATATTCACTGTACACGTGGGTTATGTCCCTGCTTGCAGGAGAAGACCTAGGCAGAATGTGAGATGTTATACATACATTCTAAAAGCCAGAGTTGAACAGCCCCGCCCAGGGGGGCGGTCCTTCTGGACCTAAACCACCCCCTGCAGTCAGCAGACCTCAGTTCGTAACAAGCAGTACAAACTTTAAAAACGAAGGGTGGGTGCCGTGTCAGTCCATGAATGTCAGAGAAAAGGATTTTACGGTGAGTACAAAAATCCTATTTTCTCTTATCATCCATGGATTGACACGGCGTCTCTTATTCACTGTACACGTGGGATGTCCCAAAGCAGTGTCAAGAGGGATGGGAGCAGTATAAATGGAAAAACCAAAAAACTTCACTTCAAACAAGGCAGAGCTCCTCAACGGAGGAGTTGCAACTCTAAACAGCGGCCTGCAACACCTTGCGGCCGAAGGAAGGTTGACAGTTTGTCTGATCCACCTAGAAATGGTGGCAGACAAAGCCGCTTGGCCCTGTTTCGGACCAGAGGCAGTCACAAACAGTGAGTCGGACTTCCGAATAGAATAGCAGACAGGTACACCCACAAGGCTCGTACCACGTCCAATGTGTGAAGCACAAACTCTCTGGGATGCAATGGGTGAGGACTCAAGGACGGCAGGACAATGTCCTCCTTTAGGTGAAAGGCCGAGACCACCTTTGGCAAAAAAGAAGGTCGCGGACGCAACACCATCTTATCCTTACGGATGACCCAATATGGCGACTTGCAGGACAAGGCCGCCAACTCAGACACTCGTCTAAAAGAAGTAATTGCCACTAAAAGGGCCACTTTCTGAAACAAAGTCAAGAGGAGAATATCCTTGATATTCTCAAAAGGAGGTTCCTGGGGAACCAAGAGTACCAATTCAGATCCCACGGGGGGAGAGGAGGCTTGACAGGAGGGAGCACATGACGAACCCCTTGCAAAAGGTGCTAATCAAGGAATGACCCGCTAGTGGTCGCTGAAAGACGACGGCCAAGGCCGAAATCTGACCCTTAATGGTACTCAAAGCGAGCTTTTGGGCCACTCCATGCTGCAGGAAACGCAGGATTCTAGGGACTGAATACGTCCGAGGACGTCAGTCCAGCTCTTCGCACAAGGCGATGTAAGCTTTCCAGGTACGGTGATAGATCATTCTGGAGGAAGACTTCCGTGCCCTTAATATGGTCAAAAATGACCGAGTCCGAGAGACCTCGGGCTCTCGACAACCATGTCGTTAAAGCCAGAGACTGTAAAGCAGGATGAAATATAGGACCCTGAGAAAGAAGGTCCTCCCTTATTGGCAACCGCCAGGGAACGTCCGTGACGAGACGTACCAGATCGGCGTACTAGTGACGCCGAGGCCAATCCGGAGCAATGAGGATCACCGTAATTCCCTCGGTCGCCACCCTGCGCAGCAGGCGAGGGAGCAACTGCAGCAGAGGATAAACGTATATCAGGTGATAATGACCCCATGGGACCACTAACGCATCCAAGGCATCCGCCAAGGATCCCTGGATCTGGCCACAAACCTTGACACCTTGCGATTGAGTCGAGAGGCCATCAGGTCCACATCCGGTGTGCCCCACCGTCGGCAAGGAGTTGAAATACCTCCGGGTGCAAGGATCACTCTCCCTGGTCCAGCGTCTGGCGACTCATAGTCCGCCTGCCATTGTCTATACCCGGAATGTAAACGGCCGACAGAGCCGGCACGCTTCTTTTAGCCCACTCCAGGGTGCGGGCGACCTCGGAAGCCGCAGCTGAGCTCCGAGTCCCCCCTTGATGGTTGACATACGCCACCGCCGTGACGGTGTCCGACTGGATCCTAATGGAGCGATCCTGCAATCTCAGATCACGAGGAGAGGCACAGTCTGATGGCCCGTATTTCCAGAACATTGATCGGTAAACGGGCTTCGTCCGGATTCTAAAGCCCTTGGGCCGACAGGACTCCCCAGACTCCACCCCATCCCATCAGGCTGGCGTCCGTCGTGAACACCGTCCATTGAATGGGGAGGAACGACTTCCCGGACCGAAGAGCCGGGGACCCCAACCAGCATGTCAGGGACGCCCTGACCAGGTGACTCACCTGGATCGGAAGATCCAAAGACAACGGGGATTTGTCCCAAGTGAACAAGATCTCCTTATGCAATGCCCTGGTGTGATTGGGCATACGGAACGGCTTCGAAAGAGGACACTATGAGTCCCAGGACTCTCATGCAAAAACGGATTGACGACCATTTTCGGGATGTCAGCAACCGCACTGCAGACTGAAGTGTCAGTAACTCCAAGGAGTCCAGAATCAGACCTAGATACTCCAGACGCTGAGTCGGGACCAGGACTAACTCCTGAATGTTCAGGAGCCACCCGAAGTCTCTGAGGGTCCGAATGACGATAGTCACACTGTCTTCTAATTCTGAGCCACTTTCTGCTCTTAGAAGTAGATCGTCCAGATAGCCCACAACAGCGATGCCTTGCCGTCTCAGCAAAGCTAGAACCGACGCAAGCACCTTGGTGAACACCCTCGGTGTCAAGGCTAGGCTGAAGGAAGAGCCACAAATTGATAGTGGACTTCGCCGATCACAAGCGCAGAAACTTCTGGTGACTTGCGCAGAACGGAACATGCAAGTAGGCGTCCTTGATGTCCAAGACCGCCAGAAAATCCCATTGACGGAGTGTATCGATCACCGTGCAAATGGATTCCACGCGGAACTTTTGCACCTTCACGAAGGCATTCAGGGCCTTGAGGTCCAGGATAGGCCGAACCCCGTCTTTTTTTGGGACGACAAACGGATTTGAGTAGAATCCCTGAAACCTCTCCTGTGACGGAACCGGCACAATCACTTTGGACCTGATCAAATCCTGAATAGCCCCCATAGGGCTGCCCGACGGGCAGGAAGGAGAGGAAGATTCGAGGGAAGAATCTGTCTGGGACCAGGAACAGAACTCTATCCTGCAACCTGAGGTGATCACCTCGCACACCCACCAGTAGGAGATCCGGGAGGTCCACCGATCTGTGAACCTGCAAAGTCGTCACCCCACCCCAGAGTCGGGTGGGGGAAAGACTTCATGCGGAGGCAGGCTTGGGAGCCGGCTTGTTTGGCTTATGCACCCAGGGGCGCATGTGTCCACCAGCCGTACTGCCGTCAGTCTGGGAGGGCCTACCCGTGGACTCTGACTGACGAAAAAAAAAAATTTTTGCTGGAAAGGCTAGGTCCGCAGACCAGCATTTTAACCAGAGGAGACGACGCAATACCACCGCCAAGACAGAGGTCCTGAATATTAAGGGGGCGCGTCTAACGTGGCGTCGCAACATAAAACAGGTCCTGCACCATTTGGTGGGCCAGAGCAAGTGTCTGGAGGAAGATTATGCTCCTGCACAGTTTGGTGCAAAATTTTTGCCCATCCCGTAAGTGTCTGAGACACAAGGGTCGCCGCTACCACAGGCCGTAAGGCGGACCCCAACAAGGCAAACATGGCTCTACTCACCACTTCTGACCTCCTGTCAGTGGGGTCCCTAAATGCAGAAGTCCCCTCCATCGGGAGAGTGGTGGCCTTGTTCAACCGGGCGACTTGACTGTCTGGAGGAGAAGCCCACTTTTCAAGTAGGGCATCTTCAAAGGGGTATCTGATAGACAAATGCCGCGGGACCATAAAAGTCTTCTGCGGCTTTTTCCCAGACCTTATCAATGAGCTGGTCAAAGAAGGGTACATATGGAAAAACCTTTTTAGAAGGCTCGGCCTTAAAGAACCAAAGGAGACTGTCCGCCTGAGGTTCTGCATCCGCAGCATTCAACTTGAGAGTGTCCCTCACCGCAGCAATGAGTTCACAAACAAGCGCCCTGTCATTTACTGACTCAGAACTGGAGTCTTCCTCGCAAGGAATGTCCTGTTCAAAACCATCAAAATATTCAGAGCTAGGGTCCTGAGCGGTAGTGGCTAGGCCCATATCTGAATCAGCGCACACCCCCCCTTTTTTTTTTTTAAATAAAGTAGGGAGAGGGTCTTTTTTGCTCCCTTGCGCTCGCACACTGCTTCCCTCCTGGTCAGAAATGATTCCAGGACTGCTGACAACAGGTTCTTAGGGACCGCAGGTGCTGGAGCACTGCCTGTTGCCTAAAACATGTAAGGGGAAGCTGTGACACTGACTCCATATTACCCCTCTCTGAGACTCCTCAGATAAAAAAAAGTCCACCCACAGGCTGTGCTGACTGAGGAGGGGGCGCCCAGGGGACTCACCAGACCGGACCAGGACTGCTCAGATACGCTGTCTGTACCGCGCTGTGAGGAGATTGTGAGGAGATTTGTGCTGTTACAGCTGCGATAGAGGCCAAACTAGTGCTGAAAAGCGCGCGGGCTACAAGAAAATGGCCGCCGCACTTCACTGAGGCGATCCGCGGCAAAATGGCCGCCATGCGCAGATAAAATTCAAAAAATAGAAACAGCACAGGCCCCAAAATTACACAAAAGGCCCCCAGCGATATGCAGACTAGCATGAGCCCCCCCCCCAGGACAGTGTGACCCCCCAGGCACCCCCCACAGCACAGCGCCAGTAATGGAGACAGAAAGACAGAGAGAGACAATAAAACACAGGGGGAGACAGGGAAAATCCCCCACAGAGAAACACACACAGCATTTTGTACTCACCTGCAGGCAAGAGAGACTACTTACCCGTCCCCTGAGGGACCCACTGGTGTGTTTCTGACAGACCTATCACAGAGCAGTACTGCGTAGCTGTCGGCCCGGTCCACCGCAAGAGAAACAGTCCGTCAGGTACTGTTCAATCTTGAGAGGACCGCGGGAGCATGAAAGCAACCCGGCCACCCCTGGAGTCATGGGGCATGTCGTGAACTGAGTCTCACGCACACAAGGCGAGGATCAGCATGCTCGATAGTGGGACAGGGAAGACTACGAGGATACTAGTGTACCCAACCTGTTGCCCAGCCGACAGTTGATTGAAGGTCTCAAAAATAAAATAAAATTCCCAAAGGAATAAAAATTAAAAGAAAAATCTTCCAGGAGACTGGCTCCTGAGACAGCCACGTCTTCTCCTTCTGCTAAGCAGAAAAAACTGAGGTCTGCTGACTGCAGGGGGTGGGTTATGTCCGGAGGGACCGCCCCCCAGGGCGGGGCTGTTTAACTCTGGCTTTTAAAATGTATGTATAACATCTCACATTCTGCCTAGGTCTTCTCCTGCAAGCAGGGACATAACCCACGTGTACAGTGAATAAGAGACGCCGTGTCAGTCCATGGATGATTAAGAGAAAAAAAGATTTTCCGGGGCTTTTTTGCCTTTAACCAGAAAAGCCTTTCTCTCATCAGCAGTCCGGTCTAAGACCTTATCTAGGGGGAGGAGGAAAGAGAGGGAGGAGGAGCGAGTGGGAGGGGGGAGAGGGAGAGAGACCCCCAGGGCCTCTCCCCCGCTCTGCAGGCTAAGACAGCCCCGTGTTAACCTACCTGAGCTGGCACCACTGCATCACTGCGCCGCTTCCACGGATGTGCCCTCCTCCTTTAACATTGTGCCGCTGTGCTTGTGACCAGGCTCCGGACGGCAGCTCGTGCTGGCGTTTAAATCTACCGCCAGGGATCCGGCGTCCTCGCACGCTGCGGTACCCAGAAGCGACGTGCCGGAAGCCCCCCTTGTGCGCTCCAAAGGGCCATTACTCAAAGCCCAAGCCTGCCCCCTGCACTGCTCTCACCGGGAAACCCACTGGCTCTCGGTCTGGCAGAGAATTCGCCCCACGCTGGAGAGACGTCCAGTGCTCCCTGGGCTTTTTCTGGAGGGGAAGCACTGGTACCAGCTTCCACTGCAGCCTGACCAGGGGCCCATCGTACCTACACAGGAAACGCACACTCCCCCTTCTAGACAGCCTCCTAAGCTCAGAGGAGACAGCGCTTTATAACATGCTCCTCCTCCAGTGGAGAAAACACAAAGACTGTAGAAGGGGGATGGTAGCCACGCTTTAAAGACTTAAAGTGGATGTAAACCCAAATTATTATTTTTTGCTGTCACAATGTAGTGCATAAGATTTCCTATCATTTGTGGCAGGTCTTGCCACAAAGAGTTAAGCCAGCTCTCAGCAATCCTCTTTTATTGTTCAGTGAGATAAAAAATGGACAGTTACCTTTGTCCGTTCCGCCCCCTTGCTTTGAGTGACAGGTTATTTACATATCTCTTGCACTAGCTTTAGACAGGCATTATTTTTTAATTCCCACTCCTTTTCTGAAGTCATGTGGTTACTTTTCTGGATTTTGACTGGATGTTAGTGATCATAGCAGAAGAAATACACAGGATAAAATGCATGTTGACAAGGGGATTGTAGAGGTGGGAGGGGAGTCTACTGACATCACAACTCCACCCACCGAGCTCCAGACAACAGATCCACCCACAGAATCTGCAGTTTTTCAGGTCTCATAACAGACAGAGACATTTGACAGATAAGGATACATGCAGGAGGCATCTATATCCTTATAGATCAGCACTATGGCAGTAGTTTAGAAAGGATGAGAGTGGGTTTACATCCACTTTAACTATTTATGTTTTCTGCCTTCGGAGGTGGAACCCGTCTCTCATGTGCTGTCCTGGACAGACGTCTGAAGAAAATGGGTTATGATCTGATGATATGGCCAAAAGATATGCTTGGTGCAAAAACAACACCATACCCACAGTGAAGCATGGTGGTGGCAGCATCATGCTTTGTGGCTGTTTTTCTTCAGCTGGAACAGGGGCCTTCGTCAAGGTAGGGGGAATTATGAACAGTTCCAAATACCAGTCAATATTGGCACAAAACCTTCAGGCTTCTGTTAGAAAGCTGAACACAAAGAGGAACTTCATCTTTCAGCATGACAACGACCCAAAGCATACATCCAAATCAACTAAGGAATGGCTTCACCAGAAGAAGATTAAAGTTTTGGAATGGCCCAGCCAGATCCCAGACCTGAATCAGCTTGAAAATCTGTGGGGTAATCTGAAGAGGGCTGTGCATAGAACATGCCCTCACAATCTGACAGATTTGGAGTGTTTTTGCACAGAAGAGTGATCAAATATTGCCAAGTTATGATGTGCCATGCTTATAGACTCATACCCTAAAAGACTGAGTGCTGTAATAAAATCAAAAAATAGGATTTTTGTACTCACCGTAAAATCCATTTCTCTGACATCCATGGACCGACACGGCGTCTCTTACACTTTACACGTGGGTATATGTCCCTGCTTGCAGGAGAAGACCTAGGCAGAATGTTAAATGTTAAAACATTCCAGAACAAACCAGAGCTGAACAGCCCCGCCCAGGGGGCGGTCCCTCCGGACATTACCCTCACACCTGCAGCTAGCAGGCCTCAGTTCGTAACAAAGCAGCACAAACTTAAAAGAAGAGTGGGTGCCGTGTCGGTCCATGGATGTCAGAGAAATGGATTTTACGGTGAGTACAAAAATCCTATTTTCTCTTATCATCCATGGACCGACACGGCGTCTCTTACACTTTACACGTGGGATGTCCCAAAGCAGTGTCAAGAGGGATGGGAGCAGTATAAATGGAAAAACCAAAAAAACTTCACTCCAAACAAGGCAGAGCTCCTCAACGGAGGAGTTGCCACTTTAAACAGCGGCCTGCAACACCTTGCGGCCGAAGGAAGCATCCGGAGATGCAGCCACATCAACCCTATAAAACATAGAAAAGGTATGAACAGACGACCAGGTCGCCGCCTTGCACACTTGTGCAACCGATGCTTGATGTCGGAAAACCCAGGAAGCACCAAGTGCCCTGGTGGAATGCGCCGTAACCGGGAAGGGAGGCGCCCGCCCCATGAGAACATAGGCTTGAAAGCCGGTTTGTCCGATCCACCTAGAAAAAGGTGGCAGACGAAGCCGCTTGACCCTGTATCTGAATCTGACCAGAAACAGTCAAACAGAGAGCAGACCTTCGAATAGAAGCAGCAGACAGGCACACCCGCAAGGCTCGTACCACATTCAAAGTGTGCCGTGCGCACTCTCCGGGATGCGATGGGCGAGGACACTAGGACGGGAGGACAATGTCCTCATTTTAGGTGAAAGGTCGAGATCACCCTTGACAAAGAGAAAGTCGCGGATGCAACACCGCCTTATCCTTATGGATGACTAAATATGGCGACTTGCAGTACAAGGTCGCCAATTCAGATACTCGTCTAACAGAAGTGATTGCCACTAAAAAGGGCCACCCTCTGAGACAAAGTGAAGAGGGGAACATCCCTGATAGTCTCAAAAGGAGGTTCCTGGAGAACCGAGAGTACCAATTCCGATCCCACGGCGGGAGAGGAGACAGGAGGGAGCCCATGGCGAACCCCCTGCACAAGGGTGCCAACCAAGGAATGACCCGCTAGTGGTCACCGAAAGAAGACGGCCAAGGCCGAAACTGACCCTTAATGATACTCAAAGCGAGCCTTTGGGCCACGCCATGCTGTAGGAAACGCAGGATTCTAAGGACGGAATACGTCCGAGGATGTCAGTCCAGCTCTTCGCACATGGCGATGTAAGCTTTTCCAGGTACAGAGAAAGTTCTGGAGGAAGACTTCCGTGTCCTTGATATGGACGAAATTACCGAGTCCAAGAGACCTTGGTCTCTCAACACCTGACTTTTAACAGCCATGCCGTTAAGGCCAGAGACTGTAAAGGCAGGATGAAATATATGACTTTGAGACAGAACGTCCTCCCTTATTGGCAACCATCAGGGGACGGCCGCGACGAGACGTACCAGATCGGCGTACCAGTGAAGCCGAGGTCAATCCGGAGCAATGAGGATCACCGGAATTCCCTCGGTCGCCACCCTGCGCAGCAGGCGAGGAAGCAACTGCAGCGGAGGATAAACGTGTATCAGGTGATCATGACCCCATGGGCCACTGACGCCTCCGAGGCATCCGCCCAAGGATCCCTGGATCTGGCCACAAATCACGACAACTTACGATTGAGTCGAGAGGCCATCGGGTCCACCTCCGGCGTGCCCCACCGTTTGTGTGGCAAAGGAGTTGAAATACCTCCGGGTGCAAGGACCACTCTCCCCGGTCCAGCGTCTGGCGACTCAATAGTCCGCCAGCTCTATGCCCGGAATGTAAACGGCTGACAGAGCCGGCACGCTTCTTTTTGCCCACTTCAGGGTATGGGGGACCTCGGAAGCCTCAGCTGAGCTCCGAGTCCCCCCTTGGTGGTCGACATACGCCACCACCGTGACTTGTCCGACAGGATCCTAATGGAACGATCCTGCAATCTCTCAGACCACGAGGAGAGGCACAGTCTGATGGCCCGTATTTCCAGAACATTGATCGGCAAACGGGCTTCGTCCGGAGTCCAAGCCCTTGGGCCAACAGGACTCCCCAGATTACACCCCAGCCCTTCAGGCTGGCGTCCGTAGTGAACACCGTCCATTGGACGGGGAGGAACGACTTCCCGGACCGAAGAGCCGGGGACCCAAACTCCATGTCAGGGACGCCCTGATCAGGTTGCTCACCTGGATCGGAAAATCCAAAGACAACGGGGATGTCCCCCAAGGGAACAAGATCTCCTTCAGCAATGCCCTGGTGTGTAATTGGGCATACGGAATGGCCTCGAAAGAGGTCATCATGAGTCCCAGGACTCCCATGCAAAAACGGATTGGCGACTATTTTTTGGGATGTCAGCATCCGTACTGCAGACTGAAATTTCAGTAGCTTCCCCGGAGGTAGGAATACCTTTTGCCTCCAAGGAGTCCAGAATCAGACCGAGATACTACAAATCATCTCGAGTCGGGACCCAGACCGACTCCTGAATGTTTAGGAGCCACCCGAAGTCCCTGAGGGTCTGATTGACGATAGCCACACTGTCTTCTAATACTGAGCCATTTCCTGCTCTGAGAAGAAGATCGTCCAGATAGCCCACGACAGCAATGCCCTGCTGTCCCAGCAAGCTAGAACCGGCACAAGCACCTTAGTGAACACCCTCGGAGCCGGGGCTAGGCCAAAAGGAAGAGCCACAAATTGATAGTGGACTTCGTCGATCGCAAGCGCAGATCGGAACATACAAGTAGGCGTCCTTGATTTCCAAGGTCGCCAGAAAATCCCCTTGACGGAGTGTACTGACCACCGTGCGAATGGATTCCATGCGGAACTTTTGAACCTTCACGAAGGCATTCAGGACCTGGAGGTCCAAGATAGGCCGAACCCCGTCCCTTTTTTGGAACGACAAACAATTTGAGTAGAATCCCTGAAACCTCTCCTGTGACGGAACCGGCACAATCACTCCGGACCTCAAACCTGAATAGGCCCCATAGGGCCACCCGACGGACAGGAAGGAGAGGAAGATTCGAGGGAAGAATCTGTCTGGTATTAGGAACGGAACCTATCCTGTAACCTGAGGTGATCACCTCGCAAACCCACCAGTAGGAGATCCGGGAGGTCCATTGATCCGTGGACCTGCAAAGTCGTCCCCCCTACCCCAGATTCGGGAGGGGGCAAGACTTCACGCGGAGGCGGGCTAGGGAGCCGGCTTGTTCGGCATACGCACCCAGGGGCGCTCGTGTCCACCAGCCGTACCGCTGTCAGTCTGGGGGGGCCTCCCCGTTGACTTGACGAAAAAAAACACCTTTTTTCTGGAAAGGAAGGACCCCGCTTATAGCGGCCTCCTTGCCAGCCTGAGGAAGAACAGTGCTTTTACCTCCCGTGACATCCTTGATGATGTCATCCAGCGCAGCACCGAAAAGCCTGCCACCTTTTAATGGTAAACCCTTCCGAGGCTTTTTAGAAGCTAGGTCAGCAGACCAGCATTTCAACCAGATCAGACCACGCAATACCCTGAGTCATAAGGGGCCGCGTCAGACGTGGCGTGGCCACATAAACCAGGCCCTGCACCATTTGTGGGCCAGAGCAATAGTGTTTGGAGGAAGATCATGCTCCTGTACAGTTGCCCATCCCGCAAGTGTTGGAGACACAAGGGTCGCCGCTACCACAAGCCGTAGGGCGGACCCCAACAAGGCAAACATGGCTCTACTCACCACTTCTGACCTCCTGTGAGTGGGGTCCTTAAATGCAGGAGTCCCCTCCACCGGGAGAATGGTTTAGCTTTGTTCAACCGGGCGACTGGAGGGTCGACCACTGGGGGAAAAGCCCACGTTTTAAGTAGGGCATCCTCAAAAGGGGTATCCGATAGACAAACGCCGCGGGACCATAAAAGACTTCTGCGGCTTTTTCCCCAGACCTTATCAATGAGCTGGTCAAAGAAAGGTATACATGGAAAAAACACTTTTTAGAAGCCCCGGCCCTAAGGAACCAGAGGAGACCGTCCGCCTGAGGTTCTGCATCCGCAGCATTTAGCTTGCGAGTGTTCCTCACTGCAGTAATGAGTTCACAAAACAAGCACCCTGTCATTTACTGACACAGAACTGGAGTTTTCCTTGCAAGGAATGTCCTGTTCAAAACCATCAAATAAATATTCAGAGCTAGGGTCCTGAGCGGTAGTGGCTAGGCCCATATCTGAATCAGCGCACACCCCCTTTTTTTTTTGTGGAAAAAAAGTGGGGATAGGAGCTTTTTTGCTCCCTTGCGCTCACACACTGCTTCCTCCCGGTCAGATTAATGATACCAGGACTGCCGACAACTGGTCCCTAAGGACCGCAGGTGCAGGAGCACTGCCAGTTGTCTCTAACAATGTGAAGAAACAGGTGAACCAGACTCCAATATTGCCACGCTCTGAGACCTTATTCATCATTACAGTGAATAATACAGCCCACCCACAGGCCGTGCTGGGGCTGAGGAGGGGATACCTGGAGTACTCACCACCCCTAGGGACCGCTCGGTACCGCTGTATGAGCCGCGCTGTATGAGTCGTGCTGTAGCGCTGTATGAGTCGCGCTGTAGCGCTGGTGCAGCCTGAGGTGAAGAATCTGTGAGGATGTGTTTATTTCGCGCCGCACAGAAGCGCTGCTAGAGGCCGAAAACGAAAGTGAAAGTACCGCAGCTACAAGAAAATGGCCGCCGGGCACCAGTATAATCATGCATTAGGCCCCAGCCAAAATGGCCGCCAATGGCGCACTTTTCAAAAATAAAACACTGCGCCAATGGTGCACAGAAAAACAACACAGCCAGTCCCCCAGAACACTTCCCAAGAAAAATAACAGTCATGGAGCGGCCCCCCCAGGGCAGAGTGACCCCCCAAGCATCCCCACACAGCACAACAGGGTGCAGAGAGTAGCATAACAGGGGGGAGACAGGGAGAACCCCCCACACACAGAAACACAGCCAGCATGTACTCACCTTGCAGCAGGAGAGACTACTTACCCGTCCCGCAAGCACCTTGGAGAACACCCCCGGTGCCAATAGAGGGACTCACTGGCTTGTTTCAGACAGGCCTATCACAAAGTCGTACTGCGTAGCTGTCGGCCCGGTCCACCGCGAAAGATACAGTAGGTACTGTTCGATCTTGAGAGGACCGCGGGAGCATGAAAGCAACCCGGCCACTCCTGGAGCCATGGGGTATGTCGTGAACTGAGTCTCACGCACACAAGGCGAGGATCAGCACGCTCGATGGTCGGACAGGGAAGACTACGAGGATACTAGTGTACCCAACCTGTTGCCCAGCCGACAGTTGATTGAAGGTCTCAAAAATAAAATAAAATTCCCAAAGGAATAAAAATTAAAAGTATAATCTTCCAGGAGACTGGCTCCTGAGAGAGCCACGTCTTCTCCTTCTACAAGGCAGAAAAAAACTGAGGCCTGCTAGCTGCAGGTGTGAGGGTAATGTCCAGAGGGACCGCCCCCCTGGGCGGGGCTGTTAAGCTCTGGTTTGTTCTGGAATGTTTTAACATTTAACATTCTGCCTAGGTCTTCTCCTGCAAGCAGGGACATATACCCACGTGTAAAGTGTAAGAGACGCCGTGTCGGTCCATGGATGATAAGAGAAAGGTGCTTTAAGGGTGTGCACACTTATGCAAATATATATATCTATTTTTTTATTTGAATCAGATTTTTTGGGAGATAAAAATCTATCTAAAAAGATAGTTTTCTATTTAAAATACATTAATAATTTAGTTTGTTCAGCATGAAATGAAGCTTAGTTATGTAGCATGAGGCTGTATACAGGGGGTCCCCAGGTTACGAACCCGTTAGGGACTTTCCTCCCGTTTGTATGTCGGAAATGTTCGTAAGTCGGCCGCGCATGTGCAGACCGGCAATTACGGACATTTACGATGTTTTCCGATGTTCCGTCGAATGGCTTCCTGCGCATGCGCGGCCAATTACGGACATTTGCCGACGGTCCGCCCAAAATGGCAGAGGGTCCCCGCAGCGTCCGGTTCGTACGTAGGAGAGGTTCGTAACTCGGGCGTTCGTAAGTCGGGGACCCCCTGTATTCTGTAATATTTACATTTTTGGTAAACTCATTTAATGAATCCAAGCTCTGCAAGCTGAGATAACATACACTGCATAGATGCATTCACACAACTTCACAGTAACCCTGATTAAACAAGGTTCAGGAATATTCCTTTATCCAATTGTTTTGCAAATCTATGTACACTACAAACCGGTTCGTAAAACAGCGATATCAGAACCGAATTCAATCATTTCACCAAACAGCTTATTCTAAATAGAAAACCTTTATTTTGTTTGCAAATATTAAAGATTCTAACTACCAGCAAAAATAAGTCCTTACATTTAAAGAGCACCTGTCATTTCAGATCTATCATAGCTGCCCGTTAGTGGTCATCCACTAACCTGCTGCCGCCACTTCCCTCACCTTCTTGTGTCACTGCCGCATCACCAGCCGTACCAATAAAGTGAATGGGACTGTCGGTGAGTCAACAGCGGGTCAGAGGAGGAGCTGCTGCAGGACAGAAATGACAGTTGCTCTTTAATAATTATGATTTAAATCATGATTTAAAATAGACTTGATTTAAATCAAATCAACCATGTTTTTTTTTTTTTGCTAGAAAATTACTTGGAACCCCCAAACAGTATATAGTTTTTTTCAGACACTATAGAGAATAAAATGGCGGTCATTGCAATACTTTGTCACACCGTATTAGCGCAGCGGTCTTACAAACTTAATTTTTTTGGGGAAAAAAAATAGGATTTTTGTACTCACTGTAAAATCTGTTTCTCCGACGACCATGGACTGACACAGCTTCTAATACTGAAACACGTGGGTATGTCCCTGCTTGCAGGAGAAGATCTAGGCAGAATGTTAGATGTTACATCATACATTCTAAAAAACCAGAGCTGAACAGCCCCGCCCAGGGGGCAGCCCCTCAAGATACAACCCTCCTACCTGCAGCCAGCAGCCTCAGTTCGTAACAAAGCAGTACAAACCTTAAAAGAAGGGTGGGTGCCGTGTCAGTCCATGGACGTCAGAGAAACGGATTTTACAGTGAGTAAAAAAAATAGGATTTTTGTACTCACCGTAAAATCCATTTCTCTGACGTCCATGGACTGACACAGCTGGATACTGTAAACATGTGGGTATATGTCCCTGCTCGCAGGAGAAGATCTAGGCAGAATGTTAGATGTTAAAACATTCTAGAACAAACCAGAGCTGAACAGCCCCGCCCAGGGGGGCGGTCCCTCCAGACATTACCCTCCCACCTGCAGCTAGCAGACCTCAGTTCGTAACAAAGCAGTACAAACCTTAAAAGGAAGGGTGGGTGCTGTGTCAGTCCATGGACGTCAGAGAAATGGATTTTACGGTGAGTACAAAAATCCTATTTTCTCTTATCGTCCATGGACTGACACAGCTGGATACTGTAAACATGTGGGACGTCCCAAAGCAGTATCAGAAGGGTGGGAGAAGTAGTAAAGGAACAACCAAAACTTCACTCCAAACAAGCAGAGCTCCTCAACGGAGGAGTTGCAACATTAAACAGCGGCCTGCAATGCTTTGCGGCCGAAGGGAGCATCCGAAGATGCAGCCACATCAACCTTATAAAATCTTGAAAAGGTATGAATGGACGACCAGGTCGTCGCCTTTCACACTTGTGCAACCGACGCTTGATGTCGGAAGGCCTGGGAAGCACCAATTGCCTTGGTGGAATGCGCCGCAACCGGAAAGGGAGGCGCCCGCCCCTTAAGGGCATAGGCCTGTATGACGGTCTGCCTGATCCACCTAAAGACGGTGGCAGACGACACCGCTCGGCCCTGTTTTGGACCAGACACAGATTTCCAAATGGAAACAGTAGCAGACAGGTACACTCGTAAGGCTTGTACCCATCTTAATGTATAAAGCGCAAACTCTCAGGGATGCGATGGGTGAGGACACAAGGACGGAAGAACAATGTCCTTAAGGTGAAAGGCCGAGACCATCCTTAGAAAAGAAGGATGGTCGTGGGCGCAACACTAACATATCCTTATGGAGGACCAAGTAAGGCGACTTGCCGGACAAGGCCGCCAACTCAGACATCCATCTAACCGAAGCAATGGCCACTAAGGCCAACTTCTGGGACAAGGTCAAGAGAGGAATCTCTCTGATATTCTCAAAAGGGATGTTCTTGGAGAACCGAGATGCATCAAAATCAGATCCCAAGTAGGGAGAGGAGGCTTGACAGGGGGGATCACATTAAGAACCCCCTGCACAAAAGGTGCTAATCAAGGAATGGCCCGGTAGCGGTCGTTGAAAGACAGCCCGGGCCGAAATCCGACCCTCAAAAAAAGGTATGCAAGGCCAGCTTTTGGGTCACACCACGCTGTAAGAACAGCAAAATCCTGGGAACGGAATACATCCGAGGATGCCACTCAAGTTCCTCGCACATGGCGATGTAAGCCTTCCAGGTACGGTGAGATATCTTTCTGGAGGAAGATTCCCGTGTCAACAACATAGAAGAGATGACCGAATACGAGAGAACTCGGTCCTTCAGCACCTGGCTTTAAACAGCCATGCCATTAAAGCCAAGGACTGTAAAGCAGGATGAAGTATGGGATCATAAGACAGAAGGTCCACCCCAATAGGCCGTCGCCAGGAATGTCTGCGACTAGCCGAAGTAGATTGGCGTACCAATGTCGCCGTTCCGGAGCACTGGAATGGCCTCAGCCCCTACTTTGCGAAGCCGGCGAGGCAACAACAGTAGCGGAGGGTAAGCATATATCAGGCGATACTGCCCCCACGGGCTTCCAACGCGTCTGACGCGTCCGCCCAGGGGTCCCTGGACCTGACCATGATCTTGCCACCTTGCGAGTGAGTCGAGAGGCCACAAGGTCCACTTCCGGTGCCCCACCTCCGGTAAAGAAGGTGGAAACACCTCCGGATGCAAGGACCCTTCGCCTGCAATGCACACGGCCGACAGGACCGTCTTGCAGCGAGATGTATGAAAATCCCAAAGAGACTCCGCAATGTATCGGAGAAGGGAGGCCCCAGTGTACAGGGTGCCTCAAATGTTGGCCAATAAAGGCAACTTGACGGAACTTCCCTAGAAACTCGGTCAGAGGACTAGTACCTCAGCCTCCACAGGTGGCCCAAACCCACCCCGGGCACAGAGACCCTAAAGGCTAAAGCAGTTGTAGTGCACCTGCTAGACGACTGATGGATGAAGCAGAGGCTTTTGCCCAGTCATTGAGCTACAAAAAATGCCAGAGACGCAGCCACTAACGGGCGTAACGCTAACCCCAGCCTGGTGAACACAGTCCAAGCCAGCGCTTCTGATCACCACTGAAAGCAGGTGGAAAGTGATACCCCTGAAACCAGGGATCCTTGTGACAATGCTCCATCCAGCAGCTACCCATGGATAGGTGCTGATTGTGCAAACACATAGTTTATACTATGTATTGCGTCAAACGCACAAATGGAGAGTGTGGGAGGAAACCCACCCAGCCACAAAGAGCATAATACCACCACATACGGCGTATGTAGTTTAGTATTTGTGGATGAACCTATTAAACACGTATATACTGTGCCAGCGACGAAGGCGCGCACATCATCGGGGCCTGGACGTAAACCAGCCACACAGATTGCGTACACAACCGTGTAGGTATGTTAGCCTGCGAATAAACAAATTGCACATGTTTATACTGTGCATAGCGCTGAGAATGCGCACACCATTGGAACGCAGGGGAGAAACCTGAGCACCCGGATGAAACCTATGCAGACTGCATACGCATACCGTGTATGGTATTATAGTATGTGTGCTAAACATTTTGCACAAGCCCATGTGTGCATAGCACCGAAGGCGCGCACACTGTTGGCGCTTGGGAGGAACCGAAGTACCCCACGCATACTCAGAGAATGCAATACCTACAGCTACTGTAAATGTATTTAGTGTAGTGTATAGACATAATGTGTATGTTTACCCCGTGTATTGCACCAAAGGCATGCATGTCATGTAGCGTAGGCGGAAACCCACGCAGAGTGCAAAGACATACCGGGTAGGTACGTTAGTATGTGGATATCCAATCGCACAAATTTAGACTGTGCATAGCGCCGAAGCGCCCATACCAATGGAGTGTGGGAGGAAACCGGAGTACCCGAAGGAAAACCACACAGACTGCCTACACATACCGTGTAGGTATTATAGCATGCGTGATAAACATTGAACATGTTTAACTGTGCAGAAGGCCAAAGGCGCACATACCGTCAGCGCGTGGGAGGAAACCGGAACACTCGGAAGAACTCCATGCAGACAGCACACAGATACCGTGTAGGAATGATAGCATGTGAATCAACATATTGCACATGTTTATGCTGTGCATTTCCATTGGAGCGTGGGGGGAAACCGGAGTACCCGGAGGAACCCCACGCAAACAGTATACCCATACTGTAAACATGTATAATATGTGCAATAAACATATTGAACATGTCTATACTGTGCAGAGAGCTGAAGCGCACATACCATGAGAGTGCGGGAGGACACCGGAGCCCCCGCCAACCCAGAGAGTATAATACATACATACATATACTGTGAATGTATCTGGAGTCGTGCATAAACATATTTTGTACGTTTATATCATGTATGGCACTGAAACACAGCATTGGAACGAGGGGACAGCCACGCAGACACAGAGACCAATAACACATACATACACTGTGAATGTATGCAGTGTAGAGGTATAGGATGAGTTAAATTATGGCGCAGAGGCGCATAATCTTCTCTGTATCATTCCAACCTGCTTGACTGTGCTGCTGAAGCAGCATGCAGGTAACAGGTAACCTCGGATCCTCAGACCGTGTGTCTGTCAGAGCTCAAATCATTCCCCAGGAAATGGCGGGAAATGTTACCTCAGGTATCACACATAAGGCTCACAGGGACTACAGACATAAATGAATAAAGTCCTCCCTCATCCATGCTGCTCTTGAGGCAGTGTGAGGAAAACAGTGAGGAAACTGTGTAAAAGAAAAGCTTGTCACAGCAATTCCAGCCTGAGAGTGTTCCTCACATCATCAATGAGATCACTTACAAGCGCCCTGTCATTCACTGACACAGAACTGGAGTCTTCCTCACAAGGGAATGTCCTGTTCATAAACATTAAATATTCAGAGGTCGGGTCCTGAGCATAGTAGCTAGGCCCATATCTGACTCAGAGCACCCCTTCAGTAAAGATTTTTGTGGGGGGAGGGGGCTTATAGCTTCTTTTGCTCGCACACCGCTTCCATTCTGACAGGAATGATTCCAGGACTGCTGACAACTGGTCCATAAGGACCGCAGGTGCAGGAAACATATGAACATGTTTAACTGTGCAGCACTGCCAGTTGCCCCAGGCAAGTGTGGAGAGCAGGTGTATCAGACTCCATAACACCACCCTCTGAGACCTTATACACTATACAGTGAATATACAGTCCACCCACTGGCTACGCTGAGGAGGGGATACCCGGGAGGTCCCACCAACCCTTAAGGACAGCTCAGTCTGAGGAGATTGTGAGGGGATTTGCGCCGCCGCCAAAAAAAAAATGCACGGCAGGCACAAGCAAATGGCAACCGGCCGCAGCTATAACTGCGCCACTGAACGCCAAGATGGCCACCGAGCGCGAAATTCAAAGCTCTAATGCGCGCCAATGGCGCACGCAATAACCACCTCACACACCAGAAAAAACTGCAGACATGAGCGCCCAGCCAGGCCAGAGTGACCCCCAAGCACCCCACAGCACAGTACCAGTACAGGGTGCAGAGAGCAGCATAACACAGGGGGGAGACAGGGAGAAACCCCCACACACAGAAACACAGCCAGCATGTACTCACCTGCAGTAGGAGAGACTACTTACCCGTCCCTTTCAGGGACCCACTGGCTTGTTTCAGACAGACCTATCACAGAGTCGTACTGCGTAGCTGTCGGCCCGGTCCACCGCGAGAGATACAGTCAGTCAGGTACTGTTCAATCTTGAGAGGACCGCGGGAGCATGAAAGCAACCCGGCCACCCCCTGGAGTCATGGGGCATGTCGTGAACCGAGTCTCACGCACACAAGGCGAGGATCAGCACGCTCGATGGTCGGACAGGGAAGACTACGAGGATACCAGTGTACCCAACCTGTTGCCCAGCCGACAGTTGATTGAAGGTCTCAAAAATAAAATAATAAAATTCCCAAAGGAATAAAATTTAAAAGTAAAATCTTCCAGGAGACTGGCTCCTGAGAGAGCCACGTCTTCTCCTTCTGCTAGGCAGAAAAAAACTGAGGTCTGCTAGCTGCAGGTGGGAGGGTAATGTCTGGAGGGACCGCCCCCCTGGGCGGGGCTGTTCAGCTCTGGTTTGTTCTAGAATGTTTTAACATCTAACATTCTGCCTAGATCTTCTCCTGCGAGCAGGGACATATACCCACATGTTTACAGTATCCAGCTGTGTCAGTCCATGGACGATAAGAGAAATCCTATTTTCTCTTATCGTCCGTAGACGGACACAGCTCTAGAACTGAAAACGTGTGGGACGTCCCAAAGCAGTATCAGAAAAGGGTGGGAGCAGTAGTAAAGGAAAAACCAAAACTTCACTCCAAACAAGCAGAGCTCCTCAACGGAGGAGTTGCAACATTAAACAGCGGCCTGCAACACTTTTCGGCCGAAGGAAGCATCCGAAGATGCAGCCACCTCAACCTTATAGAACTTAGAAAAGGTATGAACGGACGTGCAGGTCGCCGCCTTGCACACTTGTGCAACCGACGCTTGATGTCGGAAAGCCCAGGAAGCACCAATTGCCCTGGTGAAATGCGCCGTAACCGGAAAGGGAGGCACCCGCCCCTTAAGGGCATAGGCCTGTATAACGGTCTGTCTGATCCACCTAGAAATGGTGGCAGACGACACCGCTTGGCCCTGTTTTGGACCAGAGACAGACACAAACAGTGAGTCAGACTTCCGAATAGAAGCAGCAGCCACCAGGTACATCCGTAAGGCTCGCACCACATCCAAAGTGTGAAGCGCAAACTCTCTGGGATGCGATGGGAGAGGGCACAAGGACGGAAGGACAATGTCCTCATTAAGGTGAAGAGCCGAAACCACCTTTGGAAGGAAAGACTGTCGCGGGCGCAAGACCACCTTATCCTTATGGAGGACCAGGTAAGGCGACTTGCCTGACAGAGCCACCAACTCAGACACCCGTCCAACAGAAGTAATGGCCACTAAGAAAGCCACCTTCTGAGACAAAGTCAAGAGAGGAATATCTCTGATATTTTCAAAAGGGATGTTCTTGGAGAACCGAGATGCACCAAATTGAGATCCCGAGGAGGGAGAGGAGGCTTGACAGGGGGATCGCATGGCGAACCCCCTGCACAAGGTGCTAATCAAGGAATGGCCCGCTAGCAGTCGTTGAAAAAGACAGCCCGGGCCGAAATCCGACCCTCGATGGTACGCAAGGCCAGCTTTTGATTCACCCATGCTGTAAGAACAGCAAAATCGGAATACGTCCGTGGATGCCAATCAAGCTCCTCGCACATAGCGATGTAAGCCGTCCAGGTACGGTGATAGATCTTTCTGGAGGAAGATTTCCGTGCCCACAACCTAGATGAGATGACCGAATCCGAGAGACCTCGGTCCCTCAGCACCTGGCTGTCAATAGCCATGCCATTAAAGCCAAGGACTGTAAATCAGGATGAAGTATGGGACCATGAGACAAAAGGTCCACCCAAATAGGCAGTCACCAAGGAACGTCTGCGAATAGCCGAACTAGATCGGCGTACCAATGTCGCCGTTCCGGAGCAATGAGGATCACCGGAACAACAGTAGCGGAGGGTAGCATACATCAGGCGATACTGCCCCCATGGACACCAACGCGTTTGGCGCGTCTGCCCAGGGATCCCTGGACCTGGCCACGATCTCGACACCTTGCGAGTGAGTCGAGAGGCCAGAAGGTCCACATCCGGTGCCCTACTGTTAGAAAAGTTTAGTATTGTGCGTCTATTAGACAGCTTTATTGATATTTTTAAGATGGCTCCTGAGCACATGTTCTAACCTTGTTGTATTCTTTTGTCTTCACTAACCCCATACGTAATACATGTATAGAAAGCAGATTGTAAGGGGGGGCTCTGCTTGTGAATAAAAGGTACCAGCTTGTACCAGGTGTAGGTGGAGCCTCCTTAGCAAATTAGCCAATAAAGAAGTGTTATTGCGTTTTCAGTGTAAGGATGAGAAGGTGGGGGTCCCCTCCTTCTCACTCACTTTTTGCCTTTGCTCTCACTCTGTAAGCATCACGAAAATGTCTCACTGCATGTTGGATTAAATAATCTTCACTTTCAAACACCTGGATTTCGATTGATTACAAGAAAATACTAACACCCACCTCCGGTAAAGGAGGTGAAAATAGCCCGTAGGTATTATAGTATGCATGATAAACATATGGAACATGTTTAAACTGTGCAGAGAGCCAAAGGCGCACATACCCTCAGAGCGTGGGAGGAAACCGGAACACCCGGAAGAAACCCACGCAGACAGCACACAGATACAGTGTAGGAATGATAGCATGTGAATAAACATATTGCACATGTTTATGCTGTGCATTTCCATTGGAGCGTGGGAGGAAACCGGAGTACCCGGAGAAAACCCATGCAGACAGCATACACCTACTGTAGGTATTTATATTATGTATAAAAAACATATTGAACATGTGTATACTGTGCAGAGAGCCGAAGCGCACATACCGTGAGAGCGTGGGAGGAAACCGGAGCACCCAGAGAAAACCCCCGCCGACCCAAAGAGTATAATACATACATATACTGTGAATGTATTTAGAGTCGTGTATAAACATATCGTGTATGACTATGTTTATATCGTGTATGGCACTGAAGACACAGCATCGGAACGTGGGATGAAACCCACGCAGACACAGAGACCAATAGCACATACATACACTGTGAATGTATCCAGTGTAGAGTTATAAGATAAGTTTAAATTATGGCGTCGAGGCGCATAAAACTTCTCTGTATCGTTCCAACCTGCTAAATGTGCTGCCGAAGCAGGTAAAAGGAAACCTCTGACACCTCAGACTGTGGTCCTGTCAGAGCTCAGAGCCCCCAACCATGCTGCACCGACCGGGGGGGGGGGGGGGCACTGTGTACCACTGTATCATCCACGCTGCTCTTGACGCAGCGTGTGAGGAGACATTGAGGAAGGTGTGTAAAAGAAAAGCTTGAAAAGAACCAAAGGAGACAGCGCCCGCCTGAGGTACCTCAGCCACAGCATCCAGCTTGAGAGTGTCCCTCACAGCATCAATGAGTTCACTTACAAGCGCCCTGTCATTTACTGACTCAGAACTTCAGTCTATTCAGAGCTAGCGTCCTGAGCAGCAGCAGCTAGGCCCATATCTGAATCAGAATACTCCCCATGTGGAGATTGTGTGGGAAGAGGGTGCTTGTAGCTCCCTTGTGCTCACACACCGCTTCCTGCCTGACAAGGAATGATTCCAGGACTGCCGACAACTGGTCCATATGGACCGCAGGTGCAGGGAGCACTGCCTGTTGCCTCTGACAAGAGTGGGGAAGCAGGTGAGCCAGACTCCATATTCACCACCCTCTGAGACCTTATGCACAATAAAGTGAATAAACAGTGTGCTGACTGAGGAGGGGACACCCAGAGGACCGCTCAGTTCCGCTGTATGCACCGCACTGCCAGTGCGAGTGAAGCCTGAGGAGAGTGTGAGGAGATTCGCGCAGCAGCAGCAGCAGCGGCGATAGAGGCCAAAAATGAAAGTGAAAGCGCCGCTGCTTAAATAAAATGGCCACCGGCCGCGTGTAATACTTCGCCATTGATCCGCGGCAAGATGGCCGCCGAG
Organism: Rana muscosa; assembly: GCA_029206835.1. NCBI lineage: Eukaryota > Metazoa > Chordata > Amphibia > Anura > Ranidae > Rana > Rana muscosa. The sequence goes on along the minus strand of CM055120.1, from coordinate 441,822,045 downwards.
CACAGCAAAATTACAGCCAAAGCGCCTAATGGCATCTCCAAACACCCCACGTTTTCACAGCCCCAGCACACAGAACATGAGCCCCCCCCCCCACCAGGCCAGAGTGACCCCCAGGTACCCCCACACAGCGCAGCGCCAGATTAGGGTGCCAACAGGGAAACACCCCCCCATACAGAGAAAGACAGCCAGCATGTGGGGCTGTTCAGCTCTGGTTTCTTCTAGAATGTATGTTTCTAACATGTAACATTCTGCGTAGATCTTCTCCTGCGAGCAGGGACATATACCCACGTGTTTCAGTATTAGAGCTGTGTCAGTCCATGGACCATAAGAGAAATAGGATTTTTTACTCACCGTAAAATCCTTTTCTCTGAGTTCATGGACCGACACAGCTTTCTGTTAATATAGAGGGTATTATCCGTTATTTAGGAGTGACTAGGTGTGATGCAACACTTTTTACAGTCCCGCCTAGGGGGGCGGACCCTGTGGGTATAACCCCCCTCTCTGCATTCAGCAGATCAGTTCGTCAAAAGCAGTACAAACTTAAAACGAGGGGTGGGTGCTGTGTCGGTCCATGAACTCAGAGAAAAGGATTTTACGGTGAGTAAAAAAATACTATTTACTCTTTCGCTCATGGACCGACACAGCTTCCTGTTGACATAGTGGGACGTCCCAAAGCAGTGTCAAAAAACGAGGGGTGGGAACAGCATTAAAACTTCACCCCAAACAAAACAGAGCTCCTCCATGGAGGAGTTGCAACTCTAAACGGCCGCCTGCAATATCTTGCGGCCAACAGAAGCATCTGAAGATGCACACACATCTACTTGTAAAGTTTAGTGAAAATGTGAACGGACGAGCATGTCGCCGCTTTAAACACCTGGTGAAAACAGACGCTTGATGCTCTCAGAGCTCGGACAGCGTCCAAAAAAAAAATACAACGTTATTTCCTTAGGATTCGACGGGTGAAGACACAAGGATGGCAGTACAATGTCTTCCTTGCTGGAAGGTCGAAAGAACCTAGGAAGAAAAGTAGGCTGCGGACACAGCACCACCTATCCTTGTGGAAGATCAGATAAGGAGCCTTGCATAACAAGGCTGCTGGCTCAGAAAACCTTCTTAACCGACGTAAACCAGGAGGCGTCTCTTGCCCTGGTCGAATGCGCCGGGAAAGGGAGGCACCTGACCCTTCATGGCGTAAGCCTGATCACAATCTTTCGGATCCACCTAGAGATGGTGGCCGACGAGACCGCTGGGTCCTACTAGGGACCAGCCACTAAAACAAACCGGGAAACTGGACTACGGAATGGAGCAGTGCCGGACAAGCATTCTCTCAGAGTTTGGACAATGTCCAAGGAATGCAACGTCGTCTCCTTAGGATTCGACGGATGAGGACACAAGGATGGCAGTACGTCTTCCTTGATGGAAGGTCGAAAGACCCTAGGAAGAAAAGTAGGCTGCGGACGCGGCACCACCTATCCTTATGGAAGATCAGATAAGAAGCCTTGCCCTTAACCTTGTGGAAGATCAGATAGGGAGGCTTGTTTGACAAGGCTGCCCGCTCAGAAACCCGTCTGAACTGGCATAACAGCCACCAAAAGGACCACTTTCTAAGAGAGTGTCAACAAGGAAATCTCCCTGATGTTCTCAAACAGTGGTTTCTGAGAGACTTAGAGGCCCTGCTGTTGAAGCCATAGCCTGCAAGCAGGATGGCATATGGGACCCTGCGCCAGCAGGTCCTCTCGTAGTGGTAGACGCCAAGGGGCGCCTGCTACACAAGCTCCATGGAGGTAGTGGAGGGTGGACCGGAGGGGCCGCCTGTCAAACCCACTGTACAAAACGTTCTCACTAGAGAGTGAGCCACCAGGGGTTGTTGAAAAGACAGCCAGGGCAGATACCTGCTCCCTAATTGTACTTAAGTAAAAAATTTTGGCCCGTTGCCTGCTGAAGAACAGTAGGACTCTGGAACCAAATAAGTATGCGGATGCCACCTCATTTCCTCACAATTGGATATGCAGGTCTTCCAAGTGCGATGGTAATCTTCCTAGGGGATGATTTCCAAGCACTCCTGGTAGAGATCACAGAGTCTGACAGGTCCCGGTCTCTTAGCACCTGGCTCTTAAGCCATACCCTCAAGCCAGTGACTGTCAAAACAGGATGGACGGTAGATGCCAAAAGGTGTCTGCTACCAGACGCACTAGATCAGCGAACCAATGCCGCCGGGCCAATTCAGAGCAATTGGGACCATTGTAATCCTCTCTGCCTCCAGTCTGTGAAGCAGATGAGGAAGGAGCTTCCGAGGAGGAAGCCATAGATTAGTCGGTACTGACTCCACAGTGCCATCAACGCATCTGTCGTGTTTGCCCATAGGTCTCTTGACCTGGCCACCAACGTCCATACCTTCCGATTGAGTCGAGAATTCACGAGATATACGACTGGCGTGCTTCCCATCTCGTAAGGGAGCCCCTTAGGAGGTGAGCGACCTCCGATGCTGCAGCAGAGATGCTTGTTCCTCCTTGATGATTGACCTACGCCACCACTGTGGTGTTTGTCCGACTGGACGTCCATGTAGCCTCTGGGACCATGTGGAGAGGCAAAGCCAGATTGCCTGGATCTCAGGTCATTATCGGCCTGGGATTCCTCCTGAGTCCAGCGACCCCGGTTGACTGAGCTCTTCAGACTCCTCTGCAACCAGGAAGACAGGTGTCCGCCGTGACCACCATTCAGTAAACCGGAAGTAACAGTTTTCCCAAAAGAACTGCCAGTGCTGTCGGCCACCAACTAGGGAAGCCCTTCTTAGGTGGCTCACCCGGATTTGATAATCCAGGGATGAAGGGCACTTGACCCTTCAGGACAGAGTTACCTTTTGTAACACTCGCGCCTTCACAAAGCAGTTAAGGGTCCTGATATCCAAGATAGGACGAACCCCCTACCTCTTCAGCACTACGAACAGATTTGAGTAGAACCCCTGAACCCGTTCCTGTACTAAGACAGGAAGGCCTACCCTGCGTCTCAGCAGGTCCTGGACCGCCCCCTGTAGGGCTTTCCGACAAGTCGGATGAAGCTGGCGGTTAAGGGGGAAAAACATCTGTTCGGTAGGCAAGCAAGATTGGGCTTGCAAACTCAGGGACGCTTCTGTCCCTCAGCAGGCGCTTTATCGGCCTGCGGTCGTTTACCTGCCGCACTAGGCAGGTGAAGGGACCGCTTGTGCGCGGTGAAGGAGGGCCCTAGCCTATGGCATGGCTCCTTACCTCAAGTGGATTGCGGAGGCAATGTGCTCTTACCTCCTGTGGCATCTTAAATTATGTCAGCCAGAGAGGCCCCAAAAAGTCTGTCGCCTTAAAAGGACAGATCCAACAAGGCCTTCTTGGAAGATTGGTCCGCAGACCAGCACCTTAGCCAGATCAGGTGGCGTAGCGCCACCGCATAACCCGAGGTCCAAGACAGCAAGGCGATAGTATCCAAGTCTGACTCGCAGACAGACTCAAGGCCCTGTACCAACTGGTCGGCCAAAGCTACCTCGTACGGAGGAGCCTCCCGTGCTTTAAACCCTTGGAGTAGCATCCTTGCCTACTCGGTAAGTGTCTGAGGAATCAGACAAACCCCAGCCAATGCTGGACGTACCTCTGTGTATAGGTAGCGAGTGTCCCTGAAGACAGGAGCCCCTTCCACTGGAATCGTGGTAACTTAAGTCTGGACACAGGGGGGTCCACTATCGGGGGAGAGGTCCCTCTTAGGAACTCTCCTCAAGGGGTACCGGACTGCCCCAAAAAAGATAAATAAATAAAACCCCATTTGGGGCTGCAAAAAAAAAAAAAAAAACATTCAGTGGGTTTTTCCACTCCTTGTACAAGGGCTTATCAAAATAAGACACACAAGGAAACACCTGAGCAGTGCGGGCTGGTTTTAGGGAACCCAAAAGGGAACCGGTGTCTCTGCTGCTTCTGCAGCATTCTGTATTTTTAGCGTGTTCCGCACTGCAGTAGTCAGATACCAAAGCCTCTTTGCGTGCTGACCTGGAATTGGAGCATTCTCACTGTCCAACTGGTCACGGTCTGCAGTCTCTGATGCATCAGAATCCGGGCCATGAGCCCTAGCTGGGCCTGGTTCTGCATCAGAATTATATCCGGAGGACTGCAGGGGACGGGGGCGTTTACAACCTCCCATGTGCCCGTGTGCCACTTCCACCCTGGCAACAGACATAGCGTCCACAAATACATCAGGGGCACCAGCTTCCAAATCAGGTGTTTCAGGGGAAAAAGCGCCTGCTTCAGACGCCATGCTGACCCACGCGCTGACACCCACAGGGCTCCAGGCAAGGTATCAATAGGCCACACTCCTAGCTGCTTCAGAGATGCAGGGTCTCCCAGAGGACTCACCACCCTTGGAACGGTACCGATGTGCTGCCGTATGCTCCGCCTGTGATGCTATCCCACCGCTACCTGTGCCAGTCTGATTCTCATCAGCGTTCCCTGTGTGAATTCACGCCAGTGAAAATGCACCCTAGAGGCCGGAGACGATTGCAAAATGGCCGCCAAGCGGCTGTATGGACAATGTGGGCTTTAAGAAAATGGCCGCCGAGCCGAATATAGAGGCAAAAAGCGGCCGCGGACCACAAAAAGATGGCTGCCGAGCGGCGGTATATACATACAGCCGTGAATCCTAAGAAACATGGCCGCCTAACAGTCGATAGAGGCCAAGCAGGTGCGAACCACAATAAAATGGCCACCGAGCGGCGATATACCTCTAGGCGCGAAACTACAAAAAAAATGTCCACCGGGCAGTTACTAGAGGCCGAAACAGGCATGGACCACCGCAAAATGGCCACCGACAGCATGGAGAAGGAAAAAACACACACAGGTAGGCAGAAAATTACATCTTTTAAATGACAGCTACAGCCCGCCCCGCTCCAGATGGAACCCCTTAGGTGACCCCCAGCACCCAGCAACCTTAGCTCAGAGCCCAGGGAGGACGGAAGGCAGGGAAAGAGGGAACAAAAGGGCCACAACCACTTACTCTCCAGGAATGTCCAGCCAAGTCACCCTGCCGAAGCAGGGGAGCTACTTACCTATCCTGCGTGTCTCATGCTGGAAGACATTCCGGACAGATTATTATCCGCGCACGGAAGCTGACTGTCAGCCAGGCATGCTGTGATTGAACCCTAGGGATCATATGCATGCCCTGGAGCGCTAGCTCACCGGCCAGACTTCTGCGACTCGGCCGTAAGGTCAGCCAAAGCTGAGCGGTTCGATGCAAGCCCTGGAGCATAGGCTCACCGGCCACCCATAGGAGCGACGGGCATGTCGCGGAAAACCCCGCGCATAGCTAGGGTTGGCACACGCTCGATGTCCGAAACTGGGGGGACTACAAGGATCGAGGACCCAGCATGTCACCCAGTCGGCAGTTGATCGAAGATCGCAGGAAACAAAAAACTAATTGTAGGAAAAAAAAAAAATTCCCCCGGACCAATGGGCCCGAAGGGAGCCATGTCCTACTCCTTGCTAGACAGAAAAAAACTGATCTGCTGAATGCAGAGAGGGATTATACCCAGATTATACCCTTGGGCGGGACTGTAGAAGGTGTGATGCAACACTTTTTACAAGTTTTTCTGCCTAGTCACTCCTAAATAACGTATAATACCCGCTATGTCAACAGGAAGCTGTGTCGGTCCATGAACGAAAGAGTAAATACTTTTGCCAGCAAGAACTAATCTATGTGGTCTTTTATTAAACTCTTCAACATCTTCCAGACTATAGAAGTTAAAGTCTATAGTTACTTGGTAAAGACTTTGATCCCTTTTTTAAATATAGGCACCTCATTGGCTATACACCAATCTAGTGGTACTCTGCCAGTCATTAAAGAGTCCCTAAAAATTAGAAACAATGGCTTTGAAATGACAGAGCTCGATTCTTTTAGGATCCATGGGCGTATGCCATCTGGTCCAGTTGCTTTATCCACTCTTGTTTAAATATTCACAACAAAATGTGGAAAATTTCAAGGAGTACGAGTACTTTTTCAAGGAGATAGATAGATAGATAGATAGATAGATACATACATACATATACACACACACACACACACACACACTAGAGCTGCACGATTAATCGTCAAGAATCGTTATCTCTTTTTTTTCCCGTTACGATTTTGACAAAGTATTTCCCGATCTTTCTATGCAGAGAATTCTCTCTGCTCTGCTGAAGCCGATGGCCCTCAAAAGAAACAAAACAAAAATCCGGGCAGTCTGACAAGTATTAGAACATTCTTTAGCAGTGGAACATTAGGTCTAAACTATGTAACAATTTGTCCTTTAAATCAAAGGAATACACTTCTACAGTAGGTGACCGCGAGAACGTATTTCCATCGCGATCCCATCGCGCAGATTCTCGGCGACAGGGTGCTGACATCTCGCGCTCGCTGCAATAGCGAGAAGGCTCAGGCCGTGTGCGAACCGACACTGTATTGAACGGGGATCCGACGTGGATTCCCGCCAATACCAGGCACCATGTTTGGTATGAATCCTGAGTGGGAACTCCACGCCAAATTTTAAATAAAAAACCGGCATGGGTTCCCCTCCAGGAGCATACCAGGCCCTTCGGTCTGGTATCGTTTTTAAGGGGAACCCCGAAGCCGAAAAACGGCATGGGGGTCCCCCGAAAATCCATACCAGACCCTTATCTGAGCACGCAGCCCGGCCGGTCAGGAAAGGGGGTGGGGACGAGCGAGCGTCATGGGGGGTGGGTGCTTTGGGGCAGAGGGGCGCCCAGTGGCCCCCCCCACCCCAAAGCACCCTGCCCCCATGTTGATGGGGACAAGGGTCCCTTCCCGACAACCCTGGCCGTTGGTTGTTGGTGTCTGCGGGCAGGGGGCTTATCGGAATCCGAGAGCCCCCTTTAATAAGGGGGCCCCCAGAGCCCAGCCCCCCACCCTATGTGAATGAGTATGGGGTACATCGTACCCCTACCCATTCACCTGGTGGAAAAAAAAAATGTCAATAAAAAAAAACACTACACAGGTTTTTAAAGTAATTTATTAGGCAGCTCCGGGGGTCTTCTTCCGACTTCAGGGGTCTCTTCCTCTGCTCTCCGGTGTCATCTCCGCGCTCTCTGGTTCTTCTCCAGCTCTCCGTTTCTTTCTGCCTTCTGCCGTGCGACTCCGCTATCTTCTTCCAGCTTTTTTACTAGCGGGGGCCCGGTCTTCATCGTCGTCTTCTTCCCTCTTCGATGTTGACACGTCACTTCCTCCCGCTGTAATGCCGGGTGCGCGCTTCGCAGCGATTTATATAGGCCTCTTATGACGTCACAGTTCCATCATGCTCCGGCGGGACCCGAAGCACGATGGGACTGTGACGTCATAAGAGGCCTATATAAATCACTTAAGACCGGGCCCCTGCTAGCAAAAGGGCTAGAAGACAGCGAAGCTGCCCGGCAGAAAGAACCGGAGAGCGTGGAGAAGGCACCGGAGAGCGTGAGAAGAACCAGAGAGCGCGGAGACGACACCAGAGAGCAGAAGGAGAGACCCCCAAAGTCGGAAGAAGACCCCCGGAGCTGCCTAATAAATTACTTTAAAAACCTGTGTAGTGTTTTTTTTATTGACATTTTTTTTCCCACCAGGTGAATGGGTAGGGATACAATGTACCCCCATAGTCATTCACATAGGGTGGGGGGCGGGATCTGGGGCCCCCCTTATTAAAGGGGGCTCCCGGATTCCGATAAGCCCCCTGCCCGCAGACCCCAACAACCAACGGCCAGGGTTGTCGGGAAGAGGCCCTTGTCCGCATCAACATGGGGGCAGGGTGCTTTGGGGTGGGGGGCCGCAGGGCGCCCCCCTGTCCCAAAGCACCCACCCACCCCATGTTGAGGGCATGCGGACTGATACGGTTCTGGGGGGGGGCACTCGCTCGTCCCCACCCTCTTTCCTGACCAGCCAGGCTGTGTGCTCAGATAAGGGTCTGGTATGAATTTTGAGGGGACTCTCAGGATTCATACTAAACACAGTGCCTGGTATTTTGGCGGGAATCCACGTCGGATCTCCGTCCACCAGCCTCAATGTCAGCCATGCTTGTCGCTCATTACGAAGGGAAAAACATTTTTCCTTTCCCGATGAGGAGCCAGCTCGGCGCTGGCTCTCGGAATGGGGCTCGTAGGGTGTCAATCTCGCTGCTATATTGGCGAGATTGACACAATATCGCGTACACCTACTGTATGTGTAAATGAGGAAAGTTTTTACCACTAAACCTTTTTCTGACATTTGTTGGTTTCAAGTTAAAATCTTTTATTTTTTTTGCTAGAAAATTACTTGGAACCCACAAACATATATATTTTTTTTAGTAGAGGCCCTAGAGAACAAAATGGTGGTTGTTGCAATATTTTATGTCACACTGTATTTGTGCAGCTGTCTTTCAAATACAATTTTTTTTTAACAAAATTACTCGCGATCTTTATTCTATGCAAAAAAATTGTGATTCTCATTTTGGCCAGAATCATGCAGGTCTGAACACACACATTATATTTTTCTCTCTCTCTCTCTCTCTCTCTCTCTCTCCAGACAAATACATACACACTCACTCCTATACCCACAGTTGATCCAGAGGAAGCAAAAGCATGATCCAATTTGCTCCAGCAGGGGGGGGGGAATTCCTGATCCCCCAAGAGGCAAATCGGATATTCCCTGGATCAACTTACCTATAAATGTTAGTATCCAGTTATGTACATTTACCCTAGGTTCAAACCTATGCATTTTTTTAAAGCGTTTTGCAGTCTGCATAAACGCACTACAGTCCATTTAATATGGTTTCCTATGGTACAAAGTTCACATCTGTGTCTTGCGGTCGGTGCGTTTTGCCTGTAATAGACACTCAATGGAATCGCACTAGAAAGGCAAGTGCTGTGTTTGTGATGCCATTTTTTATGCATTTTCATTTTTTTATTTGATGAGGGAGGGGAATGAGGGAGGGGAATTGAGGGAGGGGAATTGAGGGAGGGGAATTGAGGGAGGGGAATTGAGGGAGGGGAATTGAGGGAGGGGAATTGAGGGAGGGGAATTGAGGGAGGGGAATTGAGGGAGGGGAATTGAGGGAGGGGAATTGAGGGAGGGGAATTGAGGGAGGGGAATTGAGGGAGGGGAATTGAGGGAGGGGAATTGAGGGAGGGGAATTGAGGGAGGGGATGAGGGAGGGGATGAGCGAGCGCCCCCCCCCCACCCACCCATACCAGCCCGCATGCCCTCAACATGGGATGGATGTTCATTGTACCCATTAACCTCATAAAGCAGCAAAATGTAAAAAATAAAATAAAAAATAAATAAGAGCCTGTTTTTGACAAGTCCTTTATTAAAAAAACACAGCTCTGAGCGGTCTATTCCCGCCGTCGTCTCTCCCGGGGGCTGTCTTCTTCCTCTCCACCGCTCTTCTGTGGCCATCTTTCTCCATTGTGTTGATGGCGTGGCCACCTGATGACATTACCCACAGAGGTCATTGGATGGCCACGCCCCATGGCTATATAAGAGATGCCACACAGTGGGCGGCACACAATGGAGGAAGACAGCCACAGAAGAGCGGGTAACCGGCAGCGAGGAAGGCGGCGGCTTGGGGAGAAGACCGCACGAGAAGAGACAACAGTGGCAGAAGAAGGGTAACCGGCGGCAAGGAAGATGGCACCGGGAGAAGATGGCTCAGGGCTATTTATTTTTTTTAAGGACTTGTCAAAAACCAGCTTGTTTTTTTATTTTATTTCACTGCTTTTTGGGGTGAATTGGTAGTGGTAAAGTCCCCCCCCCCCAAAGCACTCATGCATCCCCCATGTTCAGGAGGGGAGCGATTCCTCATCCTCTCCCTTTCCTGACCTTCCGGCCGGCACGCTCTGATAAGGGTCTGGTGCGGATTTTGGGGGGACACCACGCTTTTTTTTTTTTGGCGGGGGGGATCCCCTTCGAATCCATACTAGATTTTTTTTAATTTTACATTTAGCTGTCAGCGGGGAACCCCGCTGACAGCTGATGACTCATCAGTTTCTAAGGACACGGCAGCTGGCTTCCCGGTCCCCTCCTTAGCAACCAGCTATATACAAAACGTGTTTACAGTGTGTTTAAAGAAAAAGGAAAAAAAAAAACTTAAAATGCATGAAAACTGCATGCAAAAACGCATAAAAAATTGGATTTTTTTACTCACCGTAAAATCCTTTTCTCTGACGTCCATGGACTGACACAGCTCTAATACTGAAACACGTGGGTATATGTCCCTGCTCGCAGGAGAAGATCTAGGCAGAATGTTAGATACATACATTCTAGAAAAAAACAGAGCTGAACAGCCCCGCCCAGGGGGGCGGTCCCTCCAGACATAACCCTCCTACCTGCCGCTAGCAGCCTCAGTTCGCAACAAAGCAGTACAAACCTTAAAGAAGGGTGGGTGCTGTGTCAGTCCATGGACGTCAGAGAAAAGGATTTTAAGGTGAGTACAAAAATCCAATTTTTTCTTATCGTCCATGGACTGACACAGCTCTGATCCTGAAACACGTGGGACGTCCCAAAGCAGTATCAGAAAAGGGTGGGAACAGTAGTAAAGGAAAAACCAAACTCCACTCCAAACAAGCAGAACTCCTCAACGGAGGAGTTGCAACTTTAAACAGCGGCCTGCAACCCTTGCGGCCGAAAGAAGGATTCGAAGATGCAGCCACATCAACCTTATAGAACTTAGAAAAGGTATGAACAGACGACCAAGTCGCCGCCGTGCACATATGTGCAACCGACGCTTGATGTATGAAGCGCAAACTCTCAGGCATGCGATGGGTGAGGACGGAAGAACAATGTCCTCATTAAGGTGAAAGGCCGAGACCACCTTTGAAAGGAAAGACGGTCGTGGGCGCAACACCGCCTTATCCTCATGAAGGACCAAGTAAGGCGACTTGCGGGACAAGGCCGCCTACTCAGACACTCGTCGAACAGAAGTAATGGCCACTAAAAAAGCCACCTTCTGGGACAAGGTCAAGAGAGGAATCTCCCTGATATTTTCTAAGGGATTTTCTTGGAGAACCAAGAGCACCAATTTCAGATCCCAAGGAGGGGGAGGAGGCTTGACGGGGGTCACATGGCGAACCACCTGCACAAGCTGCTAATCAAGTAATGGCCCGCTAGCGGTCATTGAAAAAGACAGCCCGGGCCGAAATCCAACCCTCGATGGTACGCAAGGCCAGCTTTTGGGTCACACCACGCTGTAAGAACAGCAAAATCTTGGTAACGGAATACGTCTGTTGACGCCATCAAGCTCCTCGCACATAGCGATGTAAGCCTTCCAGGTACGGTGATAGATCTTTCTGGAGGAAGATTTCCGTGCCACAACATAGATGAGATGACCGAATCAGAGAAACCTCGGTCCCTCAGCACCTGGCTTTAACAGCCGTGCCAAAGCCAAGGACTGTAAGTTAGGATGAGGTATGGGACCATGAGACAGAAGGTCCACCCAAATTAGGCAGTCACCAAGGAACATCTGCGACTAGCCGAACTAGATTGGCGTACCAATGTCGCTGTCCCGCAGCAATGAGGATCACCGGAATGGCCTCGACCACTACTCTGCGAAGCAGGCGAGGCAACAACAGTAGTGGAGGGTAAGCATACATCAGGCGATACTGCCCCCACGGGCCACCAACGCATTTGACGCGCCTACCCAGGGAATCCCTGGACCTAGCCACAAATCTCTACATCTTGCGAGTGAGTCGAGAGGCCAAAAGGTCCACATCCTGTGCCCCACCTCCGGTAAAGGAGGTGAAAAAACCTCCGGACGAAAGGACCCTTCCCCAGGAATGCACACGGCCGACAGGACCGTCCTGCAGCGGGATGGGTATGATAAACCCAAGGAGACCCCGCAATGTATCAGAGAAGGGAGGCCCCGGCTTACGGGGTGCCTCAATTGTTGGCCAAGAAAGGCAACCTGACAGAGCTTCCCTAGAAACTCAGTCAGAGGACCAGTAACTCAGCCTCTACAGGTGGCGCAGACCCACCCCGGACAAAAAAACCCTAGAGGCTAAAGCAGTTGCAGTGCACCTGCTGGTCGACTGATAGATGAAGCAGAGGCTTTAGCCCAGTCATTGAGCTTCAGGAACGCCAGAGACGCAGCCACTACCGGGCGTAACGCTAACCTCAGCATGGTGAACACAGTCCAAGCCAGCGCTTCTGCTCCATTTATAAGTGCTGATTGTACAAACACATAGTTTATACTGTGTATTGCGTCAAAATGCGCAATTATAGAGCGAGGGAGGAAACCCCCACAGCCCCAAAGATCATAGTACAACCACATACGCCGTATGTTGTTTAGTATGTGTGGTTTAACATATTAAACACGTTTATACTGTGCCAGCGACAAAGGCGCGCACATCATTGGGACGTAGGCGGAAACCAGCCGCGCAGACTGCGTACACAACCGTATATGTGAATAAACAAATTGCACATGTTTATGCTGTGCATAGTGCTGAAAATGCGCACACCATTGGAGTGCGCAGGAAAAACCGGAGCACCTGGATGAAACCCACGCAGACCGCATACCGTGTAGGTACTATAGTATGTGTGATAAACATTTTGAACATGTCTATGTGTGCATTTCACGTTGGCGTGTGGGAGGAAACCGGAGTACCCGGAGGAACCCCACGCAGACCCAGAGAATACAATACATACATCTACTGTGAATGTATTTAGTGTTGTGTATAAACATAATGTGTATGTTTATACTGTGTATGGGCCCCGAAGGTGCGCATGTCATGTAAAGTGGGCGGAGACCGGAGGACCAGGACGAAACCCACGCAGACTGCACACACATACCGTGTAGGTATGTTAGCATGTGGATAAACAAATCGCACACATTTCAGACTGCATACCCATACCGCATAGGTATTATAGTATGTGTGATAAACATATGGAACATGTTTAAAATGCTCAGAGAGCCAAAGGCGCCCATACCGTCAGAGCGAGGGAGGAGACCGGAACACCCGGAAGAAACCCACGCAGACAGCACACATATACTGTGTAGGAATGATAGCATGTGAATAAACATATTAAACATGTTTATACTGTGCAGAGAGCCGAAGCGCACATACCGTGAGAGGACACCGGAGCACCCGGAGGACACCCACGCCGACCCAGAGAGTATAATACATACATATACTGTGAATGTATTTAGAGTCGTGTATAAACACATTGTGTATGTTTATATCGTTTATGGCACTGAAGACACAGCAATGGAACGTGGGAGGAAACCCACGCAGACACAGAGATCAATAACACATACATACACTGAATGTATTCAGTGTAGAGTTATAAGATACGTTTTAATTATGGCGCCGAGGCACATAATCTTCTCTGTTATCATTCCAACCTGCTTAAATGTGCTGCCGAAGCAGCATGCAGGTAAAAGGTAACCTCTGACACCGCAGACCGTGGTCCTGTCAGAGCTCAGAGCGTTCTCCAGGAAATGGCGGGAAAACACAGGTGCAGAGACCCTGTTGTTGCCTCAGAGACATCACACAGAAGGCTCACAGGGAGTATAGAAATAAATGAATAAAGTGCCCCCCCCACCATGCTGCACCAACCAGGGGGGGGGGGGCACTGTGTACCACTGTATCATCCATGCTGCTCTCGACGCAGCGTGTGAAGAAACAGTGAGGAAGCTGTGTAATAGAAAAGCTTGAAAAGAACCAAAGGATTAACTGTCCGCCTGAGGTACCACAGCCACAGCATCCAGCTTGAGAGTGTCCCTCACAGCATCAATGAGTTCACTTACAAGCGCCCTGTCATTTACTGACTCAGAACTGGAGTCTTCCTCACAAGGAATGTCCTGTTCAAAACCATTAAAATATTCAGAGCTAAGGTCCTGAGCAGCAGCAGCAAGGCCCATATCTGAATCAGAGCACTCCCCATGTGTGAGATTGTGTGGGGAGAGGGCGCTTTATAGCTCCCTTGCTCGCACACCGCTTCCATCCTGACAAGAAACTTTTTCCCAGGACTGTCGACAACTGGTCCATAGGGACCGCAGGTGCTGGAGCACTGCCTGTTGCCTCTGGCAGGAGTGGGGAAGCAGGTGAACCAGACTCCATATTTGCCACCCTCTGAGACCTTATACACTATAAAGTGAATAATACAGTCCACCCACTGGCTGTGCTGACGCTGAGGATGGGATACCCAGAGGACCCACCAACCCTTGTAAGGACCGCTCAGCTCTACTGCATGTCACCGCGCTGCCAGCGTGAGTGAAGTCTGTGGAGATTCGCGCCGCAGCAGCGGCGATAGAGGCCAAAACCGAAAGTGAACGCGCCGCGGCTTCAAGAAAATGGCCGCCGGCCGCGTGTAAGCAGCGCTATTGATCCGCAGCAAGATGGCCGCCGAGCGCAGCTTAAACTGTAAAAGCCATGCCAGCTAGTGGCTTCTCCAAACACTCACACCTCACAGCCCCAGCACACAGACATGAGCGCCCCCCGCCAGGCCAGAGTGACCCCCAAGTACCCCCACACAGCACAGCGCCAGTACAGGGTGCAGATAGCAGCATAACCGGGGGGAGACAGGGAGAAACCCCTCAGACAGAGAAACACAGCCAGCATGTACTCACCTGAAGCAGGAGAGACTACTTACCTGTCCCATAGGGACCCACTGGCTTGTTTCAGACAGACCTATCACAGAGTAGTACTGAGTAGCTGTCGGCCCGGTCCACCGCGAAAGATACAGCAGGTACTGTTCAATCTTGAGAGGACCGCGGGCGCATAAAAGCAACCCGTCCACCCCTGGGGTCATGGGGCATGTCGTGAACTGAGTCTCACGCACACAAGGCGAGGATCAGCACGCTCGATGGGTGGACAGGGAAGATCACGAGGATACCAGTGTACCCAACCTGTTGCTCAGCCGACAGTTGATTGGGAATTTTATTTTTGAGACCTTCAAAGGAATAAAAATAAAATCTTCCAGGAGACTGGCTCCTGAGAGAGCCACGTCTTCTGCTAGGCAGAAAAAAAACTGAGGCTGCTAGCTGCAGGTAGGGGGGTTATGTCTGGAGGGACCGCTCCCCTGGGCGGGGCTGTTCAGCTCTGGATTTTTCTAGAATGTATGTTTCCAACATCTAACATTCTGCCTAGATCTTCTCCTGCGAGCAGGGACCTATACCCACAGGTTTCGGTATTAGAGCTGTGTCAGTCCATGGACGATAAGAGAAAACAGGGTTTAAACAAAAAATGCAAAATGCACTGCAAAACGTGCCTGAAAAACACATCAAGCGCATGGGCATAGATGTGAACCTAGACTTAGGAAAGAATCCTGGCCTTTTGTTTGTATTGGCACAAAAGAGCGGAGAAACAAAAAGCCAAATCTGACACAATACACGCAAAACTCCAAGAATGGACTGGATACAGTTATTGACACCCTCAATTTAATATTTGGTAGCACACCCCTTGGAAAAAATAACTGAAATTAAATTGCTTCCTGTAACCATCAATGAGTTTCTTACACCTCTCTATGCCAACTCCTCAAGGTCTCTTTTCCCAACTACTATTTTGAGATCTCTCTTACAGGTCCTCTATGGGATTTAAATCTGGACAGTTCAGTGCTCTCCAGTGCTTTGTCTTAAACCATTTCTGGGTGCTTTGGATCATTGTCCTGCTGCAAGACCCATGACCTCTGACAGAGATCCAACTTTGATACTGGGGCCTACATTGCACCCCAAAATTCTTTGGTAGTTTTCAGATTTCATAATGCCATGCAAACAGTCAAGACATCCAGTGCCTGAAGCAGCAAAGCAACCCCAAAATATCAGTGAACCTGCACCATGTTTGACTGTAGGGACTGTATTCTTTTCTTTAAAAGTCTAATTTCTTTTTCTGAAAACAGTAGAATGATGGTCTTTACCAAAAAGCTGTAATTTTGTTTTGTCTGGTCACAGAACATTCTCCCAAAAAGATTTTGGCTTCCTCTAATAAGTTTTGGCAAATTCCAATCTAGCTTTTTTAGGTTTCTGTAACAGCAGTGGGGTCCTCCTGGGTCTCCTACCATAGCATCCCTTTTCATTCACATGGTGCTGTATAGTGCATAGTGCAATCTGACACAGTTGTAGCCTGTGCCTGAAGGTCAGCTTGAATTTATCTGGAAGTTGATTGAGGTTCTTTATTCACCATTTGAACAATCCTTTATTGCAAACTTTGATCATTTTTTTACAGGGAGTGGCTGGTGCATGGTGCACGTTTGCATCAATGACAAAGTCAGAGGCAGATGGAGTGTCCTAAAGAACGATTTTAGGGACTTGGGAGATAAATTGAGGAAAGAGACCTCCAAGGTAGTATTCTCAGGAATACTACCGGTACATCGAGCCACACCAGAAAAGCAGAGGGAGATTAGGGAAGTAAACAAGTGGTTGAGGAGCTGGTGTAGCAAGGAGGGGGTTTGGGTTCCTGGATGACTGGGCCGACTTCTCACTTGATCACCAGTACTATTGAAGGGACGGACTGCACCTAAATGAGGAGATTGCAGTTCAGCTGGGAGTAAGGATGGCCAAAAAGTTAGAGGGGGTTTTTAAACTAGGCAACGGGGGGGGGGGAGGGCCCAGAGGTAGAGATAGTCAGCGCAAGACATATTCCAGAGGATAGTAGTGGGGGCATTAGTGCTAGGTTGACTAAAGCACATAAACCCAAGGTAAGTATAGTAACAAGTCCTAGTTGCAATCTCGGAACACCCAATAAGAGGATAGTATGCTACGTGGCATGGTTACCAATGCCAGGAGCCTGGCGGACAAGATGGGTGAACTAGAGATACTGTTGTACGAGGAGGATTTGGATTCTGAGGGAATTTGAGACCTGGTTAAACAGCTATCATGATTGGCTGGCAACCATTCAAGGGGATACCCTTCATCACAGGAATATAGAGGGTAAAAAAAGGGGTAGGGGTATGCCTAGTGAATGTGAGAGATGACATCACTAAGGGAGCTAGGGAGGAGATGGAATCCTTATGGGTAGAGCTCCAAACGGATGTAGCTAAGGGGAAAATAATACTGGGAGTATGCTATAGGCCCCCTAACCTGAGGGAGGAGGGGAAGACGGATCTCCCATCACAATTTGTATTAGAAGCAAGGATGGGAAGTGTTATAAAGGGGGATTTTAATTATCCAGACATAGACTGGGCGGAGGGAACCACGCATTCGTCTAAGGATCGCCAGTTCCTAGATGTCTTGCAGGACAATTTAATGGTTCAGATGGTAGACGCACCAACTAGAAATAAAGCGTTACTGGATCTACTGATTACCAACAATACAGACTTGATCATGGATGTGGAAATACGGGGCAATTTAGAAAACAGCAATCACAGGTCAATTGGCTTCAGTAAAAAATCACACAAATAGGAAACGCAAGGGGAATACCAAAACACTGAATTTCAAAAAGAGCCAGCTTCCCTAAACTACAAACCTTGCTAGAAGGCATTAACTGGGATAAAAGCTTAGTAAGAACATGAGGGGAGAGATGAGTTTGCTTTAAGAGCATATTAAATAAGGGCATTAGCCAAAGCATCCCATTGGGTAATAAATTTAAAAGAGCGAATAAAAGTCCTGGGTGGCTTAACTCCAATGTGAAAATGCATATAAAAGCAAAGGTAAAGGTCTTCAAAATATACAAGGTTGAGGGATCATCATCAGCATTCAAACTTTACAAGGAATGCAACAAGAAATGTAAGGGTGCAATTAGGGCGGCTAAGATAGAACACGAAAGACACATAGCGGAGGAAAGCAAAAAAAATCCCAAGAAATTCTTCAAGTATGTAAACAGTAAAAAAAGGGAGGACAGACCATATTGGCCCCATAAATAATGAGGAAGGTCATCTGGTTACAAAGGATGGGGAGATGGCGAAGGTATTGAATTTAGTCTTCTCCTCAATCTTCACGATTAATAAAAACTGCAAAGTTTATCCTCATGACACATCACAGGAAGCACCTCCATGGTTAACAGAGGACGGAATTAAAATTAGACTTGGGAAACTTAACATTAATAAATCACTGGGACCAGATGGCTTGCACCCGAGGGTACATGGAGAACTCGGTCAAGTAATAGCCAGACGATTGTTCCTAATTTTTACTGGCAGTCTACTGACTGGAATGGTACCAGCTGATTAGAGAAAAGCCAATGTAACACCAATATTTAAAAAAGGGTCCAAAATAGATCCCTGGGAATTACAGACCAGTTAGCTTAACATCAATAGTATGCTAGCGCTTGGAAGGGAATAAGGGACTATATGCATGATTTTAGTAATGAGAACAGTATCATTAGCAGTAATCAGCATGGATTCATGAAGAATAGTTTCTTGCCAAACCAATCTATTAACCTTCTATGAGGAGGTGAGTTGCCATCTAGATAAAGGAAGGCCAGTAGATGTGGTGTATCTGGATTTTGCAAAAGCATTTGACGCAGTTCCCCATAAACGTTTACTGCGCAACAAGGGCGAGTTCAGAGGGTGGCGATAAATGGGGAGTACTCGGAATGATCAGGGGTGGGTAGTGGGGTCCCCCAGGGTTCTGTGCTGGGACCAATCCTATTTAATTTGTTCATAAATGACCTGGAGGATAGGGAAAACAGTTCAATCTCTGTATTTGCGGACAATACTAAGCTAAGCAGGGCAATAACTTCTCCGCAGGATGTGGAAATCTTGCAAAAAGATCTGAACAAATTAATGGGGTGGGCAACAACATGGCAAATGAGGTTTAATGTAGAAAAATGTAAAATAATGCATTTGGGTGGCAAAAATATGAATGCAATCAATTACACTGGGGAGAAAACCTCTGGGGGAATCTAGGATGGAAAAGGACCTGGGGGTCCTAGTTGATGATAGGCTCAGCAATGGCATGCAATGCCAATCTGCTGCTAACAAGGCAAACATAATATTAGCATGCATTAAAAAGGGGATCAACTCCAGAGATAAAACGATAAATTCTCCGGCTCTACAAGACTCTGGTCCGGCAGCACCTAGAGTATGCTGTCCAGTTTTGGGCACCAGTCCACAGGAAGGATGTACTGGAAATGGAGCAAGTGCAACAAAGCTAATAAAGGGTCTGGAGACTGTTCGTTATGAAGAAAGGTTACGAGCACTGAACTTATTCTCTCTGGAGAAGAGACGCTTGAGAGGGAATATGATTTAAAAATTTACAAATACCATACTGGTGACCCCACAATAGGGATAAAACTTTTTGTGGAAGGGAGTTTACCAAGACACGTGGCCGCTCATTAAAATTTTGAGGAAACAAGGTTTAACCTTAAACTACGTAGAGGGTTCTTTACTGTAAGAGCGGCAAGGATGTGCAATTCCCTTCCACAGTCGGTGGTATCAGCGGGGAGCATCGAAAGTTTCAAAAAACTATTAGATAAGCACCTGAACGACCACAACACACAGGGATATACAATAGAATACTGACATATAATCACACACATAGGTTGGACTTCTGCCTTTTTTCAACCTCACCTACTATGTAATTAATATATAATGCATCCAAAATTATCCTCTACATCCCCACCTTTAACCCCTTGCCGACCGCTGCACGAGTATATACATCGGCAGAATGGCACGGCTGGGCAGATCAACGTAAATATACGTCGCCTTTAAGGCCCGGGGTTGCAGGCGCGCGCATGCCCGCGAGTCTGACCGCGGGTCCCGCAGACTCGATGTCCGCTGGGAGGCCCACGATCGTCTCACGGAGAGGAAGAACCGGGAAATGATAATGTAAACAAGAATTTCCCCGTTCTGCCTAGTGACAAGGACACTGATCAAAGCTCAATGTAATCGGGAGCGGTGATCAGAGTCATGTCACATGTAGCCACGCCCCCCCCAGAGTTAGAACACATCCCTAGGACACACGCAACCCCTTCAGCTCCCCCTTCTGGTTAACCCCTTCACTGCCAGTCACATTTACACAGTAATCAATGCATTTTTATAGCACTGATCGCTGTGTAAATGTGAATGGTCCCAAAATAGGGCCAAAAGTGTCTGATGTGTCCGCCATGTCGCAGTCACAATAAAAAAATAAAATAAAATAAAAACGCTGATCGCCGCCATTACTAGTAAAAAAAAATTTTTTTATAAAAATGCCATAAAACGATCCCCTATTTTGTAGACGCTATAACTTTTGTGCAAACCAATCAACAAACGCTTATTGCTATTTTTTTTACCAAAACTATGAAGAATACGTATCGGCCTAAACTGAGGAGAATTTTTATTTTATTTTTTATATATTTTTTGGGGATATTTATTATAGCAAAAAAGTAAAAAATATTGCTTTTTTCCCAAAAAATTGTCAGTCTATTTTTGTTTATGGCGCAAAAAATAAAAACAGCAGAGGTGATAAAATACCACCAAAAGAAAGCTCTATCTATGGGAAAAAAAGCACATCAATTTTGTTTGGGAGCCACGTCGCACGACCGTGCAATTGTCAGTTAAAGCGACGCAGTGCGGGGCGTGTCCGGACGTGAAGCTGAGAAGACGTGTTGGTACTGTGCTCCACATATCCAGAAACAATCCTTCCCCATCCTTTTATTATTTTAACCCAGAGACACTTCCAACTACCTATATCCACCCATGGACACGTACTGAGGCAGTGCCTGTCGATATTGCGGAGGTAATCCGGCTATTACTGCATTTAGCCTGCATCTGGCTCCACACTGCTGAGGCCCGCCGCCATCTTGAGGCCTGTGAAGCCTCATATGCCCCTGAGCCAGCGTGACGTGTATACCGGTGGGATTGCACTCTCCAGGCTTGTCCAAGAGCCGCTGCATGCACGGAGGACACTGGGCAGCGACACAGCGGGAGCGATCACCGGAGGACTGCTCCTACATCCTGGGAACCGGCGCCATATTGCGGCCTGCTGACCCGGCTGAAGCTGCCCCCCTCAGGTACTGTGACTCCCTGGCCCCTCCACCGTCCCTCGCCCTCACCCCCGAGCTCATCCCTGTGCTGCCACCTCCATCATACCTGCTGGGAACTGTCCCCTATCCAGTGTAGCGAATCCGCGGCCCGAGCGGAGTGGAGCTCCTGCGCCACTCTCAGGAAAGTCCCCGGCTTCGGCCTACTCCCGGAACGCGGCGGCCATCTTGCTACACCCAGGAGCTTAAAACTCCTCACAATCCCAGCTCTTCTGCTGCCCAGCTCCAAATTCTTTTACAACACAGTGGCCTGCTCTTAAATCCCCTCCCCACAGTCATTGCAGAGGTGCCCTTCGCAATAGGCAAGTGACCATAGCAAGAGGTCGGCGGACATTTTGCTACACCCTGAAACTTATTCACAGCCTCTTTACCTCTCCCCAATTTAACCTCCACAACTCCCTTGGTATATGGGTGACTTATTTCAAAAGGCCATTCCCCCTGCTTCATTTGCGCCACCTACACGACCCCTCCGGGGCAGCTAGCCTACGCATGGCGCTAAAAGGAAGCGCTTGAAATGACCTCCGTCTAGCTGTCGGCCTCACAGCAACAAGCAATGCCATCCAAAGGCTCTTCCTCCCGCTCAAAATTAGGTAAACGTTCTGCAAAACTGCATCAAACCAGTGTGGGGACCATTAAAAAATTCCTAGCCGCGGAACGAGAAAGCCCCAGCTCTAGGTTCAACAAAACCAGAGCCTCAAGATCGCTTATCTCCCCAGCCTCTCACGCCGCCTCTGCCCGCGAGAGTTCGCCAGCCTCTTCTTGCGGCTCGGAAATAATGGAGGAGCCCGGGTCCCCAACGGGTTCTGATATGTCTTCCTTAATGAATGAACTTAAAAAGGAGATGGCGGGTATGTTTCACAGTATGGAAAAATCCATCAAAAAGGAGATTTCCGCGGTCAGAGTGGATGTGGCGCACTTACTCGTCAGAATAGAGGAAACAGAACAGCGTCAAGACTCACATGAGGTTGCTATCAAAGAATTGCAGGAAACCGTCACTCAATTAGCATATGCAAATAGGGCCTCACTATACAAACTCGAAGATCTCGAGAATCGCAACCGCAGAAATAATTTGCGTATACGCGGACTGCCAGAAGCAACCAGGGATAATGACCTAGAACCCTCGGTCCGAGGTATCCTTAATACTATACTGGGTAATCCTGCTACGGATCCTCTGCGATTCGACAGAGTGCACCGCGCTCTGAGACCCCGCAATTTCTCGTCTGACCAACCTAGAGATGTGATTTGCCGTCTCCATTATTTCGAAGACAAAAACGCCATCATGACCAAAATGCGGAACACCCCTAACATTGACTTTGACGGTGCTATTCTTAACATCTTTCCAGATCTTTCTAAGGAGACTCTTGATCGCCGTCGGGCGTTGAAGCCCCTCTTGGAGCAACTAAGGGGTGATGGAACTAACTACCGATGGGGTTTTCCCGCATGCTTAATTGCTACTAAGAATGGCCGCTCCTCCACATTGCGGTTCCATGAGGATCTTCCCACCTTTCTTCAGGACCTAAACTTACCACGCGTGGAGCTGCCAGGCTGGCAGAACCCCATACCCATTTTCTCTGCTCCCCAATCCTCCCAGTGGCAGAAAACCCCAGCCAAGCAAAGGCGTGCTCCTACTCCATGTTCGTCTCAGAAGAATGGTTGAGGTCCTCTCCTGAATACAATCATCCCTCTTGATAGCTCTCCTCCTTATCTGGATGACAATCTGCACTTCAATTTCAATTACTTCTCTCCCATACAAAAAGTTTGTCCTACCTTGCTAAATTCTCTTAGATATACTCCTAGAGAACCGTTATTATGTTCACATTAGGTCTGTTAGTTACTCTGATGTTTGGAGAGTGTTACATCCATGTTCTGACCATTGCTTGTCTATTACAAATGTTAATTTCCCTTTTTTATTTTTTTTTTATTTTATAGGCCGATAGCTGACGGAGCTTAATGCTCCAATTGATGCCCTCACAAAGGCGTTTGCTCCCTGCCCCTATTCTCTTGGGGTTGATGGGAGTTGGTAGTCTTTACTTTCTCCTTGTTTATTCCCTTTGGGAAACCTTTTTGACTGCCTGCTCCCCTCATCCCCACTGGGAACACCGCAGATTTCTGCGTGACTATTCTTGCAATCCCATTCGTTCTTCCGATTGTTCTAAGGTTTTTCATACGTTTTTCTCCTTTTTCTTTTCCTCTTCTCCTACCCTTCTGGATTCTCCTTGCCCCCCTCCTTTTGTCCCTCTCCCTCTTCCCCCTCTGTATTACTGGCATACATGGTTATATAAAGTAGTGTTCTGCCTCCCGCTGATGACATGGCTAACTTAAAGCTCCTTTCTTATAATGTAAGAGGCCTCAGTGTGCCCGCAAAGAGACATCAAGTGTTGCGAGAATTAAGGAGCTCCGCATGTTCTATTGCTTTCCTTCAGGAAACCTATTTGACTCATACTACCTCGGTGAAATTATACTCGCAACACTTTCCTCAATGGTACTATAGTCTATCAGACACTAACAAGGCCAAAGGGGTGGCCATTGGAATTAGCAGAGGTACGTCATTTCGTTTTACTGACATGTTAGCGGACGATCATGGTCGCTTTCTTTTTGTTAAAGGTTATATTGGCAATACTCGCTGTACCCTAGCCAATGTTTATTGTCCCAATCGAAATCAGCCTACTTATCTCACTCAAACCCTCACAAAACTTTCACAATTCACTGAGGGAATGTTAGTCCTTGCGGGGGACATAAATATGCCTTTAGATCCCACTATAGATACTTCCCATGGCCGTTCTAGTATCCCATTTAAAAGATTAGCACAAGTGAAAAAAAAAACTACTAGATCTACAACTTATGGACGCTTGGCGTCTCCTGCACCCTAAAGGACGAGACTACTCCCACTTTTCAAAAACCCACAACTCATACTCCAGAATAGACAACATTTTCCTAGACCACTTCCACCTTCCCCTCCTGAGCTCAGCTGACATAGGGAAGGCTACCCTCTCTGATCATGCACCTGTTTCTGTCTGCTTGACCATGCCCGATTTACCTCCTCGCCCCAATAGCTGGAAGCTTAATGACTCTCTCATCACTAACTCAACAGAGGTTTCCATCCTCTCTACTACTTTATCCCAATACTTTATAGAAAACTCCGCCTCAGACACCTCCCCTTCTGTTCTATGGGAGGCACACAAGGCCTTAATGAGAGGTAGCCTTATTGAATTGGGTGCAAGGAGAAAGAGAGAACATGGTCAACAGCTTAAACAGGCCCTGCAACAAATTGCTGAATTAGATAAAAAACACAAACTTTCGTTGCACGCCTCACACCTCGAAGCGCTCACCCTTAAAAGAGAAGAACTTAAAACTCTCCTCGCCCTAGAAACTAAGCGGAAATTTCACTACGTATCTCAGAAAGTATATGAATGGGGTAACAAACCTGGTAAACAATTGGCTAGATCCCTTATAGCAAAAAAAACTTCATCCTTTATACCCAAAATTAAATTGCCATCAGGAGACCTAGTGCACACTACCCCGCAAATTTCAAAGGCCTTCAGGGAATTTTACGCAGATTTATACAATGTGGAGGGAGGTTTGGCTTCTCTATCACTACCAGAAAAACGTAAGCGTATCCTCAAATATCTTAAGGACGCCAGCCTCCCAAAACTGTCAAAATCGGCCCTTAATGACCTAGAAGCAGATTTCTCAGTAGAAGAATTCCAATGCGCGCTAAAATCCTCTCCTTCCGGCAAGGCTCCTGGCCCAGACGGTTTCACCCTTTTATATTATAAGACCTTCAGTGACATTTTACTCCCCCATCTCACAACTTATGCAAATTAAATTTCCCACAAATCTGGCCTCCGTCCGGAATCCCTATCTGCCCACATCACCGTTATTCCCAAACCTGACAAGGACCCCACACTATGCGGTAGCTATAGGCCCATATCTCTCCTAAACGTCGACACCAAATTGTATGCCAAGGTAATGGCAAATAGACTGCTCCCCCTTCTTCCTAAGTGGGTCTCAGCTGACCAAACTGGGTTCATTCCTAATAGAGAGGCCAGAGATAACTCTCTCCGCACTCTGTCCTTGATCCACCATGTCCGCAGGTGCTCCCAGTCCACCCTCCTTCTCTCTACTGATGCGGAGAAAGCGTTTGATAGGGTGGACTGGGACTACCTTAAAACTACCCTTAGGTACTTTGGCCTTGGCCCCAAAATGTTCCATCGTATTTCCTCTCTCTACTCTAACCCTACCGCGCAAATACGTATAAACGGCTCCTTGAGCGACCCCTTCACTTTACATAACGGAACCAGACAGGGCTGCCCTCTATCTCCTCTCTTATTTGCCATTTCCCTTGAACCCTTCCTAGCTACCATTAGACACAATAGGAATATTCATGGCATCCAAGTCGGTGATAGGCTTCATAAATATGCAGCATACGCTGACGATATTTTGTTTTACATTCAACAACCGCGCATTTCCCTGCCGAATTTAATGTCCGAATTCTCCACCTTCCAAACCTTATCTAACTTCAAAATCAATCTAGCTAAGTCTGAAATTTTAAACATCACAGTACCCCAATCAATAGCTGATCAATTGAAACCCTTATTCCCCTTTCGATGGGAATCCTCACGAATGAAATATCTAGGCATATACCTTACCCCTCGCCTACATTCCCTTTTTAGGCATAATTACATCCCTCTCCTTAATAATATCAGAGCAGATCTCAGGAAATGGTCTTCCCTCTCACACTCATGGCTAGGCAAGGTTAATATAATCAAGATGAACATACTCCCCCGCATCCTCTTCATTCTTCAAATGATCCCCTTGCAGGTCCCCATAGGCTTCTTTACTCTTCTGCAGACCATGGTCGCTCGCTTTGTTTGGAGGGACGGTCACCCCAGGATCTCTCGGGAAGTTCTCTACAGGGCCAAGCGTTCTGGGGGGCTGTCCCTTCCTAATTTTAAAGCCTATTATAATGCTATTATTCTGTCACGTATAGCAGACTGGAAGTATGCCATTGCTTCTAAACTTTGGGTACAATTGGAATATTCCTTAAGTGATTCAGATCTCTCCACGGCCCCGTGGATCCCACGCCCTTCTAGAAACCTCTCGCACAACACATCGCCTCTCACCACGTCCTCATTGGACGTTTGGGATGGTCTCCATAGAAAATTTGCGTGGTCTTATGACTCCCCACTAACCCCCCTGCTACATCATAAATACTTTATGCCAGGCTTCTTTGACCCAGGATTTAAATCCTGGTCGCCCAGTGGCCCTCTCCAGCTATATCATGTCCTATCCTCCAACACCCTTAAACCTTTGCCAGAAATTTTGGGGCATAAACCAATTACATTTATGGACACATGGAGATATAATCAACTGAAATGCTTCCTTCAAACTCTCCCCCAACCATTACGGGGCATCCAAGACCTAAATGGTATTGAACAGCTTTTTCTCCATAAGGACCCCCCTATACACAGCATCTCCCAGTTCTACAAAGCGCTCATAAATTTGCAGAGTCCTGCGTACCCAAACTACCTGCCCAGATGGGAGACTGATCTGGATGCTACTATCACAGACAAGACTAAAGACAAAATTCTCCAACTTACCCATGTCTCCTCTTTGGCTTCTTCCATGGCTGAGTCTAACTTTAAACTTCTTACTAGATGGCACCACACGCCTGTTAAACTTCACCGCATGTTCCCTGTTAACTCCCCGCTATGCTGGAGGAATTGTGGTCAAAATGCCACTCATGCCCACATATGGTGGTTTTGCCCCCTTATTCGCCCCTACTGGACTGAAGTACTAGACCTGATTCACCAAGTCACCACAGTTAGATTACCTATGGATCCGTGGATAGTCCTCTTTCACGCTACCTCGATGTCCATAGGAAGATATAAACGTACACTCACGCCACATCTCCTCAATACTGCTAAAGCTCTCATACCTACCCTCTGGGGCCAACCCACAACTCCATCCATAAAGACCTGGATACAAAAAGTTTCAGAAGTATGTCTCATGGAGGAACTCACCCACATTGCGAGAGACACTAAACAGCATAACCTAACCTGGGCACCCTGGTCCTCCTTCCTCTCCACCCAATACTACAAAGACATCATCTCCTCTTCCCCTTGAGCTGCCCAAGCTTCTTACATAGCTTAACCGCTATTCCTGGTACCGTTTTTGTTACATTTATATTGACTGTGGAGGCACTAACCTCCCTCTAAGATCTTCCTACTGTAAACGTATTTGATATTTTCTCATTGCTACTGCCAAGTATGCCAGCCTCCCCTCTCCCCTTCCTGCTCCCCCTCCCTTGCCCCCTCTCTCCTAGCCCCCCCTTTCTTTTCACCTTTTTTCTTTTCTTCCTCCTTTTTCCTCCTCTCTTCTATATTTGTTAATTGACTTGTTGTTTATTTCATTGTACTTGGGTTACTCAAGATGTTTTCATTCTAAAACGGGTTGACTCTCCTTTGTTTTCTAACCCGAAGTACCATTTTCTTTGTATCTGTTTCTATTGTTGTATCTACATAGCTTCTCAATAAAAAATATATTAAACAAAAAAAAAAAAAAGCGACGCAGTGCAGAATCGCAAAAAGTGCTCTGGTCTTTTGCCAGCCAAATGGTCCGGGGCTGAAGTGGGTAATGAATAGTTCACATATTACTCCACCATCGCTCCTCTAGTAACTTCCATGGATTAATAATGAGTGAAGCAAACTATCTCAAAACAATAGGTGAAAATCTGGTGCTCTGTTTAAAATACTCTATTGCAGATAAGAGGAAAGAAATATACTCAATACAACAATGGTATAGTAAAATGGCACGTAATGACAATCCACTGGGCTTGGGATCGCTGATGCCCATAAAAAAAAAAAATATATAAAATTACGCTCCGCCCCTTTACATTTAACGTCCCATGGAAGGGACTTCTGAATGGAGGATGACTTTGGATGGTTTATATACTCGTGTCCGTTCAGACCTCTTAAAATTTGGAGGTCATTACAGAGGTGTACACATTGTGTACAGCCAGGGCTTGACAATTTTGTCTAGGAGCCAGATAAAAAAAAGTTAGGAGCCAGTCTTTTTTGACTTAAGCCTCGTACACACGGGCGGGAATCCCGTCGAAAAAAAAACGTTTGTTTTCTCGACGGGATTCCTAGCAAGCTTGTCTTGCCAAGCCCTGTGTACACACGCGCCATTCAAAAGAACCGCGTTCTTTTGAATGGTAAGAACGCGGTGACGTCATTGACTACGACGAGCTGGCGCTCGTCACATTCCATTCCGTCGCCGCTATCTTGCTACACCCTACACTACCCTTGTATGCTACCGCGCATGCGTCGAAGTCTCATCGAGCATGCGCAGGTTTCCCTGGACAGGTAAGCATACAGACGACTGGGTTTCTCGGCAGGAAACCCTCTGCCGAGAATCCCGACAAGCAAAATAGAGAGCAGGTTCTCTATTTTTCTCATTGAGATTCCCGGCAGTTTTCTTGCCGAGAAACCATACACACGAACGGTTTTCTCGGCAAAAAGGTCTCCCAGCAGTTTTCTTGCCGAGAAAACCGGTCATGTGTACGAGGCTTAACAGGGCTTTATTGTCGATGATGGAGATGGCAGATTTTAAATTTGCACATGGAGGGGACTGTAGCCGGGCATGCTGCTGGGTGGGGCGGCTTTGGTTTCAGGGGGATGCGTGGCCCGTTGGGGCTCTCAAAGTGTGTGAATTTGACATTTTTTCATTGATTTTCTAGTCTTCACAGTAGCTGTGAAAATGCGGAATAGACCACCTCAGGAACAAATTCTGGCCATATTAGTAGATTTTTTTTTTTTTTTTTTTTATTTAAAACAAAGATAAGCTGGATTATGAAAATGTACAAAATATAGGTAGATATTAACATTTCTGGGTAATAACACCTGAGATTGTTAATCCAGGGAACATCTGACTGCCTTTGGGAGATCAGGAAGGAATCCCCCCCCCCCCCCCACCCCATTGGAGCAATTTTTTTTTTATGTTGGACTTTTTTCAACCTGTGTAACTACCATATGTAAAAAGTCATCGTCTTCACCTAGGAGAATGGGTATGGGTGAGCAGAGTTTCTTCCCTGGGTATTTCTCATCCATTGGCATGGCCAAACAGAGACAGAATAGCAAAACTAGGTAGTACAGTATTTAAATTAATCTGTTGGCTTCCCCTGCACGGACCCCGTCGTTAACTTAAAAAAACTATTGAACTTGATAGGGAATTCAACCACTTCAGGAAGAGTCGATTCCCTAGCGCTGCCATAGTCCCGTTTCTCTCATGCCACATCATAATACTCTCCTTATCTGGGTGTGTATAATTACTCTCAGTGCTAGCTCAGCCACTCCGCCCCTCCCTTCACCTCCATACGTTTTACTTTTTATGTAGCTCCCAGGGAAGGAGTGAAGGGGAACACTATAGAGGGCCATTTGAGTGAAACCTGAGTTTGCTAGGGTTGCTGACACCCAGAGCCGGTACAAGGGGGGGGGGGGGCGGAAGCGGCGGATGCCCTGGGCGGGACCATTTACTGGAGGAAGGTGGGCACAGTAGAAGTGCTGGTGTACTGGCCGCGCTACATAGATAACAGCATGTGCCGAGTGCGCTCCTGCACCCGGCACAAGCCTGAGACCAGTCCCGCTCTGCCCCTCACTTCTCTATCGGGCAGAGTAATCTCAAAAGAGAGGACACCCGTCAGCTCCTGCGGTGATTTCTTCCCCCCTCCCTCTCCTCTCTGACTCCAATGTTAATGCAAGTAGCGCTCGCACAGCCAGGCCGCCCATCTGCTCCCAATGGAAGAGCAGACCGGGTCTCCTGCTTGTCATAATGACTGCAGCAGACCCAGTTCCTGAAGCAAGCAGCGCTCCCGTCCCCCAGCCCGCCCCTGTCTGTATGCTCAGAAAGCTATGCTGGCAAAACTCACAGCACAGCACGGAGATGCAGGATGATGTTATACCAGTGACCATAGGGAGGGATCTGTGCAGTCACATGCCAGTTCTTATCCAATCATGCTACTCCAGCCCCTCCCCTTTCTCCTGCCACCAGATTTGGACAACTTTAAGCAGCAGTTCCAGAGGAGGAGGAAGTGGCTAAAATGACCCATCTGTTCCTCTGAGTCACAGTGAGTTTTTTCCTTTGCTTCAGGAATAGAAAGCAGCAGCATGGATAATCAGTGATAGGGAGAGAGGCAGCAGCATGGTAGGTTGGTTGTTTAGTGCAGGCAGCAGAGAGAGAGGGGAACAGGATCAAAGTCTGTTCATGTTCATCCTGACACCGGGCTGTGAAAGATCTTCAACATCAGAGGGACAGAACACAGACTTACATTCCTTTAAACCAGCAGAAATCATGTTTCTTACATTAGATCTCTACCTGGGAGAAAAGAATGCAAGGTCTGTGTGTTCTGTCTCTCTGCTTCACCTTAAAGCCTTAGGGCTTATTTACACTCGTTTTGCTTTCTGAAGAGCAATCCACATGCAGATCACTCTTTAGAAAGCATTAGACAGGCAATGAGAAGGTGTTGTATCACCGCCTCACCACCTGCTTCAACATCTTTATCCCCCACACTAGTGTATTGCACACACTCGTGGGGCTGTTGCAGAGCATCCTCATCCAGTTGAAGGGGTTGTACACAGTGGGTGGAAGCACCTGCCAAAAGCACTAAACATGGCTGCAATATGTGTACACCCCCAGCCACTGCCTGTATGCAGCCAACGGGAGTAGCAGTGGGGAGGGGGGTAAAAACTTGGCTCAACTGCAGGGTTTAACAGCCCCCCTCACCACTTCTGTTAATGAGTTCTAACATTGCTGGTGTGGTGTGTGTGTGTGTGTGTGTGTGTGTGTGTATGTATATGTGTATGTATATATGTATATATATATATATATATATATATATATATATATATATACACACACACATATACACACACACACACACACACACACACATTTAGTTTATTTTCGGTGGTATGATTTACTGGTAAAAATTATTAGTGCCCCCAAGTTTTGACTGACATCTTATGTGTCCCCCCTATATATTGTTCCTAGAGTCGCCTCTGCGCCCGACAGGTGATTCCTAGTCCCGGCCGGCGGAACTTCACAGAGAGACCGGCCAGGAGGCGGAATCGGAAACCGCCACCGACTCGTTCTTTACACCGGGGGGGGGGGGGCGCAGTTTGCCATCTTCGCCCTGGGCACCGAATGTCCTTGTCCCAGCACTGCTGACAACTCATCCAAGATGGTGGTGTCAACAGCAATCTTAGGCCTCTAAAATGTCTACACAAAAGGAAGCTTTTACAGGTAAAATAACATACATAAAACAGGTTTCAATGTATATCGTATACAATCCTATGTGATTGCTGTTTAAATGAGTGGTCTCTGGAGACAGGGAATCTTTAGGGTAAAAAATGTTAACACACTATTAACGCATGATTTATGATAACTGAGGATGTACCACACTTGCCTGATTTTGGGAATAAGGGG
The DNA here is from genome assembly GCA_029206835.1 of Rana muscosa. Lineage (NCBI taxonomy): Eukaryota > Metazoa > Chordata > Amphibia > Anura > Ranidae > Rana > Rana muscosa. The sequence goes on along the minus strand of CM055120.1, from coordinate 441,790,654 downwards.
CTACCTGAGACATAGGGACTTACAACAGGGGGCAACTGGTAAACGCAGTTTTTTTTTTTAAAGGGGTACACACTTTAACCACTTAGCGACAGCCCACCAAAGATTTACTGGGACAGGGCGGCCGCTCTGCGCCAGATCACGTACCTGGTACGTTAGCTGGCAGGTCCGGGCTCCGCCGGCAAGCCATTCCCGATGTGATTGGATACAGCGGTAGCCAATCAGCGGGTCCGGCGGACGCAATGTAGGAAAGGCGAAAAGGGTGGTTTGTCTATGTAAACAAGGCAGACTGCCGTTCTGTAAGAGGGGAATGTGCTGATCTTGTGTTCCTGCAAAGCAGGAACACGGATCTTTACATTCCCCCAGTCCAAGCACCCCCCCCCCCCCGCCCGAAAGTTAGCAATCACTCCTAAGGAACACATTTAACCCTTTAATTGCCCCTAATGTTAACCCCTTCCCTGCCAGTGTCATTAGAACAGTAATAGGGCATATTTTTTTAGCACTGATCACTGTATTAGTGTCACTGGTCACCAAAAAGTGTCAAAATTGTCAGTTGCAATATCGTAGTCCCCTCCCCTCATGGAGCCCTTTTCGGTTGCAGAGGGAGGAGGGGAGGACATCTACTGTCAGTACACCAAACACTACACTAATACCAGGACACATAGGCACACTTTTCACCCCCTGATCACACCCCCCCCCCCCCAGTTACCCTTTCACTCCCTGTCACAGTGCCACCAAGTGCAGTTTTCAGATTTTTCACTGATCACTGTACTGGTTTCACTTGTGACACTGGACAGCTTTAGGGCAGTTAGTAGTAGGTCCAGGTAGGTTTAGGGTACCCATTAACCCCCTAATAAAGGTTTAACCCCTTGATCACCCCCGAGTTAACCCTTTCACCCCGTCACCGGTGTCACTAGTATAGTGTACAGATCTATTTTCTGATCGCCATATTAGTGTCACGGGTGATGCTAGTTAGTTAGTTGGTAGCTAGTTAGTTTCACCGTCAGTCTTTTATAGAATCAGGGTACCCCCATATATTACCCAATAAAGGTTTTAACCCCCTGATCGCCCCCTAGTTAACCGCTTCACCCCCATCACCAGTGATCCCCGTATTAGCCGATTCGATCACCATATTGACACTAGTTTATAGCGTCAGGGTACCTGCCGTATATTACCTAATAAAGGTTTAACCACCTGATCGCCCCGTGGGTGACATCAGTTAGGGCCAGCGTAAATCCCAGGCAGGGTCAGATAAGCGCAGGTACTCTAACACCTGCGCGCGCGCACACACACATACACACACTAGATAGCTCCGTTACTAGTATAGTGTTTGAACGGATCAATATCTTTGATCTGATCAGAACTATATTAGCGTCCCCAGTAGTTTAGTGTTCCCCAAAACGTGGCGTTAGGGGGATCAGCCCAGACACCTGCCAGCACCTGCGTTTAGCCCCTCCGCCCAGCCCAAACCACCCAAGTGCAGTATCAATAAATCACTGTCACTTACAAAACACAACACACATAACTGCAGAGTTCGCAGAGTCACGCCTGATCCCTGCGAACACTAACAGCTAATATTTTTGTTAGCGACTGAAGCATGCTCTGACAACCAGGTGCTCTTTTGCCTGCGAGTCACACTAGCTGTACCTATAAATTTAGAGGCCAAAATGTCCAAATAGAGGTACTCTAGTGAAGAGGCCTACACGTTGCTGAGCATGACAGAGGAGAGCGATGGGGAAGCTCCACTGTCAGATTCAGGCTCAGTATACAAATCAGTAGAAAGCAGCGGCACCTAGAGCTGCACGATTCTGGGAAAAATGAGAATCACGATTCTTTTGATTAGAACAAAGATCACGATTCTCTCACGATGCTTTAAAATGGTAAATTAAAAAAAAAAAAAAAATTTGCTTGTGTTTTTTTTTTTTTGCAAAATTTTCTTTTTTAATATTTTTAGTATTCTTTACTTTTTAATTTCTTTATTTTATTAATTAAATTATTTTTTTTATCATTTTTTTTCACTTTATTGCTATCACACAGGAGAAAACAATTCACTGTGTGATACCAATTGGAGGAGACAGGTTCTCTTTATTGACCCTCTCACTTCCAAAAATAGGAGTCCTAGCACTAGCACTGTGCTAGAACTCCTGTCACAGCTGAGATGGGAAGAGCACAGGTCTCCCCTCTCACTGTGAACATAGGCGGCAGGGACAGGAGACGGGAGACAGACTCGGCGGCCGGGGGGGGGGGGGGGGTAGGAGGGGGGGAGGACGGAGTCCCGAAGACAGCCAGCCAAGTGTGGTATGTGGGGGGGGGGGGAGGGGGGAGAAGGGAGGACGGACAGCAGCACACATTTTCTTATAGAAACTCACCGCCCGTATGTTGAAATTGTCTCTCCTCTGCTCGCACACAGCCCCGCCTCCTCCTAACCCCGCGCTGTGATAGACAGAACACATCCCAGCATTGGACCCGCATTCTGTCTATCACAGCGTGGGGTTAGGAGGAGGCGGGGCTGTGTGCGAGCAGAGGAGAGACAGTTTCAATGCATCACGCTCTATGATCAATTTGCGTTCCACGCTGGTTACGTGGAACTGGCGGGGATTTAAGAAAATTGCGGTCATCCAGCCTGGAGATCGTGGGGGGGGGGGGGTGAATCGAGATTGCGATCCTCAAACGATTAATCGTGCAGCTCTAGCGGCACCCTGACAGATAGCTCTGATGACGAAGTTGTGATCCCTGCTAAGGTCAGGCGTAAACACGACCACGTTCATCTGTTGTTGAGGTGCAAGAACTACAGGGCTCTTTATGGAGCAGAGAGCTAGTACTAGTGCTGCTCATCCTTCTGGTGAACTGGCAAGCACCAGCGGCCTAGTACATCCTGGTCGTAGACAAACCAGCAGTGCAGAAACACTTGGTGACATGGCGAGTCCCATACGTGCAGTTCAAGCTGGTGCGGTGGCTAGCACAAATAGTGCCCTGCAGCCACCAAGGGCTTGAACACAGGCCCGTAGAGCCCATAGTGTCCTTCCCGCTGCATATGCTAACCCTGATTGGCAGCCCACCACTTCTTCAGCGCCTGTACGTCCCCCATTCACTGGCCAACTCGAAATTCAGGTGGAAAAAGTAAATTTTACATCACTTGATTTTTATTCACTGTTTTTCACGGAAGATCGCTATAGATCTATTGTGGACCAAAGCAATTTGTATGCTGGTCAATTCATCGCCGCTAATCCCCATTTGACCCTTGCCAGAGAATGGAAACTTATTACGGCAGGGCTCGACAAACCCCAGGTCGCATTGACTAGAATTAGCGACCTGGCTCCTAGGCTGTACTGCGGGAGGTGTCTTGTCCCTGTACGACCCCCCCCCCCGCCTCCGCGACTGAAGCAGTAACAGCATCGCGGTGACAAGCACATTAGAACAGGGAGAGAGAGGCGAGCTGCTGGCCATTGCGTTGCAGGGGGGGTGGTCTGGTGTGGGGTGACAACACTGCACTTGACCAACCATCCCCTTCTCTCGTGGGCTGTCTGAGTGGTCTCGGGCCAAATGTCACACAGGCACAGCGAGCAGAGTGAAAGCCACCTCCCCCTCCAGTGTTTATGTGTACACAGGGGAGGGGACCTGCTGTGCCTGTGTCGCGCTCATCTGAGGTACTGAATGGGATGATCACTTCCGAGTTAACCCTTTCACCCCATCACCGGTGTCACTAGTATAGTGTACAGATCTATTTTCTGATCGCCATATTAGTGTCACGGGTGATGCTAGTTAGTTAGTTGGTAGCTAGTTAGTTTCACCGTCAGGGAGCGCTGGCAAGATTGTTTGAGACATACATAAATTCACAAAGTTGCGGTCATTTTGGTCCACACGCCCAATTGACCATATGCCGGTGTTCTCTGCCTTCATGTCCAGGAAACGATACGAGCAGATCTTGCGGTTCATGCACTTAAACGACAATTAACTTTGTCGTCCTCCTGGAGACCCTGAATACGATCGGCTCTACAAAATTCGGCCCCTCATAAACCACTTCAACGAACGTTTTGCAGCCTTGTTTACTCCCGATCAAGTTGTCTGTGTTGATGAGTCCCTGAATAAATTTTCTGTCCGCTTGTCTTTCAAACAGTACCTTCCCAGCAAGCGTGCCAGATACGGGGTCAATCTCTATAAGTTCTGTGACAGGGCAACAGGCTATGTATTGAGCTTTACAGTTTATGAGGGAAAAGATAGTCACGTAGAGCCGGAGAACTGTCCAGATTACATAGGGATCGCTGGCAAGACCGCGTGGAAATTGGTGTCACCCTTATTCGGAAAGGGGTACCACTTGTACGTGGACAATTATTACACAAGCGTGCCATTTTTTAGTTACCTTCTTGATTTTGGAATTGGAGCATGTGGCACTGTGTGATCTAATCGCCGGGGCTTCCCCCAACGGCTTGTAGAGTCCTAACTTAGACTGGGGGAGAGAGCCTGCTTGAGATGTAATAATTTGCTTGCAGTGAAGTGGAGGGATACACGGAATGCTTTTATTCTGTCCTCCATTCACGCAGATACGACAGTCCAAATTGCAACGGTCACTGGTGTTGTAGAGAAGCCTCTCTGTGTCCACGATTACAACCTTAACATGGGACGGGTGGACTTCAACGACCAGTTGATGGCGCCGTATTTAATTGCCTGTAGAGCCAGACGCTGGTATAAAAATGTGTCTGTAGATCTATTTCAATTGGCTCTGCTGAACGCTCATGTGCTATACAAAGCGTCAGGATGAACTGGATCCTTCCTTAAATTCCAGGAAGAGATCATCACAGCCCTTTTGTTTCCAGACGGTGCTGTGCCCCAACTTCCCAATGCAAATGCAGTGAGCCGGCTGCATGAGAGGCATTTTCCGGTTGTCCTCCCTGGTACCCCTACCCAACGAGCACCCCAAAGATGTCGTGTCTGTAGGAAACGCAGATATAGGCGTGACACCCGCTATTATTGTCCCTCCTGTCCTGACCAACCTGGTCTCTGCATCGGTGAATGTTTTCGTCGTTACCACAAACTAGTGGAGTATTAGCGTAGGATACAGCACTGCACAGTTCTAGGGCACACTTTCACAGGGTCTCCAAAGATGCCATTTTGAGAGACCCAAACCTGGAACTTTTACAGTTAGTTATAAATAAAAGTGTAAAAAAAGAAATAAAAAAAGAGAGTATATATATATATATTTTTTTTTTTTTTTTTTTAAAGTCAGCCTATATTTGGCCATCTTGGAGTAATCGGCTGTTTATCCAAATTAGGCCGATATTGAACACTGGCCGCACCTCTGCCAGCGAGAAGGGAGGATGACCATGGGGCCCCGCCCCTTTCTTAAACAGCCCAATCATTGGCTGGATACCTGCTGGGTCCCGCCCACCTCCGACATCATGCTGTCAGCTCCTCTCTCTCTCCATACAGTTTCACACACCGTGGCGCTGCAGAGAGCATTCAGTTACACTATCGGCTGTGAAACCTGCCATTGCCATCCAGTGCCACCTGCCAGTGCCATCGCCATCCAGTGCCACCTGCCAGTGCCAAAAAAGAAATAAAAAATCAGCATCTTATATCGGCCGCCCCGATTTCTAAATATCGTCATCGGCCAGAGAAAAACACACACACACACACACACATTATATTATATTTATTTTTTTTATACACACACATACATATACACACACACACACACACACACACACACACACACACTGTATATACGCGAGTATAAGCCGACCCGAATATAAGCCGAGGCACCTAATTTTACCACAAAAAAACTGGGAAAACGTATTGACTAGAGTATAAGCCGAGGGTGTCCATCTGCATGCCTCACTGTGTCCATGTGCATGCCTCACTGTGTCCATGCCTCACTGTGTCCATGCCTCACTGTGCCCATGCCTCACTGTGCCCATGCCTCACTGTGCCCATGTGCATGCCTCACTGTGCCCATGACTAGACTGACGTTTAACATGGGAGTCTATGGAAGGGGTGCCCGGTTTGAAAAAAATCGGTGCTCCCCGGCCGTAGGTCCCCTGGACAATAAACTTTGCACACTTGTAAAGGAAGAGTGCAGCTGCATGTGTGCCAAGTCTGGTACTGGGTCACCAAAGTACGGGAGATCAGGCGCAAAAAGGTGACTCGAGTATAAGCCGAGGGGGGCACTTTCAGCACAAAAAAAGTGCTGAAAAACTCGGCTTACCGTATATACTCGAGTATAAGCCGACCCGAATATAAGCCGAGGCACCTAATTTTACAACAAAAAACTGGGAAAATGTATTGACTCGAGTATAAGCCTAGGGTGTCCATCTGCATGCCTCACCGTGCCTCACTGTGCCCATGCCTCACTGTGTCCATGCCTCACTGTGCCCATGTCTCACTGTGCCCATGACTAGACTGACGTTTAACATGGGAGTCTATGGAAGGTGTGCCCGACTTTAAAAAATCAGTTCTCCCCGGCCGTAGGTCCCCCAGACAACAAACTTTGTACACTTGTAGAGGAGAAATAGGGCTACATTTGTGCCAAGTTCCGGATCGAGAAGACCTACAACTGTCCGGTACCGGGTCCCCAAAGTCACCAGAGAAATGACCGTTTAACATGGGAGTCTATGGAAGGGGTGCCCGGGTTTGAAAAATCGGTGCTCCCCGGCCGTAGGTCCCCCAGACAACAAACTTTGCACACGTGTAGAGGAAGAGTGGGGCCACATGTGCGCCAAGTTTGGGGTCCTGGAAACCTACGGCCAGCCGGTACCAGGTCCCCAAATTTCGGGAGATCAGGCGCAAAAAGGTGACTCGAGTATAAGCCAAAGGGGGCATTTTCAGCACAAAAAAAATGTGCTGAAAAACTCGGCTTATACTCGAGTATATACGGTATACTCCAGTATATACGGTAAGCCAAAAATTTGTCACTAAATGATATATTGCTCACACGTGGCATGGGTATATGTGAAATTGCACTCCAAAATACATTCTGTTGCTTCTCCTGAGTACGGAGATACCACGTGTGAGACTTTTTGGGAGCCTAGCCGTGTACAGGACCCCAAAAACTAGGGTTGTCCCGATACCGATACTAGTATCGGTAGCGGGACCGATACCAAGCATTTGCGCGAGGGGGCGGAGAGCGAGCCGGGGGGCGGAGACCAGAGCGCAGAGGGGGCGGAGAGCGGGGCAGGGGGGCGGAGACCAGAGCGCAGACGGGGCGGAGAGCGAAGCAGTGGGCGGAGACCAGATCGCAGACGGGGCGGAGAGCGAGGCGGGGGGCGGAGACCAGAGCGGAGAGGGGGCGTAACCAGAGCGGAGAGCAGAGCGTGTCTTCAGGCGGGTAAGTAAAATTTTATTGTGACATGCACACAGATTTGTTTTCCTTCCGCCCTTGTGATCAAATGGTTGCCTGCCTTGCCTGTCTTTCTGCTGGTCACCCTGCTATTTTGCTCGATGTGCTCCCCCTGACTCTCCTGCCTGTTTGTTTTTTCGATGCTGGAGGGGAGGGAGTTTTTTAAAAAGACATTAACCACTGAGAATGGCCCAGGGGGAGGGAAGAGCTGGGTGCCTTTGCCAATCTAAGAGGCATTCTTCCCACTGACCACCAATGTAAGAGGCATTATTCCCACTGACCACCAATGTAAGGGACATTCTACCCACTGACCACCAATGTAAGGGACATTCTACCCACTGACCACCAATGTAAGGGACATTCTACCCACTGACCACCAATGTTAGGGGCATTCTTCCCACTGACCACCAATGTAAGGGGCATTCTTCCCACTGACCACCAATGTAAGGGGCATTCTTCCCACTGACCACCAATGTAAGGGGCATTCTTCCCACTGACCACCAATGTAAGGGGCATTCTTCCCTCTGACCACCAATGTTAGGGGCATTCTACCCACTGACCACCAATGTAAGGAACATTCTTCTTACTGATCACCAATGTAAGGAGCATATGCTGACACAGTACCATCTATCACTGCCATCTATCAGTGCCAGCCACCTTCCAACTATCAGTGCCAGCCCCCTGTCAGTGCCAGCCATATGTCGGTGCCAGCCATAAGTGCCCGCCACCTGTCAGTACTCATCACTGCTGCATATCCGTGCCACCTAATCATATCAGTGCTCATCAGTGCTGCTTAATCAGTGCCGCCTATCAGTGCTGCATATCAGTGCCACCTAATCTGTATTGTGCTTTAAAACTGTCACCTGACATTATAAAAAAGTATCGGTAATCGGTATCGGCAAGTACTTGAAAAAAAGTATCGGTACTTGTACTCGGTCTTAAACAAGTGGTATCAGGACAACCCTACCAAAAACCAATCACCGCCTTCAGGATTTCTAAGGGCGTAAATTTTTGATTTCACGCCTCAATACTCACAGCTTCAAAGGCCATGAGATGCCAAGATAGCAAAAACTCCCACAAATAACCCCAGTTTGGAAAGTAAACACCCCAAGCTATGTGCTGAGAGGCATGTCTACTTTTTAACAATGTGTTTTCTTTGACTTCTCCCACTAAACATCATTAGCAGAGGTAACATTGAGTCAAGCAATGGCTAATGTTCTTTTCGTTGCAGGAATAGCTGGGGTAGGACTTCATTGTGATAGGATGACCAACTTTCCTATACAAAGAGATGTGATGTAAACATTTCAATTAGGGATCGACCGATATTGTTTTTTCGGTGCCGATACGATACCAATATTTTGGCCACCTCTAAGGCCGATATTGTCTGCCGTTATTCTGTACTTTAAAAAATTGTATATATATATATATATATATATATATATATATATATATATATATATATATATATATACACACACACACACACACACACACACATATACACACACACACACACATATATATATATATATATATATATTTTTTTTTTTTTTTTTTATCACGGTTATTGAGGTCACAAGGAATGTAAACATCACTTGTGGTAGTAATACACAGTGACAGGTACTCTTTATGGAGGGATCGGGGGGTCTATAAGACCCAAAACCCCTCCTCTGCACTTGAGTATTCAAAAACATCAAGATCTGTATTTTTGAATACTTTATATATTTTTTTTAAACTGGCGCCTTTAAGATGCCAGTAATCCGGGAAGCGATGTCATGACATCGCTTCAGGGTTATTCTATCCGAGACCCGAACGAAGCATCGGCTTTGTTCGGGTCTTCGGCCAGCCGTTGGACGTGCCGTCTGGTTGCTCTGGCCTCCTGGTGGGACAGGAGAGCCCGGGCGTGAGGCAGAAGTGGCGGGAGGGGGTGATGTCCCCTCCCACTGCTTGTAATAAAAGCCGAGCAGCTGCTGAGCTGTTGCAATAAAGCCGACTGTCCGCTCTAAAGAACGGTACCGGGGTGATGCATGCAGCTGCATGCATCACAGGGGTAAAACCCCTTGAAGCAATATCGGTAATATCGGGTACGTTTGTGCCCTATAATCGGCCCCACCGATAATCGGTCGATGCCTAATTTCAATAAAAATGTCACTATTGCACATTCAGTGATTTCCGTCCGATCATATATTGCAATAAACATTTATAGGAATGCCAATAACTTATAAATCGCACTGATACCTATATAATGCACATCTGAGAACAATGCAACATTTGTTATTCCCACTCAATAAACTACAGCATTGAAATTAATGCAGAAATTGAGATCAATTCATCGGTCATTAACATTTGAAGTCAGTCAATGGAGTGTAAGCTTTTTAGAAAGGCAAAGAGTTAAATATTGTTCAGCTATAAAATGAAAAAAGGCATGTGGGGAAGGGGTCAGACTGGTTTTTCTTGCTGGTCTGCCATCTCCTTGGAAACCTAAGTGTAAACGGAGCAGCAGGGATGTGTATGAGATACAAAGCAGAAGATAATCATTCCCCATTTATCTGCCACTCCTGCAAGTCCACACAGACCTCCCTGTCTCCAGTAGGCTGGGTGCATGGATTGGAACACAAGCAAAGGAGAGCGCTGGTATTTAAAAGACATGTTATCTACATGGAGACCAGCTACGGCCTTCCATTGTCAGCTAACAAAATGCAAGCAATGGGCCAGGAAAAAGGAACTAAGATGCTATTTAGGACCGCCATTATATTGTAAAATATGTTGCAAAACAAATGATATACCCTAAATGTATTGTTACATACTATTGTCAGTTACTGTAATGGCCATTACTACAATAATTAAAGATAAACTCTATGCATATATAAAAAGACCAATCAAATATGTATTCATACATTATCATACAGTGAATCTTTAAAAACAGCTTGTAGGGCCTAAAAACAACTTGATGTTAACCTCCTGTAATCCTCTGTGTAGCAAAACGCACACTGGGAGAGGGAAGGACAGCATTCTACCAGTGTAGATTGTGAGTATAAAAAGTCTGTCTGCCATAAGCAATACAGTTATTGTTCCAGACACTGAGAACTGGCTCAGTGCTTGACTGCTCCACTACAGAAGCAGTGACAAACAGCATTGTTTGGAACCATAACATGTGCGCATTTATGTTGCCTGTCAGTAGTAATTTTCTATCAATGTTCTAACGGAGAAAGCTGTTGGAAAAAAAAAAAAAAACAGGAAAAAAATTTGCACTGTGGTAACATGAGCATTTTACCACATGTTATAGCAACATACATAAACGCACAGCACTTTGTGGTGCAATTCATGCTTATGATAACAGGTAATTTGCAGCGCTAGCGCTGCAAATGACCTGTTTTTCATCTCTCTAAGGTGTTAGTACCTTATGCTTCAGCAGCTGCGGATTTATTTAGTATTTTTCATTTTATCATTTTCGCCGTTTGTTTTTCTAAGCGCAAGTTTTAGTTTCTGTTTTATAATTCATGCTTATGGGCTCCCCAAAGCATAATTACAGTAATGGGCAACACACCTGCGCTGCAGAGCACCATAATGCATGGTAATTAAAAGGCTGCCTTACCGTAACTCAAAGTAGCACATTACAATGGAGCACTCAGGTCTGAACAATGCCTTGTGATCCCGATTACCTGAACATTTTTCAACATACTCAGATATATTCTGACATAGGTTAGGACAGGGGTCCTCAAACTACAGCCCGCGGGCCAGATATGGCCCGCCAGGGTGATTTACCCCGGCCCACGGACTGCTCCTTTAAGATCGCAGCACTCCCCCTCCTCTCTGCTACCTTAATCATACAAGACGAGAAACATGACAGGTCCGGACAAAGGGTGGGACCTTTTGAGTTAAGAAGCGGGTGATTGGTTATTAGGCAGCGGGGTGGTCCCAGCAATCAATCACCTGTATTTCACTTGCAAAGTCCCACCCTTTGTCCAGACCTGCCATGCTTCGCATCTTGTATGATTAAGGTAGCAGAGGGAAGGGGGAGTGCTCCAATGTTATAGAAGGGGCAATGCATTCTATGCATTAAGGCCCCTTTCACACTGGGGCGGGAGGTGCGTCGGCGGTAAAGCGCCGCTATTTTTAGCGGCACTTTACCGTCGGATTTGCGGCGCTAATCAGCCGCTAGCGGTGCGGTTTTACCCCACTACCGGCCGAGAAAGGGTTAAAAACCACCGCAAAGCACCTCTGCAGAGGCGCTTTGCTGGCGGTATAGCCGCGGTGTCCCATTGATTTCAATGGGCAGGAGCGGGGCAGGAGCGGTGGAGGAGCGGTATAAACACCGCTCCAAAGATGCTGCTAACAGGACTTTTTTTACCGTCCTTCAGGCGCACTGCTCCAGTGTGAAAGCCCTCAGGGCTTTCACACTAGAGAAACAGCAACGGCTGTTTCAGGTCGGTTTGCAGGCGCTATTTTTAGCGCAATAGCGCCTGCAAAACGACCCAGTGTGAAAGGGGTCTTAGATAAAAAGCCTTCTGTGTGCAGCAGCCCCCCTCGGCTCCCCTAATACTTACCTGAGGTCCATCTCTGTCCACAAGTATCTCAGCCGTCCGGGACTCTCCCTCTTGATTGGCAGAGACACAGCTGCGCTGCTATTGGCTCCCGCTGCCGTCAAAGTCAGTTAGCCAATCAGGAGAGAGGGGCGGGGCCAAATCATAGCTCCGTGTCTGAATGTAAACATGGAGCTGCAGCTTGGCTTGGGTGCCCCCATAGAAAGCGGCTTGCTGTGGGGGCACTCAACAGGACGGAGGGGCCAGGAGCAGGTTTTGGGCAGCTCTGCAAATTCACTGCACAGAGCAGGCAAGTATAACTTTTTTTTTTTTCCCTTGTTATTTTTATATAAAAAAAACAAAAAAAAACATAAAAAAAAACTTTACAATCACTTTAGATCCTTGAAATTATTACAGCAGAATAGTATGCCCTTAAATAAAAATCACTAAGCCTTAAGGCTCCGTTTACATCTAGGCATTTTTGGGCATTTTTCTGCTCTAAGCCTCAGCTCTAAAAATGCCCAACAAAACAAATCCCATTAATTTCAATGGTCCCTGTTAACATCTGAGCGTTCTGTCACCTAAAGTAAAACACCTGACACTCAAAGTACAGGAGCTTCTTTTTTGGCAGATTACAGGCATTTTACTGCTTTTACATTGGTGACCGTTTAACCTTGAAAACACCTGTACAAAAACGCTGCAAAAATGCCTATAAAATAGCAATGCCTACATGTGAACGGAGCCTTAATCTTACCTGAACTGAAATAAGCTCTTTAAATGCAATCATAAAGCCACATAAATGGCAGCATAACACAGAAGGAGGTACAGGACAGGAAAAGTCGTGAGGTTCACAGTGTAAACAACATTGCCATACCTAGGAGAAGTAACTTTCTCCAAGTTTGTGAGCACTCTGCATTGCATTTAATCAGACCAGCATCTCCTTGGCCACGCAGTTAACAATACCTCTGTGTGTAGGCACTGACGTGTCACTAAAACTGCAACTCATTTTTACAGAGCAGGTGCGGCTCTGGAGAGAGAGAGAGAGAGAGAGAGAGAGAGAGAGAGAGAGAGAGAGAGAGAGAGAACACAGTATCAAATTTAGCTCTTCCTAGGCACCTACATACAACTGTCCCTAAAAACAAGAATGCCAAGCCAGGTCTACAACACCATATTGATGACAACAAAGTAGAATCACTGCCTTATGAGGAAGATTTGACATTTCTAGCTGCTTAAAGAAATACTCCTTTAAACTAGAGCTGCACGATTCTGGGAAAAATGAGAATCACGATTCTTTTGATTAGAACAAAGATCACGATTCTCTCACGATTCTTTAAAATGGTAAATTAAAAAAAAAAAAAAATTTGCTTTTTTTTTTGCAAAATTTTCTTATTTTTAATATTTTTATTATTCTTTATTTTATTAATTTAATTATTATTTTTTTATCATTTTTTTTCACTTTATTGCTATCACACAGGAGAAAACAATTCACTGTGTGATACCAATTGGAGGAGACAGGTTCTCTTTATTGACCCTCTCACTTCCAAAAACAGGAGTCCTAGCACTAGCACTGTGCTAGAACTCCTGTCACAGCTGAGATGGGAAGAGCACAGCAGCACACATTTTCTTATAGAAACTCACCGCCCGTATGTTGAAATTATCTCTCCTCTGCTCGCACACAGCCCCGCCTCCTCCTAACCCCGCGCTATGATAGACAGAACACATCCCAGCATTGGACCCAAATTCTGTCTATCACAGCGTGGGGTTAGGAGGAGGCGGGGCTGTGTGCGAGCAGAGGAGAGACAGTTTCAATGCATCACGCTCTACGATCAATTTGCGTTCCACGCTGGTTACGTGGAACTGGCGGGGATTTAAGAAAATCGCGGTCATCCAGCCTGGAGATCGTCGGGGGGGTGAATTGAGATCGCGATCCTCAAACGATTAATCGTGCAGCTCTACCACATACTATCCCATCTGACTGTAAAAATTCTGTACAATTGTAGAGTTAACAAAACAATATATTAAGATTTGCCTAAACAATCCATCCAATTAGTAAAAAATCTGACTGGCCTCGTAGTACAATCATTTCCAGCGTAGTATGGGAGGATTAAAGCGATAAACTGATCAATTGTTCTGGGAAAACGGATACGTTTTTTATTCAGACACCAGATTATGATGCAAACTCTTGTTTGAATTTGCATATACCACTGAGCTGCATGTTTGAAGAATAGCGTGTTCAGTTCTGGAGATCTCATTTACAAACAGATATTGATAAAATAGATTGAGACCTTATCAAGAGATAGACAGGCAACAAAAATAATAAAAAGGTCTGTGGGATAGATCATACCAGGAGGGACTTCAGAAACGTACTGGTTCTAAAGCCTATTTTTTTTTTACCTTAATGCATTCCCTGCATTAACCCTTTCTCGCCTCCTGGCCCTTTAAGAACTTCTAGATGCCAAGAGGCGGAAACGGGGATTCAGGTCATGTGACTGCCGCGATTGGCTGTCACAGCTACTGCATGATTGGAAAGCTCTCATTCGCAAGTATGCATCGGGAGCTTTCCAGTCCCCACCAGTTACTGTGCTGGGAGTGCGCACACTCTCAAAACAATTTTGTTTTACATAGGGCCGCATTTATGTGACCTGCCAGCGGGAAGAGCTTCTGGTAAAAAAATACTTTAGGTAACAGTATTGCCCCCTCACACTTATATACGCTCTCACCAAATCCAGAGCCGAGCTAGTCTGTAGTGGCCCTCCTTGCTCTCACAGGCTTTTATGTGGCAGCATGAGCCATTGGTTCCTGCTGCTTTCAGTCAAATCCTGACACTGTCTGTGTCTATGGGCGCAGGGAGCACAGCTCAGGATCGAGCCCACAGGTGTGCCACACCAAAAATAGGAGAAGCAAGGAGCGCTGGAAGAGGACCTGAAAGCACAAAGCAGGGACGTATATCATGTTTATTTAAAAAAAGATGACTTGATCACTTTAATATGTACAGTCTTCAGGAAAGAAGGGACATGGGAGAGTAACTGAAATGGTTAAATACATTAAAGTAGAAGTCCATACAAAAACAAAACTCCCTGCATCTATAGACACCACGGATCCAACACTAACCTCTCTATCCCGGAAAAGAAAAAATTAGTATACATACCTTTTTGGAAGCCGATCTGACCCGCTCCGACCAGATCCCACGCTGAGCTGTCAGCCACAGGTTTACTGTAGAGGCGGGTGCAGAGGAGACGGACGACAACGGAAGTCCCATAGTAACTTTATGGGTGACGTCACTTCCCATTAATTTCACAGCCCTTGTCGGCCGTGTCCTCTGTAAAGCTTCCGCCGCTGGAGATCTGGTCCGAGCGGGTCAGATCGGGTTCCAAAAAGGTTTGTATACTCATTTTTGCTTTACAGGGATAGAGGTTAGTGTTAGATCAGTGGTGTCTATAGATGCAGGGACTTCCAATTTTAAGGGTGTATATAAGGTTCAGGATGGTAGTAGTACATTAACTCAGTAACTCAAAAATAAGTGGCTTCAAACAAGCATGGGACAAACATACTCAGATAAAAAGATTAAAAATAAATGGGGCACATGCGATAGGCAACTTAGCAGTAGCTTGCAGAGAAGTTCAAGGGAAGAGACAGCTGGATGCTGTGGCTGTTTGATGGAACTCTGCATACGGGAAGAGGAGGGAATGAAACCCCTTACCTTCAGTGTGAAATATCAGCTCCATCAGAGGGAATGATTCTTGTTTCCTTTCCTCTGTTGTTGCTCATGCATTAAACGCAGGAAAGAATTCCCTGAGCTGCACATCCTGCTGCTGCACTCCCAATATTTACTCTCCCAGATCTCCACCCTCCCCCTCATTGAGCTCAAACCTGCAGCTATTTCTCCAAGCCTGTCTGACTGAACCAGCTTATTACTATTGCTGGCTTCCACGCAGCTATCCCTCCCTCTATTAACATTATTATTTACTCAAGTCAATAGGCTGCAGGCAGTCCATTTCATAATGTAGGTAACAATTCTCCCTATTCATTTAAAAACACACCTCCAACCCCTACCCCCCTTTCTTGTGCATTATACTTTTCACCAAGTAATAGACAGGGTAAGTAATTAAAATTACTTTGCTAAACAACTACATGAACTTCTGACACCCATCTACTGTATGTTGCACCCATGGATCAGTGTTATAAAATGATTTCTAATTAAACCATCTTGTGTTAAAATGTTATCAGTTTACAGACTATTGCTTTTTGAATACAACTGATACTGGCACTACAATATAACTATTACAAAATATCACTTGCATTATTACATATCTTAGTGAATTGAACCTACAGACAGTTATAAGTAACAAAGTGTTTTCTATCATTTCTTTACTGAATCGATTTAACAGATTCTACCTTTTGCAAAACAAATAATAAATGCACCTATATTGCAAAATGTACTTTTTTTTTGCATTTCAGTTTGCAGACTCTGCAAGAATCTGGTTCCTGCAGACTCTTCCACAGGTCTGCATTGGGGTGAAGAACTATCAATGGGCTACAAGTGCAGTGACATTACTACACTTGTGCTCAATTGGAAGCCACAACCCGCCTGCTGCAGAGTAAGATGTGACTTGTAGTTTCATTTACAAATTTTGTGAATTAAAAGTATAACTAAAAAGGCAAAACTTTTTTTGGAGGGGAGAGGGATTAGAACACCTGTCAGTTTTGATTGCCGTCTGTATCCCTGTCAGGGAGATTCACCTTCCCCATTTACCATTAAAAGAAAAGAAAATCCCACATTTTGCGCTGTCCCCAAAAAACTAACAGAGGGGAAATCTTCCAATGGGGACACTAGATCTGGTGACCTGGGGGAGGGGCAAGAGATTAATTCCCTTAATTTGCAGGTATTTCCTCTCACTTCCTGTTTTGGCTATGGTACAGGACGCAAAATCTCCCCAATGGAATAAAGAGGGCAAAAATAAACCTTACAGGGGTCACACCCCTCCCTTACTCTATCCAAAATGAAAAAAAAAAAAAGCTTTGCCTATAGTTCTACTTTAATGATGTGGCTGTGCAGATAAAGCTAAGCCTATTTCAAACCGGTCAGGAACTGTCAGGGAGAAGAACTACCCCCCCCCCCCTCCAAAAATCTGTAAGAGGTGAGGGGGAATTGAGGGTGGGGGATGTGCACACTAGGGCTGAAACAAACGATTTTTTTCATAATCCATTTGTTGCCCGATTATTGTTTTGATTCATCCGACAGAACCCTAAAAGAAAGTTTGGTGTATAATTTAGTGAATATCTAAAATTATGCCACACTGCTGAGGCTGTACTGTAATGAGGGCGCTGATGATCAGTGTACCTGTATATGTCTCCCCTGCGAGGCTCTCCTCACCACACACTGTCAGTGTGAGCCAATAAATGTCACTTCCTTGTGTACATGCGACTGGCTGTGATCTCTTTACGGAGATCGGGGTCGCGCCATGTCCTAGGAACACAGCGCCGTCATATGATGTCGTCCCAGAACGAGAGTGCATCCTGCCCGCCGTAATTTTACGATATTATATGGCCGTCGGGAAGTGGTTAAAGAAAAAAACTACCGGTATTTTAAAAAAAAACTAAAAAATAAAATAAATTAATTTGTTTTGTGGATTTTCACACAGAATTGTAATATAAATATTATGCATGACAGACTCCCTTATCATAGTCAGGTAGCTTGATACAAGTTAACTGCGCCTGCTGTCACTTCTGCTGGCCATTCACAAATGTTTCTTTAACCACTTAAGCCCCGGACCATTATGCAGCTAAAGGACCAGGCCACTTTTTGCAATTCGGCACTGCAACACTTTAACTGACAATTGCGCGGTCGTGCGACGTGGCTCCCAAACAATATTTCCTTGTTTTACCCACAAATAGAGCTTTCTTTTGGTGGCATTTGATCACCTCTGCGGTTTTTATTTTTTGCGCTATGAACAAAAATAGAGTGACGATTTTGAAAAAAAAATGTTTTACTTTTTGCTATAATAAATAATATATATCCCCCAAAAATATATATATAAAAAAATAAAAAAAAATAGGATTTTTGTACTCACCGTAAAATCAGTTTCTCTGATGTCCATGGACTGACAGCTCTAATACTGAAACACGTGGGTATATGTCCCTGCTCGCAGGAGAAGATCTAGGCTGAATGTTAGAAACATACATTCTAGAACAAACCTGCTGAACAGCCCCGCCCAGGGGGCGGTCCCTCCGGACATAACCCTCCTACCTGCAGCCAGCAGCCTCAGTTCGTAACAAAGCAGTACAAACCTTAAAAGAAGGGTGGGTGCTGTGTCAGTCCATGGACGTCAGAGAAAAGGATTTTACGGTGAGTACAAAAATCCTATTTTCGCTTATCGTACATGGACTGACACAGCGCTAATACTGAAACACGTGGGACGTCCCAAAGCAGTATCAGAAGAGGGTGGGAGCAGTAGTAAAGGAAAAAAACAAAACTTCACTCCAAACAAACAGAGCTCCTCAACGGAGGAGTTGCAACATTAAACAGCGGCCTGCAACACTTTGCGGCCAAATGAAGCATCCGAAGATGCAGCCGCATCAACCTTATAGAACTTAGAAAAGGTATGAACGGACGACCAGGTCGCCGCCTTGCACACTTGTGCAACCGACGCTTGATGTCAGAAAGCCCAGGAAGCACCAATTGCCCTGGTGGAATGCGCCGTAACCGGAAAGGGAGGCGCCCGCCCCTTAAGGGCATAGGCCTGTATAACGGTCTGGCTGATCCACCTAGAAATGGTGGCAGACGACACCGCTTGGCCCTGTTTTGGACTAGAGACAGACACAAACAGTGAGTCAGACTTCTGAATAGAAGCAGTAGCCGCCAGGTACACCCGTAAGGATCACACCACATCCAAAGTGTGAAGCACAAACTCTCTGGGATGCGATGGGTGAGGGCACAAGGACGGAAGGACAATGTCTTCATTAAGGTGAAAAGCCAAAACCACCTTTGGAAGGAAAGACGGTCGCAGGCGCAACACTGCTTTATCCTGATGGAGGACAAGGTAAGGCGACTTGCATGACAGAGCCGCCAACTCAGACACCCGTCCAACAGAAGTAATGGTCACTAAGAAAGCCACCTTCTGAGACAAAGTCAAGAGAGGAATATCTGATATTTTCAAAAGGGATGTTCTTGGAGAACCGAGATGCACCAAACTGAGATCCCGAGGAGGGAGAGGAGGCTTAACAGGGGGGATCGCAGGGCGAACCCCCTGCACAAAAGGTGCTAATCAAGGAATGGCCCGCTAGCGGTCGTTGAAAAAAAGACAGCCCGGGCCGAAATCCGACCCTCAATGGTATGCAAGGCCAGCTTTTGGGTCACCCATGCTGTAAGAACAGCAAAATCCCGGGAACGGAATACGTCCGTGGACGCCAATCAAGCTCCTCGCACATAGCGATGTAAGCCTTCCAGGTACGGTGATAAATCTTTCTGGAGGAAGATTTCCATGCCCACAACATAGGTGAGATGACCGAATCCGAGAGACCTTGGTCCCTCAGCACCTGGCTGTCAACAGCCATGCCATTAAAGCCAAGGACTGTAAAGCAGGATGAAGTATGGGACCATGAGACAGAAGATCCACCCAAATAGGCAGTCGCCAAGGAACGTCTGCGAATAGCCGAACTAGATCGGCGTACCAATGTCGCCATTCCGGAGCAATGAGGATCACCGGAATGGCCTCAGCCCTACACTGTGAAGCAGGCGAGGCAACAACAGTAGCAGAGGGTAAGCATACATCAGGCGATACTGCCCACCACGGCCACCAACGCGACTGACGCATCTGCCCAGGGATTCCTGGACCTGGCCACGAATCTCGGACACCTTGCGAGTGAGTCGAGAGGCCAGAAGATCCACATCCGGTGACCCACCTCTGGTAAAGGAGGTGAAAAACACCTCCGGATGTAAGGACCCTTCCCCTGGAATGCACAGGGCCGACAGGACCGTCCTGCAGCGGGATGGGTATGATAATCCCAAAGAGACCCCGCAATGTATCGGAGAAGGGAGGCCCCGGCTTACGGGGTGCCTAAATTGTTGGCCAAGAAAGGCAACTTGACAGAGCTTCCCAAGAAACTCGGTCAGTGGACCAGTAACTCCGCCTCTGGAGGTGGCGCAAACCCACCCCAGACACAAAGACCCTAGAGGCTAAAGCAGTTGCAGGGCAGCTGCTGGTCGACTGATAGATGAAGCAGAGGCTTTTGCCCAGTCATTGAGCTTCAGAAACACCAGAGACACAGCCACTAACGGGCGCAACGCTAACCTCAGCATAGCAAACACAGTCGAAGCCAGCGCTTCTGATCACCACCGAAGGGCAGGTGGAAGGGGGTACACCTGATACCAGGGATCCTTATGACAATGCTCCATCCAGCAGCTACTCCATTGATAAGTGCTGATTGTACAAACATATCGTTTATGCTGTGTTTTGCGTCAAAACGCGCAATTAGAGCGTGGGAGGAAACCCACCTCAGCCACAAAGGAGCATAGTACAACCACATACGACGTATGTAGTTTAGTATGTGTGGATAAACATATTAGACACGTTTATACTGTGCCAGCGACGAAGGCGCGCACATCATTGGGGCGTGAGCGGAAACCAGCCACGCAGACTGCGTACACAACCGTGTAGGCATGATAGCAACGAAAAAACTAATTGCACATGTTTATGCTGTGCATAGCGCTGAAAATGCGCGCAGACTGCATACGCATAGGTACTATAGTATGTGTAATAAACATTTTGAACATGTCTATGTGTGCATAGCGCCGAAGGCGCGCACACCGTTGGCGCGTGGGAGGAAACCGGAGTACCCGGGAGGAACCCCACGCAGACCCAGAGAATACAATACATACATCTACTGTGAATGTATTTAGAGTTGTGTATAAACATAATGTGTATGTTTATATTGTGTATAGCACTGAAGACACAGCATTGGAACGTGGGAGGAAACCCACCAAAGGCGCGCATGTCATGTAGCGTGGGTAGAAACCGGAGGACCCGGAGGAAACCCACGCAGACTGCACACACACATACCGTGTAGGTATGTTAGCATGTGAATAATCAAATCGCACAAGTTTAGGCTGTGCATAGCGCCGAAAGCGCCCATACCATTGGAGTGTGGGAGGGAACCGGAGTACCCGGAAGAAACCAACACAGACTGCATACACATACCGCGTAGGTATGATAGTATGCGTGATAAACATACGCAACATGTTTAAACTGTGCAGAGAGCCAAAAGGCGCACATACCGTCAGAGCGTGGGAGGAAACCGGAACACCCGGGAAGAAACCCACGCAGCCAACACACAGATACCGTGTAGGAATGATAGCATGTGAATAAACATATTGCACATGTTTATGCTGTGCATTACCATTGGAGCGTGGGAGAAAACCGGAGTACACGGAGGAAACCCACGCAGACAGCATACATATACTGTAAGTATTTATAGTATGTGCAATAAACATATTGAACATGTTTATACTGAGCAGAGTTTAGAGGACCGCTCAGCTCCGCTGTATGCACCGCACTGCCAGCGCGAGTGAAGCCTGAGGAGATTCGCGCCGCAGCAGCGGCGATAGAGGCCAAAGACGAAAGTGAAAGCGCAGCGGCTTCAAGAAAATGGCCGCCGAGCGCAGCAAAATTACTGCCTCATGGCGTCTCTAAACAACCCACGTTTTCACAGCCCCAGCACACAGACAGGCCAGAGTGACCCCCAGGGAAACCCCCACACAGCGCAGCGCCGTATTAGGGTGCAGAGAGCAGCATACAGGGGGGAGACAGGGAGAATCCCCCATATAAAGAAACACAGCCAGCATGTACTCACCTGCATCAGGAGAGACTACTTACCCGTCCCAGAGGGACCCACTGGCTTGTTTCAGACAGACCTATCACAGAGTAGTACTTAGTAGCTGTCGGCCCGGTCCACCGCGAAAGATACAACAGGCACTGTTCAATCTTGTGAAGACCGCAGGAGCATAAAAGCCCACCGGCCACCCCTGGAGTCATGGGGCATGTCGTGAACTGAGTCTCACGCACACAAGGCGAGGATCAGCACGCTCGATGGTCGGACAGGGAAGACTACGAGGATACTAGTGTACCCAACCTGTTGCCCAGCCGACAGTTGATTGAAGGTCACAAATATAAAATAATAAAATTATCAAAGGAATAAAAATAAACTCTTCCAGGAGACTGGCGCCTGAGAGAGCCACGTCTTCTTCTGCTAAGCAGAAAAAAACTGAGGCTAATGGCTGCAGGTAGGAGGGTTATGTCCGGAGGGACCTCCCCCCTGGGCGGGGCTGTTCAGCTCTGGTTTGTTCTAGAATGTATGTTTCTAACATCTAACACTCTGCCTAGATCTTCTCCTGCGAGCAGGGACATATACCCACGTGTTTCAGTATTAGAGCTGTGTCAGTCCATGGACGATAAGAGAAACATTTTTTTTCCCACAGTTTAGTCCAATACGTATTCTTCTACATATTTTTGGTAAAAAAAAAAATTGCAATAGGCGTTTATGGATTGGTTTGCGCAAAAGTTATAGATTCTACAAAATAGGGGACTGTTTTATGGCATTTTTAATAATAATTTTTTTGCGACATTATGGCGGACACATCGGACACTTTTGACACCATTTTGGGGCCATTGTCATTATTACAGCGATAAAAATGCACGGATTACTGTGAAAATGACCCTGGCAGTGAAGGGTTTAACCTCTGGTGGCGCTGTAGGGGTTAAGTGTTCCCTAATAAATGTGATTCTTACTGTAGGGGGGCGTGGCTACACGTTACACGTCACTGATCGTCTGTTCCGATGACAGGGAACAGATGATCTCTGACATGCCACGGAGAAGAACAGGGAAAGGTTTGTTTACACTGACCTCTCCCAGTTCTTCAGCTCTGTGACCCGATCGCGGGACACCGGCGGCGATCAGGTCTGCGGGTCCCGCGGGCGCGGAGCTCAGGACCGGGTCGTGAGCGCGCCCGCCGGCGGCGCAACCTACGGCTGGGCTCTTAAAGGATAATGTACCTGTACGTTGATGTGCCCAGCCATGCCATTCTGCCGACGTATATCGGCGTGAGGCGGTCTTTAAGTGGTTAAGAAATTTTTTTCGGATTTCAAATCATAAGTGGGAATAAATCTGGTTTGTTTTCGACCACAATGACGGCAGAATTAGAAGGAGCAGATCTAATGAATTTTCGAACAGTATATGGGTCTATTCAGAAATTAATTACATTTAAAATGTAATGTTAAAAGCAAATTTAATTTTTGAACAACATTCGTCCACTCATCTAATGTACAAATAATTTTTGTACAAATATCAATACGTGTATGGCCAATATGACAATTAGTAGCAGCAGGAAAAAAAAAAAAAAAAAGGATGCAGCAGGCTAGTCCATTTTGCTCTCATCTGTGAAAAGGGCGCCAGTGGCAGACCTGCCAATTCTGGTGTTCAATGCAAATGCCAATCGAGCTCCATAGTGCCAGGCAGTGAGCACAGGGCCCACTAGAGGACGTCGGGCCCTCAGGCCACCCTCATGAAGTCTGTTTCTGATTGTTTGGTCAGAGACATTCACACCAGTGGCTTGCTGGAGGTCATTTTGTTGGGCTCTAGCAGTGCTCATCCTGTTCCTCCTTGCACAAAGGAGCAGATACCAGTCCTGCTGATGGGTTAAGGACCTTCTACGGCCCTGTCCAGCTCTCCTACAGTAACTGCCCGTCTCCTGGAATCTCCTACATGCTCCTGAGACTGTGCTGAGAGACACAGCAAACCTTCTGGCAATAGCACATATTGATGTGCCATCCTGGTGGAGTAGAACTGCCTGTGCAACCTCTATAGGGTCCAGGTATCGCCTCATGCTACCAGTAGTCACAATGACCCTAGCGAAATACAAACTAGTGAAAAAGACAGTAAGAAAAGATCAAAGATTTTATTACTTGTTCCTCTGAAGGGGTTGTATACATGCTTGAGTGTTCGTGCAAACTCCAGTATGTAGGTCGTACATCTAGACCTCTAGAAATCCCAGTCAGTTAACATTTTGGGCCATAGAAAAGGTAAAACACCATTGGAGGGGGGGGGGTAATTATAAAGGGCAATTAAGCCAACGTGAATCAGTGTGGATCTATGAGACACAGGTTTTAGCGCCTAGGGGGCTCTACATAGATTTTGACCTAAACTGTTTCATCTATAATGGGTGAGCATAGGTAACCCTCCTTCTGATATATAGATCTTATCAGTAGGTAATGTGAATATAGTCATATGAACTTATTTTATTAATATTTAGAATTTTATAAAAAGGAGAATAGTGACCCCATATGGACACATATTCATGTAGTACGTTGGGGAGGTATATAGTTTAAAGAAAAATATATAATTTTGAAAGTAAATTTTTTATTAAAATTAATCTCGAATATTATTTTGGTCCCGCAGTACATTAAAATACTCTATGATCATTCCCCTTATGTTTGTTGGTAATTTAAATCTTATATATTTAATTTTTAATGTATTATAATCATGTCATTTTAAAATAATAGCTTGCTGTGGTAGTATTCGTGCCTAGTAATGCCTAGCATATAATAGATTGTAACCGGAGATTGCCACGTATATCTGCGGGCGAACAGGAAGATATAACACCCTAACTGCGAGCTGATGGACAGCAGTAGGAGTGACACACTCCCATGTCTTGGAATTGCATCTCCTGGAGACACAGACAGGGGTAGGATCTTTCTGCGCCACTGATTGAGCCGTGGCAACGCCCGGAGGGTTACTATAGCAACGATACACAATAAATTAGCCTAGAGGGAGCGGCCCACCCATCTACTGAGGAAGGCATGCGATTGGCCGATACGCGTCTAGAGGGGAGGAGCCGATAGTGTGACATCTAGCTAGGCACTGTGAGTGTGTACACGGTGGCACTACTGTGGAGTTTTTACATGTGATTTTAAAAGTTTTATCTTTTTAGGTGTAATTTGTTTTTTGGGGCTTGGAATAAATTTGTATACGGAGAACACTATGGTCTCTATACTTATTATTTACATGTCCTGACCCATGGAATCTTGAGCAAACCTGGGAGGTGATCTGTTTCCCTGGATGAAACTGTGGCGAGTTACCAATAGAAAGGAACCACCCTGATTACCTGCCACTGATTGTTAAGAGGAGGAGATCGTGAGTACTCGTGGGGAGATCTATTTTATGAGTTTTAAACTCATCTGGGAGGTGAGTGCGCAATTTTACTGGTGGTGGTGTGCACCCCTTTCGAGGACGAATAATCACTGTGGTGGAATAGTGTGGAAACACTGGACCATAAGAAGAGTTTTTTCATTTAATGGACTTTTTATCACTGATGTATATGATTTAACGATATTAGATATTTGCACCTTTATGTAATTTAACTTAGGTTTATATACATAGCGCTACATTAATTTGAATTAATTTTGCACACAGCATATGCATACTTCCAATAACCAATTATACCCCAAAATACATTCTGCTACTCATCCCGAGTATGATGATACTACACGTGCAAGACTTTTACACAGCCTGGCCACATAGAGCGGTCCAACATGCAGGCAGGACCATCAGGCATTCTAGGAGCATAAATTACACATAAAAGTTCCTAACAACCTATTACACTTTTGAAGGCCCTGGAGCACCAGGACAATGGAATTACCCACAAAATGACACAATTTTAGAAAGCAAACACCTCAAAATATAATCTAGGAGGCATAATGAGTCTTGTGAACGGTTCATTTTTTCCCACAAGTCTTCGGAAAACGTGGAAAGAAAAATGAAAAAATAGGATTTTTGTACTCACCGTAAAATCCGTTTCTCTGACGTCCATGGACCGACGCAGCTCTCATACTGATTACATGTGGGTATATGTCCCTGCTCGCAGGAGAAGACCTAGGCAGAATGTCAGAGGTTAAAACATTCTAGAACAAGCCAGAGCCAAACAGCCCCGCCCAGGGGGGCGGTCCCTCCGGACATCACCCCTCCACCTGCAGCTAATCAGCCTCAGTTCGTAACAAAGCAGTACAAACTTAAAAAGGAAGGGTGGGTGCTGCGTCGGTCCATGGACGTCAGAGAAACGGATTTTACGGTGAGTACAAAAATCCTATTTTCTCTTATCGTCCATGGACCGACGCAGCTCTCATACTGATTACATGTGGGACGTCCCAAAGCAGTATAAGAAAAGGGTGGGAGCAAAAAAAGTAAGGAACAACCAAAACTTCACTCCAAACCAGCAGAGCCCCTCAACGGAGGAGTTGCAACATTAGACAGCAGCCTGCAACACTTTGCGGCCGAAAGAAAGCATCCGAAGATGCAGCCACATCAACCTTGTAGAACTTTGAAAAGGTATGAACGGACGACCAGGTCGTCGCCTTGCACACTTGTGCAACCGACGCTTGATGTCGGAAGGCCCGGGAAGCACCAATTGCCTTGGTGGAATGCGCCGCAACCGGAAAGGGAGACGCCCGCCCCTTAAGGGCATAGGCCTGTATGACGGTCTGCCTGATCCACCTAAAGACGGTGGCAGACGACACCGCTCGGCCCTGTTTTGGACCAGACACAGATTTCCGAAAGGAAACAGTAGCAGACAGGTACACTCGTAAGGCTTGTACCCATCTTAATGTATGAAGCGCAAACTCTCAGGGAAGCGATGGGTGAGGACACAAGGACGGAAGGACAATGTCCTTCTTAAGGTGAAAGGCCAAGACCATCCTTAGAAAAGAAGGATGGTCGTGGGCGCAACACCAACATATCCTTATGGAGGACCAAGTAAGGCGACTTGCCAGACAAGGCTGCCAACTCAGACACCCGTCTAACCGAAGCAATGGCCAATAAGGCCAACTTCCAGGACAAGGTCAAGAGAGGAATCTCTCTGATATTCTCAAAGGGATGTTCTTGGAGAACCGAGATGCATCAAAATCAGATCCCAAGTAGGGAGAGGAGGCTTGACAGGGGGGAAAACATGGCTAACCCCCTGCCCAAAAGGTGCTAATCAAGGAATGGCCCGGCAGCGGTCGTTGAAAAAGACAGTCCGGACCGAAATCCGACCCTCAAAAAAGGTATGCAAGGCCAGCTTTTGGGTCACACCACACTGTAAGAACAGCAAAATCCTGGGAACGGAAAACATCCGAGGATGCCACTCAAGTTCCTCGCACATAGCAATGTAAGCCTTCCAGGTACGGTGAGATATCTTTCTGGAGGAAGATTCCCGTGTCAACAACATAGAAGAGATGACCGAATACGAGAGAACTCGGTCCTTTAGCACCTGGCTTTAAACAGCCATGCCATTAAAGCCAAGGACTGTAAAGCAGGATGAAGTATGCTCTGCAAAGCCGGCGAGGCAACAACAGTACCAGAGGGTAAGCATATATCAGGCGATACTGCCCCCACGGGCTTCCAACACGTCTAACGCATCCGCCCAGGGGTCCCTGGACCTGACCACGATCTTGCCACCTTGCGAGTGAGTCGAGAGGCCACAAGGTCCACTTCCGGTGCCCCACCTCCGGTAAAGAAGGTGGAAACACCTCCGGATGCAAGGACCCTTCGCCTGCAATGCACACGGCCGACAGGACCGTCTTGCAGCGAGACGTATGAAAATCCCAAAGAGACTCCGCAATGTATCGGAGAAGGGAGGCCCCAGTGTACAGGGTGCCTCAAATGTTGGCCAATAAAGGCAACTTGACGGAACTTCCCTAGAAACTCGGTCAGAGGACTAGTACCTCAGCCTCCACAGGTGGCGCAAACCCACCCCGGGCACAGAGACCCTAAAGGCTAAAGCAGTTGTAGTGCACCTGCTAGACGACTGATGAATGAAGCAGAGGCTTTTGCCCAGTCATTGAGCTACAAAAAATGCCAGAGACGCAGCCACTAACGGGCGCAACGCCAACCCCAGCCTGGCGAACACAGTCCAAGCCAGCGCTTCTGATCACCACTGAAAGCAGGTGGAAAGTGATACCCCTGAAACCAGGGATCCTTGTGACAATGCTCCATCCAGCAGCTACCCATGGATAGGTGCTGATTGTCAAACACATAGTTTATACTATGTATTGCGTCAAACGCACAAATGGAGAGTGTGGGAGGAAACCCACCCAGCCACAAAGAGCATAATACCACCACATACGGCGTATGTAGTTTAGTATTTGTGGATAAACCTATTAAACGCGTATATACTGTGCCAGCGACGAAGGCATGCACATCATCGGGGCCTGGACGTAAACCAGCCACACAGATTGCGTACACAACCGTGTAGGTATGTTAGCCTGCGAATAAACAAATTGCACATGTTTATACTGTGCATAGCGCTGAGAATGCGCACACCATTGGAACGCAGGGGAGAAACCTGAGCACCCGGATGAAACCCATGCAGACTGCATACGCATACCGTGTATGGTATTATAGTATGTGTGCTAAACATTTTGCACAAGCCCATGTGTGCATAGCACCGAAGGCGCGCACACTGTTGGCGCGTGGGAGGAACCGAAGTACCCCACGCATACTCAGAGAATGCAATACCTACAGCTACTGTAAATGTATTTAGTGTAGTGTATAGACATAATGTGTATGTTTACACCGTGTATTGCACCAAAGGCATGCATGTCATGTAGCATGGGCAGAAACCCACGCAGACTGCATACGCATACCGTATAGGTATTATAGTGTGTGTGCTAAACCTTTTGCACAAGCTCATGTGTGCATAGCACCGAAGGCGCGCACACCGTTGGCGCGTGGGAGGAACCGAAGTACCCCACGCATACTCAGAGAATGCAATACCTACAACTACTGTGAATGTATTTAGTGTAGTGTATAAACATAATGTGTATGTTAACATCGTGTATTGCACCAAAGGCATGCATGTCATGTAGCGTGGGCGGAAACCCACGCAGACTGCAAAGACATACCGGGTAGGTCCAATCGCACAAATTTAGACTGTGCATAGTGCCGAAGCGCCCACTCGGTAGAACTCCACGCAGACAGCACACAGATACCGTGTAGG
Source organism: Rana muscosa (assembly GCA_029206835.1). Classification (NCBI taxonomy): domain Eukaryota; kingdom Metazoa; phylum Chordata; class Amphibia; order Anura; family Ranidae; genus Rana; species Rana muscosa. Next base: position 441,761,778 of record CM055120.1, on the reverse strand, counting down.
AATGATAGCATGTGAATCAACATAATATTGCACATGTTTATGCTGTGCATTTCCATTGGAGCGTGGGGGGAAACCGGAGTACCCAGAGGAACCCCACGCAAACAGTATACCCATACTGTAAACATGTATAATATGTGCAATAAACATATTGAACATGTCTATACTGTGCAGAGAGCCGAAGCGCACATACCATGAGAGTGCGGGAGGACACCGGAGCCCCCGCCAGCCCAGAGAGTATGATACATACATATACTGTGAATGTATCTGGAGTCGTGCATAAACATATTTTGTACGTTTATATCATGTATGGCACTGAAACACAGCATTGGAACGTGGGGACAGCCACGCAGACACAGAGACCAATAACACATACATACACTGTGAATGTATGCAGTGTAGAGGTATAGGATGAGTTTAAATTATGGCGCAGAGGCGCATAATCTTCTCTGTATCATTCCAACCTGCTTGACTGTGCTGCTGAAGCAGCATGCAGGTAACAGGTAACCTCTGATCCTCAGACCGTGTGTCTGTCAGAGCTCAAGTCATTCCCCAGGAAATGGCAGGAAATGTTACCTCAGGTATCACACACAAGGCTCACAGGGATTAGAGACATAAATGAATAAAGTCCTCCCTCATCCATGCTGCTCTTGAGGCAGTGTGAGGAAAACAGTGAGGAAACTGTGTAAAAGAAAAGCTTGTCACAGCAATTCCAGCCTGAGAGTGTTCCTCACATCATCAATGAGATCACTTACAAGCGCCCTGTCATTTACTGACACAGAACTGGAGTCTTCCTCACAAGGGAATGTCCTGTTCATAAACATTAAATATTCAGAGGTAGGGTCCTGAGCCCAATAGCTAGGCCCATATCTGACTCAGAGCACTCCTTCACTAAAGATTTTTGTGGGGGGAGGGGGCTTATAGCTCCTTTTGCTCGCACACCGCTTCCATTCTGACAGGAATGATTCCAGGACTGCTGACAACTGGTCCATAAGGACCGCAGGTGCAGGAAACATATGAACATGTTTAACTGTGCAGCACTGCCAGTTGCCCCAGGCAATGTGGAGAGCAGGTGTATCAGACTCCATAAACGCCACCCTCTGAGACCTTATACACTATACAGTGAATATACAGTCCACCCACTGGCTACGCTGAGGAGGGGATACCCGGGAGGACCCACCAACCCTTAAGGACAGCTCAGTCTGTGAGGAGATTGTGAGGGGATTCGCGCCGCTGCCAGAAATAAATGCGCGGCGGCCACAAGAAAATGGCCGCTGTCCGCAGCTATAACTGTGCCACTGAACGCCAAGATGGCCGCCGAGCGCAAAATTCAAAGCTCTAATGCGCGCCAATGGCGCACGCAATAACCACCTCAAACAGCGCCAATGGCGCACGCAATAATCACCTCACACACCAGAAAAAACTGCAGACATGAGCGCCCAACCAGGCCAGAGTGACCCCCAAGCACCCCACAGCACAGCACCAGTACAGGGTGCAGAGAGCAGCATAACAGGGGGGGACAGGGAGAAACCCCCACACACAGAAACACAGCCAGCATGTACTCACCTGCAGTAGGAGAGACTACTTACCCGTCCCTTTCAGGGACCCACTGGCTTGTTTCAGACAGACCTATCACAGAGTCGTACTGCGTAGCTGTCGGCCCGGTCCACCGCGAGAGATACAGTCAGTCAAGTACTGTTCAATCTTGAGAGGACCGCGGGAGCATGAAAGCAACCCGGCCACCCCTGGAGTCATGGGGTATGTCGTGAACTGAGTCTCACGCACGCAAGGCGAGGATCAGCACGCTCGATGGTCGGACAGGGAAGACTACGAGGATACTAGTGTACCCAACACCTGTTGCCCAGCTGACAGTTGATTGAAGGTGTCAAAAATAAAATAATAAAATTCCCAAAGTAATAAAAATCAAAAGTAAAATCTTCCAGGAGACTGGCTCCTGAGAGCCACGTCTTCTCCTTCTGCTAGGCAGAAAAAAACTGAGGCTGATTAGCTGCAGGTGGAGGGGTGATGTCCGGAGGGACCGCCCCCCTGGGCGGGGCTGTTCGGCTCTGGCTTGTTCTAGAATGTTTTAACCTCTGACATTCTGCCTAGGTCTTCTCCTGCGAGCAGGGACATATACCCACATGTAATCAGTATGAGAGCTGCGTCGGTCCATGGACGATAAGAGAAAACTTGTTTTTTTGTTTTTTTCTTTTTACACAAAGTTGTCAATTTATATAATATTTCTAACACACAGCATGTACATGGCAAAAATGACACCCCAAAATACAATCTGCTACGCCTCCTGAGAATGGCGATACCACATGTGAGAGACTTTTACAAGCCTGGCCACATAGAGAGGTCCAATATTGAAGTAGTACCTTCAGGCGTTCTAGGAGCATAAATTACACATCTAATTTCCTTCCTACCGATCACACTTTTGAAGGTCCTGGAGCACCAGGACAGTGGAATTACCCACAAAATGACCCATTTTGGAAAGCAAACACCACAAGGTATATACTGTGGCATACACCCACGGATCCCAAAAGAATTGAGCTTTGTAATTTCAAAGCCATTGTATCTAATTTTTAGGGACTCATTAATTACGGGAATAGTACCACTGGATTGGAGCAGGGCGAACGTGGTGCCTATATTTAAAAAGGGAACAAAGTCTTTACCAAGTAACTATAGACCTGTTAGTTTAACTTCTATAGTTGGGAAGATACTGGAGCGTTTAATAAAAAGACCACAGAGACGAGTTCTTGCTGGAAAAAAAAAAATAGTATTTTTGTACTCACCGTAAAATCCGTTTCTCTGACGTCCATGGACTGACACAGCTCTCATACTGTTTACGTGTGAGTATATGTCCCTGCTTGCAGGAGAAGATCTAGGCAGAATGATAGATGTTAGAAACATACATTCTAGAACAAAACCAGAGCTGAACAGCCCCGCCCAGGGGGCGGTCCCTCCGGCCATAACCCTCCTACCTGCAGCTAGCAGCCCCAGTTCATAACAAAGCAGTACAAACCTTAAAAGGGTGGGTGCTGTGTCAGTCCATGGACGTCAGAGAAACGGATTTTACGGTGAGTACAAAAATCCTATTTTATCTTATCGTCCATGGACTGACACAGCTCTCATACTGTTTATGTGTGGGACGTCCCAAAGCAGTATAAGAAAAGGGCGGGAGCAAATGGTAAAGGAACAACCAAAACTTCACTCCAAACCAGCAGAGCTCCTCAACGGAGGAGTTGCAACATTAAACAGCGGCCTGCAACACTTTGCGGCCGAAGGAAGCATCCGAAGATGCAGCCACATCAACCTTATAGAATTTTGAAAAGGTATGAACGGACGACCAGGTCGCCGTCTTGCACACTTGTGCAACCGACGCTTGATGTCGGAAAGCCCAGGAAGCACCAATTGCCCTGGTGGAATGCGCCGTAACCGGGAAGGGAGGCGCCCGCCCCTTAATGGCATAGGCCTGTATAACACTGTCTGATCCACCTAGAAATGGTGGCAGACGACACTGCTTGGCCCTGTATCGGACCAGAGACAGACACAAACAGTGAGTCAGACTTCCGAATAGAAGCAGTAGCCGCCAGGTATACCCGTAAGGCACGCACCATATCCAAATTTTGAAGCGCAAACTCTCTAGGATGCGATGGGTGAGGGAACAAGGACGGAAAGACAAAGACGAAACCACCTTAGGAAGGAAAGATGGTCGCGGTCGCAACACCGCCTTATCCTTATGGAGGATCAGGTAAGGCGACTTGCATGACAGAGCCGCCAACTCAGACGCCCGTCTAACAGAAGTGATGGCCACTAAGAAAGCCACCTTCTGAGACCAAGTTAAAAGAGGAATATCTCTGATATTTTCAAAAGGGAGGTTCCTGAAGAACCGAGAGCACCAAGTTCAGATCCCAAGGAGGGAGCGGAGGCTTGGCAGGTGGAACCACATGGCAAATCCTATGCACAAAAGTGCTAACTAAGGAATGACCTGCTAGGGGTCGTTGAAAGAAAACGGCCAAGGCCGAAATCGGACCGTTAATTGTGCTCAAAGCCAGCCTTTGGGCCACACCACGCTGCAAGAACCGCAGGATTCTAGGGACAGAGTACGTCCGTGGATGCCAGTCTAGCTCTTCACACATAGCTTTGTAAGCTCTCCAGGTACGGTGATAGATCTTTCTAGAAGAAGACTTCTGTGCCCTAAGCATGGTCGAAATTACCGAATCCGACAGGCCTCGGTCCTTCAGAACCTGGCTCTCAATAGCCATGCCGTTAAAGCCAGAGACTGTAAAGCAGGATGAAAGATAGGACCTTGAGACAGAAGGTCCTCACTCAAGGGCAGTCGCCAAGGGACGTCCGCGATGAGACGTACCAGTGACGCCGAGGCCAATCCGGAGCAATGAGGATCACCGGAGTGCCCTCGGCCGCCACCCTGCGCAGCAGACGAGGAATCAACTGCAGTGGAGGGTAAGCATACATCAAGCGATACTGACCCCACGGGGCCACCAACGCGTCTGAGGCATCCGCCCAGGGGTCCCTGGACCTGGCCACAAACCTCGACACCTTGCGATTGAGTCGAGATGCCATCAGGTCCACATCCGGTGTGCCCCACCACCGACAAAGGAGTTGAAACACCTCCAGATGCAAGGACCACCCCCCCTGGTCCAGGGTCTGGCGATTCAGATAGTCCGCCTGCCAGTTTTCTACGCCCGGAATGTAGACGGCCGACAGCGCCGGCATGTTTCTTTCCACCCACCTTAGGATGTGGGCGACCTCGGATGCCGCAGCCGAGCTCAGAGTGCCCCCCTGATGGTTGACATACGCCACGGCTGTGGCGTTGTCCGACTGAATTCTGATCGAGCGGCCCTGTAGCCTCTTTGACCATGCGGAGAGACACAGTCTGATCGCCCGCAATTCCAGGACGTTGATTGGTAGACGAGATTCGTCCGGAGTCCAGAGCCCTTGAGCTGACAGGACTCCCCAAACTCCTCCCCAGCCCATCAGGCTGGCGTCCGTCGTGACCACCGTCCACTGTATGGGGAGGAACGACTTCCCGGCCCGAAGAGCCAGGGATCTCGGCCACCACGTCAGGGACGCCCTGACAGAGTGACTCACCTGGACCTGAAGATCCAATGACAATGGGGACTTGTCCCAAACAGACAGAATTCCCTTCTGCAATGCCCGAGTGTGTGCTTGGGCATACGGAACCGCCTCGAAGGAGACCACCATTAGTCCCAGGACTCTCATGCAGAAACAAATTGACGACCATTTTCGGGACGTCAGAACCCGCACTGCTGACTGAAGTGTCAGTAACTTCTCTGAGGGTTGAAACACCTTTGCTGCCGAAGTGTCCAGGATCAGACCCAGAGACCCCAATCGTTGAGTCGGGACTAGAACCGACTGCTGCATGTTCAGAAGCCACCTGAAGTCCGGAAGGGTCTGACTGACTATTGTCACATTTTCCTCCAATTCTGAGCCATTTTCTGATCTTAGGAGATCGTTCAGATAGCCCACGATAACAATTCCTCACTGTCTCAGCAAAGCTAGAATCGGGGCAAGCACTTTGGTGAAAACCCGTGGTGCCGATGCTAGGCTGAAGGGAAGAGCCACGAACTGATAGTCGACTTTGCCTATGGCAAAGCGTAGAAACCTCTGGTGACTTGCACAGATTGGAACATACAAGCAAGCGTCCTTGATCTCCAAGGACACCAAAAAATCCCCTTGGTGGAGTGACGCAATCACTGTGCGAATGGATTCCATCTGGAATTTTAGTACCTTCACATAGGCATTCAGGGCCTTGAGGTCCAGCATTGGCGGGACCCCGTCCTTCTTCGGGACAACAAACAGGTTCGAGTAAAACCCCTGAAACCTCTCCTGTGACAGAACCGGCACAATTACCCCGCACCTGAGCAAATCCTGTACAGCCCCCAAGAGGGCCGCCCGGCGGGCAGGAAGGAGAGGGAGGTTCGAGGGAAAGAACCTGTTTGGGGGCCACGAGCGGAACTCTATCCTGTATCCCGAGGTGACCACCTCGCACACCCACCGGTCGGAGATCCGGGAGGTCCACCGCACCGTGAACCTGCGAAGATGTCCCCCCACCCGAGAGTCGGGCAGGGGTAAGACTTCATGCGGTGGTGGGCTTGGGAGCTTGCTTGGTAGGCTTACGCACCCAGGGATGCCTTTGTCCCCCAGCCGCACTTTTTTCAGTCTGGGCGGGCTTACCCGTGGATTCTGACTGACGAAAAAAACTTATTCGCTGGAAAGGAAGGGCCCAGCCTGCGGTGGGGCTCCTTTCCCTTCATAGACTGGGGAAGGAAGGTGCTCTTACCCCCTGTGACATCTTTAATAATGTCATCCACAGGGGCCCCAAACAGTCTACCACCCTTAAAGGGCAAGTCAGCCAGGAGCTTTTTGGAAGCTAGGTCGGCCGACCAGCATTTCAGCCAGATAAGGTGACGCAGCACCACAGCAGAGATAGAGGCCACGGATATTAGAGGGGCCGCATACAAAGTGGCATCGTACACAAAGACTAAACCCTACGCAAGTTGGTGAGCCAGGGCAATGGTCTCAGGAGGGAGATTATGCTCCTGCACTGTCTGGTGCAAAATCTTTGCCCATCCTGTGAGTGTCTGACACACAAGCGTCGCCGCCACTATAGGGCGTAAAGCAGACCCCAATAAGGTAAACATAGTTCTACTCACCACTTCTGACCTCCTGTCAGTGGGATCCTTAAATGCAGGAGTCCCTTCCATTGGGAGCGTGGTAGCATTATTCAAACGGGCGACCGGGAGGGGGGGGAAGAGTCCACTTCTTAACCAGGTCCTTCTCAAAGGGGTACCTTATGGCTAGGCGCCGCGGGACCATCAAAGTCTTGTCTTCTGCGGCTTATCCCAGACTTGGTCAATGAATGTATCAAAAGAAGGCACATATGGAAAAACCTTTTTTGAAGAAACGGCTTTAAAAGGAACCAAAGGATACAGCTTCCACCTGAGGTTCCAGCATCAATGAGTTCACTTACAAGCACCCTCACAAGGAATGTCCTGTCTAAACACATCAAAATCCTCAGAGCTAGGGTCCTGAGCAACAGTAGCTAGGCCCATATCTGAGACAGAGCACTCCCCTACAGGAGAATGTGTGGGGAGGGGGTGCTTTACAGCTCCATTGCGCTTGCATGCCGCTTCCATTCTGACAAGGCATGATTCCAGGACTGCCGACAACTGGTCCATAGGGACCGCAGGTGCAGGAGCACTGGCAGTCGCCTCTGACAAGTGTGGAGAAGCAGGTGAACCAGACTCCATACTGCTACCCTCTGAGACCTTATTCACTATTACAGTGAATAATACAGTCCACCCACTGGCTGCGCTGAGGAGGGGATACCCAGAGGATTCACCAACCCTTAGGGACTGCTCAGTTCCGCTGTACGAGCCGCGCGAGTGAAGCCTGAGGAGAGTGAAGAATCTGTGAGGAGACTGAGGAAATTTGCGCCACAGCAGCGCCGCTAGAGCCCGAAACCGAAAGTGAAAGCGCCGCGGCTTCAAGAAAATGGCCGCCGACGCCTATATAACTGCGCCATTGAACCACGGCAAGATGGCCACCGAGCGCACTATTTGAATTAAAAAACAGCGCTAATGGCGCACGCATTAAAGTCCCCACACTCCACACCAGAACACTGCTCCACTCCCAGAGTTCACCAACAGACATGAGCACCCCCCGCCAGGCCAGAGTGACCCCCCAAGCACCCCCACACAGTACAGCACCAGTACAGGGTGCAGAGAGCAGCATAACAGGGGGGAGACACGGAGAATCCCCCATATAAAGAAACACAGCCAGCATGTACTCACCTGCATCAGGAGAGACTACTTACCCGTCCCAGAGGGACCCACTGGCTTGTTTCAGACAGACCTATCACAGAGTAGTACTGCGTAGCTGTCGGCCCGGTCCACCGCAAAAGATACAGACAGGTACTGTTCAATCTTGAGAGGACCACGGGAGGATAAAAGCAACCCGGCTACCCCTGGAGTCATGGGGCCTGTCGTGAACCGAGTCTCACACACACAAGGCGAGGATCAGCACGCTTGATGGTCGGACAGGGAAGACTACGAGGATACCAGTGTACCCAACCTGTTGCCCAGCCGACAGTTGATTGAAGGTCTCAAAAATAAAAATTCCCAAAAGGAATAAAAATAAAATCTTCCAGGAGACTGGCTCCCGAGAGAGCCACGTCTTCTGCTTCTGCTAGGCAGAAAAAAACTGGGGCGGCTGGCTGCAGGTAGGACAGTTATGTCCGGAGGGACCGCCCCCCTGGACGGGGCTGTTCAGCTCTGGTTTTGTTCTAGAATGTTTCTAACATCTAACATTCTGCCTAGATCTCCTGCGAGCAGGGACATATACCCACACGTTTTCAGTATTAGAGCTGTGTCAGTCCATGGACGAAGAGAAAGATTGTTTATTTCCATATGATGTTGTAGCTGATCAAAGACCACACGCTCGAAGATCTTGGCCAGGAATGGTATCAAGGTTATCGGTCTAAAGTTATTTAGGTCAGCAGGATCTAAGCCTGCCTTCTTCAGCAGCGGAGAAATTATGGCATGTTTCCATTGAGTAGGCATAAAGCCAATTGCAAGGCATTTATTAACTAATTTATTAACTAGCTATGTGATATCAGCCGCCAAAGTCACAGCATGTTTTTTATAAAACCATGCTGGGCATGCATCGTCTAAATACGTGGAGGCTTTTAGGCTGTTCATGATCTTTAAAATATCTAGTATGGATACAAGTTTAAATGTGTCCAATAATGGCATATTAATATTGGTAGGATCATATAATGGTTGATAACTAGATGAAGCTGATGATATATCACAAATTTTTTAAATTTTTCCAATAAATGCTTCATGTAAATCTGTACAAAGATTTAACGAGGCCGATATGGACGGTACACACTAACTAGGTGTTGTAATGGAACGTACAATTTTAAACAGTGCACTGTCTTTATTAGGTGCATTGTTAATAAGATGGTTATAATATGCCCGTTTACATAGTTTTATCTGCTTTGAGCACACATGACAAAAAAATTCTATATAGTTTGTCAGAATCAATTTTCGTTTTTAGCCACCTGCGTTCGAATTGTCTTCTTTTTGTTTTTAAAGACGAAAGTTTTCCTGTATGCTAAGGACGGGATTTAGTCAGGCGTGGTCGATTATTTGATGTTTGTAGTGGGGCAACACTATTAAGGCTTAGTTTTATTTTTAAACCAAATTGATTCAAAGCTTCCTCCACTTGTAAAAACTCAGTTTCTGGATTGTCTAGTTGTTGATGAATACTAGAAAATGCAGCTATTTGTAAAGATGTTAGTTGATATACTGTATTGAAATTTTCCAAGGTGACATCCTTTAGTTTTCTATATGGATTAGACATAGTCAGAGTGTCCAATTGCTGCTTTTCGAGGTGCAAAATCTGGGAGGGTAAAGGTAATTAAAAAGTGATCCGTCCAAATAACCTCTGTTGCTCGGATATTGTCAGTAAACAATGTATTAGTGAGTAAAATATCAAGTGTATGTCCTTTTTGATGTGTGGGTACCCTAAGGTGTTGAACAAAATTTGCACTGGATATGTCGTTTAAAAAATTCTATGGCTTTCTGATCCTTAGGATCGTCAAGCCAAAGATTTACGTCTCCCAGGACAAGAATGTAATGCCGCGTACACACGTGAAAACACCGTCGAGAAAAACGACGTGAAAAACGAGGAACAGCTTGTTCCCCCCCACACACGGCCGTTTTAAATTACATTTTTTTTTGGTCTAAAAAAACGACCGTGTGCGGGCTCCGCGGCAGTGTTTCCCTATGGGAAAACTGCAACGGAAAAAAACGACGGGAATCACGACGAGAAAAATTAGAGCATGTTCTAATTTTTCTCGTCGTGATTAATGCCGTTTTTCCCGTCGAGAAAAACGACCAAAAAGCCCACAGACGATAGTTTTTCTTGTCCAAAGGAAAAAATTCAAAACGGTCGTGTGTACGCGGCATTAGAATAGTCCATTGAATGATGCATTATACAGGGTTCATACACATTTTTACCAATGAAATTCCATGACTTTTCCATGACTTTTCCATGACTTCACGTATAAATATTCATGACCTTATGTTTCATGAAATGTCTATGTATACATGTTAAATAAGAAGAAAATCCATGTCACACCCAGCATATTTTTACTAATATAAATTAGGGCTGTTACTGATTAAAATTTATATGTTCGATTAATCGTTTTTTCTTTTAAATCGATTAAACGACTAATTTTGATTAATTAATTATAACGCACGCACAGATCCAACTACTTTAGCTGATCTCCTTGCATTGCAACTCTGCATTAGTCAGTGGTAAATGTGGTATACACTATATACAATCACCCGACACTAGTTAGTTTCCACAATCCATGACTTAACTTCACAGTTCACACAAATAAATTCAAACTGTAGTACTGACGTCAGTACAGTACAGACACCCCCAGTGCAGACCTCCCAGTACAGACACCCCCAGTGCAGACCTCTCAGTACAGACACCCCCAGTACAGACCTCCCAGTGCAGACACCCCCAGTGCAGACACCCCCAGTGCAGACACCCCCAGTAGTACAGACACCCCCAGTGCAGACCTCCCAGTGCAGACACCCCCAGTGCAGACACCCCCAGTGCAGACCTCCCAGTACAGACACCCCCAGTGCAGACCTCCCAGTACAGACACCCCCAGTGCAGACCTCCCAGTACAGACACCCCCAGTAGTACAGCCACCCCCAGTAGTACAGCCACCCCCAGTGCAGACACCCCCAGTGCAGACCTCCCAGTAGTACAGCCACCCCCAGTACAGACCTCCCAGTACAGACCTCCCAGTACAGACCTCCCAGTACAGACCTCCCAGTACAGACCTCCCAGTACAGACACCCCCAGTACAGACCTCCCAGTGCAGACACCCCCAGCGCAGACACCCCCAGTAGTACAGCCACCCCCAGTGCAGACCTCCCAGTGCAGACACCCCCAGTAGTACAGACACCCCCAGTAGTACAGACACCCCCAGTGCAGACCTTGCAGTGCAGACCTCCCAGTAGTGCAGACACCCCCAGTAGTGCAGACACCCCCAGTGCAGACACCCCCAGTGCAGACACCCCCAGTGCAGACACCCCCAGTGCAGACACCCCCAGTGCAGCCACCCCCAGTGCAGACACCCCCAGTGCAGACACCCCCAGTAGTACAGCCACCCCCAGTGCAGACCTCTCAGTACAGACCTCTAAGTACAGACACCCCCCAGTAATGCAGGCACCCCCCCACCCCTTACAGACCTCAGAACAGCAATACACGGCGCAGTGTGTGTCCCTCCAGTTCCTGCTGACGTCAGCATGCCGCTAAGCCAATAGGCTGCCGCCGGGTGTACCAAGATGGCCGCGGCTCCGGAGATAGGCCGAAGCCGCGGCCTTTCCTAATGGCCGAGGCCCCGGAGCGCTCCGGGGATCGCGCCGTGTGCCGATCCGAACAGGATGACCTGTTCGGATCACGGATCGCTTACGATCCGTTGCACGACTAGTAGTGACTAAAATATTCCATGACTTTTCCAAAACTTAGTGGATTCAGTCATTTTCCAAAACTTTTCCAGGCCTGGAAAGTGCCATGTCAAAATCCCATGACTTTTCCAGGAATTTAATGACCGTACGAACCCTGATTATAGCCTGGTGGACGATAGATCAATAAAACAAAAAGTGTAGATGTAGGATTGATACAGCATTTTACCAGCATAGATTCAAAATTTGTAGTCTCCTGTATATGTTGGTTTAGAGCATTTTAATGAATCGTCATATATGAAGCCTAAGCCCCCCCCCCTTTTGATGAAGGCGATTTTTAAAAATAATTTTATAATTATCAGGGACTAAATCTATGAGGCAAGCCTCAAAGCCAGCTTGAAACCATGTCTCAGAAAACCCCAAAAAATGGAGGACCTTACGGGTGATAGTATCAGCGATTTCCAAAGCGTGTTTTATTGCTGATCATGCATTGATGTAGCCACATTTCAAGACTTCCACCGTTTTAAGAGACACCTTTCTGCTGGGGAGAGTAGCATTCACCAACAGAGAGGGTAAATCACATAATGTACGGGTAGCTTGTGGTACATGGCCTTTCTTGTTAAGTAGTTGCATAAGCATATCTTTCGAATAACAAAAAAACTCACGGTTTTTACATCAGTTCAGTCTGATTAGTGTTCGGGTACAAATCCTCAGAAGTAAGGGTCTGTAAATGTACCATTTGCAAACCAGCGGAGTCACATTCCCCGGCCCCGCCCGTGCCCGGACGGGCCCAGACAGGCTTGCAGGGTGCTGCCGCCATGTAAATACTTCCTGGATGGTCAGGTGATCGCTAGGCTCCTCCCCCGCTCGGCGCGCTCTCACAGCGTTGGGCGGAGTTGATCAACAGGCATCACAGATGGAAGGCGCTTAGGTAGACTCTTCTGTTTGACAAAATGTATTCCGCCTTGATAATATTAGCGATCAGGTGTCTTCCTTATGTACGGAGGGACCGCCCCCTGGGCGGGGCTGTTCAACTCTGTTAAAGTTACATGTTTTAAGATAACTAACATGTTCTGCCTAGTCCTCTCCTATGAACAGGAACATAACCCACTTTATCAAGATTTAAGGAGCTGTGTCCGTCCATGGACGATAAGAGAAAATACTTTTCTAAATTAAAAAATAAGACAACATTAAAGTAAGCCCATTTTTTTTTTATTGTGAAAGATAATGTTACGTGAAGTAAATTGATACCCAACATGTCACGCTTCAAAATTGCGCCCGCTCGTGGAATGGCGACAAACTTTTACCCTTAAAATTCTCCAATAATTTCTACAGGTTACCAGTTTTGAGTTTCAGAGGAGGCTATAATTATTGCTCTCGCTCCAACGATCACAGCGATACCTCACATGTGTGGTTTGAACACTGTTTTCATATGCGGGCACTACTCACGTATGCATTCGCTCCTGCACACAAGCTCGTCGGGACGGGGCACTTGAAATTTATTTTAATTTTTTTTCTTATTTATTTTACTTTTTATTTTTTTATTTTAACACTGTGATTTTTAAAAAAAAAAAAAAAAAAAAAAATGTTGTGTCACTTTTATTCCTATTACAAGGAATGTAAACATCCCTTGTAATAGAAAAAAAAAAAAGCATGACAGGACCTCTTAAATATGAAATCTGGGGTCAAAAAGACCTCATCTCATTTTTACACTAAAATGCAATAAGAAAAAAAAAAGCAAATCCGCCGCAGAGACCACTTTTATCTGAAAGCGGACCGCCCGCTGAAGAAGAGGATACCGGGGTTATGGCAGCTATCTGCTGCCATAACAACAGTATGCCTCTTCAAACAGCCAACATATAACGATGACGGGCAGTCCATAAGTGGTTGTGTTGTAGCATGTGTTGTAACATTGTTTCGAAAAAATATGCAAACAAAAAAACTTAAAAAGAGGAACAGACTGGAGAAAAAAATAAATAAAAAAAAGACAGTACTGTGCGTTTCGCATTCAATGCCTAGCATGTTTATTAGTTAGTAAAGCAGAATACATGCCTGACAGGTGTTGGAAGAATTCTTAGGATGTATACAAAGAAGGAAATTAAACAGTGGAATGCTCACACAACACCTGTCAAACAGGACTCAGGTACCCTCCCCCAAGCAGTATGTCTGTCCAACCTGTTCTATGGAAAAGCCACCCTTGGTAAATATAAACGTCCGACACCACACTAACCATTCTGTTTTCTTAAGCCCTGTACACACGATCTGATTTTCTATGGATTCAAATCCGATGGATTTTTCCATCGGAATTCCGATGAAGCTGACTTCCATCAGTCAAAAATCCGACCGTCCCAAACGCTGTGACGTAAAACACTACGACGAGCCGAGAAAAATTAAGTTCAATGCTTCTGAGCATGCGTGGGTTTCTTCTCCGATGGAGTTCCACACAGACGATCGGAATTTGCTATCGTTTTTTTTTTCCCCCATAGGATAGATTTAAAACATGTTCTATTTTTTTTCACCAATAGAAAAAAGGCCGATGGCGCCCATACACAATCAGTTTGTCCGATGAAAAAAGTCCATCGGACTGTTTTCATCGGTAAAACCGATCGTGTGTACAGGGCATAAGTCTACTGAAAATACAGCAGCCAGCTATTGAATACCAGGTATGAAACACAGCAGCTAATCAGGTTATATCAGTATTCCTCAACTCCAGTCCTCCAACAGTTCATATTTTCAGGATTTCCCTCTACTAAGGCCTCTTTCACACGGGGCGGATCCGTGAAGATCCGCCCCGTGAAGCTCCGCTTGCTCAGCGGGGATCGCTCCGTTGATCCCTGCTGAGCCGGCGGATGACTGGGCGGTCCCCGCACACTGTGCAGGGACCGCCTTGTCAGAGCGCCGCTCTCCCCTATGGGGAATCGGGTGAAGACGGACCGTAGAGTCCGTTGTCATCCGATCCGCTCCGCAGACGGAAGGAAAAATAGGATTTTTGTACTCACCGTAAAATCCGTTTCTCTGGCATCCATGGACTGACACAGCGTGTCTTTTACACCTTTACACGTGGGTTATGTCCCTGCTTGCAGGAGAAGACCTAGGCAGAATGTGAGATGTTATACATACATTCTAAACAGCCAGAGCTGAACAGCCCCGCCCAGAGGGGCGGTCCCTCCGGACATAACCCTCCCACTGCAGTCAGCAGACCTCAGTTCGTAACAAAGCAGTACAAACTTAAAAAGAAGGGTGGGTGCTGTGTCAGTCCATGGATGCCAGAGAAACGGATTTTACGGTGAGTACAAAAATCCTATTTTCTCTTGTCATCCATGGACTGACACAGCGTGTCTTTTACACCTTTACACGTGGGATGTCCCAAAGCAGTGTCAAGAGGGATGGGAGCAGTATAAATGGAAAACCAAAAACTTCACTCCAAACAAGGCAGAGCTCCTCAACGGAGGAGTTGCAACATCAAACAGCGGCCTGCAACACCTTGCGGCCGAAGGAAGCATCCGAAGATGCAGCCACATCAACCTTATAAAACGTAGAAAAGGTATGAACAGACGACCAGGTCGCCGCCTTGCACACTTGTGCAACCGACGCTTGATGTCGGAAAGCCCAGGAAGCACCAATTGCCCTGGTGGAATGTGCCGTAACCGGAAAGGGAGGCGCCCGCCCCTTGAGAGCATAAGCTTGAATGACGGTTTGTCTGATCCACCTAGAAATGGTGGCAGACGAAACCGCTTGGCCCTGTTTTGGACCAGAGACAGCCACAAACAGTGAGTCAGACTTCCGAATAGAAGCAGTAGCAGACAGGTATATCCGCAAGGCTCGTACCACATCCAAAGTGTGAAGCGCATGCTCTCTGGGATGCGATGGGTGAGGACACAAGGACGGGAGGACAATGTCCTCATTTAAGTGGAAGGCCGAGACCACCTTTGGCAGAAAAGAAGGTCGCGGACGTAACACTGCCTTTTCCTTATGGATGACCAAAAAGGGCGACTTGCAGGACAAGGCCGCCAACTCAGACACTCGTCTAACGGAAGTAATGGCCACCAAGAAGGCCACCTTCTGAGACAAAGTCAAGAGGGGAATATCTCTAATATTTTCAAAGGGAGGTTCCTGGAGAACCGAGAGCACCAAATTCAGATCCCACGGGGGGAGAGGAGGCTTGACAGGGGGGAGCACATGGCGAACCCCCTGCACAAAGGTGCTAACCAAGGGATGACCCGCCAGCGGTCGCTGAAAGAAGATGGCCAAGGCCGAAATCTGACCCTTAATGGTACTCAAAGCGAGCTTTTGGGTCACGCCACAGAAAATGCAGGATTCTGGGAACGGAATACGTTCGTGGGCGTCAGTCCAGCTCTTCGCACATGGCGATGTAAGCTCTCCAAGTACGGTGATGGATCTTTCTGGAGGAAGACTTCCGTGCCCTTAACATGGTCGAAATGACCGAATCCGAGACACCTCGGTCTCTCAGCACCTGGCTTTCAATAACCATACCGTTAAAGCCAGAGACTGTAAAGCAGGATGAAATATAGGACCTTGAGACAGAAGGTCCCCCCGTATTGGTAACCGCCAGGGAACGTCCGCGACGAGACGTACCAGATCGGCGTACCAGTGACGCCGAGGCCAATCCGGAGCAATGAGGATCACCGGAATTCCCTCGGTCGCTACCCTGCGGAGCAGGCGAGGGAGCAACTGCAGCGGAGGATAAACGTATATCAGGTGATACTGACCCCATGGGGCCACCAAGGCATCCGCCCAGGGATCCCTGGATCTGGCCACAAACCTCGACACCTTGCGATTGAGTCGAGAGGCCATCAGGTCCACATCCGGCGTGCCCCACCGTCTGCAAAGGAGTTGAAAGACCTCCGGGTGCAAGGACCACTCTCCCTGGTCCAGCGCCTGGCGACTTAGATAGTCCGCCTGCCAATTGTCTACGCCCGGAATGTAGACGGCCGACAGAGCCGGGCAACCTCGGAAGCCGCAGCTGAGCTCCGAGTCCCCCCTTGATGGTTGACATATGCCACCGCTGTGGCGTTGTCCGATTGGATCCTGATGGAGTGACCCTGTAATTTCTCCGACCATGAGGAGAGGCACAGTCTGATTGCCCGTATCTCCAGCACATTGATCGGTAAGAGGGCTTCGTCCGGAGTTCAAAGCCCTTGGGCCGACAGGACTCCCCAGACTCCCCCCCCCCCCAGCCCGTCAGGCTGGCGTCCGTCGTGATCACCGTCCATTGGATGGGGAGGAACGACTTCCCGGACCGAAGAGCCGGGGACCTCAACCACCACGTCAGGGACGCCCTGACCAGGTGACTCACCTGGATCTGAAGATCCAAGGACAACGGGGATTTGTCCCAAGTGGACAAGATCTCTTTCTGTAAAGCCCTGGTGTGCGCTTGGGCATAAGGAATGGCCTCGAAGGAGGCCACCATGAGTCCCAGGACTCTCATGCAAAAGCGGATTGACGACCATTTTCGGGACGTCAGCACCCGTACTGCAGACTGAAGTGTCAGTAGTTTGTCTGGAGGTAGGAAGACTTTTGCCTCCAAGGAGTCCAGAATCAGACCTAGATACTCCAGACGCTGAGTCGGGACCAGAACCGACTTCTGAACGTTCAGGAGCCACCCAAAGTCCCTGAGGGTCTGACTGACGATAGTCACACTTTCTTCCAATTCTGAGCCACTGTCTGCTCTTAGAAGAAAATCGTCCAGATAGCCCCCGATAGCAATGCCTCGCTGACTCAGCAAAGCTAGGACCGGAGCAAGCACCTTGGTGAACACCCGTGGTGCCGAGGCTAGGCCGAAGGGAAGAGCCACAAATTGATGATGGACTTCGCCGACCGCAAAGCGCAGAAACTTCTGGTGGCTTGCGCAGATCGGAACATGCAAGTAGGCGTCCTTGATGTCCAAGGATGCCAGAAAATCCCCTTGATGGAGTGTAGTGATCACCGTGTGAATGGATTCCATGCGGAATTTTTGCACCTTCACGAAGGCATTCAGGGCCTTGAGGTCCAGGATTGGCCGAACCCCGTCCTTTTTTGGAACAACAAACAGATTCGAGTAGAACCCCTGAAACCTCTCCTGGGATGGAACCGGCACAATTAATCGGGACCTGATCAAATCCTGTACAGCCCCCAAGAGGACTGCCCGACGGGCAGGAAGGAGAGGGAGATTTGAGGGAAAGAATCTCTCTGGGGGCCAGGAGCGGAACTCTATACTGTATCCTGAGGTGACCACCTCGCACACCCACCGGTCGGAGATCCGGGAGGTCCACCGATCCGTGAACCTGCGAAGTCGTCCCCCCACCCCAGAGACGGGCGGGGGCAAGACTTCACGCGGAGGCGGGCTTGGGAGCCGGCTTGTTCGGCTTACGCACCCAGGGGCGCTTGTGCCGCTCAGCCGCACTGTTGTCAGTCTGGGATGGCTTACCCGTGGACTCTGACGGACGAAAAAAAAAAAACTTTTTTGCTGGAAAGGAAGGACCCGGTTTACGTCGGGCCTCCTTACCCTTGATAGTTTGGAGGAAGGAGAGTGCTTTTACCTCCCGTGACATCCTTGATGATGTCATCCAGAGCAGCACCAAAAAGTCTACCACCCTTAAAAGGTAGATCCGTCAGGAGCTTCTTAGAGGCTAGATCAGCAGACCAGCATTTCAACCAGATAAGACGACGCAATACCACCACCGAGACAGAGGCCCTGGATATTAAAGGGGCCGCGTCCAACGTGGCGTCGCACACATATATCAGACCCTGCACCATCTGGTGGGCCAGAGCAATAGTGTCTGGAGGAAGGTTATTCTCCTGCAGTTTGGTGCAAAATTTTTGCCCATTCCGTGAGTGTCTGAGACACAAGGGTCGCCGCTACTACGGGCCGTAGGGCGGATCCCAAGAAGGCGAACATGGCTCTACTCACCACTTCTGACCTCCTATCAGTGGGGTCCTTAAACGCAGGAGTCCCCTCCATCGGGAGAGTGGTGGCCTTGTTTAAATGGGCGACTGGAGGGTCGACCACCGGGGGAGAAGCCCACTTTTTAAGCAGGGCATCTTCAAAGGGGTATCTAATAGACAAACGCCGCGGGACCATGAAAGTCTTCTGCGGCTTTTCCCAGACCTGGTCAATGAGCTGGTCAAAGAAGGGTACATATGGAAAAACCTTTTTAGAAGGCTTGGTCTTAAAAGAACCAAAGGAGACTGTATCCGCCTGAGGTTCTGCAGTCGCAGCATTTAGCTTGAGAGTGTCCCTCACAGCATCAATGAGTTCACTAACAAGCGCCCTGTCATTTACTGACTCAGAACTGGAGTCTTCCTCACAAGGAATGTCCTGTTCAAAACCATCCAAATATTCAGAGCTAGGGTCCTGAGCAGCAATAGCTAGGCCCATATCTGAATCAGAGCACTCCCCTTGTGGAGATAAAGTGGGGAGAGGGCGCTTTTTTGCTCCCTTGTGCTCACACACAGCTTCCATCCTGGTCAGAAATGATTCCAGGACTGCCGACAACTGGTCCATAGGGACCGCAGGTGCTGGAGCACTGGCTGCTGCCTCTGGCATGTGAGGGGAAGCTGGTGACTCTGACTCCATAATGTCCCTCTCTGAGACCACCCACAGGCTGTGCTGACTGAAGTAGGGGAATGCCCAGGGAACCCACCAACCTGACCAGGACCGATCGGTTCCGCTGCCCTGTCTCTCTGTGCCGCGCTGCTCAGCGTGAGTGAGCTGAGAGGAGAGAGTGTGAGGAGATTTGCGCTGTTCCCAGTGGCGCTAGAGCCCAAACTAGTGCTAGAAAAACGTGCGTCTACAAGAAAAAGGCCGCCGCAATGTGCTCCGGCGGACCACGGCAAGATGGCCGCCAATGTAAAAACAGCACACACACTAAACATGGCGCCGAACGGCGCCCAGGCCCCTCACATCCAAAAAAAAACAAACAGCCCCAGCGAAATGCAGAGCAGCATGAGCCCCCCCCCAGGACAGTATGGCCCCCAGGCACCCCACACAGTACAGCGCCAGCAATAGTGAACAGAGAGTGACATTAAAAAACACAGGGGGAGACAGGGAAATCCCACCACACAAGAAACACACAGCATGTACTCACCTGCAGCCAGGAGAGACTACTTACCCGTCCCCTGAGGGACCCACTGGTGTGTTTCTGTTATGTCCCTTAGACACGGGGTCTCTCCGAGTTTTGCTAGCAATGCTAAAGTATCTGCTCAGCAAGTTACACACAGGCCAGATGAACTTCTTAACCATGGAAGGGTTTATTACTCACTCAGAACATGATGACTTGTTACATAGAGTCCTAATACAACAGGATTCTGTCATTACCAGATGTAATCCCTTCTGTGCATCATGCTGCTGCTTCCCAGTTCCACACACACTCTCACTACTTCCTGGTACAGCCCCTTCCCAGCATGCATCAGGAGAAAAAGGTGAAGGGTCACACAGTGTTCCAGCACAAACATTACAGTTTCTGACAGAACTATCACAGTGCGGTACTGAGTAGCTGTCGGCCCGGTCCACCGCGAAAGATACAGCCGGACTGTTCAATCTTGAGAGGACCGCGGAGCTGGAAGCCCACCGGCCACCCCTGGAGTCGTGGGGCATGTCGTGAACTGAGTCTCACGCACACAAGGCGAGGATCAGCACGCTCGATGGTCGGACAGGGAAGACAACGAGGATATCTTGTAGCCAACCTGTTGCCCAGCCGACAGTTGATAGAAGATCTCAAAAAATAAAATAAGAAAAAATTCCAAAAGGAATAAAAATAGGTCAGGAGACTGGCTCCTGAGAGAGCCACATCTTCTCCTTCTGCTAGGCAGAAAAAAACTGAGGTCTGCTGACTGCAGTGGGAGGGTTATGTCCGGAGGGACCGCCCCCCTGGGTGGGGCTGTTCAGCTCTGGCTGTTTAGAATGTATGTATAACATCTCACATTCTGCCTAGGTCTTCTCCTGCAAGCAGGGACATAACCCACATGTAAAGGTGTAAAAGACACGCTGTGTCAGTCCATGGATGACAAGAGAAAATAGGATTTTCCTCCGTCACACTTTTTCGGAGCGGATGTCAGCGGACATGTCACCGCTGACATCCGTGCTTCCATAGGGGTGCATGGAGGATCCGTTTCAGGTCCGCCTAAAAAACTGACAGGCGGACCTGAACGGACCTCCGTGTGAAAGAGCCTTAAGACAGTAAAACTGATTAAATCACCTGTGCAAAATAATGGAAAGCCTGAAAAGCATGACCTGTTAGGGCACCTTGAGGACTGGAGTTACGAAACACTGGGTTATATTACAGTTATGTGACTCAATGTTTTCATCAAGTTTCCACAAAAAAAAAAAGAAGAGTAACTTAGGTTGCAGTAAAATATTTAAAATTATTTCAGCAGTAAATACACAATCCCTGGTTTCAGAATAATAGAACTGCATTGCCTTTCCTGCCGTAAGAGTTTGGACCAGAATATCATAATGGCCAAAAAAAAAGTAGAACCAAAGGCATTTTCATTTTGGATAGAGTAAGGGACAGTTATAACCCCTGGCAGTTTCTTTTTTGCCATTTGTGTTTCATTGGGCAGATTTTCCGTCACATCCTGTTTCACAGACAAAAACAGGAAGTGACAAGAAGTCCCTCCAAAGAGGGAATTCCTGGTTGTTACCAGGATCACCAGAACTAGTGCCCCCCAGTGGTGGATTTCACCTCTATTCCCAGTCTGGTGACTGGAAATTGTGATTTTACTTCATTGTCGGTGAGAACTGTAAAAATATAGAGTGAATCTCCCTAATGGCGGCACAGACAGCAATAAAAAAATCCTGACAGGTGTTCCATTCCCTCCCCACTTTATTATATATTAATTTCCACATTGGATTTTAATTATTTCTATCCTACTCCTATTATCCTAGCGCAGCCCTAGGTCCCTTTAACTGGGCTCTTACATGCAGGAGACAGAAAGGTCTGCTCGATCAGGTGACTGACATGGTGGTCACATGATTAGCAGCCAGTCCTGTTGGCTCTCAATGATTACTATGAGCGGTCTTTGTCTGCAAGGCCATTGTGTGCTGGGAGTGCGCAGTGACCGCATTCTCAACACAAACTGGACACGTGCGGAATATGGGTGTTAAAGCCCACTCTTTTTGGACGGCAACAGCTTAATCTGAATGATCTTGAGGTTTTATAAGCTTACTTTGAGAAGAATCTCCACATATTTACTTCCTTGAATTACCTGACCCATATTTACTATGCCCTGTAAGTAGACACTGATGCGTCACAGAATTTACAGAGCCTGCCTTCTGAACTAGAGAGGTGCTGAGGGGAGGAGTTTCAGGAGGTGGAGTCAGTATAGGAAACACGCCACACCATCACTGTATGCAGGTAGTGCACCAAGATACCATGGGATATGCTGTAATTAGAAATGGAAAGTAAACCAAAGGAATGAGCACTGCAAGGCATGCAGGTAATCCAGTAAATTGTGGAAAGAGATGACCGGCAGACAGAAAGAACTTACAACATGAAACAAGCTTTTTCACATAAGCTTATACTGGATCGTCAAAAATAATGATTGTCTGCATACAAACTAAAGCTGGTCATAATCATTTTTTTTTCCCCTTCAGCCACCCAAAAAAAAAAAAAAAATGATACCTCCATCCACAGAAATCCCCCATGCCGGGACATTCTGAAAGATGGACCAGCTGCTGTCAAAATACACTGATTGGCTGCAGCCATCGATTGACAAAAGATTTACAGCGTGTCCCTTCTATAGAAGTTGATCAAACAATTGACTTTTGTTGAGGAGGTACGGCTAAACTCTGGTCAAAATTCAGCCAGTCCCTGCTGAACTGGACGAAATTGCATTAAATTTATGGTCAAACTTTACATGTAGCTTTCAATCGGGTGCCGCTGAAAAACTGACAAGAGGACCGGAAAGCCTGCATGAAAGGACCCCTTTAAAATGGTTCTAAGTCAAAGGAAATTTACCTTAAAAAAGGAGTTGTAAACTCTCGCGGTTACCTTGAAGGAGTTGTAACTCTCACAATACCTTAATGCATTCTATGCATTAAAGCGGAGCTCCGCCGTTAAAAAAATATTAAAAGCCAGCAGCTACAAATACTGCAGCTGCTGACTTTTAATAAATGGACACTTACCTGTCCTGGTTTCCAGTGACGTCGGCAGCAGAAGACGAGCAATCGCTAATCTCTCAGCTGCCCCCACCATCGGTGAGGGAACCAGGCAGTGAAGCGTTGCGGCTTCACTGCCTGGTTCCCTACTGCGCATGCTCACTGTTCCCCGCTGTGTTCTGGAAAACCGTGTGTTTCCCAGAACACAACAAGGGAGGGGGGGGGAGGGGAGGCAGGAACTGACGTAATACACGCAGGTCCCCGCAGAATTAATGCCCGGAAGTGGGGAGGAATCCGATGAGCGGAAGTTCCACTTTAGGGTGGAGCTCCGCTTTAAACCTTCTGTGATGCAGCTGCCGATTGTTCGAGCGACGAGCACATCGGCTCCAGATTGGATAGATTGATAGCAGCAGCAGCCATTGGCTCCCACTGCTGTCAATCGAAACAAGTGACACAAGAGCCAAAGGCAGGGCCGAGGCCTGCTGTCTGTGTCAATGGATGCAGCAGCAGGACTCGGAAGCGCGCCCACACGAGTGCCCCCATGGAAAGATACTCTCCGTAGTTACACTCGAAGAGGAGAAGCGCTGCCAGGGGACCCCAGAAAAGGAGGAAAACCCTTGCACAGAGCAGGCAAGTATAACAAGTTGTTGTTTTAAAAAAAAAAAAAACACCTTAACAGTCACTTCAATGCAAAATGTAATGTAAAAAATGTCCCACTATCTGTTCTATCCACCCTCATACCTAAGCACTTACCTGACTCCTGTCACTGTTCCAGTGCTGTCTTGGCTGCATTTCCACTCCTGTCACTTCCTGGTCTCACAGGAGACACTGGGGGTTATTTACTAAAGGCAAATCCACTTTGCACTACAAGTGCACTTGTAGTGCAGTCACTGTAGATCTGAGAGGAAGCTCTGAAATGAGCGGAAGCTCTGCTGATTTTATCATCCAATCATGTGCAAGCAAAAATGCGGATTTTTATTTTCCTTGCATGTCCCCCCCCCCCCCCTCAGATCTACAGCGACTGCACTTGCCTTTAGTAAATAACCCCCACAGAGCCATAGGCTCCTGCTGCTGCCAGTCAAACACCAGTGAGGAGTCTCCATAGCACCTGGCTTGCTAAGAATGGGGAGGGACTGCCAAAGATATGGTAATGGACTGCTCTGTACAATATGTTTAGATGTTGCAAAGAGCAGGTAAGTATAACTTTTTTTTTTTTTTAAGACAAAAACAATATCCTTTAGTATTACTTTAACATGTCCTAATTCCATCAGCTTTCCACAGATTCCCCAAAACAGAACTATTAACCACTTAACGACCGCCCACCGCCGATTTACGTCGGCAGAATGGCACCGACAGGCAGAATCACGTAGATCTACGTGATCGCCTTTGTGCAGTTGGGGGGTCCATCCGGACCCCCCTTCACTGCAGTGAGCGGCCGTTAAGTGTTCGGGAGCGATCAGGCATGAGGGGGCGGCCGCTCGATTCCGCCCCCCCCCTCGCGATCGCTCCCGGCCAATGAAAATGCTTCCTCCGCCATGTGATGTAAACACAGGCTGGAGGAAGTGATGTCATCTCCCTCGCCGCGGTCTTTTCGTTCCCGGCGCCGAGGAGAGAAGACAGAGGTTAGTGCTCCAACAGTCCACTGACACGTAGGTACACATAGGCACACAAATCACCCCCCAGTCACCCCCAGGTCACCCCAAAGCCCCCAATCACAGTGTCACTGATTGCAGTGATCATTTATTTTACTGATCACTGCATTTAGTGTCATCTGTGATTGTAAAAAGTTGCAGGGCAGTTAGGATTAGGCCCCTTTAGGTCCAGGGTAGCCCCCTAACCCCCCCTAATAAAGGTTTAACCCCTTGACCACCCCCCAGGTAACCCTTTCACCCCCTAACTTCAGCGTCACTAAGCGATTGTTTTTCCGATCGCTGTATTCGTGTCGCTGGTGTTTTAGATAGGCAGTTATTTTTTTTTAGGTTGGCCGCAGGTTTTTATTAGTGTCAGGTACCCCCATATATTATTTTAACCCCCTGATTGCCCCTAGAGTTAACCCTTTCACCAGTGATCGCCGTATAAGCGTCACTGGTGTCACTGGTTAGCCAGTAAGTTATTTCGTTATTTAGGTTACCCGTCAGGTTTTTATATAGTGTCAGGTACCCCCATATTTAACCTAATAAAGGTTTTAACCCCCTGATTGCCCCTAGTTAACCATTTCACCAGTGATCACCATATAAAGGTTACGGGTGACGCTGGTTGATTAGTTTGCTTTTTATAGCATCAGGGCACCCGCCGTATATAACCCAATAAAGGTTTAACCCCCCTGATCGCCCGGCGGGTGAGATCAATTAGGTTTTAGCGCCAGAGAGGGTCTGCGTCGCCCCAGGCAGTGTTAGGTTAGTGCCAGTAACGCTAACACCCACGCGCAAAGCATACACCCCCCTTAGTGGTATAGTATCTGATCAGATCTATACTAGCATCCTCAGCGGTTTAGGGTTCCCAAAAACGCAGTGTTAGCGGGATCAGCCCAGATACCTGCTAGCGCCTGCGTTTAGCCCCTCCGCCCAGCCCAGCCCACCCAAGTGCAGTATCGCTCGATCACTGTCACTTACCAAACACAACACACATAACTGCAGCGTTCGCAGAGACAGGCCTGATCCCTGCGATCGCTAACAGTTTTTTTGTAGCGTTTGATATATTTGCTGACGACAGTCAGGTGCTTTTTTTCCTGTGAATTTTACTAGTGTACCCCTAAATTTAGAGCCCAAAATGGCAAGACAAAGGTACACTAGTAAAGAGGCCTACGAGATTCTGAGCATGACAGATAGTGAAGAGGAGGTCACGTATCTGTCAGATTCAGGCTCAGAATATCTTCCCATAGAAGACAGTGACGTCAGCGGCCCCACGTCAGATAGCTCTGACGACGAAGTTGAGGTCCCTGCTAAGGTCAGGTGTACCCGATCCCGATCTTCTGAGGTTGTTGAGGAGCAAGAACCGCAGGTCTCTCGTATCATGGAGCAGAGTAGTACTAGCGCCGCTATTCCTTCTGGTGAACTGGCAAGCACCAGCGGCCTAGTACAGCCTGGACGTACATCCAGCACTGCAGTAACACTTGGTGACGTGGCGAGTCCCATAAGTGCAGTTCAAGCTGGCGAGGTGGCAAGCACAAGTAGTGTCCCGCTGCCACCAAGAAGACAAAGGCAGGCCCGTCGTGCCCATACTGCCCTTCCTGCAGAATTCGCCTATCCTGATTGGGTCCCCACCACTTCTGCAGAACCCGTACTTCCCCCATTCACTGCCCAACCCGGTATTCAGGTGGAAACAGCTGATTTTATTCCAATTGATTTTTATTCGCTGTTTTTCACGGAAGATCTCTATAGATCTATTGTGGACAAGAGTAATTTATATGCTGGTCAATTTATCGCCGCTAACCCCCAGTTGCCTAAAATTGCCAGAAATTGGAAACCAATTACGGTTTCCGAATTTAAGACCTTTCTGGGCCTTTCCCTCAACATGGGCACACATAAATTTCCGTCATTGCGTGCTTATTGGTCCACGCACCCAATTGACCACATGCCCGTGTTCTCTGCCTCCATGTCCAGGGCACGATACGAGCAGATTTTGTGGTTCATGCACTTCAACGACAATGAACTTTGTCGTCCACGTGGGGACCCTGAATACGACCGGCTCTATAAAATTCGGCCCCTCATAAACCACTTCAACGAACGTTTTGCAGCCTTGTTTACTCCCGATCAAGTTGTCTGCGTTGATGAGTCCCTGATTAAATTTTCTGGCCGCTGGTTTTTCAAGCAGTACCTTCCCAGCAAGCGTGCCAGATACGGGGTCAAGCTCTACAAGTTCTGTGACAGGGCAACAGGCTATGTAGTGAACTTTACGGTTTATGAGGGAAAAGATAGTCAGATTGAGTCGGTCAACTGCCCGGATTACATAGGGAGCGCTGGCAAGATAGTGTGGAACTTGGTGTCACCCTTATTCGGAAAGGGGTACCACTTGTATGTGGACAATTATTACACGAGCGTGCCACTGTTTAGTCACTTGTTTGATCATCAGATTGGAGCATGTGGCACCGCGCGACCTAATCGCCGGGGCTTTCCCCAGCGGCTTGTAGATGCCCGTCTTAGGCTGGGGGAGAGAGCCTGCTTGAAGTGTAATAACTTGCTCGCTATGAAGTGGAGGGACAATAAGAATGTTTTCCTTCTTACCTCCCTTCATGCAGACACGACAGTCCAAATTCGTACGGCGACTGGTGTTGTGGAGAAACCCCTCTGTGTCCACGAATATAACCAAAATATGGGAGGGGTGGACCTCAACGACCAGTTGATGGCGCCGTATCTAATTGACCGTAAGGCGAGACGCTGGTACAAAAAAGTGTCTCTATCATTATTCCAATTGGCTTTGCTGAACGCTCATGTGCTATACAGAGCTTCAGGCGGGACGTTATCTCTTCTAAAATTCCAGAATGAGATAGTCACATAACTCCTGTATCCAGGCGGTTCTGCACCTCACCATCCCCAACCAAATGCAGTAAGCCGGCTGCATGAGAGGCATTATTCGTATGTCCTCCCGAGTACCCCTACCCAAAGCCACCCCCAAAAAAGATGTCGTGTCTGTAGCAAGCGCGGATTTAGGCGTGACACCCGTAGTTTTTGTCCACTCTGTCCTGACAAGCCTGGTCTTTGCCAAGGTGAATGTTTTGAACGCTACCACTCAAAAGTGAAGTTTTAGCGTAGGGTACAGCATTTCACAGACAAGGACACACTTACACAGGGTCTCCCAAGATGCCATTACATTTTGAGAGACCCGAACCATTACAGTTGTAAAGATACAAAAAAAAGTGTAAAAAAGAAAAAAAAAAAAAAACGTAAAAAACAAAACACAAAAAAATATAAAATAAAAAAAACCAAAAATAGTTGTCGTTTTATTGTTCTCTCTCTCTCTATTTTCTCTCTATTGTTCTGCTCTTTTTTACTGTATTCTATTCTGCAATGTTTTATCATGCTTGCTTTTCAGGTATGTAATTTTTTGTTTTCAGGTGCGCCATTCAACTGCAGCGCGGAATTATTTATCTTGACAGCAACAGCGTTTGCTCCCACGATACATAAAGCCGTGACTCCAGTGCTGTAGGAGGTGATTTCACCACCACAGTTAAAAAAAAGAGCATATATGCCGAAGCATGGGGGCAACAGGGGCGGAGGAGCGATTTTGCTCCTAATGCCGCGTACATACGGTCGAAATTTCGACGGAGGCCTGCCCGTGGAAAATTCCGACCGTGTGTACGCGGCATAACTTTTTTGCGGGAGGATGCCCCCATGCTTCGGCATATATATATTTTAGGCACAGGTTGCGTTAAAACATTTTTTTATTTTTTACTAGGTTTTGTTTTGGTATTTGCTTTGCAGGTATGGCATGGTAAGGTCTTACTGTTGTACTGTAATGTTACTTTGTTTTAATGTTAACCACCATTTGCTTAGCAGGTACGCCATTCAGTTGCAGCGCGGATCTATTTATCTTGACAGCAACAGCGTTTGCTCCCACGATACATAAAGCCGTGACTCCAACGCTGTAGGAGGTGATTTCACCACCACAGTTAAAAAAAAGAGCATATATGCCGAAGCATGGGGGCAGCAGGGGCGGAGGAGCGATTTTGCTCCTAATGCCGCGTATATACGGTCGAAATTCCAACGGAGGCTTGCCCGTGGAAAAGACCGACCGTGTGTACGCGGCATAACCTTTTATGCCGCGTACATACGGTCGAAATTCCGACGAAGGCTTGACCGTGTGTACGCGGCATAACTTTTTTGCGGGAGGATGCCCCCATGCTTCGGCATATATGCCCATCATTAGAAGTGGGTGGATGAAGGGAGGTATTCTAATGGTGGGCATACCCACCAATCAATTTCTTTTTTTCGTTCAGCCAATAGGCTGTATGAAAAAAAAGATTACAAATACATGTCCAACAAGGACCAGCAACGTACTGGTATGTTGCTGGACTTTGAATGTTTATACCAGAATGATGCCTGCGGGTTTAGGTATCATCTTGGTATCATTCTTTTCAGCCAGCAGCCGGCTTTCATGTAAAAGCAATTCTAGTAGATAATTAGCCTCTAGACTGCTTTTACAAGCAGTGGGAGGGAATGTCCCCCGTCCCCCCCGGATATAAAAAGCGCCATTGGGAAATTGGGAAAGCATTTTATCACACCGATCTTGGTGTGGTCAGATGCTTTGAGGGCAGAGGAAAGATCTAGGGTCTAACCCCCCAATTTTTTTCAAAAAAAGAGTACCTGTCACTACTTATTGCTATCATAGGGGATATTTACATTCCCTGAGATAACGATAAAAATGGTAAAAAAATAAAATATGGAAGGCACAGTTTAAAAATAAAATAAAAAAGCCAAATAATAAAAAAATAAATAAAAAAAAAAAAAAGCACCGCTGTCCCCCCCTGCTCTTGCGCAAAGGCGAACGCAAGCGTCGGTCTAGCGTCATATGTAAACAGCAATTGCATCATGCATGTGAGGTATCACCGCGAAGGTCAGATCGAGGGCAGTCATTTTAGCAGTAGACCTCCTCTGTAAATCTAACGTGGTAACCTGTAAAGGCTTTTAAATGCTTTTAAAAATGAATGTAGTTTGTCGCCGCTGCGCGTTTGTGCGCAATTTTAAAGCATGTCGTGTTTGGTATCCATGTACTCGGCCTATGATCATCTTTTTTTATTTCATCAAACATTTGGGCAATATAGTGTTTTTTAGTGCATTAAAAATAAAAAAAGTGTGTTTTTCCCCCAAAAAATGCGTTTGAAAAATCGCTGCGCAAATACTGTGTGGAAAAAAAAAATGCAACACCCACTATTTTAATCTGTAGGGCCTTTGCTTTAAAAATATATATAATGTTTGGGGGTTCAACATAATTTTCTTGCAAAAAAAAAATTTTTTTCATGTAAACAAAAAGTGTCAGAAAGGGCTTTGTCTTCAAGTGGTTAGAAGAGTGGATGATGTGTGACATAAGCTTCCTAATGTTGTGCATAAAATGCCAGGACAGTTCAAAACCCCCCCAAATGACCCCATTTTGTAAAGTAGACACCTCAAGCTATTTGCTGAGAGGCATGTTGAGCCCATTGAATATTTTTTTTTTTTGTCCCAAGTGATTGAATAATGACCAAAAAAAAAAAAAAAAAAAATGTACAAAAAGTTGTCACTAAATTATATATTGCTCAAACATGCCATGGGCATATGTGGAATTACACCCCAAAATACATTCTGTTGCTTCTCCTGAGTACGGGGATACCACGTGTGGGACTTTTTGGGAGCCTAGTCGCGTACGGGACCCCAAAAACCAAGCACCGCCTTCAGGATTTCTATGGGTGTAAATTTTTGATTTCACTCCTCACTGCCTATCACAGTTTCGGAGGCCATGGAATGCCCAGATGGCACAAAACCCCCCCAAATGACCCCATTTTGGAAAGTAGACACCCCAAGCTATTTGCTGAGAGGTATGTTGAGTATTTTGCAGATCTCGCTTTTTGTCACAAAGTTTTGAAAATGTAAAAAAAAAAAAAGAAAAAAAAATGTCTTTCTTAATTTTCAAAAACAAATGAGAGCTGTAAAATACTCACCATGCCTCTCAGCAAATAGCTTGGGGTGTCTACTTTCCAAAATGGGGTCATTTGGGGGGGTTTTGTGCCATCTTGGCATTTTATGGCCTTCAAAACTGTGATAGGTAGTGAGGAGCGAAATCAAAAATTTATGCCCTTAGAAACCTTGAAGGCGGTGCTTGGTTTTTGGGGTCCCGTACGCGGCTAGGCTCCGAAAAAGTCCCACACATGTGGTATCCCCGTACTCAG
Source organism: Rana muscosa (assembly GCA_029206835.1). Classification (NCBI taxonomy): domain Eukaryota; kingdom Metazoa; phylum Chordata; class Amphibia; order Anura; family Ranidae; genus Rana; species Rana muscosa. The sequence goes on along the minus strand of CM055120.1, from coordinate 441,731,279 downwards.
GAGAAGCAGCAGAATGTATTTTGGGGTGTAATTTCACATATGCCCATGGCATGTGTGGGCAATATATCATTTAGTGACAACTTTGTGCAAAAAAAAAAGTTTGTCATATTCCCGCAACCTGTGGCAAAATATAAAATATTCCATGGACTCAACATGCCTGTCAGCAAATAGCTTGGGGTGTCTACTTTCCAAAATGGGGTAATTTGGGGGGGTTTTGTGCTATTTTGGCATTTTATGGCCTTCGAAACTGTGATAGGTAGTGAGGAGTGAAATCAAAAATTTACGCCCTTAGAAATCCTGAAGGCGGTGCTTGGTTTTTGGGGCCCTGTACGCGGCTAGGCTCCCAAAAAGTCCCACACATGTGGTATCCCCGTACTCAGGAAAAGCAGCAGAATGTATTTTGGGGTGCAATTCCACATATAACCATGGCATGTGTGAGCAATATATCATTTAGTGACAACTTTTTGTACATTTTTTTTTTTTTCCTTTTTGTCATTATTCAATCATTTGGGACAAAAAAAAAAAAAAAATATTCAATGGGGTCAACATGCCTCTCAGCAAATAGCTTGGGGTGTCTACTTTCCAAAATGGGGTCATTTGGGGGGGTTTTGTGCCATCTTGGCATTTTATGGCCTTCAAAACTGTGATAGGTAGTGAGGAGTGAAATCAAAAATTTATGCCCTTAGAAACCTTGAAGGCGGTGCTTGGTTTTTGGGGTCCCGTACGCGGCTAGGCTCCAAAAAAGTCCCACACATGTGGTATCCCCGTACTCAGGAGAAGCAGCAGAATGTATTTTGGGGTGTAATTTCACATATGCCCATGGCATGTGTGAGCAATATATCATTTAGTGACAACTTTGTGCAAAAAAAAAAAAGTTTGTCATATTCCCGCAACTTGTGGCAAAATATAAAATATTCCATGGACTGAACATGCCTCTCAGTAAATAGCTTGGGGTGTCTACTTTCCAAAATGGGGTCATTTGGGGGGGTTTTGTGCTATTTTGGCATTTTATGGCCTTCGAAACTGTGATAGGTAGTGAGGAGTGAAATCAAAAATTTGCGCCCTTAGAAATCCTGAAGGCGGTGCTTGGTTTCCGGGGTCCCGTACGTGGCTAGGCTCCTAAAAAGTCCCACACATTTGGTATCCCCGTACTCAGGAGAAGCAGCAGAATGTATTTTGGGGTGCAATTCCACATATAACCATGGCATGTGTGAGCAATATATCATTTAGTGACAACTTTTTGTAATTTTTTTTTTTTTTTGTCATTATTCAATCACTTGGGACAAAAAAAAAATATTCAATGGGCTCAACATGCCTCTCAGCAATTTCCTTGGGGTGTCTACTTTCCAAAATGGGGTCATTTGGGGGGGTTTTGTACTGCCCTGCCATTTTAGCACCTCAAGAAATGAGATAGGCAGTCATAAATTTAAAGCTGTGTAAATTTCAGAAAATGTACCCTAGTTTGTAAACGCTATAACTTTTGCGCAAACCAATAAATATACGCTTATTGACATTTTTTTTACTAAAGACATGTGGCTGAATACATTTTGGCCTAAATGTATGACTAAAATTGAGTTTATTCGATTTTTCTTATAACAAAAAGTAGAAAATATCATTTTTTTTCAAACTTTTCGGTTTTTTCTGTTTATATCGCAAAAAATAAAAATCGCAGAGGCAATCAAATACCATTAAAAGAAAGCTCTATTTGTGGGAAGAAAAGGACGCAAATTTCATTTGGGTACAACATTGCATGTCCGCACAATTTACAGTTAAAGCAGCGCAGTGCCGAATCCCAAAAACAGGCCTGGTCCTAATGGCCCGAAATGGTCCGGGGCTTAAGTGGTTAAAGAGGAAGTAAACCCCGGACGATTTTTTCTATTTTTTAAATAATATGTTGCACAAGGGCATGGCAACGCATATTACATATGTAGCGATACCTCCAACTAAGGAGGCCGCAGAATTAGATTTGGGCCCTGAGTGCAGCTCCGCCAACCCCCGGCAATAGGCTCTACCCCCTTCTGGCACAGCTAGTACTAACAATCAATGATATATCCTATGCAATATAATAACTAAGCAAAGACACAGTAATGAATTGTAATAGGTAAAGTGTTTTACTTATTTTCTCAATATGGATAAAGGGGGTAACAGTAATCACAGTTCAAGATAATCACTCCTAAGGGCAGCGTCCTGCCACTCTAACACACTATGTAGTAACACACGCTACAGGTGCGCCATACGGGCGACCGTTAACTAAGTGCCCTATGGCGCAGTAATCAAACACGCTAGAATCCCCACCAGGCCTGGTTCTAATATTTAACTTAGTCCTTCTTTCTTCACCGGCAGGTCTGTAATGGTGGTGCACTTTAAACAGAGTATAACTTTGTAATCCAAGGGGTATAGAACTTGGTTAAATAAAGCCGCAGGCTCAGTTCTGACAAGGCTCTTCAATAGGGGTATCAAAATAACTTGTAGGCCACGGCAGTCTATAGGCCTATATACAGTAACAGTATCTTAGCTGGGCTTATGCCCTCTCACCCGCCGGACTACGGATCCAGTCCGGGAAACCTCCACCGGCCGTGTCACACACACTCGATCTCTCCAACGATCGGGTCCCCGATCCAACAAGGCTGTAGCGCACAAAGTTAGATGCCACCCAGGCTCGCAGAGGGGGGTGGAAGGCTCTTTGGTGCAGAGCAAGGCCTCAGGCTTCAGGCCTTGCACTCCGACACATCCGCACAGGAGGATCCGTCTGTCAAGTCTCGTGTCCCAAAGAGGCCGAGCCCGGCCGAGCCTCCTCCTTTTATAACCCCTCCCATGAGTCTCTGCGGTGGAACATGTGAAGAATGGGGTTATGGGTGATGTAGTCTCTTCCCATTATAGGGGAACACCCCGCTACACATATAAGATTGTGAAAACCGAGGCCCGCAAGTACCTTTTATCACCCATTGTTTTTTTTCTCTCCTTCCGGGTATAGAAATCGCCATTGTTAGTGCTGCTCAGCGAATCCTTACCTGATGTCACTTCCGCCCTTACTGATTCCCTGTTCTAAATCTCGCGCATGCGCCATAACCAAGCCTCGATGTCGATTGTCGTTACCGCGGCAACCATCATGCACGGCAATGAATGCTGTATCTGCGGCCGCAGTGTACTTTCATTCCCCTTTGTGACATCTTGGGGGGAGTATCAGGAATAGGAGAAGGACTATAACAATGCGAGACTTCTCTGTGTGGGACAGAGGGGAAGCTCGCTCACATTCAGTGCAGGAAACAACGTAAATGAAATGAAAACCTGGCAAACTTTAGACGGACAGAAGTGCGCAACCGCGGTGACGTCAGCGAAATTAAAAATACGATTTTCCAGCTAATTACAGGGGTGAGTACACTTTCACAGGCAGCGATCAGCTGCCTGTGATATGGGCTAAGTTTTAAAATAATGTTATGTCCGAGGGTTTACAACCACTTTAACATGAATTTGTATGTCATGTAGCTGAACATTAAATTTTAACAAGCATATTTACATAGTGAGTAGACATAGTCCATTTATAAATTCAAGCCTAAAGATGGGGGATCCCTTGCTGCAACTGGAGGAAGGAAGCCCTGTCACTTCACAAGTCAGGAAAAGAAGGGAGTCTGGTTAGAAGAGTGAAGTGAGGACTGCATACAACAGACAGTTGAATGAGGCAGATGGCCACCCAGCCCACACATCAGGGACAAAGTAATTATGAGTCAGAGGCACACGTCACTCAGGACCAGGCTGTCTCCTCTTCACACATCATCACAGAGATCCCCATTAACTCCTCTACATGTACCTACCACAGACATGGATAGAAAACCTACCATCGTCAAGCTATCAGCTGTGCAATCTCCGAGTCTGTACTAAATGTCATCCAGTACACGGAATAATCTGTCAGATCCAATCTACAGCCCACCTATATCGTCTATCTATATAATGAGCCCTCGGTGCTCTGTATATAGCACTCCACAGACTCTCACTATATATCCTTCCGCCTCTCACTATACAACTCCATCCAGCTGTCCGGCTGACTAAGGTCACATCATCTGCATGGGTCATATCTCACGTTGTTGGACCCCACTGTGCTACATCCACCTATGTCCTCAGAGCTACCACTCCTGTTCATCCTTCAGCCGCATGTCTGTACAGTCTTCCCTCATTACCTGTCGTTCCCGGTAATATCCAGCTCATATCGATTTATACAACGAACCCAGCTTGTCCTCCGTCTCCCAGTCCTCGCACCGTCTTCTCCGTCGCACGCCTCCTCCAGGCAGACTCCACTGCGTCATCACAGCGCATGCGTGCCAGCAACCCAGGACCTGTACACTGGCGCTGTTCCTACACTGTGCATGCGCCTCCTGAAGCAAGCAGGGACGTGTAGTCCACGGCTAACCTGCCAGTACTGTATGTATATGAATGTGGACTCAGGACTCAGGACTAAGGCCGGTGATCTGCCGACAAACGTCCCCCCCCCGGCGGATTCTGCCCCCAACTGTACTGCGCATGCGCAGTACGAACGTCAATGAATTTCCGAAAATAGCCGAACGTGTAGAGCTGAGAGTCGGCTCTACACGGCGCCTGCGTGGACCTAGATGTAAGTGGCCGCTCGGCCTCCTGGCTCTTTTTTTAACATCCTCCATGTCCACGGGGATGATAAAGAAAGAGCCTGGATGTCAGCAGTGTAGCACAATTTGGTGTGCGCAGGCGCCATGTAGAGCTGACTCTCAGCTCTACATGTTCGGCTATTTTCGGAAAAAGCGCCGCGCCTGCGCAGTACAGAGCGGGCAGAATCCGCTGGGGGGCAATGCTCGGCAGTACACCTGGTTCGCTGTTTCCGCTCTTTTTTGTACCCCCTCTTTTGAAACTTTTTATTTACAAGTTTAACCACTTCAATACCAGGAGGCACTTACCCTCCTTCCTGCTCAAGCCAATTTTCAGCTTTCAGCGCTGTCGTTTAAATGACAATTGTGTGGTCATGCTACAGCTACACTGTGCTACACTGTACCAGTGGTGGCTGGTGCGCAAATTTTTTGGGGGGGGCTCAAACAAACTGAAAAATTCTGAAAAAAACCCATCAATTACAGCCTCACTGTGCCCATCAAACGCAACCACTGTAGCAAACGCAGCCACTGTGCCCTAAAAACGCAGCCACTGTGCCCATGAAAAACGCTGCCACTGTGCCCATTAAACGCTGCCACTGTGCCCATCGAATGCTGCCACTGTGCCCTTTAAACACTGGCACTGTGCCCAATAAACACTGCCACTGTGCCCATTAAACGCTGCCAATGTGCCCCAAATGCTGCCAATGTGCCCCAAATGCTGCCACTGTGCCAATCGAATGCTGCAACTGTGCCCCCCGGCATCTGCCAGGCACTTACCCTGTCTCGGATGGGCAGCGGGTGACGGCGGCGAGCGGTGTCCAGTGTCCTCCATGTCTTCCTTGATGTCTTCATCCGCCCGCTCCTCCCATCATCTCCTATGATTGGAGGCCAATCACAGTGCCTGTCGTTTCAGCCAATCAGGTGACAGGTAACGGACCTGAGCACCTGTTTGGCGGAGAGGCAGTTCAGTGTTAGGAAAGGGAATGAATATTCGCTTTCCTAACACACAGCTGAGTGAACTGTGAGCGCCCAGCATGGCGCTCGCTGTTCACCTTTTTTGACACTGTAATTCAGGCGCTCGGATAAATAAATCTATCTATTGGTGATAGAGAGGTGGCAGGAGAGAGGGGGCGGAGCCCGTGCGCCCTTATGGACGCACCGCCACTGCACTGTGCCCAAACAAAATTTTTATAATTTTGTTCCCACAAATAGAGCTTTCATTTGGTAGTATTTGATCACCTCTGTGGTTTTTATTTTTTCTAAACAAATAAAGACCAACAAGTTTGTTTCTGTTATAAAATTTTGTAAATAAGTAAGTTTTCTCCTTCACTGATGGGCACTGATAAGGCGGCACCGATGAGGTGGCACTGAGGGGCACTGACGATGGGCACTAATAGGCGGCACTAATGGGTGGCAATGATATGCAGCACTGATGGGCCTTGATAGGTGGCACTGATGGGTAGCACTGATGGGCACTGATAGGCGAAACTGGTGGGCACTGAAAGGCTGCACTGATGGGTACTTATGGGTGGCACTGCTAGGCGGCACTGATAGATGGCACAGATAGGCATCACTGATGGAACTGGCAGGCATTGCTGATGGGCACTAATTAGGGATGAGCTACGAGTTCGAGTCGAACATGAGTTTGACTCGAACATCGGCTGTTTGATCGTTCGACGAAGATCGAACATTATGGGCCGTTCGTGCCAAATTCGAGCGGCGCATCACGGCCCATAATGCACTGCGTCATCGCAGTGCATTGCTGGCTGATGATTGGCCAAGCATGCACTATGACCCGCATGCTTTCGCCATTCACATCGCCGTCAACACAGAAAGCCATAATTGGCCAAAGGTAGGGTGCCTTTGGACAATTACGGCTCAGGGGATTAAGTACACGCCTGCACGTCGGCCTTGTGTAGTGTGTTCCGGCGAGAGAGAGAGACAGAGAGAGAGAGAGAGAGACAGACAGACAGAGGGGCTGATTTATGAAACGTTTGCGCCATGAGTATCGGCGCATCTGCGTGCGCAATGGCAGTTTTGGTATTTACGAAACATTTGCGCCGGAAGCGCAGCGCTATTCCCCATTTACTATAGTGTTCTCGGCGCACGGGAGGAGGGGCTCAGTGCGCTGCCCTGGTGCACGGCATCTTCAAATAAAAATATAAAGAAGCTGGAAGTGCCAATATAATGGGGGTGACGTGGGGTGATGTGAGGAAGTTTAGAGACAACTGCCCAAGTAACAAATATGCCCAAAATAGAGTGAGAAAGTAACTTTTTCTAAACCAGCCCGCTACGCTGGCAAGTACGTTTAGAACTGCGAGAGTATTTTTTGTGCTCAGCGCCGGAATTTCACTTGTTCAAATGCGCCGGGTCACTGCGCCGGCAAAATCTTAGTAAATGTCAAGTCACGTAAATCAATTTGCATAAGTTGAACAGGCGCAGCTCTGAACTTGCCATTATATAACAGTCCGACAGCAAAATTACATTTCTAAAGGAAAAAAAAATGTAAAGAATTTAAAAGCACTCGCGGCTATAATGAATTGTCTGCTCCCGTCAATATAGAGAAAAGTCATTGAAAGTCTTTGAAAAAAAAAAAAATGCGGGGGTTCCCTAAATTCCATTACCAGGCCCTTCAGGTCTGGTATGGATATTAAGGGGAACTCCGCGCCAATTTAAAAAAAAAAATGACGTGCGGGTCCCCCTCAAAATCCGTACCAGGCCCTTCAGGTCTGGTATGGATTTTAAGGGGAACCCCCACGCCAAACTTCAAAAAAAATGGCGTGGAGTCCCCCTAAAAATCCACACCAGACCCTTATCCGAGCACGCAACCTGGCAGGCCGCAGGAAAAGAGGGGGGGACGAGAGAGCGGCCCCCCCTCCCTCCTGAACCGTACCAGGCCACATGCCCTCAACATGGGGAGGATGTCCCCATGTTGATGGGGACAAGGGCCTCATCCCCACAACCCTTGCCGGTGGTTGTGGGGTCTGCGGGCGGGGGGCTTATCGGAATCTGGAAGCCCCCTTTAACAAAGGGGGCCCCCCGTGTGAAATGGTAATGGGGTACAAATGTACCCCTACCATTTCACAAAGACAGTGTCAAAAATGTTAAAAATGACAATAGCCGGTTTTTGACAATTCCTTTATTAATGTCTTCTCCTTTCTTCCATCTTCTTCTTCCACCTTCTTCTTCCACCTGCTCCGGCTTCTTGTTCCCTTCTTCTTTCTCCGACCGCTCCGCTTGAATTCGAGGTTCCCGCTGTGTGACGCTTCAGTTCTCCTCTGGTGCTTTGGGGTCACAGACCCCCAAAGCATCCTCCCCATGTTGAGGGCATGTGGCCTGGTACGGTTCAGGAGGGAGGGGGGGGCCGCTCTCTTGTCCCCCCTCTTTTCTTGCGGCCTGCCAGGTTGCGTGCTCGGATAAGGGTCTAGTATGGATTTTTAGGGGGACCCCCACGCCATTTTTTTTTTACGTTTGGCGCGGGGGTCCCCTTAAAATCCATACCAGACCTGAAGGGCCTGGTACGGATTTTGGGGGGAACCCCCACGCCATTTTTTTTTTTATTTGGCGCAGAGTTCCCCTTAATATCCATACCAGACCTGAAGGGTCTGGTAATGAAATTTGGGGGAACCCCCACGCATTTTATTTTTTTTAAAGACTTTCAGTGACTTTTATCTATATTGACGGGAACCAGCAATTCATTACAGCCGCGAGTACTTTTAAATGACTATTATTTTACTTTAGAATTGTAATTTTGCTCTCGAACTGTTATAAACATGGAAAACATGTGCTACTTTACAGGCATACTATAGACACCCCCCAGGTATGATATTTAGGGCCAGTTCACACCAGATGCAGTGCAGTGCGTTTTTTGATGCATGAAAAATGCAAAGAAAGTTGATCACATTAATGCCAATGTCATAGTTCACACCACTGCAGTCCGTTCCGGTGCGTTTCAGAAAGGAAAAAAAAAATTGGTCATGCTGCATTTTTATGTACAGAACTGTACTGGACCACAGTAAAACACATCAAAAATGCTACAGAACGTACCAAAAACGCACTGGAATGCACCGGAACGCACCTAAATGCACAAAAGACGCACTGCAACACACTTGTCCTAAGTGAAAAGAGGGGAAAAAAACACTGGACTGCATCAAAAACGCATCAAAAATGCACTGGAACGTGTCAAAAACGCGCATGCAGAAAAGCACCTGGAACGCATACAGACTGTGTTTCTATGGTGTGAACTAGGGCCAGTTCACACCATAGAAACGCAATCTGGATGCGTTCCAGGTGCTTTTTTGCATGCGCGTTTTTGATGCGTTCCAGTGCATTTTTGGTACGTTTTTGATGCAGTCCAGTGCTTTTTTTTCACCCCTCTTTTTTATTAACCATAGATAAGGACAAGTGTGTTCCAGTGCGTTTTTGGTGCATTTAGGTGTGTTCCGGTGCGTTCCAGTGCGTTTTTGATGCGTTTTGCTGCGTTCCACTACAGTCAAGTGCAGGTAAAATGCAGCATGTTCTACTTTTTTTGTGGAACTGGAACGCACTGGAACAAACACTGCCATTTAGAACCATATAACCAACTTTCCATGCATTTTTGATGCATAAAAAACGCAATGGACTGCATGTGGTGTGAAATGGCCCTTAAGCAATTTGGCATATTTAAAGGCACTTCTCCTTGTTTTGTTTTTGGTGTTGTCCAAACTGGTGACATTGATATATGTCCTTTAGGGTGGGACCTGGGCCCCCATTTTAAAGGAGCACTAAAGCTTCCCTTTTTTTTGCCCAAAAATAACAAACATGTTATACTTACCTCCACTGTGCAGCTCGTTTTGCACACAGTGGCCCCGATCCTGGTCTTCTGGGGTCCCTCGGCGGCTGTCTTGGCTCCTCCCCGCAAGGACTCCACACCATAATGCGAGTGAGCTCGCATGGTGTGGAGTGATTGCGGGCGCGCTCCCGTGATACAGCGGCGGCCATAGCCGCCGACTGTATCACTCGGCCCCGCCCCCCGCGCGCCGCGTCATTGGATGTGATTGACAGCAGCGCCAGCCAATGGCTGCGCTGCTTTCAATCCATCCTGTGTAGCCAATCGGCGGCCAGGCTGAAAAACGAAGAGGATGACGGAGACGAGCGTGGGACTTTCGAGGGGCCAGGTAAGTAAAACGGGGGCTCGGGGGGGGGGGGGGCGGTATTGTCGAATGTTTTTTCACCTTAATGCATAGGATGCATTAAGGTGAAAAAACATGTAACTTTACTACTCCAATAACTAGAAGAAAAGCCAGCCAAGTGGGGACTAGCAAAATTAACAAGTCAGTTCCCATAGACTGCAATGGTATTTGTTGGTAGGGGGGGGGGTGTTTGTCCCATCTCTAATTTTGTAGCCTGCTGGATGATGTGCTTAATTTTGGACAGGAGGGGGGGGGGGGGGTATTTTCTGCTAGCTGCATTTGTGTTGGTCTGAGCATGCCCAGGCACTTAGTTTTTTTTTTTTTTGGTGATTTTTGTGTGTGAACACCACCTGGATGTTTCTGGGCATGCTCAGAGAGTGTTTTAACAGGTGTACCCACTTTGAAGTTGAAGCCTCGTACACACGAACGAGTTTCTCGGCAAAAACCAGCAAGAAACTTGCTGGCAGAGATTTTTTGCCGAGAAATTAGTTTCTCGTCAAGAAAAGCGACAAGAATCTCGACGAGAAAATAGAGAACCTGCTCTCTATTTTCTCGTCGAGATTCTCGTCAGCCTGTTTCTCGACGAGAAAATTGTGTGTGTGTACACTTACCTTTTCGCCGGGAAGCCCGCGCATGCTCGAAATGACTTCGACGCATGCGCGGTAGCTTCCTAGGCATAGGTAGGGTGAACCAAGATGGCGGCGACGGCATCGAATGTGACGAGCGCATGCTCGTCGTATTCGATGACGTCACCGCGTTCGCTCCATTCAAAGAACCGCGGGTTCTTTGAAAGGAGCGTGTGTACACTCGGCCGGGACAAGTTTCTTGTCCAAGAATCTCGTCGAAAAAAACAACATGTTTTTTTCGACGAGAATCTCGGCCGTGTGTACGAGGCTTCAGTCTCTACATTGGGTGAACTTGCATTTTGGGTGTTTCATGGACTGTGCCTGTGTTTTCAATTGCCTCATTAGCTCACAAACCTATGTTATATAAAGCTTGCAGATAGCATCCTCTCCCTTGCCCTGAAAAGAGGCAAGTGTGTGTGTGTGTCCGGCAAAAAGTACATTTTGGTGTCCCTATCGAGTTTGTAACACATGTATTTTATTTGTTATGTCTTTGCAAAACAGATGTTTGTTTTACTTTTGTTGATTGTATTTTTTTGTGTGGGGGAAATGTTCCCCTGAAATAATTTTGATGTTGTTAATGTGTGTTGTTTTTTCACTTTGATTTAATTGTCTGTGCTGCATTATTTTGCTAAATCTTTCTCAAGATGTGACTAATGTTTCAAATTGATAATGTGTTTTATTTTTGCTTCCCTTTGTTTTGTTGACCAATAAAATTTAATGCAAAGTTTTGATGTTTGTTTTTTGTTTTCTATGCAACAAATGTGACAGCTGATTGGCATGTCAAAACAAAACAGGTGTGATTTGTCTAACCTGGTGCCTTCATGCTAGCATATGCATGTATTGTGTGCTGCCATGGATAGTCACCAGGAAATGAAAAATACAGAGCGGTAAGTATTCAATTTTCCTTTTTATTGCAGTGGTTCTCAGCCTCAGTCCTCAAGTACGCCCAACAGGACATGTTTTGTGAATTTATCTTTATCGAGAATTGCTGTCCAAAATACCAAACCATTGACTGTGATTTAAAGCACATGTGCAAGATGAAGGAAAACCTGCAAACATGGCCTGTTGGGGGTACTTGAGAAGCACTGATTTAGAGCACTGCACTTAAAAATAGCTCAAGGCAATACGATTCTAATTGTGGGCATTTTGAGGGAAACCAAGTAAGTGTTAGAACCCCTGCTTGTTTTTTGTTTTTTTTAGGTTGGGCTTTGTGTCCCTTTTAGTAAAAATGGCTTCACTTTCTGTCACACAGCTAAACAGGAAATGAAGGTAAAACCCTAACTAGTGTCCCCATTAAGCAAATTGCACTCTAGCACTTTGTTGTGTACACCCCAAATCATTAGGTAGTTTGAGGTTTAGTAAAGACAAATCCACTCTGCAGTAAGTGTAGTTGCTGAAAATCTGAGGGGAAGCACTGGTGATTGTAACATCCAATCATGTAAAAGCAAAGATGGTGTTTTTTATGTTTCCTTGCATGTCCCCCTCGGATATCCAGCAAGTGCACTTGTAGTGCAAAGTAGATTTGCCTTTAGTAATTAAACCCCATAGTCCAAAATACCTAATAATTTGGGGTGTACCCCGCAAAATGCTGGAGTGCAATGTACATAATGGGAAAAGTATTTAGATTGACCTGTGTGTCCCCAAGGAAAGACATTGGTAGGGATTTACCCTCACTTCCTGTGTGGCTATGTGACAGGAAATGAATTATTTGGAAGGATAAAGTGGCCAAATTTGGGAGTTGTCTTCACCCTATCAGGGGTGCAGACATCCCCAAAATCTGTCTAGATGTCTAATCCCTCTGCACTCTATCCCCAAGCAAAAATAAGAAAGGATTTCATTTAGTTTAACTTTGCAAAGACACATTCCTAAGTTGAATTGTGATGCATGTCAATGGCCCATTTAGACCCTCTTTAATCACTTGAGATCAGCGCTATAGCTGATCAACGGCCACAACACGGTCCTCAATTGCCGGGAGTCCTCAATTGCCGCGCGCGCTGTGGTCACTGAGTCACTGAGACTCGGGTGATGACAGATCCGAGTAAGGGGCCGATCCCTGCCCCTTACCATGTGATCAGCTGTCAGCCAATGACAGCTGATCACGTGATGTAAACAAAAGCTGGGTAATGGTTTTTGTTTTCTCCTTGTGCTGACAGCGTGAGCATAAAAAAAGGCAATGACCGGCTTATGTGCAAGGGACATCGGGCCCGAAGAGGAAGAGGCAATTCTGCGTCATCTGTGACAATCAGTAGCCCCTGCCAGTGCCACCTATCAATGCCCACCACTGGTGCCAATCAGTGCCACCTAGCAGTGCTGCCTATCAGTGCCCATCACTGCCAACTATCATTGCCACCTAGCAGTGCCACTTCTCAATGCCCACCAGTGCCAACTAGCAATGGCACCTCTCAGTGCCCACCCTTGCCACCTTATCGGTGCCCATCAGTGCAGTCTCATCAGTGTACATCAATGAAGGAGAAAAATTACCTTTTTTCTAAATTTTCGAAATATTAACCACTTCCCTACTGCCCACCGTCAAATGACGTCCTTGGCTTTGTGCGTGACATCTGAATGATGCCTGCAGTTGCAGGCATCATTCAGATATCATTCTTTTCAGCCAGCGATTCTGTACACGATAAAAACGATCATAGCGGCAGTTCCGCCGCTTGATCGTTCTTATAGGCGGCGGGAGGGGACGTTCCCCCCCCTCCCGCCGCCATCCGGTGCTTCTCCGGGCTCTCCCGTGCCATCTGGGGCTCGGAGAATGAATTGGCCGGCAGAGGCCCGGGCGCGACGTTATGACATCACGCCGGGTTCCCGTAAGTAAACAAAGCCGTGATCTCGGCTGTCAGCATGAGATCGGTGAATTTTTTTGACCGATCTCATGCTTTCCAGCCTGGAGGAGAGATATGGGGTCTTATTGACCCTGAATCTCTCCATATAGAGGACCTGTCACAATAGATTCCTATTACAAGGGATGTTTACATTCCTTGTAATAAGAATAAAAATGATCAAAAAAACTAAAAAGTTTAAAAAAAAGAGTAAAAAACAACAAAAAAAACCCGCTTGCGCTCAGAAGCGAACACACACGTAAGTCCCGCCCACATATGTAAACGCCGTTCAAACCACACATGTGAGGTATTGCTGCATGCGTTAGAACGAGTGCAACAATTCTAGCACTAGACCTCCTCTGTAATGCGAAAATGGTAACGTGTAAAAAAATTTAAAGCATCGCCTATGGAGATTTTTAAGTACTGAAGTTTGGTGTCATTCCATGAGTGTGCGCAATTTTAAAGCGTGACATGTTAGGTATCTATTTACTCAGCATAACAACATCTTTCACATTATACAAATAAATTGGGCTAACTTTACTGTTTTGTAATTTTTTAATTCATGAAACCATTTTTTTTCCCAAAAAAAGGCGTTTGAAAATTTATTGCGCAAATACCAAGCGAGATAAAAATTTGCAATGACCGCCATTTTATTCCCTAGGGTGTCTGCTAAAAAAAACATATATAATGTTTGGGGTTTTGAAGTAATTTTATAGCCATGAAATTATGATTTTTACATGAAGGAGAGAAGTGCCAGAATAGGCCCGGTGCTGAAGTAGTTAAAATATCCCAATTTTTTTTTTTTTAGTCGGTCTTTTGTATTTATAGGAAAAAAAAAATGCAGAGGTGATCAAAATAGCACCAAAAGAAAGCTCTATTTGTGTGCAAAAAAATAATACATTTTCATTGGGTTACAGTGTTGTATGAGCGAGCAATTATCATTCAAAGTGCATCAGCGCTGAAATTTGAAAATTGGTCTGGGCAGGAAGGGGGTTTAAGTGGCCAGTAAGCAAGTGGTTAATATAAGGCTATATGCACACGGACGTTTTTCCAGCCGCTTGTTTGAGCGTTTTTTGCAGCTTAAAAACAGCTCTCCATGTTAGCCTATGGCCTCATGGCCACCATGGCGTTTTTGAGCTGTAAATAGCATAGCCGTTTTTAGGCCCCATGTACACGGGACGCTGGTGCAAAGTCTTCAGAACTAAGGTTGAAAGCGGCGTTTAGAAAGGCGCGCTTTGTCGCGTTTGCATGCCGCGTTTTACCACATTTGCATATATATGCGTTTAGTTAGGAAACATCATAAGGAGCCGCCCTAAGCTCCAAAAACAGTATTATTAACCATTTCAGCTATTTTGTGAGACCAGAGTGAGTAGCAGCAGCTTAGAGAGCAGCAGTGTAGTTGTATTTAACGTGTCACTTGCCACATCACTTGCTACAAGTTGTGGATTGTCCACTTGCCACGTCAGCTGCCCCAAGTTGTGGATTGTCCACTTGCCATGTCACCTGCCGCAAGTTGTGTATTGTCCACAATGCAATGGAAGCAATTACATTTTTTATATATATATTTTTTTTTTATGGTTTTTCATCATTTGCCATAATTTTTGAGTTTATCAATGTAAAACAGTAGGTCACCTTTAAAAACGCTTCTAAACGAAAACGCGGCTAAACGCCGGTACCCGCGTCTGAAACGTGGAAATCTTTGGCGTCTGAAGGCATTTTTTGGCTTTGTGAAAAACGAGGTTAAACGCAACTGCAGATTTTTTTTTCCAGGCCAAAAACAGTGTTTTAGATGTAATAGAATTCAATGGACCCGCATCCAAAACGCAAGTACCGCGATTTTGCGGCGATTTGCGGTTTTTTTAACCTGTTTATAGCTGGTTGTTAAAGGAAATGTAAAAAAAAAAAACATTGCCGGCTCTAAAAAAAAATCGACAAAAAAAACGGTGTGGGGTACCCCCCCCCCAGGTCCATACCAGACCCTTGGGTCTAGTATGGATTCAAAGGGGACCCCCCCTACCAAAATGTAAAAAAATGGCGTGGGGGTCCCCCCAAAATCCATACCAGACCCTTATCCGAGCATGCAGCCCGGCAGGTCAGGAAAGGGGGGGCTAGCGAGCGCGCCCCCCCTCCTGAACCGTACCAGGCCGCATGCCCTCAACATGGGGGGGTGGGTGCCAATCTGAGCTGTTAAGCGGGGGGGAGGGTTGCTGTTGCGAGGCGGAGGTTAGCATTTTAGATCTAATCTGAGTTGTTGAGCAGGGGGGGGATGCTGCCGCGAGACGGAGGTTTTTTTTTTTTTTTTTAGTTAACATGCGATCGCGGTGTGCTGACTTACCGCTGCCTGCATGTCTTCCGATCCTCCTTCTATTGCGGGAAATTAGATCCTTTCGCGGGACTGTGGGAAGTTCGTGTCCGTGCGGGAAGTTCCCGCAGAATCCGTGCGTGTTGGGAGGTATGCATATAGGCGCAAATGTGGTAAAACGCGGCATGCAAACGCGACAAAGCGCGGCTTTCTAAACGCCGCTTTCAACCTTAGTTCTGAAGACTTTGCACCAGCGTCCCGTGTACATGGGGCCTAAAAACGCCTATGCCATTTACAGCTCAAAAACGCCATGGTGGCCATAGGCTAACATGGAGAGCTGTTTTTAAGCTGCAAAACACGCTCAAACAAGCAGCTGGAAAAACGGCCGTGTGCATGTAGCCTTATATCAACCACTTGCTTACTGGCCACTTAAACCCCCTTCCTGCCCAGACCAATTTTCAAATTTCAGCGCTGATGCATTTTGAATGACAATTGCGCGCTCATACAACACTGTAACCCAATGAAAATGTATTATTTTTTTGCACACAAATAGAGCTTTCTTTTGGTGCTATTTGATCACCTCTGTTTTTTTCTCTATAAATACAAAAGACCGACTAAAAAAAAAAAGATTAGGATATTTTAACCACTTCAGCACCGGGTCTATTCTGGCACTTCTCTCCTTCATGTAAAAATCATAAATTTATGGCTATAAAATTACTTAAAAACCCCAAACATTATATATGTTTTTTTAGCAGACACCCTAGGGAATAAAATGGCGGTCATTGCTAATTTTTTTCTCGCTCGATATTTGCGCAATAAATATTCAAACGCCTTTTTTGGGGAAAAAAAATGGTTTCATGAATTAAAAAAAATTACAAAACAGTAAAGTTAGCCCAATTTTTTTGTATAATGTGAAGGATGTTGTTATGCTGAGTAAATAGATACCTAACATGTCACACTTTAAAATTGCGCACACTCATGGAATGACACCAAATTTCAGTACTTAAAAATCTCCCTAGGCGATGCTTTAATTTTTTTTACACGTTACCATTTTTGCATTACAGAGGAGGTCTAGTGCTAGAATTGTTGCACTCGTTCTAACGCATGACCCATCTGGTCACCAGTCATCTCTATGCTTCCCATCCGGCACCGGCCAATTCGTTCCCTGAGCCCCAGATGGCATGGGAGAGCCCGGAGAAGCACCGGATGGCGGCGGGAGGGGGGGAACGTCCCGTCCCGCCGGCTATAAGAACGATCAAGCGACAGAACTGCCGCTATGATCGTTTTTATCGTGCACAGAATCGCCGGCTGAAAAGAATGATATCTGAATGATGCCTGCAACTGCAGGCATCATTCAGATGTCACTGCACAAAGCCAAGGACGTCATTTGACGGTGGGCGGTAGGAAAGTGGTTAATATTTCGAAAATTTCGAAAAAAGGTAATTTTTCTCCTTCATTGATGTACACTGATGAGACTGCACTGATGGGCTGCACTGATGGGCACCGATAAGGTGGCAAGGGTGGGCACTGAGAGGTGGCATTGCTAGTTGGCACTGGTGGAATTTGACTTATACGGACGGGTCTCGAATTTGAAAATCAACTTCAGCAAATCAGAGGCGATGGGTATAGGGATTCTTCAGCCCTTGCTCACAAATCTCCGAGCGAGCATCAAATTAAAATGGACAGATACGGCTCTAAGATACCTGGGCACCCACATCCCTTCGACCTTCCATCGACTATTCAGACTCAACTTCCCTCCCCTCCTCAAGACTGTCCAAAAATTACTGGACCAATGGACCGGGGGACTACACACCTGGTTTGGGCGGTGTAACATCATTAAAATGGCAATTTTGCCAAAATTCCTTTATCTCCTGCAGGCCCTCCCAATACATATACCTGTAGATTACTTTAGACGAATACAGTCCACCTTCAATAAATTTATCTGGGCAGGGAAAAAACCTCGTTTACACAAAAAGATACTGGTACTACCAAAACAATTCGGAGGTCTGGCTGTACCTGAGATCCGGAGCTACTACCAGGCAGTACACTTGAGCAGACTCCTTGATTGGTGCCGACACAAAGACACCAAGTTATGGCCACAGCTGGAGCAGGCGCAAAGCGACATCCCCCTTCATAGAGCCCCATGGTGCCCGACGGCCCTACCACCTAGCCTCAAACGGCACCCACTGATCGGAAACACCATTAAAACATGTGCACACTCATTGACACGCTCCTCTCTCTCTACTTGCAATTCGGCGCTAAGACCCATTCTTGGCAACCCCCAATTCGAGCCGGGTATGAAAGATAAACCCTTCCGAGCACTAAGTGAGGCGGGCATGTACCAAGCATCTCACTTCAGTAACATGGGAAGATGGAAAACGGTGGTGGAGCTCTCGGATCCGGGAGGCCTGTTCCGACTGGACTTTATAAGGGCGCTAAAGCTCAGCCATTTCCTTACCAGCCTTCCACCTCCCAATGACGCAAACCAACCCCTCACAACATTTGAGGGGCTTTGTACAGAGACAGGAGTGCTGCCACACACGCTTTCCCTAACCTACGATATGCTTCTCACACCACCTGGTAGCTATCAACCTCCGAGCCTTCTAAAATGGGAAAGGGACCTGAATTGCCACTTTACCACGAACCAAAAACAGAACATCCTCAGGTTCACGCACAAGTCATCCCTATGCACCAAAATTCAGGAGACCAACTACAAGCTCCTCACACGCTGGTACAGAACACCGGCTCTACTGCATAAATTTTTCCCGGGAACGCCTGAGGTTTGCTGGCGATGCCGGAAGGAGAGGGGCACCCTTCTGCATATCTTTTGGTCCTGTCCCCGACTTCAGCATTTCTGGGGGGAGGTTCGCAGAATAGCTCAACAACTTACGGAAGGGAATGTCCCGAATGACCCGGCCTATTTCCTCTTACATGCCAATGACACACCGGCTCGCACCTACAAAACATCCGTCATTCGTCACCTACTGGATGCAGCGAAGGCCTGCATTCCTCTCTTGTGGAAGTCCCGCCACCCACCGACCGTCGCCTCGTGGCTTAAAAAAGTGGATGACATAAGTAGGATGGAAGACCTGATCCTAACTAGCCAAAACAGACAGGAGGAGTACTCCAAAACTTGGCAACTATGGAATTATCTTAGATATTCCGTCGACGGACAACTCCTCAGAGGAGAAGGTCCCACACCCTGAAAACTAGACTTGACTCCACACTTAATAAACCCCTACTTAGGCTTAAGCTTTGACGTCTTTATCTAGGCCGCCCTCAACTTGCACGGCGGCAATGCCACCCATTGGGCGGGAGCCCAGATCCATGTCCGTGGACCCCCCCCTCCCTCTCTGAATGACCCCCTCATCCCCCCCCCTCCTACAATACTTACCTGGCTACTCCTTCCTTCAAGAGGCATGATATGCCTGCTTATTTCTGTGTTATACTCCTGTTGAAATTAAAATATGTGAAAAAAAATAAAAAAAATAAAAAAAAATAAAAAACAGGGAGGTTGAGCCCATAGGGCCGCAGTGTTCTGATCCGTTCCTGCGATTCACGCGAGAATGCCACAAGGAAGGTGGAACCTGGCGGGGTCCGCGCGGGGAGCGTCCCCCGCGCGGATGTCTGCTGGGGGAGATCACTAAAACAGGTTAATCTGTGTGGTAGTACCTTGCATAGGCAGGATTGTACTATATAACTTAGAAGGTACTGTTGAATTATTCCTGCATGCTTCCCTTGATGTGAATGTATTACGGTTGGCGATTGTGATACCTTTCGTACTGTGGTCCATGTGGACCGATCTCCCTGACATAAATAAAAAAAAAAAAAAAAAAAAGAAGAACATATATGCCAAAGCATGGGGGCAGCAGGGGCGGAGTAGCGATTTTGCTCCTAATGCCGCGTACATCCGGTCGAAATTCCGACGGCGGCTTGCCCGTGGAAAAGTCCGACTGTGTGTACGCGGCATAACTTTTTATGCCGCGTACATGCGGTCGAAATTCCGACGGAGGCTTGCCCGTGGAAAAGTCAGACTGTGTGTATGCGGCATAATTTTTTTGTGGGAGGATGCCCCCATGCTTCGGCATATATATATATTTTAGGCACAGGTTGCGTTAATTTATTTTTTATTTTTTACTATGTTTTTTTTTGGTATTTGCTTTGCAGGTATGGTATGGTAAGGTCTTACTGTTATACTGTAATGTTACTTTGTTTTAATGTTAACCATCATTTGCTTAGCAGGTACGCCATTCAGTTGCAGCGTGGATTTATCTTGACAGCAACAGCGTTTGCTCCCACGATACATAAAGCCATGACTCCAATGCTGTAGGAGGTGATCTCACGACCACAGTTTAAAAAAAAGAGCATATATGCCGAAGCATGGGGGCAGCAGGGGCGGAGGAGCAATTTTGCTCCTAATGCCGCATACACACGATTGAAATTCCGACGGAGGCTTGCCCGACTGTCTTCCGACGGAGGCTTGCCCGACCGCGTGTATGCGGCATAACTTTTGCGGGAGGATGCCCCCATGCTTCGGCATATATAAATGGTGCATGTATGCACATCATTAGAAGTGGGTGGATGAAGGGAGGTATTCTAATGGTGGGCATACTCACCGATCAATCTCTTTTTTTCGTTCAGCCAACAGGCTGCATGAAAAAAAAGATTACAATATATGTCCAACAAGGACCAGCAACGTACTGGTATGTTGCTGGACTTTGAATGGTTATACCAGAATGATGCCTGCGGGTTTAGGTATCATCTTGGTATCATTCTTTTCAGCCAGCGGTCGACTTTCATGTAAAAGCAATCCTAGCGGCTAATTAGCCTCTAGACTGCTTTTACAAGCAGTGGGAGGGAATGTCCCCCCCCGGATATAAACAGCGCCATTGGGAAATTGGGAAAGCATTTTATCACACGATCTTGGTGTGGTCAGATGCTTTGAGGTCAGAGGGAAGATCTAGGGTCTAATAGACCCAATTTTTTTAAAAAAAAAGAATACCTGTCACTACTAGGGATGAGCTTAGTGTTCGAGTCGAACACACGTTCGACTCGAACATCAGCTGTTCGATTGTTCGACGAAGATCGAACGTTAAGGGCCGTTCGCGCCAATTTCGAGTGGCGCGTCACGGCCCATAATTCACTGCAGCATCGCAGTGCATTGCTGGCTGATGATTGGCCAAGCATGCACTATGACCCGCATGCTTGGCCAATCACAGCGCCGTCTGTAGAGAGAGCCGTAATTGGCCAAAGCCAGGGTGGCTTTGGCCAATCATGGCTCAGAGGAGTAGGTACACGCCCCACACTATATAAGGCCGCCTGGAAGTTGGCCTTGTGTAGTGTGTTGGCGTTTGTGAAAGAGAGAGTTACAGAGAGAGAGAGAGACAGTGTCATTTGTATTGAGTTAGATAGAGCAGGCAGGCGAGTCAGTTAGCTGCTGTTACAGTGTGTAGAGGATATATATGCATCCTAGGTGTTGTATATATATTTATACACTGTATTGAGTTTAGCTAGATCCGTTCCTGTTAGTCTCTATACTGTGACAGGCAGGCAGGTGATTGTGCTTGCTGAAGACAGTCAGTGTTTCACTTCGTATACTACTGTGTGCTTTGCATAGCGTTCACCTAAAGCTCACCTGAATACAGTTATTCTCTATACTGTGACAGGCAGGCCGGTGTTTGTGCTAGCTGCAGAGAGTCAGTGTTTCACTTAGTGTACTACTGTGTGCTTTGCATAGCGATCACCTAAAGCTCACCTGAATACAGTTATTCTCTATACTGTGACAGGCAGGCTGGTGATTGTGCTAGCTGCAGACAGTCAGTGTTTCACTTAGTGTACTACTGTGTGCTTTGCATAGCGTTCACCTAAAGCTCACCTGATTACAGTTTTAGCATAGGGAAAGCGATACTGGACAGTGGGTGAATGCGCTGCACACCCCAAATGGTTGTAGGAAGGAAAGATTACCCTGGGGGCTTTGAATTGCAGCAAAAAATAGGTGGTGTTAGATAAATACAAACATATTTTATTAAGGATGTTTCACAGAGAACATGTCTGTTGAAATGAAGCAGATATATCAGGTAATAACAATGGTACATATACATAATAATGGATGACCATAGTACATAAGCCGCGGGGGCAGTATATAATACATAACGTAAGATAAAATGTAATCAACATGGTAAAACGCCGACGCGTTTCGACCTTATCAATAGCGGTCATCTTCAGGGGGTAAAATGGAGATGCTATAAAAAGAAAAATACATTGTATAGGTGAGATTGTTAAAAAACAAAAACACACTCAACAAAAGAACATCTACCGCATTAATAATGTTGTAAATAGTAAATGTAATTACCCCTTAGCGGCTAGGGAAGGGGGAATTTCTCATGCGCTGGGTCTGTAGGCCAACCGAGGATTCTGTGGCTACGGCCAATGCACCCCATGGCCCATATGGAGGCGGGAAGGGCAAGATGGAAAGAAAAACCGAGCTGAGTGGGTAGGCCAACTCCAGGCCCACAACAGGCCGCACTAAAGCCCCACGCATGAGGGCGGCGGGGGGGTCCGGAGGGAGGAGCCCGAGGAGCCAAGGCGGTAGTCAGGAGAATGGAACCGAAAACCAGGCACCCCAGGCTGTAAAGATATGACATAAAGAAATATATATATAATTATCGAAAAAAATGTCAAAAAAGTGATGTTGAAATCAAAAATTATTTGAATCAAAATATGAAAAAAGTGTAAACATTGAATTGGGATGAATGTGGCAAGAAGTGGAGAATGCACTGGGAGGTATGACCAGTGAATAAGCCTGGTGAAAAAATGAGGAAAATGTGGTGTATGGTGAAAGGTGAACATGAAATAGTGAATGAGGGAGTGAGTGGGATAGGAAAAGAAGAAGTGAAAGAAAATGTGTGAAAGGGCACGAACCAAAACATGAAAATGTGATAAACTTAAAGAAGCATGATGGGAAGGGGTGCAAATAGTGATATATGAGTGATCGTGTGTAGGCCAGTATGGTGAGTAATCAAAACGTGAAAAACGGGTAATATAAATGTGGTAATGAAATATCTAAGATGCTTAGATGGAAAAACCATGTCCCCATGGAGGGGAGAAAGGTAATGGTTAGTATAAGAGAAGCCCCTGGAGAGGGGTGTCTCAAGTAAATATGTGAACTAAATTGTTTTTGGTAAAATAATTAAGGTCAGAATAATACTAGAGAACAGAGCTCCAATGAAAGGCCATATAGAAAATAGGGCATTACTTACTTTCAACAGGATACTATTTAAGGTCTGTCCAGGATAGTGGCTGTGTGGGATCTGGATAAAATCCCCATAAGGCCAACTATTGTATATATGTGGTAGAATGATTGGGCGTACCTAATGGGTAACAAATCAAGTGACTCCACGGATCCCCGTATAGGCCCTCCCCCCACCGCATACCACAGTGGGGGGACAGAGGTCCGCCATAGGCGGCACCATGTGTGGCCTCCCCGGCCTTCCGGAAGGACAGGGCTCCGACACGGTCGTCACTTCCGCCGCCAAAGGGCGTGACGTCACGATGTGCCGTGCACGGCGTGGTGCGAATACGCGGCAGATCGACGGCGCCCGGAGGCAATCGCGGGACGCAGGTGAGAGCTCCCTCAAGCGGCCAATTGAAAGATGGCCGTTGTGGATCAAGTGGGGACACTGAGAGCTGGGCTCAAGTACCCCCTCCACCTGCCGTGGGGCCCGAAGGAAAGTGACGTACCCAGAAAGCAAAAAAAAAAAAAAAAAGCTACAGAGAGTCAGTGTTTCACTTAGTGTACTACTGTGTGCTTTGCATAGCGATCACCTAAAGCTCACCTGAATACAGTTATTCTCTATACTGTGACAGGCAGGCCGGTGATTGTGCTAGCTGCAGACAGTCAGTGTTTCACTTAGTGTACTACTGTGTACTTTGCATAGCATTCACCTAAAGCTCACCTGAATACAGTTAGTGACTATTATAGTGGTGTTCTCATAATAAAACCACAAGCAGAGAGTGCTGTGTCCTCTGCACAGTTTTCACCTAAAACTAACTGAAAACAATTGCTGCTTTTCCCATACTAACACCAAAGCAGGCCATTAGTATGTCTGGAAGGCAAACAATGAAAGGCAGACAGTCACGAGGCAATAAAAGAGGGCAAGCAGGCTCTGTGTCTAGAGGCAATAGTGCTGCTGGTCGTGGACATGATGCATCCTCATCAGCACGTGGCCATGGGAAACGCTTGTCCTTCTTTTCGGCAGCTGGCCATGTTGAGCCGCAACATGCCCAAGACTTGGTAGAGTGGATGACCAAGCCGTCCTCCTCCTCCCCATCCTCTCTCACCCAGGCTCAGGGTACTTTGTCTGGCAAAGCAGCTGCCAAAGCGGCCTCTTCCCTCGGCTCAATGGCATCAGTCACTCCTTCCCTAGCCCCACCATGTCCTCCTGAGGAGTTCCCCGAACTGTTTGAGCACAGTGTTGGGTACATGCTCCAGGAGGATGCCCAGCGTTTTGAAGGCTCCGATGATGGAACCCAGCTGGAGGAAGGCAGTAACGTGAGCCCAGAGAGAGGGGGTGCCCAACAAGGTCAGCTATCTGGCAGTCATGTTCCCCCAGCTGCAGCATACTGCCAGATTGGCTCCAGTGATGAGCAGGGAGGGGATGATGAGGTCACTGACTCCACGTGGGTGCCTGATAGGAGAGAGGAGGAGGAGGGGGCACATCTCCAACGAGGCAGGATGCCCTCCAGGGGCCAGCTTAAGGGCAGCACACCGACTGCATCACACCGCAGAGCTCCACATGTGCAAGGCGTTGCTGTCACTGCGTGTTATTCCAAAAGTTCTTTGGTGTGGGCCTTTTTTCAGACGTGTGCAGCAGATCGCACCGTTGCCATTTGCAACATATGTCTAAAGGGTATCTAGCGTGGCAAAAACATCAGTCGCTTGGGCACCACGTGCTTGACCAGACATATGTCGACCTGCCATGCAGTCCATTGGCAAGCACACCTAAAAGACCCACACCAAAGAACAAGTCGGACCTCTCCTTGCTCCTCATCAGCTGGGATCTCCAACCCCACTATACCTTCAGTCCTCTCTGAAACCTGCACTGAGAGGAATGAAGGTGTAGAATTAGGTGTGTCACAGCCAAGTACTTGCGGGCAATCTGCTTATCGGTACACCGACGTCCGATTGTACCAGGCAAATTTCCCTGCCCCAGCTGCTGCACCGCCCCAAGAAGTTTTCTCCCAGCCATCCACATGCCCAGCGGTTGAATGCTAGCTTGGCTAAATTGCTAGCACTTCAACTGCTGCCTTTTCAGTTGGTAGACTCTGCCCCTTACGTGAGTTTGTGGAATGTGTGGTTCCTCAGTGGCAGGTTCCCAAACGCCACTTTTTCTCACGGAAAGATTCCGGCTCTATCGGCATGTGGAAGGCAATGTCTTGGCCTCGCTGGACAGAGCGGTCAGCGGTAAGGTGCATATTACCGTTGACTCATGGTCCAGCAGGCATGGACAGGGACGTTACCTATCTTTCACGGCACATTGGGTGACTCTGCTGGCAGCTGGGAAGGATGCAGGACAAGGTGCAGTAGTGTTGGAGGTTGTTCCACCACCACGCCTCCAAAATATTACTACTGGTGATTCTGACCCACCTCTCTCCTCCACCCCCTCCTCTTCTTCTTCCTCCATGGCCTCTTCTTGTGCTGATTTGTCCTCTGAACCAGCGGTGCTCGGTAGGCGTTCAAGGGGCTACGCCAGTACGCAGGCAAAAAGATCCCATGCAGTTCTTGAGCTGGTGTGCTTGGGGGACAGGAGCCAAACTGGGGCAGAGACTCTGCAGGGGCAGGGGCAGGCTCAGAGGTGGTTGACGCCACGCTAGCTTAAGCCAGGAAAGGTGGTTTCCGACAATGGCACCAACCTCCTCTCCGCCCTCCGACAGGGACAACTGACCCATGTGCCCTGTTTGGCTCATGTCCTTAACTTGGTGGTGCAGTGGTTCTTGGGCAGGTACCCGGGCTTACAGGAGGTCCTGAAGCAGGCCAGGAAACTCTGTGGGCATTTCAGCCGGTCATATAATGCCAGTGCTCGGCTGGCAGAGCTGCAAAAGGATTACAACCTGCCCAAGAACCGCCTAATCTATGACATGCCCACCAGGTGGAACTCTACGTTGGCCATGCTGCAGCGGCTGCACATGCAGCAGAGGGCCATCAATGAGTATCTGTTGCAATATGGCACCAGGACAGGGTCAGGGGAGCTTGGATTTTTTCCCCATGCCAGTGTGCCATGATCAGGGATGCATGCACTGTCCTGGCACCATTTGAGGAGGCCACGAGGATGGTGAGCAGTGACAGTGCATGCATCAGTGACACTGTCCCTCTTGTCCACCTGTTGGAGCACACACTGCGTGGAATAATGAACAGGGCACTTGAGGAAGAAGAGGGGCAGGAAGAGGAGGACTTCCTTACCTCTCAAGGCCCCCTTTATCCAGACAGTGTTCCTGCTGACCCGGCTATCAAACAGGAAGAGGACGAGGAGGGGGAGGAGGAGGATTGTGTCAGCATGGAGGTGGAGACTAGCACTCAGCATCAGCAGCAGTCTTCAAGGGATCAATTACAGTCCCAAGACACCCATGGACTTGTACGTGGCTGGGAGGAGGTGGCTGCGGATCATGTCGTCCTCAGTGACCCAGAGGACTCGGCACCGAATGCCTCAGCAAACCTACGCTGCATGGCCTCCCTGATCCTGCAAAGCATGCGTAAGGATCCTCGTATTCGTGCGATCAAGGAGAGGGATCATTACTGGCTGGCAACCCTCTTTGATCCACGTTACAAGGGTAAGGTTGCGGACCTTATCTTGCCGTCGCAGAGGGAGCAGAGGATGAGGCATCTTCGAGAGGTCTTGCAGAAAGGTCTGTGCAACGCGTTCCCAGAGACTGGGAGGTTAAAAATTCCTGGTCCTGGACAACGTGTTGCTGAGGCTTCGGTCAGTCAAAGAAGGAGCGGTGGAGAAGGTGGCCGTCTGACCGATGCGTTCAGACAATTTTTTAGTCTGCAGCCCCAAGGTATGATCGGTTCCAGCAACCATCGCCAGCGTCTGGTTTATATGGTGCAGGAATACCTAGGGGCAAGATCAGACTTGGACACCTTTCCCACCGAAAATCCTCTGGGTTACTGGGTCTTGAGGATGGATCACTGGCCAGAGCTTGCACAGTATGCAATTGAGATACTGGCCTGTCGTGCATCCAGCGTTCTTTCGGAACGCACATTCAGTGCTGCTGGAGGCTTTGTAACCGATCACAGGGTGCGCCTGTCAACCAACTCGGTCGATCGACTGACCTTCATAAAAATTTATCAGTCTTGGATCACCACCAGCTACCAAGCACCTAATGATGATGTAACAGAATAATTTTCTTTGAAATGTCAGATCCCTTCAAGACTGCCTATGCTGATGCAGAGTGACTATCCTGTTATGCTGAGTGACTATCCTCTTCCTCCTCAATAATCATGTTGATAGCTTGAAAGAACATTTTTGGTTCTGGGCACCGCCACCAGTGGCTAAGGCCCAATTTTTCAGCCTCTGTTTAACAGAAGTGTGTAATTACAATTTTTGATGCAATACTTTGCAACAGAGCTCATTGCTGCGCTCTAAGTATAGTATCTGTGAGGGGTTGCAGTGTTGTGGCACCAGCACCAGTGCCTAAGGCCCAATTTTTCGGCCCCTGTTCAACAGGGGCATGCAATTACAATTCTTGATCTAATATTTCACAGCTGGGCCCATTCCTGCGCCCACCAAGAGTAACTGTGAGGACTTACAGTGTTGTGGCACCAGCACCACCACCACCACCAAAGGCCCAATTTTTCAGCCCTTGTTCAACAGGGGCATGCAATTACAATTCTTGATCTAACAATTCACAGCAGGGCCCATTCCTGCGCCCACGAAGAGTAACTGAGGGCCTACAGTGTTGTGGCAACACCACCACCACCACCAAAGGCCCAATTTTTCTGCCCCGTTCAACAGGGGCATGTAATTACAATTCTTGATCTAATATTTCACAGCTGGGCCCATTCATGCGCCCACCAAGAGTAACTATGAGGGCTTACAGTGTTGTGGCACCAGCACCACCACCAAAGGCCCAATTTTTCCTACCACTGTTCAACAATGGCATGTAATTACAATTCCTGATATAATAGTTGACAGCAGGGCGTTCCAGCGCCCACCAATAGTAACTGTGAGGGCTTACAGTGTTGTGGCAACACCAACACCTAAGGGGAAAATTTCTGCAGCGTATATACGGCAGGCCCCTACTTTAAAACATCCAACTTACAAACGACTCCTACTTGCAAACGAAAGGAGACAACAGGAAGTGAGAGGAAATCTACCCCTAGTAAGGGAAATTCTCTCCTGTTAGGCCGCGTACACACGACCGGTTTTCTCGGCAAAAAACGACAAGAAAACTGCCGGGAGAGCTTTCTTGCCGAGAAAACCGGCTGTGTGTACGCGGGTTTCAGTTTTCTCGTCAAGAAAACTGCCCAGATTCCCGACGAGAAAAAAGACGACCTGAGGTCTTTTTTCTCGTCGAGAATCTCGTTGGCCTGTTTCTCGACGAGAAACCCGAGCGTGTGTACACTTATCTGTCGCCGTGGAAACCAGCGCATGCTCGAAATGACTTCGACGCATGCGCGGTAGCTTCCTAGGCATAGGCATAGGGTGTAGCAAGATGGCGGCGACGGCATCGAATGTGACGAGCGCACGCTCGTCGTAGTCGATGACGTCACCGCGTTAGTGCCATTCAAAATAACTGCGGTTCTTTTGAATCGCACGTGTGTACACTCGGCCGGGACAAGTTTCTTGTCAAGATTCTCGTCAGGAAAAACAACGTTTTTTTCCTGACGAGAATTTTGACCGTGTTTTCGGCCGTGTGTACAGGGCTTAAGAGTTAATATGGGAAAAAGGTGTCTCCACTCTACTGATGCTTTATCACCAATCCTTGTTTCAATAAAACCCCCAAATTTTCCAAAAACTTTTGTCATTGGGATGGAAAGTGAGGTGAAATGTTCTGAACAGGTGCACAGACAGCAAAACAAATGTTACAGGGGTGATAACCCTCCCCTATGTTCTCCAAAAAGCTTAAAAATTGATTTTTTGGCTAGAGCTACACTTAAAAAATGTACCTGTTCCAAATTACAAACAGATTCTACTTAAGAACAAACCTACAGTCCCTGTCTTGTTTGCACCGCCTGTATACTGCTGTTCAGAGTATATAGGGCCTTTTTTTATTTTGGGTGCGGGGTTCCCCTTAATATTCATACAAGACCCAAAGGGGCTGATAATGGGCTGGGGATGGGGTAGCCATGCCATTTTTCTCAATGATTTTCATCCATATTGCCGGGACCAGACATTACATTAAAGCCGCAAGCAGTTTTAAATGGCTTTTTTTCCTTTAGAAATGTCATTTTGTGCAGGGACAGTTCTAAACACGGGAAACACATGCCACTTCACAGGCATACTTTAGACACCCCCAGGTGCGATATTTAAAGGAATATTTCACTTTTTTTTTCACTTTATGCATCATTAAAATCACTGCTCCCGAAAAAACGAGCGTTTTTAAAAATAATTTTTGCATTGATACATGTCCACTGGGGCAGGACCAGGGTCCCCAAACCCTTTTTAGGATAATAACATGCATATTAGCCGTTACAATTAGCACTTTAGATTTCGAACGTTCGCGTCCATTGTATTTAATAGGGTTCTAAAGTTTGCGAGAACTTTCGGTCCGTTCAAAGGTTCTGGTGCGAACCGAACGTGGGGGGGAAAGGAACAGTTTAAAAATAAAATAAAAAAGCAAAATAAAAAAAAAAGCACCCCTGTTCCCCCCTGCTCTTGCGCAAAGGCGAACGCAAGCGTTGGTCTGGCATCATATGTAAACAGCAATTGCCCCATGCACCGCGAAGGTCAGATCGAGGGCAGGAATTTTAGCAGTAAACAGAGTGTGGTAAAAATAGATGTAGTTTGTCGCCACTGCGCGGTTGTGCGCAATTTTAAAGCATGTCGTGTTTGGTATCCATGTACTCGGTCTAAAATCATCTTTTTTATTTCATCAAAAATTTGGGCAATATAGTGTGTTTTAGTGCATTAAAATAAAAAAAAGTGTATTTTTTCCCCAAAAAATGCATTTGAAAAATGCGCAAATACTGTGTGGAAAAAAAAACAATTCAACACCCATCATTTTAATCTGTAGGGCCTTTGCTTTAAAAAAAATATATATAATGTTTGGGGGTTCAACGTAATTTTCTTGCAAAAAAAAAATATGTGTCAGAAAGGGCTTTGTCTTCGAGTGGTTAGAAGAGTGGGTGATGTGTGACATAAGCTTCTAAATGTTGTGCATAAAATGCCAGGACAGGTCCAAACCCCCCCAAATGACCCCGTTTTGGAAAGTAAACACCCCAAGCTATTTGCTGAGAGGCATGTCGAGTCCATGGAATATTTTATATTTTGACACAAGTTGCGAAAAAAATTTATTTTTATTTTTTTGCACAAAGTTGTCACTAAATTATATATTGCTCAAACATGCCATAGGCATATGTGGAATTACACCCCAAAATACATTCTGTTGCTTCTCCTGAGTACGGGGATACCACATGTGTGAGACTTTTTGGGAGCCTAGCCGTGTAAGTGACCCCAAAAACCAAGCACCGCCTTCAGGCTTTCTAAGTGTGTACATTTTTGATTTCACTCCTCACTGCCTATCACAGTTTCGAAGGCCATAAAATTCCAAGATAGCACAAAACCCCCCCAAATGACCCAATTTTGGAAAGTAGACACCCCAAGCTGTCTGCTGAGAGGCATGGTGAGTATTTTGCTGATCTCGCTTTTTGGCACAAAGTTTTGAATATTTAAAAAAGGAAAAAAAAATTTTTTTTTTCTTTCTTCATTTTCAAAAACAAATGAGAGCTGTAAAATACTCACCATGCCTCTCAGCAAATAGCTTGGGTGTCTACTTTCCAAAATGGGGTCATTTGGGGGGGTTTTGTGCTATCTTGGCATTTTATGGTCTTCGAAACTGGGATAGGTAGTGAGGAGTGAAATCAAAAATGTATGCCTTTAGAAATCTTGAAGGCGGTGCTTGGTTTTCGGGGTCCCGTACACAGTTAGGCTCCCAAAAAGTCCCACACATGTGGTATCCCTGTACTCAGGAGAAGCAGAATGTATTTTGGGCTGTCATTCCACATATAACCATGAAATGTGTAAGCAATATATCATTTAGTGACAACTTTTTGTAAAAAAACATTATTTATTTTTTGTCATTATTCAATCACTTGGGACAAAAAAATTAAATATTCAATGGGCTCAACATGTCTCTCAGCAAATAGCTTCGGGGGTCTACTTTCCAAAATGGGGTCATTTGGGGGGGGGGGGTGTTGTGCCATCTTGGCATTTTATGGCCTTCAAATCTGTGATAGGTAGTGATAGGTAGTGAGGAGTGAAATCAAACATTTATGCCCTTAGAAATCTTGAAGGCGGTGCTTGGTTTTCGGGGTCCCGTACTTGGTTAGGCTCCCAAAAAGTCCCACACATGTGGTATCCCCGTACTCAGGAGAAGCAGCAGAATGTATTTTGGGGTGTAATTTTACATATGCCCATGGCATGTGCGAGCAATATATCATTTAGTGACAACTTTGTGCAAAAAAAAAAAGTTTGTTATTTTCCCGCAACTTGTGGCAAAATTTAAAATATTCCATGGACTAAACATGCCTCTCAGCAAATAGCTTGGGGTGTCTACTTTCCAAAATAGGGTCATTTGGAGGGGGGGGTGCTATTTTGGCATTTTATGGCCTTCGAAACTGTGATAGGTAGTGAGGAGTGAAATCAAAAATTTGCAGCCTTAGAAATCCTGAAGGCGGTGATTGGATTTCGGGGCCCCGTACGTGGCTAGGCTCCCAAAAAGTCCCACACATGTGGTATCCCCGTACTCAGTAGAAGCAGCAAAATTTATTTTGGGGTGCAATTCCACATATAATCATGGCATGTGTGAGCAATATATCATTTAGTGACAGCTTTTTGTAAATTTTTATTTATTTTTTGTCATTATTCAATCACTTAGGACAAAAAAAAAAAATATTCAATGGGCTCAACATGCCTCTCAGCAATTTCCTTGGGGTGTCTACTTTCCAAAATGGGGTCAATTGGGGGGGGGGTTGTACTGCCCTGCCATTTTAGCACCTCAAGAAATGAGCTAGGCAGTCATAAATTAAAAGCTGTGTAAATTCCAGAAAATGTACCCTAGTTTGTAGACGCTATAACTTTTGCGCAAACCAATAAATATACGCTTATTGGCATTTTTTTTTACTAAAGACATGTGGCTGAATACATTTTGGCCTAAATGTATGACTAAAATTGAGTTTATTAGATTTTTCTTATAACAAAAAGTAGAAAATATATATTTTTTTCAAAATATTCATTTTTTTTCCCGTTTATATCGAAAAAAAAAATCGCAGAGGCAATCAAATACCATCAAAAGAAAGCTCTATTTGTGGGAAAAAAAGGACGCAAATTTCATTTGGGTACAACATTGCATGACCGCGCAATTACCAGTTAAAGCAGCGCAGTCCGAAATTGTAAAAAGACCTCTGGTCCTTAGGCTGACAAATGGTCCGGGGCTTAAAGTGGAAGTAAACCCTCCTATCATTTTCAGGCAAGGAAGCTGCCATCTTGGCCTCTGTTTAATCTTCAACTGCCATGATGCTGCACATGTGATCAGTTATGACACCAGCCATTGGATGGCTTGACAGTTTGGTTGAGAGCACAACCAATGTGACAGTTAGCATTCCCGGCATGCCGGGAATGTAACTGCTTTTTGAAACTGTTAAAGCGATGTGTTTACTTCCGCTTTAAGTGGTTAAACGCAGTTTTCCATTCGTCGCCCTCCTTGATCCTCACGAGATTGTATGCCCCTCTCAGATCGAGCTTCATGAAAACCGTTGCTCCCTTGAGGCGGTCAAATAATTCCGTAATTAACTAAATTAGATACACGTTCTTAATCGTGATGCGATTGAGACCACTATAATCGATACAAGGTCTCAGTTCTCCACTCTTCTTTTTCACAAAGAAGAAGCCAGCACCAGCAGGAGACGAGAATTTGCAGATGAACCCTCGAGAAAGTGCGTCGGCAACATAGTCCTCCATGGCTTTATCCTCTGAGACCGACAAAGGGTAAACCCAGCCACAAGGAGGTATGGCACTAGGGATGAGCTTTGAGTTTGAGTCGAACTCATGTTTGACTCGAACATAGGCTATTCGGCCGTTCGTCGAATTTCGAACATTATGGGCCGTTCGCGCCAAATTCGAGTGGCGCGTCACGGCCCATAATTCACTGCGGCATCGCAGTGCATTGCTGGCTGATGATTGGCCAAGCATGCACTATGACCCGCATGCTTTGGCCAATCACAGCGCGGTAAGAACGGAGAGCCAAAATTGGCCAAAGCCAGGGTGGCTTTGGCCAATTATGTCTCACACTATATAAGGCCGCCTGCGTGGCGGCCTTGTGTAGTGTGTTGCGGCGGCGGTGAAAGAAAGACAGAGAGAGATAGTGTCATCTCATTTGAGTTAGATAGAGCAGGCAGGCGAGTCAGTTAGCTGCAGTTACAGTGTGTAGAGGATATATATATGCATCCTAGGTGTTGTGTGTGTGTGTATATATATATATATATATACACTGTGAGGGGGTTAGTTCGGCAGCGGGTGTGTGTGACCCCCTGGATGGGCTCCCCACACAAAAACAGGCCCAGCAGACGGAGGTTGTGGTTTTCAAGATCAAAAGGGTGCGGTTTATTTCTCTATTTACAGTGACAAAAACACAGCAAAGCAAAAAGAAACATAAACAAAATAAACCCTGGTCAGCTTGACCTCTGACTAAACATGCAGGTTTCCTAAACTAACAACTGGGATCAGCCTGGTGCTGTCCTAGTCCCTAAGTCCCTGGTTTAGTAAATGTCCAAACAAATAGCCACACAGGCTTTGTCTCACCGCACAGGGGTTCACTCTCCCTAGACAGTCCACACAGGTCTGGTTCCAGGCATGAGCAAACACCTAATGAAGCTGGGAGTTTTTATAGAGGCCTTAAACGAGCTGACAAGCTTCAGCTGGTCTCATCAACTCCCTGCCTGCACGACGCCCAGCACTCTCCCTAGAGGTATGAATCATCCATGAGCCCACTAGCCTCAGCTGGGCTTCATCAACTCTCTCCCTAGTTGTATAAGTCGGCATAAAGCCTGAATCTGGGAGAAATATACCTACCCCCCTGGATGCAACCAGGTGACTTTACCTTCCTGCTGTCACATACCCCCCCCCCCCTCTTGTTTTAACCTTGGGGTTGGAACACCAGCAATCAGGCATTCATGTACTCGAGACAAAGCATCCACATTCCCCATTTGAACGCCAGGGCGATGCTTTACTGTGAAGTTGAATTCCTGTAGGGCCAGGAACCACCTATTTACTCTTCTATTTGTCTCCTTGTTTTGAGCCATCCACTTTAACGGAGCGTGATCCGTAACCATGTCAAAGTGCCTACCTAGCAGATAGTACCGAAGGGAATCTAGAGCCCACTTCACCGCTAAACACTCCTTTTCAACCGTGGCGTAATTTACCTCATGGGACTTCAACTTCCTGCTGAGGTAAATGACTGGGTGCTCTTCCCCGTTCCAGGCCTGGGACAATACTGCTCCTAACCCCACATCTGACGCATCACTTTGTACGACAAAGTCTTTAGAGAAGTCGGGTGAGTACAACACTGGCTGGCTACATAAGGCTTGTTTCAAGAATTGGAATGCTGCCTCAGCCTCGGGGGTCCATTTAATCATGACTGACCCTTTCCCTTTCGTCAGGTTGGTTAGGGGCACAGCCTTAGAAGCAAAGTGGGGAATGAAGCGCCGATAATACCCCGCGATTCCCAGAAAGGCTCGTACCTGCTTCTTGCTGTTGGGACGTGGCCAACTCTGGATGGCCTCGACTTTGTTGAGTTGGGGTTTTATTACTCCCCTGCCAATGGTGTACCCAAGATATTTGGCCTCCTCCTGCCCAATGGTACACTTCTTGGGGTTAGCCGTAAACCCCGCTTCCCGGATAGAGTCTAGGACTGCTTGCACTTTTGGCAGATGTGAGGCCCAATCTGTGCTATGGACAATTACGTCATCCAGGTAAGCCGCAGCATACTTCCGATGGGGCCTCAGTATCTGGTCCATTTTCCGCTGGAATGTGGCCGGCGCATTCTGTAACCCGAACGGCATTCTCTTATATTGGAACGCCCCGTCTGGGGTTACAAATGCGGTTTTCTCTTTGGCCGACTTGGCCAGGGGAATTTGCCAATACCCTTTTGTGAGGTCAAGAGTCGTCATGTATCGGGCTGTTCCCAGCCGGTCGATCAACTCATCTATACGTGGCATGGGGTAGGTGTCAAATTTTGTAACTTTGTTCAACTGACGAAAATCGTTACAAAATCGCCAGCTCCCATCCGGTTTAGGCACCAACACAATGGGACTAGACCAATCACTTTGGGACTCCTCTATCACCCCTAAGTTCAGCATTTTCTGTACTTCCTCCCGTATTGCCTCCCGTCGGGCCTCTGGGATCCGATAGGGTTTTAACTTCACCCTTTCACCGGGCGGGGTAATAATATCATGCTCTACCCCAGATGTTTGTCCCGGCAGCTCAGAGAACACCTCCTTGTTGCGAAGCACAAACTCCTTAACCTCCTGTTGTTGGGGTTGTGACAAGGTGGCTGCTATTCCAACCTCCGGAATCACGCAACCAGTTTGAGCTGGTGACCAAGTTTCTGCGACTAGGGACTCTCTATCCCTCCAGGCTTTCAACAGATTAACGTGATAGATCTGTTCGGGCTTTCGCCTTCCTGGTTGTCTGACCTTGTAATTCACTTCGCTCACTTTTTCCATTATCTCGTAGGGGCCTTGCCATTTGGCAAGGAATTTACTTTCAACCGTAGGGACAAGTACCAATATCCTATCCCCCGGGGAAAAGGTACGGGTCTTGGCTCCACGGTTGTACACTCTCTGCTGTGCCAACTGCGCTTGGGCCAAATGTTCCTTCACGATGGGCATTACCTGTGCAATTCGATCTTGCATCAGGGCGACATGCTCAATCACACTCCTGTGGGGAGAACTCTCACTTTCCCAAGTTTCCTTGGCAATATCCAACAGCCCTCTTGGGTGTCTCCCATACAGTAACTCAAAGGGGGAGAATCCCGTAGAGGATTGGGGCACCTCCCTAATAGCAAACATCAAATAAGGAAGTAGACAGTCCCAATCCTTTCCATCTCTATCCACCACTTTCTTCAACATTTGTTTTAGGGTTTTGTTGAATCTTTCAACCAGCCCATCGGTTTGGGGGTGATACACAGACGTACGCAATTGCGTCACTTTGAACAATTTACACAGCTCTTTCATAACCCGGGACATAAAGGGTGTACCTTGGTCCGTAAGCAGTTCTTTACAAATACCCACCCGGCTAAAAACAAGAGATAGCTCTTTGGCTATGGTTTTGGCCGAGGTATTTCGGAGAGGGATCGCTTCTGGATAACGGGTGGCATAGTCCATTATAACTAATATGTACTGGTGCCCCCTAGCGGACTTGATTATAGGACCTACCAAATCCATTGCGATCCTCTCAAACGGGACCTCAATGATGGGTAGAGGGACCAGCGGGCTACGGAAATGTGGCATCGGGGCCGACCTCTGACACACAGGGCAGGAGGAACAATAATTTTCTATGTCCTTCATCACCCCAGGCCAATAGAATCTCTGTAATACCCTCTCTCGGGTTTTCTCTGTCCCCAGATGACCTCCAAGAATGTGCCCATGGGCCAACTCCAACACCAACTTCCTGTAAGGTTTGGGCACCACAAGCTGCTCAACGGTTTCTTCTGCCCTTTTTGCCACCCGATACAGTAGGTCCTTCTCTAAGCTGAAGTATGGGTAAGTGCAGGTATTATCTGGGTTCACTAACTCGCCATCTATTTCCACTACGTTTTCCCGTGCCTTTATTAGGGCGGGGTCTTTTAACTGTTCTGTGGCAAAATTTTCCCTGTGAACCTCAAGATCAGAAAACTCCACAGACGGTAGGTTTTCGTCTGAGGAGGTGGGCTCCTCTCCAGTTTCTTGAGTCTCGCCTGCCAATACTGACAAGGGAAATTCTGGAGAGTCCTCACCACTCTCAGAGGAGTTCTGGCTATCACCTTCCTGGTACATAGGGGCACCAGTGGGGGGCTCAGGATCATCCCACAGTTCCCAGAACTTCGGAAAATCCCTTCCCACAATGGCATCATGCGGTAATTGAGATACTAACCCCACTGGATGAGAGAGGGTACCTTTGGGGGTCTTGAAACACACTGTAGTCACTGGATACTCTCGGGTGTCCCCATGCACACAAATAACAGCTACCTTGCTATTCCCAGAGACCTCTGTTTTAACTAATTCAGCCTTTATCAGGGTCACAAGGCTACCTGAATCCAGTAATACCACAACATTTCTACCATTAATACACATTTTGCATAAATGTTTCTCAGTTCCCCGAATGGCAGTGCATGCGACTGTCGCACACAGCGACTGACGTCTGTCCGTCAGAAAGTCACATTGCATGGGTTCCTCCACAACCTGGCAATTTGCTGCAATATGTCCCGCTTGCCGGCAGCGGTAGCAAACAATCCTTTTGGCTGCCTCTTGAGCCCCCGACTTCCCAGGCTGTTCTCGCCAAACCCTGGGCAGAGCTCCCACCCTCTCACTCTCTCCACCCTCACCCCTTGGAATCATCTTATCCGCCCCTGGGGATGGTCTGGTCTTAGGGTGGAAAGTCCGAGAGTCTCTGGAAGAGGCCGTCAGGTTCTCTGCAGCCAAGTATCTCTCTACACGATCCACAAGTTTACCGGCCGTTTCTGGGTCTCCATGGCTTACCCACTTTTGAATGGCGGTAGGAAGAGCTCTCAAGAAACGATCCATCACAACACGTTCCACAATCTCTGGCTGTAGCCACTTCCTGCTCAGGTGAATGAGATCATACATTTGAGACCTGGGGGGTTTTCCAAGCTGGAAAGTCCAGTTATGCACACGCTGAGCCCGGACAGCCAGGGTGACACCCAGCCTTGCCAATATTTCAGCTTTTAGCATCACATAGTCTTTTGCTTGGTCAGGCTCTAGGTCATAGTAAGCTTTCTGCGATTCACCAGTTAACAGAGGAGCCAGCAGTCCAGCCCACTGATCCTTAGGCCACTTTTCCCTTTCAGCAGTCCTTTCAAATGTGGTCAAAAACACCTCTGGATCATCTTCTCCAGTCATTTTTGTCAATAAACGACTCACCCCAAATGACGCGGTATTAGTGGGACGGCTTTCCTCACTGGTCTGCGGACGTTGCTGCATTACTGCTTCCATCTGTTGTTGTAGTCTCTGCTCTTGCTTCTGCAACAGGTCTATGAAGCGGGCCTCAGATTGCTGCTGGGCTTGTTGCTGAGCTGCGAAGCTCTGTTGTTGAGCTGCAAGGCTCTTTTGCAAACCTGCATTTGTCTGCTGTTGATTGGCATTTGCTAGAGCCAGCTGTTTCAGTATCTCCTCCATGCTGGCTTAAAAAAAACTGCCCGCATTCTCCACCAACTGTGAGGGGGTTAGTTCGGCAGCGGGTGTGTGTGACCCCCTGGATGGGCTCCCCACACAAAAACAGGCCCAGCAGACGGAGGTTGTGGTTTTCAAGATCAAAAGGGTGCGGTTTATTTCTCTATTTACAGTGACAAAAACACAGCAAAGCAAAAAGAAACATAAACAAAATAAACCCTGGTCAGCTTGACCTCTGACTAAACATGCAGGTTTCCTAAACTAACAACTGGGATCAGCCTGGTGCTGTCCTAGTCCCTAAGTCCCTGGTTTAGTAAATGTCCAAACAAATAGCCACACAGGCTTTGTCTCACCGCACAGGGGTTCACTCTCCCTAGACAGTCCACACAGGTCTGGTTCCAGGCATGAGCAAACACCTAATGAAGCTGGGAGTTTTTATAGAGGCCTTAAACGAGCTGACAAGCTTCAGCTGGTCTCATCAACTCCCTGCCTGCACGACGCCCAGCACTCTCCCTAGAGGTATGAATCATCCATGAGCCCACTAGCCTCAGCTGGGCTTCATCAACTCTCTCCCTAGTTGTATAAGTCGGCATAAAGCCTGAATCTGGGAGAAATATACCTACCCCCCTGGATGCAACCAGGTGACTTTACCTTCCTGCTGTCACAACACATACACACACACACACACACACACACAGTGGGTACGAAAATTATTCAGACCCCCTTAAAATTTTCACTTTTTGTTATATTGCGGCCATTTGCTAAAATCATTTTTTTTCCTCATTAATGTACATGTAGCGGGGTATTCCCCTTTAATACAGAGAGACTACATCTCCCAGTACATCTTGCAGCACCCAGGGTGCTTTGCTCCGGAACAGAGACTGCTGGGGCAGACTTTATAAAGGGGAGGTGGAGTTTGTTCTGCCTCTTTTGGACACCCCCTCTCCTAGCAAGAGGATCTCTGTGCTGAACTGCTGTATGCACAAGGCCTGAAGCCTGGGCCTTGTGCTCTTTTCCAAAGAGCCCTCTGCCAGCCTAGCAGAGCCTTAGAGACATCTTCTCCTCCTTGCTGCACTACACCAGAAGGATTGAAGACTTGGATGTCGGTGGATTCCTGTTCCCAGATGAATCGGCGGAGGAAACGGACTTGGACTTGTCCGGGTGGTGAGAGCTGTTTAAAGACAGATACTTTATCTTTACTATTCGTTGGGATTACAAAGTTGTTCTTCAAGTGCACCACCGAAAGATTGCTAGCGAATATTGTTTCACTGAATTTCCATTTAGATCAGTCAGGCCTGACTGCATAGGTAGACATTGCTGGGTGTTAGTCTACCCATGAGGGGAAGTAGCTGTAAAAGGGCAGCGCTAGAGTTGCATAGCAATACTTTATTATTCTGATTACTCTGTTTATCTTTATTACTGTTTATTGCAGGGATCTGCAACTTGTTATACTGTTGTTTATTACTTGCCCATTAGCCTCAGTAAAATATCTGGGTCAAGTACATTGGTGTCAGTTTCACTTACTTTAATAGAAGTTTTAAAGTATATCACTGTGTGTGTTTGCCATAGGACTGCGTCACCTAGAGTTGCGGTCACGCAGTCCTATCTCCCCTTACTAGCTGTGCCACGGGCGGTTAGAGCCGATTGCCAGGGGTTGACAGCGGTGCACTACAGGGCCCAAAACAAAACCAGCGGCTCTCTTAACTGGGGGTAGCGCTACATACACACAGCACCCCATATTGACAAAAAAAACACAGAATTGTTGACATTTTTGCAGATTTATTAAAAAATTAAAACTGAAACATCACATTGTCCTAAGTATTCAGACCCTTTGCTCAGTATTTAGTAGAAGCACCCTTTTGATCTAATACAGCCATGAGTCTTTTTTGGGAAAGATGCAACAAGTTTTTCATTGTCTTGTTGGAAGGTAAACCTTCGGCCCAGTCTGAGGTCCTGAGTAGGGTTGAGCGAACCCGAACTGTAAAGTTCGGGTTCGTACCGGACTTTTGGGTTTTTGGTACCCGGAACCCGAACAATTTACTGTATATTCGGGTTTGGGTTCCGTGTTCGGCAATGTAATGGCGCATTTTAAAAAGCTGCAGGGCAGCCAATCAACATTCGTTTAACTCGTGTGCCCTTAGAAGCCATCACAGCCATGCCTACTAATGGCATGGCTGTGATTGGCCAGTGCAGCATGTGACCCAGCCTCTATATAAGCTAGAGGCACATAGCACAGCACGTCACGTCACTCTGCTTTAGATAGTGTAGGGAAAGGTTGCTGTTGCTGCTGCTTTGAGGGAGAGAATTAGATAGGAGTCCTGATTCAGAAATCAAATTACTCAGCGATCTACCTAGCTTTTGTTGTGTGGGTGCAGTGCACACTCTTTTTATCCTGCCCTGAGCCCAGTGCTAGAGAAAAGATAACTTTTATCCGTCTGTTAGTTAGGTTGGCGTCGGCGGGCATTTTATGCAAGCTCAGTGCACCAGCACTGTATATGTTCCTGTGAGATACACACTTGATACTATTCTCCTATTCTGCTATTCCAAAAAATAATAATTTAGGGCAAAAAAAATTTTTTTGGTGCATTTTCTGCATATCTGTACGTGTGAGATACACCCTTTAGATACTGTTGCTCTATTCTGCTATTCAAAAAACACCCATTTAGGGCAAGATCCTAAATTTCAGGAATATGAGGAGAACGTCAAATAAGGGACGTGGCCCCAGTCGTGGTGCTGCTGGTGGAGCTCCTGTTGCAGGGAGAGGACGTGATCGATCTGTGCCAGCTACACGTACAAGTGAAACACCTTCATGAGGTGCGAGTAGGCGACAGAGCCTGCAGCGGTATTTGGTCGGGCCTAATGCGGCTCTACGAATGTTGAGGCCAGGACAAGTACAGGCGATAGTAGACTGGGTTGCTGAGAGTGCCTCCAGTTCTTTCACATTGTCTCCCACCCAGTCTACTGCTGAAAGATCAGAGTTGGCACCTGCAGCCGATGTCCATCAGTCTTTCACCTCACCCCCTTGCAAATCAGCCAATCAGTCTGAGCCCCAAGTCATGCAGCAGTCTCTTCTGCTTTTTGACTCTGTTAGCAGGGTTTCCCAGGGCCATCCGACTAGCCCTGCCTCAGAAGTGGAAGAGATTGAGTGCACCGATGCCCAACCAATTATGTTTCAAGATGAGTACATGGGAGGACCATCGCAGCACGTCTCGGATGATGAAGAAACACAGGTGCCAACTGCTGCTGCTTTCGCAATTGTACAGACCGACAAGGAGGGCAGGGGTGAAGACTGGGTGGAAGATGATGTGGAGGACGATGAGGTCCTCGACCCCACATGGAATCAACGTCATGCAGGGGTGTACCCTAATTAAAAAATTAAAAACAAAAAACAGTGTTGGCTACCTCGTTCTCCTCCACCGCCGCTTCCACCTACACCGCCACATCCACCACCACCTCAACCTCCTACTCCATATGGACCTCGTCCTCCTAGGCAGGGTTGCCAACTTTCAGTAAATTTACATACAGTTTTTAAAATCCATAATTGTTGCATCTGTCCATGAATGTCAGTTACGGACATGCAGCCTACATGTCTGTAATGGACATTCAAGGAAAGATGCAAAAAGTACAGATTTTACAAACTGTTCGTAAATTTACTGAAAGTTGGCAACCCTGCTCCTAGGTCAAGATTATTATTTTTTTATTTTTATGTATTTTATGTTATTTTAAGTTATTTCCCTATCCACATTTATTTGCAGAGCACTTGCCATGCTCTTAACAAAATGTTGCTGCCATTTGCAGCCCTCTAGCCCTTTCCATTACTTTTTTAGAGCCATTTAGTCCTCAAAAGTTCGGGTCCCCATTGACTTCAATGGGGTTCGGGTTCGGGGTCAAGTTCGGGTCCTGAACTCGAACTTTTTTGCAAAGTTCGACCGAACCCGAACATCCAGGTGTCCGCTCAACTCTAGTTCTGAGCACTCTGGGGAAGGTTTTCATCCAGGATATCCCTGTACTTGGCCGCATTCATCTTTCCCTCGATTGCAACCAGTTGTCCTGTCCCTGCAGCTGAAAAACACCCCCACAGCATGATGCTGCCACCACCATGCTTCACTGTTGGGACTGTATTGGACAGGTGATGAGCAGTGCCTGGTTTTCTCCACACATACCGCTTAGAATTAAGGCCAAAAAGTTATATTTTGGTCTCATCAGACCAGAGAATCTTATTTCTCACCATCTTGGAGTCCTTCAGGTGTTTTTTTTAGCAAACTCCATGCAGGCTTTCACGTGTCTTGCACTGAGGAGAGGCTTTTGTCAGGCCACTCTGCCATAAAGCCCCGACTGGTGGAGGGATGCAGTGATGGTTGACTTTCTACAACTTTCTCTCATCTCCCGACTGCATCTCTGGAGCTCAGATACAGAGATCTTTGGGTTCTTCTTTACCTCTCTCACCAAGGCTCTTCTCCCCCGATAGCTCAGTTTGGCTGGACGGCCAGCTCTAGGAAGGGTTCTGGTCGTCCCAAACGTCTTCCATTTAAGGATTATGGAGGCCACTGTGCTGTTAGGAACCTTAAGTGCAGCAGAAATTTTTTTGTAACCTTGGCCAGATCTGTGCCTTGCCACAATTCTGTCTCTGAGCTCTTCAGGCAGTTCCTTTGACCTCATGATTCTCATTTGCTCTGATTTGCACTGTGAGCTGTAAGGCCTTATATAGACAGGTGTGTGGCTTTCCTAATCAAGTCCAATCAGTATAATCAAACACAGCTGGACTCAAATGAAGGTGTAGAACCATCTCAAGGATGATCAGAAGAAATGGACAGCACCTGAGTTAAATATATGAGTGTCACAGAAAAGGGTCTGAATACTTAGGACCATGTGATATTTCAGTTTTTCTTTTTTAATAAATCTGCAAAAATGTCAACAATTCTGTGTTTTCTGTCAATATGGGGTGCAGTGTGTACATTAATGAGGAAAAAAATGAACTTAAATGATTTTAGCAAATGGCTGCAATATAACAAAGAGTGAAAAATTTAAGGGGGTCTGAATACTTTCCGTACCCACTGTATTCAGTTTAGCTAGATCCGTTCCTGATATTCTCTTCATATTATGCTGACAGGCAGGCAGGTGATTGTGCTAGCTGCAGTATTTTCAATTAGTGTACTGTGTCCTTTGCACAGTGTGCACCCAAAGCTACCGGAATACAATTGCTGGTGTTCTCATACAAATACAGGCAGGGAGCTGCAGTATTTTCATTTTGTGTACTGTGTCCTTTGCACAGTGTGCCCCTAAAGCTAAATGAATACAATTGCTGGTGTTCTCATACAGATACAGGCAGGGAGCTGCAGTATTTTCATTTAGTGTACTGTGTCCTTTGCACAGTGTGCACCTAAAGCTACCTGAATACAATTGCTGGTGTTCTCATACAAATACAGGCAGGGAGCTGCAGTATTTTCATTTAGTGTACTGTGTCCTTTGCACAGTGTGCACCTAAAGCTACCTGAATACAATTGCTGGTGTTCTCATACTAATACAGGCAGGGAGCTGCAGCATTTTCATTTAGTGTACTTTGTCCTTTGCACAGTGTGCACCTAAAACTACCTGAATACAATTGCTGGTGTTCTAATACTAATACAGGCAGGGAGTTGCGGTATTTTCATTTAGTGTACTGTGTCCTTTGCACAGTATGCACCTAAAGCTACCTGAATACAATTGCTGGTGTTCTCTTACTAATAATACTACAGGCAGGCAGTTGATTCTGCTAGCTGCAGTGTAATCAGTATATATATAAATCCCAGCTTTGTGCAGCTACATCTCCCTGCAGGCCATTAGTATGGCTGGAAGGACAACAAGGAGAGTGTCATGGATATGCAGTAATGTTTGTCTGTCAGCTTACC
This sequence comes from Rana muscosa, assembly GCA_029206835.1. NCBI lineage: Eukaryota > Metazoa > Chordata > Amphibia > Anura > Ranidae > Rana > Rana muscosa. The sequence goes on along the minus strand of CM055120.1, from coordinate 441,687,251 downwards.
TTCCTCCTCATGTGTTCACCTTAGAGGCCAGACTCTCCTCACCTGGCTTCTTTTATAATCTCTCCTCCCAGCCTGGCTCCACCCCAGGCCCTATCACAGAACTCTATATTAACCTGTGCACCGCAAGTCTGCCTTGCTGATCAACGTGTTTGTTTAAGCATTGTGTGTTTGGGTTCCTGCCTGCCGTGTGCTATGTCTGTCTCTCTGTTACCGATATTGGCTTGTTCCCGACTATCCCTGTCTGCTTGTGACCTTGACCTTCAGCTTGTCCTTCATTTATCCTTGTCTACTTGTTGCCCTGACCTTGGCCTTTCCCCCTCACTATTCTTGTATCCTGTGCTGCTGCTTCCCCTCTATCTTCCTTACCCTATGGAGCGTGAGCTAGGGGACTCTAGGAGCCGCGACCTGGACCCAGCTGCAGCGTAACATCCTCACCACTAGAGGCTCTGGTGAAAACCTGCTGGGTCTTAGACTTCGTGCCCTGAGGAATCTTGGCTCTAGCTTCCTGTGGATCCCTGTTGTGCTCCACTGGTCCCGCTTTCCACAAGCACCCAGTATCCCATCCGCAGCAGTCAGCCATAGGGTTCACTACCTTGTGGTGCACTCCTGACCCCCAACAGTGTGCATCTGTCATCTGGCCACAGGTGACCTGACAGAGAGGCAGACAGTCACGAGCCAATAAAAGAGGGCAAGCAGGTTCTGTGTCTAGAGGCAACAGTGCTGGTCGTGGACAAGTTGCATCCTCATCAGCACGTGGCCGTGGGACACGCTTGTCCTTTTTTCGGCAGCTGGCGGTGTTGAGCCGCAACATGCCGAAGACTTGGTAGAGTGGATGACCAAGCCGTCCTCATCCTCCTCATCCTCTCTCACCCAGGCTCAGGGTACTTTGGCAAAGCAGCTGCCGAAGCGGCCTCTTCCCTCGGCTCAGTGGCATCAGTCACTCCTTCCTTAGCCCCAAAATGTCCTCCTGAGGAGTCCCTCGAACTGTTTGACCACAGTGTTGGGTACATGCTGCAGGAGGATGCGCAGCATTTTGAAGGCTCCGATGATGGTACCCAGCTAGAGGAAGGCAGTAACGTGAGCCCAGAGAGAGGGGGTGCCCAAGAAGAACAGCAATCTGGCAGTCATGTTCCCCCAGCTGCAGCATACTGCCAGGTTTGCTACAGTGATGAGGAGGGAGGGGATGATGAGGTCACGGACTCTACGTGGGTGCCTGATAGGAGAGAAGAAAAGGAGGAGGAGGCTGTCTCTGCGCGTTATTCCAAAAGTTCTTTGGTGTGGGCCTTTTTTGAGATGAGTGCATCAGATCGCAGCGCTGCTATTTGCAACATATGTCTCAGGCGTATCTCGCGTGGCCAAAACATCACCCGCTTGGGAACCACATGCTTGACCAGACATATGTTGACCTGCCATGCAGTTCATTGGCAAGCACACCTAAAAGACCCACACCAAAGAACAAAGCGGACCTCTCCTTGCTCCTCATCAGCTGGGATCTCCAACCCCACTATACCTTCAGTCCTCTCTGAAACCTGCACTGAGAGGAATGAAGGTGTAGAATTAGGTGTGTCACAGCCAAGTAGTTGCGGGCACTCTGCCAGCAGTACACCAACGTCAGATTGTACCAGGCAAATTTCCCTGCCCCAGCTGCTGCACCGCCGAAAGAAGTTCGCTCCCAGCCATCCACATGCCCAGCGGTTGAATGCTAGCTTGGCTAAATTGCTAGCACTTCAACTGCTGCCTTTTCAGTTGGTAGACTCTGCCCCCTTCTGTGAGTTTGTGGAATGAGCGGTTCCTCAGTGGCAGGTTCCCAAATGCCACTGTTTCTCACGGAAGGCGATTCCAGCTCTCTACCGGCATGTGGAAGGCAATGTCTTGGCCTCGCTGGACAGGGCGGTCATGCGGTAAGCTGCATATTACCGCTGACTCATGGTCCAGCAGGCATGGACAGGAATGTTACCTATCTTTCACGGCGCATTGGGTGACTCTGCTGGCAGCTGGGAAGGATGCAGGACAAGATGCAGTAGTGTTGGAGGTTGTTCCGCCACCACGCCTCCAAAATGCTACTACTGGTGATTCTGACACACCTCTCTCCTCCATCCCCTCCTCTTCTTCCTCCATGGCCTCTTCCTGTGCTTTGTCCTCGGAACCAGCGGTGCTCCGTAGGCGTTCAAGGGGCTACGCAAGTACGCAGGCAAAAAGATGCCATGCGGTGCTTGAGCTGGTGTGCTTGGGGGACAGGAGCCACACTGGGGCAGAGATTCTGTCAGCTCTGCAGGGGCAGGCTCAGAGGTGGTTGATGCCAAGCCAGCTTAAGCCAGGAATGGTGGTTTGCGACAATGGCACCAACCTCCTCTCTGCCCTCCGACAGGGACAACTGACCCATGTGCCCTGTTTGGCTCACGCCCTTAACTTGGTGGTGCAGTGGTTCTTGGACAGGTACCCGGGCTTACAGGATGTCCTGAGGCAGGCCAGGAAACTCTGTGTGCATTTCCGCCGGTCATATACTGCCAGTGCTTGGCTGGCTGACCTCCAAAAGGAATACAACCTGCCCAAGAACCGCCTAATCTGTGACATGCCCACCAGGTGGAACTCAACGTTGGCCATGCTGCAGCGGCTGCACACACAGCAGAGGGCCATCAATGAGTATCTGTGCCAATATGGCACCAGGAAAGGGTCAGGGGAGCTTTTTTTTTGCCACACCAGTGGGTCATGATCAGGGATGCATGCACTGTCCTGGCACCATTTGGAGGAGGCCACGAGGATGGTGAGCAGTGACAGTGCATGCATCAGTGACACTGTCCCTCTTGTCCACCTGTTGGAGCACACGCTGCATGGAATAATGGACAGGGCACTTGAGGCAGAACAGAGGGGGGGAGAGGAGGACTTCCTTACCTCTCAAGGCCCCCTTTATCCAGACAGTGTTCCTGCTGGCCCGCCTATCACACAGGAAGAGGAGGAGGAGGAGGATTGTGTCAGCATGGAGGTGGAGCCTAGCACTCAGCATCAGCAGCATAATTCAAGGGATCAATTACAGTCCCAAGAAACCCATGGACTTGTACGTGGCTGGGAGGAGGTGGTTGCGGATCATGTCGTCCTGAGTGACCCACATGACTCCGGACCGAATGCCTCAGCAAACCTAAGCTGCATGGCCTCCCTGATCCTTCAAAGCCTGTGGAAGGGTCCCCGTATTCGTGTGATCAAGGAGAGGGATCATTACTGGCTGGCAACCCTCCTTGATCCACGTTACAAGGGTAAGGTTGCGGACCTTATCTTGCCGTCGCAGAGGATGAAACATCTTCGGGAGGCCTTGCAGAAAGGTCTGTGCAACGTGTTCCCAGAGACTGGGAGGTTACAAAATCCTGGTCCTGGACAACGTGTTGCTGAGGCTTCGGTCAGTCAAACAAGGAGCGGTGGAGAAGGTGGCCGTCTGACTGATGCGTTTTTAGTCCGCAGCCCCAAGGTATGATCGGTTCCAGCAACCATCGACAGCGTCTGTTTTACATGGTGCAGGAATACCTAGGGGCAAGATCAGACTTGGACACTTTTCCCACCGAAAATCCTCTGGGTTACTGTGTCTTGAGGATGGATCACTGGCCAGAGCTTGCACAGTATGCAATTGAGCTACTGGCCTGTCCTGCATCCAGCGTTCTTTCGGAACGCACATTCAGTGCTGCTGGAGGCTTTGTAACCGATCACAGGGTGCGCCTGTCCACCGAACCGGTCGATCGGCTGACCTTCATAAAAATGAATCGGTCTTGGATCACCAGCTACCAAGCACCTGATGCTGATGTAACCAAATTTTTTTTTTTAATAGGAGATCCCTTCAAGACTTCCTATGCTGATGCTGAGTGACTATCCTGTTATGCTGAGTGACTATCCTCTTCCTCCTCAATGTTCATGCTTATAGCTTGTAAGAGTATTTTTGGTCCTGGGCACCGCCACCTGTGGCTAAGGCCCAATTTTTCAGCCCCTGTTTAACAGGGGCGTGTAATTACAATTTTTGATGCAATAATTTGCAGCAGGGCTCATTCTTGCGCTCCAACTAAAGTTTCTGTGAGGGGTTGCAGTGTTGTGGCACCGCCACTAGTGCCTAAGGCCCAATTTTTCTGCCCCTGTTTAACAGGGGTGTGTAAGTACAATTTTTGATGCAATAATTTGCAGCAGGGCTCATTCTTGCGCTCCAACTAAAAATTCTGTGAGGGGTTGCAGTGTTGTGGCATCGGCACCAGTGCCTAAGGCCCATTTCTTCTGCCCCTGTTTAACAGGGGTGTGTAATTACAATTTTTGATGCAATAATTTGCAGCAGGGCTCATTCATGCGCTCCAACTAAAGTTTCTGTGAGGGGTTGCAGGTTTGTCGCACCAGCACCTGTGCCTAAGGCCTAATTTTGCTGCCCCTGTTCAACAGGGGTATGTAATTACAATTATTGATCTAATATTTCACAGCAGGGCGTTCCAGCGCCCACCAAGAGTAACTGTGAGGGCTTACAGTGTTGTGGCAACACCAACACCTAAGGCCCAAATTTCTGCAGAGTATATAGGGCAAGCCCCTACTTTCAAACATCCAACTCCTACTTGCAAACGGAGGGAGACAACAGGAAGTGAGAGGAAATCTACCCCTAGGGAGGGAAATTCTCTCCTGTAAGAGTTAATATGGGAAAAATGTGTCTCCTCTCCACTTATGCTTTATCCCCAATCCTTGTTTCACTAAAAACCCCAAATTTTCAAAAACCAATTGTCATTGGGACAGAAAGTGAGGTGAAATCTTCTGAAGAGGTGCACAGACAGCAAAACAAATGTTACAGGGGTGATAACCCTTCCCTATGTTTTCCAAAAAGCTTAAAAATAGATTTTTTGGCTGGAGCTACACTTTGTTATTTAGAACTGTTACATTTTTAAACAGATTCTACTTAACCACTTGCTTACTGGGCACTAAAACCCCCTTCGTACCCGGACCAATTTTCAGCTTTCAGTGCTCTCACAATTTGAATGACAATTACTCAGTCATGTAATACTGTACCCAAATGAATTTTGTGTCCTTTTTTTCATATAAACAGAGATTTCTTTTGGTGGTATTTGATCACCTCTGGATTTTTTATTTTTTGCGCTATAAATGAAAAAAGAAGGAAAATTTTGAAAAAACAAAAACAAAATTTTTCTTAGTTTATGCGATAAAATTTAGCAAATAATGAAAATTTTCTTCATAAATTTTGGCCACAATTTATACTGCTACATATCTTTGGTAAAAATAACCCAAATTAGTGGATATTATTTGGCCTTTGTGAAAGTTAGAGAGTCTACAAGCTGTGGTGCAAATCATAAAAAAAATGATCACACCTGATGTACTGGTGGCCTATCTCATTTCTTGCGACCCGAACAAGCCAGGAAAGTACAAATACCCCCCAAATTACCCCTTTTTGATAGTAGACATTTCAAGGTATTTAGTAAGATGCATGGTGAGGTTTTTGATGTTGTCATTTTTTCCCACAATTCTTTGCAAAATGAAGATTTTTTTTTCTTCCCCCCCCCCACAAAATTGTCATTGTAATAGGTTATTTCTCTCACATGGCATGTGTATACCACAAATGACACCCAAAAATACATTCTGCTACTTCTCCTGAGTATGGCGATACCACATGTGTGGGACTTTTTCACAGCCTAGCCACATAGAGAGGCCCAATATGCAGGGAGCACCATCAGGTGTTCTAGGAGCATAAATTACACATCTAACTTGTTGACTACCTATTACAGTTTTGAAGGCCCTGGAGCACCAGGAGAATGGAAACGCCCACAAAGTGACCCCATTTTGGAAAGCTAACACCCTAACGTATAATCTATGAGGCATAATGAGTCTTTTGAATGGTTCATTTTTTTCCAGAAGTTTTTGGAAAATGTGGGAAAAAAATGAAAACGCATTTTTTTTTTTTTTTTACGCAAAGTTGTCCATTTATAAGATATTGCCAACACATAGCATGTACAAAGCAATAATGACACCCCAAAATACATTCTGCTACTCCTCCTGAGTATGGCGATACCAAATGTGTGAGACTTTTACACAGCCTGGCCACATACAGAGGCCTAATATTGAAAGAGCACCTTCAAGCATTCTAGAAGCATAAATTACACATCTCCCTTCTCAACCACCTATTACATTTTGAAGGCCCTGGAGCACCAAAACAATGGAAACGCCCACAAAGTGACCCCATTTTGGAAAGCTAACACCCCAACATATAATCTATGAGGCATAATGAGTCTTTTGAACGGTTCATTTTTTTCCAGCAGTTTTGGGAAAATCCGGGAAAAAAATGAAAACGCATTTTTTTTACGCAAAGTTGTCCATTTATAAGATATTGCCAACACATAGCATGTACAGTGGGGCAAAAAAGTATTAGTCAGCCACCAATTGTGCAAGTTCTCCCACTTAAAATGACGAGAGAGGCCTGTAATTGTCATAGGTATACCTCAACTATGAGAGGCAAAATGTGGAAACAAATCCAGACAATCACATTGTCTGATTTGGAAATATATATTTTTTGCAAATTATGGTGGAAAATAAGTATTTGGTCACCTACAAACAAGCAAGATTTCTGGCTGTCACAGATCTGTATCTTCTTCTTTAAGAGGCTCATCTGTCCTCCACTCATTACCTGTATTAATGGCACCTGTTTGAACTTGTTATTAGTATAAAAGACACCTGTCCACAACCTCAAACAGTCACACTCCAAACTCCACTATGGTGAAGACCAAAGAGCTGTTGAAGGACACCAGAAAAAAAATTGTAGACCTGCACCAGGCTGGGAAGACTGAATCTGCAATAGGCAAACAGCTTGGTGTGAAGAAATCAACTGTGGGAGCAATAATTAGAAAATGGAAGACATACAAGACCACTGATAATCTCCCTTGATCTGGGGCTCCAAGCAAGATCTCACCCCGTGGGGTCAAAATGATCACAAGAACGGTGAGCAAAAATCCCAGAACCACACGGGGGGACCTAGTGAATGACCTGCAGAGATCTGGGACCAACTTAACAAAGGCTACCATCAGTAACACACTACGCCGCCAGGGACTCAGATCCTGCAGTGCCAGACGTGTCCCCCTGCTTAAGCCAGTACATGTCCGGGCCCATCTGAGGTTTGCTAGAGAGCATTTGGATGATCCAGAAGAGGATTGGGAGAATGTCATATGGTCAGATGAAACCAAAGTAGAACTGTTTGGTAGAAACACAACTCGTCGTTTTTGGAGGAGAGAGAATGCTGAGTTGCAACCAAAGAACACCATACCTACTGTGAAGCATGGGGGTGGCAACATCATGCTTTGGGGCTTATTCTCTGCAAAGGGAACAGGATGACTGATCCGTGTACATAAAAGAATAAATGGGGCCATGTATCGTGAGATTTTGAGTGCAAACCTCCTCCCATCAGCAAGGGCATTGAAGATGAAACGTGGCTGGGTCTTTCAGCATGACAATGATCCCAAACACACGACCCGGGCAACGAAGGAGTGGCTTCGTGAGAAGCATTTCAAGGTCCTGGAGTGGCCTAGCCAGTCTCCAGATCTCAACCCCATAGAAAACCTTTGGAGGGAGTTGAAAGTCTGTGTTGCCCAGCGACAGCCCCAAAACATCACTGCTCTAGAGGAGATCTGCATGGAGGAATGGGCCAACATACCAGTAACAGTGTGTGACAACCTTGTGAAGACTTACAGAAAACGTTTGAGCTCTGTCATTGCCAACAAAGGATATATAACAAAGTATTGAGATGAACTTTTGATATTGACCAAATACTTATTTTCCACCATAATTTGCAAAAAAAAAAAAAATTCCAAATCAGACAATGTGATTGTCTGGATTTGTTTCCACATTTTGTCTCTCATAGTTGAAGTATACCTATGATGACAATTACAGGCCTCTCTCATCTTTTTAAGTGGGGGAACTTGCACAATTGGTGGCTGACTAAATACTTTTTTGCCCCACTGTACATAGCAAAAATTACACCCCAAAATACATTCTGCTACTCCTCCTGAGTATGGTGATACCAAATGTGTGAGACTTTTACACAGCCTGGCCACAATTCAGAGGCCTAATATTGAAATAGCACCTTCAGGCATTCTAGAAGCATAAATTACACATCTAATTTCTCAACCACCTATTACACTTTTGAAGGCCCTGGAGCACCAAAACAATGGAAACGCCCACAAAAGGACCCCATTTTGGAAAGCTAACACCCCAATGTATAATCTATGAGGCATAATGAGTCTTTTGAACAGTTCATTTTTTTCCAGACGTTTTTGGAAAAAAAATTAAAACGCATTTTTTTTTACGCAAAATTGTTCAATTATTAGATATTGCCAATACATAGCATGTACATAGCAAAAATGACACCCCAAAATACATTCTGCTACTCCTCCTGAGTATGGCGATACCACATGTGTGAGACTTTTATACAGCCTGGCCACATACAGAGGCCCAACATGCAAGGAACACCATCAGATGTTCTAGGGACACATAACATGCACATACCAAGAATTACACCCCAAAATACATTATGCTGAGCAAAGGGTAAACAAAAGATTACCTGTGGTTTTAGTAGCACGGATGTCCACAGGAGGATAGCACTGGTCCAGGCAGCTGGCAGGGACTTGGTCAGCAACGGCATACACAATTGTCCAGGCAGCAGGCAGGGATAATGTTCATATACAGTCCAGGGTCAGTGCAGGCAGAGATTGTCAGCAGTGCCAAAATATTGGTCCTGGTAGTAGGAAGATCCATGTGGTGTGGTCAGTTCATGTGACAGGCAGAGGCATGATGGCATAGGTCCTACAGGCAGCAGGCAGAAGTAGGGCCTTGTTCAGGACAGAATGGGGACAGGGGTAGAGGTTTCTCCCACCCAAATCTCTTTGAAGCCTCCGAGTCTCCAGACCCTAATCTAGGAATGAGAAAACAAAAACAATTGTTTTCTTCATCCAGAAAAACAATTCTGGAGCCCCTCACAAATGTGAGACCCCTGTGCTATGAATCCCACTAGTCCACTGGCAGGGTAAAAGATCAGTCCAAGAGGCAGGCAAAAAGCATGGTCAAACAGTCCAGGGTCAGTTCCAGATCAGGCAGGGGTATGTACAGAATCGGTAGGCAGAAGCGTGGTCGAATAACAGTCCAGGGTCAGTTCCAGATAAGGCAGAGGTATAAACAGAATCGGTAGGCTGAAGCGTGGTCGAATAACAAGCCAGGGTCAGTTACAGAGCAAGCAGAGGCATAAGGGGTGTGAAGGTAAATGGCAGGAAGTGAACTAATAATTGAGTTTGGTATGGTAACGGCGGAAACAGCCAACTACGCAGAGGCCTGGTTGGGAAGGACATTGGGCACAATGATAAGTGGTGTCTCTTCTCACTCCTCCTTTGGAGCACACACGGCATTTTTTCTGATGTTTTTGGCCTGTTGGTCTGAGAGGGATTTTATCTGGAAAGTGGCGTTCGGAGAGTCGGCTAATCACATCGGAAATAATGTTTTCTGGTGGGTCGTTCGGGTATAAAAGGGCAGTGGTGATTTCCTCCTGGAAGAAAAGGAAGGATTTGGGTCTTTCAGTGGATTTCCGATATATTACATAGGACATTTGTACATGGCCAAATTAAACAAATAAATAGAAACATTTTTATACCACTGGTATGTTCATCTTGTGGAAAGGTAGGATTCGAGCATTTGGTCGTTGAAGTCGACACCCCCCCCCCCCCCATGAACTTATTGTATTCGTAGATGCATGTTGGTTTTTGGATCCGTCCATTCCTCCTGGTGATCTCAACAAATGTATTGTTGTGGATGGAAGAAAGCACGTACACATCCCTTTTGTCCCTCCACTTCACAGCCAGAATTTCCTCATTCCATAAACTCGCCGTCTCTCCTCTTCTTAATTTCTTGTTGACGAGGCTTTAACCACTACCCTACTGTGCACGAAAACCCCCTTCCTGCCCAAGCCATTTTTCAGCTTTCAGCGCTGTCACACTTTGAATGACAATTGCGCGGTCGTGCGACGTGGCTCCCAAACGAAATTTGCGTCCTTTTTTTCCCACAAATAGAGCTTTCTTTTGGTGGTATTTGATCACCTCTGCAGTTTTTATTTTTTGCGCTATAAACAAAAGAAGAGCGTCCAGTTTGGAAAAAAAACACTATTTTTTACTTTTTGCTATAATAAATACCCATTTTTTTTTTTTTTTAAATAAAATTTTCCTCAGTTTAGGCCGATACGTATTCTTCTACATATTTTTGGTAAAAAAAAAAAATTGCAATAAGCGTGTATTGATTGGTTTGCGCAAAAGGCAAAAGTTATAGCGTCTATAAAATAGGGGATAGGCTTATAGCATTTTTATTTTTTAAAATGTTTTATTAGTAATGGCGGCGATCTGCGATTTTTATTGTGACTGCAATATTGCGGCGGACACATCGGACACTTTTGACACATTTTTCGGACCATTCACATTTATACAGCGATCCCTGCTATAAAAATGCATTGATTACTGTATAAATGTGATTGGCAGGGAAGGGGTTAACCACTAGGGGGCGGGAAGGGGTTAAATATGTTCCCTCAATGTGTTCTTACTGTGGGGGGAGGGGACTGACTGGGGGAGGTGACCGATGGTTGTCCCTATGTACAAGGGACACACCATCGGTCCCCTCTCCCTCACAGGACGTGGATCTCTGTGTTTACACACAGAGATCCACTTTCCTGCTCGTTTCCCGGGCAATCGCGGGTGCCCGGCGGCAATCGCGGCCGCCGGGCATGCGCATCGGGGCCTTGTGAGCGCGGCGGGCGCGCGCGCGCCTCCTAGCTTGTTTTAAAGGGAGGACGTCATATGACGTCCTCCCAGAACGAGAGTGTCCTCCGCCCGCCATCAATTGACAGTGGGCGGGGGACAAGTGGTTAAGGAAAGCCCTTCCGGTTCGTCCGTACGGTGCCGCATGCTGGAGTGTTCTTTCTGTGAAGGTTTCGGAACAGGGGCAAACTTGTATAAAAATTGTCCACATACAAGTGGTAGCCTTTCTCCAGGAGTGGGTTTATGAGTTCCCAAACGACCTTCCCGCTGGTTCCTATGTAGTCTAGGCAATTAGGGGGATGCAGCTGGGTGTCCTTCCCTTCGTATACAATGAAGGCATACGTATACCCCGTGGCTCGGTAGCACAATTTATAGAGCTTCGCCCCATAGCGGGCCCTTTTGGTGGCAATAAATTGTTTTATGCCCAGCCTGCCAGAAAATTTGATAAGGGATTCATCCACGCATATGTGTTGGTCTGGGGTAAACAACTGGGGAAGGTTTCAGAAAAATAATTTTGTAGTGGCCGAATTTTATAAAGCTTATCGAAATTTGGGTCATTTTGGGGAGGGCACTGGGTATTGTCGTTGTAGTGTAGGAATCTCATAATCATGAGATATCTGCTTTTGGGCATTGCTGAGGAAAAGATGGGCATGTGGAAGATGGGGCGGGATGACCAATATGAACGTACTTGATTTTTTCTGTTTAGTCGCATACAGAATGTGAGGCCCAAAAAAATTCTAAACTCCTCCACTGTAAGGGCTCTCCATTGGTAGGGATGGGCATAAGAGGACGTTGGGTTGCTTGCTATAAATTGTTGTGCATAAAAGGTTGCACTGGGCCACAATCGATGCAAGTATGTCCTCAGTAAAAAATTTATTGAAAAAGTCAATTGGGGCAAAATTTTCTGTGTCCACCTGGACTCCTGGCTGGGCAGTGAAAGGGGGAATGTTGGCTTCTCCTGAATTAGGAGGAAGCCACAAGGGGTACTGAAGGGCATAGGGAAGGCTGGCATGGGACCTAACCCTTTGGGACTGAGGTGACACCCCACTGGTACGTGGCCTTGCTTGCCGAGGTACTGCGGTGCTGGTGGATGGCACTGCGGTGCTGGTGGATGGCACTGCCTCCTCAGCAGAACGCTTTCGTCCGGCGGGCGGGCCCTCCTCCTCCTCATTTGAGGTTGTCAGTGATCCACTGCTAAGTATAGGCTCGTAGTCCACGTCAGACTCATAATTTGAATTTGTGGAGGAATCCGAATCGGAGAGCTCCCCGTTGCTCCCGTCGTCTGCAAGTATATCGTACGCCTCCTTTTAGCCATTGTTGGCGATGACAGAAGGCACTGATGACACGTGACACTGACAGATGGCACTAATACTCTTTCGGCAATAGCGCGGATCTGAAGTGGTTAAGAACAAACCTACAGTCCCTGTCTTGTTCGCACCGCCTGTATACTGCTGTACAGAGTATATAGGGCCCGAGGGCCCCACGCCTTTCCTTTTTTTAATTTGGGTGCGGGGTTCCCCTTAATATCCACACAAGACCCAAATGGGCTGGGGGGGGGTACCCATGCGCCACTTCACAGGCATACGATATTTTAAAGGAATATTTCACTTTTTTTTTTTTCACTTTAATCATCATTTTTTTTGCATTGATACATGTCCCCTGGGGCAGGACCCGGGCCCCAAACCCTTTGTAGGACAATAACTTGCATATTAGCCTTTAAAATTAGCACTTTTGATTTCAAATGTTCGAGTCCCATAGACTTTAACGGGGTTCGATAGTTCGCGCAAACTTTTGGTGCGAACTGAACCGGGGGTGTTCGGCTCATACCTACATGGCACCAGATTGAGCTTGGTACACCGTTTCACTCACTGCCCCTTTTTTAATAATTTTATTGTATGTGATTACTTTTATATTGTTGGTTTCAATAAACCTGCATTGATCTGCACCATTGGAGTTTTTCCCCCCTTTTTTTCTCCTTACATGGGCGGTCGGTTAAGCTAAAGCTTTTTGGCTCCTTGCTGCAAACATTCATAGTGGAAAAGAGTCTTTTTTCCCGTTGAGAGGCGGTTCCTGTTCCATCTGAGGACCTTTTTGATCAACATCGAACCCAAGGTCTGCTGTCAAGTCGGGGAGCCTACCGGACAGTTCACATCAGGAATTCGTTTGATCCAGCCTCCAGACCAACACACGAGGACTGCCACTGAGATCTCTTATGCCCATTCGACCTGCCTAAACCACAGGTCCAACGTTCCGGTAAGAGTATTCTACCTCTCTTTTTCTACAAGAGTTATGTGATGACCCTTCAGTGCCCTATGGTCCTTTCTTCACAGTACGGATTTATTTATGGACACTGTGTGGACTCACTATATTGTTATTGTTTATTTTGAGGCCTAAATCATTGGGTCTTACTTTCATATAGCGCTACATTCCTATTCCATGTCTACCAGATTGAAGGTCAATTACGCAATCATATGACCGGTGTGGAGGCAAACTACTGGCTTGACTATTGTCAAAGACTTTGCCAAATTTGCGGTACTCCTCTGGCAGGGAGGTGAGTGAAGAGGTGCACAAGACCTTGGCCACTTTCCCGAAAACATGTGTAGCGGGAATCTTAAATTTAGGGATTGCTACACTAAATTTAGGGGTGATTTGAGTTGTAGATGGCTCAAATCTTTCAATTTACTTGACTCTGCCTTTGCTGCTGTTTCACCTGGTGTGCAGTTCCCCTAAGTAGTATGGGTGGCGCTGTCACTTGTACTCGGGGTTGAACCACAGGTGTTGGAGTGGCAATTGGATGTCCTCTCTCGGCAGCTGTGCAGTGGGCGTGGTCTACCCACTGTGCATGCCGGGAGAGGGTACAAAAGGGGCAGACGCCATTGGTAGGGGGAGTTGGAGTTACTACCCCGGGGGACCTGTACCCGGGGGTAGGGAGTATTGTGTGGAGTCTAAGTTCGAGTGCATGGCCCCACCAGGCCATGGAGCCGCGTGCGCCTCAGTCCCAGGCACCTTTAGTTCTGGGACTGCAACTTCAGCCCTGGGCCCAGCACCTTTAGCTGGAGCCCACTTCGGGAGGAGGAATCCCAGGGTGCCGCCTTGTGAGGGGACCCGTTTCTGGAAGGGGAGACTGGGGGAGGACCGTTCCGAAGGACTGGTGAGAGATCACAGTGAAGGAAGGGGCCCAGTAACTCTCCGGAGGGATGTCATCCAGCCGAAAACAGGGGCCTAACATCTGAATCTTTAGGAGGTTTGGGACACTACAGATTCTGTGGCAGAGGATTTCCTGAACGCATCCATTAGGGAACTTGATAGACTGTTCGAGCTACACGCCGGCTGCTTGTGCCGTTGGGTGACTATCCGGGTGAGCTATACCCACTCGGGACCGAGTTGCGAGGAAACCAGGAGTGCCTGAATTGATCTGTCTTCCTAACACCTTTCTCTCTTCATGCATAAGAAAATAAACTCTACATTGGAGTGACTATTGGTGTGGACCTTGGAGTTACTTGGGATATAGAGACTTTGTTCCTACACACTAGGGACAGAAACCAACTTTTGCGGAGAACCTCGCTGCAAGACCTGTAAGTGAAACAAGTGTGCCTAACCTCTGCAAACCAGGGGGTACGGGCATGGTAGGCCTTACTATCCTGTGAGCGAGCCAAAGATAGTTGGAGGAGTAAGGGCGCTGTGTGGGTGCTACACGTGGGGGCTCAGAGTCCGGGATTTTGCAGTGTGTACCCCCCGGGAAAAGTTGGACTTTATTCCCCTGTGAGGCTCTGTGGAGGTCGGACATGTTTGTTTGAAATTCAACCTGCGCCACAAGTGAGAAAAGGGAAGATTCAGGCCTGGCAATTACTGCTGCGTAGTTCGTGGGCGTGTCTCAAGTCTGGAAAAGGCCCAAAAGTAAGTGCAGCAAAGGAACAAGAAAGGGGAGGAGCTCGGCAAGTGTGAGCTCCTCGTGGTGCGTTTGGCGCCAAAAGGGACACTATCTGTTGGACTATTGACAAAGCGACATGTCCGCTCCTTCTTGGAAACCTGCTTCACCGGGATCTTGTACTCTTTTTCCTGGTCCAACCATGGATGTGACCCCATTTGCTGCCTCTTTGACTGACACAGGAATCCGTTTGAAGCCCAGAGGCCACTTTGCCCTTTATGCATGCCGAGATGCAGAGGCCTTGGGCATGATCTGTGTAAAGTGTCAGGGACTGATTGTGCATCTTCGGCCTTTCGGGAGATGTACCCGCTGTGGGGAATTCCTGTTCGAGGTAGAGCAGCCAACAGAGAAGCCAAAGGTTTACAGAGTGAATTGCATCTCAGGTGCTCTTACTCCTGAGGAGGAGGTGTGTGCTATCACCGCAATTCCCAAGCGCAGTCCCGCAGATGTGGTGGTTGTAAAGACTGAAGCTCCGGCCATTGAGGAACTCGAGGTGGAGAACCCAGCGGATGCTGCATCAGTCGCAACGGAGCTCTCCGTTCCGCCTGCAAAAAGGAAGGTAGGACTCGTAAAGGCTCCCTGCAGCCGCGGTAGAGGCCCACCCCAGCGCCCGCTTGACTCGGATCGTCCAGCTGGAGGAGTTTCCGAACGATCCGTGACGGGTGATGGCCGAGGTCGGCCGGGGAAAGGAACAAAGGTCAGTGTCCGTTCTATTAGAGACGCTTGGGTACCTGACCCAAGGGAACTTTTGAAAGATGATCCTGTGTCCACGAGAGTTTGCCTGCCAGCAGAGATGTGGGACTCTTCGGACCTAGACTCTTCCTCTGATTTGGAGATGATGCAGAGATTGATGAACTGTTTGTCAGCAAGGGATGGGACAAGATTTCGCTAACCTCTCCTCATAGTGCAAAGGGATCGCCCATGGACTCTGGGGATAGTACACCCCGGGTGGAAGCCCCTGTTAATGCTCGAGAAATTGTTCCCGTGCCTGCTCTGCATGCTCCGGTGTCTTCCGTGCCTGCTGTATTGGAGGCCCGTTCACCGCTGAGGCCTCCTATGCCACAGCTGGAGCCTGTACGCCCTAGGAGATCTCCGGACACCATCATCCTGCCAGGAGCTGGAGATCGGGCGACCATGCCGCCTTTAGCCAGACTACAGCGGCTGTTGAGCCAGAAGGTTGCTGCGGACTATGGGTGGGAGTACCCATACGTCCCAAAGAACTTGTCATTTGAAATCAAAGCCTCTCAGGAACGATGGTACAGTGACTTTATCTGGGATCAGGTAAAATAGGGACTGTGGGATTATAACGGTGCCAGAGAAAAAAGGACTTTAAATACTTTAATGCAAAAAAAGGAACATTTTATTATTGAATCAATTAGTAATAAAAGGGTATACAGATTGAAAGGCAAACAAATCATACTGTACATACAATAAACAAGATGACAGAGTTAACCCAACATGTTTCGCCAATTCATTGGCTTCATCGGGGGTGGAAGGTTGTACAGTGAGGCATTAATTGAATCTATAAAATAAAACATATAAAAAAAACATATTAGCATGTTATTGCACATCATAGTGAGGGTGAAAAAAAACTGGGTGACCTAAAATTGAATGAAAAAATGTAACCCATAGATGATAGAAGGGTGGAAACATGAAAGCCGCCATACCTACCAGTCCCCAATGGAGGCGCGTCACGCCGCCGCCAAAGTACCCAAAGGAGTCCGACAGTAATGTGCCTGCAGGTGGCTATTTAGAAAAAAAGGGAAATAAAATAAGTGTACAATTTGAGGGGATGACTATTGCAGCAAAGTAATTGCTGCAAATGATAGACAAACCAATGAAGGACTAACATAGTCTCCTAAACATACCCAAAATTGTATTAAAAACAACGAAGAATAAGGTGGGGCGCTGATTGAAGTGTACGGACCATAGTCCAATCACAGGGAAAAACATCCATAATCATCTGAAACAAAATCAAAGGATGTATAACTATATCATCTAGGTGAGAAACACACACCCAGATCTAATCAAGTACTGTTTTAATAAGATGGAGAGGAGGAGCTTACCTGCAAATGTATAGCAAGTGTGAACAAAAAAGACCCAAAACCGAAAAGATATTTCAAAGTTGGAAATATATACACAGACGATTGCTTAGTATATATTTTGCAGCAAACCAGAAGACAATGGCCCTAATGAGGCAATGGATCCCGTGATGGATCTGTTTCTGATGGAAATCAAGCAGATCAATATAGGAAAAAACCTGAAGGGGTCACAAAAAAGGGAAAAGGGATCCATCAGATATATCAGCCAAGAAAAAGTGATAAAGAAACAAAAAAACACAAAAGTGACCAGTCCAAAGACTAATGAGATATAGAAGTATGGTCAAGTTACCTGGTGTAATCAAAGACAGCACAGCAGCGCCCCACAGCCATGAACAGCTGAGACAAGCCGTCAATGGCTGTTTAAATAAGCCACCCAGCCGCTCAACGTGCAGCGTCGCCGAGCGGCAGCGGACGTGAGGTAACCAACGCGCATGCGCAGCATCGCCAGAGGCCTACAATGCCCATAATGCAGTGCAATGGAACGTCCGACGACGTGGTTGCAGCGTGCGTACCAGGAGGGACGGACGAGATGGAAGTACGGGAATCAGAGGAAACCTCGGCGATACAATACAGGGGCGTGGCTACAAAGCGGGCAAGGTGTATAAACACCAGCCCTTGGGTGTCCATACAGAAAACAAGTCAGAGACCACATGGGGACCAAGATGCGGCAGCGACGTGAAGCGCCCCCCAGAGACGGGCGAGCACAGTGCAGGCAATTCACTACCTCATTCAGTACCTCCATAGATGAAAAAGGAGGATACATGATTCATTCAAAAAGTCATCCAACCCGCCATACTACAATGTGCAATACGTGATAAAACAAATAAACAAGTTTAATGAAGAAAATAAGATTTTTGAGTAATAAATAGCGTGGCATGCTAGATGGTCATAACAGACAATGTAATTACAAAGTAACACTGATATTGCAGATAATTTAATTGTATACCGAAATATGCATAATAAGTACAAAAGGAAAAAGATATAAAACATAAATAGATAAGTGAATACTCAGTGGTTCCCTAGTTGTTAAGAGGGATCAATATCAATGATCAAAAAGGGGGAAGAGTGGCAGAAGAGAAGCAGCGGAAAAATCATAGGCCAAAAGAGAGAACCAAGTATCTACAGAAAGGATTTGTAACTAATATATTCATTAAGTCCCGGGAACTTGACAGCATCAAGAGTGTGTATCCACCAGGTTTCTAATTGCAAGAGTGCTGTGTCTATGTTACCTCCACGAACATGCGGAGGCACGTGCTCAAGAGCATGGAAGGTAACGACATGAGCGTCATAATTGTGTTGATACCCAATGTGGCGATTAAGCGCCGTAGTGGTCAGTTCCTTATATGTTGGCAGGACATTGTCCCTAATTCGTTTGAAGAAGGGCCTTTTGGTCTTGCCAACATAAAAGCAGCCACATTGGCAAAGTGCAAGATAGACCACTCCAATGGTCTTACAGTTTATACGATACTTTATATTATGAATACGGCCATTGGGTAGTGGAACATCATGAGAGTTGGGTAAAAAGCAACAAATGTCACATTTACCACAAGGGAATGTGCCTCCCTGGATTCGATTTAAGAAACCAAGAGGATCAAAATGGCTAGAAACCAAATGGTCTTTGAGTGAAGGAGCACGGCGAAAGGTTATCTCTGGGTGAGGTTTAATATGCTTCCTAACAGATTTGTCAGCACACAGGATAGGCCAAAATTTCTGAAGAACATTTCGAACTTGGCCATGTTGGTTAGAGTATTTAGTAATCACGCGAATTGAAGTGTTAGATTTGGATTTTTTAGTGGAATGAATAAGATCAATCCTGTTAAGCTTGACAGCTCTGTTATAAGATTTTTTTAAGAGTGAACGACTATACCCACGAGCAATCAATCTGTCACGCAAATCATTGGCTGCTATATGAAAATCTGAATCCCGAGTACAGTTGCGCCTAAGCCGAAGAAATTGGCTATAGGGAATACTGTTAAATAATGGCCGAGGATGTGCACTGGAGGCGTGCAAGAGAGTGTTCCCAGCAGAGGGTTTGCGGTATAATGAGGAATGGAGTGTTCCGTCCTGATCAATATGAATTGTTAAATCCAAAAAATTGATGGATTGTTGGCTACATTCCATCGTAAAGGACAAATTGAAATCATTAATAGCCAATTTGCTCATCAACTCAAGGAGCTCAACCTTGGTGCCAGACCAAAGTATCAAAATATCGTCTATATATCTGTACCACGTAATAACATGGGTAAGCAAAGACACAAGCGATTCATCCGAGAATAATTGCCTCTCCCACCCCCCCAGGTACAAGTTGGCATAGGCGGGGGCACACTTGGTCCCCATAGCCACACCTTGCACCTGGAGGAAGTGGGAATTGCCAAAAAGAAATATGTTGCGTGTGAGTATGAACGTCAACAGTTGAAGAACAAAGCGACTATATTGGTCAGAGGAAGAACCTCTTTCCCTTAGCTGGTTTTGAATGGTTTGTATTCCTATGTCATGTGGAATGGAATTATACAGACTTTCCACATCCAGGGCAACCAACCATGTGCCTAGTGGAAATTGTTTACCGTCAATATTCCGCAAAAGATCTATGGTAACCTTGACAAAGGAAGATAGAGAAGTTACATGGGGTTGTAGGTACTGATCGACTAGGGCACTGGCATTCTCTGTCAAACCAAGGCAACCAGATACAATGGGACGTCCGGGAGGGTTTGTTAAAGATTTGTGTACCTTCGGTAATGAATAAAAGGTAGGTATTCTAGGATCCTTGACATTTAAGAAATTCCAGGTGGATTGGTCAATTGTACCATCATGGTATGCCTTGAATATTATATTGTAATATTCCTGAACAAAATTCTCCACAAGGGTCTTGGAAATGGGCCGATACCATAGTCTATTGTCAAGGATGTCGAGGCACATGCGTTCATATGCCCCGACATCCATGACAACCACATTGCCGCCTTTATCAGCGGGCTTGATCACCAGCCCAGGATGGGTCTGAAGTTTCCTCAAAGCCAGCCGATGCTTGGGCGACAGATTGTGCCTGTGTTGGTCAAAAAATGTCATATTCTGTATCTCCAGGGTGCTCTGTTGTACAAAGGCCCAAATATTGGGGTTAGTGTGAAGCAAAGGAAAGTTGCGGGACTTTGGTTTAAAAGAAACTGGGGGGGGAAGGACACACCGGGGACCAAGACCCCAGGCGTAGTAAGAACGCCGGAGTCTTGGTCGTCAGTTCGTCCCTCCTCCCATAAAGACATAAGATCATCCATGGCTTGTAGTTCAGCCATGGATAGATCAAGTGGTGGAAAGTCAGTAATGTCAGAAGAAACAGGACGATCATAAATCACTTTGTACATAAGTCTACAGGCAAAAAGATGTATATCCTTAATGAAGTCAAATCTGTCCATATTGTTTGAAGGACAAAAAGTAAGGCCCAATTTAAGAACTGTAATTTGGTCATCTGAAAGTGGTATTGATGATAGATTAATGACTTCTAGTCCTGAGGAGCTGGAAGAGCTAGGGTTTCCACCGGGGCCGGATGGGGCTCCAATGGCTTCCCTAAAAAAATGGAAGCTATTTTTGGATCAAGAACTTGTGTACTGTGAGGAAATAGTGTAGAGATGGAACATTCACTACCCCTGCAACGAATCGCAGATGGAGAAGCGGATAAATAGGTAGGATCAGAAGTGATACGTGAGGGCAAATTACTATTGGTGATAGTAGGTAATCTGGGTGGCATGGGTGTAGAAGTGTGTGAAGTAGTGATTGGATTACGAACCAATGAAGGACGACGTGTCAAATTAGGTCCAAGGGTTCCGTGTGTAGGGCCAGAGGAAGTGGTGCTACGGTCTCCTTTCCGCTTTTTAGGGATCATGTCTTGTGAGAGTTCTCTGTAGAGAGTAGAGGTGCTGGAGGAAAAAGAAAGAGATGCAACATTAGAAGCTGTATAAGTAGCTTTTGGGGCTTCTGGAGGAGGTTTGGAAGTAAATCTGTCATTAGATGATTGGTTCCATCTGTATGCATAGCCATTATCATGCGCGGTTTTGTCTCTTAGAAACGTAGTTTCCTTATTACTGATAATGCTCAATGCATAGTCTTCCAAACGCACACCTAAGTCTTTAAGACGAGATGTAAATTTGGAAGAGGAGCGCATGAGAATATGATCGTCTAACCAATTGGTGATCTGCACGTCCAGTATTTCCAATTCCTTGTCATATTGACTACATAAAATAGAGAGCATTTGAAAAGAACAGGACTGGAGATCTGGGATCGTTTGGAGGTAAAGAAAGGCTACAGGTCCTTTTCATGTTCGGCTGTAATGACTGGAAGATACAAGGGCTGCCAAAAAGATTGGTCCCTTTGTCGCCACATACATGCGGATCGAGTCGTGATCTGCAGTACGCACAAAGATGATGTGACTTATTCGATTGAGACTTTGGATAAGGACTGGAAGTCTGACTCCACCTGACCCACGTTTTTACCTTTAAAATGGGACCTGTGTTTTTTTTGTTACTGCTTCAAAGACAATGCCTTGAACTGCTGTGCTGACTCTATTCCCGGGGATTTTACTTTTTGAAGGACTGTTTTTTTTTGTTGTTCCCTTCCTTTTTCAAAGAGAAAAAGACTTTGGGGTAGAGCTAGTCAGGGCCAAGCTGGAAGCCGCCGAGATCAACAAGGGGATCCTTGTAGTGTGGTGCGTTAGTACGCAATTAGGCTAAAGTAATATATATATATGTGTGTGCTGCCACTAGGTGGTAGTGTTCTGCAAAACTTTTAAAGCACTTACACAGTACTGCTATTTGAAAATACACTAGGCTTAGTGTGTGCCGTTAGATGAAACAAATTGTCTTCTCTAGGGTAGATGGTTTGGTTCATGTACATACAGTAGTGATAGGATGTTAATTTGTTTGTGTGCCATGTGTTTTTTTCTTTCCCATGCAGGAGACCATCAAGCAACTCACCTGAGATTGGGTGGGATCTAGTTGCGATAGGATGGTGGGAGGGAATGTCATTGTTGTGAAAATGTTGTCTTCTCCTCTTTGCTGAAATTCATTCCTCTGATTCAGGCACTCTGGTATTTATTTATTTTTATATATATTTTTGTAGTTTTTGTACATAGTTCTGTTGGTTTGCGCCTGCTCAGGATTGAGCGTGCAAATTTGTCTCCAGACACTGGGGACAGTGTCTCTTTAAGAGATGGGAGTGTGTAGTGGGGGTATTCAATTTAGGGATTGCTACACTAAATTTAGGGGTGATTTGAGTTGTAGATGGCTCAAATCTTTAAATTTACTGGACTCTGCCTTTGCTGCTGTTTCACCTGGTGTGCAGTTCCCCTAAGAAGTATGGGTGGCGCTGTCACTTGTACTCGGGGTTGAACCACAGGTGTTGGAGTGGTGATTGGGTGTCCTCTCTTGGCAGCCGTGCAGTGGGCGTGGTCTACCCGCTGTGCATGCTGGGAGAGGGTACAAAAGGGGCAGACGCCATTGGTAGGGGGAGATGGAGTTACTACCCCGGGGGACCTGTACCCGGGGGTAGGGAGTATTGTGTGGAGTCTAAGTTCGAGTGCATGGCCCCACCAGGCCATGGGGCCGCGTGCGCCTCAGTCCCAGGCACCTTTAGTTCTGGGACTGCAACTTCAGCCCTGGGCCCAGCACCTTTAGCTGGAGCCCACTTCGGGAGGAAGAATCCCAGGGTGCCGCCTTGCGAGGGGACCCATTTCTGGAAGAGGAGACTGGGGGAGGACCATTCCGAAGGACTGGTGAGAGATCACAGTGAAGGAAGGGGCCCAGTAACTCTCTGGAGGGATGTCATCCAGCCGAAAACAGGGGCCTAACATCTGAATCTTTAGGAGGTTTGGGACACTACAGATTCTGTGGCAGAGGATTTCCTGAATGCATCCATTAGGGAACTTGATTGACTGTTCGAGCTACACACCGGCTGCTAGTGCCGTTGGGTGACAATGCGAGAAACCAGGAGTGCCTGAATTGATCTGTCTTCCAACACCTTTCTCTCTTCATGCATAAGAAAATAAACTCTACGTTGGAGTGACTATTGGTGTGGACCTTAGAGTTACTTGGGATATAGAGACTTTGTTCCTACACACTAGGGACAGAAACCAACTTTTGCGGAGAACCTCGCCGCAAGACCCGTAAGTGAAACAAGTGTGCCTAACCTTTGCAAACCAGGGGGTATGGGCATGGTAGGCATGGTGCGCCTTACTATCCTGTGAGCGAGCCAAAGATAGTTGGAGGAGTAAGGGCGCTGTGTGGGTGCTACACATGTCTTACTGCATTGTGGCGACCAGAAAAGAACCTCAGCCCGAAGCCAATCAAAAGAGGGGTTGTGCCTCTGTAACCAATGATAACCAATAACCACCATGTAATGGGGCAAGGAAATAACTTGAAATTGGATTATCTCGTGGTGAAGAGCCCCTATGGTCATGGTCAACGGGGCAGTCTCATGAGTCACATGGGTAGGCTGTAGAGGTCTCCCATCAATAGCCTCAATGGCAAGTGGAGTTGCATGAAGCTGCAGCAGAATCGAGTGCTTATACACAAAGGCACCATCTATGAACAAGCCTGCAGCCCCAGATTCGATTAGAGCCTGTGTCTCGATGAACGACTCAGACCAAGAAAGGGTAACCGGAACAAAAGACTTATCCTTCAGGATAACTGGGGACGTAAAACCGCCACCTAAGGTCTGTCCCCTACAGCAGTGGTCATCAACCCTGTCCTCAGGGCCCAATAACAGGCCAGGTTTGCAAGATAACTGAAATACATCACAGGTGATATAATTTGCTGCTCAGTGATTGCAGTATTCTAGTCTGCATCCCCCCAAGGTAGGCTGTCAGTGGGCCCTGAGGACTGGGTTGATGGCCACTGCCCTACAGGATCTCAGGTGCAAGCGTTTCCCGGTTGGGTAGGACAGGAGTTCAACAAGTGACCAGCCTGGCCACAATAAAGGCACAATCTCTCCTCTCCTCCACAGCGAGATGTGTGAAGCCAAACTGCATGGGTTCTACTTCACTGACAGACTCGGTACCAGGAGGCATGGGAGGTGAGGGAGGCAAGGGGGGACTGTAAAGCTCAAAGCCAAACGTACAGGAGGCTTCCGCAAGCGCTCCTTAAAGGAAGGTGTCTTTCAGAGTCTGGACTCAATCAGAATAGCAAACATGATCAACTTCTCCAGATCTGTAGGTACGTCGTGGGCTGCGATCTCATCTTTGATGTTATCTGAGAGACAACATGCACACAATATAATCCAGCGCTCATGGAACATACATTATTACCGTATATACTCGAGTATAAGCCGACCCGAGTATAAGCCGAGGTACCTAATGTTGCCACAAAAAAACTGGGAAAACTTACTGACTCGAGTATAAGCCGAGGGTCAACAATGCCTTACTGTTCCCATCCTTACTGTTCCCATCCTCACTGTTCCCTAGCTCACTGTTTCCTATCCTCACTGTTTTTCACTGTTCCCTATCCTCACTGTTCCCTATCCTCACTGTTCCCTATCCTCACTGTTCCCTATCCTCACTTAAATTTTACATTGTAAATAGTACCTAAAAAAAAGTTGCGGCTGCGGCGTCCATCGTTCAAATCCCGCGATCTCTTCCTGGTTCCTTCCGTGATAGGCGATTCTCATCAGACACTCTCCGCCTATCACGAACGTTCTCTCATCCTCAGTTTCCCAGCAGACACTGTGTTGGGTGTTCCGCCAATCACAGACGTAAAATTTCGTTGACTCGAGTATAAGCCGAGGGGGGGGGGGGGGGGGACACTTTCAGCCCCAAAAAAAGGGCTGAAAATCTCGGCTTATACTCGAGTATATACGGTAACTATTGAAAACTCTTGAAGAATTGATAAGCTTTTTTATCAATTCTTCAAGAGTTTAATAGTTAATAATGTATGTTCCATGAGCGCTGGATTATATTGTGTGCATGTTGTGGATTTTGTACTTCTGGGTACAGATTTTTTCTTGCTGCGCTGGATCCTGGTTTTTCCCCCTTTTGGATACTTTGTACTTCCCAAAACATTTGGGATTTTTTTCTTATTATTATCATTCATAATTTTTTTCTTTATCCACCAATTTAGCGCTTGTGACCTTTTGTTGTTTTTTGCAGTTATCTGAGAGACCATGAGAAAAAGAAGCAACGAGGGGCCTCATTGTTCCAAGCGACTTCTGCTGCCAGAGTACGTAATTTAATGGCGTAATCAGCAACAGTTTTCGTACTCTGATGGACATGAGGCTCATGGCAGCGAGCGGGAATGTCAAATACCCTTTTAAAGGAAGCCACAAACTCTGGGTAACTCAGGACAATGGGTTTTTGCGTCTCCCATAGAGGGTTTGCCCAAGCCAGGGCTCAATCAGAAAGCAAAGAAATGATGAAGCCTACTTTGCTTGTATCTGTGGGGAATGACTGGGGCAGCATCTCAAAGTACAGTATATCCCAACCTGGCTGAGAAACCCTCTGCATTGAACTGGATCGCCCCCAAATGTTGTACCAGAACAGCCGCAGTGGAAGGATCCAGGTGAACAGTGCCAATCAGGAGCGTCTGTAACGCTATGGCAAACTGATCCATGCGGTGATCCTGCTCATTCAATCTGGAAAAAATATTACCACTAGGTGGATTTCCTGCATCTTCTGAATTCATGGCCTTCTTCTACTGTCAGGAACCATGAATCAGACAGAGACAGAAAATGCAGTAAAAATCACACCTTTTAATATAGTGGTAAAATGGTACAAATACTAAACGTAGTAAAAACATAGCCAGGGTTCGGTAATCAAAGCGGGTAGTCAGTGCAAGCCAGTAAATCAGGAAGCCAGAGATCAGCATAGTCGGAGACCGCAAACAGGATCAGGAACCAGAAGGGACGTCAGCCAGGCAAGTCTTTAACAGGAGCACTATTAAAGAACTATACCCAACACTTTTTTTCATTTTGGATAGAGTAAGGGAGGGTTATAGCCCCTGTCAGTTAATTTTTTTACCATCCCTGTCCCAGGAAGGGGGTAAAACTGCCCAGTAGGCAAGTGGTTAAACTCACAGAAGTCACATCAGCATGAGCCCAGGTTCACACTGGGCTGCGGGAATGAAGCCGTGCGAGTTCAGCTGAACTTGGACAATTTCACTCACGCTTGTCAGTCCCGATTTCGGCCGCGATTACAGAGACATCTGTGTAGTTTCTGCACAGATGTCAATGTAAATCGTGGGCCGAAATCACAAAAAGTAGTACAGAAAGACCTTTTTGAAATTGGTGCGGCACCGCAGATTCGGCGTCGCACCGATTAGGAAGGTGCCATTGCCGGCAAATGCCACCAATTTCACATGCGATTTGACATGTCAAAACGCACCAGTGTGAACCAGGGCTTAGAAGCGATTCCTATGTAGGTTTGAAGATGATCAGTGTTTTTTTTATTCCTCACCTCTCCTCCTAGGTCATCCTTGCGGTCTAAAAACTCTTCTCTGAAGCACCTATTCACGTTACTGCTTGCTTATTTTGCACGTTTTTTAAGGGTAAAGGTGCATCGCACATAGGGAAGCCCATTCATTTGAACGAGTTGCCCTACGCACAACAAACACTCCAAAGTAGCACAAAAACCCTTTCGGTCGTGGAGTGGCACATGGTTTTCAGTGCGCATTTTGGCACATTTTGAAGTGCATTTATGGCGTGACATATGTGTGGCAAAACACGCGTCTGATAACCACGATTGTTGCGTCATTAACAATTAGGCTGCATTCACATATGTGTTTTTATGAATGCGCAGAAAAGTGCTAGGTATTTTGGAAAAGTGCTGCAGACACACATTGCGATTGCGTTGCCATGCATTCACATCTGAGTGGCAATCCACACAGAAAATGCACACTTTGCCACAAATTTTGGAAGCACATTGCAAAAGCACATTGCGTTGTGTTGCCATAATGGCATGCTAACTGTTATTGGGGTGTCATTAACAATTAGCCTGCATACACATCTACATGTTTCTGAACGCACTGCGACCCGCACAGAAAAACAGTGTCGTTAACAATTAGGCTGCATTCACATTAGTGCATTCCCAAACGTATGGCAACCCACACAGAAAAATACGTGCTTTGCCATGTTTCAGAAATGCGCTGCCAACATGCATCATGCTTGCGTTGCCATTACACTTGTGTTGCAAGCATGATATGAGCTTGTAGCGCATTTCCGAAACGCACAGCGCACACTTCTGTTCGGGAAACGCTCTCTTTGCCGCATGATTCAGAAGCACACTGCAAATTTGCATCATACGTGCGTTGCCATTATTTCCAAAGCGCACATTTTCTTTGCGGGTTGCCGCCTGTTTAGAAATGTGCAAATGTGAATGCAGCCTATTGTTAATGAAAACCCAATCACGGTAAGCATACTATTATGGTGATTAAAGAGCGATGCATGTTTGCAGAGCGTTTCCAAAACATGTGGCAAAGTGCGTGTATTCTGAGTGTCACTACATACTTGCACTGGAAATCGCATAAAAAATTGAATCGCATCAGTGTGAAATGAGCTTTAAAGTGGTTATAATCCCTCACATATTGTCAGTGAAGTGACTAGTCTCGGATGACACAGAGATGAATCAAATCCTCCTACCCAAGTTGTACCTGTTTCTCTGCACCTATCTCTTTATAGCTTGTTTAAGCTTTCAGAAAGTAGAGGAAAAAGATCTGAATTTACAGTCCGCATACCTAGGTAAGGAGAGCTGCGAGAGCTGATTTGGGGGGAGGGACAAAGCGCACAGGAACAGAGCTGAGGCTGTCAATCACAGCATGTGTACTGGAGCTCCCTCCCCTGTCACATTTTTTATATTTTGGTGTCAGGAAAACTTATCAGAAGTGACGGTTCACACTAGAACATGGTGCAGGAAATCTGCAATTTGCAGTGGGTGTCAGTACAAGGTAATGACACCTTAAACGTAGGTTGCAAACTTAGTGCTTTTGCCTGCAATGGATCGCATGGTACAAAAGTATTGCGATCCAGTTGCAGTGTGCTTACAATAGTAGTGCATGCACTACTTTGGTGCTATGCAGTGCCTTTTGAGCCCTTGGGTTCAAATCGCACTGCACTGAATAGCTTGTGAATATCACAGGAATGCAATATGATTCCTGTGAGACCATAGGTGATTCATAGTATGAACTTAGCCTTAGTGCTCTGGGTTGAAACAAGTACACACTATAGAGGGATATGCTGTGTTCATATTTCATGCTAGAGATTTACACTTGAATTAATTAGAGGAAAACAATACCGTAAAACAATACAGGTGTATGACAGCAGAAAGAAAGAAAATACTTTATTCTTTCTTTCTATGTATGTCATAGTAAGAGAACATAGTTCCCAACTGTCCCTGATTTTGAGGGAATGTCCCTGATTTGGAACAAAGTCCCTCTGTCCCTCTTTCCTCCTCATTTGTCCCTTATTTTGGTCTGATCTTTATAGTTGTATATAAAAAGCACTTTTTATCTTTCAAAAAGTGTTTCCCAGTGCTTAACCTTTCATCCAGTTTAGAAATTGCTGCATTTGTAAATATTGAATATAAGGAATACTAATGGTAAAAAAAAAAAACGCACTTGTGGGTTTAGCTAATCTTTTTTTGTAAAAATCTCCTTTAAAGGGAGCCTGGCAGGGGATGTGTCATATGCCTACATACATTTGCTAATAGGCGTCCCTCATTCCCATCTCAAAAAGTTGGGAGGTGTGAGAGAATCAGTGTCAGGCCTCGTACACACGGCCGAGATTCTCGTCGAAAAAAACATGTCGTTTTTTGACGAGATTCTTGGACAAGAAAATTGTCCCGGCCGAGTGTACACACGCTCGATTCAAAGAACCCGCGGTTCTTTGAATGGAGCGTACGCGGTGACGTCATCGACTACGACGAGCATGCGCTCGTCACATTCAATGCCGTCACCGCCATCTTGGTATACCCTATCTATGCCTAGGAAGCTACCGCGCATGCGTCAAAGTCATTTTGAGCATGCGCGGGCTTCCCGGCGAAAAGGTAAGTGTACACACACACACACACACAATTTTCTCGTCGAGAAACAGGCTGACGAGAATCTCAACGAGAAAATAGAGAGCAGGTTCTCTATTTTCTCGTCGAGATTCTTGTCGAGAAACCATACACACGAACAAATTTCTCTGCAAAAAATCTCTGCCAGCAAGTTTCTTGCTGGTTTTTGCCGAGAAACTCGTTCGTGTGTACGAGGCTTCAGAGTTTTTAATCATCTGCAACATCACATGAAAAACACAGTGGGGTATCACGCTGCAAACACTTTGTAAATAAATATAAATTCTTTTGATTTTCTAATTTACAGAGGAAATTTTCTTCACTATGACAGCTAAAAACTGCTGCAGTGGTGAAATAAAGGCAAAATGACGTGTATTAGGTGTCCTGCAGTGACTCATACATGTACACTTTAGAACGGGGGCCCTGTGCAGCTTGGATTATAAGAAGAAAGGTAATGGTATACAAAGGGCTCTTTCACACGGGGCGGATCCGTGCAGATCCGCCCCGTGAAGCTCCACTTGCTCAGCGGGGATCGCTCCGTTGATCCCCGCTGAGCCGACGGATGACTGGGCGGTCCCCGCACACTGTGCAGGGACCGCCCTGTCAGAGCGCCGCTCTCCCCTATGGGGAATCGGATGACGACGGACCATAGAGTCCGTTGTCATCCGATCCGCTCCGCCGACGGAAGGAAAAATAGGGTTTTCCTCCGTCACACTTTGGCGGAGCGGATGTCAGCGGACATGTCTCCGCTGACATCCGTGCCTCCATAGGGCTACATGGAGGATCCGTTTCAGGTCCGCCTAAAAAACTGACAGACGGACCTGAACGGACCTCCGTGTGAAAGGGGCCTAAGGCTTGTTAACCTACTTTTTTGTTTACATAGAAACGGGGTAAACTGTTTTTCCCACAGACATTAGTTACTAAGCGGAACCTGCCATGTAATGCAGGAAAGAAAAGCCCGGAGTAAAAAGACAGAATGCCATAGGCGGAGGGCTGGGCATGACTGAGTGAACAGAGTATGTAATAAGAGAAGATTAACTATTGGCTAAGGGAAAGATAGAGGGGAGGGGTGAAGGCTAGATAAAAGGAAGACCCCGCCCCTCTGGGTTAACACAGCGCGGGGGAAAGTTTCCAGCAGCATGTCAGCTAGCAGCAGCATGTCTTCTGTAGACAAACTTCTGGCACAGCACAGGGGAAAGTTTCCAGCAGCATGTCACCTAGCAGCAGCATTTGTTCTGTAGACAAACTGAAAGTTTCCAGCAGCATGTCAGCTTGCAGCAGCATGTCTTCTGTAGACAAACTTCTGGCCCAGCTTCGGGCAGAGGCTGCGACACGGGGCGAGGATTGGCTCCAGGAGACCCTGGGGCCGATGCTTTCTAGTCCGGTCGGATCGCAAGGTACCGCGGGGAGAGAGGCTGGGCGAGCTCGGAGGTCCAGGCCCCCGGAGCGCTACTCATCAGGCCCCTCCCCTAGAGCTCAGCGGCAGGTTGGGAGTCCCCCTAGGGCCCCTTCGGGCCCCCCGGCCAAGCGCGCCGCATTGCCCAGGGCGGGGGGTACCGGAAGGAATCCCCCTCAGGTTCGGAGCTCGGCGGGGGGCCGCACCAGGAGTTCCAGAGTGGCCGACAGTCCCGCGCGGCGCGTGGAGCCAGAACAGGCGGGCCCGGCCCCCCGGGGGCTCCCGGCGGGTTTGGGGCTCCTGCGTGGGTTATCGGTGACCGCGGTGTCCGGGCATCCCCCCCTCGGCCGGACAGCTGGTGCAGGAGGCTGAGCAAGGTGTGGAGCCAGTGAGGGATGACGGCGGTGCGGGTGAGCTGAGACAGCGTGGAGGCAAGTCGGCTAAAAAAAAAAATCGGCGTGCGGGTCAGGTGCGCGGAGGTGGGACCGATCGGGTCCTGGCCCCTCGGCTTCCAGGGACGAGTCACCTGGTGAGCTGTCGTCTGGTGGTGAAGAGCAGGCTGGTATGCTGTCAGAGGGGGAGGTTGCCAGCTCAGAGGAAGAGCGGAGACCCGGACGGTCGGTGGCAGTGGTGGATTCAAGTGGATCGGCTGGTGGTATTTCTTCCAAGCAGCCCGGTAAGTCCCTTTTTAATTGATTATGCTGGGGGCCATGCTAGGAATGGTGGCCAGGTGGTTAGGCCTGCTGCGGGTGTGGGTCTAGCGGTACAAGTGTTGGGTCAAGATGATGGGCAGGCAGGGGGGGTACGTTCCCGGATGGGGGAGGTGCTCGGATGGATAGGCTGCAGGGGTTTCTTGCGGGCATCAAGTCCTTAGTCAGCCAATTTGAGAAGGGGATGGCGGGGGAGTCAGCCCAGCTGCGGCGTGGGTTCCGCCGACAGGGACGGCGGGGCCCGCGGCTGCTGTGGGGGCACCAGTTTTACCTGCGGGGAATACCGGGGTGGGTGAAGCCGCAGGGGTGGTTGCTGTAGCTTTAGCCACAAAGGAGGGTGGTGCGGTGGAGCAGGCAGCAAAGCAGGACATTATTAGGTTGGATGATGCTGCAAAATGTGAGATGTATGTGTGTTATGAGGCACCGCTGGGATCTCACCTGAAACCTGAAGTGAGGGAAAAGATATGGAAGGGTGAGTATGTGGAGATGTTCTCACTTCTGCCATTGGAGAAGTTTAACCTGGACAGGGTAAAACCAGATGATTCAAAAAAGGAGGATGAGGAAAAGAGGAGGTATAGGCTGATCCCTCGGACGTTTGCAAACTGGTTGCAAGCGTTCTCTATAATGGCTAGTGTCATAGGTCAAAAGAACCCGGAGCATTGTTCAGCGCTATTTGGATATCAGGACTCTATTGGGGAGGCAGACAGAGTGTATGGGGGCACGAGGTGGCTCAGATATGATGAACAATTCAGGCAGAGGAGAGCGGTGAGGCCAGATCTGCGGTGGGATAATAAGGACATCAGCTTATGGATGCGGTTGATGACTGCGCCAAGGGCGTCTAGTCAGTTTTTTCAGGGGGGGCCAGTGGAACCTCTTCCCCAGGACAATCGGCCGGGAAACAAAAAGGGGTGTGCTGGCAATATGATGAGGGCTCCTGCAAGTTTGGGGGGTCCTGTCAATTCAAGCATGAGTGCTCCGGTTGCGGTGGCTCCCATACACAGGCTAGATGCTTTAAGCGAGGTAAGGGTCGGGCCGGGGACTCTGGGCAAAAAAAGGGAGGACTCCGGTGATCGTGGAAAGGATGCGGCTGTTTCTCAGTAGGTATCCAGACAAGGGGGCGGCAAGGTTGTTGGAGCAAGGGTTTTCAGAAGGGTTTCGCATTCCGTGTTCCTTGCAGGTTATTCCCCCGATCGCGCGCAATCTGCGATCGGCCTTGCAGCAACCTGCAGTGGTCACGGAAAAGCTGCGCAAGGAGGTTGCTTTGGGCCGGATGGGGGGTCCTTTCCGGTCCCCTCCCCTGGTGAACTTGGTGGTCTCCCCGCTCGGGGTGGTACCTAAGAAGGAGCCCAACAAGTTCCGCCTCATTCACCACCTGTCTTTCCCGAAGGGCAGGTCGGTCAATGACGCTATTGATCCGGAAGCATGTACGGTCAGTTACACTTCCTTTGATGCTGCGGTGGGGTGGGTTCGCCGGTATGGCCAGGGGGCGCTGATGGCAAAAACAGACATAGAGGCAGCGTTTAGATTGTTGCCGGTTCACCCAGATAGTTTTCACCTCCTGGGATGTCAGTGGGACAATGAGTTCTATGTGGATAAGTGCTTGCCTATGGGATGCTCCATATCGTGCGCATTATTCGAACAGTTCAGTTCGTTCGTGGAATGGGTGGTCAGGGATGTGTTCGTGGGTGAATTCGATCATTCACTACTTGGACGATTTTCTTTGCGTGGGTCCGGCCTCATCCAGAATCTGCGCTGTGCTCCTGGCCACATTGGAGCACGTTGCAGAGCGGTTTGGGATACCGTTAGCACCTGACAAAACGGAGGGACCTTGCACGGTTATCACGTTTTTGGGTATTGTCCTGGATTCGGTGGCCATGGAGTGCCGCCTACCATTGGACAAATTGGAGTCGCTCAAGACCGAGCTGAAGGTCATGATGGGGGTAAGGAAAGTGCAGCTTAGGGTTTTTCAGTGGCTACTGGGAAAGGTCAATTTTGCGTGCCGCATTCTGCCAATGGGCAGGGTGTTTTGCAGACGGCTGTCGGCTAGCACGGCTGGGGTACGGTCCCCCACGCACTTTGTGAGTTTGGGCAGAGAACACAAGGCGGACTTGCGGGTTTGGCATTCATTCTTGGAGTCTTTCAATGGGCGAGCGTTAGGGATGTCGGGCCCTATTAGCAATTTTGATTTAGAACTGTACACAGATGCGGCTGGGGGGGCAGGTTTTGGGGCTTACTTTCAGGGCAGGTGGAGTGCGGGCCCATGGCCGCAGTCCTGGATAGACGCTGGTTTCACCAAGAATTTGGTTCTGTAGGAACTTTTCCCGGTGGTGCTGGCGGTGGAGTTGTGGGGGGCGTGTTTCAGGGATCTGAAAGTGCGTTTTCATGGGGACAACCTGGGGGTAGTACAAGTCATCAACAAAGTGTCGGCATCTTCCCCCCCGGTGGTGCGTCTTCTGTGCCATCTGGTGTTGAGATGTTTGCAGCTCAATGTGTTTGTGTATGCGGTGCACCTTCCGGGGGTGGACAATGTCATAGCTGATGCGCTGTCTCGCTTTCAGTGGGACAGGTTCCCGGAGTTGGCACCGGAGGCGGAGCAACGGGGGGTCCCTTGTCCAGGCTGGCTGTGGAAGAGTCCATTGGAATAGTGTCAGGTTGGAGCAAAAAAAATCGGTGAGTACGGGCACATGGGGGGCGTATGAGAAGGTGTGGTTGGAATGGAAGGAGATGGTTCGGGAAGCAGGAGCGGATCCTGTGGGTCCTGATGTCAGGTTATTGGTGCTGTATTTCCTGGCTAGAAACATGGAGGCCCGCGTGTCCAGGTCCAGTTTGGGTAAGAAGATGGCAGGCTTGGCCTTTTTGTTCAAATGGCAAGGTTGCTCTGATTTCACAAGAGATTTTGGGTGCGGCAGGCGCTCAAGGGATATGGGCGTGGGGGGCAGAAGCCGGATGGCAGGCGACCGGTATCGTTTGCTCTATTGGTCAAGATCATGGGGCAGTTACAGGGCTGGTGTTCATCCCCATACGAAGTTCTGTTGTTCACGGTGGCATTCTCACTGGCGTTCTTTGGAGCATTCCGGATAGGTGAGTTGGTCAGCCCGTCAAAAGCAGTGCAGGGGGGGTTGCTTGATAGCGAGGTGGGCTGGACAGAGCAAGGGGTGTCCCTGGTGCTGAAGAGGTCTAAGACGGACCAGATGGGCAGAGGTAAGTTGGTCCAGGTTTTTTCCGGTCCCAGGTTCACCATTGTGCCCGGTAAGGGCAGTAAAAGGGTACTTGGAGGTGCGACCGTCGGGGGTGGGTTCCTTTTTGGTACACGAGGACGGAATCCCACTTTCAAGGTATCAGTTCATTGCGGTGTTCCGGAGGTCCCTTAGGGCTTTGGGACTCAAGGACAAAGAATTTTCATTGCACTCTTTTAGGATCGGGGCAGCTACGGAGGCGGCCAGATGTGGGATGGATGAGGAGGCGGTTAAGAGGATAGTGTTTGAAATATAATAGTGCGCTGGAAACCTAGAACCTACAATCCTAAAGTGATGTCACCGTGAGTAAGCAAAAATAAACTGAGTGAGACAATACCTCAAAAAGTTAGATAACAATCAAACTAATGTGATCTGCATTAGTACAAAAAAAGTGAAATATTATAGGATACCCAAAAATACAAATATAATTCACAATAGTATTTCCAAAAATATATATAAGGGCTTCTGTGATAAAATACAAATAAAAAGGTCTGTGTACAAAGCTGAATGCCAGGTCTCAACAATAATCCTATGAACTGCTTGGTCACAATTGAAGTCAATATACGTGATGAGCATAAACTTGTCCACACCAGCGAGAGCTGTCAGCTGTTTCACTTGCATGTAGCGATATGATAAGAAACAAAGAAAACAATCATAGCGCAGACATCCCTACTAAAAATAGAAACATCAAGTAAAATCTGCACTCACACAGCCAGGAATAAGAGGCGCTTGATAGCTCAGTAAGATGCAATCTCCTCACTAGTCACTTGCAAGACTAGCTTGTAGCGTGATTAGGCTCCTCCTCCCTACGCGTTACGTCGAAGTCACTCGACTTATTCATGGGATTGCTTCCGCTTAAAAGAGCCAGGCTATAAATAGCACTGATCGCGTCATTGTTGCTATGGCAACAAGGGAGGGACTTTTATGGAACATCATTGCTTAAAGCGGAGGTTCCGCGGCAGATCGTTTTTTTTTTTTTTTTGGGATGATTTCATGTGGTTTAACTATTGAAATGTACACTCACTTTTTAGGTCTCCTCCTTTATCCTGTGTCAGTTTTCGTAAGAAAAACGGAGTTATAAAATCCTTTACTGCTTATTTCCATTTTGCTTGTGGGCATTGTGAAGCCCACAAGCAAGTATTTCCTGGAAGCGGTGAATGCCATCCCAGCATTCACCGCTATAGCGCCGTAAACAAACTGGTTGCCATCACAACGGGTGGCGTCAATGATAGTTCACGCCCCGTTGTGATGGTTTGCAAAAAAAAACTGACACGGCTCAGTATAGGGATAGAGCTGCAGCTGCATAGGTAGTGTTTTTACGCTAGTATCGCCTCCTTTGCCTCGCGTGTGCAGGTAGATAATAGCAAGATTTACCTGCATGCCCTTTTTTAAAATGGAGAATGTAGAGACACGCTCGTCACGTGACCGGCGTCACGCGTCAGTATGTGAAATCTCTCGAGATTTCGCTGCTCGGCGATACACAAGAAATCCCAACTATCATTGCGGCTCAGGGAAAAGGCTTAGACACGCCTACTCCCGCGGGAGATGAATCCCGGAAGTCTCCATTCAAATCTAAATACTACGGTATGTATATATTTATAAAAACAGTGACCTGCCTTTTAATGATGTACATAGTGCATTAATTGATTAGAAAGATAGTTTATATTTTCAGTGAACCTCCGCTTTAAGGCCTCATGCCCACGGGCGTTTTTTCAGCCGCGTTTTTGAGCGTTTTTTACAGCTTAAAAACGCCTGTCCATGTTAGTCTATAGCTTCATGTCCACCTAGGCGTTTTTGAGCTGTAAAGAGCATAGGCGTTTGTAAGCTGTAAAAAAAACCCAGGGCCAGTGCGTTCCTCAGCGTCAGAATTAGGCAGAAAAAAACGCGAGCGTCAAAAAACGCGCAAAAACGCGCACTAACGCGCAAAAAACGCGCACTAACGCGCGGTCGCGTTTTTAGCTCCGACGTTTTTTTTGTTTTTTTCAAAAAAAAAAAAAATTATTTACAATAACATGGACAGGCGTTTTTAAGCTGCAAAAAACGCAGCTGTAAAAACGCCAGTGGGCATGAGGCCTTAGCGCTCAAATTCAAAACTGAGGCCTCATGCCCACTGGCGTTTTTACAGCTGCGTTTTTTGCAGCTTAAAAACGCCTGTCCATGTTATTGTAAATATTTTTATTTTTTTATTTTTTATTTTTTTTGAAAAAAAAAAAAAAAAACGTCGGAGCTAAAAACGCGACCGCGCGTTAGTGCGCATTTTTTGCGCGTTAGTGCGCGTTTTTGCGCGTTTTTTGACGCTCGCGTTTTTTCCTGCCTAATTCTGACGCTGAGGAACGCACTGGTCCTGGGTTTTTTTTACAGCTTACAAACGCCTATGCTCTTTACAGCTCAAAAACGCCTAGGTGGGCATGAAGCTATAGACTAACATGGACAGGCGTTTTTAAGCTGTAAAAAACGCTCAAAAACGCGGCTGAAAAAACGCCCGTGGGCATGAGGCCTAATACATACAGTTGCTTTATTTATAATATACATAAAAATGGCTTACAATACATAAAAACAAGTACAAGATAACAATAAACACACTTAAGGCCTCATGCCCACGGACGTTTTTTCAGCCGCGTTTTTGAGCGTTTTTTACAGCTTAAAAACGCCTGTCCATGTTAGTCTATAGCTTCATGCCCACCTAGGCGTTTTTGAGCTGTAAAGAGCATAGGCGTTTGTAAGCTGTAAAAAAAAAACAGGGCCAGTGCGTTCCTCAGCGTCAGAATTAGGCAGAAAAAAACGCGAGCGTCAAAAAACGCGCAAAAACGCGCACTAACGCGCGGTCGCGTTTTTAGCTCCGACGTTTTTTTTTTTTTGTTTTTTTTTCAAAAAAAAAAATAAATAAAAATATTTACAATAACATGGACAGGCGTTTTTAAGCTGCAAAAAACGCAGCTGTAAAAACGCCAGTGGGCATGAGGCCTAATAAACAATATATTTAATTAATAATATAACTAAAAAATGCCCATACTAGTTACAACATATAACAGTATACTGCCATCTAGTGTTCAGTTTCTGTTATGGCAAGACAGATATACTGATTACCATTGCACTAAATATATTCATAGCTCATAAAAATGCAATAGATGCAAATAAAATGCACATGAATAAAAAAAAGTAATAAAATACCATAAAAGATGCTTAAAAATATTATTGTAGTAAAATAAATGAAATTACCCATAATAAAACTACAGAGATGGAGACATTAGGTGCTGATGAGTTAATGGTCAGAGATGAAGCAATTTAGATCAAAATCTATATTTAAGCCATTAGGCGCTAAGCTGCGTATTTCGTGTATCCACCTGGATTCGCTTTTACTTAGATTCCTAATTTTGTGGCTCCCCCTCCAGTGGGGTTTATATTTCTCTATTGCCCAAAATTTGAGTCCTGCAGGGTTTTTATCATGACACAAAGAGAAATGTCTAGACACATTATGCTTGGGGAACCCATTTTTAATATTTTGTACGTGTTCCCTGATGCGTTTCCATAAGGGTCTTTTGGTACGCCCTATATATTGCATTGAACAGGGACATTCTAATATATATACTACTCCCTCTGTTCTACATGTAATCAAGTCCTGAATTTCATATTCCCGGTGTGTTACATTGGATATAAACTTGGTGCACTTTTGGCCATTAAATCTGGTTTCTCTACAAGGATAACACCTTTTACAGGGAAAAAATCCCTTTCCTTGGAAGAATGTTAATCCATTATTCAGTTTTGGAGGATCTGGCACATTTTTTGCTACCAGATCCCTTAAAATAGGGGCCCGTCTGTATATTAATTTTGGTTTGTCTGGCAAGATGCCTTGAAGCTGTCGGTCTGCTTGTAAAATGGGCCAGTGTTTTTTAAAAATCATTTCCAGTTGCTTGTGTTGTATATTAAAGTTCATAATAATAGGGAGTTCTTGACGCTGAGTGTTCCTTTGTTTGTCCATTATTAAATCTTCCCTTGGTATCTCATAAACCTCCTGTATCTTGGCCTTTATGAAGTCTTCATTATAGCCTTTCTTTATAAAAAAAATTCCAATCAATTCCGCTTCTTTGAGGTATGTTTGAGCCTCAGTACAGTTCCTTCGGAGCCTAATTAATTGGCCCTTCTGAACATTAATCAACCAGGGGTCATAGTGACAACTACTCACTGGGATGTAACTGTTCCTATCTACTGGCTTGAAGTAGGTTTTTGTAATAATTTTAGCACCTGTCAATTCAATCTCCAGGTCCAGGAAATTTACAGTTGTTTCACTAATGACATAAGTAAATTTAATATTTTTGTGGTTGTTATTGAGTTTCTCCAGAAATTGAATTAGAGAGTTTTGGTCCCCTTTCCACAACAGTATACAGTCATCTATGAACCTACGGTACAAGACAA
Source organism: Rana muscosa (assembly GCA_029206835.1). NCBI lineage: Eukaryota > Metazoa > Chordata > Amphibia > Anura > Ranidae > Rana > Rana muscosa. The sequence goes on along the minus strand of CM055120.1, from coordinate 441,648,648 downwards.
GTTCTTCTGGTGTGTCTGTGTATATGGCCTCTTCCTCCCACTCTGACATGAATAGGTTGGCTACACTTGGTGCATACTTAGCCCCCATTCCTATTCCATTTAACTGTCTATAATAGTCAGAGTTGTACCAAAAATAATTATGTTGGAGTCCGAATGCCAGACATCTTAATATAAATTTCTTTTGTTTTGATACCATATCAGTGAATTTGTTCATCGCCCATTTAGATGCTGTGATTGCTTGTTGGTGATCTATGACTGTATATAGCGACGCCACATCTGCAGTTGCTATTAAATATTTATCTCCTAAATTTATTTCTAAAGATTCCAAAATCTGGATTAGATGTTTAGTGTCTCTCAAATAGGCTCGAGTTTTTGGTACTAGCGGCTGTAAAAATTTATCAACATATTCTCCTAGTCGCGAGTTGATCGATTGGATCCCATTGATAATTGGTCTTCCCGGAGGATTTAGTGAGTCTTTATGTACCTTTGGTACCGTGTAGATAATGGGTACTCGACATGCCTCGGGGACAAGATATTTTACTTCTCTTTTGTTCAGAATATTTCTGTAACTCCCCATCATTATTAATTCTAATAATTCTTCCTTGTATTCATTTGTGGGGTTCCCCCTTAATTTAATGTAGGTACTGGTATCCTTTAATTGGTCAAGTAATTCCCTATGATAATATTCCTTAGATAATACAACTATGGCTCCCCCTTTATCTGCGGGTCTGATAACTATGTCTTTATTTTCCTCCAACGTTTTAATTCCTCGATGAATGGCTTTAGGGTCTCGACATTTCTTGATTTTCAGTTTGTCTAGATCTCGTAACACCATTTTGTTAAATACTTCCACATGATGGTTATTATGTACTTGTGGATTGAATAATGATTTGTTCCTCAGTTCACTGTGGATCACTCTTCCTGGTGTTCTTTCTGAGTTTTTTAGTTCCACCGGTGTACTGTTCATCATGTATTTTTTAATATTCAATTTTCTGGTGTATTTTTGTATATCCACATACACATCAAACTTATTTAGATTCCGTTTGGGCGCAAATTTGAGACCCTTATCAAGTGTGATTAGCTCTGTTTTTGTTAATTCAACTCCACTGATGTTGATAATACCTAATCCTGTCTGACTTTTCTTCTTTTGGATCTTGTACCCTCCTCGTACTCCTCTCTTTCGTTTGGACTTCTTACATTTATTGGTTGACCGTACCGAGGTGGAGTCCTCTCGTCCCTGTGTCGATCTAAAAAAGATTGTGGGATATTCTCTTCTCTTATGTTGCTAAGTGGTTCATACCTATTTTGTGTATAAAATGTAAAAAAAGAGGAAAATCCGAATTGCCCTGCCCAACTCCTCTAATCTCAGCACTAAGGAGCAATATAAGCTCTACACCAGTCAAATAGATCCAGGTATATGGTGAAAAATAATTAATAAATGAATAGGTGGACAAAAGATGTCCGTCAGCAGCCACTTAAAACAATAAAAATATTAAACAAAAATGATGTATCAAAAAACTGTATAGCAAGCAACAGTAAAAATTGCATCAAAGTAGCGCTAAAATCAGTTAATAAAAACCGACTTGTGAATATATATATAAAAATACATATGAAAATACATAGATAGGGAGAGCTTGATTGAAGCAAAAGGACACAATGACTAAGCATGAAAGGTCCATAAAATATGACAGTCTATGGGAAGTGGGAGAAATAAATCAAAATCACTTTTCACGCGATGGGTGACCTCTCTCCAAAGATAACTTCACAGATATATTCCACACACCCCTTAGGGGTTTAAACTCACCACAATGATGAAAATATTATGCCTGAACGATATCCAAAGCGGACTGCTCAGTCGGTGTGTCTCAGCAAACTTCCGTCATCCAGGAACATAGGAAGACAAAGGCTCCACATAGTGTAATCCCGTTTCAAATGTATTTATTAAAACAACATAAAAATTCCATCAAACCAGATGCTACAAAAGTTCCCACTCGAGGAAATCTGGCTCAATGTCAGCATTAATTGCATAGGTGTATCACTCAGCTCGCTATTGCTGACAGTCTGAATGAACCTAATAAGCCAAATGAGCCGCTGGATGTTATCTCTGTGTTAAAAGAAACTCCAGCGTAATCCCCTAATTGTTTCCTGCTCCTTCACAGGATCTGTGGGAAAAAAGAGAGCTTCTCTGTTTGAAATGTCAAAGTGCTGTGAAATCAACTATTGGCTAAGGGAAAGATAGAGGGGAGGGGTGAAGGCTAGATAAAAGGAAGACCCCGCCCCTCTGGGTTAACACAGCGCGGGGGAAAGTTTCCCACCCACCCTCCCTTATAAGCATGTAGGAAGGAGGGATTTATTAATGTGGTCACAGTATGGTTTTCTGTTGTCAATTTTCTTTACAGGTGGATGGATTGTCGTAGCAGTGGCGGGTGTTTGGTCTTTGCGGGAGAAGGAAGTACCTCAAATAAGCAAGTGGTCAGGAACCATCGGTGGTATGGGTTCTGGGAATGGTTTCCAGCTAACAGGAGTTTAGCTGGATGAGTTGGATAATGGGGGCACTGCGGTCAGTGGTCGTCTCTGAGTAGCTGATCGGCTTGAGGCCTAGGACCATTGGTAAGGTACCGCAGTGTCATGGGATAATAAGAATTTAATATGATGAGGAATATCGGGTTAATATGATTATGGCGAATTTGAGGTTCCTGCAAAGACCAACACTAGGGGGCAATATTTCTGTTATGTTTTCTGGGTTTATGTGTTTTTGATGGTTTCAAGTTTTGATAACTGATGGAACAGTTATAAAATAAAGGAGGCTGCTATGGCCATGTTTTACTCCAAACAGCAATGTGTGGTCTCTTTGATTAAGATAAGTAAGGTATGGGGTATAATGTGGTGGGCAGTAATGGAATACATCGGTTTTACAATAGTCAAGCCCCAGGCTTCCCCTTGGCTGTGCCATGTGAGCCAACAAGGAGCCTAGGGGCCTTTTTATGCTTTGAGTCACATTGTAAGTGTGTCGTGGGAGACAGGACTGCAGGGACACCTGCATACTGTCATAGAGCCAAGTGCTACGAGACAAAGCCCATATGTACAATACACCACAATTTTTTGTTTAAATCCTGGGACAGTCCCACAGAATCTGGGATGGTTGGGAAGTACAGTATACGGTAGAGCATCAAAGAGCATTACCACAACAACTTGGTGTGAAAGAGCCCTTATTGCAATTGCCGGTGTTTTTAAATCTTCATCTTTCATTAAAATAAAACCTGCCATGAAGGACCATTTTCAGATGCTTCCTATTATAGGGTGACAACACTGTGTCTAAACACAGAGATCCACGTCCTATCAGGGAGAGGAGACCGATGGTGTGTCCCTTGTACATAGGGACACCGATCGGTCACCTTCCCCAGTCAGTCCCCTCCCCCTCAGTTAGAATCACTCCCTAGGGAACACATTTAACCCCTTGATCGCCCCCTAGTGTTAACCCCTTCCCTGCCAGTCACATTTATACAGTAATCAATGCATATTTATAGCACTGTTAATTGTATAAATGTGAATGGTCCCGAAATAGCGTCAAAATGGTCCGATCTGTCTGCCGAAATATCGCAGTCCTGACAAAAATCGCAGATAACCGCCATTACTAGTAAAAAAAAAAAAAAATTCATAAATCTATCCCCTACTTTGTAGGCGCTATAACTTTTGCGCAAACCAATCACTATATGCTTATTGCGATTTTTTGCCATTTTCTGTTATAGCCTATTTTTCCATCTGACTTCACCCCTCGTTATCACCTCGGCTGGCATCGGTCCTGATCGGGAGATCCTTTTCATTGTCAATTTCTTCTCCCCCTCCCCCGCTTTTGCATTGGGGTTCCCCCCCCCCCTCCTGGGGGTTGCTCTAATTGATTTTATTAATTGAAATTCAAGTGAAAACACCTCTTTGCTTGTGAGTATACACCTACATATACTAATAATTTTTTTACTTTTATTTTATACCTATATATATGTAGCGGGTACTTACTTTTCCGGGTGCATTTTTGAATCTGGCGGTGACATCAGTGCTATGTTCCCGGCGGTCCACCAGGTGGCGGAGGGACGAATATCACTGTGTGCCGAGCCTCCTTTTTGTCCTCTCTCGGCAGCGGTATGGTAGGGCGGGGAACCCGCCGTGCTTGCTGGGAGAGGGGATAAAGGGGCCGGCCATCTTGGTCACGGGGTCTTCGTCCCAAGCACCTTTAGCTTGCGGACGTGGGTCCGTGCTCGTCCTCTAGGCGGCCTCAGGCACCTTTAGTCCTGGGGTGAGGTACTTGCAAGAAGGTCCGGAGCTCAGTTCCCAACACTGAGTTCCGCGAGGGAAGGGTCCTAAGGCGCTTCGGGGATGGAGGCCTGAATCTGAGTAAGACGCAATGGACCGGGGAGAGCTCCTCACTCCTCAGACCCGGTGCAGCAGACTGACGGTGACGGGTGAGTCTCTTGTCAGGGACCGTCCAGAAGGATCCCCTTTACCTCGTGCGGAGACCATGGCCCACTCTCCAGGTGGAGAGTGGAGGATCGAATTTGTGTCTGGGCCTATTCACACTCACACCTCCTTTTCTGCTCTATCAAGGAAGTCCCTGTATGGTGTGTTCTAATAAAGGAGTGTTGGACTTTAATGGTGTGAGGCTCAATTCCTGGCAGACGAAGTTCACGGTGACTCTTGGAGGGAGGATCCGGGTGCACAGCACAGACCCGAAGGTAAACAGGACATTGCTGATACCACAGGTATTCTACACGTGGTGGAGGCTAGGCGTAGCCCACCCGCTCTCTCTCTCTCCACCATCGAATACCCCTAGACAAGAGACAGTGCGAGCCGCACGGAGAGAGAAGAGGGGTAGGCGCTACATATATATATACTACCATTGAATTTCTAGATCCTTCGTATTTATAAATACATGATAAATTTACATATGCCAAACTTATTTAGGTTATACTTAATATACTTTAAAATTTACTATTTAGTACTACTATAACCTTACCATTTAACTTATGTTAACATTTTTGAACGGTTTTCCACGCCCCCATAGTTTGTTTGTCCTGTTTTGGAGCACGCCATTGTGTTCCTCTGTTGTTCTCTATGACACTGACTCTATTTTTGGATCCCATCAATTATATGTTTTTGGTTACTGGTTATAGTAACTTGTTGTAACATTTATCTATGATATCTCGAATATATTCTATCTCCCTTTATTAGTCTTTTTATGTTGTGCTTTCTGAAGAAGCGTGTCCGCACGTGAAACATGTCAAAGCTTTAGATGATACTGCTTGCAACAATTACATCTTCAACTGTTGGGATCTAGCCATCTCTCAGGACCCTACATTTTTGGAGAGATTTTCCTCCCATAGGCTCTGATACTGCTCTGGCGTTTCTCCTGTGGTTGCAACTTTATTGTCCTTACACATAACTGCTAATTCATTTTTAGAGGTTTTTTTATCTTATTTAATGTTATATTTTTCTACATATGTTTTCTGTTATTCTGTGCCTACAAAGTCCAAAGTCCCCTATATTCTCTATCTCTTATATTTCATAGGACGCGGCACACAGTTACCCCATGTATCCACAGCACCACTATGTGTGATGATACATTTATTTTCATTTTCAAAGTATTTGGGTGGGAACACCCGGGCATTCTAGTCCTTAGTTGACTAGTTTGTGGTTATAATCACATAAATTTTTTATTTGACAAAGAAAAACATTTTCTACAATTCTCGTTTCTACTTTATAGCCCATTACTTCCCTTCATTCTCTTCATTTTTCACGATTGTGACTCTATTTGTTTGAGAAATTTTGACTATGGACTTTGTGGGTGCAGCTTGGTCTGGATATATGCCTGAAATCCAGACCAAATGCAATGTGGATAACGAACAGGAAATTGGGATCAACCAATTTATGGCCAAAATGAAACGTCTTCTTAAAAAAAAGGCAAATCTATATTGGCATATTGAATACTTGAACAAGTATGTACGGGAAAATATTAGCCCTTTAGGCTTGAGAGTTCAGGTACATCCATCTTTTCAACATGTAACTCCAGAGTTTAAGGTACTATGGGAAAAAATTTGACAATGTGTAGTACTGAGCTGATGAAACTTTTAGTAATATGTACAATATCAATCTGAATTAATCATCCTGGATCAGGATATTATGGCTTTACAGACCACCAATGAACACATTAAAGCTCACGCTCAATATACCAAATGCTGGCAGGAAATTAAAGACTTTGTTTCAAAAATTACAAAAGATATAATTTACAAGAAACAAAATAAATGATCTAAAGACAGATTAGCCTTTATGGAGGGCTTTGCCTACCGTTGGCAGTCACCAACCCAACATAGAGGCTCAAGAACCAATTTCCGTATGCCTAAAAACCCTGATAGTAATTTTACTACTAATGAAGACACTGAATCTGATTCCTCTTCTTTTTTTCCTTCACAGCCTTCTTCTAGACGTGGTAACGCTATGCACCCTTCTGCCAATTCTGGAACACGTAAGCGGGATCTTGGTGGTGGGTCTCATACACCCTATGTTTCTAAGAAACGCCCTCCCACGGTAGATACAGCACTACTTCAACATAATGCGACACAGGCCAATTCTTTATCAAATGTGGGAGGTGTTCCTCCACAAACAAAATATTTGGGTGATACTGCACTCCAAGCTATCCAAATACTTAGCTCTCAAACACAAGGCTCTAATGCCACCCCGGCCGTGGTCAATGGTCTCACCGTAGGTGAACCTAATACACCTATTCCTTGAGTTAATCCCTAATTTGAAAATGCACAAACGTTGACCCAACTCCAACAATGTCGATGCCAAAGTACTTTGGATGTACATATCTCACAGACTCCAGCTCTTATGTCTAATTTTCAGTTACCCCCCAACCCCCTCCCACCCTCCTAACACCTAGTTTGGATGTCATAAATCTAACACCTTACACATTTTCCTCAGATGAACTTGATGTTCTGAGACTCGGTCTCAGTTTCTGTCCGTCCATGAATTTAGACAAATATGAAACCATTAAAGATCTATATATTTTTTCACGTAATCTAACCTACAAATTAATTTTTGATGGGGATCGTGGACGTGCCATTCAGGATAAACATATTTCGGAACAAGTAAAAAATTTCACAATGGAGGATTTTAGGGCCCTTAGAGATTTGATGTTATTGCTCGATGAAAGCGAGCCAACTAATGATCCTCTAATATCCACTCAACTTTCCGGCACCACTAGTATAGCCGGACCCTCTAGTGCTCGTGATAGAAAATTCAAACTTAAGCCCCAGAGGTTTCCCGATTTAACTTTTAATTCTAATATCTGGGCCTTCTTGCTGAGCACCATCAATGATGTCAAGCAACTTCAAATTTCTTCTCTAACTCCTAATATTTCATCTACCTAATTAAAAGCTATTTCTCGTCTAAAAAATCATCCAGATTTGGAAATTAAGGCAGCCGACAAAGGCGGAAACGTGGTCCTGATGACCAAGTCTAACTATGAAACAATGGCATTTAATATCCTTCGCAACAAAGAATGGTATATAGGCATCAGTGAGACACGTATTAATCAATTTAAAACTGAATATCTTGACATCATTGGATCTGCTCACCAAAAAGGCCTAATAGACTTAGATCTATACAACTTTTTGAACACACGTAACCTTAGACTGGCAACCTTTTACGCCCTCCCCAAAATTCACAAACACCCTTCCCTTCCCCCTGGTAGACCCATAGTCTCAGGGATTGGTTCTCTGACCGAAAATGCTAGCAGATTCATAGACTCCATCCTTATGCCTCATGTGCTTGCACTTCCATCTTACACTCGTGATACATTGGACTTACTTAAACAAATCGAGGATATGGTGGTCCCTTCCGATGCCCTGCTCGTGACTCTTGATGTCAAGGCTCTGTACTCGAGCATCCCTCACGAGCAGGGCATCGGGATGGCATGCACCTTTCATCGTGAACAGGACCATTATCATTGGGACTTCAGTGAGTTTGCCATCTCACTACTACGATTTATTTTGACTAGAAACTGCTTTACCTTCAAAGAGTCCCACTTCCTCCAGGTACAGGGCGTGGCCATTGGCACTTGTTGCGCCCCGGCCTACGCCAATCTGTACCTGGGGGGGGGGTGGGAACGTGATCTTTTTTCAGACAAACTGTTGTCGATCTACACTGGCCATGCCTTGTGCTGGTATAGGTATATCGACGATATTTTTATTATCTGGATGGGCACCTATGCCTTACTCCCGACGTCTATTGAGATCCTCAACAACAACTGCTACAACCTTAAATTTGCGTTTTCATGTGACGACCACTCTATCACTTTTTTGAACCTAACCATCTCTAAAGACCTCAATGGTTGTCTTGCATCCACGCGGTTTCGCAAAGAAACAGCTGGAAATACTATCTTGAATGCAGCCAGCGCCCATCCTGAAAGCCTTATTCAGAGCATACCGTATGCACAATATTTAAGATTACGCCGCAACTGTACATTTACAAAGGATTTTGAAATACAGGCAAAATTACTACGTGATCGTCTTAAAGCACGTGGATACACAAAATCTCTTTTACGAAAAGCATATAATAAGGCCTTACGTCAGTCGCGTAATTCCTTACTTTATAAGCCCAAAACCAGTAACGCGAACCAGGTGGTTAGATTTATTACTCAATATTCCAGTCAACATTATGAGCTACGCAATGTACTAACTAACAACTGGTCACTCTTGACAGAAGACCCTATCCTTGCTAAGTACATTAACCCCAAACCAGATATCACTTTCAGAAGGTCACGTTCGCTCCGCGATAAGCTGACATCCAGCCACTATTCGCCTTCATCTAATTCCAATGACCCTCCCAATGGCATCACTAAGTGTGGCAAGTGTGCATTTTGCCCATGGATCAACAATGGCACTAGCTTCACACTCCCAAATGGTGAAATCTTTAAACCTAACTTTCATGCCAATTGCGAGACTCAAGGTATAGTGAATCTAATGTCTTGCCAGTGCAAGGCTTTCTACGTGGGTAAAACTATTTGCCAATTTCGCTCTCGTATCAAAGATCATGCGTATTACTCAGCAGGAGGCAAAATGGTAACCTCTGTTAGCAGACACTTAGATATATACCATAGGTTTGATACCTCATTAATTTATTTTATTGCTTTGGCAGTAATTCCTCGCGATCCTCGAGGAGGAAATTGGGATAAACAGATACTCCGTAAAGAAACTCTTTGGATAGAACGTTTAAATGCTTTATGTGCCCCTGGTATTAATGAAGCTCATTCATACAAATCTTTCTTATAATATAAATTTTCTATCCGTTGCAAGTTTTCCTCCTTTTCCATTTCTTTCCCCTTTCCCCCCTCCCCCATTCGTCCCTTTCCCCTCCTCCCACCCCCTCTTTGTAACTGTCAATTATGCTAATTTAACATCTATTCCTGTTTTCTGTCCATATGCCCTACTCTTTGTTCTCTAGTAGTTCATTTGTTTAAAATTGTATGGGATGCACTTAATTTAATATAGACTTCTATATACATTCATCTGCATGATTCTATACAGTTTCAACCGTATTGCAGACTGATATTTACTGACATGCCCGTTTATTACGGTACATTCATTATATGGCCGTTCCTATGGCCATATATTCCGAGAATTGTATGCTTCTTTGCAAATAACATCAATCAATATTGCTTTTCACTGTACTACATTTGTTTAAGGCTTTGGGTCCAGCTATAGTTATCGGTGTCATGTTTCATACGGTGGACACGGTGTGCGTGCTCCTCTTGGACTATTATGCTAACTATGCGGCCGCCTAGCGTCATCTAATACCACCTTCCTTCCCCTTCCTGTTCCCTTTCCCCTGGTGATTGATGACGCTTTCATTCAATCACTCTGGAGCAAATCCCAGCTCCAGAGTGCTGATTGTCCACACTGCGCCTGCGCTAGATCCGCTCTGCTTTCTATTCCATCTGTCAGCGGTTCGCACAGAGCGTGATGTTTCAGGCCGACACGTGTGACGTCATCCCGGCAATGCCGTTTTGATTTACACACGTGATGGGACGTGGCTACATAAGCACGCTTATCCTGGCGTGTCAGTCAACTTACTTATATTGCTAATCTCCCTGTCGCTCTACTGCCGACCGCGCCAAAACTTTGGGTATGTATCTATAGGCTTTTATAACACCACTCTTCATTTTTAGAAAAAAGGTGCTTGTGCGCTTACCACTCAGTAAAAATAGAAACACTAAAGTGCAAATAATGCTGAACAAATTAAATATTAAGAGACAACTAGCAGCTAACTTCTATAATGTGACCAACATACAATAAAAATAGTTTATATAGTGAAGCAGCGCTAAATGTCAATAGAAAGTGCTAATATTAAAAGTGCTATTAATAAAGTCTAACTTCTCATAAATTAAATAAATGGGGTGACGAAATCATCAATAATAAAATTAAAACGTCCAAACAGTGACTAAGTAAATAAAGTACTAAATAGCCAAAATGGCAGTCCAAATAGCAGCAGCTAATTGCAGGGAGAGAAGCAAGGATGGGTGTGGGAATACACCTTGTCCCATCAGAAACACACTGGATCAGATGAACAAATGATGCATAAATAATCCTCCCCCATAGACACCAGCCTCTCACCTCTCTGATGGACCCCACGGGGTCAGTAATAGCCACAAAGATCTCCACTGCTCACAATGAGAACTTCCAGTCCTTTTGCGTGACCCGAAACCACTGTAGGGATCTCCACAGCTTACCAGTGTTCTTCCTTAAAGCGAATCTTCCTGATGGACCCCACGAGGTCAATAATGGCCACAAAGATCTCCACTGCTCACAATGAGAACTTCCAGTCCTTTTGAGTGACCCGGAACCACTGTAAGAATCTCCACAACTTACCAATGTTCTTCCTTAAAACGAATCTTACTCCATAATATTCAGAAAAAAACAAAAAGGGACTCCATAGTGAAGCATGTAAAGGAAAGCCCCAAGAAAAGGCGTTTATTCAAATAAAAACAGCTAAAAAACACGTTAAAAACCAAGGGGTAAAAAACGCCAAACAAAATGTTCATAAAATACTAACTTCCGGTTTACGGCCGCAAACCGGAAGTGGACGTCACTTAGGCTCCTCCTCCCGATGCGTTGCGTCACTACACACGTGACTTCATCAAGGGCATAGGGGCCAAGTGACTAATAGGAGCTTATATACACTTCTGATCATCATATGCAAATTAATACCAAGCAATGGATTCTGGGAGATCAGTCAGGTCATTCATGGTCTCCATAACCTAGACAACTACTGCCCAGAACAAGGTATAAATACAAACTAGATAAACTAGTAAAAAGATAAAAAGATATACATTAAAGTTGCTAACATCAAAACATTAAAACGAAATATTGCACAAACATTAAAAAAAAACGGGGGAAGGGGGGGGGGAGAGAAGGGAAAAAAAATTGACGTAACTACTAAAATACACATCTAATAATTGGAAATAAAACAATTAAGATCAAACTCCATATTTAAACCTAGAGGGGTAAGCGACTGTAACTCAAAAATCCAACGAGACTCAGCTTGACTGAGAGTGATGACCTTGTTACTTCCTCTCCAATGGGGTCTATACTTTTCAATACCCCAAAAGGAAAGGGAACTGGGATCTTTCCCATGAACTTCAGCAAAGTGCCTAGATACACTATGCTTGGGAAAGCCAGATTTAATATTTTGAACATGTTCCCTCAACCGTTTCCAGAGGGGCCTTTTCGTTCTGCCCACATACTGGAGTTAGCATGAGCACTCCAGTACGTAGACAGCCCCTTCAGTCCTACAGGAAATAAACTCTTTGATAACATAATTTTTTCCTGTGGAGGTGGCTACAAAATCATCTTTCTTGGACTTCTTAAACTTAGTATGCCTACACGCATAACAATACTTGCACGGGTAGAAGCCCTTTCCTTCAAAAAAGGAAAAAGGCTTCTTAGTTGGAGGATCCAAAACATTCTTGGCTAGTATATTGCGAAGGGTAGGGGCCCTTCTATAAATGAATTTAGGAAATGGAGGTAATACTTGAGACAAGTGGCGGTCTGCTTTTAAGACATTCCAATGTTTCCGGATGATGGATTCTAATTTTTTGAACTGCATATTGTAATCGAGGATCAATGGAACCTCTACATAGTTGACCTTTTCTTTTTCTCTGTCTCTAAGGTGATTAATTCGTTCCAAGCTACCTACTTCGTCGATCTTCTTTTGGAGGAACCCCTGATCATATCCTTTATCACTAAAATGTTCCCCAATGAATTCGGCTTGCTGTCTAAACTCAGACTCAATAGTGCAATTCCTTCTCAACCTCACTAGCTGTCCCTTAGGAATATTCATTAGCCAAGGTGCATGATGACAGCTATCAGTGGGGAGGTATCTATTCCTGTCAACTGTTTTGAAGAAGGTTCTGGTTTTAATGGTTGTGTCTTCTTTCCAAATTTCCAAGTCCAAAAAATTAATTTTTACTTCATCTATATTCCAGCTCAGCCTGATATTTTTATCATTTTCTTCAAGTTCCTGGCTGAACTCTATCAGGCTCTCTTTTTCTCCTTTCCAGATAAGGAATATATCGTAGATAAACCGCTTATACATAATCAATTGGGAGGGACTATTCTTATACATCGCATCATCTTCCCATAATGCCATATGAAGGTTGGCGACACTGGGGGCAAATTTGGCCCCCATGGCCACCCCTTTAGTTTGTTTATAGTAATGGGAGTCAAACCAGAAATAATTATGATTAAGACAATATTCTAAGCATTCCAAAAGAAATTTTCTCTGTTTACACTTCAAACTACTGGACTTCCTCAAAGCCCATCTAGTAGCTGCTAAAGCGTCTTCATGACTGATGTTGGTGTATAGCGAAGCTACATCCGCCGTAGCGAAAAAAATCTGTTCATCATCCAGGGTAGTGGCTTCAAGTAGTTGGATAAGGTGCTTAGTGTCTTTTAAATATGCTTGTGTTTCTTTTACTACTGGTTGTAGGAAAAAGTCCAAATATTCTCCCAATCTTGCTCCCACTGAATTAATCCCATTTAAAATAGGTCTACCGGGAGGATTTTCCTTATTTTTATGCACTTTTGGCAGAATATATATCACTGGTATCCGGCATGTGTTTGGAACCAGGTATAGTGCTTCTTTTTCTTTCAAAAGTTTTTTCTCTTTTCCTTTTTCTACCAATTTCTCCAAATCCTTTTTATATTGTAAAGTAGGATTACTGAGTAATTTCAGGTAAGTCTCTCCAGCCTCAAGCTGTCTCTCCATTTCCTGTTTGTATAAATCCTTAGATAAAATAACTATAGCCCCACCTTTATCTGCCGGTCTTATTACGATATTTTTTCTTTCTTCCAATTGCTTTATTCCCTTTCTTATTTCGATCGGATCCCATGCTTTCTTGACTTGTAGTTTATGGAGATCTTGTATCACCATTCTTTTAAAGACATCTATGTGACCTTCATTTCCAGGGGGTGGATTGAAAAGCGATTTATTTTTCAAAGTGCTGTGTGCATATCGGTCAGGTTTAATCACATTCCTTGATAACTCTCCAGGTTTTGATAGCATATATTTTTTTATGTTTAATTTCCTGGTGAATTTCTGCACATCAACATACGCACTAAATTTATTGAAATTCTTCTTTGGCGCAAATTTCAATCCTTTATCCAAGGTTCTTAGTTCTTCCTGAGTTAACGTAATGCCGCTAATGTTAATAATGCCCTCTCCTATAGGTCTTTCTTTCCTCTTTTTTCTCAACTGTTTCTTCAAACCTCCTCTACATCCTCTCATTCTTTTCTGTCTTATTTCCTCCTTGTTTCTGGTCTCGGGGATCTTCTTGGTGATCTCCTTCCTCCGTTTCCTCCATCTGGATTTCTTGGGGGTCTTGGGTAGCGCTCTTCTAAAAAACGCTGGGAGTTATATTCATAGGTCTCATGGTGTCTCCCCTCTTGGGATGGATAAGGGTATGGTGCTCCAAAGGAGTCACCATCCCTTCTCAGAACATCATACCTATTCGAAGTTGGTATTGGGCTCCTCCTTCTATCATATTGATATACTCCACCTCTATTTTGTGGATATTGATCCTGCCAATAGGGAGCTTGATTTCTTGTATCACAATATAGCCCACGATCTGGAGTTCTCTTTTCATGATACTGTCCATATTGGACTTGGGATTGTTGATAGTGAGGGCCCTTATATGGTGGTTTTCTCCCATTGTTCTTCCAATGCAGTTTTTTCCCTTGATTATTTTGTCCATGTCCATTAGGGGTTCTGTACACGGGTGGTCGATTATTTCCTGAATTTCGGGGAGTGTTTGGTTTTTCAACCCATTGGTTGGGATTCATTGGATGTTCTACGGTGGTATTAATAGGTACACATCTTTCCTCCTTCTCTGGGGTAGATAAGTTGGATGCAGTTGTGACTGCATTGATTTGCCATTTATAGGCTGTTTCATCTTGATAGTCCTTGATATCTCTAAGGAATTTCCTCTTTTTCCTGGCTGCGGTGTCTTTATCTTTCTTTACCATATCTTTGTTAAGTTGGGCGGATAGTGTCGCAAATTCTGGCAAATCTTTGACCGGATCAAGCTTTTCTTTTAAATCCGTAATTTGCACATCTATTGCTTTGATTTTACGCTGTTTCCTTTTAATGAGGAAATGTAGCAGATCCAAACCTCTTGCATTGAAGAAGCTAAACCATTCTTCTATAGAATCATCATCCAATAGTCCATCATTTATAGGTACATCCCAACGGAGTCTTCTTGGGACTATTTTGTCTTTGATATATTTCTCATGTGAGACAATATCCCACCAAGAATTCATTTTTTTCTCCATGAGATGCCCCATCTTTCTAAAAATCCCTTCTATGTCTCCATTAAGTTTATCCTCTTGTTTGGAGAGCCACCATCTAGATTGATGGCTCTACGCTCTAAATAATCAAAAACCTGCATGGCAGCTGCACAAGTATAAAATGGTGATGTGACAAATAAAGAAAAAAGGTGCTTGTGCGCTTACCACTCAGTAAAAATAGAAACACTAAAGTGCAAATAATGCTGAACAAATGAAATATTAAGACTGAGACAACTAGCAGCTAACTTCTATAATGTGACCAACATACAATAAAAATAGTTTATATAGTGAAGCAGCGCTAAATGTCAATAGAAAGTGCTAATATTAAAGTGCTATTAATAAAGTCTAACTTCTCATAAATTAAATAAATGGGGTGACGAAATCATCAATAATAAAATAAAATTAAAATGTCCAAACAGTGACTAAGTAAATAAAGTGCTAAATAGCCAAAATGGCAGTCCAAATAGCAGCAGCTAATTGCAGGGAGAGAAGCAAGGATGGGTGTGGGAATACACCTTGTCCCATCAGAAACACACTGGATCAGATGAACAAATGATGCATAAATAATCCTCCCCCATAGACACCAGCCTCTCACCTCTCTGATGGACCCCACGGGGTCAGTAATAGCCACAAAGATATCCACTGCTCACAATGAGAACTTCCAGTCCTTTTGCGTGACCCGAAACCACTGTAGGGATCTCCACAGCTTACCAGTGTTCTTCCTTAAAGCGAATCTTCCTGATGGACCCCACGAGGTCAATAATGGCCACAAAGATCTCCACTGCTCACAATGAGAACTTCCAGTCCTTTTGAGTGACCTGGAACCACTGTAAGAATCTCCACAACTTACCAATGTTCTTCCTTAAAACGAATCTTACTCCATAATATTCAGAAAAAACAAAAAGGGACTCCATAGTGAAGCATGTAAAGGAAAGCCCCAAGAAAAGGCGTTTATTCAAATAAAAACAGCTAAAAAACACGTTAAAAACCAAGGGGTAAAAAACGCCAAACAAAATGTTCATAAAATACTAACTTCCGGTTTACGGCCGCAAACCGGAAGTGGACGTCACTTAGGCTCCTCCTCCCGATGCGTTGCGTCACTACACACGTGACTTCATCAAGGGCATAGGGGCCAAGTGACTAATAGATCTCCATAAACTACAAGTCAAGAAAGCATGGGATCCGAATAAAGCAATTGGAAGAAAGAAAAAATATCGTAATAAGACCGGCAGATAAAGGTGGGGCTATAGTTATTTTATCTAAGGATTTATACAAACAGGAAATGGAGAGACAGCTTGAGGATGGAGAGACTTACCTGAAATTACTCAGTAATCCTACTTTACAATATAAAAAGGATTTGGAGAAATTGGTAGAAAAAGGAAAAGAGAAAAAACTTTTGAAAGAAAAAGAAGCACTATACCTGGTTCCAAACACATGCCGGATACCAGTGATATATATTCTGCCAAAAGTGCATAAAAATAAGGAAAATCCTCCCGGTAGACCTATTTTAAATGGGATTAATTCAGTGGGAGCAAGATTGGGAGAATATTTGGACTTTTTCCTACAACCAGTAGTAAAAGAAACACAAGCATATTTAAAAGACACTAAGCACCTTATCCAACTACTTGAAGCCACTACCCTGGATGATGAACAGATTTTTTTCGCTACGGCGGATGTAGCTTCGCTATACACCAACATCAGTCATGAAGACGCTTTAGCAGCTACTAGATGGGCTTTGAGGAAGTCCAGTAGTTTGAAGTGTAAACAGAGAAAATTTCTTTTGGAATGCTTAGAATATTGTCTTAATCATAATTATTTCTGGTTTGACTCCCATTACTATAAACAAACTAAAGGGGTGGCCATGGGGGCCAAATTTGCCCCCAGTGTCGCCAACCTTCATATGGCATTATGGGAAGATGATGCGATGTATAAGAATAGTCCCTCCCAATTGATTATGTATAAGCGGTTTATCAACGATATATTCCTTATCTGGAAAGGAGAAAAAGAGAGCCTGATAGAGTTCAGCCAGGAACTTGAAGAAAATGATAAAAATATCAGGCTGAGCTGGAATATAGATGAAGTAAAAATTAATTTTTTGGACTTGGAAATTTGGAAAGAAGACACAACCATTAAAACCAGAACCTTCTTCAAAACAGTTGACAGGAATAGTTACCTCCCCACTGATAGCTGTCATCATGCACCTTGGCTAATGAATATTCCTAAGGGACAGCTAGTGAGGTTGAGAAGGAATTGCACTATTGAGTCTGAGTTTAGACAGCAAGCCGAATTCATTGGGGAACGTTTTCGTGATAAAGGATATGATCAGGGGTTCCTCCAAAAGAAGATCGACGAAGTAGGTAGCTTGGAACGAATTAATCTCCTTAGAGACAGAGAAAAAGAAAAGGTCAACTATGTAGAGGTTCCATTGATCCTCGATTACAATATGCAGTTCAAAAAATTAGAATCCATCATCCGGAAACATTGGAATGTCTTAAAAGCAGACCGCCACTTGTCTCAAGTATTACCTCCATTTCCTAAATTCATTTATAGAAGGGCAATCTACTAGCCAAGAATGTTTTGGATCCTCCAACTAAGAAGCCTTTTTCCTTTTTTGAAGGAAAGGGCTTCTACCCGTGCAAGTATTGTTATGCGTGTAGGCATACTAAGTTTAAGAAGTCCAAGAAAGATGATTTTGTAGCCACCTCCACAGGAAAAAATTATGTTATCAAAGAGTTTATTTCCTGTAGGACTGAAGGGGCTGTCTACGTACTGGAGTGCTCATGCAAACTCCAGTATGTGGGCAGAACGAAAAGGCCCCTCTGGAAACGGTTGAGGGAACATGTTCAAAATATTAAATCTGGCTTTCCCAAGCATAGTGTATCTAGGCACTTTGCTGAAGTTCATGGGAAAGATCCCAGTTCCCTTTCCTTTTGGGGTATTGAAAAGTATAGACCCCATTGGAGAGGAAGTAACAAGGTCATCACTCTCAGTCAAGCTGAGTCTCGTTGGATTTTTGAGTTACAGTCGCTTACCCCTCTAGGTTTAAATATTGAGTTTGATCTTAATTGTTTTATTTCCAATTATTAGATGTGTATTTTAGTAGTTACGTCAATTTTTTTTCCCCCTTTTTTGGTTTTTCTCTCCCCCCCCTTCCCAGTTTGTTTTTTTGTTTTTTAAATGTTTGTGCAATATTTAGTTTTAATGTTTTGATGTTAGCAACTTTAATGTATATCTTTTTATCTTTTAACTAGTTTATCTAGTTTGTATTTATACCTTGTTCTGGGCAGTAGTTGTCTAGGTTATGGAGACCATGAATGACCTGACTGATCTCCCAGAATCCATTGCTTGGTATTAATTTGTATATGATGATCAGAAGTGTATATAAGCTCCTATTAGTCACTTGGCCCCTATGCCCTTGATGAAGTCACGTGTGTAGTGATGCAACGCGTCGGGAGGAGGAGCCTAAGTGACGTCCACTTCCGGTTTGCGGCCGTAAATCGGAAGTTAGTATTTTATGAACATTTTGTTTGGCGTTTTTTACCCCTTGGTTTTTAACGTGTTTTTTAGCTGTTTTTATTTGAATAAACGCCTTTTCTTGGGGCTTTCCTTTACATGCTTCACTATGGAGTCCCTTTTTGTTTTTTTCTGAATATTATGGAGTAAGATTCGTTTTAAGGAAAAACATTGGTAAGCTGTGGAGATTCTTACAGTGGTTCCGGGTCACTCAAAAGGACTGGAAGTTCTCATTGTGAGCAGTGGAGATCTTTGTGGCCATTATTGACCTCGTGGGGTCCATCAGGAAGATTCGCTTTAAGGAAGAACACTGGTAAGCTGTGGAGATCCCTACAGTGGTTTCGGGTCACGCAAAAGGACTGGAAGTTCTCATTGTGAGCAGTGGAGATCTTTGTGGCTATTACTGACCCCGTGGGGTCCATCAGAGAGGTGAGAGGCTGGTGTCTATGGGGGAGGATTATTTATGCATCATTTGTTCATCTGATCCAGTGTGTTTCTGATGGGACAAGGTGTATTCCCACACCCATCCTTGCTTCTCTCCCTGCAATTAGCTGCTGCTATTTGGACTGCCATTTTGGCTATTTAGCACTTTATTTACTTAGTCACTGTTTGGACGTTTTAATTTTATTTTATTATTGATGATTTCGTCACCCCATTTATTTAATTTATGAGAAGTTAGACTTTATTAATAGCACTTTTAATATTAGCACTTTCTATTGACATTTAGCGCTGCTTCACTATATAAACTACTCTTCATTTTTAACCACTTAAGCCCCGGACCATTTGGTAGCTAAAGGACCAGAGGTGAATTCAGAATTTTGCACTGCGCTGCTTTAACTGTAAATTGTGCGGACATGCAATGTTGTACCCAAACAAAATTTGCGTCCTTTTCTTCCCACAAATAGAGCTTTCTTTTAATGGTATTTGATTGCCTCTGCGATTTTTATTTTTTGCGATATAAACGGAAAAAGACCGAAAATTTTGAAAAAAAATGATATTTTCTACTTTTTGTTATAAGAAAAATCGAATAAACTCAATTGTAGTCATACATTTAGGCCAAAATGTATTCAGCCACATGTCTTTAGTAAAAAAAATGACAATAAGCGTATATTTATTGGTTTGCGCAAAAGTTATAGCGTCTACAAACTAGGGTACATTTTCTGGAATTTACACAGCTTTTAATTTATGACTGCCTATCTCATTTCTTGAGGTGCTAAAATGGCAGGGCAGTACAAAACCCCCCAAAATGACCCCATTTTGGAAAGTAGACACCCCAAGGAAATTGCTGAGAGGCATGTTGAGCCCATTGAATATTTTTTTTTTTTGTCCCAAGTGATTGAATAATGACAAAAAAAAAATTACAAAAAGTTGTCACTAAATGATATATTGCTCACACATGCCATGGTTATATGTGGAATTGCACCCCAAAATACATTCTGCTGCTTCTCCTGAGTACGGGGATACCACATGTGTGGGACTTTTTAGGAGCCTAGCCACGCACGGGACCCCGGAAACCAAGCACCGCCTTCAGGATTTCTAAGGGCGCAAATTTTTGATTTCACTCCTCACTACCTATCACAGTTTCGAAGGCCATAAAATGCCAAAATAGCACAAAACCCCCCCAAATGACCCCATTTTGGAAAGTAGACACCCCAAGATATTTACTGAGAGGCATTATTAGTCCATGGAATATTTTATATTTTGCCACAAGTTGCGGGAATATGACAAACTTTATTTTTTTTGCACAAAGTTGTCACTAAATGATATATTGCTCACACATGCCATGGGCATATGTGAAATTACACCCCAAAATACATTCTGCTGCTTCTCCTGAGTACGGGGATACCACATGTGTGGGACTTTTTGGGAGCCTAGTCGCATACAGGACCCCAAAAACCAAGCACCGCCTTCAGGATTTCTAAGGGCATAAATTTTTGATTTCACTCCTCACTACCTATCACAGTTTTGAAGGCCATAAAATGCCAAGATGGCACAAAACCCCCCCAAATGACCCCATTTTGGAAAGTAGACACTCCAAGCTATTTGCTGAGAGGCATGTTGAGCCCATTGAATATTTTTTTTTTGTCCCAAATGATTGAATAATGATAAAAAGAAAAAAAAAGAAAAAATGTACAAAAAATTGTCACTAAATGATATATTGCTCACACATGCCATGGTTATATGTGGAATTGCACCCCAAAATACATTCTGCTGCTTCTCCTGAGTACGGGGATACCACATGTGTGGGACTTTTTGGGAGCCTAGCCGGTTACGGGGCCCCAAAAACCAAGCACCGCCTTCAGGATTTCTAAGGGCGTAAATTTTTGATTTCACTCCTCACTACCTATCACAGTTTCGAAGGCCATAAAATGCCAAAATAGCACAAACCCCCCCCAAATTACCCCATTTTGGAAAGTAGACACCCCAAGCTATTTACTGAGAGGCATGTTCAGTCCATGGAATATTTTATATTTTGCCACAAGTTGCGGGAATATGACAAACTTTGTTTTTTTTGCACAAAGTTGTCACTAAATGATATATTGCTCACACATGCCATGGGCATATGTGAAATTACACCCCAAAATACATTCTGCTGCTTCTCCTGAGTACGGGGATACCACATGTGTGGGACTTTTTGGGAGCCTAGCCGCGTACGGGACCCCAAAAATCAAGCACCGCCTTCAAGGTTTCTAAGGGCATAAATTTTTGATTTCACTCCTCACTACCTATCACAGTTTTGAAGGCCATAAAATGAAAAGATAGCCCAAAACCCCCACAAATGACCCCATTTTGGAAAGTAGACACCCCAAGCTATTTGCCGAGAGGCATGGTAAGTATTTTACAGCTCTCATTTGTTTTTGAAAATGAAGAAAGACATATATATTTTTTTTTTCTTTTTTCAATTTTTAAAACATTGTGACAAAAAGCGAGATCTGCAAAATACTCAACATACCTCTCAGCAAATAGCTTGGGGTGTCTACTTTCCAAAATGGGGTCATTTGGGGGGGTTTGTGCCATCTGGGCATTCCATGGCCTCCGAAACTGTGATAGGCAGTGAGGAGTGAAATCAAAAATTTACACCCATAGAAATCCTGAAGGCGGTGCTTGGTTTTCGGGGTCCTGTACGCGGCTAGGCTCCCAAAATGTCTCACACATGTGGTATCCCCGTACTCAGGAGAAGCAACAGAATGTATTTTGTGGTGCAATTCCACATATAACCATGGCATGTTTGAGCAATATATAATTTAGTGACAACTTTTTGTACATTTTTTTTTTCTTTTTGTCATTATTCAATCACTTGGGACAAAAAAAAAAATATATTCAATGGGCTCAACATGCTTCTCAGCAAATAGCTTGAGGTGTCTACTTTCCAAAATGGGGTCATTTGGGGGGGTTTTGAACTGTCCTGGCATTTTATGCACAACATTAGGAAGCTTATGTCACACATCATCCACTCTTCTAACCACTTGAAGACAAAGCCCTTTCTGACACTTTTTGTTTACATGAAAACATTTTTTTTTTTTGCAAGAAAATTATGTTGAACCCCCAAACATTATATATTTTTTTAAAGCAAAGGCCCTACAGATTAAAATAGTGGGTGTTGCATTTTTTTTCCACACAGTATTTGCGCAGCGATTTTTCAAACGCATTTTTTGGGGGAAAAACACACTTTTTTTATTTTTAATGCACTAAAAAACACTATATTGCCCAAATGTTTGATGAAATAAAAAAGATGATCTTAGGCCGAGTACATGGATACCAAACACGACATGCTTTAAAATTGCGCACAAACGCGCAGCGGCGAGAAACTACATTCATTTTTAAAAGCATTTAAAAGCCTTTACAGGTTACCACGTTAGATTTACAGAGGAGGTCTACTGCTAAAATTACTGCCCTCGATCTGACCTTCGCTGTGATACCTCACATTCATGATGCAATTGCTGTTTACATATGACGCTAGACCGACGCTTGCGTTCGCCCTTGCGCAAGAGCAGGGGGGGACAGCGGTGCTTTTTTTTTTATTATTTATTTTGCTTTTTTATTTTATTTTTAAACTGTTCCTTCCATATTTTTTTTTTTTATCATTTTTATTGTTATCTCAGGGAATGTAAATATCCCCTATGATAGCAATAAGTAGTGACAGGTACTCTTTTTTAAAAAAAAAATGGGGGTTAGACCCTAGATCTTTTCTCTGCCCTCAAAGCATCTGACCACACCAAGATCGGTGTGATAAAATGCTTTCCCAATTTCCCAATGGCGCTGTTTATATCCGGGGGGGGGGGCATTCCCTCCCACTGCTTGTAAAAGCAGTCTAGAGGCTAATTATCTGCTAGAATTGCTTTTACATGAAAGCCGGCCACTGGCTGAAAAGAATGATACCAAGATGATACCTAAACCTGGAGGCATCATTCTGGTATAAACATTCAAATTCCAGCAACATACCAGTACGTTGCTGGTCCTTGTTGGACATGTATTGTAATCTTTTTTTTCATGCAGCCTGTTGGCTGAACGAAAAAAAGAGATTGATCGGTGGGTATGCCCACCATTAGAATACCTCCCTTCATCCACCCACTTCTAATGATGGGCATATATGCCGAAGCATGGGGGCATCCTCCCGCAAAAAAGTTATGCCGCGTACACACGGTCGGACTTTTCCACGGGCAAGCCTTCGTCGAAATTTCGACCGTATGTACGCGGCATAAAAGGTTATGCCGCGTACACACGGTCGAACTTTTCCACGGGCAAGCCTCCGTCGGAATTTCGACCGTATATACGCGGCATTAGGAGCAAAATCGCTCCTCCGCCCCTGCTGCCCCCATGCTTCGGCATATATGCTCTTTTTTTAACTGTGGTGGTGGAATCACCTCCTACAGCGTTGGAGTCACGGCTTTATGTATCGTGGGAGCAAACGCTGTTGCTGTCAAGATAAATAAATCCGCGATGCAACTGAATGGCGTACCTGCTAAGCAAATGATGGTTAACATTAAAACAAAGTAACATTACAGTACAACAGTAAGACCTTACCATACCATACCTGCAAAGCAAATACCAAAACAAAACCTAGCAAAAAATAGAACATTTTTTTAACGCAACCTGTGGCTAAAATATATGTATGCCGAAGCATGGGGGCATCCTCCCGCAAAAAAGTTATGCCGCGTACACACGGTCGGACTTTTCCACGGGCAAGCCTTCGTCGGAATTTCGACCGTATGTACGCGCCATAAAAGGTTATGCCGCGTACACACGGTCAAACTTTTCCACGGGCAAGCCTCCGTCGGAATTTCGACCGTATATACGCGGCATTAGGAGCAAAATCGCTCCTCCGCCCCTGCTGCCCCCATGCTTCGGCATATATGCTCTTTTTTTAACTGTGGTGGTGAAATCACCTCCTACAGCATTGGAGTCACGGCTTTATGTATCGTGGGAGCAAACGCTGTTGCTGTCAAGATAAATAAATCCGCGATGCAACTGAATGGCGTACCTGCTAAGCAAATGATGGTTAACATTAAAACAAAGTAACATTACAGTACAACAGTAAGACCTTACCATACCATACCTGCAAAGCAAATACCAAAACAAAACCTAGTAAAAAATAAAACATTTTTTTAACGCAACCTGTGCCTAAAATATATATATGCCGAAGCATGGGGGCATCCTCCCGCAAAAAAGTTATGCCGCATATACACGGTCTGACTTTTCCACGGGCAAGCCTTCGTCGGAATTTTGACCGTATATACGCGGCATTAGGAGCAAAATCGCTCCTCCGCCCCTGCTGCCCCCATGCTTCGGCATATATGCTCTTTTTTTAACTGTGGTGGTGAAATCACCTCCTACAGCACTGGAGTCACGGCTTTATGTATCGTGGGAGCAAACGCTGTTGCTGTCAAGATAAATAATTCCGCGCTGCAGTTGAATGGCGCACCTGAAAACAAAAAATTACATACCTGAAAAGCAAGCATGATAAAACATTGCAGAATGGAATACAGTAAAAAAGAGCAGAACAATAGAGAGAAAATAGAGAGAGAGAGAGAGAGAGAACAATAAAACGACAACTATTTTTGGTTTTTTTATTTTATATTTTTTTTGTGTTTTGTTTTTTACGTTTTTTTTTTCTTTTTTACACTTTTTTTTTTAAACTTTAACAACTGTAATGGTTCGGGTCTCTCAAAATGTAATGGCATCTTGGGAGACCCTGTGTAAGTGTGTCCTAGTCTGTGAAATGCTGTACCCTACGCTAAAACTTCACTTTTGAGTGGTAGCGTTCAAAACATTCACCAAGGCAAAGACCAGGTTTGTCAGGACAGAGTGGACAATAATAACGGGTGTCACGCCTAAATCCGCGCTTGCTACAGACACGACATCTTTTTTGGGGGGCTCGTTGGGTAGAGGTACTCGGGAGGAGATGCGTATAATGCCTCTCATGCAGCCGGCTTACTGCATTTGGTAGGGGATGGTGAGGTGCAGAACCGCCTGGATACAGGAGTTCTGTGACTATCTCATTCTGGAATTTTAGAAGAGATAAAGTCCCGCCTGAAGCTCTGTATAGCACATGAGCGTTCAGCAAAGCCAATTGGAATAAGGATAGAGACACTTTTTTGTACCAGCGTCTCGCCTTACGGTCAATTAGATACGGCGCCATCAACTGGTCGTTGAGGTCCACCCCTCCCATATTTTTGTTATATTCGTGGACACAGAGGGGTTTCTCCACAACACCAGTCGCCGTAGGAATTTGGACTGTCGTGTCTGCATGAAGGGAGGTAAGAAGGAAAACATTCTTATTGTCCCTCCACTTCATAGCGAGCAAGTTATTACACTTTACGCAGGCTCTCTCCCCCAGCCTAAGACGGGCATCTACAAGCCGCTGGGGAAAGCCCCGGCGATTAGGTCGCACGGTGCCACATGCTCCAATCTGATGATCAAACAAGTGACTAAACAGTGGCACGCTCGTGTAATAATTGTCCACATACAAGTGGTACCCCTTTCCGAATAAGGGTGACACCAAGTTCCACACTATCTTGCCAGCGCTCCCTATGTAATCCGGGCAGTTGACCGGCTCAACCTGACTATCTTTTCCCTCATAAACCATAAAGCTCCATACATAGCCTGTTGCCCTGTCACAGCACTTATAGAGCTTGACCCCGTATCTGGCACGCTTGCTGGGAAGGTACTGCTTGAAAGCCAAGCGGCCAGAAAATTTAATCAGGGACTCATCAACGCAGACAGCTTGATCGGGAATAAACAAGGCTGCAAAACGTTCGTTGAAGTGGTTTATGAGGGGCCGAATTTTATAGAGCCGGTCGTATTCAGGGTCCCCACGTGGATGACAAAGTTCATTGTCGTTGAAGTGCATGAACCGCAAAATCTGCTCGTATCGTTTCCTGGGCATGGAGGCAGAGAACACGGGCATGTGGTCAATTGGGTGCGTGGACCAATAAGCACGCAATGACGGGAATTTATGTGTGCCCATGTTGAGGGAAAGGCCCAGAAAGGTCTTAAATTCGGAAACCGTAATTGGTTTCCAATCTTTGGCAATGGAAGGCAACTGGGGATTAGCGGCGATGAATTGACCAGCATATAAATTACTCTGGTCCACAATAGATCTATAGAGATCTTCTGTGAAAAACAGCGAATAATAATCGATTGGCATAAAATCAGCTGTTTCCACCTGAATACCGGGTTGGGCAGTGAATGGGGGAAGTACGGGTTCTGCAGAAGTGGTGGGGACCCAATCAGGATAGGCAAATTCTGCAGGAAGAGCACTATGGGTACGACGGGCCTGCCTTTGTCTTCTTGGTGGCAGCGGGACACTACTTGTGCTTGCCACCTCGCCAGCTTGAACTGCACTTATGGGACTCGCCACGTCACCACGTGATACTGCAGTGCTGGATGTACGCCCAGGCTGTACTAGGCCGCTGGTGCTTGCCAATTCACCAGAAGGAATAGCGGCGCTAGTACTCCTCTGCTCCATGATACGAGAACCCTGCGGTTCTTGCTCCTCAACAACCTCAGAAGATCGGGATCGGGTACGCCTGACCTTAGCAGGGACCTCAACTTCGTTGTCAGAGCTATCTGACGTGGGGCCGCTGACGTCACTGTCTTCTACGGGAAGATATTCTGAGCCTGAATCTGACAGATACGTGACCTCTTCACTATCTGTCATGCTCAGAATCTCGTAGGCCTCTTTACTAGTGTACCTTCGACTTGCCATTTTGGGCTCTAAATTTAGGGGTACACTAGTAAGATTCACAGGAAAAAAAGCACCCGACTGTCGTCAGCAAATATATCAAACGCTACAAAAAAAACTGTTAGCGGTCGCAGGGATCAGGACTGTCTCTGCGAACGCTGCAGTTACTGTATGTGTTTTGTGTTTGGTAAGTGACAGTGATCGATCAATACTGCACTTGGGTGGGCTGGGCTGGGCGGAGGGGCTAAACGCAGGTGCTAGCAGGTATCTGGGCTGATTACGCTAACACTGCGTTTTTGGGAACCCTAAACCGCTGGGGACGCTAGTATAGATCTGATCAGATACTATACCACTAAGGGAGGTGTATGCTTTGCGCGTGGGTGTTAGCGTTACTGGCACTAACCTAACGCTGCCTGGGGCGACGCAGACCCTCTCTGGCGCTAAAACCTAATTGATCTCACCCGCCGGGCGATCAGGGGGTTAAACCTTTATTGGGTTATATACAGCGGGTGCCCTGATGCTATAAAAAGCAAACTAACCAACCAGTGTCACCCGTAACCTTTATATGGTGATCACTGGTGAAAGGGTTAACTAGGGGCAATCAGGGGGTTAAAACCTTTATTAGGTTAAATATGGGGGTACCCGACGCTATATAAAAACCTGACGGGTTACCTAAATAACTAAATAATTAACTGGGTAACCAGTGTCACCAGTGACGCTTATACGGTGATCACTGGTGAAAGGGTTAACTCTAGGGGCAATCAGGGGGTTAAAATAATATATGGGGGTACCTGACGCTCTAAAAACCTGCGGCAAAACTAAAAATAAATAACTGGCTATCTAGGGCACCACCGGCACTAAATACAGCGATCGAAAATACGATCGCTTAGTGACGCTGGCGTTAGGGGGTGAAAGGGTTACCTGAGGGGCGATCAAGGGGTTAAACCTTTATTGGGGGGTTAGGGGGCTACCCTGGACCTAAAGGGGCCTAAACCTAACTGCCCTGCAACTTTTTACTATCACAGATCACACTAAAAGCAGTGATCAGTAAAATAAATGATCACTGCAATCAGTGACACTGTGATTGGGGGCTGGGGGGTGACCTGGGGGGTGATCTGGGGGTGACTGGGGGGTGAAATGTGTGCCTATGTGTACCTACGTGTCAGTGGACTGTTGGTGCACTAACCTGCTTCCTCTCTCCTCGGCGCCGGAATCGAAAAGACCGCCGCGAGGGAGATGACATCACTTCCTCCTGCCTGTGTTTACATCACATGGCGGAGGAAGCATTTTCATTGGCCGGGAGCGATCGCGAGGGGGTGGCCGAAATCGAATGGTCACCCCCTCATCTCTGATCGCTCCCCAACGATTAACGGCCGCTCACTGTATAGGAGGGGGGTCCGATCGGACCCCCCAACTGTACAAAGGCGATCACGTACACTCTACGTGATTGTGCCTGTCGGTGCCATTCTGCCGACGTATATATACAGTGAGCGGTCGTTAAGTGGTTAAACATCTCTTGCTAGCTAACCCTCTGTGTTTTCCACAGAGCTGGCTTGCCATCTTTCAATATCTGCCTGGTCTGTAGCCCTGTTTAAGTGTTATACAGACTGTGTTTGCTACTAGTTTGGATGGCTTTCATCTATTCGATATCTGGTAAGGATACATTTTACTCTATTTACCCCTCTGGGGTTATAGTCAGTGTTTACTATAAACCTCTACAATATATTTAATTCTGATGATATTTCTTTCTTTTTTCTCCCCCACTTTACTTCTCTTTTCTTTTTACTATCAGCGAGCTTGTTCTGGTGTTCAAGCTAAGGCTGCTACTTTGTGTCCTACGGACTGTTTTCTCTACTTATTACTATTTTTATAGCAATACTCCTTATTGAACTAGCACACTTGTCTATTCAATGGAGGCCATTCTGGCAATTTGCTCTACATAAGGTATCCAGGGTGAGTACTCTACTACCTAGTTTGCTATCCTTTTGGAATATATTACTAGTTTGCTTTTACAACCTGTTTTCTGTTATAGCCTATTTTTTCATCTAACTTCACCCCTCGTTATCGGCTCGGCTGGCATCGGTCCTGATCGGGAGATCCTTTTCATTGTCAATTTCTTCTCCCCCTCCCCCGCTTTTGCATTGGGGTTTCCCCCCCCCTCCTGGGGGTTGCCCTAATTGATTTTATTAATTGAAATTCAACTGAAAACACCTCTTTGCTTGTGAGTATACACCTACATATACTAATATTTTTTTTACTTTTATTTTTATACCTATATATATACTTCCATTGAATTTTTAGATCCTTCGTATTTATAAATACATGATAAATTTAAATATGCCAAACTTATTTAGGTTATACTTAATATACTTTAAAATGTAGTATTTAGTACTACTATAACCTTACTATTTAACTTATGTTAACATTTTTGAACGGTTTTTCACGCCCCCATAGTTTGTTTGTCCTGTTTTGGAGCACGCCATTATGTTCCTCTGTTGTTCTCTATGACACTGACTCTATTTTTGGATCCAAAAAAATTATATGTTTTTGGTTACTGGTTATATTAACTTGTTGTAACATTTATCTATGATATCACTAATATATTCTATCTCCCTTTATTAGTCTTTTTATGTTGTGCTTTCTGAAGAAGCGTGTCTGCACGTGAAACATGTCAAAGCTTTGGATGATACTGCTTGCAACAATTACATCTTCCACTTTTGGGATCTAGCCATCTCTCAGGACCCTACATTTTTGGAGAGGTTTTCCTCCCATAGGCTCTGATACTGCTCTGGCGTTTCTCCAGTGGTTGCAACTTTATTGTCCTTACACATAACTGCTAATTCATTTTTAGAGGTTTTTTTATCTTATTTAATGTTATATTTTGTATTCTAATAAATTTGTTATATTTTTCTACATATGTTTTCTGTTATTCTGTGCCTACAAAGTCCAAAGTCCCCTATATTCTCTATCTCTAATACTGCAGTGATAACGCCTTTTAAATCTAGGCCCTTCCTCCATACCATCAGTCATACACGAGAATTCCTCCAATGTGCTGGAAAACATAAGAAAAAAACCCTATTTCCCGATGACGTGTGCATGTGCGTAATGCATTGAAATATGAGCCTTATATAATATTCGCTGAGCTATCCCCCACAGGACCCGACTGGTGGAACACACGCCGGCCCTGGGCACAGCAATCAGACGGTGCGAGACATATCAGCTGGGAAGCTGCACATGTTAAACGCTTGATGCTTCTGCAAATATGTGAGTGCATCTGTTCTACATTAAAATGTACTTCACTATATCTCACCTTCTTGTTGTCCCTCCTGGAGCATTTATTGTAGCGGTACAAAGTGGAAGTGAGGAGAGAGGAATTGGCTGGAGGTTTTGGTCCTGTTCCTTTGAGAAGTGGATCTGTTTATTCCCTGCTTGATGGTCACTTGTTTGGCCGAAAAGTTTGGTGAGTGTATATAATATATTTTTTACACATTTGGTGGAGCACAGTATACTGAAGATTTGAGCACCATCATTTTAAAGGAGCAAGGTGTTTGGTTGTTTCTTTATAAACATGGACTTTTTATGTTATGAATACATTTTTATGTTATGAATTACTTGTTTCTTTTACAGCTGGAGCACAGCACCTTGGAGCAGCACCTTGGAGATGATAACCAAGAACTTACCCTAGGGTGGGACTACCGCTTGCATGAATTTCCTGTCAAAAGATTGATCAGAGGCATACAATAGGTTCAGCCTGTAGTGTCTGATGAATGTAAAGAAAGTAGACCAGGTGTCAGCCTTAGAAATCTGCTCTAGTGATGCACCATCCCTCTATGCCCAGGACGCTGCCACCGCTCTCGTAGAATGGAGCACTATCCCCTCCACAGGTTCTTTGTCCATTGCTGTATAGGCTTCCTTAATAGCCTGCTTCAGCCACATCCCCAAGGTGCTTTTGGAAGCTCTCTATCCTTTGCGAGGTCCTGAAGAGAGGATGAACAAAGAAGGTGATTTTCTGAAGTCCTTCATTACCTTCAGGTATGGCAAATGATACCTCCTGACATCCAATGTGTGGAAAGTGTGCTAGAAGGTGCTGGGAAAAAGGTAAGTAAAATTATTTTGTGTGCTGTAAAATGAAGAAGAGACCTTTGGGAGAAACCCTGAATCCGTCCTGAGGATTACTCGAAGTAAGGTTCCAAAACTGATAGGGCATGGATTTCACTAATCCTTTGGGCTGATGTCACGACAACCAAAATAACTGTTTTTAGTTAACATACTTGGAGAAGTATCCTCTAGCGGTTTGAATGGAGCCTTTGTGAGCCCCTGCAAAACAATTAATAAGTCTCATATGGGAAAAAACTTGCAGTGTACTGGTCTGATCCTGGCCAGCGCCTTAAAAAATCTAACAATTAAAGGTTCCTGAGATAGGGTTCTCTCTAGGAAGACTGATAGCTCCGCAACCTGTGCCTTGAGGGTGCTTGCTGCTAGACCCTTCTCTTTTCCCTCATGGAGAAATCCTAAAACTGAAATGATACTTTTTGACTCAAATTTCTTGGCAGAACACCATGAATTATAGCAAAATTAAAACTAAAATATATACTGCGCTGTGACTAGAAACATATATATAAACAGCAGCCAGCACAGCTGGAGACAAAAAGCAGTGTAAATGGGTAAAGAAAAAATGCAGCGCTAATTATATATATACAAGTGTTGTGATCAACCTGTTTGTGAATATGGTATAAGAAATGCAATGCAATATCATACTTTAAACACCTCTATATAGGAAACGTGAATTAAATTATTAAAGTGACCACAGACGTGAATCGTACGTGACTAATATAGTCCAAACAAAATGAATGTTAGTATCAAAGGGACTAATCAAAGTCCAAATATAGATGTTTCCTTTCAAATGAAGAGCAAACTTACTAGAAGCACCACCACCAATTGAAAAGAGGCTTACCGGATATCACAGACTCTAAAAGGCTTAAACCTCATAAGTCGTGAAAGGCTTGTTGGTATTAACCGAAAAGGTGCAGCTTGTCCTGGATCCGAAACGGTTAGTAAAGCTCAGCAAACAAATTCTTCAATGGGATTCAAGAAGTGTATGGAGTGGTTCTTAGGGAGGACAAACTGCCGGTATCCACGTACTCATGCGTAATAATTAAAATTGAAAAAGAACACCGCATAGCGTGACACCGATTTGGAAATTTTTAATGTGAAGTATAAATAAAAACACTCACATTTTGAGTAGTAAGAAAAGGCTTATCAAGGTGCTGGAATTGGTGCGATGTTGTAGATGTGGTCCACCGATGCGTTTCAACTAATAAGTTGTCATCTGGGGTGCTGTATCACGAGCACGACGGCCACCTATGGCCTGTTGCCTATGTGAGTCAGAGCTTGGCACCCGCCGAGAAGAACTACCCCACACACAAACTTGAGTTTCTAGCCTTGAATTGGGCAGTACTGGATAAACTGAGGGATTATCTATATGGAGCGGAGTTCGTGATTAAGACTGACAAAAATCCCCTCACCTACATCCTCACTACCACCAAGTTGGATGCCACGGGTCATAGATGGTTGGCTGCCCTATCGGGGTTTACCTTCAGTCTGAAGTATCGACCAGGGGTTGGGGACAAAGATGCAGATGCTCTGTCAAGAAGACCCCATTGTTCCAGAGACCCTCCAGAAGAATGGACCCAGCTGACACCTGAAGGGGTACAAGCCTTATGTCAAGGAGCAGATTACCAAGCTAGAGGAGGATCCTGGGCCGAAGACATTGGAGTTTCAGCTGCTGGTGTCCCCAAATGTTATTGCAATGTCACCCAGGTCGAGGATGAAGGTCTGCCAAAGCTTTCTAAGAAGGACTTGCAAAGGGACCAGTTGGAAAAGCCTCTCTATAGCTTGGCATTGAAGGCCTTGGAGAGCCAACACCCTGATTTGCTCCTCACTGACTCCCCGAAGGAGGCCCGTCTACTGCACCGAGAGTGGGGTCGTCTGCAGCTGCATCAAGGGGTGGTCTACCGAAGGGGCCCCTCTGATGATCTTGAAGAAAGATGGCAGTTGTTCCCATTGGAAAAACATAGGGAGACAGTATTAACTGCCCTGCACGGCAACCATGGCCACCTAGGGCCCGAGAGGACTTTCCACCTGGTGAGGGACCGATTCTACTGGCCCTGCGTAAAAGCTGAATTTGAGGACTATTGCCAATCCTGCATCAGATATATCCAAAGAAAAACTTTGCCCCACCGAGCTGTCCCAATGGGCCATCTTCAGAGTCAGGGACCCATGGAGCTGGTGAGCATTAACTTTCTGTGCTTGGGGCCTGATCTGAGTGGAAAGGGAAATATCTTGGTAGTGACTGACCACTTCACTCAGTATGCCCAGGCATTTCCCACAAAGGATCAACAGGCATCCACGGTGGCCAAGATCTTAGTGGAGAAGTTTTGTACACTATGGTCTACCCCAACGTATCCACTCTGATCAAGGGAGAGACTTTGAGAGCAGCCTCATCAAGAGACTTTTAGACCTGTTAGGCATTAAGAAGTCCAGAACCACCCCGTACCATCCTCAAGGGGATCCTCAGCCAGAGAGGTTCAACCGAACCCTCCTGGATATGCTTGGGACTTTGAATTCAGAACAAAAACAGCACTGGAGCAAGCATATAGCCGCTATTGTGCATGCTTATAACAGCACTGCAAATTATGCCACAGGATACTCTCCCTATCGCCTGATGTTTGGATGGGAGGCCCAGCTGCCTTTTGACTTGGCCTTTGGCACGTCCTTAGACCATACTTCAACAATCTCCCACAGAGGATATGTAGACCACCTACGGAAAAGTCTGAGGACCGCCTATGGCAAGGCCCAAGCTGCCTCAGATGCCTGAGGACAGAGGAACAAAATAAACTTTGACCTTAGGGTACGAGTGCAGGACTTGCAACCAGGTGACAGAGTACTGCTGAGAAACCTGGGTGTCTCTATAAAGCACAAGTTGGCTGACTGCTGGAAGTCACAGCCCTATGTCATTTGCAAGCAGCTGCCAGGACTCCCCGTGCATCATATCAGGCCAGAAGGAAGCGCAGGACCGAGGAAAACTTGGCATTGCAACCATCTGTTGCCTCTGTCAGAAGCAGTTCATGTGCCATCCCAGACAGATTTGCAGTCCACACCCATGGCCTCTCAGAGATCACGACCAGTGACTAGGTCCCAGTCTGTGCCTCTAGATGAAGAGGATGAGGGCAGTGAGGATGAAGAAATAGAAGTGGATTGGTTGTGGCCATCCCAAATATTAAGGCCTGACACCTCCCAAAGCAACTGACACTGGGATGCTCAGGCCAGAAGCTCCTGAGTTTGTGCCTCGGAGTCCACCTTGTGAAGAGTTGGAAGACCCTCAATATTCTCTGCTGGCAGTAGATCCCGTTGACTTCCCATTCTTTACTGAAGAGGAAGCTGAATCTGATTTGCAGGAAGAAGAAGAAGAAGATAAAGCTGTTGATGAGGAAGAGACCAGTGTGCTTGCAAAACAATAGCCTAAAGAACAGCAAGAGCGAAGGGTTATTCACCCACCAAAAAGACTAACCTATGAGACTCTGGGTGAAAGCTCTAAAGAGGTTGTTCTCACCTCTCAAAGGACTATTGAAGCACATGATCCACCCACCCCTGACTTGGTTGAGGACGACTCTAGCTCACTCCCTGGCACATCTGGCTGGGCCATTCCAGTTAGAGTGGCCTGTAGGCAAGACAACCTCCCCCTCCTATGCTAATTGGTGTGTAACTTTGAGAGCATGTAGCAGGTTTCAGACTTTACTGCCTTTGGAGGACCAAAGGTTCTTTGGCGGGGGAGTGTGTAACGGCTGCCACATTAGGATCACGGTTTCACTGGGACACTTTGCACAGACATCTCTACCTTAGGAGTACTTTACTGAACCTACTTTGAACACTGTGCAGACACCTTTAGCTTTCCTCATTTCAAGAAACCTATCGCTTGCTACTACACCTTATTGGATAAAAGTTATTGAGCTCCTCTCACGTACCTGGCGGTAGAGCCTGATATGCAGGGGATGGCCTCTCTTACACCTTTGACTCAAGGCCCCTGGTAGAGCAGACAGGAGGTGCTGGAGTGAAGAATCGCACGAGTGCCTGGCAGGATTGCTGACAATGGAGCCGGTCTGGAATCCCTGAAGAGACTGCGGAGGAACACCGATGCAGGAGAAGACCAGGAGCAGCGGTCAGCAGATAGCAGGAACTGGCTTGGTACAGGAACACCACAGACAGAGGAGCAGATGCAACTGCAGGTGGGATGGATGCTCAGCAGGACTCTGAAGGGCTGAAGAGATAGCAGGTGCAGGCAGGCTGGGTCATATACTGGCTGACAAGTCAGGAACAGGAGCATAGGCTGGAGCGGTGTCAGGGTGCAGGCCGGTTCTGTATTAGGCTGGCAGTAAGGTAGCAGAAGGAGCAGGCAGATGCGAAGTCAAACAAGCCAGGTCAGGTGCAGGCAGAAAGCAGGAGCGTCAGGGACAAGCCGGGTCAAATGTCAGGAACAGGTATCAGATACTAGTAAGCAGAGCACACGGAACACTGTAGAGCAGACAGCATTGAGTCTGGGTACTGACCCAGTTTAAATAGCCTGTTTGGCGCCAAGGGCCGTCACTGGGTGCGCGCATGCCGCAGTGCACAAACCTGCATGCGCTCGGGCGCACCAACGGCATTCTGGCAAGAACTGAGGTTCCAGGCCGTCTTCTCTGGCCGCCATCTTCAATGCTGGCATGCCCTTCCTGACATTGCCCCCTCCTAATGGGCAGCCTCCGGATGCCCAATCTGGCCACTTTGTCAGGATGAATGTTCTTGAAGGTTTGGATGAGCTCTTGGGCATGAATGTTGCCTTCCGGTTCCCGCGAGTTGTCCTCTGGTCCGTATCCTCTCCACTTAATTAGGTACTGAACCTGATTCCTCCTCTTCCTGCAATCTAATACCGCCTCCACTTCGAACTCTTCTTCACCGTCTACCACCACGGGTTCAGGTGGGCCAACATCTCAACCAGGAAAAGGATCAGGGATAGCGGGCTTTAGTAGGGTTACATGGAACACGGGATGGATCCTGAAAGAGTCTGGTAGTTCCAGCTTGTATGCAACATTGTTGATCCGTCTCTTCACAGGGAATGGCCCCACAAACTTAGGTCCCAGTTTCTTTGAGGGCTAAGCAAGTTTCAGATTTGTTGTAGCCAACTAAATTGGGTCACCTGGGTTTAAGATCAGTTCCCCCCTTCTCTTCTTGTCAAAGACTTCTTTGTTGTAGGCCTGGGTCTTGGCCATTGTTTCCTGTAACAGTTTATTGTTCGTATTAAAGAAGTCCATCGTTTCAAGAACAGCAGGTACAGAGCACTCTGGAATTGTGTTGAATAGAGAAGAAGGATGAAAAACATAATTAGCGAAGAAAGGAGATTGTTTTGTGGCTGAATGAACATAATCATTGTAAGAGAATTTGGCCAGAGGAAGTAAGGGGACCCAGTCGTCTTGTGAAAATGAAGAGAAACAGCGTAGATATTGTTCGAGTGTTTGATTGGTCCTTTCTGTTTGTCCATTGGTTTGCGGGTGATAGGCTGATGAAAATGAAAATTCAATTCCAAGAGCTTCGCACAAAGACCTCCAGAACCTGGAGGTGAACTGGACCCCTCTGTTAGAAACTATATTTGCCGGAACTCCGTGAAGCCTTATAACCACTCTGATGAAGATTTGTGCAGTCTCTTGTGCAGAGGGAGTACCCTTCATAGGGAGGAAATGGGCCATCTTGGATAGACGGTCAATGACAAAGAAAATAGTACTGTAGCCCTCGGATGGGGGCAGCTCCACGATAAAGTCTATTAAAGTAATTTTCCAAGGTCTGTTCGGGACCGGTAGCGGCTTTAATAGACCCCAAGCCCTGGATTTGCTGTTCTTGTTGCGGATACAAGTGGTGCAGAATTCTACATACTTTCTACAGTCTTTCTCCATCCCGGGCCACCAAAATGTTTGTTACATCAGTTCGGAAGTTTTGTTAATGCCAAAATTCCCTGCAAGCATATGGTCATGGCACAAGCTCAAGGTGGAGATTCGCAGACCCTCCGGTACAAAGACTTTGTCTTTGTACCAAAGTAGCCCATCTCTTGCTAGTAAGGTGGTCCCGGGTGGCGAGGTGCTTCCTACTAAAGCTGGTTTGATCTGGGCCATTAAGTCCCCTTGTAGTAGGAGGAAGTTTCCGGAAGACAAAATGGTATCCGGAGGGGAGATTTCTTGTAATTTGCTGAACATGCGTGATAATGCATCGGGTTTTATGTTTTTAGATCCAGGCCTGTATGATAAATGGAACGTAAATCTAGAAAAAAAAAGTGCCCACCTGGCCTGTCGGGGTTTCAACCTCTTCACTGTCCTCAAGTATTCTAGATTTTTGTGGTCTGTATAGATTAGGATCGGGTGTGCAGCTCCTTCTAGTAAATATCTCCATTCTTCCAGTGCAGCTTTGATTGCTAGGAGTCCAAGATCCCCGACATCATAATTATTTTCTGCATTAGACAACTTGCGGGAAAAGAAGGCAACTGGGTGCAACAGAGCCTTGGATCCCTGCCTCTGAGAAAGTATAGCTCCAACCGCTGTTTCAGATGCGTCCACCTCTAGGACCTATGGCAGGGCTGAATCAGGATGCTTCAGGACAGATGCGGAGGTGAACAGCTTTTTCAGAGTCTTGAAGGCAGCCTGAGCCTCCGGAGACCAACGGAATCTGAAACTTTGTTTAGTAAGTTGGGCGATGGGAGAGATGATTGCTGAGAATCCCCTGATAAACTTTAGATAAAAGTTTGTGAATCCTATAAAGTATTGGACGCCTTTCGTATCGCTGGGAGTTGGCCAGTCCAAGATAGCCGTGACTTTTTGGGGATCCATCTTGATACCCTTGGTGGATATGATCAAGCCCAGGAATTGGATGCTTTGGCGTTCAAACTCGCACTTCTCGGGCTTGGCGTGGAGTCCATGTTGTCAAAGGCGACCCAGTACACTCTTGACATGTCTGCGGTGGTTGTCTAGAGAGGAAGAGAAGATTAGTATGTCATCAAGGTATACTACAACAAATAAGTCCAGGAAATCTCGGAAGACATTGTTAATAAAATGCTGGAAGGTAGCGGGGGCATTGCATAGTCCAAAGGGCATTACTAGGTACTCGAAGTGCCCTAACCGTGTGCGGAAAGCAGTCTTACATTCATCCCCTTCCCATATACAGACCAAATTATAGGCACCTCGAAGATCCAGCTTTGTGAATATGGTGGCAGCGGCAAGTCTCTGGAAAAGTTCGGGCACTAGCGGAAGGGGATAGCGGTTCTTAACCGTAACTTTATTCAGTTCACGGTAGTCCACACACGGACGTAATGAATGATCTTTCTTTTCTACAAAGAAGATCCCTGCCCCGGCCGGCGACGTGGAAGGGTGGATGAACCCCTTCTTCAGGTTATCATCGATGTAGTCTTTAAGGGCAACAAGTTCACATTCGCATAAGGGAAAGATTCTACCAAAAGGAACTTCGACTCCGGGAAGGAGTTCGATTGGACAGTTGTAAGACCGATGAGGAGGGAGAGTCTCTGCCCCTTTATTGCTGAACACATCCAGGAAGTTATGGTAAACTGTGGGTACGGATTGACAGGCTTCAAAATCTGTGTCAAGGCACAGTAAAGAAGGCTGGTCACAAGGGGTTCGTAAGCAGTGCTGGGTGCAATAGGGAGAAAGAAACGTAATTTCCTCTGTGGCCCAGTTGATGCAGGGATTATGGGCCTTCAGCCAAGGCATGCCGAGAATGACCAGGAATAAAGGAGAGGCAATGGCATCTAAGCGTAGCAGTTCTTGGTGATTCTTGGTAATAGTGGCAGGTAGAAGAATTGTTTTGTGGGTAACTGCTCCTGACTTGGTGGACCCATCGGCCAGATGGACAGAAAGTCTCGGTGTTTTAGGTTGAAGTGGGATATGATGTTTTGCAGCAAAGGATAAGTCCACGAAACAGCTGCAGGCCCCGGAATCAATTATAGCGGGAGTCTGGATAGTCCCTCCTGGCAGCTGTAATGAAATGGAGAGAGCAAGATGAGCAGAACTGCTGGGCAAGTTCAGAGTTGAAGAAGGGGAGGTAGCTGAGAGGCATTTACGGGATTTAACTGTGCAAAACCTCACATAATGTCCTGATCCCCTGCAATACAAGCAAAGATTCTGCTGGCGACAAAGTTGGCGTTCTTCAGCGGTAAGTGAAGGGCGGAGTAGGCCGAGCTGCATCGGTTCTGGTGCTTCAGGAACGGACGTATCAGGGGCCGGTGGAGCGGAGTTGAAGGAGCTGGGCACCCGTGGTAACATCCATACTGGGCGTGATTGGTCCGCAGCTCTCTCCGACCTTCGTTCTCTCAAACGACGGTTAATTTGGATGGACAAGTCAATCAGGGTCTCCAGGGTAGAGGGAACTCCTACTCGGGCAAGTTCGTCCTTGAGGGGCTCGGAGAGGCCCATGCGGAACTGGTAGTGTAATGCAGCGTCGTTCCAACTAGTGTCAAAGCCCCATCGTCTGAATTCGGAGACATAATCTTCTACAGATCTGTGACCTTGTTGAAGTGAACAAAGAGCTGCTTCAGCGGAAGCAGCTTGCTGGGGATCTTCATACAACTGGGCCATGGCGGCAGAGAATGAGGTTAAGTCTGATAAGCACTCAACCTTCTGCTCAAGGAGACGGTGAGCCCAGGATTGTGGTTCTCCCTGCAGTAAGGAAATAACAAAGCCGACCTTCGTGGCTTCAAGAGAGAAGGTGCGTGGCTGAAGTGCGAAATATAGTTCACATGCATTCCGAAAGGCTCTGAACTTGCTGCGTTCTCCAAGGAATTTTTCCGGGGGCGGAACTCTGGGTTCAGGCGGGAGCATGATGATTGCAGAAGCAGAAGAGGTCCCCTGTGAAGTGGAGGAAGCTTGTGCAGGTCCCTGGGTGGCTGTAGAGGAAGTCAGGGTCTGTAAACGTTCTTCCAACTGGGTATAGCCTTCTTGTAAGTCCTTTAAGAAAAGAGGGGGGTGGAGGCGCCAACTAAAATAATCCTACTGTGATAAATAATGTAAGTATAGTATATATACTTACAGGTTCACTTGGAAATGATGTCCATCGAGGATGGGGGTGTTCTGAGGTCTGTTGGTGCCGCTCTGCTGGCTCTGGCAATGTTCCCCTCGGCCGTGAGGTGTGGGAGATATAGATTTTCATTTACACAGGCTTCTCTGCGGTGTCACATGACAGGAAGCTCCTCGCTATCCAGTCTGGAACGCGGAAATGGAAGTGATGTCATACAGCAGGGCGGTCCTTCAAACAGAGTGGGATGTTTCACAGGCTAAGCGCTCGGGGCTCACAGCTCCTTCTACTAGCCTCTCCTTCTACTGGCCAGTAGGAGGAGCTGTGAGCCCCGAGCGCGTAGCCTGTGAAACGTCCCACTCTATGTTTGAAGGACCGCCCTGCTGTATGACATCACTTCCGCTTTCCAGACTGGATAGCGTGGAGCTTCCTGTCATGTGACACCGCAGAGAAGCCAGTGTAAACGAAAATCTACATCTCTGTTGCAGAACTCCAAAGTCCGCTTGGAAATCCTTGAAGCTGAGGAAGTACTAACTTATCCAAGGCAACCTTTTATCCCAGTAACTGGACGACACACAGTTTTGGGAGTAAATCAACACTTTATTTAGCCACAGCTGGCTTTTTATATCATTCCCCATGCAAGGGGTTTCTTAACTCATTTTCCAGGGGCATTCCCTTCAGCAACTAACAGATGACAGTGATTTAATTACCTGGAACTATTTCTAACACACTTGGTATGCGTGAGACGTTTGTCTCCACATATTTACCCATAACAATGAAACCGTGCCAGACACATTACTAGGAGTGTAATTACATCCCGTAGCAGATAATAGGTGGGGTCATTAACACAATTTACTTATTCAGACCTCAGTAGACATTCTGTCTCTACATTTCCTGGAATGAATATTTCCTGTCCCCTTTGAAGTGATCCCCACCATATTCTCAGTTTCAGTATTTTGCTACACTGCTCCCCCCTTACCCACAAGCTGGCATACACAGTCTGATCCTTAACGGATCGACTTGGGGATGTCCGGAGAGTACTCACGGATCACTTTTCCAGTTCAGTTTGCCGCGATAATCCGTCAGCATTGCCGTTCTGTTTCCCGGGTCAGTAGCTGATGGTGAGGTTGTAAGGTTGCAGGGCGAATAATGGAATTCAGTTCTGGAACAGTCACTTGCTTTGCTCTCTCAATGGCTCCCAAAACTTGCTGCTGATGCTCTTGGGAGAGGTACGGCAAAACCTGGGCGCAAACCCCATTTAACCTTTTGCAAATTTCAGCCTGTTTGTGCATTTCAATGTTCAAGCCATGGGACATCTCATAATACATGACGTAGTGTCGTTGCATCTCCGATTTCTCACTGGCCAACTTGTCACATTCCAATTTTAGACTGTGATATTGTGCCTGATCTACGGTACCTGTCGGGGAAGATAGTCTTACCCGGGTCTCAGCAGCACGCGTCTGGGCACAGTCACGGGGTTGGCTTCAGCGGGGCCCATCGGGGTGGAAGCAGAAACGAGGGGAGCCAAATCATTCCCCAGTAGTACATCCGCTGGCAAATCCTTCATCACCCCCACATTCATGTGTCCCGAACTAACCCCCCAATCCAGGTGAACACGGGCAACGGGTAGCCGGAAGACGGTGCCTCCCGCTACTCTTACGGCTACAGTGTCTCCGGTGTGTTGGCTCTCTGGGATGAGGTTCTTCTGTAGTAGGGTCATGGTGGTGCCAGTATCACGTAGGCCATTGGCTACCTTCCCATTGACCCAGACCGTCTGCCTGTGTTGCTGCCGGTTGTCCCGGTTAGCTTCTTGTATTGGATCAGCCTCGTGCAGGACGCCCCAATGTTCCTCCAATTCTTCAGCTCCGCGGTTGTCTGGGGCCGTTTCCGTGTGATAGCAATGAGCGGCAGCCCGTGCTGGAGGGGGTGGCCCTGGTTGAATCCATGCCGCTTGGTCCTAGTTCTGAGTGCAGTCTCTCTGATAGTGCCCAAATTGCTTGCACGAATGGTACTGCACTCCCTTGCGCCCGAGGGATAGATTTGCAGGGGGGGTAGGGATTAGCCCGGGTCGTTGTGTAGCTGGTGGCCCTGGGTTATTGTTCAGCGGTCTGGTGTTTGGTCTGAAGCCAGTCTGTGATGGCCTGCGGGCATCTTGATATTCATCAGCTTGCCTGGCCGCTTCCGAGAGAGTGGTAGGTTTGCGGTCCCTTACCCACTCCTGTACCTCTGGGTTTAGTCCATTAAAGAATTGCTCTAGTAAAATCAGCTGGGTGATCGCGTCTGCTGTGGTTGCCTGACGGGCTTGCAGCCAAGCTAGGGCTGCCCTCTGCATTCGGCAAGCCCATTCGGTGTGGGAGTCCTTCTCCTGTTTCTTTGTGTCCCGGAAGCGTCTCCTGTATGCTTCTGGGGTGATGGCATACCTTGCCAAAATAACTTCCTTTACCCGGCTATAGCTTGCGATTTCCTCCTCTGGCACAGCTCTGTA
Source organism: Rana muscosa (assembly GCA_029206835.1). NCBI lineage: Eukaryota > Metazoa > Chordata > Amphibia > Anura > Ranidae > Rana > Rana muscosa. Next base: position 441,606,470 of record CM055120.1, on the reverse strand, counting down.
GGCTTCTGCTGCACGGCCTGACAGCTTACCAGCTAAGATCCGTACCCAGTCTGTCTGGAGTACTTGGTACAGCTTGCATTGCCGTTCAAAATCTTGCAGGAAGCTATCGATCTCTTCCTCTGCTTCCACAAACTTTTTAAAGGCATCATGGGGTACTTTTTGTTTTGTCTCTGGTGCCGGTGTAGTCGTTAGCAGTCTCTCAGAGGCACGCTGTTCCGCCAGCCGGAGTTGGGTCTCCCGTTCTTCTCTCGCCGTGATAAAGGCATCCACTTGGGCTAACGTTGCCTGTACCAGCTCTGTCGAGGGGTTTTCTCCATAAAACGCTAGCCTGCGTTTCACTTCTTGGTCAAACTCGGTCTCCATGGCTTCTGTAGCCATACTGTGTGCCCGATCTCCCTCGGTCAGTTCTGCAATCAGCTCGGCTTTGGTTTTATTGCTGTCGATCTTCCCTCTTGCTTCCAGCAAATCCTTTAACGTCGATCGTTTTAATCCAGCATAGTTTGTCTCCATTCACACTTCCATTCGTGTAGCCGAATTTGCATGAACGCTGCTTCCTCTTGCTGCAAGGCTTTAATCCCACTGCTGCCAACCAGTGTTGTGGAACTCCAAAGTCCACTGGGAAATCCTTGAAGCTGAGGAAGTACTAACTTATCCAAGGCAACCTTTTATCCCAGTAACTGGACGACACACAGTTCTGGGAGTAAATCAACACTTTATTTAGCCACAGCTGGCTTTTTATATCATTCCCCTTGCAAGGGGCTTCTTAACTCATTTTCCAGGGGCATTCCCTTCAGCAACTAACAGATGACAGTGATTTAATTACCTGGAACTATTTCTAACACACTTGGTATGCGTTAGATGTTTGTCTCCACATATTTACCCATAACAATGAAACCGTGCCAGACACATTACTAGGAGTGTAATTACATTCCGTAGCAGATAATAGGGGTTATTAACACAATTTACTTATTCAGACCTCAGTAGACATTCTGTCTCTACATTTCCTGGAATAAATATTTCCTGTCCCCTTTGAAGTGATCCCCACCATATTCTCAGTTTCAGTATTTTGCTACAATCTCCTACACCTCAGGGCCAAGGGGAACATTGCCAGAGCCAGCAGAGCAGCACCAACAGACCTCAGAACACCCCCATCCTCGATGGACATCATTTCCAAGTGAACCTGTAAGTATATATACTATACTTACATTATTTATCACAGTAGGATTATTTTAGTTGGCGCCTCCACCATCCTCTTTTCTTATTCTTCTTGCTGACAGAGGACATGAACACCCTCGGAGGATGGCTGCCTCCTCTTGTTTTTTAATATACAGACTGTCTTAGAAGTGCCATTAGAGCCACTATTACATTAATTTTAAAGGCATCACATCGCTAGGAGCGCCGGAATCCCCCCCTTCTATATTCTTGTAAGTCCTTAACAGCCTGTGTCAGGCCTTTCAGATGCTGGCAAAGTTCCTCCATGGGAGAGGGTCCTCACAGAGGCTCAGACATGGCTGTCTGCTAGTGTCACGTACCTGGCGGTAGAGCCTGATATGCAGAGGATGGCCTTTCTTACACCTCTGACTCTAGGCCCCTGGTAGAGCAGACAGGAGGCGCTGGAGTGCAGAGTCGCACGAGTGCCTGGCAGGATCGCTGACAATGGAGTCAGACTGGAATTCCTGAAGAGACTGCAGAGGAACACTGATGCAGGAGAAGACCAGGAGCAGCGGTCAGCAGATAGCAGGAACTGGCTTGGTACAGGAACACCACAGGCAGAGGAGCAGATGCAACTGCAGGTGGGATGGATGCTCAGCAGGACTCTGAAGGGCTGAAGAGATAGCAGGTGCAGGCAGGCTGGGTCATATACTGGCGGACAAGTCAGGAACAGGAGCATAGGCTGGAGCGGTGTCAGGGTACAGGCTAGATTGGTATTAGGCTGGCAGTAAGGTAGCAGAAGGAGGAGGCAGATGCGAAGTCAAACAAGCCGAGTCAGGTGCAGGCAGAAAGCAGGAGCGTCAGGGACAAGCCGGATCAAATATCAGGAACAGGTATCAGCTACTAGGAAGCAGAGCACACGGAACGCTGTAGAGCAGACAGCATTGAGTCTGAGTACTGACCCAGTTTAAATAGACTGTTTGGCGCCAAGAGCCGTCACTGGGTGAGCACGCACGCCGCGGCGCACACATGTGCATGCGTTTGTGCGCGCAGGCGCACCAATGGCGTTCTGCCAAGAACTGAGGTTCCAGGCCGTCTTCCATGGCCTCCATCTTGAATGCTGGCAGGCCCTTCCTGACTGCTCCTCCATTCCTGTGAACACCATCAGATCTGCAACGGGGACATTACTGCTATAATATAATATATATATATATATACCATTACCTTTAAGTCAGATATCTCATTAGAGTTAACGGGTAATAGTTTGGCCTGGGGTTCCCCTCTAGTAATGGTAATATCTATAAGTACTCAATAGTTTTAAAGAAGGTATTTACGGATTATCTGCCTTGATGCTGTCTATTTGCATATTTGTTTGAGCACTATAAAAATCACTTTAACCACATCCTGGTCATTTGTCCGGGATCTGGCTGACCAATACCATTTTGAGTTTCTTGCTACCTAAGTAAATTGAAGAAAACATGAATACTTGAACTGTGTCAGTGTGTCATTACTGTGGTAGTCTACTAAATTACATTGCCAGGTGTGACAGAGGGGCTGAGGTCATTCCTGGGGTTGAGAGTTGAGATTGAGTAACGGACTGAACAAACTTAAGCAGCTCCTTCGGGGGTATCGCTACACATAGTTAGACTGAAAAAAAAAGACAAGTTCATCTGGTTCAACCAACAGAAGAGAAACAAAGAAGATATGCATATACACAGTCCTTTACCCACAGTTCATCCAGAGGAAGGAAAAAACAAAAACAAATAAAGCATGATCCAGTTCACTCCAGTTGGGGTGGGGGTCCTTCTGGATTCCCCAGAAGGCACTTTTATATTCCCTGGATCAACTTTCTCTGGTGTTATCACTTATAAATCCTAATATCAGTTACATTTTTAGCATTTAGGAATGCATCCAGCTCTCTTTTTTAAAATAATCCACAGAGTTGGCCAAAACTAGTTCTTGAGGGAGCCTATTCCACATTTTCAGAGCTCTTACTGTGGAGAGGACTTTTCGTATGTGGAGGTAAAATCTCTTTTCCTCCAGAGATAGAGTGCTCTCTTGTCTTCTGTAATGAGCTGAAAGTGAATAACTCTACACAGGGTTCACTATATGGACCTCTAATGTATTTATACCTGGAGGTTATATCCCTGCTTAATCGCCTCTTCTCTAGAGAGAATAAATTAAGTTCAGCTAATCTTTCCTCATAGTTGAACTCCTTCATGCCTCTTATCATTTTGCTTGCCCTTCTCTGCACTTTTTCCAGTTAACATACAGGTGAAACTCAAGAATTAGAATATCGTGCAAAAGTTAATTTATTTCACTAATGCAACTTAAAAGGTGAAACTAATATATGAGATTGACTTGTTACATGCAAAGCAAGATAGTTCAAGCTGTGATTTGTCATGAAAACCCCAAATCCACAATTTCAGAAAATTTGAATATTGTGAAAAGGTGCAATATTTTAGGCTCAAAGTGTCCCACTCTAATCATCTAATTAAGCCATAACACATGCAAAGGGTTACTGAGCCTTTAAATGGTCTCTCAGTCTGGTTCAGTAGGAATCACAATCATGGGAAATACTGTTGACCTGACAGTTGTGCAGAAAACCATCATTTACACCCTCCATAAGGAGGGAAAGCCTCAAAAGGTAATTGCAAAAGAAGTTGGATGTTCCCAAAGTGCTGTATCAAAGCACATCAATAGAAAGTTATGTGGAAGGGAAAAGTGTGGAAGTAAAAGGTGCACAAGCAGCAGGGATGACTGCAGCCTGGAGAGGATTGTCAGGAAAAGGCCATTCAAAAGTGTTGGGGACTTTCATAAGGAGTGGACTGAGGCTGGGGTCAGTGCATCAAGAGCCACCACACACAGACAAATCCTGGACATGGGCTTCAAATGTCGTATTCCAATGGAGTTGGTGCTGCACTCATGGCAATACGGTGGGTGCTGCATTCATGGCAATGGAGTGGGTGCTGCATTCATGGCAATACGGTGGGTGCTGCATTCATGGCAATACTGTTGGTGCTGCATTCATGGCAATGGAGTGGGTGTTGCATTCATGGCAATATGATGGGTGCTGCATTCATGGCAATGGAGTGGGTGCTGCATTCATGGCAATGGAGTGGGTGCTGCATTCATGGCAATATGGTGGGGGCTGCATTCATGGCAATACGGTGGGTGCTGCATTCATGGCAATGGAGTGGGTGCTGCATTCATGGCAATGGAGTGGGTGCTGCATCCATGGCAATATGGTGGGTGCTACATTCATGGCAATACGGGGGGTGCTGCATTCATGGCACTTGTGAGGCTGCATTGATGGGCACTGACCCTTATTTTGCTTCACAGTTCTTTATTTAAAATTTAAGTGTGTCCGATAACGATTACAGCAGTTAAAGACCCTGAAGGAGAGGTGAAGTATGATACAGGAAGCATTCAGAAGACATTCGTTGACTTCTACGCCGCACTTTATGAGTCAAAGGCGTCAAAGTCAACTAATCAAGCTAAACAATTTTTGGATAGATTGGATCTCCCAAAACTTAAACCAGCGGATAGAGAAGCTCTCGATAGTCCCATATCTCTGGAAGAACTAACTCAAGCAGTTAAACAAACTCATAATAATAAAAGCACCAGGGATGGACGGACTACCGACAGAGATATATAAAAAATTCGGTAACGTTTTGTTACCAGAATTTTTAGAGGTATTAAATGATGCGTATGAAAAACAGAAACTCCCAGAAACAATGCAGGAAACGATAGTAATAGTGATTCCAAAACAGGGTAAGGACCCGATGATGCCTGACTCTTACCGCCCTATATCTCTCCTTACCTCAGATGTTAAGATTTTGGCCAGGGTTCTTGCAAACAGATTATCAAAATATATTAATAGTTTGATACATGAGGATCATATGGGTTTATTCCAAAGAGAGCAGCCGCAACGAATATTCGTAGGTTATGTTTAAATTTTACAACTACCTATGGAAAATACGGGATCTAGAGCAATACTATGCTTAGACGCCCAAAAAGCCTTTGATATGATGGAGTGGGAATATTTATGGACCGTATTGGAGGCTCTTGGAATAGGACCGGGATTCTTAAAATGGGTTAAAATATTATATAGGGATCCTAAAGCAAGGGTAAGAATTAATAATACATTATCCAGCCCGTTTACCCTATCTTGAGGGACAAGGCAGGGCTGCCCCCTATCGCCACTATTATTTGCTATAGCAGTGGAGCCTCTTGCCCTTGCCATTAGACAATCAACAAAAATAGTTGGGTTTTGTCGGGCAGGAAGAGAGGATAAAGTGGCCCTTTATGCAGATGACGCTCTTATTTTTCTGGGGGATACCTCAAATTCATTAACGGAACTTATGAGCTTTATCTCCAAATTTGGGCTATTTTCTGGCTTCCAGATTAAATCCATATTATTACCACTAGATGAGTTAAAAACTCCATTATTAAATCAAGCCTCTAAAATTCAAATTAAGGATACAGTGAAATATTTGGGAATAGAAATCTCTCAGGATGTAAAAGACTATATTAACTTGAATTTGAAACCTCTATTAGCAAAATTTAAAGACAAATGCCAAAGTTGGTGTAAGCTACCTCTGACGGTGATAGGAGGAGCAAATCTTATTAAAATGATTTGGGCTCCGCAATTACTTTACGTGTTTAATAACTCACCCATATGGATCACAGAACTCTGGTTTAGGAAAATAGAATCTCTCTTCAGAGAGTTGATTTGGAAGAAAAAACAACCACGTATAAAGTTAACAACTTTAATGTTACCCAAAGAAGAGGGCGGTCTCGCGGTTCCCCATCCGAAAAAAAAAATTTGGGCTTCACAACTACAACATTTTAGTGGATGGACAACTGTATCAAAATCTGATCCTATACAGTGCCTGCGACTATCAATTTATGAAGTATATCCATTGATTTCTTTATTAGAGTCGAGAAATCAATTGCTCGATAGAGGATTCCATACGGGTAAATTATTTGATATGGTATGGCAGGAAATGAGGAAAATTACTGAATTAATATACCTCATATACTCCAATTTGGAATAATAGTAGTTATGTGGAACTGGTGAAATTGGAAGGATTTGACATTTGGAGGCAGAAGGGACTAAGGTATATGGCACAGTTATTTAAGGAAGATGTGATGAAAACCTTCAGTGAATTAAGAGAAGAATACAATATTCAAAATCAAAGATTTTTTCAATTTTTACAGCTCTGGCATGCACTAAAAACACAGGGTCGTTTACAGGAATTGAAGTTTAATAAGTCCGTGGTAATAGCCTTGTTGGATAAGATTGGGGAAAAAAAAGGGTCTGATATCACAATTTTATGATATATTGTTTGATAAATTAAAAAAAAACTGTGGCTACACCAGCAAGATCAGCCTGGTCGGGTGATATTGGGCCAATTTCAGATGAACAGTGGGGCACAGGCATTATCGGCAATACCTCAGTCTTCTCTATCTCCAACACAAAATTTAACACAATTATTTATCCTTCACCGGGTACACTATACACCAGAGAAATTATTCAAATGGAAATGTCGAGATACAGACCAATATCCAGGATGTAAAGGGAGAGTTGCTAATTCAATACATATGCTATGGAGATGCCCTAAACTCCATCGCTATTGGTCTGGGGTGGTATCTATGATCAATAGTGTACTTGAGATAGGGTTGCTTATTGAGCCTGGGGGATGTCTTCCCTCGTTTTAATCCAGCATAGTTTGTCTCCATTCACACTTCCATTCGTGTAGTCGAATTTGCATGAACGCTGCTTCCTCTTGCTGCAAGGCTTTAATCCCACTGCTGCCAACCAGTGTTGCGGAACTCCAAAGTCCACTGGGAAATCCTTGAAGCTGAGGAAGTACTAACTTATCCAAGGCAACCTTTTATCCCAATAACTGGACGACACACAGTTCTGGGAGTAAATCAACACTTTATTTAGCCACAGCTGGCTTTTTATATCATTCCCCTTGCAAGGGGCTTCTTAACTCATTTTCCAGGGGCATTCCCTTCAGCAACTAACAGATGACAGTGATTTAATTACCTGGAACTATTTCTAACACACTTGGTATGCGTGAGACGTTTGTCTCCACATATTTACCCATATTTACCCATAACAAGCAGGCATTATCGGCAATACCTCAGTCTTCTCTATGTCCAACACAAAATTTAACACAATTATTTATCCTTCACCGGGTACACTATACACCAGAGAAATTATTCAAATGGAAATGTCGAGATACAGACCAATATCCAGGATGTAGAGGGAGAGTTGCTAATTCAATACATATGCTATGGAAATGCCCTAAACTCCATCGCTATTGGTCTGGGGTGGTATCTATGATCAATAGTGTACTTGAGATAGGGTTGCTTATTGAGCCTGGGGGATGTCTTCTGGGTATACTGGATGAATCAAGAATCCCAGTGGAATATATTGCTTCAATAAATCGAAGTCTATTCCAGGCTAGTAAGCTCATTGCACAAAAGTGGTTATCACCACATCCACCTACTGTAGCAGAATGGAAAATACAAGTAAGGGAAACTTTAATTAAGGAAAAGTATATTTTCTTAGATAGAGGTTGTTTATGGAAATATGAAAAAATATGGAGAAGGTGGTTTGATATTTTGGAGGTATGATGAGAAAGGAGAGGTTGGATGGGGGAGGGTGGGGGTAGGGGGAGTGGGAGGGAGCATGGGGATCGAGGGGTTGGGGGGGTGTTTTTTTCTCCTTGTTTCCTCTCAATTACGGGCTGGGTTGTATGTTGTTTTTGTTTGTATATAAAAGAAATATATAAGATGATTTGATTAGAAAAAAAAAAAAAGTTAAGGTGTGTGTTATAAGCCGATAAATACGGTATATCCCCCAAAAAAAAGGCCAAGCTCATCTCTTCGCCACACACAGTCACAAGGGCTCCAAAACAAAATTGACGTCCTTCTTTCCCCCACAAATAGAGATTTCTTTTGGTGGTATTTGATCACCTCTGGGGTTTTTATTTTTTGCGCTATAAACAAAAATAGAGCGACAATTTTGAAATAAAAACAATATTTTTTACTATAATAAATATCCCCCCCCAAAAAATCACAATAAGCGTTTGATTGGTTTGCGCAAAAGTTATAGCGTCTACAAAATAGGGGATAGTTTTATGGCTTTTTTTAAATTATTTTTTTAACAGAGGTGTTTTATGGCATTTTTATTAATATTTTTTTTTACTAGTAATGGCGGCGATCAGCGATTTTTATTGTGACAAGGACATTATGGCGGACACATCGGACACTTTTGACAGAATAATAATGTAGAATATAATACAGTCAGTGTAGTGTATATAAAACAGTGCAGTCAGTGTAGAATATATAATACAGTGCAGTCAGTGTAGAATATATAATACTGTAGCGTATATAGTTCAGTGCAGAGCATATCGTGCAGTGCAGAGTATATGGTGCAGTGCAGAGTATATTGTGCAGTCAGTGTAGAATATATAATACAGGCATACCCCACTTTTAAGTACACAATGGGACCAGAGCATGTATGTAAAACGAAAATGTACTTAAAGTGAAACAATACCTTTTTTCACTTCTAGGGTGTAGTGGGGGTCAGGGGCTGTAGTGGGGGTGTCAGGAGCTGTAGTGGAGGTGTCAGGGGCACACTGGAACAGGGCGGGCTATGCTGTCGAAGCTTCAGCTCCTTCTACTGCGGCTGCAAAATGTCTGTACAGTACTTGTGAGGCACTTTACATACACTCGCGGGTATGTCCTTACTCGCGAGTGTATGTAAAGTGAGTGTACTTAAAGTGGGGTATGCCTGTACAGTGCAGTCAGTGTAGTGTATACAGTGCAGAGTATATAATACAGTGCAGTCAGTGTAGAATATATAATACAGTGCAGTCTGTGTAGTGTATACAGTGCAGTGTATATAATACAGTATATAGTGCATTCAGTGTAGAATGTATAATGCAGTGCAGAGTATTGTGAGGGTGTGACTCTGTGCGACCTTCAAGAGTGTTGGTTTACGCCAGATTTGGTAAAGAAAGACATGCTGATTGAACAGCTGTGTCTTGGGCTATTTAGTTCTGACATGATTATGGATCAGGGCTCCACACAACAGAGAGGAAGTCTGTGTGCATGGGAGTCAGGTGGACTCTCATCCTCTGAGTGGAGTCAGAGGCAGTGCATGTCTGCAGGAGGCAGACATCATTAGTGATACAGCAACAAAGGTGCTGACCAGGGGTAAGCAAGGAGAAAGCTTAAACTCTTGGAAACTGTTTGGGTCTGAGGAGCAGACCCAAGGCTAAAGGCCTGGATAGCAAGAAGGTAAAGCTACTAGGCTAAACTGTTAAGTATGCAAGATACAGGAATGGTGGAACCCCCCTGTGAATACTACAGATGTACTTGTGAACTTTTGTGCTTTTAAATAAACATGGGCTACCATGCCCTTAAACAGAGTTCCTGACTGGTTTGCATCTCTGAAAAAAATGCATCTACTACGAGAGCTAACAACCCCTAATCTTACATATGGTGGAGAATGCGGGCAGTTTTTGGAAGAGTTACAGATCCTCGCATACCAAAAACAGTGAGTAAAAAGAAACTGTGTGTTTAACAGCAATACTGTGATGAACAGCCAATCTGAATGAAAAGTTAAAGTTTTCTGCGGTGAACTGCTGCTAGCTGTGTGTGGCAGCTAGGCGAACTGCATTGCACAGGAGTTCAATTAATGGACTGTGTTGTATACAGGTGATGTACCTGTGGAAGTGAGCTCAGCCTGGCCTAAGAAGATGTGTCCACTTAGAAAGGTCCAGTGAGTGGATGGTTCAAGCAGAATCGCAGAGAGTGAAGTCTGCATGTGAAAGTGTGCTGTTTGCAAGTCTTGGAGACAGTACCTCAAATTTTCCTGTGTTAAAAGGAACTGTGTTAAAAAACGTTGTTGGCCTGATTGCAGAGATGGGGCGGTCAAAACGCAAAAAGGAAGCAATGTTTGCTGAGATGAGAGACAGAACTTTGTGGCTGGAGGGGTTGATACCGACAGAACAAGCCCCAGACTGGTGCAAGATGCACTTGGCCGCACTGAACCAAGTTAAAGGGGAAGCACATGCTGTTGCTCCTATCAACGCTGGTGCAAGCTGGCCAGCTGTCAATTAGCAAAGTGTTAAGAACCAAGTGCGTTGTTTGCGGTGCAGTGAGTGGGGGCATGAAGTTTCCAAGTGCCCTGTATCCCAGGCTCCAGCAAAGCAAAGATATGAGAAGCCTGCTCTGAGTGTAAAGAGTGAGCATATGTGTGCGGTTGCCTATGGCAACAAAGCAGAAATCCGTACAGCTGACTTCGTACGGCCTATGTTACCTTCGGAAAGTGTTGAAGATTTTTTGGGGGAGTTTGCGATGATTGCTTCCTACAGAGGATGGCCCAGAAATCGCTGGGTTGAGTTGGTCCAACCTTTTCTGATAGAGGAGTACCAGGAGGTGTACCGTGGGATGTATAGTAACCGAGATGACTACGACAATTTCCTAGGAGCAATCCAATCTAGAGAGCGTTGGAAAAGATCAGGGGGGAGAATGTGGTCTCCCATAGCAACCGGAGAAAGTATGTTTTTAGAAAGGAGGAGCTACAGAGAGGAGGTATACCACCATCCTCATAGAGATACCAGTAAAGTCTGCATGTTGGGAGAGTGCCGTCTCCCTTAGCAACAGGAGAAAGTCGCCAAGTGCCATGCCTGGAATGTGATCAGCTGGGCCACGGGATCTTTTCTTGTCCAAGCTTGTGGAATACAGCTGCTGATTGTGTTGTTGGGCTTAATGCTTTTCCTGCAAGCCCAGAGAAGAGGGTATCGTATCCAGCATCCTGCAAAGGGTATGACCAGGTGTGTAGGTCTGCTGTTGCCCCTGACAACAGAAAATTAGTTTTGCCTGCAGGCGATGTTGGAAAATCCGGAAAGGCTGCAGTGTTGCTCCATGGCCACATGGGGGAGTCAGCCTGTGGAGACACCACACCTGTGAGACAACGCACTCAAGTGAAGGCTATTACACCACCTGCAGGATATGGTAAGACTGTGGCATTATGTTCGGTGAGGAGATCTGCAGAAGGTATAAAAACGGACTTGCTGCAGTGTGCTACCCAGAGCAATGGGGAGACACAGGTTAAAACCCAGCTTGCAGCAAAGTCAAGAATTGAAAAGGACATGTGGACTCTGTGTGCACCTAAGGTAGTCCAGCAGAGTGCTGGAAGAGATGTGCTAGGGTCGACCAAATCAGTGGGTGTGCCAGGTTCCCTAGTGATAGTGACAGGTGCTTCAGAGTTGCCAAGGGAAACCACCAAGGAGGCTGCAGTGGTGAGGCAAGTGGTTTCCCAGGACAACTGTGAAGATGCCGTAGTGGGCAAAAGAATGCCCTTGGAGAGAAAGGGTGGTGTGGTGAGTGGCACGCAGGGTGCCATGCGTTTTGACAAAGGACAATTTGATAGAGCTTATAAAACTGCTATGTTTATGAATGCTGATGATACATGTGCTTATGGTAATGTGATGCTTAATGAGGTAGGGGTGATCGTTAAGCAGGATATGCGATTCCCCTGCAACAGTATCTAAGGCTGCAGAGGTGTCCTTGGAAACCTCCAGGGAGCTCTGTGTGTTGGAGCCAGAGGTTGCCTGGGACAACTGTGGTGCCGCTCTGATTGATAAGAGGGTACTTGACCTTGGTGATGAGGAAAATGGTAAAACTCAAATGTTTGAAATTGCTTGTAGTGATAATGAGTTGCTACGGTCTGTCACTGCTGACAGTCCTTATGGGTTTAGTGAAGTGCCACCCGAGCAAAGTGGTCAAGTTATGTTATTGCAGCCTGTTGTGTTTAAAAATGTTTTGCCACAAGGGCATTTAAACAAGGCAGGCTCAATGGGTAACAGTGGGGTGGACACAATTTCTGCTATGCTAGACGGAGAGGCTGCAGGGCCGGTAGACACGGGTGCGTTGGCTTTTGCAGGAATTAACCCTCTCCAGTTGGAAGGATCTGAAAAGGGCGCATACATGGCAGAGGTTTTGTCCACAGTAAAAGAGATGAGTAATGTTGAGCGTCAGGTTGATGGGGTAATGGATAGCGATTTTGAAGGGTTCAGTGTTGCTGAAAGTGAGAGGAGGAGTGTGACACATGCGATTTGCAGTGCTCAGAGGGAGCCGCTAGTTTTGTCAGTTGCTTCTGAGGTAGAGGTCTCTTTAAGTGTCTCGGCTTCTCACGCCTTAGCAAATTAGCCCCTCCACATTGTTAGTAAAGGAAAAGCTCCTAGAGTTCTGTATTTAGACGCGGCACGTCTAGAAATTTCTGAGATGTTGTGGGAATTGGTGAGAATCTTTCCAATATATACCTGTGTCTATCCACAGCAGAGGGGCGACATGGTACTGCGTAGTACCAATCGGTGGACGCAGGTGATACATGCGTTGTTAAGCAATGTTGATGAAAATTGGTTGCTACACTGTTGGTTGCTTTTATGGAAAGTTGTCTCACAGTTCTCTTCGAGAGTGCTTCCAGCGGCGGTTATGTGCGGAAGGCGCTCAGGGGAATTGTTGGAGAAATTAGAGATAATGGACATAGGGAAAGTCTCTCCGTATGCTGGTGTGATGGGGTGTATTCCTGCTGGTGCGGCTGAGCAGTGGTTGGTACATGGAGCGTGTACTGTCTCACCCGCTACACATCATGTAAAGGAAGGGCCCGGAGCGGACGTGGCAGTAGTGGGGATTCAGTCCATCACTCGCAGAGAGGTGCAGTTTGAGGTACCCGGAGACACTGTGACAGGAAATAACAGTGATGGTAACTGTAACGGAAATATGTATGAGAAGCACTGTGAAGCACTGTCAGACAACTCTGAGCTATTGGTTGAGGTACCAATGGACACAGAAATGGTTAAAGAGATTGGTGTGGGAAAATGTGGTGGAACATGTGCGTTGGTAGGACAATTGTTATTGGAGTGTTGGACAACAGGGGGCGATGTGAAACTGCGGGACTGTCCCATAGGGAGTAACTGCTTGCCTGTAGATGGTCCCTCCATAGACACTGTCCTAGCAAACAGGAAAAGAGGTCCAAATGACAATATTGTGTTGAATAACCCCTTGTGGAACATTGCTATTGAGGATATGGTATTAATCACAGATGGTTTGGTGGCCAAGAGTAACCACACTTGGGGTTAGTGAACCTGAGAAACAAATGTTGTTGGTTAATGTTGCGTCAGGTAGTGAGAGTGGCCAGTCCCTGACAGATTTCATGAAAGTGGGTCCCCAACAGTCCCGGGAGTGTAGGTCTGTGGGAGGAAAAAGAAGGGTCCTGAGGCCAAAAGGTAGAAGGGATAGAGAGATTAGTGGGAGCCCATGGTTCAGGAAGAAGGGCTGGTGGAAGTACACCCAGAAGAAGATGTGGGTGGAGTGCCCCTTTAGAGAAAAGGTTGGGCAGATTAGGACTACTGCTACGGATAGTTGGCACAGAGGTGCCAAGGTGAAGTGCTGGTGGACACATACCCCGAAAAAGAAATGGGCCTACGCAGCCAATGGCTGGCACAGAGGTGTCCCGTTTATGGTGACGGGATCATGTGTTCCTCCCTCCGGTTCGAAACAAGGGGGGAAGGTATGTGAGGGTGCGACTCTGTGCGACCTTCAAGAGTGTTGGTTTACGCCAGATTTGGTAAAGAAAGACATGCTGATTGAACAGCTGTGTCTTGGGCTATTTAGTTCTGACATGATTATGGATCAGGGCTCCACCCAACAGAGAGGAAGTCTGTGTGCATGGGAGTCAGGTGGACTCTCATCCTCTGAGTGGAGTCAGAGGCGGTGCATGTCTGCAGGAGGCAGACATCATTAGTGATACAGCAACAAAGGTGCTGACCAGGGGTAAGCAAGGAGAAAGCTTAAACTCTTGGAAACTGTTTGGGTCTGAGAAGCAGACCCAAGGCTAAAGGCCTGGATAGCAAGAAGGTAAAGCTACGAGGCTAAACTGTTAAGTATGCAAGATACAGGAATGGTGGAACCCCCCTGTGAATACTACAGATGTACTTGTGAACTTTTGTGCTTTTAAATAAACATGGGCTACCATGCCCTTAAACAGAGTTCCTGACTGGCTTGCATCACTGAAAAAAACGCATCTACTGCGAGAGCTAACAACCCCTAATCTTACAGTATATAATACAGTGCAGTGTGGAGTATATAATATAGTGAAGTGCAGAGTATATAGTGCAGTCAGTGTAGAATATATAATACAGTGCAGTCAGTGTAGTGTATACACTACAGTGTATATGATACAGTGCCGTGCAGAGTATATTATACAGTGCAGAGTATATAGTGCAGGCAGTGTAGAATATATAATACAGTGCAGTGTATACAGTGCAGAGTATATAATGCCGTGCAGAGTATATAATGCAGTGCGGAGTATATAATACAGTGCAGAGTATATAGTGCACTCAACTCAGTGTAGAATATATAATACAGTGCAGCCAGTGTAGTGTATACAGTGCAGTGCAGAGTATATAATACAGTGCAGAATATATAGTGCAGGCAGTGTAGAATATATAATACAGTGCAGTCAGTGTAGTGTATACAGTGCAGTGCAGAGTTTACAATACAGTGCAGAGTATATAATGCAGGCAGTGTAGAATATATAATACAGTGCAGTCTGTGTAGTGTATACAGTGCAGAGTATATAATACAGTGCATAATATATAATGCAGTGCAGAGTATATAATATAGTAAAGTGCAGAGTATATAATACAGTGCAGAGTATATAGTGCAGTCAGTGTAGAATATATAATACAGTGCAGTGAGTGTAGTGTATACAGTACAGTGCAGAGTATATAATACAGTGCAGAGTATATAGTGCAGGCAGCGTAGAATATAGAATACAGTGCAGTCAGTGTAGTGTATACAGTGCAGTGTATATAACACAGTGCAGTGCAGAGTATATAATACAGTGCAGTGTATATAGAGCAGTGTAGTGCGGTGTGAATAACAGTGCAGTGCAGAGTATATAATACAGTGTAGTGTGAATAACACATTGTTGTGGTACTACTGAAGTGTTGGTGTGCCCACTGATCCCATTTCTTTTCATTAATCATTTTTTTTCTTCTTCTTGCCTATCAGGTTTTGTTGCTGCATTATTAGGACTCCCCCTTCTGTGTCGCAGGTGTTATTTCTTCTGTGTCAGCACAGAAGTGGTATACTTTTTTTATTTTATTTTTTTGGCGGTGCAGCAGCACTAAGAATATTTAGGGCATAATTGCTGTCTCCACTTCTGCGTCGCAGGTGTTCCTCTTTCTGCGTCAGCTATGGTTCCTTTTTTTTGGGGGGCTTTTTGGAAAAAAAATTCCAGCAGCAGCAAAAAAAAATAAAAAAATAGAAGTATAAATTTTGGCCCTTTTTTTTTGCAAAATTTTATGATAGAAACGAAACCCTATCGCAAAAAAGAAAAAACCCAGTGGTGATTAAATACCACCAAAAGAAAGCTCCATTTGTGTGAAAAAAAGGATAAAAATGTAGTTTGGGTACAGTGTTACATGACTGTGTAATTGTCATTCAAAGTGGGAGAGCACTGAAAGCTGAAAATTGGTCTGGGCAGGAAGGGGGTGAAAGTGCCTTGTATTGACGAGGTTAAGGGGAACCCTATAACAGAATTAAGAAAAAAGAAAATGGTGTGGAGTAGCTCCCAAAATCCATACCAGGCCCTTTGGGTCTGGTATAGATTTTAAGGGAAACTCCACGTCAAAAAAAAGAAAAGAAAAACAAAGTGGGCCCCCCCAAATCCATACCAGACCCTTATCCGAGCATGTCAGCCTGAACCATACCAGGCCACTTGCCCTCAACATGGGGAGGGTAATTTGGGGTGCCCCCCAAAGCATCTTGTCCCCATGTTGATGGGGACAAGGGCCTCTTCCTGACAACCCTGTACTGTTGTTGTTGTTGGGGTCTGTGGGTGGGGGGCTTATCGTAATCTGGAAGCCCCCCTTTAACAAGGGGGCCCCCAGATCCCGGCCCCCCCATGTGAATGGGTATCGGGTACATTGTACCCCTACCCTTTCACCAAAAAAGTGTACAAAAGTAAGAAACACAGTAAACAGTTATTGACAAGTCCTTTATTAAGAAAAAAAATAAATAGTGCCCCTTGATGTAATCACATCGCCCGCCAGACCAAAAAATAGAGAAAAAAGAAAAGCGATCGGTTCCCCTGGGAGGCCTACCGGCCATCTACCTCCTCCCTGCTTTAACAGCACTTTTAACCACTTGCCGACCGCTGTGCGCAGATGTACGTCGACAGAATGGCACGGGCAGGCAAATGGACGTACCTGTATGTCCCTTTAAATTGCGCGCCCGCCGCGTGCCTCGTGAGCATGTTTGCGGGTCCCGGGAACTCGATGTTCCCGGGCGGCCTGCGATTGTGGTCGGCAAAGGCAGAACAGGGGGATGTCACTGATGGCTGTTCCCCGTGATCGGGAACGGTCATCAGTGACGTGTCACGTGTAGCCACGCCCCCTAACAGTAAGAATCACTCCCTAGTAATGACTTAACCCCCACAGCGCCACCTAGTGGTTAACCCCTTCACTGCCAGTGTCATTTTCACAGTAATCAGTGCATTTTTATAGCACTGATTGCTGTAAAAATGACAATGGTCCCAAAAATGTGTCTAAAGTGTCCGATGTGTCCGCCATAATGTCGCAGTCACGATAAAAATCGCTGATCGCCGCCATTACTAGTAAAAAAAAAAATTATTAATAAAAATGCCATAAAACTATCCCCTATTTTGTAGACGCTATAACTTTTGCGCAAACCGATCAATAAACCGATCAATAAGAACGCTTATTGCAATTTTTTTTACCAAAAATATGTAGAAGAATAGGTATCGGCCTAAACTGAGGAAAAAAAGTTTTTTTATATATAGCGCCCAGCCCAATTTATGGGACGCTATATGTGTAAATTTAGGATGTCTGAGCCAATAGTTGGGCTCGGACCTGTTGATTAGAACAAATTGTGCTTCTGCTCTGGGTGCGATGCTGCCTGGCAGCATAGTTCCCTGTTGCCTGGGGGTGGCGCTGTCGCTTCGGGCTCAGGTTGAACCACAGGAGGTATCGCAGCACTATTGGGTGTCCTCTCTCGCCAGCTGGGAGGGGGTACTTAAGGGGCAGACGTCATCAGGCGGGGTGGTTGTACTCCAGGGGACCCCTTGGTCCTGGAGGACGTGTGGCGCGTACCCCACCTTTGTGGCCCTCATGGCCAGGGGGTGCGTGCATGTGCTTCAGTCTCGGGCACCTTCAGCCCGAGGCTGCATCGCTGTTTAGTAGGCCCGGCTCGGCTGGCTGGGGCCTACACCTTACTGAGGGATCCCAGGCTGCCCACCATTTGGGAGCCCAACTTTAGGTAAAGGAGTCCAGGGGAGGATTGGTCCCGGCAGAGATAGTGACGGTACTGTCTCGGGGAGAGGCCTGGAGACTAACCTAAAGAGGGATCCGCCATCTTTATTTGTGTAGGTTCAGGACATTAATCATTCCTGTGGCAGAGAAATTCTCCTGATCGCATCCTATTAAAAGGAAAGGAAAGCTTTAATCCGTGCTCCACTCTGGCTGCTAGGAACGCTCTTAAAAGGGACTATCCGGGTGAGCTATACCCACTCAGGCTTGAGTGGCGACGAAAGTGTTCTTTGAGTGTTGTGTGCCTGAACCTTCCCCTACTTTGTCGTTTCTACTCTCTCTCTCTTCCAAGTTTTACCTCAAGAAAATAATAAAAACCTTGCTGCTTAGGTTTTACACCTGTCTGGACATTGGCTTTATTACAAAGGGACTTCCGCCTAGACAACGGAGACCAGGGATCCACTCTGGAGAGGTAACTCGCCGCAAGGCCCAAAATCTAACACCGCTCGCCTCTCCATACATGGAGTTGGATACCGGGCAAGTAGCAGGTGTGTCTTACTGCAAATGGGTGAAGCGGAAGGGTCTGTGTGCTACACATATATATTTTTTGGGGATATTTATTATAGCAAAAAGTAAAAAATATTGAATTTTTTTCAAAATTGTCGCACCATTTTTGTTTATAGCGCAAAAAAAAAACGCAGAGGTGATCAAATACCACCAAAAGAAAGCTCTATTTGTGGGATAAAAAGGACATCAATTTTGTTTGGGAGCCACGTCGCACAACCGCGCAATTGTCAGTTAAAGCGACACAGTGCCGAATCGCAAAAAGTGGCCCGGTCTTCGACCAGCAAAATGGTCCGGGGCTTAAGTGGTTAAAGGCAAGGGACTTAGCCATCTGACTACGTCATCCAGTGGCACCGCCCCTTCTGATGTCACGTGACATCAGAAAGGGGTGGTGCCACCAGGTGACGTAAATGGGTGGCCCCGCCCTTGCCTGTAAAAGAGCTGTCAAAGCAGAAAGGAGGCAGACAGCGGGGAGGCCTCCCAGGGGGCGGAGCGCTTTTTTTCCCCCTTTCTAATTTTCCGGTCCAGCGGCCAACATGATTGAGGCGATTACCCGATACCCATTCACATAGGGGGCAGGATCTTGGGGACCCCTCATTAAAGGGGGCTTCCAGATTCTGATAAGCCCATCACCTGCAGACCCCGACAACCACAGCCCAGGGTTGTCGGGAAGAGGCCCTTGTCCCCATCAACATAGGGACAAGGTGCTTTAAGATGGGGGTGCAGAGCCCCCTGCCCCCCAAAGCACCCACCCCCCATGTTGAGGGCATGTAGCCTGGTATTGTTCAGGGGGAGGGGAGGCGCTCAGATAAGGGCCTGGTATGGACTGAAGGGGGGACCGCACATGTTTTTTTTTCATTTTTTATAATCTGTATTACCGGTAGCCGGCAATACATTACAGCCGCGAGCAAGTTTAAATGACATTTTTCCTTTAGAAATGTCATTATTGCTGCAACATGTTCTAAACATCGCACAGATGCGCCACTTTACAATCAGACTAAGGGGACCCCCCAGACACGATATTTAACCAGTTAACAACCACCTGCCGACAAATAACGTCGACAAGGTGGTTGCTTAACTCTGGGAGGACGTTATATAACGTCCTCCCAGAATCGCGCTCCCGCGCGCCCCCTGGGGCGCGCACAAGGGAAACTCCGTGACCGCCCTCTGGACCCGGCGGATCACGGATCGCGGTAAATCGCCGCTGATAGCGGCCGTTTACCACGTGATCGCTCCGTCAAATGACGGAGCAATCACTTGTAAACAGACCGGTGATGACGCCGGTTCCTCTCTCCCCTCTCTGTACCGATCGGTACAGTGTGAGAGGGGAGGGGGAGAGAGCGGATGGCAGCAGCAGCACTGTGGGCTGGATCTGTGACAAATGCAGTCACAGATCCAGCCATCCATCCATCCCTGCTCAGCCATCCCTGTGCAATACCCTGCCAATACTCTGCAAAATACCCTGCCAATACTCTGTAAAATACCCTGCCAATACTCTGCAAAATACCCTGCAATACCCTGGTGCAATACTCTGCAATACCCTGGTGCAATACTCTGCAATACCCTGGTGCAATACTCTGCAATACTCTGCAATACCCTGCGCAATACTCTGCAATACCCTGCAATACCCTGGTGCAATACTCTGCAATACCCTGGTGCAATACTCTGCAATACCCTGCGCAATACTCTGCAATACCCTGCACAATACTCTGCAATACTCTGCAATACCCTGCACAATACTCTGCATCACCCTGCGCAATACTCTGCAAAATACTCTGCAAAATACTCTGCAATACCCTGCGCAATACTCTGCGCAATACTCTGCAATACCCTGCGCAATACTCTGCAATACCCTGCACAATACTCTGCAATACTCTGCAATACCCTGCACAATACTCTGCAATACCCTGCACAATACACCCTGTGCAATACTCTGCAATACCCTGCGCAATACTCTGCAATACCCTGTGCAATACCCCCTGTGCAATACCCCATGCGATACCCTGCCATACTCCGCAATACCCTGCCATACTCCGCAATGCCCTGCCATACTCCGCAATGCCCTGCCATACTCCGCAATGCCCGGCAATACTCTGCAATAACCACTTCCCGCCCGCCGGCCGTCATATGACGTCCTTGACTTTGTGCGGGGATATCTGAATGATGCTTGCAGCTACAGGCATCATTCAGATATTAGCTTTTTCAGCCGGCGATTTCCTACACCATAACAACAATCATAGTGGCTGTTCCGCTGTTTGATCATTCTTACGGGAGGCGAGAGGGGATGACCCCCCCCCCGCCGCCCTCCGGTGCTTCTACCGACTCACCGCTACGATCAAAGCCAGGATTGTTTGTTTTTTTTGTTTGTTTTTCAGGCTTCCCAGCCTAGAAGTGAGATGTGGGGTCTTATTGACCCCATATCTCACTGTAAAGAGGACCTGTCATGCCATATTCCTATTACAAGGGATGTTTACGTTCCTTGTAATAGGTATAAAAGTGATCAAAAAAAATTTGGGGGCGGAAAAACATGTCAAACTAAAATAAATAAAGTAAAATGAACAATAAAAAAAAAAAAATTTTTTTAAAGCGCCCCTGTCCCCGTGAGCTCGCATACAGAAGCGAACGCATACGTAAGTCCCGCCCACATATGAAAACGGTTTTCAAACCACACATGTGAGGTATCTCTGCGAACGTTAGAGCGAGAGCAATCATTTTGGCCCTAGACCTCCTCTGCAACTCAAAACATGTAACCAGTAAAAATATTTAAAGCGTCGCCTATGGGGATTTTTAAGTAGCGAAGTTTGGCGCCATTCCACAAGCGTGTGCAATTTTTAAGGGTGACATGTTAGGTTTCTATTTACTCGGCGTAACTTCATCTTTCACATTATGCAAAAACATTGGGCTAACTTTACTGTTTTTTTTTTTTAAGCACAAAACGTTTTTTTTTTCCGTAAAAAACACGTTAAAAAATTGCTGCGCAAATATCGTGCGAGATAAAAACTTGCAACAACCACCATTATATTCTCTAAGGTCTTTGCTAAAAAAACATATATAATGTTTTGGGGTTCTATGTAATTTTATAGCAAATAAATGATGATTTTTACATGTAGGAGAGAAATGTCAGAATTGGCCTCGGTGCTCCAGAACGCCTGAAGGGGCTCCCTGCATGTTGGGCCTCTGTATGTGGCCACGCTGTGTAAAAGTCTCACACATGTGGTATCGACATACTTGGGAGGAATAGCAGAATGTGTTTTGGGGTGTAATTTGTGGTATGCATATGCTGTGTGTGAGAAATAACCTGCTAATATGACAATTTTGTGAAAAAAAAAAAAGAGAAAAAAAAAATCTTGATTTTGAAAAGAATTGTGGGAAAAAATGACAACTTCAAAAAACTCACAATGCCTCTTTCTGAATACCTTGGAATGTCTTCTTTCCAAAAAGGGGTCATTTGGGGGGTATTTGTACTTTTCTGGCATGTTGGGGTCTCAAGAAATGAGATAGGCCGTCAGTACTTCAGGTGTGATCAATTTTCAGATATTGGCACCATAGTTTGTGGACTCTATAACTTTCACAAAGACCAAATAATATGCACCAATTTGTACTTATTTTTACCAAAGATATGTAGCAGTATAAATTTTGGCCAAAATTTATGAAGAAAAAATAGTAATTTGCAAAATTTTATAACGGAAACGAAAAAAAAAACATTTTTTTACAGAATTTTCAGTCTTTTTTCTCTTATAGCGCAAAAAAACAAACAAACCCAACAGTGATTAAATACCACCAAAAGAAAGCTCTATTTGTGTGAAAAAAAGGACAAAAAATTCATATGGGTACAGTGTTGTATGACTGAGTAATTGTCATTCAAAATGTGAGAGCACCGAAAGCTGAAAATTGGTCTGGTTATTAAGGGGGTTTAAGTGCCCAGTGGTCAAGTGGTTAATATAATATTTAATTTATATTGTTTTCACTTTCATTAAAATCTGCTCCTTTAAAAACGATTGTTTTAACAACTTTTTTTGCATTGATATGTCCCCTCGGGCAGTACCCAGGTCCCTATAAACTTTTTATGGCAATAAATTGCATATAAGCCTTTAAAATGAGGACTTAATTTTTCATGTTCGTGTCCCATAGACTTTAATAGGGTTCGCATGTTCACTAGAACTTTTTGCCTGTTCGAGATGTTCTGGTGCAAACCAAACCGGGGGGTGTTCGGCCCATCCCTGCTGGCCACCACGCCAGGGCAAATGCAAACTGAGCAAAGCAAGCAGGTTCTTGCAGTTGGCAGACAGGTTCTATGAGAGTCCAGGTAAAAGGCAGGCTGAGTTCAGGGAATAGTCTAATATCTGGTCCAAGGTCATACACAGGGAAATCCAAACTAGCAGAGCCGGGCAGACAGGCAGGGGGGGGGGATCAGGAATTACACATGTTTAAAAAGCATGAAATTGAAGATTTGGCTCAATTATAACAGGTTTCATTTCCACACAGAGACTGACCACATAAATCCCCTTGCAGGTAGACAAAGACAGGGAGAATGCCATAGCCTAAACCAGGATGCGGGAATGAGGAGAAGTGCCAAACGCTCCTGACATTACCCCACCCCCCCGAGGAGGCGGCCCCCAGACCCTAAGCAGAGGTCAGTGGATGTTAAGGTCAGGTTGGTTAGCAGGTGACGTGTCACAGGAGTCAAGCCAGATAGCTGAAACACAAGCAGAATGCAAAGAAGCTTGAGGCAAAAAGGTTGAAATCCCCACCTGGCCGAATGAGGCACTCTATCCATAGGATGGATGGAACTTCTTAGACAGGTTTGAGTGGATGTAGTAGCAGTAGGGTGAGGCCAGGTTACAGAAAGTTCTGAGTAAGAAAAAGCAGAAGGCTCAATTGGCATGGGCTGGACCGGAATAACTGGTTCAGAGGCAGACTGAACTGCATCGGCAGGTGTAGAGACTGACTGGATTGCAACGGCAGGTGTAGAGACTGACTGGACCGCATTGACAGGTGTAGAGACTGACTGGACCGCAATTGCAGGTGTAGAGGCAGCAGCAATTTAGCCTGGGTGTGCCTCTAAAGGAGTTTAGGAACAGGCAAAGGTAGGGGTAATCCAGAGGGCTTGACTTCTGAGGACTTAGAGTGAGAGAGAGGGCCACCAAAGCCCATGAGAAACCAAAGTAGTAGTAATATTTGGGTGCCCGGCTGTCTTAGCGTCATGTGCTTCTGAAAGCACTTTTTAAGCCTAAGGTGGAGGGGAACAAGCAGCTTTCCAGTGGGTAGATTGGGCGTAACACAAGACTGAGCCTTTAAAACAGATTCCAAAAGGTCAGGGGAAAAGGCCCCCATTACTTCTTCTGAAGGTAAGATATTGTGAGACTTAGGCCCCTTTCACATTGAGGCGCTTTGCAGGCGCTATTGCGCTCGAAATAGCGCCTGCAATGTGCCCCAAAAAAGCCTCTCAATACTATCCAATGTGAAAGCCCGAGGGCTTTCACACTGGAGCGTTGCGCTTGCAGGAGGCTCAAAAAACTCCTGCAAGCCGCATCTTTGAGGCGCAATAGGAGCGCTAAAAATAGCGCTGCTATACCGCCAGCGCATCCAGTGCCTCAGTGTGAAAGTAGCCTTAGAGGAAGTTTCCAAACAGGGCTCAAGGCTGTAAGACAGCGGGTAAGTTTGGCTTCTAGGAGAAAACGATTCAGACTGTGACAATTGGCTGGAGAGGAGGCCTGTAGAAAATTCAATAAACTTGTCAGCGTCTTTTGTTTTGCTTTAACAAAGCCATATAATGGCAAATGGTTATGCAAAGTGGAGTCACACTTGGAAAAATTGTCATGATCAGGATTTGAATAGGATTGTAATAAAGGCACATGACTGGTACTGGCCACACAAGAGTTACAAATGGGCAAATGGTCAGCAGTTTTAATGCAGTTCTGGATGCAGGTCTGGGACCAGGACCCAATCTCTCCTGTAGCCCAATCTATGTGCGGGTTATGAAGTTCAAGCCAGGAATACCCCAAGACAGGGGTAGGCAACCTCGGCCCTCCAGCTGTTTTGAAACTACAAGTCCCATGAGACATTGCAAGACCCTGACAATCACAGGCATGACTCCTAGAGGCACGATGGGATTTGTAGTTTTACCACAGCTGGATTGCCGAGGTTGCCTACCCCTGCCCTAAAAAAAAGGGGATAAGCGGGAAATGTTATCAAGTAACAGCTGATTGTCTCCCTATGAATTTCTCCAATCATCAGAGCAATAGGTACAGTGCACAAGGTGACCAGGCCCATGGACAAGGGAGCGTTTGTAACAGCTAAGACTGAAAAGGGTCTGTGCACCTTAGTCACGGGAATCTGTAGACGGTGTGCTTGGTCCCTATCAATTAAATTGCTAGCGCCACCAGAATCAATGAAAGTGGAGAGGTGATGAGAAAACATGGCAGAACTAAGTTGTGCAGGAACAAATAGTTTATCTTGGAGGAAACCTGACACAGTATATAGTCTAGAGAAGCTGACCCTACCCGCACTAGACTGTTGGTGTTTCCCGGCTTATTAGGGCAGCAGCTTGTTGCCACAGTATCAGAGTAAGCAGAGTCCGAGATCTTCTAGCCTTTTCCCCAGGAGGATAAATGGGTAGTGACAATTTGCGTGGGCTCATCCTCCAAGTGAGGTTGAGAGGGCTCAGAAAGGTTTGATGAAGAAGAAGTAGGCAGCGTACTGGGGGGCAAAGAAACAAACCTCTCAGTGAGCCTTTCTCGCACCTGTATATACGGGTGGCTACTTGCATGGCTTCAATCAATGACTTTGGTTCACTTTGATAGAGTCTGATAAGCCCAACCTGAACTGGCTTCTTAGAGCAGGGTCATTCCACCCCGAGTCAGGTGCTCAGTGGCGGAAATCAGAACAGTATTGTTCAGCGATACGTTTATCCTGACGTAATGACCTAAGGTTCGTTTCAGCTGAGTGGGCACAGTCAGGATCATCAGAGTAAACCTAGGGCCTTGAAAAAAAGCTTCAACTGACCCTCTGGCTGGGTCATCTGCGGAGAGACTAAAAGCCCAAGACTGGGGATCCCCCTGCAACCATGTAATAATCAGGTCAACCCGCTGTGCTTCAGAACAAGAGGAGTGTGGCTTAAGCTTAAAAGTATAGCATACAGCTATTTTTAAAGTTAGAAAACATATGGGGGTTACCAGAAAAACAGTCAGGTGGGTCAACCTTGGGCTCTGGCTCCTGTGTTACTGCTGGAGAAGCGTTTACACGCACAAACAGTTCCTGGACGTGGCGTGTTAGTTTTCAAATTTCCTCAGCAAATAAACAAGCCTGTGTAGAGTCCATCTTCACACCTACCCCAACGCAGGTGGCCAGACTATAGCAGCCCCATTTCCGATAAGGCAAGCAAGACTACTGGTACTCGGCTATCCCAATGTCTTATACACAATGCTATAGTGCCTGACCACCACACCAGGGCAGGCACGAACTGAGCAAAGCAAACAGGTACTTGCGTTTGGCAGACAGGAAGAGTGGTTCTATGACAGTCCAGATAAAAGGCAGGCTAAGTTCGGGGAATAGTCCAATATTCGGTCCAAGCTCATACACACGGAAATCCAAACTAGCGGAGCCAGGCAGACAGGCAGGGGGGAGGGACTTGATCAAGAATTACACAAGTATCACTCTCTATCACAAGCATGAGACTGAAGATTTGGCTCGCTTATACAGTGCCTTGAAAAACTACTCATACCCCTTGAAATTTTTCACATTTTGTCATGTTACAACCAAAAACAAAAATTTATTTTATTGGGATTTTATGTGATAGACCAACACAAAGTGGCACATAATTGGGAAGTGGAAGGGAAATGATCAATGGTTTTCAAACATTTTTACTAAATAAATATCTGAAAAGTTTGGCGTGCATTTGTATTCACCCCCTTTACTCTTATATGCCTTACTAAAATCTAGTGGAACCAATTGCCTTCAGAAGTCTCCTAATTAGTAAATAGAGTCCACTGTAATTTAATCTCAGTATAAATGCAGCTGTTCTGTGAAGCCCTCAGAGGTTTGTTAGAGAACCTTTGTGAACAAATAGCATCATGAAGGCCAAGGAACACACCAGACAGGTCAGGGATAAAGTTGTGGAAAAGCAGGGTTAGGTCTTAAAAAAAATATCCCAAGCTTTCAACATCTCACAAAGCACTGTTCAATCCATCATCAGAAAATGGAGAGTATGGCCCAACTGCAAACCTACCAAGATATGGCCGTCCACCTAAACTGAAAGTCCGGGCAAGGAGAGCATTAAGGAGGAGCTGCAGAGATCCACAGCCCAGGTGGAAGAATCTGTCCACAGGACAACTATTAGTTGTGCACTCCACAAATCTGGCCTTTTTGGAAGAGTGGCAAGAAGAAAGTCATGGTTGAAAGAAAAGCATACGGCGGGCAAAATTTTACTTTTTGGCCTAAAAGCAAAACGCTGTGTGTGGTTGAAAACTAACACTGCACATCACCCTGAACACACCATCCCCACCGTGAAACGTGGTGGCAGCATCCTGTTGTGGGGATGCTTTTTTCAGCAGGGGCAGGGAAGCTGGTCAGAGTTGATGGGAAGATAAATGGAGCCAAATACAGGGCAACCGTAGAAGAAAACCTGTCATGCCTTGTACACACGACCGGATTTTCCGATGGAAAAAGTCAGACGGGCTCTTTTCATTGGATATTCCATCCGTGTGTATGCCCCATCTGACCTTTTCCTTCTGAAATTCCGACGGACTTGGATAGAGAACTTTTTTTCCGCCAGACAAAAATTTCTATCGGAAAGACCGTTCGTCTGTATGTAATTACGACGGACTAAAAACCATGCATGCTCAGAATCAAGCAGAAGAGCCGAAATGCCTATTGAACTTCATTAATCTTGGCGTTGTACGTCACCACGTTTTTGACGATCGGACTTTTGTGTGACCGTGTGTATGTAAGACAGCTTGGGCGGAATTCCGTCGGAACTCCATCGGACAATCCGTCGGACTTTATTCCGACGAACATTCCGGTCGTGGGGTGGAGGTTCACCTTCCAGCAGGACAACGACCCTAAACATACAGCCAGAGCTACAATGGAATGGTTTAGATCAAAGCATATCCATGTGTTAGAACGGCCCAGCCAAAGTCCAGACCTACAGTTGTGCTCATAAATTAAACGTACCCTGGCAGAATTTATGATTTCTTTACCATTTTTCAGAGAATATGAATAAACGCAAAAACTTTTCTTCTTTCACTAATGGTTAGTGTTTGGCCGAAGCCTTTTTTCTATCAATCAACTGTGTTTACTCTTTTTAAGTCATAATGTCAACAGGAACTACCCAAATTACCCTGATAAAAAGTTCACATACACCAGTTCTTAACACCGTGTATTGCCCCCTTTAACATCAATGACAGCTTGAAGTCTTTTGTGGCATTTGTGGATGAGGCTCTTTATCTTCTTTATCTTCTCAGATGGTAAAGCTGCCCATTCCTCTTGGCAAAAAGCCTCCAGTTGCTGTAAATTTTTGGGCTGTCTTGCATGAACTGCCCGTTTGAGATCTCCCCAGAGTGGCTCAATGATATTGAGGTCAGGAGACTGAGATGCCCACTCCAGAACCTTCACTTTATTCTGCTGTAGCCAATGACCGATCGACTTGTCCTTGTGTTTTGGATCATTGTCATGTCCAAGTACTTCCTGGCTGATGAATGCAAATCTTCCTCCAGTATTTTTTGATAACATACTGCATTCATCTTGCCATCAATTTTGGCCAAATTTCCTGTGCCTTTGTAGCTAACACATCCCCAAAAACATCAACGATCCACCTCAGTGTTTCACAGTAGGAATGGTGTACCTTTCATTATAGGTTTTTGTTGACTCCTCTCTAAATGAAGTGTTTCTGGTTGTGGTCAAAAATCTAAATTTTGGTCTTATCACTCCAAATGACTTTGTGCCAGAAGGTTTGAGGCTTGTCTCTGTGCTGTTTGGCGTATTGTAAGCAGGATACTTTGTGGCATTTGCATAGTAATGGCTTTCTTCTGGCGACTCGACCATGCAGCCCATCTTTCTTCAAGTGCCTCCTTACTGTGCATTTGGAAACAGCCTAACCACATGTTTTCAGAGAGTCCCGTATTTCACCTGAAGTTATTTGTGGATTTTTCTTTGCATCCCGAACAATTTTCCTGGCAGTTGTGGCTGAAATTTTAGTTGGTCTACCTGACCATGATTTGGTTTCAACAGAACCTCTTATTTTCAACTTCTTGATTGGAGTTTGAACACTGCTGATTGGCATTTTCAATTCTTTGGATATTTTTTTATATCCCTTTCCTGTTTTATACAATTCAACTACCTTTTCCCGCAGATCCTTTGACAATTATTTTGCTTTTCCCATGACTCAGAATCCAGAAACGTCAGTGCAGCACTGGATGAAAGATGCACGGGTCTGTCAGGAGTCTAGAAACTCATTGACCCTTTATACACACCAATTACAAGAAAACAGATCACAGGTGAGGGAGGATGTTAATAGCCATTAAAACCCCTTTGTGTCAACTTGTGTGCACGTTATCAGGCCAAAATCACCAGGGTATGTAAATTTTTGATCAGGGTCATTTTAGTAGTTTTTGTTGTCATTATGATTAAAAAGAGTAAACGCAGTTGATTGATAATAAATAGCTTTAGCCAAACACTATGAGTGAAAATAGGATTTTTTACTCACCGTAAAATCCTTTTCTCTGAGTCCATGGACCGACACAGCTTCTCTATTGACAAAGTGGGTATTATCCGTTAATTAAGAGTGACTAGGCAGAAAAACTTGTAAAAAGTGTTGCATCACACCTTCTACAGTACCGCTCAGGGGGCGGACCCTCTGGTATAACCTCTCAGTCTGCATCTCGCAGATCAGTTCGTCAAAAAGCAGTACAAACTTAAAAGGAGGGGTGGGTGCTGTGTCGGTCCATGGACTCAGAGAAAATGATTTTACGGTGAGTAAAAAATCCTATTTACTCTTTCGTCCATGGACCGACACAGCTTCTCTATTGACAAAGTGGGACGTCCCAAAGCAGTGTCAGAGAAAAAAACGAGGGGTGGTAACAGCCTAAAAATAAACTTCACCCCAAAACACAAAACAGCACTCCTCCAATGAAGGAGCTGCAACTCTAAACAGCCGCTTGCAAAACCTTGCGGCCGAAAGAGGCATCCGAAGATGCACCTACATCAACTTTGTAGAATTTTGTGAAAGTGTGAGCGGACGACCAAGTCGCCGCTTTACATAATTGGGAAACAGACGCTTGATGTCGGAAAGCCCAAGAGGCACCTATTGCCCTGGTCGAATGCGCCGTGACAGGAAAGGGGGGCGCTTGACCCTTTAAGGCGTAAGCCTGGATTACTATCTGTCGGATCCACCTAGAGATGGTGGCTGACGAGACTGCTTGGCCCCTCTTGAGACCAGCCACCGAAACAAACAGTGAGTCTGACTTCCGGAACAGGGAAGTAGCAGATAAGTATACTCTCAAAGCTCGGACAACGTCCAAGGAATGCAACGCCGACTCCTTAGGATTCGACGGATGAGGACACAAGGATGGAAGTACAATGTCTTCGTTGAGATGAAAAGCCGAAACGACCTTCGGAAGAAAGGAAGGCTGCGGCCGCAGTACCACCTTATCCTTGTGGAAAACCAAATAGGGAGCCTTGCAGGACAAGGCTGCCAGCTCAGAGACTCGTCTAACTGACGTAACAGCCACCAAAAAGACCACTTTCTGAGAAAGTGTCAACAGGGGAATATCTCTAATATTCTCAAACGGTGCCTTCTGAAGCACCGAGAGGACCAGGTTCAAGTCCCACGGAGGTAACGGGGGACGGACCGGAGGGGCCACATGTCGAACCCCCTGCACACATGTACTCACGAGAGAGTGAGTCGCCAGGGGTCGCTGAAAAAAGACAGCCAGGGCAGATATCTGTCCCTTAATCGTACTTAGGGCAAGCCTTTGGTCCACCCCATGCTGTAAAAACAGCAGGATTCTGGAAACCAAATAGATACGCGGATGCCATTTCATCTCCTCACACATGGAGATGTAGGCCTTCCAAGTGCGGTGATAAACCTTCCTAGACAACAGTTTTCGAGCACTTCTCATAGTAGAGATTACTGAATCTGACAGGCCCCGGTCTCTCAGTACCTGGTTCTCAACAGCCATGCCGTTAAAGCCAATGACTGTAAAGCAGGATGGAGTATGGGACCTTGCGATAGCAGGTCCTTCTGTAGTGGTAGGCGCCAGGGGACGTCTGCTACCAGACGTACTAGATCGTCGTACCAAGGACGCTGAGGCCAATCTGGAGCGATTAGAATCATTGGAATTCCCTCTGCCTCCACTCTGCGGACCAGAAGAGGAAGAAGCCTTAAGGGAGGGAAGGCATAGATTAGCCGATACTGACCCCACGATGCCACCAACGCGTCCGTTGCGTCTGCCCATGGGTCTCTTGACCGGGCCACAAACCTCAATACCTTCCGATTGAGTCGGGAAGCCAGAAGATCTACGTCTGGTGTGCCCCCTCTTTGGCAGAGGAGTTGGAACACCTCCGGGTGTAAGGACCATTCTCCCTGGTCCAGCACCTGGCGGCTCAGGTAGTCCGCCTGCCAGTTTTTCACACCCGGAATGTACATGGCCGACAGTGCCGGTATGCTCTTCTCTGCCCACTTCAGGATGCGAGCGACCTCCGATGCTGCAGCTGAGCTTCTTGTTCCTCCTTGATGATTGACATATGACACTGCTGTGGCGTTGTCTGACTGGATCCTGACTGGACGCCCATGCAGCCTCTGAGACCATTTGAAGAGGCACAGCCTGATCGCCTGGATTTCCAGGACATTGATCGGCTGGAGGGCTTCCTCTGGGGTCCAGCGACCTTGCGCCGACTGAACACCCCAGACTCCCCCCCAACCTGTAAGGCTGGCGTCCGTCGTGATCACTATCCAGTAAACCGGAAGAAATTACTTCCCGGCCATTAGAGCCGGTGCTGTCAGCCACCATACCAGGGATCTCCTGACTAGGTGGCTCACTCGGATTTGATAATCCAGAGATGAAGGGCATCTGTTCCATCTGGACAGAACTTCCTTCTGTAACACTCGAGTGTGGTATTGAGCGTATGGGACCGCCTCGAAGGAGGCTACCATGAGGCCCAAAACTCGCATGCCAAAACGGAGTGACGACCAATTCCTGGAAGTCAGCTGCCGTAATGCAGCCCCGAAAGGTCTGCAACTTCTCCACAGGGAGGAATACCTTTGCCTCTGAAGAATCCAGAATCAACCCCAGGTACACTAGGCGTTGAGTGGGCACCATACTGACCTTTGCGTGTTTAGTATCCAACCACAGTCTCGAAGAGTCTGACAGGTAATGGACACGCTTACCTCTAAATTCTGAGCTTGAAGGCGCCTTCAGTAGAAGGTCGTCCAAGTAGCCCATGATAGCGATACCCCGCTGTCTTAGAAGTGCCAAAATCGGAGCGAGCACCTTGGTGAACGTCCTGGGTGCTGAGGCAAGGCCAAACGGGAGGGCCACAAACTGGTAGTGGTCCTTCCCGATAGCAAATCGCAGAAACCTCTGGTGTCTGGAGTATATGGGGACATGCAGGTATGCGTCCTTGATGTCCAAGGAGGCCAGAAAGTCCCCCGGATGGAGAGCCGTGACTACAGATCGAACCGACTCCATCTGAAATCTTTGTACTTTCACAAAGCAATTGAGGACTCTGAGATCCAAGATTGGACGAACCCCCTCCTTCTTCGGCACAATAAACAGATTTGAGTAAAAACCCTGACCCCGTTCCTGTACTGGAACTGGAATAACTACCTCGCGTTCCAGTAGACCCTGGACCGCCCCGTACAGGGCCTCCCGACGGATCGGTAGTAGCTGGAGATTGGAGGTGATGAATCTGTCCGGTGGACAAGAGAGAAACTCTATCTTGTAGCCTGAGGAGATTACTTCGCAAACCCACCTGTCGGAGACTAGAGCTGTCCACTAAATCGCAAATTTGCGAAGATGTCCCCACACCCGAGAGCTGGGTGGGGGCGGACCTTCATGCGGACGCAGATTTGTCCGCAGGCTTGTTGGGTATGCGGGACCAAGGACGCCTTTGCCCTTGGGCAGGCGCTTTATCGGCCTGGGGTCTTTTCCCTGTCGCCCTAGGGGGACGAAAAAAACGCTTGCGTGCAGTAAAGGAGGGCCCTTGCCGTGGCCCCTTACCCTTGCTAATTTGGGGAAGCAAAGTGCTTTTACCTCCTGTGGCATCCTTGATGATGTCATCCAGAGAAGCCCCAAAAAATCTGTCGCCCTTAAAAGGCAGATCCAACAGGGCTTTCTTGGAAGTCTGGTCCGCAGACCAGCCTTTTAGCCAGATCAGGCGGCGTATTGCTACTGCATAAACCGAAGCTTTAGACAGCAGGGGAATAGTATCCATGTCTGACTCGCAGACAAACCTAAGGCCCTGGACCAACTGGTCGGCCAATGTTATCTCATCAGGAGGAGCATCTCGCTCCTTAACCCCTGGAGTAGCAATCTTGCCCATTCAGTAAGTGTCTGAGACACTAGGGCCCCCGCCAAATGCCGGGCGTACTGCCGAGCCTACCACTGAGTATAGGTAGCAAGCGAGTGCTTCAGCCTTCTTATCCACAGGGTCCTTGAAAACAGGAGCCCCTTCTACAGGAATTGTGGTGGCTCTATTAAGTCTGGACACCGGAGGGTCCACTATAGGGGGAGAGGTCCATTTCTTCAGAAAACTCTCCTCAAAGGGGTACCGTACTGCAAACCTCTTTGGGGCTGTAAAGACCCTCAGTGGGTTCTCCCATTCCTTGTATAAGAGTTTATCAAAAGACACACAAGGGAACACCTTAGCAGTGCGGGCAGGTCTATGAAACCCAAGTGGACCGGAGTCTCTGCTGCTTCTGCAGTATTTTCCAACTTTAGCGTATCCCGCACTGCAGTAATAAGGTCAGATACCAATGCCGTCTCGCGTACTGACCTGGACTTGGAGTGCTCCTCACTGTCCGGTCACGGTCTGCAGTCTCTGATGCGTCAGAATCTGGGCCCTGAGCCGTAGCTGGACCTGGTTCTGCATCAGAATTATCCCCAGAAGCTTGCAGGGGACGGGGCGTTTACTACCCCCTGTATTCCTGTGTGCTGCTTCCACCCTGGCAGCAAACGCCTCTAGGATTGCCGTCATAGCGTTCATAGACACCTCAGGGGCACCAGTTGCTAAATCTGGTGTTTCAGGGGAGAAGACATCTGGCTCAGATGCCATGCTGACCACACGCTGACACCCACAGGGCTACAGGCAAGATATCAATAGGCCACGCTCCTGCGCTGCACAGATGCTGGGTACCCAGAGAACTGAACACCCTGGACCGGCTGTACTGCTATGCTGCCGTGTGCTGCGCCTGTGATGCTGTCTCACTGCTGCTGTGTCAGTCTGCTTCTTTTATCAGCACTTCCTGTGCGAATTTTCGCGCCAGTGTAATGCACCCAAGAGGCCGGAGGCTCTCGCAAAATGGTTGCCAAAAACGTCTGTATGGAAGATAATGTGGGCTCTAAGAAAATGGCCGCCGAGCCGAAGATAGAGGTCAAGCAGCTATAGCCCACAAAAAAATGGCCGCCGAACGGCAATATATACATACAGGGTGGACAAACATGGCCGCCGATCAGCTGATAGGGGCCAGTGGGTGTGGCCGAACCACAGGAAGATGGCCGCCGGGCAGTCACAAGAGGCCGAACTCGGCATGGACCACCCCAAAATGGCCGCCGACAGCATGGAGGAGGAAGCACATACAGGTAAGCAGAAATGACATTTCTTTTAAATGTTAGTTACAGCCAGCCCCGCTCCAGTGGAACCCCTTAGGTGACCCCCAGCACCCAGCAACCTTTAGCTAGAAGCCCAGGGAGGAGGGAAAGGCAGGGAGAGAGGGAAGAAAGGGGCCACAACCACTTACTTGATCTCTCCAGGAATGTCCAGCTAAATCACCCAGCCGAGGCAGGGGAGTTTTACTTACCTATCCTGCATGTATTATGCTGAAAGACATTCCAAACAGATCATCGTCCGCGCACGGAAGGTGACTGTTGGCCAGGCATGCCGAAGCTGAGCGGTCCGATGCAAGCCTTGGAGCGTAAGCTCACCGGCCAGGCTGCTGCGACTCGGCCGTAAGGTCAGCCGAAGCTGAGCGGTCCGATGCAGGCCCTGGAGCGTAGGCTCACCGGCCAGCCGTGGAGCGACGGGCATGTCGTGGAAAACCCAGTGCGTAGCTAGGGTCGGCACACGCTCGATGGCCGAAACTGGGGAGACTACAAGGATCGAGGAGCGGGCCTGTCACCCAGTCGGCAGTTGATCGAAGATCGCAGGAAACAACAAATGTAGCAAAAAAATATATCCTTTTTTTCCCCGGACCAATGGGCCCGAAGGGAGCCATGTCCTACTCCTTGCTAGACAGAAAAAAACTGATCTGCGAGATGCAGACTGAGAGGTTATACCAGAGGGTCCGCCCCCTGGGCGGTACTGTAGAAGGTGTGATGCAACACTTTTTACAAGTTTTTCTGCCTAGTCACTCCTAATTAACGGATAATACCCACTTTGTCAATAGAGAAGCTGTGTCGGTCCATGGACGAAAGAGTAAGAAATGTTTGTTATCATTCATATTCTCTGAAAAATGGGCAAGAAATCAAATTCTGCCAGGGTGAGTAAACTTATGAGCACAACTGTAAATCCAATTGAGAATCTGTGGCAAGACTTGAAAATTTCTGTTCACAGACTCGCTCTATCTAATTTGACAGAACTTGAGCTATTTTGCAAAGAATGGCCAAAAATTTCACTCTAATGTGCAAAGCTGGTAGAGACATACCCAAAAAGACTTGCAGCTCTAATTGCAATGAAAGGTGGTTCTACAAAGTACAAATATGTGCCACACTTTTCACATATTTATTTGTATAAAAAAAGGGAAAAACAACATTTATCATTTTCCTTCCACTTCACAATTATGTGCCACATTGTGTTGGTCTATCACATAAAATCCCAATGAAATGCTTTTACGTTTTTGGTTGTAACATGACAAAATTTGGAAAATTTCAAGGGGTATGAATACTTTTTCAAGGCAACAGGTTTGGTTTCCACCCAGAGACTGACCACATCAATCACTTTGCAGGTGGACAAAGACAGGGAGAATGCCATAGCCAAAACCAGGATGCTGGAATGAGGAGCAGGAGTGCTAGACACTCCTGACAATTGAATACTTTAACAAAATGTAGAAAACCTACAACAGTTCTGCTCAAAAGTTTGCACACCCTGGCAGAAATTGTGAAATTTTGGCATTAATATTGAAAATATGACTGATCATGCCAAAAAACAGTTTTTTATTTAAGGATAGCAATCACATTAAGCCATTTATTATCACATAGTTTTTTGGATCCTTTTTAAATCAGAATGATAACAGAAATCACCCAAATGGGCCTAATAAAAAGTTTACATACCCTGAAATGTTTGGCCTTAATACAGACACAGAAGGTGGCACACACAGGTTAAAATGCCAATTAAAGGTTAATTTCCCATACTTGTGGCTTTTTAAATCGCAATTCGTGTCTGTGTATAAATAGTCAATGAGATTGTTAGCTCTCACATGGATGCACTAAGCAGGCTAGACACTGAGCCATGAGGAGGTAGAAAAGAACAGTCAAAAGACCCGGGTAATAAGGTAATGAAACTTTACAAAGATGGAAAAGGATATAAAAAAAGATATCCAAAGCCTTGAATATGCCAGCCAGTACTGTTAAATCACTTATTAAGTGGAAAATGTGTGGATCTCTTGATACCAAGCCAGGGTCAGGTAGATCAAGAAAGATTTAAGCCACAACTGGCGGAAGAATTGCTCAGGATACAAAGAAAAACCCACAGGTAACCTCAGAAGAAATACAGGCTGCTCTCCAAAAAGACGGTGTGGTTGTTTTTAGGGAGCAAAATTCAACAATACTTGAACAAAAGTACTTGAACACAGAGGCACACCTCCAGCTCTCCAATGACTCAACCCCCCTCCCTTCCTGGCAAACTCTCACAAGAGTTAGAGAGCTGTGCATGTCATAAGCCTAGCCTAATGACCTGACAAGAAACACGAAGTGGGCTGTATAATGTATTTACTGGCAGAACAAAATGTTTTACTATCCAAAGTTAAAACAAGGGGAGAAGATTTAATAGATGGAAAGTTGAAAAAAATTACTGAAGGTCCACTTGAACATCCAGTTACGTACATCTCAATCCTTTTTTATAAGTTGGCACCACATTTGCTTTATACCAGGGCACACAGAATATGGGCCTGGTTGCTGTATACAGCTCTGCCAAGGAGAAGGGGGGGGAGAAAGTGAGGGGGGAAGGAGAGACATGAAAAGGGAGGAGAAACGAGACAAATGACAGTGAGGCAAATCCCACCTGACTCACTTCTTGAACCTCTGACTGAGATAGAGAGAACCGGGAGCTGTGTGCCCACTATCACATGGATGGAGGAACCAGTTTGTATTGCTGATAAATACAATATAGGCAGGGTCACTGACAGGAAGGATTTCCCACTGCCATCACTCACCTAGTCAAGGTCCATCCTCCCTGGGCTCTAGCATCAGCTATGTGTGATTGACAGTCACAGGCCCTGTGCTGGTGCTACATGTTACTGTCTACTGCCTCTGCAGCTCTGAGTACTACCGTTGCTCAGAACTTCCAGTAGTTTTTCTGCTGCATGCAGGATGCCTTTGGGGCCCCAGCAGCCCCAAGCCCATCAGTGAGCAGGGAGCCAAGGACACGGTACAGCAGGGCTACCTGTACACCCTTATCCGCTGTCCTCTATGCCAATCAGTTGGTATCATTCCAGTCAGGAAGGTGTTTTTAAAAATGAGAAATATTGGCTTGGCTATAGCTGAGCCAAGTAACCTAAGGACTCAAGGGTGTAAGACATCTGAACCTGGGAATTTCTTCATATTTTCTAGTCTGTTTGGTACCTGGATTTTTGTCAGCCATAGTGGTACTCTTGGTGAAACATTATCAGTACTACTTTTACTACCATCAAACCCATTTAGTAGAATTTAGCCAAATAGGTTTTAATTTTGTTCTCTTATGTTTGTTATCCAATTAAATACAATGACTAACGCACTTGTTTAATTCATCTTTAAAAACCCAATTGCCTTGAGCGTTTTGCGACAAAGTAAATACTTTGTTTCACTGAGTGTTGTGCAGTAAGGATAGGAGCAAAGCTTATGGAAGTTTGGTTTTTGGACATTTAGAGTTCTTGTCATACCAACATACTTCTTTCCTGTGGCTTATGATAAATTTGATTACACCATGGATACTTTTGTCCAAGTTGTCTCTAACTTGCACAAGTGTATTAAGCCCTGTGTTTGAAACGAATAGATCCAACAGAGCATTTTCCCTCAAGTGGGTGTCAGGAAAGGGTTCACCCGTTGGTGGAGCTGTCAGTCTCTTGGATCGCAGTACCAGTGTTCATCAGCGGATGTCTTCCTACACCCAGGACCTGTAGTGGGAGGACTCACCTGCTGGTGGCACTGTTGGATCCTTGGGCCGTAGTACCGGTGTCCACCAGCGGGTGTATCCCGGCAGTCTGGAGCAGACAGCATCTCAGGTGTTACTTGAGGCCAATTACAGACATTCACATAAATACCCGGCTGATGATTGCTCTCATCGCCTTGGTATCGTCCTTGCGCCCTGACCTGTTAGCTGATCCTGAACCTGTTCC
Organism: Rana muscosa; assembly: GCA_029206835.1. Classification (NCBI taxonomy): domain Eukaryota; kingdom Metazoa; phylum Chordata; class Amphibia; order Anura; family Ranidae; genus Rana; species Rana muscosa. The sequence continues at coordinate 441,568,643 of CM055120.1, read as the reverse complement.
CTGATACCTGAGCCTGTTTCCGGTGTACCTGATCCTGTCTCCCTGTTCTGATCCCCATCCGATCCCACCTGTATCCCTGCCCTGCAGTCTGATCTGTCCATCCTCTCTCCCTGTCTTGTTTGTTCCCTGTCCTCATCTGCTGACTCCCCATGTATGACCTTGGCCTGGCTAACGTTTATGTTTCTGGAACATCCCTTTGTCCATCTGCTGTGTATGACCCTGGCCTGGCTTACGTTTATGATTACGGTATTCCCTATCTACTGTATATAGTTGTTTGTTATTTGTGGGTCAGTGTTTGACTATTGTCACTGGTTGTTATTGGAGGTGTTTGTGTATTTAATATCTCTTATCTTAATAAACATTTATATTCACTTTTATATGCGTTTTTGGTTCTCTTTGCAATCCACACAGTTTGGTCACACCTGGTATATGACAGTGGGCTTCCACTCGCTGTTCCATGTAACTGTCTTACAATGTGTTTTAATAAATGACAAGCTTTTGTTAGGTGTGCAGTTCTATTTGACCAATCAATAACACTGCACTGCTTCACAGCTAATTTACTCTTCCTCATCCTTTAGGGGGAAGGGGGGGTGTATAACATACTATTATAAGTAATTTAGTATTTGCTGCGCTCTCCAGTCAAAGTATTTCACAAATTCACTTTCAGGCTACTCTTCACATATGTGAATTCCCTTCCACCTCTTCTGCCAATTATGTCCCTCCAAAATAAAGTGTACCTCTCACTATTAGCAGCCCAGTAGTGTGAGCTGTCCAACCAGGCTTCCAATATTCCCGGGCAGTCAAAGTTCTCCTTGAATAACAGAACCGCCTAGCAACCAATCACCTGCTGGTTAACTTGCAATGTTAACTAAAGCAGCTGCCATGCTCCCGCCTTCCACCCAGCATGGTTTTGCCTCTCACTCTGCTCTGCTAGTGAACGGAGAGCGGAGCCCTCGGAGACTGGGGGTAGCATCGGCACAGCCCTGATTGTTATCTACTTGTCGGCTTTCTGCGATCGATAGGTAGATTGTGATCGACAGGTTGCCGACCCCGGCCTTAAAAGGAAGCCTATCACCCAACACAAACATGAAGGCTGTCATTTCTGACTCCGGAAAATTTTAATGGATTGGCTAACTTACCAAGGCTCTTACTTTGATTAGTTCTCAGAACAAATGTGTAGAAACGGAAGTCTAAATTTTACTTGTCCAAGTTCCGTGATTTAAGCTGGACATAGATGGAGTATAATTCAGCTGGTTCAGCAGGGACTGCCTGAATTTCAATGAATCTATGGCCAATTCTGTTCCAAAGCAGGCGATCCATTGATCGCCCACTCACGAATAGGCTACAGCGCTAATCAGTTTATTCTGACAGCAGAGGAGTCCAGCTGACTCCTCCGCTGTCATAATATAATGGCATAGCAGGAAGGATTCCCACACCCACCTTGAATAAGCAGAAAGGTGAATTGGTTCCGTTATTTTCGTTCAGCCCACTGACTGAAAAACAAAACAAAACAAAAAAAAACGAAGCCATGTATGACCAGCTTTGGAAGTATTGAAACAAGGGAATGAGCATAATCTGAGTCCCTCATATTTCTCTAATTATAGGTTTGCTTGAATAAACCATGAATCATGGGAAAGTCTTAGACAGTTACACCTGGTCATACTGTAGGTTTGCATGTTCTATATAAAAGTAAACTAAAATAAAAACTGTTAGGCCCGGTTCACATAGGGGCGACTCGTCAGGCGACTCGGTCGCCTGACGAGTCGCGTCCCGCTCTGTACTATGGAACCGTTCTAATAGGTCGCTCCGACTTAGAAAAAGGTTCCTGTACTGTACTTTTGGGGGCGACTCAGGGCGACTTGCATTGACTTCTATACAGAAGTCATTATGCAAATCGCCTTAGGCAGGCGTCTCAAGTCGTCTTGAGATCGCGCCGCCGAGTCGCCCCCAAAGTCGTGCCGCCCCTGTGTGAACCGGGCCTTAGCACAAAATGTAGTTGTAAGATCTCAATCATGAAACAAAGACACAGGAACTAGTATGTTCATTTTATTTTCAAAATAAGTATCTCTCTATAGACAGAATCATAGGTCAAGTTAAATTTTCACATCCATTTTGCTCTGGTATGGTGTCAGTAGTGGAATCAATTCATCCTTGAGAAACTTCACAACCTGTCAAAATAAAAAGTCAGAAACAGATATGCATTATTTACTTGTTTACCTCCATGTGTGCCACAAATTTTACTAAGAGATTTTTCCAGGCTCTGCAAGTTAGTGCTGTGCTACATCGAAGGGCTGGGGTTCTAAGAGGTAAATTAGATCACATCTTATGGGTGTTCTCTAAAAGACACTGTATGTAATTATGTTTTTGGTAATTAATGTAAAGTTGGGCAATTGAAGCAGAGTATATGCTGAAAAACCTGCATATACAGAAGTTGCCCTCAGTGAAAATGGCTTATGATGCTGGCAACTGGACAGTTATACGCAGGGCTTTTTTTCTCAGAGAATAAGTGCAGGAACTCACTCCCTTTTAAGTCACCCCTTGTCTCCACTCCCTATCCACCTCCAAAGTACTGTCCCTTGGTTCCACCCCCTACCCACCTCCCAGTACCACTGCTTTTAGACAATACAGAACCATGTATTATTTTGTGGTGTTAAGCAATGTGTATGCAATTTCATGCAATGATAAAAAAAGCAGTAAAATAGATCCCCTGCAGCCAGCAACAATAGACCCCATCCCAGCCACACTAGATCCTCCCAGAAAAAACAGAACCACCCAGCAACAATAGAGCATCCCTCACAAAAAATAGATTGCCTTCCGCAACAATATATCCCCCTAGCCACAAAAGACCCCACCCCAGCAATAATAGATCTCCCCAGCAACAATAGACCCCTCACACAGCATTATACCCCGCCTAGAAACCATGGGCACCGTTACAAAATACGACCTCAGCAACAATAGATCCACCCCAGCAACAATAGCCCCCCAGCAGCAACAACAGACCTCTCCCTCAACAGTAGATCCCTCCCAGCAACAACTGATCCCTCAGCAACAGAAGAAAGCCTAAGCAAAAATAGACCCCAATGCAAAAACATATCCCTGCTAGTTATAATATATCCCCCTGCAGCCAGCATCATAGACCCTCCAGCGTCCCTTACCATTACATGCAATCACTGCTGGAGGTGCCAGAACTGTGTTCCCATATGTTCCCGCTGAAAAAAAGTCCTGGTTATACGATAAGTATCTCAGATTTTTCATGTTCTCCCTATAGCCTCCCTCAGATAAAGAACCAGCCATCACATAAAAAAAAGTAGGATTTTTAAAACAGCTTACCTGTAAAATCCTTTTCTTGGAGTAAATCACGGGACACAGAGCAGCATAGTCATTACTATGTGGGTTATATAGAATTACCTTCAGGTGCTGGCACTGGCAACTTCCAAAACAGGAAGTACCCTCCCCTATATAAGCCCCTCCCATCCGGGAGTACCTCAGTTTTGTAGCAAAGCAATACGTGTCCCCAAAAGAGGGGTGGGAGCTCTGTGTCCCGTGATGTACTCCAAGAAAAGGATTTTACAGGTAAGCTGTTTTAAAAATCCTACTTTCTTGTTCATACATCACGGGACACAGAGCAGCATAGTCATTACTATGTGGGACGTCCCAAAGCAATGCCAAATGAGGGGGGGGGATACACCATACATAAGCTGGGCGCCATCAGGCATGAGGATCTTTTGCGGCCTGCAACACACTGCGCCCAAAGGCGACATCCTCCTGACTTCTAACGTCCACCTGGTAGAACCTAGTAAACGTGTGCACTGAAGACCATTTTGCGGCCTTACAAATTTGAGCCAGGGAGGCCTGGTGATGCACTGCCCATGAAGTTCCAACTGCTCTCGTGGAGTGCGCCCTAACTTTGAACGGAGGCGGTCTACTTCTCAAGCCATAGGCTTGTATTATGACCTGTCGAATCCACTTGGCTAAAGTAGATTTTGATGCTGCCTGACCCTTTCTGGGGCCTTCCGGCAGAACAAACAAAGAATCCGTTCTACGAATCTGAGCAGTGGCTTTTAGATAAGCTTTAACTGCTCTTACTACATCCAAAGAATGCAATAACTTTTCCTCTACCGAGCTTGGTTTGGGGAAAAAAGAAGGAAGAACCACATCCTGGTTCAAGTGAAACCTCGATACCACCTTAGGAAGAAAGGCTGGGTGAGGGCGTAATACTACTCTGTCCTTATGAATAACCAGATATGGCTCTTTACAGGACATGGCGGCTAATTCCGACACTCTTCTAGCCGAGCATATGGCTACTAAAAATATCAATTTCCTGGTGAGTAGAACCAAGGAAATGTGCCGCAAAGGTTCAAATGGCTGCTTCTGCAGAACCGACAGAACCAAATTTAGATCCCATGGGCATATGGGAGCTTTAATCGGTGGAATAATACGAGTCACACCTTGCATAAAGGATTTGACAAGTGAATGCATAGCCAGGGGCCTTTGAAATAGTATTGATAAGGCCGAAACCTGGCCCTTGATAGTACTTAAGGCAAACTTCCTGTCTACAGCCCACTGCAGGAAGTCCAGAATTCTGCCTATAACGTACTTAGGTGGATGCCATTTTCTGGCCTCGCACCAAGTGATGTACGCCTTCCAAACTCTTTAGTAGATCTGCCTGGATACAGGCTTCCTGGCATTGATTATAGTTGATACCACAGAGTTAGAGAGACCTCTCTTCTTTAGGATGTGGGATTCAATAGCCAGGCCGTTAAACTTAGAGTTAGTAAGGAAGGGTGGTATATCGGTCCTTGCGAAAGCAGGTCTGGTCGACGTGGAAGGGTCCAAGGACTCCCCACAGACATTTTGATGATCTCCGCGTACCAGGCCCTTCGGGGCCACGCTGGAGCCACCAGGATCACCGGCTTCTTTTCCAACCTGACTCTGCGAAGGAGTCGAGGCAACAATTGTAGCGGAGGGAATGCATATATCAGTCTGAACTGATCCCAAGGGAACACCAGAGCATCCGCGCCGCAAGCGAGGGGATCCCTTGTCCGGGAGACAAATCTGTCCACCTTTGCGTTGAATCTGGATGCTAGCAGATCTACATCCGGTGTTCCCCACCGCTGACATATTGCTCGGAAGACCTCGGGATGAAGGGACCATTCCCCTGGGCATAACTGTTGGCGACTCAGAAAGTCCGCCTTCCAATTCTCCACCCCTGGAATGAAGACAGCTGATATACATGGGACATGCTTTTCTGCCCATTCCAGGATGTGACTTACTTTCCTCTGGGCTGCACGACTCCTGGTGCCTCCCTGATGATTGATATATGCCACTGCTGTGGCATTGTCTGATTGAATTCTGACAGGGGACCCTTGGAGTCTGGATGTCCAGGCTACTAGGGCATACCGGGCTGCTCGTATCTCTAAGAGATTGATGGGCAGGGTTCTTACTACATTTGACCATCTGCCCTGGAGAGACCATTGCTCCAGTACTGCCCCCCAGCCTATAAGGCTGGCATCTGTAGTGACCACCTTCCAGGATATCGGACTGAAGGGTTTTCCCTTCTGGAGATTCTGGGGATCAACCACCAGCAGAGACTCTTCCGAACGGAAGGGGACAAAGCCATCGGGAAGTCTAGAGCCTGAACCTTTCCGTTCCAGGCTGACAATATGGCCCTCTGTAAATTCCTTGAGTGGAATTGGGCGTATGGCACAGCTTCGAATGATGCTACCATCTTTCCTAGCAGCCTCATGCACAGGCGTATGGACGGCTGTCTTTTTGCACGAAGCAGACGGACCAAGTCCCTCAGAGAGGATACCTTGTCTAGAGGTAAGAAAATCTTCCTCTGGTCTGAATCCAGCCGTAGCCCTAGATATACCAGGTTTTTCACTGGCTGTAGGGCTGACTTGTCCAGGTTAATGACCCAACCGTGAGATTCTAGATACTTGATTGTATCGACAATTACCACTTCTAGCTTGGCAACTGAGTGGTCCATCAACAACAGGTCGTCTAGGTATGCCATTATCGTTACACCTCGTGTTCTTAGATCGGCCAACAGTGGGGCCAGAATTTTTGTGAACACTCGTGGTGCTGTGGCCAGACCGAAAGGTAAGGCTCTGAACTGAAAATGGCGCCCTTCTACTGCAAAGCGTAGAAATTTTTGATGACCTGGAAAGATGGGAACATGCAAGTAAGCATCTTTGATGTCGATCGAGGCTAACCATTCCTCCCCCTGTAGGGCAGCGGTGACCGATCGGATCGACTCCATCCGGAAAGACCGGACGTTTAGAAATTTGCTTAGACTCTTTAGGTCCAATATGGGTCTTATGTCCCCGTTTGGCTTCGGGACTGTGAAAAGGTTTGAGTAGAAACCCAACCCCCACTCTTCCATAGGAACCTCCATAATTACTCCTTGGAGCAATAGTTGTTCTAACGCCAATAGGAGAGACCCTCTTTTCAGAGGGTCTCTTGGCATGCCTGACCACATAAAATGGGAAGGAGGAGACTCTTTTAACTCCAACTTGTATCCCAGAGTTACTGCGGAGAGCACCCATCTGTCTTTGATCGTCTCCCGCCAGGTCTCTGCGAACAACTGAAGTCTTCCCCCCACCCGTTTGAGTGGGGGCAGCCCTTCATAGGCTAGACTTGGAGGCTGGTTTAGTACCCCTTTGGATCCAGGGTTTCTTATTACCCTGTGACTGTCCCTGATTTTTACCCCCTGAGTTTGACCGAGGAGGCCGTCGGAACTGCTTAGTAGCAGACGTCGCAGGGATAGGAAAGGTAGTCCTCTTAAAAGATGGACCCCTAGACCTCTTCTTACTCGGTAAGAGAGTACTTTTACCACTGGAAATCTTCTGGATATACTTATCCAGGTCCTCGCCAAAAAGGCGTTCCCCATGAAATGGGAAGCTAACTAAGAGCTTCTTACAGGGAGCTTCAGCAGACCAGTTTTTGAGCCACAGAAGCCTACGCATATGTACCAAAGACAGCGTGAGGCAGGAGGCCTGATGGATAGAATCCTTGATGGCGTCAACCGCAAAGCATAATGCTCTAGGCAGATCAGCCAGAGCCTGGGCCTGCTGGTCTGGCAAATCCCTCAGGACCATTTTCATCTGATCCTTTAAAGCTTGGCAGACCCCAATAGCTGCCACTGCTGGCTGTGTAACAGCCCCTGCTGTGGAAAAAGCAGATTTTAATAAAGATTCCAATTTTTTATCTACTGGATCTTTGAACATTTGAACATTATCTACTGGGCATGTCAGTGATTTGTTCACAGAAGAGATGGCTGCATCCACCATAGGAACATTCCATCTCTGGGTGAACTTTTCCTCCATGGGATAGATCACCGGAAATTTCTTAGGCGGAACAAATAGTTTATCAGGATGTTCCCAGTCCTGGTATATAAGTCCTTCCAATAATGGATGTATTGGAAAGGAGCAATTAACCTGGGGAGCTTTTAGCGACCCCAATGAGGAGACAGCAGTAGTTGATGGTTCAACAAGAGGCATTTTAAATGCAGATCGAACCATGTCAGTTAGGGTCTGGACCCACAATCTTTCAGTCTGTGATGCTGAAAATGGTTCATCTACTGTCGATTCCTCAAAAACAGAGTTAACCTCCTCCTGATCCCCTTCAGGTAGGTCGGTCCCTTCCTGGGACTGTTGCTCTGCCAACAGGCACTCTAATGGAGGTGATGGAGATCTGGCGCGCTTTCTTTCCTGCAGAGAAGAAGCGATCAATGCTGCCAATCTCTGCTCCAATCCCTCCAGAGTTGAGGAAAAAACCTCCTCTGTTATATATGCAGGAGCAGGTGGACTGAGGACAGCCGCAGTACCTGGCACTCCCGGGGGTTCCTTATGGGTATTAACCTCTGATTTATCAGGGGAGGAGGGTGCAGATGACTGCTCCAGATCATCAGAGCCCGATGGAGACCCCCTACACTTCCTGAGAGGTATATCTCAGAGTTTTTTAGGCGGCATATTCCTTAGTTCAAAGCTGAGGTATTCCAGCCGCAATACACCCCTTTACTGAAATAGTCTAATGCAATTTTCTGCTATGTACATCAGTGGGTGTCTACTAATGCGTCTTTCTGGGGATGCCTGTATCAACCGCCCGCTGTAAGCCCCTATACCATGCTACCAGCTCCTTTTCATGCTCTGTGTCCATAGCAAGCAGCGTGGACTGAGTCCTTTTATCTTGCTGGGACGCCCGCACATGCGCAGAAGCGCTGGGCGCACAGAGCGCGTCATCCCCCAGGCTCCGCCCACTTTTTTGAAGCTAAATCTATAAAAAGAAAGCGTGTGTGCGCGCGCGCGTGCACGTGTGCGCTCTTGGCGCCCTGTAGGGCGAGGAGCCAGGGTCCCTGTTTCACCAGGACTCAGGGATGGAAGGAAACTACTTGGCAGCATGACAGAGGAATGCAGCTTCCCTGATAGAGAGCTCACTCATCTGCCTGGACTTTCACCATGGAAGGAATAGTCCCAAGAAAAAAAGACGTTCCACAGCGGCCTCTAGTGGACAAACACAGGTACCGCACTTTTGTCTCTTTTTTTTTTTTAAAAAAAACCTCCTTTATGAAAAAACATTTCCAGGTTTACAGTTTTTAAAACTTCCTTTATGAAAAGACATTTCTAGGATTTCTTAGGCATATACAGCTATTAGCGGGAATACCTTTAGGTAACAGGCAGAAAGACATATTAGGCTTGGGGGTCCCCTCAATAGAACCAAGTTCCTGAGGGGCCCCCACTTACCTTTTCCCCGCCGCAGGACTTTGTTTGGTCCACAGAAGCCCAAACTTCACCTCTCACGGCAGGCATTGTACTAGACCTTCAGGGACCGGGTTCCCAAGGATTCCACTCCCCTGGACCTGTATAGCACCCTGCACAGATAGCCTCTTGGTTTTGGGTATGACCAGAGCTCTGGATCCCAGGGTCCAGCCCTCCTAAGAGAGGCATTACAGGCAAAACCCTGCTCTTCTCTGCAAGGCCCGGGTACCGACCGTTTAGCTATGAAGCTTTTTTGGTTGGATCCGGAATAGCTTGCTAAGGCCCAGAGAACCTGTACACAAGCCCAGATGAATACATGTTAACCTTGGCCAACACCTTAGACACTGGCAAAAAACTGAGGTACTCCCGGATGGGAGGGGCTTATATAGGGGAGGGTACTTCCTGTTTTGGAAGTTGCCAGTGCCAGCACCTGAAGGTAATTCTATATAACCCACATAGTAATGACTATGCTGCTCTGTGTCCCGTGATGTATGAACAAGAAAACAGGATTTTTTCATCATACTTATGCCGCGTACACACGGCCGTTTTTCTCGTCGGGAAAAAGAAATTTTTCCCATTCGACGAGAAAAACGATAGTCTGTGGGCTTTCTGTTGTTTTTTTCGACGAGAAAAACGGCATTAAAAACAACGAGAAAAATGAGAACATGTTCTCATTTTTCTCATCGTTTTTTTCGACATGTTTTCCGCGGCAGTGTTTCCCATAGGGAAACACTGCCGCGGAGCCCACAAACGGTCGTTTTTCTCGACAAGAGAAAAAACGACGTGAAAGACGACCGTGTGTGGGGAACAAGCCGTTCCCTCGTTTTTAATGACATTATTCACGGCGGTTTTTTAACCGCCGTGAATAATGATCGTGTGTACGCGGCATCACCTGTAAAATCCTTTTGAGTACATCATGGGACACAGAGTTAGGCTAATATTCATTACCTACTGGGTTATATGCCATCTCTAGGTGAATGGACCCTGGTAGACAAAGTCTTAGACAGGAAGTGATCCCCTATATAACCCCTCCCATACAGGAAGTACTTCAGTTTTGTAGCAAGCACCGAATCCTCAGAAAAGAGGGGAGGGATCTCTGTGTTTCATGATGTACTTTAAAGAGAAGGATTTTACAGGTAAGTATGACGAAAAAACCCAATTACTTTTTCAAACATCGTGGGACACAGAATTAAGCTAATATTCATTACCTACTGGGACGTCCCAGATCAATAGCCTGCCAAACAATAGCCATCAGACCTTATACGACAGCCCGCAGTACACTGCTCCAACATCCACTTGATAAAATTTTGTGAACATATGCACTGAAGACCAGGTAGCAGCCTTACAAATCTGGGCCACAGATACCTGATGACGAAAAGCCCAGGAGGTTCCTACACCCCTGGTAGAATGAGCTCTCACCCTAAAGGGAGGAGCTTTACGTTTCAGACCATAGGCCTGAATGACCAATTGACGGGCCCAATTGGCAATGGAAGCTTTGGAAGCTGCCTGCCCCTTCTTGGGTGCTTTTGGTAAAACAAAAAAGGAGTCTGATCCTCGGATCTCCACAGATCTAGATAAATAAACCATGACTGCCCGGACAACATCCAAGGAATGCAGTCGTCTCTCTTCTGCCGAACGAGGCTGAGAGAAAAAAGAAGGCTAAGTAATGTCCTGATTTAAATGAAAGGCTAACACCACCTTTGGCGAAAAGGATGGTACAGGTCATAACAAGACCCGGAAGTGGTGAAGGATCAAGTATGGTTCCCTGCACAAAAGGGCCACCAACACCGACACCCTTCTAGCCAAGGTGATGGCCATCAGGAAGGCTAGCTTGCATGACAGCAAGTCTAATGGAATTTCCTTAAAAGGCTCAAATGGTTGTTTCTGTAAAACAGAGTTAGGCAAATATTCATTACCTATTGGGATGTCCCAGAGCAATAGCCTTGAGGGGAGGGAGACACCCTGCCAAACAATAGCCATCAGACTTTATACGGAAGTGGCGGTGGTCTCAGCAGGGAGCATCAATAGTTTCAAAAGACTATTAGATAAGCACCTGAACAACCACAACACACAGGGATATACAATGTAATACTGACATATAATCACACACATAGGTTGGACTTGATAGACTTGTGTATTTTTTCAACCTCACCTACTATGCAACAGACAGCACCAAGTTCAAGTCCCAAGGACACATAGGTGACCTAATGGGGGGAAGCAAACGAGTTGCCCCCTGCATAAAGGTTCGGACCAGCGAATGGGAGGCTAAAGGCCTTTGGAAGAATACTGACAGGGCCGAAATCTGACCTCTGATTGCACTCAAAGCCAATCTGATTTCCACAGCTGACTGTAGAAAAGAGAGAATTCTCCCAATCACATATTTCCGAGGATGCCGTTTTCTGGCTTCACACCAAGCAATATAAGTCTTCCAGACCTTATGATAGATTCTAGCATTCACTAGGGTAGACACCACTGGTCCTGAGATGCCAAGGCCCCTCAACACTCTGGCTTCAATAGCCATGCAGTCAAATTTAGAGACTGTAAATTGGGGTGGAATATAGGACCTTGAGACAGTAGATTGTGGTAACGTGGAAGCTTCCATGGTCCGTCTATTGCCAGTCTCACAATCTCCGGGAACCAGGGTCTTCTGGGCCAGGCTGGTGCCACCAGAATGACTGGAACCCCCTCTCTCCGAATCCTGTGCAACAAATGTGGAAGGAGAGGGATCGGGGGGAAAGCATAAACCAGAGAGTACTGGCTCCATGGAACTAACAGAGCATCTGCTCTGATTGCCAGAGGATCCCTTGTTCGGGACACAAACTGCTGTAGCTTGTTGTTAAACATGGATGCCAATAGGTCGACCTCTGACCATCCCCAATGCTGGCAAATTTACTGGAACACCCCTGGGTGCAGGGACCATTCCCCTGGGCAGATCTGCTGAGATAATCTGCCTTCCAGTTCTCTACTCCCGGGATTTGGACTGCCGATAGAATCGGCACATGTCCCTCTACCCAGGCTAGTATGTGGTTCACCTCCTTCAGAGCTGACGACTCCTGGTACCACCTTAGTGGTTTATATAGGCCACTGCAGTCGCATTATCGGACTGAACCCTGATAGGGCAGCCCTGAAGCTTCACCGTCCAGGACCGTAGGGCCAGACGTACTGACTGTAACTCCAGGACGTTGATGATCTATTCCGTCCTTGACAATTTCACCCGAGCTGTGAGCCCCGCTAGGGTCGCTTCCCAGCCTGAGAGACTGGCATTTGTAGTCAGTTCTGTCCAAGTTACTGGGAGGAAGGATCTTCCCTTTTGCAGGTTCTGATCCTGCAACCACCGGTTTAGGCTTAAGCATGCCAGAGGAGATAAGAACATTGGATAATCCAGGGCTTGTCCTCTTCTGTTCCAAACCAACAAGATGTCTTGTATAGGCCTGGAATGGAACTGGGCATAGGGCACTGCCTCGAAGGAAGACACCATCCTTCCTAGAAGACTCATACAGAGCCGAATGGAGGGTTGTCTGGTGCCCCTTATCTGATGCACCTGATCCTTCAGGGCACAGATCCTTACAGGTGGCAAAAATACCCTTGCTTGGACCGCATCTAGGATCAGACCTAAATACTTCAAACTTTGAGCTGGTTTCAAGATGGACTTTTCAGTATTTATGATCCAGCCTAAGCTTTTCAAATACCGCGCTGTGCAGGTTATGCTCTGTTCTAGAGCTTGTAGTGAGTGATCTCTGAGCAGGAGGTCGTCCAGATACCCGAGCACCAAGATCCCTTGGGCCCTTAAAAGACCCAGTACTGGTGCTAGGACCTTTGTGAACACCCGGGGAGCTGTGGCAAGCCCGAAGGGTAGAGCCACAAACTGAAAATGACGTTCCTCTACTGCAAATCGCATGCACCTCTGATGAGGCTGAAAGATAGGTACGTGTAAATACGCATCTTTTATATCAATGGAAGCTAGAAAGTCTCCCTTCTGGAGCGAGGCTACAACTGAGCGGACAGACTCCATCCGAAAGGACTGGATTAGTAGATACTGGTTCAGGGATCTTGGATACAAAATTGGCCTTATGTCCCGGTTTGATTTTTGAACCATAAACAGGTTCGAATAAAACCCTGCGCCCCTTTCGGATACAGGAACCTGTACAATCACTCCTTGATGCACTAAATGATGTAGTGCCTGAAACAGCAAGTTTCTTTTTGGAGGATCCGAGGGAACGCTGGATCTTAGAAACCTCTGAGGGGAACCCCCCCCCATAACTCCAGCTTGTAACCACGGGATATAGTTGAGGTGAACCACTTGTCCTGAACCACTGTTCTCCAAATGTCCGCAAAGTGCCGCAGCCTTCCCCCCACCCCACCTGATGGAGTGGGGGCCTCCACTCAAAAGGAGGTCTTGGTGCTGGGTTTAAAAGAGTTTTGGACCCAAGGCTTTTTCTGGCCCTGGCCTTGCAGCTTGCCCCTGGCTCTAGCGCCCTGTTGGCGGCGGAACTGCCTTGGTGCTGGGACACCCGAGGAAGCAGTCCCATAGGTCTTAAACGAGGGACACCTGGTGATTTTCCTCACAGGAACTAGAGAACTCTTCTCTCCGGAAATCTTTTGGATATATTTGTCCAAATTATCACCAAATAAACATTCCCCATGAAAGGGGAAACCTGCTAATAACTTTTTACAAGGAAGATTGGCTGACCAGTTCTTAAGCCACAAAAGTCTGCGCATATGTACAGACAAAAGAGCCAAACGAGAAACCTGCTGTATTGAATCCTTTAAGGCGTCAACAGCAAAACACAGCGCTCAAGGAATATCTGTCTTATTTTCAGACAGATCATCCTCCTGGTTAGGCCTGTCAGGCCGTCTAATCTGATCCTTTACAGACTGGCAGATACCAATTGCTGCAACAGCTGGCTGAATAGCTGAACTGGCCAGAGAAAAGGAAGCTTTTATTAATGACTTAAATTTCTTGTCAACAGCGTCTTTCGAGCCCTATGTGTTATCTACCGGACAAGTTAAGTTCTTGTTTAAGGAAGAAACTGCTGCATCTATGGCTGGCATGCTCCACTTCTTAACAAACTTTTCATCCATGTGTTATAAAGGGGATGTAGCGGGTGTTTGCTTTAAAGGCCCAGAGACTACCATACCCAGGATGCATTTCCCCGCGCAAGGACTGCTGGGGCGGGGTATTTAACCAGGGGGGCGGGCCAGAGAACTTTCTCTTTGGACACCGCCCGCCCAGCAAGTGGAACTCCGTGCTGAGTCTGCTGATAATACAGGGCCTTGAAGCCTAGGCCGGTATTACTCCAAAGAGCCTTCCGTACCCACCGGGGAGCCTGAGGGACGTCTCATCCTGCTGCTGCTCTGCTACTACCAGGAGGACCGAAGACCCGGGTGTCGTGGAATCTGTGTACCGAGACACAGCAACGGAAGATACGGACACAGACTGTTCCGGTTGGGTGAGAGAACACTTGCTCATGAGAATAATACAGGATCTCTAGACCCAGTACTGTTGTTCGGAACTATCATTAGTGTTTGCAGTTGCACGCCGGAGGGACAGTGCTTTGAATAACGCCAGTAGATTTGTTCTGGGTCATCAAGTTATCACATTCCTTTATTCTTGTGGATTACAAAATGTTCCAGAAGTGCACCACCGTTTGCTAGCGAAGATCTTTCTCTGCAGAACTTTCACATAGTACAGTCATGCCTGACTTAGTAGTAGTGACATTACTGGGCCCCATTTTGCCCACGAGAGAGAAGAGCTGCAGCGGGGTCCGTTAGTTCTTGTTATAGGATTGTATATCTGTCTGTGTGATAAAACACTCTTTCGTTGCAGGGCTCTGCACATGTCTATGTATACTGTTTGCCTGCTTAACCATTATTTTCAGTAAAGTACCAGGGTTAAGTATATCAGTTGTTTCTTACTGTGCAGGAGAAACGGTTAGTGATAGCTACACCATACTGTTGTGTGCCTTTATAGTGGGATTGTGCTGCCAAAGATCACAGGTTACACAATCCCATCATCCCCTACTGACTGTGCCAGGGGAGGGTAGAGCCAATTGCCGGGGGTTGACAGTGAGTGTTACAGGGCCCGAAACAAATCAAACCAGCGGCCCTCTTAGCTGGGGGTATCGCTACAGGGAAAATCTCTTAGGAGGAACAAAAATCCTGTCAGGATGTTTCCAATCAGCATACACCGCCTGTTCCAACAGAGGGTGTAAGGGGAAAGCCTGTGTGGCCTGAAGAGGACTTAGGGACACCAAAGCAGACCAGGGGGGCTCAGTAACCTCTGCAAGAGGCAACTTAACAGCAGAGCGAACCATCTCTGTAAGAGTCTGGATCAAAAGCCTCTGCGACTAAGAGGCAGACATCAACTGGATATCTTCTTGTCCAGATTGCTCAGAAGCAGACTCATCCGCCAGGCCCTCCACAGAATCCTGAGCTTTTAGCTCTTCCCTATCCTCAACCCATTCCTGCTCCAAACTAGGAGGCTCCGGGGAGGGGGATCTGTCACGCTTCTTGCCACCCTGCGGGATGAAGGCAATCATGGCAGCAATCCTGTGCTGTAACCAGGGTAGGGCTGAGGACAGTTCATCCTTAGTGATAAAGGGTGAAGCAGCAGCGTTGACTGTAGGCACAATATCAGATAGGCACAGTGGCTCAGATTGCCTGGAAGCCTCTGGTCTTTCAGGGGATACAACACTACGCATACAATTAGGTTCATCAGGAACTACTGACGACATAGGTGTGTCCTTCCCTCTAGTGTTAATCCCGCTCCTCTTTTTTGAAGACATTTACTAGCCACAAAAGGAGAGTATCTGGGTGTAGTATTAACACACCTCGGAAGGGAGACCATTTAATAGGGCTCACCAAGCCCCTTTGCAACAATCCTGCTAAGCACCTTTAGCCTGCCAAGCAACACCTGGCGACTCACGTGACCCCGAGTAAGGATAAATTAACCGATGCAAATGCCTGGTTTAGAGCCTGCTCTGTGTCCCACAGCTGCCTTCTGGAAGCACTGCATGCTTGGCATATACAGCTTAAATAAGCTGGCTGTGCGCTGGAATGTTCTGCACATGCAAGTGCGCGGTACCAGCAAACAGAACACGGCTGTATTCGCGTATGACGCAAATCTTCAAGAGGCCCAGATAAAGGCTACGGCGCATGTGCGGCTCCGCTGCGTGCGCCATGGCCACCAAACAAAATGCTGAGCACAGCGGCGCTCTTGCAAACGCACATGCGCCATGGCAAACCAAGGCGAAATGGCGCACTGGCGTGCACCATCATACCAGTAAAAAACAGCCAGACACAAGCAAAAAAGGTACACTTTGCAAACACCCACAGCTAGCCAAAAGCTCCCCGATATGGTCACTGCACACAGGTGTCCAGCCTCTAGCTAGCTTGACTGATTGTTACAATCACTGGGACACCCCACAATAAGTAAATAAAGGGATTTCACTTACCCGTTCAGGCGCAGAGCAGCTTAGTAAACTAAGAGCCCAATTATCGCCCATTATGGCGGGTTCCTGTCACTTGAGAACCTTCAAGGACTGGGTACCCTTTTTATGTTCAGGGTCCACTCCCTTGGACCTGTACAGCACCCTGCAGGAATGCCTTAGCGCTGTGATGTCCAGGATTCAACTTCGCAGGGTCCAGCGCCCGGAGGTCGCATTAGAGGTAAAACCTTGCAGAATCTTGAGTCTTCTTTGCGAGGCTCTGGTACCATTTATCTAAGCTTATAGAGCCTGTGTCAAATGGATCCGATCGGTCAATCCCTTGATTCATTTAAGAACCGTTTCTGGGACTAGAGACCTGGAGCTCAGAGAGCTCAAACAAACCTGCCCATCCACCTTGCAGACACTGGTAAAAAACTGAAGTACTTCCTGTAGGGGATCGGTTATATAGGGGATCACTTCCTGTCTAAGACTTTGTCTACCAGTGTCTATTCACCTAGAGATGGGGTATAGCCCAGTAGGTAATGAATATTAGCCTAGCTCTGTGTCCCATGATGTATGAAAAAGGATTGATTTAGGGCTTGTTCACGAATGTGTCAATACCCAGACGACATTTATTCAGCATTTTTAAAGCCAGAATGCAATGGGAAATCGAGAACCAAGACAGAGCGGCTCCAGCTACTTCCTGTTTGTACAGAGCAGCCATGATAAAACCATTTGCTTCTGTGTGCAAGGAAAAGCATCAAGCCAGCCAGCAATACTGCCAGTGCCAGGTAGGAGCAGAGGCAGTGATCATTATTGCCAGTGGCAAAAGCTTTTTGTTTCAGCAAGTTGAGCTGGACCAAGCCAAGTGAGAGTTTACAAAAATTTCTGCTATTACACTACAACCTTGTGGACTCTATAACTTTCACAAAGACCAAATAATATGCACCAATTTGTACTTATTTTTACCAAAGATATGTAGCAGTATAAATTTTGGCCAAAATTTTATAACGGAAACGAAAAAAAAAACATTTTTTTACAGAATTTTCAGTCTTTTTTCTCTTATAGCGCAAAAAATAAAAAACCCAACAGTGATTAAATACCACCAAAAGAAAGCTCTATTTGTGTGAAAAAAGGACAAAAAATTCATATGGGTACAGTGTTGTATGACTGAGTAATTGTCATTCAAAATGTGAGAGCACCGAAAGCTGAAAATTGGTCTGGTTATTAAGGGGGTTTAAGTGTCCAGTGGTCAAGTGGTTAATATAATATTTAATTTATATTGTTTTCACTTTCATTAAAATCTGCTCCTTTAAAAACGATTGTTTTAACAACTTTTTTTGCATTGATATGTCCCCTCGGGCAGTACCCAGGTCCCTATAAACTTTTTATGGCAATAACTTGCATATAAGCCTTTAAAATGAGGACTTAATTTTTCATGTTCGTGTCCCATAGACTTTAATAGGGTTCGCATGTTCACTAGAACTTTTTGCCTGTTCGAGATGTTCTGGTGCAAACCAAACCGGGGGGTGTTCGGCCCATCCCTGCTGGCCACCACGCATGGGCAGATGCAAACTGAGCAAAGCAAGCAGGTTCTTGCAGTTGGCAGACAGGTTCTATGAGAGTCCAGGTAAAAGGCAGGCTGAGTTCAGGGAATAGTCTAATATCTGGTCCAAGGTCATACACAGGGAAATCCAAACTAGCAGAGCTGGGCAGACAGGCAGGGGGGGGGGGATCAGGAATTACACATGTTTAAAAAGCATGAAACTGAAGATTTGGCTCAATTATAACAGGTTTCATTTCCACCCAGAGACTGACCACATAAATCCCCTTGCAGGTAGACAAAGACAGGGAGAATGCCATAGCCTAAACCAGGATGCGGGAATGAGGAGAAGTGCCAGACGCTCCTGACATTACCCCACCCCCCCGAGGAGGCGGCCCCCAGACCCTAAGCAGAGGTCAGTGGATGTTAAGGTCAGGTTGGTTAGCAGGTGACGTGTCACAGGAGTCAAGCCAGATAGCTGAAACACAAGCAGAATGCAAAGAAGCTTGAGGCAAAAAGGTTGAAATCCCCACCTGGCCGAATGAGGCACTCTATCCATAGGATGGATGGAACTTCTTAGACAGGTTTGAGTGGATGTAGTAGCAGTAGGGTGAGGCCAGGTTACAGAAAGTTCTGAGTAAGAAAAAGCAGAAGGCTCAATTGGCATGGGCTGGACCGGAATAACTGGTTCAGAGGCAGACTGAACTGCATCGGCAGGTGTAGAGACTGACTGGATTGCAACGGCAGGTGTAGAGACTGACTGGACCGCATTGACAGGTGTAGAGACTGACTGGACCGCAATTGCAGGTGTAGAGGCAGCGGCAATTTAGCCTGGGTGTGCCTCTAAAGGAGTTTAGGAACAGGCAAAGGTAGGGGTAATCCAGAGGGCTTGACTTCTGAGGACTTAGAGTGAGCACAGGTTTTGCAAGCTGTTATGTAGGAACAGGAGTCCTTATGGAGAGAGGGCCACCAAAGCCCATGAGAAACCAAAGTAGTAGTAATATCTGGGTGCCCGGCTGTCTTAGCGTCATGTGCTTCTGAAAGCACTTTTTAAGCCTAAGGTGGAGGGGAACAAGCAGCTTTCCAGTGGGTAGATTGGGCGTAACACAAGACTGAGCCTTTAAAACAGATTCCAAAAGTTCAGGGGAAAAGGCCCCCATTACTTCTGCTGAAGGTAAGATATTGTGAGACTTAGGCCCCTTTCACACTGAGGCGCTTTGCAGGCGCTATTGCGCTCTAAATAGCGCCTGCAATGCGCCCCAAAAAAGCCTCTCAATACTATCCAATGTGAAAGCCCGAGGGCTTTCACACTGGAGCGTTGCGATTGCAGGAGGCTCAAAAAACTCCTGCAAGCCGCATCTTTGAGGCGCAATAGGAGCGCTAAAAATAGCGCTGCTATACCGCCAGCGCATCCAGTGCCTCAGTGTGAAAGTAGCCTTAGAGGAAGTTTCCAAACAGGGCTCAAGGCTGTAAGACAGCGGGTAAGTTTGGCTTCTAGGAGAAAACGATTCAGACTGTGACAATTGGCTGGAGAGGAGGCCTGTAGAAAATTCAATAAACTTGTCAGCGTCTTTTGTTTTGCTTTAACAAAGCCATATAATGGCAAATGGTTATGCAAAGTGGAGTCACACTTGGAAAAATTGTCATGATCAGGATTTGAATAGGATTGTAATAAAGGCACATGACTGGTACTGGCCACACAAGAGTTACAAATGGGCAAATGGTCAGCAGTTTTAATGCAGTTCTGGATGCAGGTCTGGGACCAGGACCCAATCTCTCCTGTAGCCCAATCTATGTGCGGGTTATGAAGTTCAAGCCAGGAATACCCCAAGACAGGGGTAGGCAACCTCGGCCCTCCAGCTGTTTTGAAACTACAAGTCCCATGAGACATTGCAAGACCCTGACAATCACAGGCATGACTCCTAGAGGCACGATGGGATTTGTAGTTTTACCACAGCTGGATTGCCGAGGTTGCCTACCCCTGCCCTAAAAAAAAGGGGATAAGCGGGAAATGTTATCAAGTAACAGCTGATTGTCTCCCTATGAAATTCCCCAATCATCAGAGCAATAGGTACAGTGCACAAGCTAAGACTGAAAAGGGTCTGTGCACCTTAGTCACGGGAATCTGTAGACGGTGTGCTCGGTCCCTATCAATTAAATTGCTAGCGCCACCAGAATCAATGAAAGTGGAGAGGTGATGAGAAAACATGGCAGAACTAAGTTGTGCAGGAACAAATAGTTTATCTTGGAGGAAACCTGACACATTATATAGTCTAGAGAAGCTGACCCTACCCGCACTAGACTGTTGGTGTTTCCCGGCTTATTAGGGCAGCAGCTTGTTGCCACAGTGTCAGAGTAAGCAGAGTCCGAGATCTTCTAGCCTTTTCCCCAGAGGATAAATGGGTAGTGACAATTTGCGTGGGCTCATCCTCCAAGTGAGGTTGAGAGGGCTCAGAAAGGTTTGATGAAGAAGAAGTAGGCAGCGTACTGGGGGGCAAAGAAACAAACCTCTCAGTGAGCCTTTCTCGCACCTGTATATACGGGTGGCTACTTGCATGGCTTCAATCAATGACTTTGGTTCACTTTGATAGAGTCTGATAAGCCCAACCTGAACTGGCTTCTTAGAGCAGGGTCATTCCACCCCGAGTCAGGTGCTCAGTGGCGGAAATCAGAACAGTATTGTTCAGCGATGCGTTTATCCTGACGTAATGACCTAAGGTTCGTTTCAGCTGAGTGGGCACAGTCAGGATCATCAGAGTAAACGTAGGGCCTTGAAAAAAAGCTTCAACTGACCCTCTGGCTGAGTCATCTGCGGAGAGACTAAAAGCACAAGACTGGGGATCCCCCTGCAACCATGTAATAATCAGGTCAACCCGCTGTGCTTCAGAACAAGAGGAGTGTGGCTTAAGCTTAAAAGTATAGCATACAGCTATTTTTAAAGTTGGAAAACATATGGGGGTTACCAGAAAAACAGTCAGGTGGGTCAACCTTGGGCTCTGGCTCCTGTGTTACTGCTGGAGAAGCGTTTACACGCACAAACAGTTCCTGGACGTGGCGTGTTAGTTTTCAAATTTCCTCAGCAAATAAACAAGCCTGTGTAGAGTCCATCTTCACACCTACCCCAACGCAGGTGGCCAGACTATAGCAGCCCCATTTCCGATAAGGCAAGCAAGACTACTGGTACTCGGTTGTCCCAATGTCTTATACACAATGCTATAGTGCCTGACCACCACACCAGGGCAGGCACGAACTGAGCAAAGCAAACAGGTACTTGCGTTTGGCAGACAGGAAGAGTGGTTCTATGACAGTCCAGATAAAAGGCAGGCTGAGTTCGGGGAATAGTCCAATATTCGGTCCAAGCTCATACACACGGAAATCCAAACTAGCGGAGCCAGGCAGACAGGCAGGGGGGAGGGACTTGATCAAGAATTACACAAGTATCACTCTCCATCACAAGCATGAGACTGAAGGTTTGGCTCGCTTATACAGTGCCTTGAAAAACTACTCATACCCCTTGAAATTTTTCACATTTTGTCATGTTACAACCAAAAACAAAAATTTATTTTATTGGGATTTTATGTGATAGACCAACACAAAGTGGCACATAATTGGGAAGTGGAAGGTTAATGATCAATGGTTTTCAAACATTTTTACTAAATAAATATCTGAAAAGTTTGGCGTGCATTTGTATTCACCCCCCTTTACTCTTATATCCCTTACTAAAATCTAGTGGAACCAATTGCCTTCAGAAGTCTCCTAATTAGTAAATAGAGTCCACTGTAATTTAATCTCAGTATAAATGCAGCTGTTCTGTGAAGCCCTCAGAGGTTTGTTAGAGAACCTTTGTGAACAAATAGCATCATGAAGGCCAAGGAACACACCAGACAGGTCAGGGATAAAGTTGTGGAAAAGCAGGGTTAGGTCTTAAAAAAATATCCCAAGCTTTCAACATCTCACAAAGCACTGTTCAATCCATCATCAGAAAATGGAGAGTATGGCACAACTGCAAACCTACCAAGATATGGCCGTCCACCTAAACTGAAAGTCCGGGCAAGGAGAGCATTAAGGAGGAGCTGCAGAGATCCACAGCCCAGGTGGAAGAATCTGTCCACAGGACAACTATTAGTTGTGCACTCCACAAATCTGGCCTTTATGGAAGAGTGGCAAGAAGAAAGTCATGGTTGAAAGAAAAGCATACGGCGGGCAAAATTGTACTTTTTGGCCTAAAAGCAAAACGCTGTGTGTGGTTGAAAACTAACACTGCACATCACCCTGAACACACCATCCCCACCATGAAACGTGGTGGCAGCATCCTGTTGTGGGGATGCTTTTTTCAGCAGGGGCAGGGAAGCTGGTCAGAGTTGATGGGAAGATAAATGGAGCCAAATACAGGGCAACCGTAGAAGAAAACCTGTCATGCCTTGTACACACGACTGGATTTTCCGATGGAAAAAGTCAGACGGGCTCTTTTCATCGGATATTCCATCCGTGTGTATGCCCCATCTGACCTTTTCCTTCTGAAATTCCGACGGACTTGGATAGAGAACTTTTTTTCCGCCAGACAAAAATTTCTATCGGAAAGACCGTTCGTCTGTATGTAATTACGACGGACTAAAAACCATGCATGCTCAGAATCAAGCAGAAGAGCCGAAATGCCTATTTAACTTCATTAATCTTGGCGTTGTACGTCACCACGTTTTTGACGATCGGACTTTTGTTTGACCGTGTGTATGTAAGACAGCTTGGGCGGAATTCCGTCGGAACTCCATCGGACAATCCGTCAGACTTTATTCTGACGAACATTCCGGTCGTGGGGTGGAGGTTCACCTTCCAGCAGGACAACGACCCTAAACATACAGCCAGAGCTACAATGGAATGGTTTAGATCAAAGCATATCCATGTGTTAGAACGGCCCAGCCAAAGTCCAGACCTACAGTTGTGCTCATAAATTAAACGTACCCTGGCAGAATTTATGATTTCTTTACCATTTTTCAGAGAATATGAATAAACGCAAAAACTTTTCTTCTTTCACTAATGGTTAGTGTTTGGCCGAAGCCTTTTTTCTATCAATCAACTGTGTTTACTCTTTTTAAGTCATAATGGCAACAGGAACTACCCAAATTACCCTGATAAAAAGTTCACATACACCAGTTCTTAACACCATGTATTGCCCCCTTTAACATCAATGACAGCTTGAAGTCTTTTGTGGCATTTGTGGATGAGGCTCTTTATCTTCTTTATCTTCTCAGATGGTAAAGCTGCCCATTCCTCTTGGCAAAAAGCCTCCAGTTGCTGTAAATTTTTGGGCTGTCTTGCATGAACTGCCCGTTTGAGATCTCCCCAGAGTGGCTCAATGATATTGAGGTCAGGAGACTGAGATGCCCACTCCAGAACCTTCACTTTATTCTGCTGTAGCCAATGACCGATCGACTTGTCCTTGTGTTTTGGATCATTGTCATGTCCAAGTACTTCCTGGCTGATGAATGCAAATCTTCCTCCAGTATTTTTTGATAACATAATGCATTCATCTTGCCATCAATTTTGGCCAAATTTCCTGTGCCTTTGTAGCTAACACATCCCCAAAAAACATCAACGATCCACCTCAGTGTTTCACAGTAGGAATGGTGTACCTTTCATTATAGGTTTTTGTTGACTCCTCTCTAAATGAAGTGTTTCTGGTTGTGGTCAAAAATCTAAATTTTGGTCTTATCACTCCAAATGACTTTGTGCCAGAAGGTTTGAGGCTTGTCTCTGTGCTGTTTGGCGTATTGTAAGCAGGATACTTTGTGGCATTTGCATAGTAATGGCTTTCTTCTGGCGACTCGACCATGCAGCCCATCTTTCTTCAAGTGCCTCCTTACTGTGCATTTGGAAACAGCCTAACCACATGTTTTCAGAGAGTCCCGTATTTCACCTGAAGTTATTTGTGGATTTTTCTTTGCATCCCGAACAATTTTCCTGGCAGTTGTGGCTGAAATTTTAGTTGGTCTACCTGACCGTGATTTGGTTTCAACAGAACCTCTTATTTTCAACTTCTTGATTGGAGTTTGAACACTGCTGATTGGCATTTTCAATTCTTTGGATATTTTTTTATATCCCTTTCCTGTTTTATACAATTCAACTACCTTTTCCCGCAGATCCTTTGACAATTATTTTGCTTTTCCCATGACTCAGAATCCAGAAACGTCAGTGCAGCACTGGATGAAAGATGCACGGGTCTGTCAGGAGTCTAGAAACTCATTGACCCTTTATACACACCAATTACAAGAAAACAGATCACAGGTGAGGGAGGATGTTAATAGCCATTAAAACCCCTTTGTGTCAACTTGTGTGCACGTTATCAGGCCAAAATCACCAGGGTATGTAAATTTTTGATCAGGGTCATTTTAGTAGTTTTTGTTGTCATTATGATTAAAAAGAGTAAACACAGTTGATTGATAATAAATAGCTTTAGCCAAACACTATGAGTGAAAATAGGATTTTTTACTCACCCTAAAATCCTTTTCTCTGAGTCCATGGACCGACACAGCTTCTCTATTGACAAAGTGGGTATTATCCGTTAATTAGGAGTGACTAGGCAGAAAAACTTGTAAAAAGTGTTGCATCACACCTTCTACAGTACCGCCCAGGGGGCGGACCCTCTGGTATAACCTCTCAGTCTGCATCTCGCAGATCAGTTTGTCAAAAAGCAGTACAAACTTAAAAGGAGGGGTGGGTGCTGTGTCGGTCCATGGACTCAGAGAAAATGATTTTACGGTGAGTAAAAAATCCTATTTACTCTTTCGTCCATGGACCGACACAGCTTCTCTATTGACAAAGTGGGACGTCCCAAAGCAGTGTCAGAGAAAAAACGAGGGGTGGTAACAGCCTAAAAATAAACTTCACCCCAAAACACAAAACAGCACTCCTCCAATGAAGGAGCTGCAACTCTAAACAGCTGCTTGCAAAACCTTGCGGCCGAAAGAGGCATCCGAAGATGCACGTACATCAACTTTGTAGAATTTTGTGAAAGTGTGAGCGGACGACCAAGTCGCCGCTTTACATAATTGGGAAACAGACGCTTGATGTCGGAAAGCCCAAGAGGCACCTATTGCCCTGGTCGAATGCGCCGTGACAGGAAAGGGGGCGCTTGACCCTTTAAGGCGTAAGCCTGGATTACTATCTGTCGGATCCACCTAGAGATGGTGGCTGACGAGACTGCTTGGCCCCTCTTGGGACCAGCCACCGAAACAAACAGTGAGTCTGACTTCCGGAACAGGGAAGTAGCAGATAAGTATACTCTCAAAGCTCGGACAACGTCCAAGGAATGCAACGCCGACTCCTTAGGATTCGACGGATGAGGACACAAGGATGGAAGTACAATGTCTTCGTTGAGATGAAAAGCCGAAGCGACCTTCGGAAGAAAGGAAGGCTGCGGCCGCAGTACCACCTTATCCTTGTGGAAAACCAAATAGGGAGCCTTGCAGGACAAGGCTGCCAGCTCAGAGACTCGTCTAACTGACGTAACAGCCACCAAAAAGACCACTTTCTGAGAAAGTGTCAACAGGGGAATATCTCTAATATTCTCAAACGGTGCCTTCTGAAGCACCGAGAGGACCAGGTTCAAGTCCCACGGAGGTAACGGGGGACGGACCGGAGGGGCCACATGTCGAACCCCCTGCACACATGTACTCACGAGAGAGTGAGTCGCCAGGGGTCGCTGAAAAAAGACAGCCAGGGAAGATATCTGTCCCTTAATCGTACTTAGGGCAAGCCTTTGGTCCACCCCATGCTGTAAAAACAGCAGGATTCTGGAAACCAAATAGATACGCGGATGCCATTTCATCTCCTCACACATGGAGATGTAGGCCTTCCAAGTGCGGTGATAAACCTTCCTAGAGGACAGTTTTCGAGCACTTCTCATAGTAGAGATTACTGAATCTGACAGGCCCCGGTCTCTCAGTACCTGGTTCTCAACAGCCATGCCGTTAAAGCCAATGACTGTAAAGCAGGATGGAGTATGGGACCTTGCGATAGCAGGTCCTTCTATAGTGGTAGGCGCCAGGGGACGTCTGCTACCAGACGTACTAGATCGTCGTACCAAGGACGCTGAGGCCAATCTGGAGCGATTAGAATCATTGGAATTCCCTCTGCCTCCACTCTGCGGACCAGAAGAGGAAGAAGCCTTAAGGGAGGGAAGGCATAGATTAGCCGATACTGACCCCACGATGCCACCAACGCGTCCGTTGCGTCTGCCCATGGGTCTCTTGACCGGGCCACAAACCTCAATACCTTCCGATTGAGTCGGGAAGCCAGAAGATCTACGTCTGGTGTGCCCCCTCTTTGGCAGAGGAGTTGGAACACCTCCGGGTGTAAGGACCATTCTCCCTGGTCCAGCACCTGGCGGCTCAGGTAGTCCGCCTGCCAGTTTTTCACACCCGGAATGTACATGGCCGACAGTGCCGGTATGCTCTTCTCTGCCCACTTCAGGATGCGAGCGACCTCCGATGCTGCAGCTGAGCTTCTTGTTCCTCCTTGATGATTGACATATGACACTGCTGTGGCGTTGTCTGACTGGATCCTGACTGGACGCCCATGCAGCCTCTGAGACCATTTGAAGAGGCACAGCCTGATCGCCTGGATTTCCAGGACATTGATCAGCTGGAGGGCTTCCTCTGGGGTCCAGCGACCTTGCGCCGACTGAACACCCCAGACTCCCCCCCAACCTGTAAGGCTGGCGTCCGTCGTGATCACTATCCAGTAAACCGGAAGAAATTACTTCCCGGCCATTAGAGCCGGTGCTGTCAGCCACCATACCAGGGATCTCCTGACTAGGTGGCTCACTCGGATTTGATAATCCAGAGATGAAGGGCATCTGTTCCATCTGGACAGAACTTCCTTCTGTAACACTCGAGTGTGGTATTGAGCGCATGGGACCGCCTCGAAGGAGGCTACCATGAGGCCCAAAACTCGCATGCCAAAACGGAGTGACGACCAATTCCTGGAAGTCAGCTGCCGTAATGCAGCCCCGAAAGGTCTGCAACTTCTCCACAGGGAGGAATACCTTTGCCTCTGAGGAATCCAGAATCAACCCCAGGTACACTAGGCGTTGAGTGGGCACCATACTGACCTTTGCGTGTTTAGTATCCAACCACAGTCTCGAAGAGTCTGACAGGTAATGGACACGCTTACCTCTAAATTCTGAGCTTGAAGGCGCCTTCAGTAGAAGGTCGTCCAAGTAGCCCATGATAGCGATACCCAGCTGTCTTAGAAGTGCCAAAATCGGAGCGAGCACCTTGGTGAACGTCCTGGGTGCTGAGGCAAGGCCAAACGGGAGGGCCACAAACTGGTAGTGGTCCTTCCCGATAGCAAATCGCAGAAACCTCTGGTGTCTGGAGTATATGGGGACATGCAGGTATGCGTCCTTGATGTCCAAGGAGGCCAGAAAGTCCCCCGGATGGAGAGCCGTGACTACAGATCGAACCGACTCCATCTGAAATCTTTGTACTTTCACAAAGCAATTGAGGACTCTGAGATCCAAGATTGGACGAACCCCCTCCTTCTTCGGCACAATAAACAGATTTGAGTAAAAACCCTGACCCCGTTCCTGTTCTGGAACTGGAATAACTACCTCGCGTTCCAGTAGACCCTGGACCGCCCCATACAGGGCCTCCCGACGGATCGGTAGTAGCTGGAGATTGGAGGTGATGAATCTGTCTGGTGGACAAGAGAGAAACTCTATCTTGTAGCCTGAGGAGATTACTTCGCAAACCCACCTGTCGGAGACTAGAGCTGTCCACTAAATCGCGAATTTGCGAAGACGTCCCCACACCCGAGAGCTGGGTGGGGGCGGACCTTCATGCGGACGCAGATTTGTCCGCAGGCTTGTTGGGTATGCGGGACCAAGGACGCCTTTGCCCTTGGGCAGGCGCTTTATCGGCCTGGGGTCTTTTCCCTGTCGCCCTAGGGGGATGAAAAAACCGCTTGCGTGCAGTAAAGGAGGGCCCTTGCCCTTGGCGTGGCCCCTTACCCTTGCTAATTTGGGGAAGCAAAGTGCTTTTACCTCCTGTGGCATCCTTGATGATGTCATCCAGAGAAGCCCCAAAAAGTCTGTCGCCCTTAAAAGGCAGATCCAACAGGGCTTTCTTGGAAGTCTGGTCCGCAGACCAGCCTTTTAGCCAGATCAGGCGGCGTATTGCTACTGCATAAACCGAAGCTTTAGACAGCAGGGGAATAGTATCCATGTCTGACTCGCAGACAAACCTAAGGCCCTGGACCAACTGGTCGGCCAATGTTATCTCATCAGGAGGAGCATCTCGCTCCTTAACCCCTGGAGTAGCAATCTTGCCCATTCAGTAAGTGTCTGAGACACTAGGGCCCCCGCCAAATGCCGGGCGTACTGCCGAGCCTACCACTGAGTATAGGTAGCAAGCGAGTGCTTCAGCCTTCTTATCCACAGGGTCCTTGAAAACAGGAGCCCCTTCTACAGGAATTGTGGTGGCTCTATTAAGTCTGGACACCGGAGGGTCCACTATAGGGGGAGAGGTCCATTTCTTCAGAAAACTCTCCTCAAAGGGGTACCGTACTGCAAACCTCTTTGGGGCTGTAAAGACCCTCAGTGGGTTCTCCCATTTCTTGTATAAGAGTTTATCAAAAGACACACAAGGGAACACCTTAGCAGTGCGGGCAGGTCTATGAAACCCAAGTGGACCGGAGTCTCTGCTGCTTCTGCAGTATTTTCCAACTTTAGCGTATCCCGCACTGCAGTAATAAGGTCAGATACCAATGCCGTCTCGCGTACTGACCTGGACTTGGAGTGCTCCTCACTGTCCGGTCACGGTCTGCAGTCTCTGATGCGTCAGAATTTGGGCCCTGAGCCGTAGCTGGACCTGGTTCTGCATCAGAATTATCCCCAGAAGCTTGCAGGGGACGGGGCGTTTACTACCCCCTGTATTCCCGTGTGCTGCTTCCACCCTGGCAGCAAACGCCTCTAGGATTGCCGTCATAGCGTTCATAGACACCTCAGGGGCACCAGTTGCTAAATCTGGTGTTTCAGGGGAGAAGACATCTGGCTCAGATGCCATGCTGACCACACGCTGACACCCACAGGGCTACAAGGCAAGATATCAATAGGCCACGTTCCTGCGCTGCAGAGATGCTGGGTACCCAGAGAACTGACCACCCTGGACCGGCGGTACTCCTATGCTGCCGTGTGCTGCGCCTGTGATGCTGTCTCACTGCTGCTGTGTCAGTCTGCTTCTTTTATCAGCACTTCCTGGGTGAATTTTCGCGCCAGTGTAATGCACCCAAGAGGCCGGAGGCTCTCGCAAAATGGTTGCCAAAAACGTCTGTATGGAAGATAATGTGGGCTCTAAGAAAATGGCCGCCGAGCCGAAGATAGAGGTCAAGCAGCTGTAGCCCACAAAAAAATGGCCGCCGAACGGCAATATATACATACAGGGTGGACAAACATGGCCGCCGATCAGCTGATAGGGGCCAGTGGGTGTGGCCGAACCACAGGAAGATGGCCGCCGGGCAGTCACAAGAGGCCGAACTCGGCATGGACCACCCCAAAATGGCCACCGACAGCATGGAGGAGGAAGCACATACAGGTAAGCAGAAATGACATTTCTTTTAAATGTTAGTTACAGCCAGCCCCGCTCCAGTGGAACCCCTTAGGTGACCCCCAGCACCCAGCAACCTTTAGCTAGAAGCCCAGGGAGGAGGGAAAGGCAGGGAGAGAGGGAAGAAAGGGGCCACAACCACTTACTTGATCTCTCCAGGAATGTCCAGCTAAATCACCCAGCCGAGGCAGGGGAGTTTTACTTACCTATCCTGCATGTATTATGCTGAAAGACATTCCAAACAGATCATCGTCCGCGCACGGAAGGTGACTGTTGGCCAGGCATGCCGAAGCTGAGCGGTCCGATGCAAGCCTTGGAGCGTAAGCTCACCGGCCAGGCTGCTGCGACTCGGCCGTAAGGTCAGCCGAAGCTGAGCGGTCCGATGCAGGCCCTGGAGCGTAGGCTCACCGGCCACCCGTGGAGCGACGGGCATGTCGTGGAAAACCCAGTGCGTAGCTAGGGTCGGCACACGCTCGATGGCCGAAACTGGGGAGACTACAAGGATCGAGGAGCGGGCCTGTCACCCAGTCGGCAGTTGATCGAAGATCGCAGGAAACAACAAATGTAGCAAAAAAATATATCCTTTTTTCCCCCGGACCAATGGGCCCGAAGGGAGCCATGTCCTACTCCTTGCTAGACAGAAAAAAACTGATCTGCGAGATGCAGACTGAGAGGTTATACCAGAGGGTCCGCCCCCTGGGCGGTACTGTAGAAGGTGTGATGCAACACTTTTTACAAGTTTTTCTGCCTAGTCACTCCAAATTAACGGATAATACCCACTTTGTCAATAGAGAAGCTGTGTCGGTCCATGGACGAAAGAGTAAGAAATGTTTGTTATCATTCATATTCTCTGAAAAATGGGCAAGAAATCAAATTCTGCCAGGGTGAGTAAACTTATGAGCACAACTGTAAATCCAATTGAGAATCTGTTCACAGACTTGAAAATTTCTGTTCACAGACTCGCTCTATCTAATTTGACAGAACTTCAGCTATTTTGAAAAGAATGGCCAAAAATTTCACTCTAATGTGCAAAGCTGGTAGAGACATACCCAAAAAGACTTGCAGCTCTAATTGCAATGAAAGGTGGTTCTACAAAGTACAAATATGTGCCACACTTTTCACATATTTATTTGTATAAAAAAAGGGAAAAACAACATTTATCATTTTCCTTCCACTTCACAATTATGTGCCACATTGTGTTGGTCTATCACATAAAATCCCAATGAAATGCTTTTACGTTTTTGGTTGTAACATGACAAAATTTGGAAAATTTCAAGGGGTATGAATACTTTTTCAAGGCAACAGGTTTGGTTTCCACCCAGAGACTGACCACATCAATCACTTTGCAGGTGGACAAAGACAGGGAGAATGCCATAGCCAAAACCAGGATGCTGGAATGAGGAGCAGGAGTGCTAGACACTCCTGACAATTGAATACTTTAACAAAATGTAGAAAACCTACAACAGTTCTGCTCAAAAGTTTGCACACCCTGGCAGAAATTGTGAAATTTTGGCATTAATATTGAAAATATGACTGATCATGCCAAAAAACAGTTTTTTATTTAAGGGTAGCAATCACATTAAGCCATTTATTATCACATAGTTTTTTGGATCCTTTTTAAATCAGAATGATAACAGAAATCACCCAAATGGGCCTAATAAAAAGTTTACATACCCTGAAATGTTTGGCCTTAATACAGACACAGAAGGTGGCACACACAGGTTAAAATGCCAATTAAAGGTTAATTTCCCATACTTGTGGCTTTTTAAATCACAATTCGTGTCTGTGTATAAATAGTCAATGAGATTGTTAGCTCTCACATGGATGCACTAAGCAGGCTAGACACTGAGCCATGAGGAGGTAGAAAAGAACAGTCAAAAGACCCGCGTAATAAGGTAATGAAACTTTACAAAGATGGAAAAGGATATAAAAAAAGATATCCAAAGCCTTGAATATGCCAGCCAGTACTGTTAAATCACTTATTAAGTGGAAAATGTGTGGATCTCTTGATACCAAGCCAGGGTCAGGTAGATCAAGAAAGATTTAAGCCACAACCGGCGGAAGAATTGCTCAGGATACAAAGAAAAACCCACAGGTAACCTCAGAAGAAATACAGGCTGCTCTCCAAAAAGACGGTGTGGTTGTTTTTAGGGAGCAAAATTCAACAATACTTGAACAAAAGTACTTGAACACAGAGGCACACCTCCAGCTCTCCAATGACTCAACCCCCCTCCCTTCCTGGCAAACTCTCACAAGAGTTAGAGAGCTGTGCATGTCATAAGCCTAGCCTAATGACCTGACAAGAAACACAAAGTGGGCTGTATAATGTATTTACTGGCAGAACAAAATGTTTTACTATCCAAAGTTAAAACAAGGGGAGAAGATTTAATAGATGGAAAGTTGAAAAAAATTACTGAAGGTCCACTTGAACATCCAGTTACGTACATCTCAATCCTTTTTTATAAGTTGGCACCACATTTGCTTTATACCAGGGCACACAGAATATGGGCCTGGTTGCTGTATACAGCTCTGCCAAGGAGAAGGGGGGGAGAAAGTGAGGGGGGGAAGGAGAGACATGAAAAGGGAGGAGAAACGAGACAAATGACAGTGAGGCAAATCCCACCTGAGTCACTTCTTGAACCACTGACTGAGATAGAGAGAACCGGGAGCTGTGTGCCCACTATCACAGGGATGGGGTAGGGAGGAGGAACCAGTTTGTATTGCTGATAAATACAATATAGGCAGGGTCACTGACAGGAAGGATTTCCCACTGCCATCACTCACCTAGTCAAGGTCCATCCTCCCTGGGCTCTAGCATCAGCTATGTGTGATTGACAGTCACAGGCCCTGTGCTGGTGCTACATGTTACTGTTTACTGCCTCTGCAGCTCTGAGTACTACCGTTGCTCAGAACTTCCAGTAGTTTTTCTGCTGCATGCAGGATGCTTTTGGGGCCCCAGCAGCCCCAAGCCCATCAGTGAGCAGGGAGCCAAGGACACGGTACAGCAGGGCTACCTGTACACCCTTATCCGCTGTCCTCTATGCCAATCAGTTGGTATCATTCCAGTCAGGAAGGTGTTTTTAAAAATGAGAAATATTAGCTTGGCTATAGCTGAGCCAAGTAACCTAAGGACTCAAGGGTGTAAGACATCTGAACCTGGGAATTTCTTCATATTTTCTAGTCTGTTTGGTACCTGGATTTTTGTCAGCCATAGTGGTACTCTTGGTGAAACATTATCAGTACTACTTTTACTACCATCAAAGCCATTTAGTAGAATTTAGCCAAATAGGTTTTAATTTTGTTCTCTTATGTTTGTTATCCAATTAAATACAATGACTAACGCACTTGTTTAATTCATCTTTAAAAACCCAATTGCCTTGAGCGTTTTGCGACAAAGTAAATACTTTGTTTCACTGAGTGTTGTGCAGTAAGGATAGGAGCAAAGCTTATGGAATTTTGGTTTTTGGACATTTAGAGTTCTTGTCATACCAACATACTTCTTTCCTGTGGCTTATGATAAATTTGATTACACCATGGATACTTTTGTCCAAGTTGTCTCTAACTTGCACAGCTGTATTAAGCCCTGTGTTTGAAACAAATAGATCCAACAGAGCATTTTCCCTCAAGTGGGTGTCAGGAAAGGGTTCACTCGTTGGTGGCGCTGTCAGTCTCTTGGATCGCAGTACCAGTGTCCATCAGCGGGTGTCTTCCTACACCCAGGACCTGTAGTGGGAGGACTCACCTGCTGGTGGCACTGTTGGATCCTTGGGCCGTAGTACCGGTGTCCACCAGCGGGTGTATCCCGGCAGTCTGGAGCAGACAGCATCTCAGGTGTTACTTGAGGCCAATTACAGACATTCACATAAATACCCGGCTGATGATTGCTCTCATCGCCTTGGTATCGTCCTTGAGCCCTGACCTGTTAGCTGATCCTGAACCTGTTCCCTGATACCTGAGCCTGTTTCCGGTGTACCTGATCCTGTCTCCCTGTTCTGATCCCCATCCGATCCCACCTGTATCCCTGCCCTGCAGTCTGATCTGTCCATCCTCTCCCTGTCTTGTTTGTTCCCTGTCCTCATCTGCTGACTCCCCATGTATGACCTTGGCCTGGCTAACGTTTATGTTTCTGGAACATCCCTTTGTCCATCTGCTGTGTATGACCCTGGCCTGGCTTACGTTTATGATTACGGTATTCCCTATCTACTGTATATAGTTGTTTGTTATTTGTGGGTCAGTGTTTGATTATTGTCACTGGTTGTTATTGGAGGTGTTTGTGTATTTATATATCTCTTATCTTAATAAACATTTATATTCACTTTTATATGCGTTTTTGGTTCTCTTTGCAATCCACACAGTTTGGTCACACCTGGTATATGACAGTGGGCTTCCACTCGCTGTTCCATGTAACTGTCTTACAATGTGTTTTAATAAATGACAAGCTTTTGTTAGGTGTGCAGTTCTATTTGACCAATCAATAACACTGCACTGCTTCACAGCTAATTTACTCTTCCTCATCCTTTAGGGGGGGGGGGGGGTGTATAACATACTATTATAAGTAATTTAGTATTTGCTGCGCTCTCCAGTCAAAGTATTTCACAAATTCACTTTCAGGCTACTCTTCACATATGTGAATTCCCTTCCACCTCTTCTGCCAATTATGTCCCTCCAAAATAAAGTGTACCTCTCACTATTAGCAGCCCAGTAGTGTGAGCTGTCCAACCAGGCTTCCAATATTCCCGGGCAGTCAAAGTTCTCCTTGAATAACAGAACCGCCTAGCAACCAATCACCTGCTGGTTAACTTGCAATGTTAACTAAAGCAGCTGCCATGCTCCCGCCTTCCACCCAGCATGGTTTTGCCTCTCACTCTGCTCTGCTAGTGAACGGAGAGTGGAGCACTCGGAGACTGGGGGTAGCATCGGCACAGCCCTGATTGTTATCTACTTGTCGACTTTCTGCGATCGATAGGTAGATTGTGATGGACAGGTTGCCGACCCCAGCCATAAAAGGAAGCCTATCACCCAACACAAACATGAAGGCTGTCATTTTTGACTCCGGAAAATTTTAATGGACTGGCTGACTTACCAAGGCTCTTACTTTGATTAGTTCTCAGAACAAATGTGTAGAAACGGAAGTCTAAATTTTACTTGTCCAAGTTCCGTGATTTAAGTTGGACATAGATGGAGTATAATTCAGCTGGTTCAGCAGGGACTGCCTAAATTTCAATGAATCTATGGCCAATTCTGTTCCAAAGCAGGCGATCCATTGATCGCCCACTCACGAATAGGCTACAGCGCTAATCAGTTTATTCTGACAGCAGAGGAGTCCAGCTGACTGCTCCGCTGTCATAATATAATGGCATAGCAGGAAGGATTCCCACACCCACCTTGAATAAGCAGAAAGGTGAATTGGTTCCGTTATTTTCGTTCAGCCCACTGACTGAAAAACAAAACAAAACAAAAAAAAACGAAGCCATGTATGACCAGCTTTGGAAGTATTGAAACAAGGGAATGAGCATAATCTGAGTCCCTCATATTTCTCTAATTATAGGTTTGCTTGAATAAACCATGAATCATGGGAAAGTCTTAGACAGTTACACCTGGTCATACTGTAGGTTTGCATGTTCTATATAAAAGTAAACTAAAATAAAAACTGTTAGGCCCGGTTCACATAGGGGCGACTCGTCAGGTGACTCGGTCGCCTGACGAGTCGCGTCCCGCTCTGTACTATGGAACCGTTCTAATAGGTCGCTCCGACTTAGAAAAAGGTTCCTGTACTGTACTTTTGGGGGCGACTCAGGGCGACTTTCATTGACTTCTATACAGAAGTCATTATGCAAATCGCCTCAGGCAGGCGTCTCAAGTCGTCTTGAGATCGCGCCGCCGAGTCGCCCCCAAAGTCGTGCCGCCCCTGTGTGAACCGGGCCTTAGCACAAAATGTAGTTGTAGGATCTCAATCATGAAACAAAGACACAGGAACTAGTATGTTCATTTTATTTTCAAAATAAGTATCTCTCTATAGACAGAATCATAGGTCAAGTTCAATTTTCACATCCATTTTGCTCTGGTATGGTGTCAGTAGTGGAATCAATTCATCCTTGAGAAACTTCACAACCTGTCAAAATAAAAAGTCAGAAACAGATATGCATTATTTACTTGTTTACCTCCATGTGTGCCACAAATTTTACTAAGAGATTTTTCCAGGCTCTGCAAGTTAGTACTGTGCTACATCGAAGGGCTGGGGTTCTAAGAGGTAAATTAGATCACATCTTATGGGTGTTCTCTAAAAGACACTGTATGTAATTATGTTTTTGGTAATTAATGTAAAGTTGGGCAATTGAAGCAGAGTATATGCTGAAAAACCTGCATATACAGAAGTTGCCCTCAGTGAAAATGGCTTATGATGCTGGCAACTGGACAGTTATACGCAGGGCTTTTTTTCTCAGAGAATAAGTGCAGGAACTCACTCTCTTTTAAGTCACCCCTTGTCTCCACTCCCTATCCACCTCCAAAGTACTGTCCCTTGGTTCCACCCCCTACCCACCTCCCAGTACCACTGCTTTCAGACAATACAGAACCATGTATTATTTTGTGGTGTTAAGCAATGTGTATGCAATTTCATGCAATGATAAAAAAAGCAGTAAAATAGATCCCCTGCAGCCAGCAACAATAGACCCCATCCCAGCCACACTAGATCCTCCCAGAAAAAAACAGAAACACCCAGCAACAATAGAGCATCCCTCACAAAAAATAGATTGCCTTCCGCAACAATATATCCCCCTAGCCACAAAAGACCCCACCCCAGCAATAATAGATCTCCCCAGCAACAATAGACCCCTCACACAGCATTATACCCCGCCTAGAAACCATGGGCACGTTACAAAATACGACCTCAGCAACAATAGATCCACCCCAGCAACAATAGCACCCCAGCAGCAACAACAGACCTCTCCCTCAACAGTAGATCCCTCCCAGCAACAACTGATCCCTCAGCAACAGAAGAAAGCCTAAGCAAAAATAGACCCCAATGCAAAAACAGATCCCTGCTAGTTATAATATATCCCCCTGAAGCCAGCATCATAGACCCTCCAGTGTCCCTTACCATTACATACAATCACTGCTGGAGGTGCCAGAACTGTGTTCCCGTATGTTCCCGCTGAAAAAAAGTCCTGGTTATACGATAAGTATCTAAGATTTTTCATGTTCTCCCTATAGCCTCCCTCAGATAAAGAACCAGCCATCACATTAAAAAAAACAGGATTTTTTCATCATACTTATGCCGCGTACACACGGCCGTTTTTCTCGTCGAGAAAAAGAAATTTTTCCCATTCGACGAGAAAAACGATAGTCTGTGGGCTTTCTGTCATTTTTTTCGACGAGAAAAACGGCATTAAAAACAACGAGAAAAATGAGAACATGTTCTCATTTTTCTCATCGTTTTTTTCGACATGTTTTCCGCGGCAGTGTTTCCCATAGGGAAACACTGCCGCGGAGCCCACAGACGGTCGTTTTTCTCGACAAGAGAAAAAACGACGTGAAAAACGACCGTGTGTGGGGAACAAGCCGTTCCCTCGTTTTTAATGACATTATTCACGGCGGTTTTTTAACCGCCGTGAATAATGATCGTGTGTACGCGGCATCACCTGTAAAATCCTTTTGAGTACATCATGGGACACAGAGTTAGGCTAATATTCATTACCTACTGGGTTATATGCCATCTCTAGGTGAATGGACCCTGGTAGACAAAGTCTTAGACAGGAAGTGATCCCCTATATAACCCCTCCCATACAGGAAGTACTTCAGTTTTGTAGCAAGCACCGAATCCTCAGAAAAGAGGGGAGGGATCTCTGTGTTTCATGATGTACTTTAAAGAGAAGGATTTTACAGGTAAGTATGACGAAAAAACCCAATTACTTTTTCAAACATCATGGGACACAGAATTAAGCTAATATTCATTACCTACTGGGACGTCCCAGATCAATAGCCTGCCAAACAATAGCCATCAGACCTTATACGACAGCCCGCAGTACACTGCTCGAACATCCACTTGATAAAATTTTGTGAACATATGCACTGAAGACCAGGTAGCAGCCTTACAAATCTGGGCCACAGATACCTGATGACGAAAAGCCCAGGAGGTTCCTACACCCCTGGTAGAATGAGCTCTCACCCTAAAGGGAGGAGCTTTACGTTTCAGACCATAGGCCTGAATGACCAATTGACGGGCCCAATTGGCAATGGAAGCTTTGGAAGCTGCCTGCCCCTTCTTGGGTGCTTTTGGTAAAACAAAAAAGGAGTCTGATCCTCGGATCTCCACAGATCTAGATAAATAAACCTTGACTGCCCGGACAACATCCAAGGAATGCAGTCGTCTCTCTTCCGCCGAACGAGGCTGAGAGAAAAAAGAAGGCTAAGTAATGTCCTGATTTAAATGAAAGGCTAACACCACCTTTGGCGAAAAGGATGGTACAGGTCATAACAAGACCCGGAAGTGGTGAAGGATCAAGTATGGTTCCCTGCACAAAAGGGCCACCAACACCGACACCCTTCTAGCCAAGGTGATGGCCATCAGGAAGGCTAGCTTGCATGACAGCAAGTCTAATGGAATTTCCTTAAAAGGCTCAAATGGTTGTTTCTGTAAAACAGAGTTAGGCAAATATTCATTACCTACTGGGATGTCCCAGAGCAATAGCCTTGAGGGGAGGGAGACACCCTGCCAAACAATAGCCATCAGACTTTATACGGAAGTGGCGGTGGTCTCAGCAGGGAGCATCAATAGTTTCAAAAGACTATTAGATAAGCACCTGAACAACCACAACACACAGGGATATACAATGTAATACTGACATATAATCACACACATAGGTTGGACTTGATAGACTTGTGTCTTTTTTCAACCTCACCTACTATGCAACAGACAGCACCAAGTTCAAGTCCCAAGGACACATAGGTGACCTAATGGGGGGAAGCAAACGAGTTGCCCCCTGCATAAAGGTTCGGACCAGCGAATGGGAGGCTAAAGGCCTTTGGAAGAATACTGACAGGGCCGAAATCTGACCTCTGATTGTACTCAAAGCCAATCTGATTTCCACAGCTGACTGTAGAAAAGAGAGAATTCTCCCAATCACATATTTCCGAGGATGCCGTTTTCTGGCTTCACACCAAGCAATATAAGTCTTCCAGACCTTATGATGGATTCTAGCATTCACTAGGGTAGACACCACTGGTCCTGAGATGCCAAGGCCCCTCAACACTCTGGCTTCAATAGCCATGCAGTCAAATTTAGAGACTGTAAATTGGGGTGGAATATAGGACCTTGAGACAGTAGATTGTGGTAACGTGGAAGCGTCCATGGTCCGTCTATTGCCAGTCTCACAATCTCCGGGAACCAGGGTCTTCTGGGCCAGGCTGGTGCCACCAGAATGACTGGAACCCCCTCTCTCCGAATCCTGTGCAACAAATGTGGAAGGAGAGGGAACGGGGGGAAAGCATAAACCAGAGAGTACTGGCTCCATGGAACTAACAGAGCATCTGCTCTGATTGCCAGAGGATCCCTTGTTCGGGACACAAACTGCTGTAGCTTGTTGTTAAACCTGGATGCCAATAGGTCGACCTCTGGCCATCCCCAATGCTGGCAAATTTACTGGAACACCCCTGGGTGCAGGGACCATTCCCCTGGGCAGATCTGCTGAGATAATCTGCCTTCCAGTTCTCTACTCCCGGGATTTGGACTGCCGATAGAATCGGCACATGTCCCTCTACCCAGGCTAGTATGTGGTTCACCTCCTTCAGAGCTGACGACTCCTGGTACCACCTTAGTGGTTTATATAGGCCACTGCAGTCGCATTATCGGACTGAACCCTGATAGGGCAGCCCTGAAGCTTCACCGTCCAGGACCGTAGGGCCAGACGTACTGACCGTAACTCCAGGACGTTGATGGGCATGATCTATTCCGTCCTTGACAATTTCACCCGAGCTGTGAGCCCCGCTAGGGTCGCTTCCCAGCCTGAGAGACTGGCATTTGTAGTCAGTTCTGTCCAAGTTACTGGGAGGAAGGATCTTCCCTTTTGCAGGTTCTGATCCTGCAACCACCGGTTTAGGCTTAAGCATGCCAGAGGAGATAAGAACATTGGATAATCCAGGGCTTGTCCTCTTCTGTTCCAAGCCAACAAGATGTCTTGTATAGGCCTGGAATGGAACTGGGCATAGGGCACTGCCTCGAAGGAAGACACCATCCTTCCTAGAAGACTCATACAGAGCCGAATGGAGGGTTGTCTGGTGCCCCTTATCTGATGCACCTGATCCTTCAGGGCACAGATCCTTACAGGTGGCAAAAATACCCTTGCTTGGACCGCATCTAGGATCAGACCTAAATACTTCAAACTTTGAGCTGGTTTCAAGATGGACTTTTCAGTATTTATGATCCAGCCTAAGCTTTCCAAATACCGCGCTGTGCAGGTTATGCTCTGTTCTAGAGCTTGTAGTGAGTGATCTCTGAGCAGGAGGTCGTCCAGATACCCGAGCACCAAGATCCCTTGGGCCCTTAAAAGACCCAGTACTGGTGCTAGGACCTTTGTGAACACCCGGGGAGCTGTGGCAAGCCCGAAGGGTAGAGCCACAAACTGAAAATGACGTTCCTCTACTGCAAATCGCATGCACCTCTGATGAGGCTGAAAGATAGGTACGTGTAAATACGCATCTTTTATATCAATGGAAGCTAGAAAGTCTCCCTTCTGGAGCGAGGCTACAAATGAGCGGACAGACTCCATCCGAAAGGACTGGATTAGTAGATACTGGTTCAGGGATCTTGGATACAAAATTGGCCTTATGTCCCGGTTTGATTTTTGAACCGTAAACAGGTTCGAATAAAACCCTGCGCCCCTTTCAGATACAGGAACCTGTACAATCACTCCTTGATGCACTAAATGATGTAGTGCCTGAAACAGCAAGTTTATTTTTGGAGGATCCGAGGGAACGCTGGATCTTAGAAACCTCTGAGGGGAAACCCCCCCATAACTCCAGCTTGTAACCACGGGATATAGTTGAGGTGAACCACTTGTCCTGAACCACTGTTCTCCAAATGTCCGCAAAGTGCCGCAGCCTTCCCCCCCACCCCACCTGATGGAGTGGGGGCCTCCACTCAAAAGGAGGTCTTGGTGCTGGGTTTAAAAGAGTTTTGGACCCAAGGCTTTTTCTGGCCCTGGCCTTGCAGCTTGCCCCTGGCTCTAGCGCCCTGTTGGCGGCGGAACTGCCTTGGCGCTGGGACACCCGAGGAAGCAGTCCCATAGGTCTTAAACGAGGGACACCTGGTGATTTTCCTCACAGGAACTAGAGAACTCTTCTCTCCGGAAATCTTTTGGATATATTTGTCCAAATGATCACCAAATAAACGTTCCCCATGAAAGGGGAAACCTGCTAATAACTTTTTACAAGGAAGATCGGCTGACCAGTTCTTAAGCCACAAAAGTCTGCGCATATGTACAGACAAAAGAGCCAAACGAGAAACCTGCTGTATTGAATCCTTTAAGGCGTCAACAGCAAAACACAGCGCTCAAGGAATATCTGTCTTATTTTCAGACAGATCATCCTCCTGGTTAGGCCTGTCAGGCCGTCTAATCTGATCCTTTACAGACTGGCAGATACCAATTGCTGCAACAGCTGGCTGAACAGCTGAACTGGCCAGAGAAAAGGAAGCTTTTATTAATGACTTAAATTTCTTGTCAACAGCGTCTTTCGAGCCCTATGCGTTATCTACCGGACAAGTTAAGTTCTTGTTTAAGGAAGAAACTGCTGCATCTATGGCTGGCATGCTCCACTTCTTAACAAACTTTTCATCCATGTGTTATAAAGGGGATGTAGCGGGTGTTTGCTTTAAAGGCCCAGAGACTACCATACCCAGAATGCATTTCCCCGCGCAAGGACTGCTGGGGCGGGGTATTTAACCAGGGGGGCGGGCCAGAGAACTTTCTCTTTGGACACCGCCCGCCCAGCAAGTGGAACTCCGTGCTGAGTCTGCTGATAATACAGGGCCTTGAAGCCTAGGCCGGTATTACTCCAAAGAGCCTTCCGTACCCACCGGGGAGCCTGAGGGACGTCTCATCCTGCTGCTGCTCTGCTACTACCAGGAGGACCGAAGACCCGGGTGTCGTGGAATCTGTGTACCGAGACACAGCAACGGAAGATACGGACACAGACTGTTCTGGTTGGGTGAGAGAACACTTGCTCATGAGAATAATACAGGATCTCTAGACCCAGTACTGTTGTTCGGAACTATCGTTAGTGTTTGCAGTTGCACGCCGGAGGGACAGTGCTTTGAATAACGCCAGTAGATTTGTTCTGGGTCATCAAGTTATCACATTCCTTTATTCTTGTGGATTACAAATTGTTCCAGAAGTGCACCACCGTTTGCTAGCGAAGATCTTTCTCTGCAGAACTTTCACATAGTACAGTCATGCCTGACTTAGTAGTAGTGACATTACTGGGCCCCATTTTGCCCACGAGAGAGAAGAGCTGCAGCGGGGTCCGTTAGTTCTTGTTATAGGATTGTATATCTGTCTGTGTGATAAAACACTCTTTCGTTGCAGGGCTCTGCACATGTCTATGTATACTGTTAGCCTGCTTAACCATTATTTTCAGTAAAGTACCAGGGTTAAGTATATCAGTTGTTTCTTACTGTGCAGGAGAAACGGTTAGTGATAGCTACACCATACTGTTGTGTGCCTTTATAGTGGGATTGTGCTGCCAAAGATCACAGGTTACACAATCCCATCATCCCCTACTGACTGTGCCAGGGGAGGGTAGAGCCAATTGCCGGGGGTTGACAGTGAGTGTTACAGGGCCCGAAACAAATCAAACCAGCGGCCCTCTTAGCTGGGGGTATCGCTACAGGGAAAATCTCTTAGGAGGAACAAAAATCCTGTCAGGATGTTTCCAATCAGCATACACCGCCTGTTCCAACAGAGGGTGTAAGGGGAAAGCCTGTGTGGCCTGAAGAGGACTTAGGGACACCAAAGCAGACCAGGGGGGCTCAGTAACCTCTGCAAGAGGCAACTTAACAGCAGAGCGAACCATCTCTGTAAGAGTCTGGATCAAAAGCCTCTGCGACTAAGAGGCAGACATCAACTGGATATCTTCTTGTCCAGATTGCTCAGAAGCAGACTCATCCGCCAGGCCCTCCACAGAATCCTGAGCTTTTAGCTCTTCCCTATCCTCAACCCATTCCTGCTCAAAACTAGGAGGCTCCTGGGAGGGGGATCTGTCACGCTTCTTGCCACCTTGCGGGATGAAGGCAATCATGGCAGCAATCCTGTGCTGTAACCAGGGTAGGGCTGAGGACAGTTCATCCTTAGTGATAAAGGGTGAAGCAGCAGCGTTGACTGTAGGCACAATATCAGATAGGCACAGTGGCTCAGATTGCCTGGAAGCCTCTGGTCTTTCAGGGGATACAACACTACGCATACAATTAGGTTCATCAGGAACTACTGACGACATAGGTGTGTCCTTCCCTCTAGTGTTAATCCCGCTCCTCTTTTTTTGAAGACATTTACTAGCCACAAAAGGAGAGTATCTGGGTGTAGTATTAACACACCTCGGAAGGGAGACCATTTAATAGGGCTCACCAAGCCCCTTTGCAACAATCCTGCTAAGCACCTTTAGCCTGCCAAGCAACACCTGGCGACTCACGTGACCCCGAGTACGGATAAATTAACCGATGCAAATGCCTGGTTTAGAGCCTGCTCTGTGTCCCACAGCTGCCTTCTGGAAGCACTGCATGCTTGGCATATACAGCTTAAATAAGCTGGCTGTGCGCTGGAATGTTCTGCACATGCAAGTGCGCGGTACCAGCAAACAGAACACGGCTGTATTCGCGTATGACGCAAATCTTCAAGAGGCCCAGATAAAGGCTACGGCGCATGTGCGGCTCCGCTGCGTGCGCCATGGCCACCAAACAAAATGCTGAGCACAGCGGCGCTCTTGCAAACGCACATGCGCCATGGCAAACCAAGGCGAAATGGCGCACTGGCGTGCACCATCATACCAGTAAAAAACAGCCAGACACAAGCAAAAAAGGTACACTTTGCAAACACCCACAGCTAGCCAAAAGCTCCCCGATATGGTCACTGCACACAGGTGTCCAGCCTCTAGCTAGCTTGACTGATTGTTACAATCACTGGGACACCCCACAATAAGTAAATAAAGGGATTTCACTTACCCGTTCAGGCGCAGGGCAGCTTAGTAAACTAAGAGGCCAATTATCGCCCATTATGGCGGGTTCCTGTCACTTGAGAACCTTCAAGGACTGGGTACCCTTTTTATGTTCAGGGTCCACTCCCTTGGACCTGTACAGCACCCTGCAGGAATGCCTTAGCGCTGTGATGTCCAGGATTCCACTTCGCAGGGTCCAGCGCCCGGAGGTCGCATTAGAGGTAAAACCTTGCAGAATCTTGAGTCTTCTTTGCGAGGCTCGGGTACCATTTATCTAAGCTTATAGAGCCTGTGTCAAATGGATCCGATCGGTCAATCCCTTGATTCATTTAAGAACCGTTTCTGGGACTAGAGACCTGGAGCTCAGAGAGCTCAAACAAACCTGCCCATCCACCTTGCAGACACTGGTAAAAAACTGAAGTACTTCCTGTAGGGGATCGGTTATATAGGGGATCACTTCCTGTCTAAGACTTTGTCTACCAGTG
This sequence comes from Rana muscosa, assembly GCA_029206835.1. Taxonomy (NCBI): domain Eukaryota; kingdom Metazoa; phylum Chordata; class Amphibia; order Anura; family Ranidae; genus Rana; species Rana muscosa. The sequence continues at coordinate 441,524,624 of CM055120.1, read as the reverse complement.
TCTATTCACCTAGAGATGGGGTATAGCCCAGTAGGTAATGAATATTAGCCTAGCTCTGTGTCCCATGATGTATGAAAAAGGATTGATTTAGGGCTTGTTCACGAATGCGTCAATACCCAGACAACATTTATTCAGCATTTTTAAAGCCTCATAACCATCCTTCTACGTTTGCCATGTATATTACAATAGCACTGCACAGTCCTTTTCACACAGGAGCGGTAGCGTTGTGTTAAAAATTAAGCAGCATGTCGACTTCACAAGGCATCGACACTCGTCAGCCACCTTCATTGATTTTAATAGTAACGCTCTAACTGCGCTTTAACAGCACCCATAGAATTTATAAATTGTTAGCTGTGCAATTTGGGGAAAGGCAGTGGAGGTTCCTGTATCCCAGAATGCAATGGGAAATCGAGAACCAAGACAGAGCAGCTCCAGCTACTTCCTGTTTGTACAGAGCAGCCATGATAAAACCATTTGCTTCTGTGTGCAAGGAAAAGCATCAAGCCAGCCAGCAATACTGCCAGTGCCAGGTAGGAGCAGAGGCAGTGATCATTATTGCCAGTGGCAAAAGCTTTTTGTTTCAGCAAGTTGAGCTGGACCAAGCCAAGTGAGAGTTTACAAAAATTTCTGCTATTACACTACAACCTTGTGGACTCTATAACTTTCACAAAGACCAAATAATATGCACCAATTTGTACTTATTTTTACCAAAGATATGTAGCAGTATAAATTTTGGCCAAAATTTTATAACGGAAACGAAAAAAACCCCATTTTTTTTACAGAATTTTCAGTCTTTTTTCTCTTATAGCGCAAAAAATAAAAAACCCAACAGTGATTAAATACCACCAAAAGAAAGCTCTATTTGTGTCTAAAAAGGACAAAAAATTCATATGGGTACAGTGTTGTATGACTGAGTAATTGTCATTCAAAATGTGAGAGCACAGAAAGCTGAAAATTGGTCTGGTTATTAAGGGGGTTTAAGTGCCCAGTGGTCAAGTGGTTAATATAATATTTAATTTATATTGTTTTCACTTTCATTAAAATCTGCTCCTTTAAAAACGATTGTTTTAACAACTTTTTTTGCATTGATATGTCCCCTCGGGCAGTACCCAGGTCCCTATAAACTTTTTATGGCAATAACTTGCATATAAGCCTTTAAAATGAGGACTTAATTTTTCATGTTCGTGTCCCATAGACTTTAATAGGGTTCGCATGTTCACTAGAACTTTTTGCCTGTTCGAGATGTTCTGGTGCAAACCAAACCGGGGGGTGTTCGGCCCATCCCTGCTGGCCACCACGCCAGGGCAGATGCAAACTGAGCAAAGCAAGCAGGTTCTTGCAGTTGGCAGACAGGTTCTATGAGAGTCCAGGTAAAAGGCAGGCTGAGTTCAGGGAATAGTCTAATATCTGGTCCAAGGTCATACACAGGGAAATCCAAACTAGCAGAGCCGGGCAGACAGGCAGGGGGGGGGGATCAGGAATTACACATGTTTAAAAAGCATGAAACTGAAGATTTGGCTCAATTATAACAGGTTTCATTTCCACCCAGAGACTGACCACATAAATCCCCTTGCAGGTAGACAAAGACAGGGAGAATGCCATAGCCTAAACCAGGATGCGGGAATGAGGAGAAGTGCCAGACGCTCCTGACATTACCCCACCCCCCCGAGGAGGCGGCCCCCAGACCCTAAGCAGAGGTCAGTGGATGTTAAGGTCAGGTTGGTTAGCAGGTGACGTGTCACAGGAGTCAAGCCAGATAGCTGAAACACAAGCAGAATGCAAAGAAGCTTGAGGCAAAAAGGTTGAAATCCCCACCTGGCCGAATGAGGCACTCTATCCATAGGATGGATGGAACTTCTTAGACAGGTTTGAGTGGATGTAGTAGCAGTAGGGTGAGGCCAGGTTACAGAAAGTTCTGAGTAAGAAAAAGCAGAAGGCTCAATTAGCATGGGCTGGACCGGAATAACTGGTTCAGAGGCAGACTGAACTGCATCGGCAGGTGTAGAGACTGACTGGATTGCAACGGCAGGTGTAGAGACTGACTGGACCGCATTGACAGGTGTAGAGACTGACTGGACCGCAATTGCAGGTGTAGAGGCAGCGGCAATTTAGCCTGGGTGTGCCTCTAAAGGAGTTTAGGAACAGGCAAAGGTAGGGGTAATCCAGAGGGCTTGACTTCTGAGGACTTAGAGTGAGCACAGGTTTTGCAAGCTGTTATGTAGGAACAGGAGTCCTTATGGAGAGAGGGCCACCAAAGCCCATGAGAAACCAAAGTAGTAGTAATATCTGGGTGCCTGGCTGTCTTAGCGTCATGTGCTTCTGAAAGCACTTTTTAAGCCTAAGGTGGAGGGGAACAAGCAGCTTTCCAGTGGGTAGATTGGGCGTAACACAAGACTGAGCCTTTAAAACAGATTCCAAAAGGTCAGGGGAAAAGGCCCCCATTACTTCTGCTGAAGGTAAGATATTGTGAGACTTAGGCCCCTTTCACACTGAGACGCTTTGCAGGCGCTATTGCGCTTTAAATAGCGCCTGCAATGCGCCCCAAAAAAGCCTCTCAATACTATCCAATGTGAAAGCCTGAGGGCTTTCACACTGGAGCGTTGCGCTTGCAGGAGGCTCAAAAAACTCCTGCAAGCCGCATCTTTGAGGCGCAATAGGAGCGCTAAAAATAGCGCTGCTATACCGCCAGCGCATCCAGTGCCTCAGTGTGAAAGTAGCCTTAGAGGAAGTTTCCAAACAGGGCTCAAGGCTGTAAGACAGCGGGTAAGTTTGGCTTCTAGGAGAAAACGATTCAGACTGTGACAATTGGCTGGAGAGGAGGCCTGTAGAAAATTCAATAAACTTGTCAGCGTCTTTTGTTTTGCTTTAACAAAGCCATATAATGGCAAATGGTTATGCAAAGTGGAGTCACACTTGGAAAAATTGTCATGATCAGGATTCGAATAGGATTGTAATAAAGGCACATGACTGGTACTGGCCACACAAGAGTTACAAATGGGCAAATGGTCAGCAGTTTTAATGCAGTTCTGGATGCAGGTCTGGGACCAGGACCCAATCTCTCCTGTAGCCCAATCTATGTGCGGGTTATGAAGTTCAAGCCAGGAATACCCCAAGACAGGGGTAGGCAACCTCGGCCCTCCAGCTGTTTTGAAACTACAAGTCCCATGAGACATTGCAAGACCCTGACAATCACAGGCATGACTCCTAGAGGCACGATGGGATTTGTAGTTTTACCACAGCTGGATTGCCGAGGTTGCCTACCCCTGCCCTAAAAAAAAGGGGATAAGCGGGAAATGTTATCAAGTAACAGCTGATTGTCTCCCTATGAAATTCCCCAATCATCAGAGCAATAGGTACAGTGCACAAGGTGACCAGGCCCATGGACAAGGGAGCGTTTGTAACAGCTAAGACTGAAAAGGGTCTGTGCACCTTAGTCACGGGAATCTGTAGACGGTGTGCTCGGTCCCTATCAATTAAATTGCTAGCGCCACCAGAATCAATGAAAGTGGAGAGGTGATGAGAAAACATGGCAGAACTAAGTTGTGCAGGAACAAATAGTTTATCTTGGAGGAAACCTGACACAGTATATAGTCTAGAGAAGCTGACCCCACCCGCACTAGACTGTTGGTGTTTCCCGGCTTATTAGGGCAGCAGCTTGTTGCCACAGTATCAGAGTAAGCAGAGTCCGAGATCTTCTAGCCTTTTCCCCAGAGGATAAATGGGTAGTGACAATTTGCGTGGGCTCATCCTCCAAGTGAGGTTGAGAGGGCTCAGAAAGGTTTGATGAAGAAGAAGTAGGCAGCGTACTGGGGGGCAAAGAAACAAACCTCTCAGTGAGCCTTTCTCGCACCTGTATATACGGGTGGCTACTTGCATGGCTTCAATCAATGACTTTGGTTCACTTTGATAGAGTCTGATAAGCCCAACCTGAACTGGCTTCTTAGAGCAGGGTCATTCCACCCCGAGTCAGGTGCTCAGTGGCGGAAATCAGAACAGTATTGTTCAGCGATGCGTTTATCCTGACGTAATGACCTAAGGTTCGTTTCAGCTGAGTGGGCACAGTCAGGATCATCAGAGTAAACCTAGGGCCTTGAAAAAAAGCTTCAACTGACCCTCTGGCTGGGTCATCTGCGGAGAGGCTAAAAGCCCAAGATTGGGGATCCCCCTGCAACCATGTAATAATCAGGTCAACCCGCTGTGCTTCAGAACAAGAGGAGTGTGGCTTAAGCTTAAAAGTATAGCATACAGCTATTTTTAAAGTTGGAAAACATATGGGGGTTACCAGAAAAACAGTCAGGTGGGTCAACCTTGGGCTCTGGCTCCTGTGTTACTGCTGGAGAAGCGTTTACACGCACAAACAGTTCCTGGACGTGGTGTGTTAGTTTTCAAATTTCCTCAGCAAATAAACAAGCCTGTGTAGAGTCCATCTTCACACCTACCCCAACGCAGGTGGCCAGACTATAGCAGCCCCATTTCCGATAAGGCAAGCAAGACTACTGGTACTCGGTTGTCCCAATGTCTTATACACAATGCTATAGTGCCTGACCACCACACCAGGGCAGGCACGAACTGAGCAAAGCAAACAGGTACTTGCGTTTGGCAGACAGGAAGAGTGGTTCT